>OY992783.1:16037444-18437444 GCA_963921375.1 Tiliacea citrago | reverse complement strand
TGCAAACAAGAAAGAAATTTAAAAAAATATATCTTTTTTGCAACAGGGCCTGAAAGAAAGGAGGTTTTAAAAATTCGAATGGAGTCTACTAGAGCATGTGGCGTATCGTATGAAAGAGCGCTGTTTGTGCATTCTCAAACATTTTTTTTTGGCATTTGATGAAAAATTAAAAAAAAATAGCGTTCCCCCCTTATCTCCGAAGTTTGCATAGAGAAAACTCTGAAATTATTCTATGTGACAGAAGTTTATGTAAAGATTACAGTAAAAATAAAACTATGTCTCTAAATAGCGCAGTTTTTCAGAAATTATCAACATCATAAATATACGTACGGAACCCTCGGTGTGCGAGTCCGACTCGCTCTTGACCGGTTTTATTTTTCGTGTCAACGACCGCTGGTAGTGTTATTACTTGAAATATGAGTTACACAAAATATAGTTTACACAAAATTTTTTTATATTAAATTTATTTATATTTATATATAGATAGTTTACACAAAAAATAACAGATTTTTTGACTTCAGTGCAGTTCCGGCCAAGTGAGTGTCGGACCGGCCAAGTGCGTGTCGGACCACGCACAACGAAGGGTTCCGTAGTAGGATGAATTTATCCCAAAAACAAACTTAACATTGTAGTTGAAAAACATGCTCTCCATGCATCGATATACCTTACGGTCAATTCTTCAACTGCAAATTTAAGTTGGTGGACTATTACTCGTTAACTAGTTAACCCTACTTAGCTGTGATAGTTTTTCTTTTAATTTCGTTATATATACTACTGCCATGATTTTTTTCACATATACAAAACCAACCATTTAGCTGACAGGGGTGGGGGGGACACTTGACTCTAACAAAAAATAGCACTTTAAAGCTTAATATTACGCAAACGGATCTCAGAATTGAAAAATGGCTTTCACAGATCCACAATATTTTTAAACGGCCTATCCAACGATACCCCGCACCATGTATTAGATGAGAAAAAAAATATCATCCCCGTTTTACGTGCAAGGGAGGTACCCTAAAAAAAAATGTTTTTCATGGTTTTATTTTACGAATTTTTTGGCGTGATAAATATGTACACCCTTGCCAAATTACAGCTTTCTAGGACTAAGCGTCTCCGAGCTAAGCCGGGGACAGACGGACGGATGGACAGACAGACAGACAGACGGACATGGCGAAACTATAAGGGTTCCTTGTTTACTACGGAACCCTAAAAAGGACTTGGCGTAACAATAAATTGACTGACAGCGAGTTTGACTTAATGTGGAAGTTGACTGACAGCGAGTTTGACATATGTCATCGAACCCCCTACTACATACATCTAATTATAAACTAAATCAAATTAACAACAAAACCTGTTCATATCAACATTATCATCTACCACAATACATTACAGATTCCCTAATAATACCTACTAAAATTAAATTCCTCTGTGGAACACTGCAATGTCTCTTTGCCTCAAAGGAGTTTCGTCTGTCTAATTAAATTATCCATCTGAAACTCCGCCGCTGCGATACCTGCCCCGCTATTGTTGATAACAAATAATATATTTGCATTATTACTTGAACATCAAATGACAACTACTGGTTTCGTAGTTTAATATGAATCTGCTTTGTACTTTCATTAGTTAGTTGGTACTTCACACAAAGGAGGTTGTAAGGATCAATATCCCGACATGGTGTTCAAATCGCATAAAAGATGCGTTAGAGCTATATTACCTGTATAAAAATAACTGTTAGCTGCAAACTCTGTATTGTTAAAAATAATGACTTTACCTTGCTTGTACAATGTACATATTTGAGACTGTTTTATTTGTTAAAAAGAACATGCATCTATTTAAAAAAGCATCTGAACATCGCTATAAAATGATTAGTCAAGTATATAGACATGAATTATGCGTTCGATCATCAAAGACCGCCTTGATGCACAAAAGCATACTTTACATGGCCTCAAAAATATTCAATACATTACCAAATGGAATTAAGGACTTAAATATTATTCAATTTAAAAACAAAAGACATCTTTTATTGGAAAAATGTTATGACGAATTCCTTAATGATAAATTGTAAGTTATTTGACATTGATATTTATTTAATCTTTGACAATGTATTATCATCTTTATTTCCATACTCAATTGTTAATGTTTTGCTTGTTTTTGTCTTAAGTTATTTTGTATTTCGTTGTAATTATTTTATTTTAATATGTTGACTATTCTTTTTGTAATAATTACTAATTCTGTGTAAGAGTGTACACCTTTAAGGTAGACTTTTGAGAAACGAATTATTTATTATTAAGATTTCATGTTAAATTTACCAAAAATCACACCAATAATTGAATTTGAATTTGAAGGATTGAGTGTGTACTTCTAATACATACATAAACTCACGCCTTCTTCTCATGGGGGTAGGCAGATACTATAGAACGCTACTTGCTACGCTCCTTACATACTCGTTTTGCTTCGTTTACGTTCATACTAGTGTTGCCCAAATTCAGTCTTGGTCTTGCAGTCTTGGTCTTGTTCTTGCGTTTTTGCAAGACCAAGACCAAGAACAAGACCGCGTATTTTTAGCAAGACCAAGACCAAGACTGACCGTGCAAGACTTGAGCAAGAACAAGACATAGCCTGCAAGACTCTTGCGTCTTGCAGCTAGGGCTTAGCGCTATTTCACTGAGTAGTTAGGTGTAACAGTTCGGTGTATAGGTAGGTACGCTTAGGAATTCTATGAGACGCAAAAAACTGTATCAAAGAATATGAAAAACTGGACCTATGCGCATTACGACTAATACCATAAACATAGCGAATAAAAAAATATCTATTAAAATCAAACTGAGTGCATGCATAGTTATGTTTTAACCATCGGCACTTTGATAATGCGGCATCAAAGGTTTTGTACTTACTTCTCAAAGAAATTTGCCGCTTTTCGGAAGTACATGGTTATGATACACGCACGGCTTCTTTTGAAATCTAAAACAATCGTTGCCGCCACGCCGAAATCATAACATTTGTGACACTATTTGATTGCCGCCATAGGGCGTAGGTATACTCATGCAAAATAATTTCGAATTTTTTTAAGAGTACCTACAGGTGTTCCAAAGAATAAATAAGTTTCAGAGTGCTTAGAATGAAAATGAATACATTATACTGATCACGCAAGTAGTATTATGATTAGGATAAAATGGTAAGGATAGGTAGTAGATGTCATATTAATTCATTCTAGTAAGTATATATTATAATATTGATTACTTATATGGTTTTAAACTAATTACTTAGGTACTATTATTGTACATTTTGTCATTATATTTCTTAAGTTTTTACAAGAAAAAATAGCAAAAAAGTGTTCAAATATCACCCGTTTAATAAATATTGTAGCCACTTTTAAATATACTTGAAACGTGTAAAAAAATTCTACAAAACTAATAAAATAATATAAAAAGCGTAGGTACTTACCTACTAATAAAATAAAAAGCCTGCGATAAGAGTTTTGTATTACTTACCAGCCCGAATATCTCTGAGAGAGATGATGAGAGTAAGTATTTACTAGCTGTGCCCGCGACTTCGTCCACGAGGAATAGTAACTTTGGAGGTATAGTGACGTTCAGGACTTATTTATTTATTTTAAAACTTCTGTCATCAAACATACAAACGAACTCTTCAGCTTTATAATATTAGTATAGATGTACGCCAAAACATTCACTTATATGTAAAGAATAGTGATTGGCACTAATTCTATTTTATACACGCGTCGCGTCTGTACAAGTAGGTAATATTTAGTGTGTGTTTGTACGCCGCACGCGGCATTGTTTGATTTGCGGCGGCATCCTTTTCATAGGCACGTGGCGAGGCGGCGCGGTAGAAAGCAAGGAAACGTACTATAAATAAAGGAATTATTTTAATTCCAGTCATTTCCAATTGAGCTGTGCTTCGAGTCTAACTTAATAATTGTTTTTACTAATTCTCGTTGTTTTCTAAAAACGTATCACGTGTACAATTTAATATGAGTGACGAAGATTCAAATTATTCTAGTCCGAGTAACGAGAGTTTGAGTCACAGATCTAAAAGACCCAAAAGCAAATTTGAGGAGTTTTTCGAAATAATTCATGCATCCCAAACTGCCTTCTGTAAATTGTGCCAACATAAAAAGATTGAAATAAAAATGAAAAACAGAAACACTTCAGGCTTAAGGAAACATCTAATATCTTTCCACAAAAAGGAATCAGAAATGTTTCTTCCTGTTAAACCAAAATTAAGTGGAGATATCAACAAGCTTTTTAGTAACCGCTGGAAGAAGTGGACAGGTAAGAATATTTTTTTAACAGTTAAAAGAATTTTAACTCCGCGTAGCTATTCATGCGATACTTTCAAAAACGCCATTAACTTACGTAAGTATTTTTGAGTTAGTGGTGTTTTCATCTAGGGGTGCGACATATTAAGTATGTAATTATCGTCTTAAATATTTTTTATAAACACCCATATTTTCATTTAATCGGCCAGTAACAACTAAGTACTTTATTTTGGTAAATTACAGTACAGTGCAACCTTAATATAACAAATATCAATTTAACGATTTTCTCGATTTAACAACAACAAACCTCCTCCTCTTATACGCTCAAACCTAGTATGTTTTAAATAATAACACAAGATTTATTGTTTTGTTTCAGTCGGAAAACAGCAGTGACAACATCACGACAGCTACAGTTGATTGGGTGGTGAAAAAATATCTTCCCTTCTCATTTTTCGATGACGAAGCTACACAAGTATATTTTCGACGTATTTGCCCTAATATGGTGTTTCCTAAAAGGTCTACACTTAGAAGGAAAGTCAAAGAGCGATTTGAAGAGCTCCAATTGAATCTCAAGGAACGACTTCAACAATTATCATCTAAAATGTCTTTTACCATTGATGGGTGGACGTCAATTGCTGGTAGGAGTTACTACGGGGTTACTATTCATTATATAGACAACGAATGGAAGTATCAATCTGTAGTTCTTGATTTTATACCATCACGCGGTCGACATACTGGGGAAGATATTGCAACGATTTTCCATGAATGTTTATTGGAATATGGCATAATTGATAAAATACAAGGTATCACGGTCGACAACGCAACTGCAAATACCAAATTTATGTATGAACTGGGCAAACAGCTGCCGCCACACTTTGATTCAGACAATCAACATTTCCGGTGCTTTGCTCACATTTTAAACCTTGGTGTACAAGATTTATTAAAGACCTTAGCATTACACTGTGAGTCTGACACTAACGCGCAAGATCAGCAGTACGAAGACTATGCAGACGAAACTGAGGATGAGGAAGATGAAGAACCTGCACCAAATATTGCTGACTCGCGTACATCTGTAACAAAGTTACGCAGTATTTCCAGTAAAATAAAAAGAAGTGAGATAGTGAAGAAGAAGTTTCAGTCTGCTTGTGAAGCAGCTGGCGTGCCATCAAATCTAAATGCCATTCTTGACTGTCCAACGAGATGGAATTCCACACATGATATGATTGGATTTGGTTTAAAAGTGAGAGCGGGCATTGACATATTGTGCAGTTCTGTCACCGAATTAAATGATTTTCAAATCACAGCTAATGAATGGCAGGTACTCGAAAAATTACATAAATTTCTAATAAACTTTAAACTTTTAAGTACAAAACTTGGTGGAGACAAATATGTTACATTACCGCTAGTCATTGTATCATTCAATCTCTTGCTTATCTCTTGATAAAATTTAATCCATGGTAAAACAGTTAGATGAGAAACCTAATCGATCTGAAGTGGATGAAAGGCTCATTCTAGCTTTCCAAGCAGCTCGAGACAAAATGCTTAAACATTACAAGAAGAGCAACTGGATTTATTGTACTTCTTTAATTTTAGACCCAAGGCATAAGGCTCAGACTTTTGACCTGACAATGTGGGGGAAGCAACTTAAAACAGAAAGTCTGCGCAAGTTCAATGAACTTTATGAAGAATATAAAAGTCTACACTCACTGAACAAATCTCTGGAATTACCAGAAAAAGAAAATAAAGTATGTGATGAAGATGAAGACGTAATAGACTTTGATAAACTCTATGAATGTCCCTCGACGTCATCTGGATCTTGTCTTCAAGGCTTAGTGATAGACGAGTTGGAGGAGTACCTGAGAAAACCAAGAACTGCCAGCTCGGAAGACATTTTAGATTGGTGGAGGACGCATGAGACAGAGTATCCGATTTTATCGAAAATGGCCCGTGATTTTCTCTCAATACCTGCAACTTCAGTACCTGCTGAGAGGTTATTTTCTAAAGCATCATTAGTAATTAGAAAACATAGAAATAGGTTAAGTGATGAGTCAGCCAGATGGTTACTTTGTATTAATTCTTGGTCAAAAAAATTGATATAAAGTATCATAACCTAATGATAAAGCTGTTGATTTGTGTTGTATTTTATTTTTTATTCAAATAAATGATAAATCGTAAAACTCTTTTATTAAATTTCTTATAAGTTGAGGGTTCAATCTCTTTCTAGACAGATAAGTATTGTTCTTTAAAATATAGTCAAGTTATTGTAATTAATTTGTTTTTTTACATGTTTTAGCAAATGTAAGCTTATAAATCATAAATGTTTATTAAGAAACAGTTACTTCCATGGAAAACGACATATAGGTCAGTTGATTTTTCGAATTTCTTATCAAATCTTCAGTTATTTATTAATCTGCTTGATCTTTACTATGGCTATGTTAATTCAAGCTCACAATGTTCCAATTCTAATACGTTTTTCTAAGATTTAAAGTAAACTTTAATAAATAGTAATAGACTAATAGGTAATTGCAAGACTTGCAAGACTCTTGCTGCAAGACCAAGACCAAGACCAAGACTGGGAGCGCAAGACCAAGACCAAGACCAAGACCAGGTGTATTGGCGCAAGACCAAGACCAAGACTGGCTAAGTCTCGTCTTGTTCTTGCATTTGGGCAACACTAGTTCATACATCTGGTCATACACGCACGCCGGTTGCGAGCACTACGCACCTGAACTTTCTGAAGAACAGCACCAATTATGTCACCCTCGCGTCGCGTGGTCCCGGCGTTATTATACTAATGTAGGTACTTCTTATATTTATTTATCTAAAGAACACCAACAGCATAATTATGTATACATTCAACATTGGTTTACAAAAGTATTCAGGAAAGGTACTAATAATAATACTGGTAATGTATACACAAATTATAGGTGTACATAATATTTAAAGAAAAAAGACGTGGGATTTCCTGGCACAGGTATATCTTTTACTTAAAAGGAGGTCCATAAGTAAGATTTACTGTAAAAGTTGTACAAGTTTCTGCAATAAAACTTTTTTTTTTAAAGACCTTGGACACAACCTGCTTATAAACTAAAAGTAAGTATTTAAAATTTAAACAAAGTTAATTAAATTCCATAGAACACAACAGAATACAAATGAATAAAGGGCATGAACATAACACACATAATTCACTACAATTCAATCCATATTTCGTGGCCGTTGGTCCCGTCTGTCAATCGTGGATCTTTGGCAATCATTGCGGGTCGCCAGAAGCCTGAAAGTCTGACAACCAGTCTTACCAAGGGGTATCGTACCCAGTACCTGGGCTTTGGAAGTCAGATAGGCAGTCGCTCCATGTAAACTACTGGTAGAATAGAATACTCTTTATTATGCACACCATAAAAGTTACAGATAATTATAAATGTTGTAATTTTACATAGGGTGACACAATGGACGGTCTTATCGCTAAAAGCGACCTTTTACAGACAACCATTGGATGGATTAAAGGGAGATGTAGAGACAATACTGCAGGTAGTCAGTGGTGTACCATTTACATATATAAAGCATACACTTATCTATATAAATATATACAATATACGTACATTAATAAACATGAAACAAGAGGAAGGAGTTGTATTAATATATGTAATGATGATGTTTAAGGTGAGGGGAAGTCTATTCAGTTGCGTCCGGTTAGACTGGAAGCCGACCCCAACATAGTTGGGAAAAGGCTAGGCAGATGATGATATTGTGAATTCTAATATAATATAAATTACGATAATGTCGGTGTTTCTTCTCAGAGTAGAGTTGGTTTAGAAACGACGTAGGTACAACACGTTCATACATCATTCAATATTTATTTTCGTCGGAAAGATGGATTTTATTATACAGCGTGCCGCTTTAATGGCGACATTAATTAAACACAAGTATACGGTTCGCCTTTACGTTATATGAAGATATTTTAATTTCATTAAACGTTATTATTTATTGATTTATTTAGAATTTACTAAAATAGCATCTTGAAAGAAAGAAAGAAAATACGTTTATTTGCGGTAAACATAACGCAAAGAAATAAAAACACAAACACGAAAGAACAAGTTGAGGGAAGGTATGCGTCACATTCATGCAAAACGGCCATCGCTCAGCATAATGCTGCGACCCTAAGCTAGACAGAGCCCCAGCGCTGGTTCTTGGAGCAACCTATACTAGAACTGTAGCGCGGAGGTCATTGTCGGAGTCACGGATCATAACATCGCATCAATGAAATTAAAACGAATAACGTTCACGGACTAGGTGAATTGAAGGAAGGAGACCCCTATAATATTTAGTTTGTTTAAAAAAAAAAAAGAAAGCGTTTTATAATTATATTATCTTAATATAATTTTTATGATTACCGGCCACTAGCCATACCCGTGTGTTAAATCTAATGTCGCCATTGTAGCGGCACGTTGTATACATGCAAGTTTGTAATGTTTGCCGATGGAAATCCCATCAAGCACACGGCTTTTTATAAAATGATCCTCAAAATCACAACAAATCACCCTTATCATTATGACGTCACAATCGAATATTCCGGTATACAAAGTTAGGGATGGGTATCCAATTTGTATCCGCATCCAGTCCAACTCACTGGCATCCAGGCAGAGCGTCCAGAACTCCTGAAACTTCAGTCACATGTCTCGTGAGTTTAGGCGATTTCTATTGAACTAGGTTCAAGCGTGGTTCCTCGTAGAGTTAGGGATACTGGAAAAGACAAAAAGATTGTATGATATAATACACTATGATATAATACAGACAGCTGATAGGGCCGAAAGGATCTGGAGTGGCGACCGCGTACCGATACCTCGTAGAAGGTGGACCGATGACCTTGTGAAGGCCGCAGGAATCCGCTGGATGCTGGAAGCACAGAAACGGTCGAGATGGCGGTGCTCGGGGGAGGCCTATGTCCAGCAGTGGACTTCTGTTGGCTAAATGATGATGATAATACACTAGCGACCCGAGAACATAGCCATGTAACATTTTCAGCCGATTATATTGAGAGGCCATTTGTTGTAATGAAATTAATAAGATAAAATAAGATTGTAGTGTGAATGTATTGTGTTTGGGAGTGCGATGTATACCATGTGGGCGAGTGATGTCGGGAAATTCCCGTAGTAAAGCTATCAATGAGGCATTGGTTTCTGCATTCAACAACCAAGTTATAATAAGATAAAAAATGTAGATAGCACAGAGTAAAGCACAGATAAGCAGTTAAACATAAATACTAGGTCTCAAGTCAATGCGGTGAAGCTAGATCACATACACCTACACTACAACATTACCCCTGTATTTTCCGATGGGCTAGGCACAGGTGTACCTATAGTACACCCACATTTCGCCAGTTATGTTTAAGTTTCAGGTAATAGGGAGCTTATTGCCATCAACCGGCAATATCTATTAAACCATTGACCGATTCATCCGATTAGTATTTACGAGCGTGGTTGCTGTCTTTGGTTCGATTCCCAGGTCTCGCAAAGTATTAATACATCAATGAGTACTCAGTAGCCGCGCGGAGTTTGTATTTGTGCCCAGTTGATGGCAATAGGCTTGCCCCCTGTTACATGGGACTTAAACCTAATTGTCGAAATGTGTACCGTGTACTTTATACCATAACCTAACACTTCAGGGACTTGAAGTGAAAATCCGAACTATATAATAACACTAATACGAGTATTATAAAGGCGAAAGTTTGTGAGTGTGTGTGTGTGTTTGTTACTTCGTCACGCTCAAACGGCTGGACCAATTTTGATAAAATTTGGTATGGAGGTAGCTGCTACCCTGGATTAACATATAAACTACTTCTATCCCGATATTCCTACGGGATCGAGACTAACGCGGGTGAAACCACAGGGTGCAGCTAGTATTATTATAAATGCGAAAATGAGTTTGTTTGTTACACTTTAACGCTAAAACGGCAGAACGGATTTGGATGAAATTTGGCGCATGGATAAACCATGACCTGGATTATAACATAGTGTACTTTTTATCTTGATATTCTTACAGGATCTAGACTTATGCGGGTGTAACCGCGGGGCGCAGCTAATAATGAAATATTTTTTTCGATTTCGCACTTGTTTAATTAATTATTATCTTATTTGTAGTATGCGTGTACAATAACATATTTCACAAATAAATAAAATTATTTCCCGTGCCACATCTAGGTCTTTGAAATAGTTTTCTAACATCCAGTCGGTCGGAACATGTCTCAGTTGGAGGCAGCCCCCGATGAGTTCGGTTCTAAACTTGGGTTACATAGTACTGAACTTACATATTTCTATTATACTGCTTTCTGTTTTGTGATTGGTTCAGCCCTGAATTTGTGTACAATTTCGAACTTTAAATCATTGAGTTGCTCTCTTTGTAAAGTATTTTTGTTGTTATCATAAATAATAATAATTATAGGGCTCTTCTCATACAGAGAAGGCACGAGCCAAAGATAGACAGCCAAAGCTGTGAACTCGTTGAAAAAAATTGCGTCCAACTGTTGGCCGCAAGAATAACACAATGACGCGGTGCGAGTATAACACGTAGCTGTCACGTACACCAGTCTATCAAAGTTGGCCTGTTGGTTTTAGTTCTTTTGCAGCGCGACACTCTAGCTAGACATATAAATAATGAACGAGCATTGGCTCGAGCATGCTTGCTCAAGATGGACTGGCGATTTTAGACCAGCAGCGCTATTCTGTAACCATCTCACCGTGAAAACTTAAATGAAGTGAACGTGGAGTGAACTGTCAGTGTCATCCCACCTGATGCTAGGGATGGACCAAGTATTATAAGTATAACATTTACAATCATAATCGAAAGGAGAGGTCAAAATTGTTATAATATTCAGACGATTTTTAAACGCTAATGTGATGTACCTTATTAGAAAGCTTATTTATTATGCTACTCGATTATAGTTTTATCTGATTTTTTCAGGCGCCCGTTTTTGTGGAAAAGTGAAAAATGTTTCAATACAAACAAAACGCACATAGTCTTTATTTATTCATTTCTATGCAATATAAATATTTTATGTGGCTAATGTTTCCGTTTCTATTAAATACTTTGAGATTTTATTATAATTTTAGCTGCAGCTCCTGATTATCATGACAATGCAATAACAAAACGTATCGAAAAAAGTCAAAGCTGTAAACTCGGACTTAATATCCGCTGTAAATGTCAAGCCGAGACCTGCTGACTGACGTTGTCATTGTCACGTCATTTGCCACAGGGCTGCCATCCCTAAAATATAAATAATGCTTGTAGAACATTTTATTTTTCAACTCTTGTTTTAAAAAAAACGGGCGCCTGTAAAAAAAAATTAAATGCCCAAAGACGTCAAAATAATTACTCTCTTTCAGCCTATATAGGTCAGAAGGCTGTTTAAATTTTCAATTATTTTAGTACCAAGCCCCATACATTTCGTGAACGTCTCCTTCTGAACAGAAACTCAATTTGGTTTTTTTACATTAAATTGAGTTTCACAAAATTTCTGTTTTGCTATTTTATTTAAAAACCCCATAAATAGTAATCTTAAGACACATAAATATTAGCTTTGAAATATATAAAATGACCAACAGAATTAGCATAAAAATATTATTGAAATCTCGATTATGATTGTAAATGTAATCCTTGGTCAATCCCTAGCATCAGTGTAATGACACTGACAGCTCACTCCACGCAAGATTTCACGGTAAGAGTTTACAGAATCGACATGCAGGTTTCCTTACGATGTTTCCCTTTTAATCGATGTCAGGGATGTTCAAGATAAACTAAAGTACGTATAAATTGAAACACGTATACATTGAACATATGATGAGCTCGTGAGGGGAGGAGCTCGTAGCTAAGTAATACTAATAACAGCCGCACGGGTCGATCCATCAGGCTAAGCTACGCTTGCCGGGGTTGTTCCGTAGATGGGTAACCATCTTTACATACCGAGACTCCTCCGTGCCTCGGAAAGCACGTTAAGCCGTTGGTCCCGGCTGTTCTTCGTGGATCTTTGACAGTTGTTACGGGTCGATAGAAGCCCAAAAGTCTGACAGCCAGTATAACCAAGGGATATAGTATTGCCCAGTTACTGAGTTGTGGAGGTCATGTAGGCAGTCGCTCCATGAAAAATACTGGTATTCAGCTGCAACTGCAAGCTGACTCCAAAATAGTTGGGAAAAGGCTAGGAAGATAGACATACATTGAACATAATTATGGATTTGAACCCATAACCTCTTGCAATTAGAGGCGAGGTTTTAACCACTGGCACTGGGCCATCACGACGTACGTTGTTGTTGGATGGGAATAAGGCTAAGCTGGCCCCCTTAATGGTAAGTGAAAACCCCAACCTAAGGACACTTTTGCAATCTACAATACCAATCAGTCTTGTCAAGGGATATCGTATTGCCCAGTTACTGGGTTGTGTAGGTCAGATAAGCAGTCACTCCATGTAGAAAGAAAGAAAGAAAAATATTTTATTTGGGACACGCACAAGAAATACAAAAGAAGCATTTAAACTAACAATATCCAAAAATAAAAACAATCAAGACTTTTGCGATGCCAAAAGGGCTCCTATCTCAGCAGAAACTGAAAACACTGAATACTCACACACACCACTCACCCACTTCTTCTCTGTAGAATACTGGTACTCAGCTGCCGACCCCAACATAGTTGGAAAAAGGCTAAAAGGCTTTTCTAAAAAAAAAAAAGTTTTTTTCCATTCATCTGCAAATGAATCTACCTTTTGGAAGCGGCAACTAAAATCAATTGTAATTTCTTTTAAATGACATTAAAACATGCTTTTTAGGTGCGTAATTAAATTAGACTTTGTCTTTGACATGTCACTAGTACCTACTCGTACACTTTCACGGCCGACACCAGTCAAACAGAAACATATCAACGCTGCTTGGTGGGAGAGAGGTAGCTCTATGATATGGTGGTTAACCCCGCTTTCTAACCAGCAGGTCTAACCTGTAAAAATCTTAACATGAAAACGTAGGTGAAATGAGCTGTCATTTCACCTGATGCTGGACAGCTCACTTCAAGCTCTTCACCTAAGTTTCCACGGTAAGATTTTTACGGAATAGCCCGACAGGAGTCCCTCTAGTACAAAAAATATGAAAAAATGTAAGAAAATCTTATGATGTACAAAGTAGGTGTAATGAGCGAATCGTTTATAGCTCATGACGGATAGCAAGGCCATACAGAACCGTCATTATTTATAATGTAACCAATTTATCTCGACCTCTGACCTCTCTCTGAATCTCCTCTCTTTCTGTCATTCTGTATACCACAGCAAGCGGCAGGGGAGGTTTTGTTATGTCGGTTCCTCTGCTAAGAATTGTTATACACCATCTTGAAAGCAAATTATGTATTTTTGCATGTATTTGGTAGCTAACGAGCGGGTAAGATGTTTTTGAAATGTTATGAATTATGAGGACGACAATAGAATGTATAGTTTCTCTTTTGTGAAATAATTTTGGTATGCATACTGTAAGTTAAATAATTTAAAAGATGCTTGAGCCAGTTTTATCAGCGTTAATCCTACTTTTCCGAAACTTAACTGTAATTTAATAATCCCTAGGACAATGGAGAAATCTACCTTGCAAAATGTCTTAGAAAAGTTGATGCTATATTTTAATTACGCAAAAGAATCTATGTAGACGAATTTGATACCGAAAGTAAAACACTACTCTTATAAAAGCAAAAACTAAGTGACAAACGGCTGTGACTTAGAAACCAGGCAGACACTTAACCTTGTGTAAATTATTTAATCACCACTGCTCTCTAAACGGTGAAGGAAAACAACGTGAGGGAACCGGCATGTCCTACAAGCAAAAATTCGAAGACTTGTGACATCTACCAACCCGCACTGGGCCCGCGTGGTGAATAACGGTCCGCTTTTTCACACAGAGAGGAGGCCTGTGTCCCAGCAGTGGGAACAATAAAGGCTGATTATGCCCATGCTAAGTAAGAAATAATGAATGAAAAAAAAAACCTGAGATTAAGCGCGTAAACAAAAACAAACTTAGCTTTAGCTACATTGGCTACCAACATTTGCTGCAAACATTTCAATTCATTCCCCAACACCACAAAAATAAATAAAACAAACAAAAAACAAGAGCAAAAAGTGTAAATTTTAAAATCGGATAGAACTTGATCGCAAATCTCTTGCAGTCAAACACCAAGCGGAAAAACAAAACGCTGAAACACTCCATTACTCTTGACTTCATCAGACAGTTTACATTACAAAACACAACATAATTTATACCTTAACTCATAAACCACAAGGTTTGAATTCGTGAAAAGCTTGCCCTGAAACTGAAGTCTTTTTTTCCTTTAATTTGGACGAATGCGGTAAACATTAGTATTCCACGGGAAAGCTGCTTAGCGTTTCTAAGTAGGTAAACAAGACTGTAGAGATTAGTACGATTTCTTTTTCGGATTAAGTTGCAAAGAGCTTTAAAAGTGGCGGGAAATTGGTACAGTTTTCAAAGTAGATAAACTGATAAGCTTTCACTGATGTATGATTGAAACTTGAAAATATTAAACTTTTACTTGCCTCATCGCAAGCAGGCGAATCTGTTCGCACAAACCGACAACTCATTGAAAATGCACTTCACAAAACGAAAGTTACCAGTCAGATAGTTTATTTCGCGAATTTCACTTAGAAGCGCACAGTGTAGCAAAAAGCCAATATCCAAAACGATAAAAATGAATAAAACAATTTTTAATACGAAAAAAGCTAAACATCGACGGCGGCGCCAACCGAGCGAAGGAAATTCCAAATTCAAATCAGTTCGTGAGTTGAGTGCGAAGCGAGCGGACGTGCTGCGACAACCATTTATTCCGTTACAACTCTATTTCAAATGCTAAATATATTGTCGAAAACGAGAATATTGCGGGGAACTGTTTGCAAAATTTGCATTTGAGACGAATTTCGGGGACTGTTTGGCTTCCCAGATTCGTTTGTAATCTTGATTAGTGTTATTTGGAGGCAAATTAGTCATACGTCCTTAAGTTTTATAGTAATTGCTTAAGGATTTAGAGAGCCAGGTCTACATTTTGATTAGTGTATCGTTAAACTTGTTATTTTATCAGCTTCTAATGGCTCAAAGCTAAACAATGCATTTATACGTGCCGTTCAGCGTGATATAGAGAAACAACATCGAACTGTAATTATTTTGAATAAAAACACCAAAAAAAAACGGAAAATATTTATTTTACCTTCATAAACAGAATCAGTAACAAATAAAACCATGTCCAACCATATAAATAACAAATTCTAAAGTCATTCGTCTAAAGTAAAGTCGACTTACAAAACTGACCCCTCATATTTATCCTGAACCATCCAGTCTTAATAAAAATATGACAAAATACCTCCGCCTCCACAAGGCAATGTTTCTCAAACTTAATTCTTAACTTCACTGAGCCCGACGGTAGTTTTTATTAAGTTACAGTGAAACAAACTAGTCGGGAATTTTTCAAAGTTTCTAGGCGACATGGCGGCACGGCGCGACTGCCGCCCGCGGCATGGCGACGTCGCTTTCACCTTAACTAGAAGTTGACTTCCAATTCAATTAGTTGAAAGTTTTAGTTGGGGTAAATTACAGTATTTTGTTTGATAACCTGTTTTAGTGAAAATGTTTGGCATACGTTGTGGTGTGACCTGGAGAAGCGAAAAATACTGTAAGATAATAAGATATGAATTTTTCATGTTATCTGTGAGAAATAACATTTAGAATAAAACATTCCAAGTTGTTTACAAATTAAATAGGATGAGATAAGATTAATATCAATTTAAGATTCGAGACTTACTCTCGGGCTTACGCGACATTTAGAATAGAATAGAATAGAATTATTTTTATTCAAGTATCTTAGGCTCAAAAATGATTAGTAAGACTTACAACTATATTAGTAAGAACTGACACTTCACAAAAACAAACAAATGGTAGTGAATCACCGTTGTGGCAACCCATGGGAGATGGCACAACAGCGACCCACAAAAACACAGTCCAGACGACTTGAAATCATGCTTAGGATACTGTTGGAGCTGCCCCACACCCTGCGCACCATGGAAGCACATCTTTTGCGCATGGTTGTGTAGAAACAATCTACATGCGCATCCGCGAACATCCCCGATGCACTACAGAAGCGGGGCAGTCCTACCAGCATCCTAAACGCGTTATTATACTGAACGCGGATAGCGTTGTACGATGTTTGCGTATATCTAGCCCACAGGCTACTCGTGTAAAAAGACGTACAATAGGCTCGAAAGAGCGTTATTTTTACAGGAAGTGAGCATCGTGCAAACCTGCGAGCCAGCATGTTCGCTCTAACCGACAACGCTCTCCGCTCCCGTTCAATGTCGTCATCATCTTTGAGATTGGGGGTCAATATATGACCTAGATACTTAAACTTTTAAAACTTTTTTTAACTTATTTAGAACTGAATTTTAGAAAGATGATGATGAGAAAGATGTTGATTTAATAGATTTACATCATTGTATCTCTATTAAAAAAAATCTTCGAAACACACATGCTTAATTTTAAAATCGCTATGGAACCGCAGCACCGCCGCACATTAGCTCTATAACGCATTACAAAACGTAGTCCACAACATTTTAAAAAACCACCAAACAACAGCTAAAACAGAAACTAATCGAAATGAAACTACATTTACAAAATTGAAACACTTCCGAAAATAAATTTTAAAATCGAACGCCGAATCACTTACTCGTCGATCCCGGGGGTGTATTAACCCCGCACTTTTATCTCACTTCGCAGCTTCAGGGGGATGAATACATCAAATGGTTGCAGGCTTTCGGCTTTCGGCTTTAATCGCCGGCTAACCGCGGCTCCCGAGGGAAGACCTTTGATGCTAAACGCTGTATTGCTCGTAGTTTTATATCTTTGTGATTGTGATACGGTTTTGGGTGAACTTGTATTGATTGATGTCAGTTAAGTTCTAAAAGATCTATGGTATAATTTTGGTGTTTAATTGAAACCCAATGACGCTCCATGAAATTAGAAAAAAAATTGTGTTCATAAGTCTGTCTAAAAAAGAAAAGTGATGCTTAAGGAAAAGTCAATTTAACCTTTGTTAAAATATCTGTCTTAAATTACTTACTATGAAGGATTATACACATTTTTCATGTGATATAATTATAAAATTTTTCGTCCACCAAACGAATGCACGAATGCGTGTGCTGGATGCGGGAATAGGCTTGATAGACTTAATAAAAATCCATGTCCCGCGTTGGGCGCCAAGACGTCTTGACAGCACAAACTGACAGCACCACCTAACGCGTCGCACCGAATAAAATCTATTTGTGTATAAAGTTATTTTCAATTATAATTTATGGTACAGTATTATCTAACAGTCTATAAATAACGAAACCTATTTGAAGGATTACTTACACATTACACACATTTTTGCATCCAATTTCATAATAAAATATACCTTACACATTCAGTTGCACCAGACGTGACCGTCAAACGTATTCAAGATACATTTGCATAATATACACAATAAAACTTCGTATCCCGTGTTGGGCGCCAAAACGTCTCGGCAGCACAAATTGACAGCGCCACCTAGCGTGTCGTGGCGGAATTGTGCAGGAACGCGTCAGTCCGTGACCGCACTTCGCGATGAGCGGACGTGTCACGTTTACGTCTAACGAAATACACTGAGAATTCTTTTGGATTCGTACTTCCTTTATTGGTGTGAGACGGGAGAGTTTTGTATGCTTCTTTTGTCTTCGAAATTGTGTCATTTCCTATTTCTATCGCATTCAATGGCACAAATTATTTTCCTAGTACGAAAGTCTTAAGTAACGTATACTGAGACCATTTTGCCTAACTTCTGGGTTTCTGCTTGCCAGAAACAACATGCCCGTGCCTCGGAAAGCACGTTAAGGCGATGGTACCGACTGTCTATCATGAATCATTGACAGTCGTTAAGGGTCGTCAGAAGTCCGAAATCTGAAAACCAGTCTTGTCAAGAGGTATCGTATTACCCAGTTACTGGGTTGTGGAGGTCAGATAATCAGTCACTACATGTAAAATACTGGTATTCAGCTGCATCCGATTAGACTGGAAGCTGACTCCAACGTAGTTGGGAAACGATTAGGCAGATGTTGATTAGATATTTCTTCGTTAATTTTAAAGGGAACAATGAATTAACAATACCTACTTGTTTTAACATTTTAATAATGTAGTAATGAACTGAAAGCATACCGCTAGTATCCACAAAATATTTAATAGCACTTTTAATTATCGTTTGTTAATGCTGCCATTATGTTGTTAGTACTGTTTAATTGACCAAAATTATTTACTAAACTGATGCATTGTGAATAATAATACCAGACTGTTCTTGTCTCACTGCAGGCAAAAATCATTAATATAACTCTCTAAGTGCAAAACAAGCTTGCAAAACTTGTGCATTCGCTTTCTTTTCGGTCTTCGAAAGTATGACCATGTTTCTCACCTTCGCAAGGAACTCAAGTGGCTCCCAATTCACCTTCGCAGGAACACTCGGATTTTTTGTCTCTTCAACATCTTACATAACCCGTCTTATCCTTCCTACCTGCGGGAGCGTTTTTCTAACGCTCGTCCTAGCGACGCTCCATATAGATCACACCTTAGATCCCTCCTTAAATCTCATCCTCATAAAACTAGGTACCCCTTAGGTAGGTATTCCTTCTCTGTCCATGCTGTAAGATTGTGGAACTCACTTCCGCCTTCCGCATTCTTGAATTAAAAACAATTTCCTTATTCAAATATCGAGTAAAAGAGCACTACCTTTCCTCTCAACTGTGAGTATTTTTATATACATCAATTTATGTTTGTTTATATATGCTTTATGTATTTATTTAGGTTCTTATGTAAGTGTTTATTATTAAAATATGTAAGTGTTTTTTGCCGTGTATAATACGTGTGTCAATTTTATATATTTAATATATGGTTTAGTATAGCTATATTTAATATTTTAGTGTAAGACTTCGCACATTCATATTTTTCTCTTCATATCTCACACACATTGTCTACATTTATTTTTCATATCTCCTTTCGCAGGTCTGCTGGAAGAAATTTCTTAAGAAATAATTCAAATTCAAAATCTTTATTGCGAACTAAGTGTACAGGATTTTGTAGATGTTAACAATAGGTAGGTTCTAGAACTTAGTTGCCTGTTAAGGCATTGCAATTTAAATGGTAAAAAAAAAAGAAGAAAAAAAAATTACATACTCAATATTACAGTTATACAGACTTAACATTATATTATATTAATTATCATTATTCATATATTTTATATTATCATTATTCATTCATATATTATCACATACTATTCATAGAATGTAATATCACATCATTATATTAAGTATCACGATCATTTCAATATTAAATAATTATTTATCTTCAAGGAATTCTTTTACAGAGTAGTATGCCTTTTTAATCATGGAGTCTTTTAGCTTCCTTTTAAAAATACCAATTGAATGCTGGTTCTTGACTTCAATGGGTAACTTATTAAATATTTTTATGCCCATACAAAAAAATACTATTGCTGTAGACGGCAGTGTGGGATGTTTTATTGCGTAGTGTATTTTTAAGTCTACTACTTATTAATGTGTCATAGCTACCAGTGGCGAAGGGTGATTTTATGAGAGAGGTAACCCGGAGCAAAAAATTTAATTTCTATACAAAATAAACTCGTCATGAAGTAGACGATATAAAGACAAAAATATAATGTAGGCATTTTGTAATGTTTTAATTGTATGTATAAGCACAGTACAGTATGTAGAAGCCTTTATGGTCTATTAAATACCTACAGTGTGATTATATTATTTAGCATTATTAAACACTACTGACTGTGCCATCTTTCAATGACAATAGAGTGGTTGTGTTCCGAATTTCCGGAGGGAAGCCGGTAGGAATCGAGTTATACGGTGCTTTCGCCCCTGATAGCTACTGATGTTTGATTTAACTAAAACTGAGGCCGCGTAGATATAAAGAGCAGGGAGGGTTAATATCTTCAGGTTCATAAAATGAGGTTTACATGAATCTGTTTGACATATCCCACATATGGATCTAATACACTTTTTTTGTGCCTTGAAAAAATTTCTTTATCAGTCGAGTATCCCCAATATAGTACCCCATAAGATAAAGTGGATCCCACATAGGCATGATAAGTACTTAGTAGTGTGGTTTGATTAGATACTTTTTTGAGCATGTATAGGGCCTAAGAGAACTGATTTAATTTGCTACACACACTACTTACATGTGTTTTCCATGACATATTAGAATCGATATAGATACCTAGAAATTTTGTACTTGTAACCTCAGATACAGTTGCATTATTGTACTCAATAGATAATGGAATTAATTTTGCGTTTTTATTCTTGAAATTCATAAATATAATGCGTTTTTGTAAGATTTATTTTCAGATTATTTATTGTAAGCCAATTTATTATTTTAGATAGGGAATCATTTATTTCTAGTTCCAGATTTTTATTTTTGTTATTTGTGAAAAGAGCCGTACTGTCATCTGCAAATAAATAAGCAGTACCATTGTATTAATATTATAATGACGTATCTCTCTGTAAAACTCGTTCGACGAGTTGCATTGTTGATTCTAATGATTATAATTCTGGAAAGCCATATTTGTTAAGGTCGCTAATCAATGTATTTTAATCAACATACGACCTGTAAGTGACCTGCAAATTGCAAAAATCGTAAGAAAATTTGAATTTTGCAGGCTACCGTAGCGCATCCCTCTTAACTTTCTTTGTTTTACAGATGTCACTTATTACACATTGATGCCACTACGATTCGGGAGTCGTAGGCCGATTCCCGGCCACCGTAGGCGCGGGCTTGCGGACGGTTAGCGATGGGTAGCTCGCCGTCCGATAAAGACCAGGCCCGGGTCGACGGCGCGTTGTGTTCCACGCGCGCCTCAAAGAGATATCAGCACCAATTGACGGGGTCCGAAAGGGCCAATGCCTGCCAGGGTTACGAGTTTGTCCGAAAGGCATCTGAAGGATCACGGGTGGGTTTTAGTCAGTAAAAGTCTGAGACGCCCTCCCGCTCCGCCCAGAGCGGGAGAAGTTATTTGATAATTTCCCCCCAAAAAAAAAATGCCACTTCGATGATCACTACGGCGCGCGGCGCGTAGGCCTTTGAGTGCTACGCGTTGCCAAGTGCTACGCGCCCTCAAGTGTCATGGCGTAGACTGCTACGACTTTTTTTTTATATTAAGTTGTGTTTTCCACTTGTTGTTTTCACCTGTTTTACACTTCCGGCTAAACTCTACTTGACTTATGTATCAGATAATTTTATAAAAGTTTTTTTTATTGATTCGTAGATAGTTCTTAACCGGACATTTCAGGGCCTTAATCGCCAATGCTACCAACAAAAGAAGAGAATGTTGACGGTCGTATAAATAATTAAGAAAATAATACCGGCCTTTAGTTGACTCACTGTGAGGCAAATGCGTCTTTTTGTGGAGAGAATGAACAAGTTTGACCTTCCACCATGTTTGATCAGCGGTGTACAGTCGAGTTCATTAATATATTAGCCCTTTCAGGCTTCAAAAATATATGACCGTCAAAAAAAATCATAATATTGTGACAACTATAAGCATCATTAAATTGTGGTCAAGATTTAGATTCATTAATATGTGACTGGTTTTTCTCAGTAACATGTATACAGCCAAAAGCACATTATTATATGAACAACATTAAGATCATATTATCTGAACATTGTAGGATTCACAATTATGTATGCACACATGAATACAATAATATCTAAACAAGTAAATGTAATTCAAATTCAACCTTATTACTTACGTCGTAAAGATAATTTTAATAGCAATCTTAAAATTGCATGGTCAAGGAGTTTGCAACATTATTTATCACTGGCTAGATTAACTTCAAATGACGTTATGTTTTTCTAATAAAATTATAACTGACGCACATGTGATTCAACGATTTACTGGATTTAATATACAATATTAATTCTATTGAAATATACCTACCCATTTAAAATAAAAATGTATAGAATTGATGAGCATACGAAACATAAAATAGTTGATATGTGTGAGGAAGGTGTTTCTAAATCAGCCATTGCAGAAGAATTAGGCATATCGGTAAGCAAAGTAATTTTAGGTATTCGTCCATGTTTTTCTCTGATCTCTAATGTGGTAATTTAATAAAATCGTTCTTTAACAGAGAAATACTGGTACAATATGGTGGAAAAGGTGGCAAGAAGAAGGAAATCTTACAAAACATGTATCTTTTGGCCGACCTAGGAAAACAACTCATGATCAAGATATGCAACTGGTTGAAAGTGTTCGAAATGCAAGATTTATCAGAACATCTACATTTGCAGCTGATCTGGCTGTATCCAGCTTAACTATACGACGAAGACTTAATGAAGCGGGAATTAAAAAAAATGTTACTAACGGAAAGGCATAAAATGTTACGTTTACAATTTGCTAACAGATATTTAAATTATGATTTTGAACACGTCGCTTTCATGGACGAGAAAGTTTTTGTCTCTTCGGCGGACGGGCGGATCTCTTTGTATCGTGCAGCCAATACACGATATGATGAAGAGAATGTATTGCCAAATAGACGCAGTGGACGCATTACGATCGGGTTTTGGGGGTGGATAAATTCCGGTGGACCCATAGAATTGTGCGAAATATCTGGCCGAATGAGGAGTGATACCTATTTAGATATTCTAAAAGACGTGTTTTTACCAAGTGCAAAAATTGTCTATCCTGATAATCATCGAATTATTTTTATACAGGATAATAGTTCCGTTCACAATGCCAGACGAGTTCAAAATTGGATAGCTGAGCAAGTAGACTTGGAATTAATAAAAATTCCACCGAAAAGCCCGGACCTCAACCCCATAGAGAATGTATGGGGGTTAATGGTACAGAATTGGGACTGTAATGAGGCTCGCACGGAAGAGAATTTAAAGGCTCATGCATATGACATCTGGAATAGTTTTAGAAATAGTGATTATTGCCACAATATGGTACAGTCAATGAGAGCCCGACTACAAGCAGTGATTGATGCGAACGGATCATACACAAGATATTAAGTAACTGTTCTATCATTTTTAATTTGGCCGCCAATAATTGTTTATAAGTAACTAAGATTAATTTTAGTTTAAGATAAAATATTGTTTGTTTTTTTTTAACGTAAGTCATGTGCTATTTTGTTGCATATTACTTTAATATTTTCTTAGATATACTTGTCAAATAATAGAGTTTAAACTATAATGTAATGATATTCTTTTCTTTCCCGTGACGTGAAATTCAATTCACTGCAAACAACTTCGTTAGTCATAAAAAAGTTGTGGTGGCAAAGTAATCAAATTTTAGGTCGAATCGTATTGCTATATAAATGACAGGTGGCACATAATTTTTTTACAATTCTTAAATGGCCATGCTGTACGAAAAATATACGGCATTGAAAGACACTCATTTTAAAAACTAACGCAAACGCGAGGAAAACAATGGAAACTACTGTCATCTCTGTAACAATGTAAACTAGATCTTATTTGTTCGAGCAAATAATTGACTTTCCCATGCATGTAGAGATAATTAAGAAGCTTACCGTGCTCAGATTATAAAAGCCAATACTATATTTTTGAAAAGGGTGATCACATATTATTGCCTAATGGACAGCATATTGTATTATTGAACCGTTTATGATCACATATTATTGAACTGTTCATGATCACATATTATTGAACTGTTCATGATCACATATTATTGAACTGTTCATGATCACATATTATTGAACTGTTCATGATCACATATTATTGAACTGTTCATGATCACATATTATTGAACTGTTCATGATCACATATTATTGCACAATGCACAGCATATATTATTGAACCGTTCACATGAGGACATATTTTTGATCTATAGGTTCTATAGAATTTATTGAGCTTTCCAACGCTCACAATATTTTGAATCCTTGACAGTGCCAATATATTAATGAACTCGACTGTACCTACAGATAATTGTAAGTGTAGATTACCACAGTTAAGTTTTTGTCCACGATTACTTTAAAATAAACTAAACATAGAAAGAAAGAAAATAGTTTGTTTGTTAAGCTTTTACGCTAAAATGGCTTAACGGATTTGGATGAAATTTGAATTTTTGACAGATACGTAGCCTGGAACCTGGAAAAGGACATAGGTTACTTTAGATCCTGGGTTGCAGACGAAGTCGCGGGAAACAGCTAGTTGTAAATATTGTAACGTAATACATTTAGGTTGATTTTCATTGAGTTGACCTCTTCTCTCCTCTACGTTTTGGTGGAATTCTAACCTAAACCACCAGTCAAGGTCAAGGTCATCATACAATTAATTATCTATGACAGTTCTATTATTAAGTACATTGTAAGTATCGGCCGAATGTTCGGCCATTTCTTGACTTCCAAAGTTTTCTTTTTTGACTTTGAGCCCGACTTCAAATCACAGTTTTGAGTTTGACTTATCTCTTTGACTGTTGTTTTTTTTTTTTTTTTCACCTTAGCCAGCTATTGTTAGCCGTAGTCAAGAAACGGCCGAATATTCGGCCAATACTTCAGTTTTATCATCCGAGTAGACCCCCTGTATTGTAGAATAGTCATATTGTCGCCTGTCACTCTGTTGGTTTTATTAAATAGGCCTCTGAATGGTACCACCACCGTACCTATGTCTGCGGTCAAGCAGCGTTGCTGTGCTCCATTATGATGGTAGCCGGTGCCATATCAGGCTCATGAGACATTTCCATTTCGTTTCTGGGATGAAATGATGAAATTAACATAAATTGCAAAATCAAAAAAATCAATAGTCATTTATTCAAACTAGGCTGAGAATCAGCACTTTTCGAACGTCAAAAATTACATAAGACAGTCCCCCAAAAACGCCCACCCTTCACCACTTCCTAGTGCTTTAGCTGGGCAGAAGAAGTGGCGCAACAAACTCCCCAGCAGCACAGCTGTCTGTTCAGATATAAAACTTGAATCTATACAATAAAATGTAAAAGAATTTGCATTACGCAACACAACATTAAATTATTTGCCTTATTATATTGCTAGCACACGCCACTATACCAAAAAAAAAACATAAAAATCGTCGAAAACTATACTCAAGCAGAAATAACGTAAACAGAACGTACCTAAATAAAAGCCTCCAGGCATAATGGGCGTGCCCGCCCACACAAAGCTATAGCTGCAACTCGAAGACAAAAATAATAAACTAGCACCATCGTAGTAAAATAAAAAACAGTTAATCATTAATAACAATAATAAAACCATGGTCAGCAAGACGATCAGTCACCACAAGCAGCACCCGTTCACGAGCATAACGCAAAAATCAGCCATCACCCCAAAGCACACATACAAAGTAGCCAGAAGCATCTTATTCAAACAATACAAGTTTGACAGTCTTGTCCATTGCTTGATGCTACTTGATGTTAGGGCCAGGGACCAAAGACAATTTACATTGTGTTGCGACATTGGCAAATGGAACACGGACACAAAACGGTGAAGGAAACCAGCATGTCCTAGAACCAAAAATTCGAAGACATGTGACATGACCAACCCGCACTGGGCCCGCGTGGTAGATTTGCAGCCCACTCCCTCTCGAAGAGAGGAGGCCTGTATCCCAACAGTGGGAACATTATAGGCTGATTATGTACTGGAAAATGACAAAAAACAATTGAAAAGAAAACAAAAACAAATTGACGATTGCAGATTGGAAAAATAAGTACTTTTGTAACAAACAAACAACTATAAAAAGAACAATTAAACCATGCGTCGTAGCTGTGCAAAAACAGCGCCCTGTCAAATTGAAAATAATTCCTATTGATAATGTGTTACGCAATCAGCCCGCAGGTCGTTGCTCAGCAAGATGATGGGACTTCAGACACACCTATCGTCAACAGCGCTGATTTTCAGCAATTATTGCAGTGACCTGTCAATATTATCAATGCGACATACAGGTGGAATAAAGGCTCGTACAGACTGGTGCGATATCGCGGGCGCGACGTGACACTTGTAGCACAATTCTATGTGGCGCCCGCGATATCGCGTGAGTCTGTATGAGCCTTAACAGCTCACTTCATCTAAGTGTTCACGGTGAGATTTTAACAGAATAGACCTGCTGGTTAGAAAGCGGGGTTAACCACCATACCATAAACAACCATTCATACAGGTGATATTGAAGCTACTTTTTTGGTTTATGCAGAAAAAACTTCAAAACAATTAAGAGACTTTAGGATTCAAGAGCGAGCGTAGGAAGCTCGAAAATGTTGTCACCCCGCCTCAGATAGGTTAGGTTTTCTTTTGACCATTCCTATGGATATACTCGTAGAAGTTGCATCGTCAAAATATTGATAAAAGTTTCAAAATTGAGAGAATGCAAGAGCAAGCAAAGCGAGCACGAAAATTTTAGCACCCCGCTTCGGATAGATTAACTTTTCACTATTCATACAGATGATATTGAAGTTACTCTGTCAACTGCAATGCATAATAGCTTCAGAATAATTAAGAAATTGTAGGATTCAAAAAGAGAGCGAAGCGAGCTCAAAAATTTTAGCAGCCCGCCTCAGATAGGTTTTTTTTACCATACATACAGATTCGAAGTTAGGGCGGCTAGAAGATAAACAGTGCTTGAATCAAGAAAATCAGGCAGACTGCAAGAGTTGCCTTGCGCCGCCCTAAGCAGTCTGCCGCCCTGGGCCATGGCCCTCTTGGCCTTAGGGTAAATACGCCACTGACCATAGAGCTCTCTGCCACCAAGCAGTGTTGATATGTTTCTGTTTGAAGGGGGTCGGCCGTGTAAGAACTGGGGACATTATTACAAAGTCAAATTATTTTAATTAGGCCCCAAAAAGGCACGTTTAAGCGCATCACTAGAGAATGGTTGGGCTATGTTTGGTTTTCCTTGTTGATCTAGTGGTCGTGGTACTGCTGATTATTATTTGGTCCTGGGTTCGATTCCCAGATCGGGCAAAGTGATATTGGGTTTTTCTATCTGGTATTTCTCAGTAGCAGCCCAGAGTCTGGATTTGTGCCCGGTTGATGGCAATAGGCTCGCCCCCTATTACATGGGACTTAGAACATAACTTGTTCTGGCGAAATGTGGGTGTACTACAGATACACCCTTGCCCAACCCTTCGGGGAAACAAGGCGTGATGTTATGTTATGTTATTTTTGGTTTTAAAATATTAGTAATTTCCCGAATTCGATTTTTTTGGAAAGAAAAATTGGAAAAGTTTCCCTGGAAATTTTAAAATTTGGAAAAAACTGAACGTGGGTTTTCTTTGAAATTTTGTATGAATTATTGAAAATTGAACAAGACAGCGTGAGTCAGGTCAGCTGGTTTATAATAAGCATAGCTGATATAGATATACATAATCTACCGTCCCCTTCAAAGAGTTTATGTTTGATTAGGTACGCGTGTAAGTAAGTTGTGTATATTTAGACCAATCCTTGACCTCTTACGTGATAAGACTGTGTAAAATAACAATTATGCAAAGATAAGTGAGTATCTGTACTGATAACGAGTTTGTTGGTTTTTAACACATATGTAGCTGCTTTGTGATTGGTCGACTGACGTCAGAATAATCATCATCATTATACATACATACATGCATAAACTCACATGAGCGGCACGTGGCTAATAACATAATAATTGGCCTACAGTGTTCCAACTGCTGGGACACAGGCCTCCTCTCTGTAAGAGGGAGTGGGCCGTAATCCACCACGCGGGCCCAGTGCGGGTTGGTAGATGTCACATGTCTTCGAATTTTTGGTTCTAGGACATGCCGGTTTCCTCACGATGTTTTTCTTCACCGTTTAGAGAGCAGTGGTGATGAAATAATTTACACAAAGTAAAGCGCTTGTAGGGATTCGAACCTACGACCTACAACTCGTAAGTCGCTGTCGTTACCACTGGGTCAATACTGCTACGTTGCCAATGGCAGAGGCGAATGCAGCCGTCGACTCGTCGGCGGCAGTTATCGACGCGTCGATGGCAGCCGCCGACGCGTCGACTGCAAAATGCTGCTCGTGTGTATGAGCACTAAGGAGGTGGCGTTCTGTAGTTTCTGCCTACCCCCAAGTGATGGGAAGAAAGCGTAAGTTTTCTTACCTATGTTAGGGTTGGCTTCCAGTCTAACAGGATGCATATGAACACCAGTATGTTACATGGAGCGAGTACTAGCCCATACTTAGTATAAGTATTATAAATGCGACAGTAACTCTGTCTGTCTGTTATCTTTTCTTGCCTTAACGGCTGGACAGATTTTGATGAAATTTAGCACACAGGTAGACCATGACCTGAGTTAGGACATAGAATTATACTTTTTATCGCAGTGTGACTTTCTCGTTGGATAAAGCTACAGTCAAAAGCTAGTATTGTACACATCCATCTTAAAAACAAACAATAAGAACCTTCAAAGGAGTCCAAAGATACGTCTTGAAAGGCACGAAACTTATACATTCTTCTGGCCACACGACAAACATACAAAGTATATACAACTTTTATGTATACCCATTGTATATATCTAATGTATTATCGCGCTAGAGGCAAAAAATCAAGAATCTTATTCTTAAGATTGAGGGATCTGGGCATGCGCGAGTTTTAAACCACGCCTACAAAAGAAAGAGATGGTTGCCCATTCTTGTTTCAGCCTTTGAACCCATCAAAATCTGATTTGAGAAGATTGATTTCAGATAATGTTGATGGTAATCAAAATAAAAGCTTTTTTGTCGGTGATTTTTTTTTGCTGAAACTTAGATGACCTTAGTCTTTGGTACTGAATCATAGATTTTACTAGACATTTTTTTACAACACTGGATTGTACTTAACTATTTAAAAAAATATTGATTATTGACAAAGTAGTTATGTTATTCAAATATTTTATATATTGTCCGTAAAAGAAGAAAATAATTTTAGAAACAATTATTGTACTTTGTTCGCTAAACATAATTTTATCTATAAAAATATGTCCTATGTTGTTCTAATGACTATTAATTAATCTTTAATTAAAAAAAATAACTTCCAATAAGCACCTGCAAGGTTATTGTTTAAAAATGGCACGAAAACAATAAATAAATAATTAAGTATATTTTTTTCAAGTTACCAAATATTTTATCTGAATTTATATTATTATATGTATTTATATGTATGTTAACTTGATGATACAAATAAAATCGTTTATGAAATAAATGTAGGTACACACTAAATATGCTATGCATACTTACCTATTATGATTTCTGTATAAATTGGAAATTCATCACCTTTGCATTTATTTTTCTGATCCTTTCTTCTTGTCTGTTTATTTGTGTGAAGGTACATAAATGGTTAAATAAATAATATATTTCCCACATATTCAAGCAAAATTAATAAATATGGAATTTCGTGTCCAAATAACTCAACACCGAAAGTGAAGCGTAAATTAAAATACAGAGCCACTGAAATCACATATAATTTAACCACGTACCTCACTATTGACCGTTTACATTTATCCAGAAAGCTTTATCTAAACGTCCATAATATTCAACATAATTTCACGAATAAACAGCGGCTGCATTTCAAAGCGTTGCATCGCAAAATCTACTCTCTGTTAATTAATTTTCCTCTCATCATGTTCCCTCAAAATTACCGCAGGCTTTTCCTATTAAGCTGCATAGTCACATCCTAGTATCACTCAGAATTTTTCTCCTGCAAACTTCAATTCATTACAACGCCGAACCAAGGAAAGTTGGGCTTTTAATTAAAGATATTCAGTGGAAACCCGCCCCTGAAGCCTTAACTCACTGAGACGTGGTTGGCTTATTTTTTTTTCGACACACTCATTCCCGCCTTGCGACCCTCCCAAACAAACAGCCGAGGACTTTGAAAACAATTTTTTTGCTACACCATTTTATATCTTTGTCTCTCCCCATAGGACTCAATTTAGCGTGAGGAATAAGGTTGTATACGTCATTGTGTGATGGTAATGAGAGTTTCAGTTCATTTCATGAAAGTGGAGACTGGCAGGCGAGGAATACAGTCAGTTGACCGCGAGCTTTCGCGAGTAAGGACGTATGGGGACGAGATTTTGTCGCTCGTCGGTGACCGCGGAAAACTTTACGTCGTTACTGTAGTGATTACTGTCTTGTGTGTGTGGCCATTTTTTATTTTTATTTCCAGTGTATTATGAGTGATTGGTGAAGATTTTGTTTCAGGTAAGTGTCTTGATTTTTAATTATAGTTTTAATCTTTGAAAATAGTTATAGAATCTATTTAATAATTATTGCAGTGTGTTGCCTGTCAGGGTGACGTAGAAAATTATATTGTGTTCTGTGAAATTAAATTAATATTTAACTAATATGCCAAAATTAAATTAGGTATACAAAATTAAGCTGATTGAAATATTTTCAGTTTTATGGAATGTCGTTTTGATGAAGTTATGAAAAATGCAGTTAAACATTTTATTGTATAACGGGTTCTTCCGAATAGTAAAAATGTTAAAAAAACTATATTTTCTATAGATACCTACTTAATTTTATCTACCAGCTAATGGAGAAGCTGTCTAGTACTTATGTAACAACATGACTAACATTAGGAATATATACCCAATAACTTAGGTAGGTAGGTTTATCACATTTTTTATACTTATTCGTTAAATATCATTATAGTTACTTAATGTTCCAAATAAACAAATCCAAAAATGTGATTTAAAAGGAAACTTTAAATTATTAATTTAAACAACTGCTTTGATTAATTACAAAAAAAAAACAATAAGGCTGAAAACAATATTAAGTTTATAAAGTCATTGCACCAGCAATTACTGTAATAATATAATAATAATATGTTTTAATTGTTAACAAACAATTAAAACATATTATAAATAAAACAGTCGTGAAACTTGAAAAAAAAAACATTTTATTTCAACTTCGTTACAATTTTATTTTCTATCCATTTTATATTCAATGTGATGGTATTGTCGAATTTTGCCCCAAGTTCCTCCTCCGCCTACTAACAGATCCGCAGACACTCGCGTCTGAGTCCCTAAACCCTTTGGGCCGACAAATACCATTGGTTAGCAAATACTCCATGAAGCTAGCCCCACGGACCACGAAAAGTTTCTGTATCATCAGAGTTACATCTTGAAGTAGAACTCTGAATAAATTGTTGAGCCTCTCTGCAAAAAAAAAGAAACGACTTAAATTATTTTCTAACACTTGTTTCTATTATTTACTTACACATACAGGAGTTGGTCGGTAGGGACTTGGAATATAAGGTTTGGAATTAAGCTTTACAGCAAATCATAATTTAATTTTAATGTGATATTTTAAAACAAAAAAAAAACATTGTCCTAAATAAATTGAATCCAATGCATAAACGAGCCAAATTACAAGGAATACCTACCATTCTAGCATGAAAATAAGAGGCGGACAATAAACTATTCAATAGAAATATCAATCGCTTCAAGAAGAAGAAATTCGATACTAAACTAAACTACATGTTCTAAATAGGCACCTAAAACTAAATTAAAAGACATTAAAAGGCCTTTATGTCATTTACTTTATATCAGTAATTGATATAAAGTAAATGGAATTTATTGAAAGGCCTTTATGGAAAGGGCTGAGGTGATGATGATGCTTATAAGCGAAAAAGTTTTGAGTATAAGTGTGCACGGTTAAAGTAGAGGAAGACGGAAGAATTAATGGATGGATTTTGCAAGATGACGATATGACTAGAAAGACGGTGACTAATGAGATAATGGCCAATATGTATACAAGGTGTAACTTAAATAACGCACAACCTCTTAAGGGGTCATTGTACCCATCATTATGAACAACTTTTACTATGGGACCAAATCTGAAATCGCGAAAAAAAATCAGCCTCGAAAAAAAAATCCCTACATTTTAACGAGTAATGCGAACATAAATGTAGGTAACAGTTGATTTTTATTTCGCGATTTCAGGTTTGGTTCCATAGCAAAAATTGTTCATAATGATGAGTAAAATTACCCCTTAAGTGGTTGTGCGTTATTTATGTCACACCTTGTATATGGTGTTTAAAAATTAATCTTCCAAACTTGAAGGAGTGCTTTAGACCATTGAACTGAATAACTTTTACTACGGGACCAACTTTGAAATCGCGAAAAAAAATCCGCTCTTGCATACATAAGTTTATACTCCTACCTACTGTTCTAAACTGTATGGGACAGCTTTATAGTTTGAAAGGTTAATTTTTAAACACCTTTTACACAACGTGGAGACGCCAATTAATTCAACTACGTATATCTAATGACGTTCGCAATCTACACACGAAAATTCAATCAAATATATCCAATAGCGTAGTCGCTATAGCTAGTCAAAGATTGGCAAAGCCCATAGTCGGCACCCACTGCTATTTAGTTTGTTTGAAAAAATCACTTTTTTAATTTTGATGGATTTTAAGAATTTATTTGATCGTTCCAAAATACTTTTATGCATTAGTATTGCCAGTGTTTTCATTTATTGTCGTATTGTTGTCTCCACATTGTATATACAACGTGTCGTTTTGCATTCTCGTCAAATTTCAGGAGGCTGTTAAGGGATAAATAATCAAATAAAATTACGACACCTGCTCAATAATTAATACGCACTTGTTTTTTTGGTTATTTAAGTATGACAGTATTTCAGAATACATCACGTGTCGACGACACGACGTAGGCAAAATAATTATGTTATCGCATAAACGGCTGCGTTTTTATGTGTATGTAAAAGGGAAGTTACTGTGCGGTATCACACAAGCCGCGTTTTAAAACGCGTTTTAAAACATGCACGTCCTAAAATTTGAAAAAAAAAGCTACTTATTTTATTATTGATTCGTGTCGAGAATCATTAACATAGTTACCTCCTGGAATTTGACGAGGATGCAAAATGACACCTTGTATACATATACATGTTGTAAAAAAAACCATCATGAAATAATCAGCTACGCATTATGTACATGAAACTAAGTGACTTTGTGTAGAAATATTTGCTGGGAAACTGCTTTTATTTTTGATTGAAAATTCGCTGTCTACGGTTGTAGCAAAACAATGTGTATGGATGCATGCAACAGTACAGGAATCCTGGGATTATTTAAAGTGAATTTATAACATTTAAAATTAAATTCGTTTAAATTATTTTTTGTGATGTTCTTCAGAAAGGTCAGGTGCGTAGTACTCGCAACCGGCGTGCGTGTATGACCGGGCCGATCGCGCTAATTTTGAACGTTAATACCAAAACTAAACCACAACCAAAAACATTACGTTAGAGACATTTCGTGTCGCGCTAATCATTTCAACGGAAACGATTTAGCTTTACTTTGGAAGTTACGTTGGCGGAACGATCGATTGAACTTTCAGTATTGGGTAACGTCAACGATTTTGTCACTCAGAAAAAATAGCGCGACAACGTTTCTTACATCAGCTAAACCAAAAACGTTCCGTTCGAACGGTAATTACGTTGAGAAATAGCGCGATCGGCCCCCTGGTGTATTAACGTAAACAAAGCAGTAGAGTATGTTAGGAGCGTAGCAGGTGGGTTTTATAGTTTCTGCCTACCCCCATGGGAAGAAGGCGTGAGTTTATGTATGTATGTAAAATTAATTTCGTAAAAAAACGTCAGCAAAATTTGGCACTTTGGACCTTTCATATCTCTGTAACCGGAAGGTTGTAACGGGAAGAATAAGTGTATCTCGGCTTCGTTATGGCTATTTTTACATCTATTATAGAATGGTAACAGATATGCAGTGCCGATGATGATGCTTAGGTTCCAAAGAAAGTAATTTAAAGCTCAGCACTTTAACTAAAATTTGATAAAATAACACTGGGAATTTAGCCTCCTGTCTGCAGGCAGGAGACTAAATTCAGCTAATAAAGTGACTGCTGAACTGGCAACAATATCTGAACTTATCTAAAACAATTTGGGAACTAAGCCAAAGTTATACATTAAAGCTTTTAATGTACAAGTTTAGCTTGCAACTGTAATATTATGGTAGAGAATTATTTAGAATTTTGAACCCTGTTTGAATGTGTGGCAGAGATAGCCAAAAATTTGTGAGACCTATTATTTATTTAGCGTTAAATGACAAAGTAAAATACAACATTCCTTACTCTGTATACAAATAACCTACAATACGTGCAGAAAATAAACCAAAATTAAAATAATGGATTTGAACGGATAAAATCACGAGAAAAGGCGGTATGTGAGCACATGGTAACATGTGGTGCCGGACGTAAAGAATAGCACCATCCTATTTCTTCCCGTGGGGGTCGTAAAAGGCGAATAGGAGACTTACTAGAGAATGGGCAGCAGCGTTCTCTATGCATTTTAACACCATACTGCGATCGCCAACCCGCCTGCCAAGCGTGGCGATTATGGCAAACCCCCCCTTTGAAGGAGGCCTATGTCCAGCAGTGGACGTCTTTCGGCTGAAATGATGAGCACATACAATATTTAATTATTCCAATCAATTATTCCGAAAAACTATGCTTTTAATTGGCTATACCGATGAATTAATTATTTTTGCTTAAAAATTCTACAGAAGTACCTGTTTTTTATCTGCAAAATGAATTCCTGGTACCCCGACACGGGAAATGAATTCGTGGTAATCAGATAAACAGCGGCCCATCATTTATATTCGTTTTAACTTAAAAGCAATGTTACCCACTCTTTTTAGGGTTCCGTACCTCAAAAGGAAAAAATGGTATAGGATCACTTCGTTGTCCATCCGTATGTCTGTATGTCTGTCTGTCAGTCTGTCAAGACCCTTTTGCTCAGGAACACGTGAAGGTATCAAGTTGAAATTAATATCAAATACGTAGGTCTACGGTCCCTTGGAGCTCTAAAAAATCAAGCTTCTAAGTCAACTCAATATAAAAATACGGCGATTTATGCGACATATTTTGATACTCGCAAATAAATCAAAACCTATAGGGTACTTCCCGTGGACCTAGAATTATGAAATTTGGTAAGAAGCAAGGTTAAAGGAAAAATTCCTAAAATTTATAATTTGTAGTTAAATTACACAAAAAAAAAGTTTTTGCAATTACAAACTTACATTTTCAGTTGGAAAATTGACCGTGGCGTATATCGTTGTCTGGGAGAACAGGTTTTAACTACAATGTTAAGTTTGTTTTTGGGATAAATTCATCCCAACTACGGAACCCATCATTGTGCGTGGTCCGACACGCACATGGCCACTTTTTTTTCATCATTTTCTGACCTACATAAACCGTGTCCATAATAGCGTACATTAATTTAAAAAATCTGAAATTCTATGTGATGACTTGATGACATCGTTTTGTGGAGTTTTAGTAGATGTGAGTGTAGCAGAACCTTCCATTCTGTGCAGACGGAAGTCATCCATGAAGAAAAACTACAAAAAAGAAAAAATAATCCTAAGAAAATAAAATAAAACGTGTAGCAAATCACGACAGTGAAAACATGGAATTAATAATGTTGTCATTTTATATATTATATTTATATAATCATTTAGAATGAAGTATTTTTTTTTTTGTATTTCTTAATTATATCTCATTGTATACTAATAATTAGTTTATTTATTTTCTTTCACAATGTTTTTGTTGCACTTAACAGTTTTGAACTATAAAAATTCACATTGTGAGATCTGGTGCCTGAAGTAGGTTTTAGAAAAAACCTGTATACAGGTCACCAGTTGTATGCAGCACCGGTTGACGTCAACGCCGGCTGTCGTTGAAAACCAGCACTGGGGCTGTCTCGCATTGGGTCACAGTTTTATGCTGAGCGATGGCCGTTTTGCGTGGATGTGACGCATATAATTCCCCCAAATTGTTTTTTGAGTTTGTGTTCTTTCTTTGCGTAATGTACCGCACTGCAATTATGGCTACAGGGTCATGCTACAAGGAATCAGTCAAAAAGGTGCAAATTGCTGTAAATAAAGTTCATGACTGGGCACAAAAATGGAGAATCAAATTGAATGAATTAAAGTCATTTCACATTGATTTCACCAACAAGATTTGTGATTACCTATCTTTATAAATGGCCAACGAGTGCCATACGCAAACACTGTCAAATATCTTGACATAATTAACGCTTGACGCGAAACTGCGCTGGAAAGCGCTCGTCAAAAGAAAAGTCAAGAACTAGACATGCGTTTTAAAAACATGTATTGGTTGATTGGACGGAATTCCTGCTTATCGATACATAACAAAATGTTATTATATAAGCATATTCTCATGCCGATATGGACGTATGGCATCCAACTTAAATCCAACAAAATGATACAGACATTTCAAAATAAGGTACTCAGGAGTATTGTTAACGCGCCCTGGTATATAAGAAAAGATGACCTCCATCGTGACCTAAAAATGGAACCCGTCACCAACGTAATTCAAAAATTTGCTGATGCCCATGAACATAGACTCCACCGACATGTGAACGTCGAGGCAATTCAGCTGTTAGACAACACAAATATAGTGGGAAAACTAAAACAAACAAAACCCTTTGAGTTAGTGTAGTGTAAAGAGTGTAGAAATAATAGTGACAATGACACACATATAACACATGAACGAAGTGTTTAAACGAGTATTATAATATCAGACTCTAAGAAAGTGGAACGGACTTGTGTAAAGTGCAATAAACACTATTCTAAGTTTTAAAGTAAGTATCGTATTAAAAATTAGGTTAGATTAAAATTGCTTATTAGTTTTAAAGACTATAAGATTATAATTAAATATTAAGAACCTGGTTCTTTATAATAAAACACAAAAAATTTTACCGCAATAAAACGTTTTCTTGCTTTCATCATAAAAGTATTTTTTTTTTAATTGTCTGGTACTACGAATTTCTCCAGTATAGTGGTCGTAAGCACAAATACCGACCTCGAGATCCCGAGTTTTTCCTCGGTGATCCAAGCAAGGCAAGGCATAAAAATTATATCTTACCAATATAAAATTCTCAGTAGCCGTCTCTCTTTTAAATGGCAGTAGGCCCGTCCTCTATTACAACATAGCAGGCAAATGGGTGTACTAGGACCGTATTACGGAGTGATGCTCACACTTAAAAATCTCGATTCAACTAATCATGCTTTAAATCTATGCTCAAAGCGAGAGCTTGAATTAAGACAGGCCCATAACTCCTCTGTCTGCCTCCTTGGGTAATACATGTGAGACATCATGCTTATAATCGTGCTAATATTAAAAGGGTTAATAATTTACCAGTTGATTCCTCAGGACCATGTTTGAACACTGGTGGATGCACTTTCTCGACGAACGTCCTAACGTTCCGTGATATGGTTATCTCTGAACTCAAGAATGTTCCCAGGATTAGAATGTAATCTGTAATCACATAACGTTAGTGAACTTATTAAGTTAGATGTACAGGGTGCAACAAGAGACATAACATTGCCATCAACTCCCATTCTGTAAGTATATCAAACTAAGTAACATTGCACTAAAATAATTGCTGAGAAGCGAATTTTATTTTTGGTGTGAAAAATCGTGGTTCACGGTAGCGTTCAATGTAACGTACGCAAAGCATTGGGCTTATTTGTGCATGCAACGGGTCGTGGGGATATTTTAAGTCAAGTTATGACATTTAAGACCGGTTTTCGTCGAAAAAACATCAGAAAAGGTTTGGAACTTTGTCCTTCAATATCTCGGTAGGAAGGTTCCCAGGTATAGTCTAGTATAAAAACATGATCATATTATTGGGAAGAACAAGTGAAAAGAGCGATGTTGGTCTCTCATTTAATCATTCAATCCCAAAATTGGTCAATCATTATTAGGTGGACACTGAAAACAGAGTTTATTTTCACAATAAATTAATAACACTGTTTCATGTATCTTTTGGCGCTAAAATGACGTTGACAGCGGGGCACTACTGTTTAAAATTTGTGCAATAGGGTATTTGACTGTTTTTTTTATTTAGATTTTACGAAACCAACCAAAAAATTAAGCCACAGTAAAAAAAAAATTGTTTTAATTTCTCAAAAACTTCTCCGATTTTTTTTCCACCGATTTTATTTATTTCATCACAAATCGTCTTTTATAGTAACACCTATAAAAATCTTTGAGTATTTATATAAAAATAAGCATTAACTTATATATAATTATTAATTATATATTTAATAGCAGTCAAATCCCCTATTGTTTTGTGAAATGTCATTTGAAATGTATTCAAAAAACAAGATGGCGGCATTGGTTCCGATTTTGGCTATGCGTCAAAATAACTTATAGGGCTATATCTTGCTTGGTAGTGTGAGTCCCTTTCGTTGGAATCTATTCAAGAAGAGAACTTAAGAATTAAAAATCAAGACTCACAAGTTGGGATTTATTATAATATTTCTAAAGATTATTGAAAAGTTTCAAATATGAATATGTATATCTAAAAGAATAGAGGAAGACCAGAAGAACGGCCGTGGGTTCAAATCTAGCCAGGCGCTTTACTTTTTGTAAATAAATTCATCATCACTGCTCTCAAATCGGTGAAGGGAAACATCGAGAGGAGGCCTGTGTCCCAGCAGTAGGAAAATTATAGGCTGATTATAATAAAGAACCTATGAATGCATTGTACGACATTTTTTTGGCAAAAAAAGTTATGAATACTGAGATGGCGGCTGGAAAGATGCAGGACAGAAAAAATAATTAATAATAATAATTAATAGTAATTGGATACATGAAGTCGGCTGCCGTTGTAAGACGATTAAAATGCCACGGTGTATATGATCACCCACCCATCCACGAACCTATCGTGGCAAGCGTAACTTAACCTGTGATGGACTCGCGCGGCTGTTATTATTTGGCCACGAGGCCTCAATACTTTTATTACACTTACCAAATCGTATATCAAAGTCTGTGACAGTAACATCTTCCATGCCTGGATGCTGTACCACAACTCTTTTCATATGAACATTAATTCGAGGCCACTCTGTACTTATGACCAAAGCATTTGTAGGTCTGTGGCTGAAACGAAAACATTCTTCAGTCAATATTATTACTAGTAGTTCTGCAAATAGTAGACTTAGCGAGCATAAACTTTTTTGCAACAATTTTTACCATGTTTTTTGTTTTTAAAAACTAGGTAAAGAAAAATAATGAGTAAAAATTTGTAGACCAGCTAGAAAAATAACTAATAGGTTTTAATTAGCAGAGGTAACGCTGCTGCCTAGTTTTGTGATGAGAAGGAGATCCCAGATGCTCCGTCAATTCTTACCTAGTACTTAAAGGGCCGATTCCACTGGTAGAAATCTAAAAGTGAGCAATTTACTGCATTTTGAGGACCTATTCTGCTCATTACGCTGAAAATCCTCAACAGATCTTCACCAAATTTCTATGAGACCAAATGAAAGTTACTACCTTTCAAATAAAAAAAGAACAATTGAAATCGGATCTCATTAGGCGAACATAATCTAGTAGCCTCCTTTTTGGAGGAAGTACCCCTCCAATATAAAATCCCCACCGACAAAAAAATCTACAAAGTCATAAAACCTGTTCACCAAGTTTCGTCTAGATCGGTTTAGGACGAACAACAAACTGACAAAGGAAAGCAAATTTTGCGAATTGAAGCAGAGACACTTGGCTGGCTCGGTCAATTAACACCGTGACTGTATTACACGAAAAGGGGTAAGCAGTGATATACACTAGCTTTTGCCCGCGGCTTCGCCTGCGTGGTCGGAAATTAGTCCACGGGAATGCACTACCACTCGCTCAACAGTCGCAAATGCGACTGTTGAGCGAGGAGTCCTGGGGGTCTACTCCGAAGTAACAATCGGAAGTATCGGCCGAACGTTCGACCGTTTCTTGACTTCCAAAGTTTCCTTTTTTGACTTTGAGTCCTTACCCAACTTCAAGTCACATGTTTGACATTGACTTATCTCTTTGACTGTCGTTTTTTTTATTTTCTTGCGTCGTAGTCAGCCATTGTCAGCCGTATTCAGGAAAGGGCCGAAAATTCGGCCGATACTTCGGCTTTGTCTTCGGAGGAGACCCCCTGGCTACGATTTCCTGGTCAGGCAAATATTTTTTGAGTTTTCCAACCAGGAATTTCTCAGAAGCAACCAGAGGGGCAATTATATAACACACTATAAGTAGCAATGGGTTTAATTTTGACAGTTCCACAACATTAATTGCGTTATTTACGTTGTTGCGCAGACAAATTCGAACATATGAAGCAATGGATTAGCAATATACTTCAAAATTGTTCAGATTGTGATTGATTTGTGCCCGGTTACTGGCAATAGGCTCGTCATATTAAGACATAGGACTCAAACACTGCCCACACTGGTGCTATTAACATCTGTCTTACCTTCAAAGAATATGGATATGACATTCTGGTAGGCAATTATAAAACGTAACAACTTATAATACGTACTATAATTGAATACCACGTCCAGTCCTTATGCCTTCGATTTCAATGCCGTAAGCCGTAGTACTCATTTTGCTGCTCGGTGCAGGGAACGTGAACTCTGTGATGTTAGCCAACAGGGGTAGCAAACCTTCTGTCTTCACACAAAGCCACGTGTTTACGAAGAAGATGCGAATGCAGTCCAGGTTTTGTGGGTTACATGGCGATCCTTCTGAACTTACTGGCTGGAAAAGATGCCCTACTCCTGAAAAAGGATTTACGAAAGTAGTACAAGTAATGACCGCGTGATTGACAAATATTGTGTTTATTATAAAAATTGTATGTCAATTTTATAATGTAGAGAAGAAATATCGTTTTAGTCAAGATAACGTATTTTAAATGTAGGTATGTAACCTTTACGGATCAGTAACTTAAAGAAATGCCAAAGCACGCACTTAAATTATTTCAAGAATATTCTTCATGATAAAGATGGTAGATTTTTATGTTTATTAAATGGGTCAAGTGTTATCATTTCTATTTGGCAGGGTCAGCTTAAAAATCTAACAAAGCATACAACATATTATAAAGCAAAGTCCTCCCGCTGCGTCTGTCTGTCTGACGCCAGTAGCACACCTCCGCCGCGAAACATGACGCGAACCAGTTTCGCGGCAGAGATGTGCTACCGGCGTGAACGCGATAAAGTCATAAACTACCGAACGGATTTCCATACGGTTTTCACCAATGGACGGAGTGATTTATGGAGAAGGTCTAAGTGTATAATTCATTAAGGTTTTGTGTAGGATATTTTATCGAAGACGTAAAACTTAAAATATTTATTAAACTGTAAAATACTTGGCTAAGCGCCATGACGTCATTTTATTAGAAAACCTCGAGAGCAGAGCTAACCGAGACTCAAGTTATTTCTAGGCTTATTGCTCACTATAATTTCCTTAGGTTTCACTCGCATCTTCGAAAAACTATCTCGGATAAACACGACAAAGATACCTGTCGTAGTGATAGACACCACCTCATTTTAGGCACTTTCAAAAGGTGTGGATTTTGGTGTCTATAAAGGATGTCCGGATTCAATTTTATTTTAACGTTAATATAGGGGGAGGGGGGCTAAAGACCTGTCCAGACAAGGCGTTTTAACGCTCAAAACACAAAGCGAGGCGTCCGGAGTGGTATCCAAATATATATATGTGTCTAGATAGACAGTCAAAGCAGTGATCTCGTCGACAAAAATTGCGTCCAACTGTTGGCCACAAAGTGCACGCACACTAGAATAACAGAATTACAGCACAATGAAGTGGCGCGAGTGTAAGACGTAGCTGTCTGTCACTCATACCAGCATAACAAAGTTGGCCTGTTTCTTTTAGTTATTTTGCACCACGACACCTATATCTATACAAATAAATAATCAAAGGGACTCGCACGTTTTACCCCAAGTGACCCCGTAGCTACGTAGTACGACACGCGTCTTGCCATAGCGACTACGGTGAAAAAAAATTAAAGAAGTTGTTTAGAGCAAAGGTGTTTAAGCTTCTTTGAAATGGCTTGGCAAGATTAAATTTATTTATTACTATTCGTGTCTAGAAATTAAAACAAAATAGACAGGTACTTACAGTGCTTCTATTTTCTTAATGTCTCTCGACATACAATACTTCGTGTTTAGTCAGTCGTCGGATTTCTATCAGTTGCCCTTTGCACTTGGTGCAGGCCGGACGCTCACAGTCGACTTGGAAGTATACAGAGTTGTTACTACTCTTTTCACTTATTATGTAATTTTAATTTAAAAAATGGGTGTAATGCTGCTAAAGTAGGACATCTGATGATTGCCGAGAGACATTAAAAAAATAGAAGTACTGTAACGCGTGAAAACAGTTTGAGAATTGCAACAACCACTATTGGGGCAGATTGATAAATTACTTAAGAAAAAACAATGTCAAACATCTCATTGATTGAATTTTATTAGTATCATTTTCTTTTCTCGCCTTGTAAAGTTGTATGATAAATAACTGTAATGATTGTTGTTTTTAAATTACTTACCTACTTATAAGTTTAAAATGGAATAAAATCAATTTCCCTTGTGTTGCGGCCCATCATACCAAAATCAAAGTATTCTCGGCCCTTAGAGCATGCCATAAGTCACCTTTCATAGGTGACGAGCGCTCATGTCGCTTGACACGAGTCGCATTGCTCGAGCTGTGAACGGAACCTGAGTGGTGGTTATCTCGGTTCTCCTAATAGCCGCACCCAAAAAACCTTCCAGTTCTGGACAGGCTCCAATAGTTCAGGTAACACAACAAAATGGAACTTCTAAATTCAAATTCAAAATTACTTACCACAAGAACTGCCACAAGACTTGTATACTCCAGACATGAAAATAATTAATTGTAAGTACTTCATTTTGTCTAGTTGTATGCCTAGTTCGACTGACGCAAACGTACTGTGCAAATATTTATAGCAAATTCGCGTTTTGCAATACAATATTTTAATATTATTTATTTCTTATTGAAGGAAATATAATTTGCCGCGGAGAAAACCAATGCCTAATAAATCAAGTGATTTAGTTTTTCATTTATTTTGATGCTTTAAACTTTAAAGGATATCTAATAAAGCAGCTGCAACAATCGTAGATTTCTTACTATGACCAGTATTTTAATTAAATTCATAATTTCAGTCGAAAGTCGTCCACTGCTGGACATAGGCCTTCCTCAAAGAGTGGGTTTGCCATAATCCCCACGCTTGGCAGGCGGGTTGACGATCGCAGTATGGTGTTAAAATGCATAGAGAACGCTGCTGTCCATTCTCTAGTAAGTCCCTAAGTCGCCTTTTACGACACCCACGGGAAGAAATAGGGTGGTGCTATTCTTTACGCCCGGCACCACACGGAACATAGATTCTCAATACATTCTTAATAAACTTACATTTATAATAAAGAAATCTCGGATGATTTTTCAAGTTGTAAAACCATGCGATAGTATTTAATACTGTGTGAAAGACTTGAGAAGCAGAAAATTAAAAATGCATTTCCGTATAAGGACTTAAAAAAAATCATGTGAACAGTAAATAATAAATAATAAACTTAATATTGAATTAAAATTTCCCAGAAAATACTAGAACATATTTTATTAATTTTTCTAAACTTATCTACTTTAAAATTCAAACAGCAATTAGGAAAACGAAAGTAGAACTTTCTGCTTGTTAAATAGATACAGAAAGAAGTTTTTATTCAGCTGTGGATATATTTCCGACGTTCTTTTTGGTAAAATCTGGAGTTTCGCCAAGTTTCGTTCCCCAGTCAGCATTTTTCACTGGTTTTATTTTTGAGCTCTTGTTTAAAATAGTTCTAACTAAAAAATCGTAAAGTATGGAGCGCGGAAAGACAACTCAGTTAGGTACTATTTCTTAGCTTAAATTGAAAAGATAGCATAGGTATTCAGCTTATAATGTTCCCACAGCTGGGACACAGGCCTCCTCGGTGAGAGGAAGTGGGCCGTAATCCACCACGCGGACCCAGTGCGCAGTTTGAATTGAGTACATATAGAATACTCTTTACTATGTACACCAACCAGTCTTACCAAGGGGTGTCGTATTACCCAGTAACTGGGTTGTAGAGGTCAGATTGTTTTCTTTCAAAAATTTGTGTTTAGCCTGAATATTAATGTGTAATAATGGTGGATTATTCGTGAACGTGCATTAGTGTAGGCAAATTAAACAAAACAGTGCAACATCACTTCAAGTTCTCTCAAGAAGTCGGCGTGAAGGCTCAGTAAAATGCCACATCTTTACTGAAACTCAAGGGGAGCTGGCGGGGGGATATCTTCCATCATGCTTTTTATCATTATTTAAAAAAAAAAAAACTTTCTTCCTGATCTTACTTGACACTGGTTATATGTGCAAACCGCACGAAACCATAACAAAAAGAAATAAAAAAAACTTTACTTACAGGAAGGCTGAGCACGACGAATTGTTTAATCACTAATTCTATGTCCTGCTTAGCTCCTGGTCTATTTGTGTCCGAAATGTTATCTAAATCCGTTATGCCACTAAGGCGTAAAAAGGTAACAGACAGACCGACAAACCGAGTAACTTTCGCATTTATAATATTACTATGGAGAATGGATTTCCAGAATATTTCACAATGGATGTGCGTTGAGCCCTATTTCCAGCTGACGGCCTGTACTAACTATTGAAGAGCTCGTGGTTAAGTTATAGGTCCACCTATTAGGATAAGCTACGCTTGCCGCGGTTGGTTCGTGGATGGGTGACCATCTTAACATACTGAGACTCCTCCGTGCCTCTGAAAGCTCGTTAATCCATTGGTCCCGGTTGTCATTCGTGGATCTTTGACAGTCGTTACGGGTCGTTAGAAGCCCGAAAGTCTGAACCAATCAGTTACTGGGTTGTGGAGATCAGATAGACAGTCGCACGTAAATACTGGTACTCAGCTGCATCCGGTTAGACTGGAAGCCAACCCCAACATAGTTGGGAAAAGGCTAGGCAGGTTGATATGGATGGATTTTGAGAATAATTTTCTAGCTCAGGAATTTGCCTGACCAGGTTCACCAGTTAGTATAGCCCGTACTAACTGTTGAACTTGGTCAGGCAAATTCCAATGATTTAAGCTATAATTATTTATTTATTTATTTAATACTTTAAGAACACAAATGTACAAAGCCGGACGTAATGCCACAGGCATTTTCTACCAGTCAACCTTTGGGCGATGCAGAGACAAACAGCGGTAGGTGCAATAGCGGGAATTGAGGAATAAATATTATTTAAATATAAAGATATACCTACATATACCTATTCCGTGTGGTGCCGGACGTAGAATAGCACCACCCTGTTTCTTCCCGTGGGTGTCGTAAAGGCGACTAAGGGATTTACTAGAGAATGGGCAGCAGCGGTCTCTATGCATTTTAACACCATACTGCGATCGCCAACCCGCCTGCCAAGCGAGGCGATTATGGCAACCCCCCCCCCCTCTACTTTTAGGGGAGGCCTATGTCCAACAGTGGAGGTCTTTTGGCTGGAATGATGATGATAATAATTTTTGGTTATTAGATCGTAAACACTGTTTCATAATTAAATTACCTAATGACAATTTATTAAAAATATTACTTTTGATATACTTAATTATTATTGTAGCTGTATCTAATAATTCAAACCTTGCAATTAAACAAAATGTGTGTATGTCTTCGTGTTTTATCTACGAACGAAAAGAAAAATATAAGGAGTATGTAAAGATCTTGACAGTTGGCGTTCTGTAATTTCTGCCTACCTCTATGGGAAAGAGGCGTGAGTTTACGTATACATAAAAAGAAAAAATATATATGACTTTTTTTTAAACGTTGCCCCACTCTTGTAATTTCTCATGTATCGTTTACAAACATTTAAACTCACATACACAAACAGCCAGACCCGGAACAACTACTTGTAGGTCATACAAATATTTGTTCCGTGCGGGAATCGAACCCGCGACACGCAGCGCAGTAGTCAATCGCTTAACCACTGCGCCAACCGTGCCGTCGTTTTAATTTATATTCAGCACATTTGGGAGCTAATGCTTAGTGCTCATTACAGCAAATGCACCGAGTCAATGACCCCGTTCAATCATGCTTTCAAACCTACGTTTGTTATTATGTATGAAGGCTGTCTGGTGAAACGAGGGACACAAATTGACGTGAAACTTAGTAGGTAGGTAACATACGGTACGGATTACATATAAATGAACTCATGCCTTCTTTCCATGAGGGTAGGCAGAAACTATAGAACGCCACCTGCTACGCTCCTTACATACTCCTTTTGCTGCGTTTACGTTCATACAGCTGGTCATACACGCACGCCGATTACCGATTCTTGTTATCAATTTTGTAAATTATATTTGTTACGGCTGCGAATCATATTTAGATCAACATACAACCTGTTACTGACCTGCAAATTGCAAAAAACATAGGAAAATTTGAATTTCGCGGGCTACCTTAGCGCATCCCCCTTAATAAACCATCGTTTCATTCATATTTTATAAACGGAATAGTTTCGATATTTCACGACTGCCAGGCGTTCCGCGACGGCTCAATTTTATATTTTTGTTCGTGAAGTCGTAAAAGTATGTCGTGATGGCGCCTGTATATGTTTTAAATCGCCAACCCATCTTGAGCTAGCGTGGTAATCAATGCTCGTGCCTTCTTTGTACGAGTATGAGAAGCGGCCTCTGACCTGAAGTACGACAATAATAGACTGGTATTATTATAATTAATGTAAAATCAGGGAAATAAATCGTTTAGAAAATTTACTACTAACTTAAATTGTCCGTCGTACATTCAAATCACAACTGTCATTCTTTGACAGCTGTCTAAAGTGGCATATGGCTTTCTATCACAGATTTAAAGTAGGCTAGATACCACAAGCCGTCCGACCGGGCGTGCCCGCGACTTCCTATTGCATGTCAAATGAAAAAATGTCAACGCACTCCTGACGAAGTCTATCAGCTCACAGACGCGCTTAGCGATTGAAATGATTCTGTTTACGTTGAGCACATTACTAAATGGTTGGTAGGTGACGTCATCGTAGGTATAAAAACCGGCCACATGCGAGTCGGACTCGCGCACGAAGGATTCCGTACCATTATCTATAAAAACAACAAAAAAAAAATCACGTTTGTTGTATAGGAGCCCCCCTTAAATATTTGTATTATTTTAATTTAATTATTTATTTCTAAAGTTAATATATGACTAAATATTCTGCTCGATATTGGTAACGGCAACAGGTAGACGCTTGAAGTATTCACAGAATATTTAGTTATAATTAAATAAAAAAAATCCCCATACAACAAACGTGATTTTTTTGCCATTTTTATAGATAATGGTATGGAACCCTTCGTGCGCGAGCCCGACTCGCACTTGGCCGGTTTTTTTTTCAAATTCGAGCAAACTTATCTTTTTAGGATGCACGCGCTTCTGTGTTATATAAACCTATTCTTCTTTCCGACTTTCTGACTGTGTATATGAGGATATTATTATTATGCATATCACTTCCTTGAGTAAATCCCCCGTTTAACAAGTCATACTGTGTAATGTTCTGTCGTAATGCGACAGGTAATGGGATCAATCAACGCAATGCCTTTTGATGTGGTAATGTTCTTAATGCATCCACACATCACGTCAAGGGGTTGATTAGGAGTTATAGTATAGTATATATTATCTAAGATAAAGGTTATGTAAATATACACGTATGGTTTGGTTACGCCCAATGGCGTAATTATGTAACCAAAGGCCCTGGGGCAAAAAATAAACTAGGGCCCCGAACTAGGGTTCTGAATTCGACGTACTCTAGATTTGTCGTAAACCAGATTCATCGTACTCCAGATTCTTCGTCGTACCTAATACAGTCGCGCGCTTGTAAATTCACTGGTAGTGTTTTATAGTCACGCCGTTGAAGCGCGTCGCGTTTCTCACAGGTCCGCCTTGCGTCAAGCGCGTGCTGTTGAAACGCGACGGTGTGACTGTGAAACCAGCCTAAGAGGCTAAGAATACAGGGGAGTTACCCGCAAGTTTCAAACCTTTAGATATTCGAGACTTGTTGGGAAATCCCCCTGTATTTTTCCAAATAAGTTGCTATTATTAAAGTCGCGTTCCTGGAATCTGGTTTATTTATATTCCGAATGTGGAAGAAATGTTCACTAGTTCAATTTATAATTTGTAAGTCAGAGTCCGAGAGTCCCCCTGAGCTTGGGGGCCCCGGGGCACTGCCCCGTCTAGCCCTCCGATAGCTACGCCACTGTTACGCCTTATGTTTTAAAAGTAAGGAATATTAAAGTGCAGTATTAGCTGAATTATACTGAACCTCCATTGTTATGTTGAGATATTATGAACAGGGTGTAAAGATCAATCATCCTCCATAGAAAAGGGAGGATCCTCCGACCCGACGAGAGTTGTGTCTGGTGGGCAACTGCCCCACGGTTGTTGTATACTAGTCGAGCGGTAAACTCTGCTTGCGCGATGCAGGATTTTGCGTGACGTCAGTGTGATGTGTAGTTCGTTCGTATAAGGCGATGTAGATGCCGCCACAGCTACTAAAAAAAAACTGTAGAACGAGCATTATTTTATTTATGCATGACATCAAGCCTAGGTAACCCCGAAGGGTTAGGCAGAGGTGTAGCACCCCCCACCCCTATTTTATGTTTTTAGTCAGTAAATAATGTTCTTCTTTTTCAAGCAAATGGAACCTGTTTAAAACTTAAGTACTTAAAAGAAACATCATGTTATCGATTTTAAGTTGCTACAAATTACTAAAAATAAGCATTATTTCAAGTTCTTTATTTGACAACATCTTCTCAAATAAAGAACTTACCACCTGTTCGCTAATGTCATAATATATGTCATGCAAACATAGCTCAAAGCAAGTCATAACAGTCCTAGGCTCCAGCCGGGCAATAATATTATTTTACTGAAATTCATTAAAACCCGCTGGTCAATAATGTGATTTGAATTTGGAACCTTAAAAATTACAATAGTGAACAATTTAGTACAAAATAACATCTTCGATATACCTAGGTAGGTTCTTATATATTAGTAATTTTTATCCGCCCCCAGAAATCGTATCAAACTTAAACCCAAGGACTTACTTTTTACACCCAAAATTCCTTGAAAACTGTGATCCCTGTACGTGTGAAAGTTTGTCATATTGTTACGGAGGTGAATAGATGAGCCGTTATATTAAACCGGGGCGCCGCACTCAATTTCATGAAAAAACTTATAAACGCCTTCTGCAAAGATCTTTGAAAAGTTCGGATGTGGTATTGAGGCATTTCTCATATGGCCAGTAATTTTAGACTACGACCACATGCAAAAAGACACTTAGGCACATTTGCACCACAAATCATTAAATTAATTTAGCCCTAAACGAATTTAAAACATCTTTCGATTTCTCTCAACCGTTTGAAGATGAGGACTGTCATCCTGAATTTCGACAGTTAATTATTTCGACACGGTCCCAATTTCGAAAAACAATAGTTCGACTGACAATGACTGAATGACGTTTTAAATTAAATTCAACAGCAGAGGCAACTGCAGTCATCGACGCCTCTACGGTTGCAAGCGACCAGTGTCAATGGCTGCAGTTGCCTCTGCTGTTGCCAATGTGCCGTTCGTGTATGTCCTGTGACAAGACAGACAGAAGGACGGACGGACAGCGGAGCCTTAGTAATAGGGTCCCCTTGGCACCCTTTATTTACAGAACCCTAAAATCATGCCAACGTCTTCAAAATTCAAAATTTTAACCTAAAAATACCTCGTCCATTGTCATTCCGCCCGCGCTCCATGGGAGATAGGATCAACTTTTTGACGCAGTCACGGCACACAGAGGATCCTTTGTAAAAGTGTTCTTTTTAACAAAAGTTATGGCTTATGGATTAAATTTCCTTATTCTTTGACACTTCCAGTGTTTGCGTGAAATTTTCTGACAAATATACGTACGTGGAGATTATTGAATTCGTTCGGAGTTCTGACGGGAGTAATATTGAAAGTTGAGCCGTATTAATAATATGATCTATACTTAATCTTCCTTTTAATTTTAGTTATTCGCAGTTTAGTAAGTTTAACTCTGCTAAAATGTAAGTTTGTATGCAGAATGTTGAGAGATTTGCCACGTTATTTTAAGACCATACACTTCTTATAGGTTTTCTTGTAATCTATAAGTAAAGAACAATTTTCAAATATTTTTGGTTTAATTTTTATCTCTGTAGTTTGGGGAATGTCAATTTTCATTTATTTTCTTAAAAAACAATAAAAGTGTTTATTTTAAAATTATAAAATTCTCACAAACCAAGGCCCAAGGCCTTTCATTGGTTCTCAATGCCTTTCATTTGATATGTCACGCGGTCTGCAAAACTATTTTTAAAATTTTCTGATTTGGCCCTCTTATTCAAAATTCATTTATTCACGTTACACGTCTGTCTTTGGGTCACAGAAATTCATATGTGTACCAAAATTTTATTTAATCGGTCCAGTAGATGCCGTGCAAATTGGTTGTGGCAGATGAACAGACATACACACAAGTAATCATAAATAAGGGTTCAGTTTTTTCCTATTGTGGTACGGAAGCCGAAAAACTAACATTTACCAGTACCTATGGTAGAAGTCGGAAATCAGAGTCCCTTCTGTTTTCTTTTCCCCAACAAAAAAAAACCGGCCAAGTGCGAGTCGGACTCGCGCACGAAAGGTTCCGTACCATTATCTATAAAAATGGCAAAAAAAAACACGTTTGTTGTATGAGAGCCCCCCTTAAATTATTGTTTTATTTTAATTTAATTATTTCTTTTTATAGTGAATATATAACTACATATTCTGTGAATATTTCAAGCGTCTACCTGTTGCCGTTATCAACATCGAGCAAAAAAATCACGTTTGTTGTATGGGAGCCCCCTTAAATATTTAAGTATGTTATTCTGGTTTTTAGTATTTGTTGCTATAGCGGCAACAGAAATACATCATCTGTAAAAAATTCAACTGTCTAGCTATCACAGAACATGAGATACAGCGTGGTGACAGACGGACAGACAGACAGACAGACGGCGGAGCCTTAGTAATAAGGTTCCGTTTTACCCTTTGGGTACGGAACCTTAAAAATCACGTTTGTTGTATGGGAGCCCCCTTAAATATTTATTTTATTCTGTTTTTTAGTATTTTTTGTTATAGCGGCAACAGAAATACATCATCTGTGAAAATTTCAACTGTCTAGCAATCACGGTTCATGAGATACAGCCTGGTGACAGACGGACAGACAGACAGACAGACGGCGGAGCCTTAGTAATAGGGTTCCCGTTTTACCCTGTGGGTACGGAACCCTAAAAAACAAAGAATTAAAATTCGTTTCCACACACATTCACACCCTGAAAAACAGTAGCATTGTACCTACCGACAATACATATTGTGTGCGAATGGTGTCAACGGAAGTCCTTTGTGGAACCACCTCATATCCCTGATTAGGTACGCCAGGCAATACAATTAACTCTAATGTCACACGTTTAGAGGGTATGTAGAAATCTTTTGTGCCTTTATTATTTTAGTCTTTGTTTTTTATAGCTGGCAATATTGCGAATGGATTTTTGAATGTTTCCTTTGTTGTTCTGTTTTCGATTTTAAATTGAAGATGAAAAGATGCGTTTTTTTTAATCGATTTTTAAAAAGGGAGTTTAGTGATAACGGCTTTTTAAATGGCAGTGCTTGTTTGGAAAAACTGAACCGACGGCACGGTTGGCGCAGTGGTTAAGCGACTGACTGCTGCGCTGCGTGTCGCGGGTTCGATTCCCGCACGGAACAAATATTTGTATGACCTATAAGTAGTTGTTCCGGGTCTGGCTGTTTGTGTATGTGAGTTTAAATATTTGTAAACGCACCCACGATACAGGAGAAAATCCTAGTGTGGGGCAACGTTTTTAAAAAAAAAAAAAAAAAAAATTGACACTTCGGTATAACCTGATGTGCTGATGGTACATGCCTAGTTTTAAAATGCTTGCTCAATAAGCATAAATATGAGCTGTCGGATGCCGTTAATATTTATTATTACAACTTAATTATTAAATTTATGAGTTGTTAAATAATCCGTAGTGGCTACATATATCACTGTTTTGTAATATTCTAACAATTAAGTACTCAATTAAACAAACAAATGTAATCCTACTAAAATAGGTAATTATGTTTGTTAGTTTGTTCTTGTTCCACGCAGCAACTGGTCAACATATCGGTGTATTTTTTTGCTAGATATTCTATGGGCCTGAATAAATGGCATATTTATGGTATTATGGTAAACAAATACGTTACGATATACTTCCACAAGTCGGCGTTACATCGAATGCCTCGGATGGGTAGCTCGCCGTCCGATAAGGACCAGGGGGTCTACTCTCTAAGTCCGTCAACGAAGATACGGGCCCGTCCGTATGTAGTTGATCTGTCAAAACAAGTGACAAATTCAATTTTTCTAACGGGTAAATACACATCGAGATTATGGAACACTATCAGATCATGTTGTCATTCATTTTTAATTCGGGCTCTGAACTTATCTTATGTCCGTAAGCGATACGGAGCCCATAACTTCGGCCGAAACTACGGATTTCGTGATTAGGGAGTTGACGCCCAGGCCCGGGACGTCAGCACGAATTGACGGGGTCCATTAGGGTCAATGCCTGCCAGGGTTGCGAGTTTGTCCGAAAGGGATATCGTGGCCCCGGCACACAGGCAAATGAAGGAACACGGGTGGGTTTTAGTCAGTAAAAGTCTGACACGCCCTCCCGCTCCGCCCAGAGTGGGAAAAGTTATTTGATAATTTCCCACCCAAAAAAAAAAAAGAAAGGGCGCCAAAATAAATTGGGGCCTTTTTCGTAACCAATTATTTCACTACTACAGCAAGTATGGATTTAATTTTTGGATATATGTATTATGTTTATTGACTATTTTTATTAATACTTTGACTGAAGGAAAACGCAATTGGGTTAAATTTACTTTATAGAATTTAATTTCGAAAAGACTTCTACTTTTAATTTTTTTCTGTAATTCTAAAATCATTGCAAAATTGCATTCAAAATGCGTAAAACTCGTAGGGAAAACTCTGGGTGAAAATATTTTTGATACAATTTATTATTAAACAAGTTTTATTTGGTTTGGCGCTCCTACGTTTTTTTATTTCGGTTCCAGCGCATTGTTGCGCTCTCTTTTTTCGCATGTGGAAGTAATTGACTGTCATTTTCTTATGTTCGCTTTCTTTCTTCTCTTCTGCCCAGTTCGCTATAATTTATTTTTACGTATCACCCTAAGATACACCTGTGCAAGTCCAATTTTTCGCAATTATCTGTATGTGTAGAGGTTTGTATGGGAAAATTCAAAATCCACAAAGACAAAGTCGCGGGCTAAAGCTAGTACCTACCTGTTAATATTATAAAATCATGTTCCCTTAGCTTACACAGACATTAACATTATGTAAAATGGCTAGTCACGCTATCACATTAACTTCTATAACATAATTAGTATTAATTAGCGCAGTTTATTAATGACTCTGTATCTGTTTTGGTAACAAAAGCTCTTTGAAATATGCAGCGTCAGTGATGAGGCATAAATTTTAATTAGTGTAAAAACAATGGCAAGAATTTTATTTAAAAGACTGATGTTTATAAGAATAACTATAGCGACCCGAAAACATGGCGATTTCTGTATTATCATTATTATCATTTATAGTGCGTGCAAGTAGCAACTTTAATAGCATGTGTGATTTTGATCCTTTCATAACAGGTGTGTCCTCGGCCAGAAAGTACCTGAGCCTTGACTTTTTTAATTAAGATTTTGTGTGTTCAGGTTTTTATTCTTGTATTGAATACGAAATGTTAATCTAATTGAAGCTTGAATGTTATATTGTTTTTTTTTTTTCTTCTTTTTGGTATGTGTTGTGGCTGTTCACACTCCTTCTTTCCAATCTGTTTTTAGAAGTGAAAACTTGTAATTGGCTGTCAGTCTCACATACTATTTTTATTCTGTTTGTTTAGCTGTAAGTCTTCCATATTTAATAAATAAATAAATGATATCTAAGTTTATTTATTATTAATGATCTATACACGTAGGTAGACCTTTAAGAATAAATTCTCTATAAGGCCCTAATTACACTATCATATTATATTTATCATACAAAATATGATTTCATATCTGTCAAATTCTATGATCATAGTTAAATGGTGCTGTTCTTCATTTTTACATATTACACTTATGATCATATAAACGTCATACTTAATCAAGATGGATAACGATTTTAGCCGTGTTTTCCGTTGCTATGAGTGCAATTTTATTAATTGCTTTAAAAAAAAGGATAAAAACGGTAAATAATTTGTAAAAAATACTCATTGTCCTCGTAAAGGTTTATTAATAACTTTTGTGGTTTCGATATTCCAGTCGAATTTTTTTCATTTTGACGCCATTTTTGAGATTAGACGGATATGATCATATTTGTACGGTTGCTGTCAAATAGGATCCCTTAGCTACGATCATAGACGATTTGATAAATGATTTATTTCTGTAAGTAGGTTTATACAAACACTTTTACACGTCAATCATATTTTTAAAACTAGAATTGAATCATAATAAGTAGATACCGTCATAGGTTATTCATATAAAAATGACTAATACATTTCTGATCATATTTCTATGATAGTCTAATATGTTTCTGGAGTCTGGATTAGTGTCTATCATCATCATCATTTCAGCCGAAAGACGTCCACTGCTGGACATAGGGCTCCCCTAAAGGGGAGGTTTGCTATAATCGCCACGCTTGGCAGGCGGGTTGGCGATCGCAGTTTGGTGTTTAAATGCATAGAGAACGCTGCTGCCCATTCTTTAGTAAATCCTTTATTGTCCCGTATTAGTCCCTTTTTTTTTTTGGGGTGGGAATTTATGAAATAACTTCTCCCGCTCTGGGCGGAGGGCGTGTCAGACTTTTACTGACTAAAACCCACCCGTGTTCCTTCATTTGCCTGTGTGCCAGGGCCACGAAATCCCGTTCGGACAAACTCGCTACCCTGGCAGGCATTGGCCCTAATGGACCCCGTCAATTCGTGCTGACGTCCCGGGCCTGGGCGTCAACTCCCTAATCACGAAATCCGTAGTTTCGGCCGAAGTTATGGGCTCCGTATCGCTTACGGACATAAGATAAGTTCAGAGCCCGAATAAAAAATGAATGACAACATGATCTGATAGTGTTCCATAATCTCGATGTGTATTTACCCGTTAGAAAAATTGAATTTGTCACTTGTTTTGACAGATCAACTACATACGGACGGGCCCGTATCTTCGTTGACGGACTTAGAGAGTAGACCCCCTGGTCCTTTTCGGACGGCGAGCTACCCATAATTCAATACGTGCTGTCAATACGTGCTGACGTCTCCTTGGGGTCCCGTATTACTCCCTGGATTTGTGTCCGGCTGATGGCAATAGGCTCGCCCCCTATTACGTGGGACTTAAACATAACTGGCGAAACGTGGGTGTAGGTACTATAGGTACACCTCTGCCTAACCCTTCGAGGATTACAGGCGTGATGTTATGTTTATGTGTCTAATATTGTTTGCTGCGCAGTTTAGAAACAACGCGGTAACAGAAATACACGAAAAGCGTCTTTAATTTATAATATGTACGGATGATTAGTTAATGGATTTTGCACATGGCTTCACCATTTTTCAGTAATAAAGACTATCCTAATGTCCATCTTATCAAAATCTATTATTGAAATCCATTATCTGCTAGAATATTTTGGTAGCCATTTTACGGTCTAATTGTGTAAGGGCTGCGAATTCTGAATTCATCGTGAAATGGGGGCTTTTTTAACCAACTTCCAAAAAGGAGGAGGTTATATGTTCGGCTGTATGTTTGTTTTTTTTTTTTTTTGATGTATGTTCACCGTTTACTTCGTCAATTGTGGACGGATTTTGAAAATTCTTTTTTTGTTTGGAAGGGTATGCTCCCAAGATGGTCCCATTGCTACCAAATCAGAATCTAATGAGGGGATCCCATGGAAATCGAGGGAAATCCTCAAATTTTATAGGCATACCTATAGCGATTTGAGTATTTTTTATAGAAACTCGTGCATTTGCACTCGAAAAGCATCATTTGGTGAAGTGGAACTGATGATGAAGACCACAGATGGCCACCGGAACTACTTAATAATAAGTATTTCACCGTTGCGATTCGATTAGGCACTTATATGGTTGCTAAGCAATTTATGCTCGTCAAAATGCATATGGTGAAGTCACCATTAAATCTTCTGGTTCTTACCAGGAGAACTCCTCAACAATTAACGCCCCTGCATCGGGAAAAGCAATATTTTGTAAAAGGTGATGAGCATTTGATATTAGGCTATTGTAAATTGGATACATTACAAACTGACCCACTAAAAAGTGAAAAATAAAAAACTTTTTACAAAAAAAAAACAACCGACTTCCAAAAAAAACACTACAAAGTGAAAAATAACTTTAATTTCGGAAGTCGGTGGCAAAAAACTAAAATACAGATCAAAAGCCACAGACTTCCGAAATTAAAGTTATTTTTCACTTTGTAGTGTTTTTTTTGGAAGTCGGTTGTTTTTTTTTGTAAAAAGTTTTTTATATTGAGTAGCTATTGCATTGATATATAAGGTTCCTGTGGAGAAGAACGGGCAAGAAACTCAATGGACACTCTCATCATCATCATCATCATTATTTCAGCCAAAAGACGTCCACTGCTGGACATAGGCCTCCCCCTAAGGGGGGAGATCTTGATTTAAAAGAGTGTCCTTGGAGTTTCTTGTCTGTACTTCTCCATATAGATCTACGTTTTGGAATGGACAAATAGCTTCCACTTTCTGACTAACTGACCGACTCTTTGACAATTCAAAAGTGCCTGTAAATGGTTTAATTGAAATTAATGCTTTGAGTTTGAGTTTGAGGGGTGTTTGCCATAATCACCACGCTTGGCAGGCGGGTTGGCGATCGCAGTATGTTGTTAAAATGCATAGAGAACGCTGCTGCCCATTCTCTAGTAAGTCCCTTAGTCGCCTTTTACGACACCCACGGGAAGAAAAAGGGTGGTGCTATTCTTTACGTCTGGCATCACACGGATGACACTAAATGATATTATTATAAAATATTAGTTACATCATTAATGTTGAATTTATAATTATATATGAGAACGATGTACATACCGAGACTACACCGTGCCTCGAAAAGGACGTTAAACCGTTGGTCCCGGCTGTCATTCATTTATCTTTGACAGTCGTTACAGGCCGTCAGAAGTCCGAAAGTCTGACAGTCAGTCTAACAAAGGGGTGTCGTATTACCCAGTAACTGGGTTGTGAAGTTCAAATCGGCAGTCGCTCCATGTAAAATACTAGTATTCAACGGCTTTTGGTTAGACTGGAAGTCGACCCGTAACGACTGTCAAACATCCACGAATGACAGCCGGAACCAACGGGCTTAACGGGTCTTGGTATTTAAACATGGTCGCCCATCCACAGACCAAGCGTGGCAAGCATAGCTTAACCTGATCAGTCGACCCGTGTGGCTATTACCTACTTAGCTAAAAGCCCTTATTCTTAAATAGATATATCTTGACTTATATAACTAAAAAACGTAATTAAAAAATTACGTGTAGTGCTTTCCGTTGGGGAGTGTGTCTGTTTGTCGTCACGATTCGCGTCGTCACACAGAATAGATTAATCTAAATCTTCTTCTATAAGTTTTCTTTCAGGCCTCGGAAGAGCCCTATTGATTTTCGTTATCAAACTCATGATCGTTCAAAAGATATTAACAAAAATCTATGTATTTTATTAGATTTAAAAACCGGCCAAGTGCGAGTCGGACTCGCGCACGAAGGGTTCCGTACCATTATCTATAAAAATTACGTTTGTTGTATGGGAGCCCCCCTTAAATATTTGTTTTATTTTAAATTAATTATTTATTTTTAAAGTGAATATATAACTAAATATTCTGTGAATATTTCAAGAGTCTACGGGTTACCGTTATCAATATCGAGCAAAAAAAAACACGTTTATTGTATGGGAGCCACCTTAAATATTTATTTTATTCTGTTTTAAGTATTTGTAGTTATAGCGGCAACAGAAATACATCATCTGTGAAAATTTCAACTGTCTAACTATCACGGTTCATGAGATACAGCCTGGTGATAGACGGACAGACCGACAGACGGCGGAGCCTTAGTAATAGGGTTTCCATTTTACCCTATGGGTACGGAACCCTAAAAAATCAAAATATTGGTTACATCATTTAAGTTGAAATGATTCATGTGAGAACAGTGTAATTAGACGTGCACGTTAGAATCGTCCATAGTACACCCCTCAATCCTTACACACCCCCCATAATGTCTTCCATACATCTTATAGCGCATCTCATCTCCACTTAGCTTATGTTACAAGACGTTCACAGGTGCACCGTATATCCAGTGTTCTGTTAATCCAGTATAATTAAGGCGTACAATATTAACAGAGCCCGGTGCTACGTGGTGTCTATTATTCAATGGATACAAGGTTTCAAGGAGTCTTCGCAGATTACATGCTGAGATTGCCAATGTATTATGAAGATTGGGTGAAGTTGATTGTGTATGTGTGCAGGTCTAATAAAAACAGTGTTAAACATTTTAAGGGGTGACAGTACCTACTCAATAATTTAAACAGGTTTTGCTATGGAGTTAACTCTGAACTGTCCAAAAATAATGGGTCCTACAACTCGGCAGGAGTCAACTCGGGCCGAATACTTACCGGTTACTTCACTTCCGATTACGGTAATTTGTACGGTCAGGCACAAAATCGATATTTTAAAATAAATCATTACGATTTTTTTTAAATTGAATATTTGTTTTTTGATTTAAGTACATACAATGCAAGAAAACATAACATCTACAACGCCTATTTAAATTACAATACCTATACAAGTAGCCTAAGTTCATTCGTTTTTTAAATTGTCTAGATTAAAAAAACAAGCGTTCCTTTTACTAACACATAAAACTTTTTACAAAAAAAAATACAACCGACTTAAAAAAAAACACTACAAACTGAAAAATAACTTTAATTTCGGAAGTCGGTGGCAAAAAACTAAATAACAGATCCAAAGACACCGACTTCCGAAATTAGTTATTTTAAAGTTTTTTATTTTTCACATTTTAGTGGGTCAGTTTGTAATTTATCTAATTTACAATAGCCTAATGTCAAATGCTCATCATCTTTTACAAAATATTGCTTTTCCCGATGCAGGGGCGTTAATTATTGAGGAGTTCTCCTGGTAAGAACCAGGAGAACTGATGGCAACTTCACCATATGCATTTTGACGACCATAAATTGCTTAGCAACCATATTAAAGTGCCTAACCGAATCGCAACGGTGAAATACTTATTATCAAGTAGTTCCGGTGGCCATCTGTGGTCTTCATCATCACTTCCATTTCACCAAATGAGCTTCACCACGAGTTACCATAAAAAATACTCAAATCGCTATAGGTATGCCTATAAAATTTGAGGATTTCCCTCGATTTCCATGGAATCCCCTCATCAGATTCTGATTTGGTGGCAATGGGACCACCTCGGGAACATACCCTTCCATACAAAAAAAGAATTTTCAAAATCCGCCCACAATTGACGGAGTAATCGGTGAACATACATAAAAAAAAAAAAAAACAAACATACAGCCGAACATATGTAACCTCCTTCTTTTTGGAAGTCGGTTATAAATGACACTCATCGGCTCATCTGATGACAGAAGTTTTCTATCTTACTCTTGGACATACGGGTCGTTGAAATGCTTAATACCTATATGTTTGTTTTCCTTTGAATATAAATGGTTAAAATCCTTAAATTAGGTATTCCAATTAACTTATCTTTTTGTATGCACTTGTTTCTGTGACACCTAAAAAACCAACTTTTCTTTCTTTGAACCAAAAATAATCAAACATGAAAACAGCTAAACAACTACTCAACCATTCCCAAAGAAAGTCCCACTCTAATCTAGCAAGTAAGACTAAAAACAATTTGTTAAATAAACAAAGATACAATCTAGGTGGCTATCCGTGTAACTCAGGTTGCCCAGTAAATAATAAATAGGTCGTTTTGCCCCTAGGGTGGGAAGGTAATATCATCGCACCACTCCTACATAGAGGTGCACTAACAATGCAACTACTCGTATATCCGGTTTTATTTACTAAAATGTGGTATTTTAGAACGAGAGTGGAGTACTGATGAAGATTTTTGAACCGGTATTTTAATTTCTAAAGAGTTCTATGTGTCGGTGTGGGAGTTTGGCCAGGATTGGTTTTTTTTTTATGTTTAACTTCTGTCTTCTTGCTTTCTGTGGGAGTGATTTCGTGAAAAGGGACGGAAGTGTGTAACAGGAAGTGACAGCATGGAATAAGTTAGTACTTTTAATAGCATAGAATTAGTAAGTACTTTATAATATCATGGAATTACATAACATAACATTACGCCTCTAATCCCCGAAGGGTTAGGCAGAGGTGATGTGGGGTGGTGGTGAGGCGTTTGGGTGAGGTGTGTGCTCATGAAATTAGTAAGTACTATATTAGATCTTTAAAAATAATAAACCCAACAAACTTTAAAAGGTGCTTTATACAGTCAAACTGAATAACTTTTACTATGGAACCAACATTAAAATCACGAAAAAAAAAACCAGTTGTTCCATGCAGATTAGAACAGTAGGTTTTAAACTTTAGTATGGAACAGCTGATTTTTTTTTAAAGTTATTCAATTCGATGGTCTAAATCACTCCTTAGCACTTTCAACTCCACCCACTTTTCGAAGAGCTCATACGCCATGCCGCCATACATAATTATAGCAAGTTATAACAAAAAAAATACATATTTATAAAAATATCAATCTACTTATATAATATAAATAAATATGCTTGTATTTGAAAACCAACGAGTATACTATTAAATCTTGCTAAAATATTCAACTGATTTTATTTTCACAGTTTATAATGCTGTATTCGTTAAGAAAAACGGATATTTAAAATGAGCCCTCCGCGAGGGCTTCCGGCATCCCATATGCGAAATGAATGAACCCTCCAGGAGGGTTAAAGTTTGGAAGGTTAATTTTGTGAGACCTTATATAGATTTAAAGTACAGGGTGTCATTTCTGTCGCTGCTCAGTTGCTTATTACCAACGTGAGATGTCAGATGTTACACATCCTAAGCAACTACTGTTCTGTGACCTCTGAGTTTGTTTCGGCGTTTCTTCTCAGAGTAATCAGATACGAAACGCCGACCTCATCTAGGGTTTTTTTTTAATATGACGTGTAAAAGTGTTTGTACACACGGCTACACATCCAGCTATACATTTCCAGTATACGCTGATCTCTCATTGTAAGGAAATCATAAACAATGCGAGATATGTTAGAAATATGTTCAAGAGTAACATATATTTTTTCCGCTACCTCAAACTGTATAGATTTGGTATTTTTTTGTTTAAGACAAGCGTACTTTGATCAAACTCAACACGGTGGCGGATGCCATAGACATATCACCTGTATACTGGGTGAGTTCATAAGAGCCACATACTGTGTAGCATGTAAGGTATATTTAAGTAACTTTCGGTGAGTTGCACGAAAGCAACATTAGTTTAACGGAGACTTTAAATTGATGCTGTCACTTTATTTTTGATACAAAATGTATGATGGCATGGATGGCATGAATTTAAAATCTCCGTTAAACCAATGTTGGTTTCGTGCAACTCAACAAGATTTATTACTATAATGGCAAAGGAAACATGTAATGTGATAAATAAATAAATAAATCATTTGCCTCTTGTAAGTGCCTTAATATAAGTCTGAAATCGCCAATCCGTCTTGAGCAAACTCAAACTCAAAGCATTTATTTCAAATAAACCAATTACAGGCACTTTTGAATTGTCAAGGGGTCGGTCAGTCAGAGAGATGAAGCTAGTTGCCCATTCCAAAGCGTAGTAGGTTCCTATGGAGAAGAACGGGCAAGAAACTCCACGGACACTCTTTTTAATCAAAATATTATGGCATGCGTGGTGATCAATGCTCATGCCTTCCCTGTGTGAGACTGAGAAGAGACCTTTGCCCAACGTGGAGACAGTAACAGGCTGGTATTAATTCTTATGGAGGCCTATGTCAAGCAGTGGAGTTCGTTGAAATAATGAAATTATTTTTGAGTTTTTTTTTGTGTGTCTGATGTTTATTTAGAAACGCACACACGAGGTAGGAGAATCTGCTAGAGAATGCAATGCGGTGTAGATGCGTTGAAAAAAAATCACAAACTAGTTATTTTCATGAGCAAAAAAAAAAAACTAATTTTGTAAAAAAAACTTTCAGTATTTTTTACCAGTTTTCTTGAATTGTTATTGAAAATTCGTTCTTGTTACTCATTTTATTATTACTACTTATCATTGTAAAAATCACAGATGGTGCCTTCCAAGAATGCAGTCATGAAGACTGGGCCTTTGAAGATGAATACCTCTTTTAAACCGACTGCAATATTTGATAGCATCTCTTTAAAAACTGCTGATATTGTGGGATCTGAAAAATATCATGAAAATATTATTTATAGCGTAAAAAGATCAATTAGTCAAGTTCAAAGTAAGTTAGGTGGTCGGGTTCTAAATTGATATTCAGGATTCGAGAAATTTCTCCAAACCAAAGGAGAATTCTCTGGCCAATAATAATAATATGTTTATGTGATATTTTCAGCATGAAACATAGCATTGTCAGCCGTTGGTTTCACATTGAAACTGTGTATCGAACGTGCAAACTGTGTATCGAATGTGCCTATGACGCTAATGACTCAGTGGCGCCATCTATTAGGGCATCTTGTCAATATCTTAATAGTTTGCATGCCCTTCAAAAGATGTCGCTGGTTTTGGTGTTGATACTAAAATAGGTTTACCTGATTCGTCAGTCAAACCAGGCCCAACGCTAAACGGAGGATTGGCATCAGATATATAAGCGTATACATGGGCTGCAGACAACTGAAGATCTTTGATGTTTGGCACTGTTAATGTCAGTGATATACCCTCTGTGGAAATAAATAAGAATTTTCAATTCGTCATCCGTTCTTGATATTGTGATGTTCGGGATACGCTTCGTCAGCCAAATAGGGTGCCTGTCCAAAAATGCATTTTCAAATTAAATTGAATTCACATTCTAAGTAGAATATTTATGTCGTATTTCTGTGTAATTTACTGTGTGTACATAAATAATAAAATAAATTAATTTTATGTCACGATGTATTCCACCGTGTGTTTCCTTACTGTAGATGACAGAAGAGTAATCTGACAGTTCTACAGGCTCCTTCCCTTTGCGATGGTACCTCACTAGGGCGGCTGGGCTGTACACTGTGATCGCGTCGAATAGCACCTCTAGAACTAACTTGTCCGTTACCTTGTTGATGCTGAAATGAGTGATATAAGTTTTTGAAGCGAAAATTTATTTAGGTGCGCTGGGCGATTTTTGGTAGGGAAGGAACTTATCGCGTCACTGACATGCTAACCGCGACATCCTAATGGGACGTGTTGCGCCAGACTGGCGACCCGCAGCGGCCTGTGTACATGTAGGTACACACGCATATACACCGTGGCATTTTAATCGTCTTACAACGGCAGCCCACTTCATTTATCCAATGACTACTAATCATTCAGGAAAGTAAATATTTTTTTTATTAAAATTTGAATAATAATAAAAAAAAAAATCGAGCGCGGTGCGAGCCTTGCGTTCCAAATGCGGGGCGGAATGGAGTGCAAGGCTCGCACCGTGCTCCTAACAGTGTATTTCAAACTACATCATGCGTTATAATGAATAATATAAAAAAAAACTAATGTTTATAAATATTTTTTTACTTTCATGAATGATTAGTAGTCCTTGGATACATGAATTGGGCTGCCGTTGTAAGACAATAAAATGCCACAGTATATATAATTATAAACCAAAGTTTTAAGTTTTTACTTCTGTCGTCAGTGTCCATGACTACCATTTTTTTTAAATATGTTCATGTATGGAAACATTTTCCTTACTTATTAGTTTTTAGTGTGTTTGTGATTCGTCATCTAAATTCCTCTCATCATTTAGTAGTCCATCTAAAATTATCTGCGGATCTGAGACTCGAAATGACAATGAAAAAAAATTACTTTATAATAATCCAATTTCAGGGATGCATTTGATTAAATCGTTCAGAGGGGGACGTGCACTGGGGCAATAATATGCAACACATCAGTTTTAGACAATGTGATCCTATTGAGAATTCTAGAGAGTGTAAATAAAATACACAATATCCAAATCATTACTGTTCTAAAATAAAATCAACTCACAGTGGAAACTTGTACTTACTAAAGTTCATTAATCTTCCAGTCATTCAAACCTCTAACTTGAGCATTTTGCAGTATAAAAGTCACATTAGCATGAGCTAAATGTATGGGGAGCCAATCCAGTTCGTAAGGATCGGCTATAGGCCCCTTCACCGGTTTGCAATCAGAATTTTGAGCGAAAACTCCACGGATGCAATCCAAGTCTTGCAATGCACAGGGCCGGTAGATCCTATCGTGTTTATAGCCTGCAATGGATAGTAAATGAGCGTTATTCTCGAACACTTCGAAGTGAATTTGGTAGTTGAGATATCAAGTCTGCGTTTTGCGAAACATGCTGGTATTAAAGATTGTATTGTGTTTTGTTTTAATGGAGTTCATCTGTGAAATTGTTTCAGTTTGCAGTTGTTTCTTTAGAGCTTTATTATCCGAATAGCTACATGGATTAAAACTGTTTGCTTTATTGATTCTTGGTCATCATCACCATCTGCCTAGCCTTTTCCCAATTATGTTGGGTTCAGCTTCCAGTCTACTGCCAGAGTTACGAGCCTGTCCGAAAGGGATATCGTGGCCCTGGCACACAGGCATCTGAAGGAACACGGGTGGGTTTTAGTCAGTAAAAGTCTGACACTCCCTCCCGCTCCACCTAGAGCGGGAGAAGTTATTTTTAAAAAAAGCTCCCAGTCTAACAGGATGCAGCTGAATACCAGTATTTTACATTGAGCGACTGCCTATCTGACCTCCACAACCCATTTACTATGTAACACGATTCCCCTTGGTAAGACTGGTTGTCAGACTGATTGTTTCTTGGTATATCTTTCAGTTATATTATTAGCAAAGAACCGAAGTCCCGGAGTCCTGGAGTCTGCAATTTGTGCCCGATGGTGGCAATAGGCTCGCCCCCTATTACATGGGACTTAAACATTACATACATCTCTTCCTTACCCTTCGTGGAAACAACGCGTGGTGATACGTTATTAGGCGTGATGTGTGTAGATTAGCAAAACCTTTGATATGTTTGCGCATAATATGTATGTATCGTATTTGGTCGATCGATCAGGTTAAGCTACGCTTACCGCGGTACGTCCGTGGGTGGGTGACCATCTTAACATACCAAGACCCCTCCGTGATTCGGAAAGCAAGTAAGTTGGTCCCAGCTGTTATTTGTAGATCTTTGTCCGTTGTTACGGGTAGATATTAGCCCGAAAGTCTGACAACCAGTCTTACCAAAGGGTACCCAGGTTAGACCAGGTTAGACTGGAAGCCGGTCTCAACATATTTGAGAAAAGGCTTGGCAGATGATGATGTGGATAGATTGATATCTTTCATCAAGTACCAATCAGCGTGTACAATCATTACGGATAAAAAAAAAACCGCTTTACTTAGAGGGCTACAAGGATCTTTTGGCGCGTGAATGATTTATTTAATGCCAATAAAACATTTAGTTTTTTTTTATTTTAATGACAATTGCCACAGATGTTGTACCAACAAAACAAGATGGTGACGTACGTTCCGATTTTGTCCACGCGCCAAAAGAACCTGCTATGAACCTTGTGTAACCATATCCCTCGAGGAATATGTGTGTGAAAATGAGATAAAATAGGATAAACAAATGATATTACTTACTGTTAATTTTATCGCCATAATTTTCACGATAAACTAAATGCCCTTTTTGTGAATAGCAGACACTTAAAAAGAACACAAGAAAACAAACAAGAATCCTCATTTCAAAGCCTGGTTTTTAAAAATGATGTTCAATTAAGTGAACAAATTGTTATATATGATGATTTTGCATAATTAAGCTTTATAATTGATAAGGGAAACTATAAATAACCATCAGTCAGTTAATTGAAATCGCGGAAAAAATCGTTTGTAATTTGATAGTGATTATTGTAATGCCTGATTTCCTACAACTATGTATCACGTCACTATTCCAGGCAGCATATACGCACAGAAGGTATGCTTGTTATGTTTAAGTCTATAGGGGATATCGAAAAACCTAATTTTGCTATGCACGATCAGGGCATTGAACCCATTGCTCAGCAGTATCATTTGCGACTACTTGAGCAAAAGCACTTTAAAAGCATTCAATGGGATACCATTAAATCAAAAATATAATTATAATAACATAACATCACGCCTGTAATCCTCGAAGGGTTAGGCAGAGGTATACCTATAGTAGGTACACCCACGTTTCGCCAGTTATGTTGAAGTCCCATGTAATACGGGGCGAGCCTATTGCCATCAACCGGGCACAAATCCAGACTCCGGGCTGCTACTGAGAAATTCCTGAATAATTATAATAATAATTAAATAATAATATAATTCTATAAATAAATATTTGATATTGCCGCGAATCATATTTAGATCAACATACGACCGGACATGCAAATTGCAAACGTAGGAAAATTTGAATTTCCGTGGCTACCCGACGCTTTCACCTTTAGTAACGTTTACTTCGCGCGTTCGAGACCCATGGGCTTTATAAAGTTATTTATAACGTACGCAGTAGTAATGAAGTTTGCTTACGTACCACAAATTGATTTTTTTAGCTGCAAACTTATTTAATTTATTGTATTTTGTTACATCATACACGCGAAGTAGACCCAGACGAAACGCACCGGATCAACTCAGGATGGATGAAATGGCGACAGGTCACAGGAACAACTTCCGGCCCACGGATGCCCCTCAAGTTAAATGGGAAAATTTACAAGTCCGTGATAAGGCCTATCGTACTGTATGGATTGGAATGCTGGGCCGTGAAGAAGACGGAAGAAAAAGAACTCCACGACCTCATTCCACCGGCCCCCTTCTATTATCGGACAAGAGTGGAACTCTCTGCCTGCGTCTGTGTTTCCGAACGCATACAACCCTAACCTCTTCAAAGTGAGAGTAAGCAGGCTTCGTCTGGGTAAGCTCACTCCATCGTCGACTTTGTCTCTGTCACCTCTGACCTAGACTAAGGTCAAGAGCAAACTCATCGCAAAAAAAAAGGAGATGGGAATGTTGAGATAGATGTGTGACGAAAATGGATAAAGTAAGAAATGAGTATATTAGGGAAAGTTTGAAAGTGGCGCCAGTGACAGAAAAGTTGAAAAGAAATCGTTTGCCTTGGGTGATGAGAAGGTTTGTCTTGGCATATGATGAGAAGGGATGAAGCACATGTGACTAAAAGAGTGATGAATAAAAATTTTGATGGGTGGAGAGGGAGAGGAAGGCCAAATAGAAGATGGATGGATTGTGTGAGGAATGATATGAAAGACAAGGGAGTTAATGATAGCGTGACGGCTGACAGAGGCGAATGGAAGTATATGAAATGGATATCGTGTTGCGCCGACCCCAAGTAACATTGGACTAGGGGGCCAAGTCTGCTACTTTCAATGATTGGTCATTATGACGACCATACCAAGGCAACGCCATGACCATTGTGCCAATAGTTTGTAACCTAGGAGCTTGTCAGTACGAGATTTCCAAATACAGACAATTTTTCCAATAGAGTATCAATAGCACGTCATTGGAAAATCATAAAGACGCCTTTCAATTAGGAGATTAGCAAAACTGTCAAACTGTACAATTACGGTGCCAATGATCGGCCATTCGGACACAACTGCGTTAGCAGACTTGGCCCCCAGGGCAGGAAGATGATGATGATGACATCATAGATAAATAAATTGGTCACATTGATATATTGCTTGGATCGGGAAGTGGATAAAAAAACATCATACTGCACATTCAATCATTTATTTCCAAAAGCTTTTTATAGTGGATATAAATGTATTTTTCTCAAACATGCTTGGAAATTAGAGCATTATTTTGACAACCTTCTGCGAGATAAACCAAAATTGCTGTACTGGCCAAATACATGCGAGCAGCGGCTACCAAAAGTTGTATGAAAATCCGTATGTAATTTATTTGGCCGCTAAACCGCGACAGATATCTGTCGTGGTTTAGCGGCCAAATAAATTACATTGTAAACTCATATCTATCGTGTAGTTTAATAATGGAACGATCTTTAACTCCGAAACATGGCTACCAAGGAGGTAACATATCAAAGGTTTTATTTAAATTTCGAACTGGCTTGCAAATAGAAATCTGTTTATTGAAAAAAAAAAAAACAAATAAACATAAAGGCGCGTGAAAAATCATCGTTGTTCGTCATTGAATCTGGAATTTATAAATAATTTACTTAGTTTGAATTTCCGCGCATTATCTGAGAAAAGCGCTATAGAAGCTTTGGCCGGAATCAGGCATTGATGGACGAACGTGTAAATGTGGGTTGAGACGAAGCAGAGGTACACATACGTGAGTTCAAAGATACGTGAGTGCCTCTTTTGCAGGCCACTGCAGTAATGTACTATTTTTTTTTTTAAAAGGTGCTCTTCTGAAGGCGGGAACGACGTCCAATCACAACAAAAAACCGCAGCGACACTACTGGTTTCTATGTAACTCTATGAAAAAACTTTAATTGCCGCCTGTTAATCTTTTGCTAAGAAAGCGGTGAACACACAATAATTTGACTTGTATCAAAAAGTGTATTATGAATTAATGCTTATTTTTACAGGTTGGGTACTTAAAAAAAAACAATTTTGTGAAAAAAATTATAAAATCGGTGGAAAAATGGAGAAGTTACACGCTTTTGAAATTATTCTACTATCCTTGTCACGCAAAACGATAATTATACTGAATGGAGCGAAGCTACTATAGCGTTCCTGTGTTGTGACGTCAGATCGCAATACACTTATACAATAGACTTTAAAACGGATACAACTTCGGCATTTTTTGAGATAATAAAACAATTTATTTTTACGTGGCTTATTTTTTTTAAATCGAAATAAAAAAGGAATATAATTTTCGAGGCGACTTACAACTTAAAGGGCGACTAATTATTTGCTGCAAAAAAAAATGACATGGCAGCGATTAAATATTATTTCTTAATCGCTGCATAGTCATCTACTGTTATTGAATCATTTGGGTTAGGTTAGGTTAGAACAGTAACCATTAACAAGCGAAGGCGAGTGAGCGAAGCGAGCGTGCCACGGCAGCGGCCGCCGAGCGCCAGATCCCATCTATTATTGGTAAATTCAGTTACCAAAACAAAAATTCGATGCCAGTTTAAATTAAAATAAACCTAAAAACTGATATATTAATATGCTACCTATTACTTATTACGATACTCCTTATTAGCTGCCAACCCATTATATATGGTACCTGTACGGTGCACGTACATGGTTTTAAAATATGTATTTTGATGCAATAAGTTAGTCATTTAGGCTAGCGTATTTGCACTTTGATCGCGACCTACATTTGGGAGCGCATTGACACACGGCGGAGCCTAGATGAGGATTTCTTGCACATAATTTAATTAGTGTTCAATTAGACGTGGTTTGGGTCGGACAACTTGCATTTTTATTTAGATTCATTCCCGTTGGGCATTCATTGACATACATTACATACATTGGCGTTCATTGGCATATTTACAGTTTGGTTAACACACCGAACATATTTTTTTTGGTCCTTCGAGCCGGATATGAACCAGCGACCTATGGATGTGGAATATATATACGGAATGGGACCTAAGGGGATATGGAACCTAACTTACAAAAACAATCTGCATTCGACCTCAAGCGGTTATATGACACAAGCAATGAAACCATAAACGCAATACATAACTTGGGTGTAGATACAAGCGCTTGGGATCCTGTACTGGTTTACGTTTTATGCGAAAAACTTGACGCCGAAACCTATTCGGAATACATGCAGTCCAGGTCAGACCCGCGGGAGATACCTACATTCAATCAGTTTATGGACTTCGTTGAGAACAAATTTATGGCATTAGAACCTTTGCATAGGAAAAAGCCCGACGGCGACAAACTAGCACAAAAACCACAATACAATAATGCACCACATCCATCTAACAAGAACCATAAGCCAACCTATTCGCAACCGAATAAAAGTTCATCGAACCAGTTTCGTAACTTCCATGCATCCAATGTTGGGCAATTTAACAAGATTAATTGCTCATTGTGCAATACCAATCATGCATTATTCCAATGTGCCAAATTCAGTGACATGGCAGGTCCGGAAAAGTTAAAATTTATTGAGAACAATAACATCTGCAAAAATTGTCTGTTCATGCATACTAAGGGTTACTGTGCGTCACAAAAAAGATGCAGAGAGTGCAACGAATCACACAACACTTTACTGCACAACGATATTGTCAAGTCGGCGCAATTGCCCTTAGCAACACACACTGTGCCTAAACCGTCGTCATCAACGACAACCAGGTCAACAAAAACCGTGCAAAATAACTTCGCCTCGAATAATGATGACGAGATATTATTGGCAACTGCATTAATACAGGTAGCGACAGCTAGCGGCGAATATATTACGCTACGGGCATTAGTTGATCAAGGTTCTCAAATAACCTTAATCACCGAAAATGCAACCCAAAGATTGGGTATACAGCGACAGCAGTTAAGCGCAAGCATAAGTGGTATCGGCACTTTGTCCAATAGGAGTAAAGGAAAGGTCCAGTTATTCTGCAAGTCTCTACACAACGATTTCCAGCTTACAACGGAAGCACTAGTCATGACAAGGGTGGTAAACAATCTGCCCAACGTTACATTTGCAAAGAAGCCTTGGGCTCACGTGACAGACATTACACTAGCTGATCCAGACTACAACGTGTCTAGACCCATTGACATACTTCTGGATGCACACGTATTTTCAGAAATTTTAATGAATGGCTTGGTTAAGGGCGAGGTTAACGAACCTATAGCTCAACAGACACATTTAGGGTGGATCCTATCAGGCAACGTCAACAAGACATTCAACTGCAACGTCGTCATAAATCAAGTTGATGATTTGGCAAAGTATTGGGAGGTGGAAGACATCAACGGGGATACATGCAATTCAAGGACGACAGAAGAGAGATATTGCGAGGAGTTTTACATAACAACAACAACGCGCTTACGGAATGGTAAATATGCAGTTCGTTTGCCGATGAAGCCTAATTTCAATCAGTTGTTGGGCAAATCAAAATCGCGTGCAACAGCACAATTCATGGAATTAGAAAGGAGATTGACCAGGAATGACAAATTATCTGAAAGCTACAGTAAGTTCATGAAAGAATACTTGGAGATGGGACACATGAAAGAGAGTAAGAATGACAACAATCCAACATGCTACTTACCTCATCATGCAGTCCTTAAACAGGATTCAGTGACAACGAAACTCAGAGTGGTTTTCAATGCCTCGCAGAAAACTGACACCGGTTACAGCCTGAACGACTTGATGGAGTGTGGTCCTAAGCTTCATCAAGACCTATTGACATTACTATTGGGATGGCGGCAATACAAGTACGTGTTTACGGCAGACTGTGAGAAGATGTATCGTATGATCCTAATACATGAAGAAGATCAACATTTGCAGAAGATAATGTGGAGAGAACCAAACCAAGGTCCATTAAAGGAGTACCAGTTATGCACAGTGACTTATGGCACTAAGGCGGCACCATTTCTAGCACTTCGAACACTCACGCAGCTAGCGAATGATGACGCGGGGAAATATCCGTTAGCAGCAGACGTCATTACAAACAAAATGTATGTTGATGACGTATTAAGTGGTAGCAATTCCATCGAGACAGCCCAAGAAATACAAAAACAACTCATCAACATGCTGGGAGGAGCTGGTCTAACGCTACGGAAGTGGTCAAGCAACGACCCGACCTTGATCGAAAGCTTATCATCATCAGACCTTAACCAGACTACCATGCACTTTACAAATGACGGAACTACAAAAGCCCTTGGTGTACAGTGGAATCCTACAACTGACACATTTGCATTCACAAACAAAATAAAATCAGACAATAATAAACAACTGACAAAGAGAAAGCTACTGTCTGAAATATCAAAAATCTTCGACCCACTTGGATGGCTTACACCATTGACAGTAAAAACAAAACTGCTGTTTCAAGGTGTTTGGCTATCAGGATGTGATTGGGACGAAACTTTACCTATCAGCGCACAAGAAGAATGGAAGCAACTTACAAATGACTTGCATTACATAACCAAAATTGAGATACCGAGATGGCTGGGGGATACTACAAAACCCTTCCAAGTCCATGGGTTCTGCGACGCGTCAGAAAAGGCCTACGCGTGCGCTATTTACCTACTGACGTTAGATGACAAAAACGAGCCCGTGAGTAGACTTATAGCGGCAAAGTCTAGGCTATCGCCAATCAATAAAAAATTGACATTACCACGACTTGAACTGTGTGGAGCTGTACTACTGTCACGTTTGATGGAAAAGGTCATAAAATCTTTCAGATGGGACAATGTTGACAAAAACACATACGCTTGGACGGATTCTATGATTGTACTAGGCTGGCTGCATGGTGACGTCACAAAATGGAAATCGTTCGTGAGTAACAGAGTACAACAAGTACTTGAAGTTATACCAGGACAACACTGGAGTTACGTTAAATCAGAGGACAACGCTGCAGACTGTGCATCACGTGGCATCAGTTGTTCCCAATTATTACAACATCCTTTGTGGTGGCAAGGGCCAGAATGGGTGAAAAATTACAATGAAAAAACAGCTGACAAAGTTGCAATCACACCGACAACATGCGAATCAAAACAAAAACAAGTGAAAGCGTGTGTTGTGAAATATGAACCTTCTTCAATTGTAATTGAGTTATTAGACAGACACAGCGATATGACTCGCATTACAAGGGTCATAGCGTGGATAAAACGTTTTATTAACAACTGCTCAAATATCAAAACAAATAAAACTGCTTATATGACACCAACAGAAATACAAAGCGCCGAAAGACTCATACTGAAAGAAATTCAACTGCATGCCTTCAAGGATGAGATTATGAGACTGAAGGAAAACAAAGAAGTGAGCACCAAAAGTAACCTCCTGAGTTTAAACCCATTTCTTGACAAGCATGACATTTTGCGAGTGGGGGGAAGGCTACATAACTCGCATTTAAATGATAATACCAAACACCCAATGTTGCTACCACATGACCACAAACTGACAGAATTATTTATCTGGCAAGCGCATAAAAGGACATTACATGGAGGTCCCAAGCTAACCCTGACATATTTAAGACAAAGATTGTGGATTGTGGGAGGACATCGAGCCGTTAAAAAGGTTCTACATAAATGCACAACATGTCGCCGATTTCATGCAAAAACTCCTACTCAGATTATGGCAGATCTACCAGAGCCTAGAGTGACAATATCTCGCCCGTTCACACATACAGGGGTCGATTTCACTGGTCACGTCGAGATCAAGGCTAATAAGGGCCGAGGAGTAAGAACATTGCTAGCTTACATTGCCGTATTCGTCTGTCTGGCAACAAAAGCTATCCTTTTAGAACTGGTCACAGAGTTGACCAGCACAGCCTTTTTATCTGCTTTCAAACGCTTTTGTGCGCGTCGAGGCACGCCACGGGATATGTACAGTGACAACGGCTCAAATTTTGTGGGAGCAAATCGGATCCTATTGCAACAATATAAATGCATTGTACAAACTATTGACAACTTCTTCTTAGACAAGGTATCTGAGATGGGAGTTAAGTGGCACTTTAATGCCCCAGTTTGGCCGAGCGCAGGCGGACTGTGGGAAGCTGCCGTAAAAAGCATGAAGTACCACTTAAAACGTGTCATTGGAGAACAACGCCTAACTTACGAAGAATTCACCACTCTGTTATGCCAGATCGAAGCATGCTTGAACTCACGACCACTATGCACTGTAACAGAGAACGGGGACGAAATCAACTGTTTGACACCTGGACATTTTCTAACTGGCACATCGCTCATGACAATTCCAGAACCGGACATTGACAACACTTACCACTTAAGCAAAAGATGGCAAATTGTGCAGAAGCTTAGTAAGGATTTCTGGAAGAAATGGTCGCAAGAATACCTACAACAACTACAAGCTAGATTAAAACGGAAACGACAGAATACCGACCCACGATTAAATGACATTGTGTGCATCAAAGATGAGAAGTTACCGGCAGGAAAATGGGCACTGGGACGTGTAGAGAAGTTACACCCTGGAAAGGACGGCCACACTAGAGTTGTCACATTAAAAACTGCAAAAGGAGAAACTAAACGACCGATTACAAAATTAGTACCAATACTTGAGGCTGAAGAAAACTGCACTGACAATGACAAACCAACGAAAAACAGGCGCAACAGATCTAAAAACCTCACCTGGAAGAGTTTGGTTTGTTACACATTGATGCTAGTTTTGACATTAATAACACCCGCTGTCCAACAAGATATGAAACTTACCCCACTGACAAAAAACCAAACAATTTACTTTGACAAGATAGCGGACCTACAAGAAGTTAGAGATGAATGGAAATTAGTCTTTTACTATAATATGACGAACTACTGGCGAAACGTCGATACACTGCAACAATTCGTGTCACACATAAAACAATTTCGTTGCAATGAGTGGTTGATGCAATTTCATGTCTTAACCAACCAACTTGAACAAACCACAAGTGAACTAAACTACTACAATGAGATACTGAAATCCCAGCGATTAATTCAACACAGGTTTAAAAGGGGATTAATTGATGGAGTGGGATATGTTGCAAACTCGTTATTCGGCGTACTAGATCAGCGTTTTGCAGACAAATACGAGCTCGACATTAATACAATTAAGCACAACGAGAAACACTTGCTACAATTGCTAAAAAACCAGACTAGCATTTTGGAAACCGAGCACAACATTGTACAGCGCAACGAAGCGACAATGATAAAGCAGTTTACTTTGATTAACGATCACCTAAATACTCTAGAAAATAGTTCCTTAAAAGATAAAGCTGACACTGCAAACGCCTTCTACATAATAACATCGGCAATGGCTGCCGAAAGAATGGCTCAAAATCTTAAGGACATCCAACAAACCCTTATCAACACATTGACAAATATGTACCAGGGACATATGGACGTACACTTATTATCACCAAACCAAATGCAAAGTGAATTAGATAAAGTAGCTCGACAACTACCTCGCGACTCTGCGCTACCGGAAGTACAGAATGACGTAAGAGACATCTACAGGTTGTTCAGAATACATGCACGTATTACACAGCAATACCTATTGATGGAAATAAAAATACCTATCTTGAACGATGCACTATACGAGCTAAATAAACTAATCAGCATACCTCAACGTATTGACGCTAGTCGTGTCATGTACGTTATTCCCAATTCTGAATTAATTGCATTTAACATTAACCAATACTCGTTTATACCACTTGAACAAACCAATATTCAAGAATGCCAAAAGATCCATGATAAAACCCTGATGTGCAAATTGAATCACCCTATATACAGCACTGGCGATCGTCGCAAGTCTATTTGCGAAATACAGCTGATTCGAGACAACGAAGAACATAGTGCATATTGTCATACCGAAATAAAAGTATGCGCTGACAAGTGGGTGAAATTACATAAGCAAAACACATGGTTCTATTATTGTTGTGACACGTGCGAAGTGCAACTAGTATGCGGAGCTCAAATTACATCGGAGACGCTACGTCACTCGGGTCTGATAACACTTAAACAAGGTTGTAACCTGCAAGGTGATTCATTTATGCTTCACGCATACATGGAACACACAAGCGATATTTTAATTAATGAACCATACGCTATGGTAATGCCCACGATATCGCCCATGAACAACATTATCAACACCTCTGTTCGTAACTCGTCATTGCACATTGAAACGCACGAAGAGTCTTTCAAGAAGATTGATACTGAACTGCGCTCGATCAAAGAACAGTCAAAGCTAGAAACCCTATCTCCTCATGACGTTCATCACTACATCGCGATCTATGTGGTCATTAGTATTAGCATTGCACTGTTTGGAACATCGGTGTATTATTGGCGAAAGGTGGCAACCAACAGACAGGGGGAGGATCCTCAAGATGCGAGAAGCAGAGGAAGACGAGAAGAAGAAGATGACATCGAGGACGGGTACAGCAAGGTCAACAAACGGAACTCAAAAGTGCATAGTGAAGTGAATAATATGGTGACAATGGTTAACCCCTCCTCTAGGGAAGTGAAATTTGACACTGAGAGACATAGTGACGTGTGCTAATTAAGTGTGACATTCTATTTTAGATTTTAGTTTACATTTTTACATAATATTATTCATTGACAATTATTTACATTTAGTACCTACTGCATTTGTTTACATTACTTTTACACTTATTACATTTTATTACATTACTCATTTCTACGGTTTCTAATTGTTTACATGTCTAGAAGTTAGTTACCGTCACCATTCTTGTGGTGGCAATATGTACGGTGCACGTACATGGTTTTAAAATATGTATTTTGATGCAATAAGTTAGTCATTTAGGCTAGCGTATTTGCACTTTGATCGCGACCTACATTTGGGAGCGCATTGACACACGGCGGAGCCTAGATGAGGATTTCTTGCACATAATTTAATTAGTGTTCAATTAGACGTGGTTTGGGTCGGACAACTTGCATTTTTATTTAGATTCATTCCCGTTGGGCATTCATTGACATACATTACATACATTGGCGTTCATTGGCATATTTACAGTTTGGTTAACACACCGAACAGTACCCACTCTATTTTTTTTTTAAACCTATATTCATTTTACTTAGTTGCCGCATTAAATACATGCTTTAAATGGATAATAATTTTCCAGGCGACTAATAACTTAAAGGGCGACTAACTATTTGCGACTAAAATAATAACTTGGCGACTAATAACTTAAAGGGCGACTAACTATTTGCTACTAAAATAATAACTTGGCAGCGATTAAATATTATTTCTTAATCGCTGCAAAGTCATCTACTGTTATTGAATCATTTGGGTTAGGTTAGGTTAGAACAGTAACCACTAACAAACGAAGGCTAGCGAGCGAAGCGAGCGTGCCGCGGCAGCGGCCGCCGAGCGCCAGATCCCCTCTATTGTTGGTAAATTCAGTTACCAAAACAAAAATTCGATGCCAGTTTAAATTAAAATAAAGCTAAAAACTGATTATTGAGCTGCTACTTTCTACTTAAAATAATACTTCGCTGTAGCTGCCAACCTATTATTTTTGCTGCCAACCTATTATTTTTGCTACCGGCTTTAATTATTTTTTAATCCCAAATTCAGATTAATTTGTCGCCGTGTTAAATACATGTCAAATTAAATTAGCTAGCAAAACTCCTCAGACGTGACGGATATCGATATCTAAGGCTATGGTCTCTTATTAACGCCGTCGGCCGCGTACAGCGTGACGCCGTACGCCGCGTCACGATGCTTAACTATACAAATGTACTATTGTGGTCTCTTCAACACGCTGACGTTGGCGTGTGGACGCCGTAGGCGGCATTCAAACGCTTTGCGCCGTGTGTCTACTTATTTCGAAGCATTGCAGCGTGAATGTCGTATTTGGCGTCAGTACAAAAATGTCAAAACATTATAAAGAAAAAGGCGAATTATTTATTGAATCAGTCAAATGTTATAGCCTCATTCAAGTAACACAAGCGCCGCCAACAGTGTCGAATTTATATCCATTTATATCACACGACTACACGCGAGCACTGTTTGTCGACTACTGTTGTGAACGAGACGTCGTCGTTCGCTATGAGATGTAGTGACCGCTGACGCTGTGCCTGGCGTTCAGACGTCGATTAGAACGTAAACGCTGAAGTCGGACGGCACATGCCACATAATAGCATTTAATAGGAGACCGAAGCCTCAACATGATAAAATAAAAACAATATGTGCTCATGTTGTTTTGGGGGTTAATGACCGCTGTCTGTGTAGGTGACTTGAAGTATGAGTTTAGATTTTTTTTTATTGATTAATAAATAATTAATTAATGTTTTTACCATCATGTCTGTGAAATTGTCGCAAAAAAAATGTCTATTAAACTAATTATTGTTAAAAACTCAGTTTATTCATGATATAGACAGTCATTGATAGGCTATTCGTTTCTAAAATCGCAGATGGTGCTTTGCAGGAATATTGACATGAACGCAGGACCTTGAGTCATCCAAACTTCTTGCATAGTTACGGCTAGATTGTCTAGCCAAACTGCAATGGCCTTTATGAAATCAGGATCTACAAAAATAACAAAAAATAAACACGTTTAATTTATTATCTTATATTTTTTATGAGTTGTTATAGTGCAGGATGAATGTATTAGCATAATCAGCATGGTAAATGATAATAACTTCGCTGAAAAACAATTGATTCCTCATAAAAAGAGGCTAAAAACACATTATCGACAACTTTTATGTAAGAAAGTAAATGAAAATTGATGTAAATTCTGATAAAAAAAAATATTATGTTGCCACCCAACAATGCACAGGGAAATTAATTGTTGTCAAATCACCGTGATATAGCTATTTCATACTTGAACTGTTAAAAAATGACAGTTGTGATTTGATTATACAGGGTCAAATTAAATTAGCTAGCGAGATTCCGTAGTCGCAATTTTTGTCGATAATGATGAAACAAAAAAACTAAATTTTTTGTGGTGTCATCGACCGCAGTTAGTGTAGTCAGTTGAAATATCCGTTTAAAACAACGGTTTTATTTTGTGTAAACTTCACAGACGTGATGGGTATCGACATCTTAACATGGTAAAACAAAAGAAAACAGATTTTGTCAACTCATCATCATCATTTCAGCCGAAAGACGTCCACTGCTGGACATAGGCCATAATCGCCACGCTTGGCAGGCGGGTTGGCGATCGCAGTATGGTGTTAAAATGCATAGAGAACGCTGCTGCCCCTTCTCTAGTAAGTCCCTTAGTCGTTTTTTACGACACTCTTGGGAAGAAATAGGGTGGTGCTCTATTCTTTACGTACGGCACCACACAGACGACTCATCCTTCAAGAGAAACCCCTAAAAAGAAACTTCAAATATTTTAAATTATTATTTTAACGGGTTTTAATACCCATCACGTCTGCTTATTTATTTTACCCTGTATAGACAGTTTCAGTTATTAGTCAATTTACAAATTTTGTACCAATAAGTTTATTAAGTAGTAAAAAAATTACAATACTGTGTTACTCATAGTTGTTATGAACTATATTATTGTGTAGTTTCATAATCCTAGTATGAATTATGGTTTCTTTAATAGCTACATAATCCTTCACCTTTATTGTTTGCAACAGCTGGTCCGAGCGTATAAAGAGGAGCAGCATCAGCTACGTACGTGAAAACGTGAGCTTTAGATAGTTGCAGGTCCTTGATGTGAGGAATTGTCAAAGTAAACGATAGACCATCTGTAAAAGCAATAACTTTTTCTTAAAGAGATTATATCTACAGGGTTACTGGTAACTCGACATATTCCTTGCAGGACGTCATAGTATGGTTAAAATGCAACAAATTAAGCCACCAAAGGTTTTACCGAAATTCAGTAGTTCCAACTACTTCACCAATCTACCTACTAATGCTATCTCTAACCTGTCCTTTGCTGGTATCTTTTTTATATTTTTATTTGCCTTTCATTATCAGCCGATAGACTCCTACAGGTGTCAACAAAATCAATCTGCCTACCCTTTTCCCAATTATGTTGGGGTCGGCTTCCAGTCTAACGGATGCAGCTGAATACCAGTATTTTAAATAGAGCGACTACCTATCTGACCTTCACAACCCAGTAACTGGGTAATACGATACCTCTGATAAGACTAGTTGTCAGACTTTCGGGCTTCTGACGACCCCTAACGACTGTTAAAGATCCACGAATGACAGCCGGGACCAATGGCTTAACGCGCTTTCCGAGGCACGAAGGAGTCTCGGTTTGGACAAAATATCTAATTGCTTGCCTCTTTCTGAGCTCAATTCTTGACCACTTTCATCTATTTAGATAGGATAGGACTGGAAGACTCCACGAAGATCATCGCTTTACCTATCCTGAAGGTCAATCACTACTTTTGCCGATTTGCGATCTCCACCCAAGAACACGTCTGCCCCGATGGCATTCGGCATCTCAATTGCGTAACGCAGTTTCAATCAAAATCCGAAAGATTTTGGAGGACATTGCTAATGCATTGCTTTATATTTTTGAAAGATTCATCTGCTCAACAACGTAAATAACGCAATAAATGCTGTTAAACTGTCAAATGAAAAGCATTTCCACTATATGAGTGTTACGCAACTCGCTGATCGACGATTAATTTGGTCATCTCATTGATAGCTAGGCTTTTTTATCGTGGTAGAGCCACTTAAATTATTAAATTTATTTTATCAATAGTTTCTTACAGTATTCAATAATGGAATAATCTGTTACTTCGATGGGCTCCTTCCCCTTATGATGATAAGTTGTTTTGGCTCCAGGAGATGCCACCACGATCCTGTCAAATACCACTTCTAGGACTAATCTGCCTGTGGCCTTGTTTATGCTAAAACAGACAATTGTTATAATTTTAAAAAAAATGTTGCAGGAAAAATAAACATTTTATAGTTTGAGTTAAGACAGATAAAGAAAATTATTAAACCCAGTTCTTTCACCAAGCGGCTTTACTGTGTTACTGTTTGATGGGAGAGACATCAGTACGATAGTTACAGGCTCTTGAGCCTTTTCAGCTTTTTTGCTCTTGGACGGCAATGCATAGACGATGGCTCTTGCATTGGACATAATTATGTCTTTAAGCGACGGTGACCCCTAAACACCGGGCCAGAGGATTGTTTGACTAAACTATCATGAAAATTGAAATACATACAAGAACTCCTTAATCTTCCATTCATTAAGACCTTTAACTTGACCATTTAGCAGTGTAAACGTCAGATTAGCTTGTGGTATAGGCAGGTCCAGTCACCGCAACACATAAGGGTCTTGTGCTGGTCCTTCTACGGGCTTGCATTTGGAGTTATGGGTGAAGACACGACGGATGCAGTTCAAATCGTCGAGAAGGCATGGTCGGATGATGGGATTGTGATCATCCCCATAGGTTCTATGGTCTGTAATAAGAATAAGGAAGGAATCAGTTCACCTTGTTGAAAGGCCTCTTACAAGGTGGTCCGATGACCTTGTGAAGGCCGCAGGAATCCGGTGGATGCGGAAAGCATAGAACTGGTTGAAGTGGAAGTGCTTGGGGGAGGCTTATGTCTAGCAGTGGATGTCTTTCGGCTGAAATTATGAATGACGATGATGATGAATCAGAATATTAAAAGAGTAAGTCGGAAAGTGACACCGGTGACTAAAAAGTTGTGTAGAAATCGGTTGTCATGGTACTAGTATGTGATGCGGAGGAATTAGGAAAGTTTTGAGTATGAATGTGGATTGTTATAAGAGTAGGGAGAAGACCAGAGAAACGATGGGTGGTCTGTGTTAAAGATATTATTCCTAGAAAGGGGGTGACTACCGTGATGACCACTGATAGAGAAGTACCTATGTTATTTATAAATGAAAAAGACATGTTGCGCGCACTCCATCTAAATTGCGATAAGGGCAAGAGAATACCGATGAATCAGAATATAACGAGGATGTAAAGGAGTAGAGAACTGTGACAAATCCTATGTTATGGGTTTTTTTTCTTAGATAAATAGATTGTCCAGTCGTGGATCATTTTTTTTTTACATTCAATTAGTACATTCATTAAATTAGTAGTACTCACTTGCGCTGGATGAAACAACAAGCATTTCGAACATGCTTGCCTTGACGATAGATGGACCGGGAAGGGCCCCACTAAATGATGTATGTAAATGCACTTTTAATTGTTTTTTTATTTTTTTATATTGTTATATGGCAGACTTTGTTCCTGGTAGGTTTCTACTGGTTGTCCTTTTCAAAGTATTCGCCTTATACGATAGAGATAAACTACGATAACATGGTCGCCCCTCCAAAATTAAAATCGTTTGAAAGTATTTACAAAGCGTCACCAAGACTTGCACAATCCATGTGTGCGTACTGAGACGCCCGTCAAACAAAAATAGGAAGGAAATATTTATTCTTACGGATGTGACTACGTACATTGAAAAAGTAATTTGGAGGAGTGTGCAATGTTATCGTAGTTTATCTCTACCTAATCGTCAAAGTACAGCAACGGGACTTTCTATTTATTTTGACATTGGATGAGTTTGCGTCAGCCCAATATCACATGATATGAAGCGTTGATACGGTCAACAATATAAATTCACTTGTTGAAGACTGAGTTTTCTTCCATAACATAACATTTGTAACATAACGCTTGTATTCCCCGAAGGGTTATGCAGAAGAGTACCTATAGTACACCCATATTTCGCCAGTTATGTTTAACCCCCATGTAATAGGGGGCGAGCATATTGCCATCAACCGGGCACAAATCCAGACTCCGGGCAGCTACTGAGAAATTCCAGATAAAAACCCAATTCAACTTTGCCCGGTCGAACACAGGACCAATGACCATGCACAGCAGTAGCAATTGAGACCACTAGACTAACTAGGCCTTCCTTCCTTATTTGCAATAAAAATATCATAGTTGAAAGGAAAATATATATATATATAAAATAAAATATATGTATATTATATTTATATATATTTTTTTTTTTAAACGTTGCCCCACACTAGGAATTTCTCCTGTATCGTGGGTGCGTTTACAAACATTTAAACTCACATACACAAACAGCCAGACCCGGAACAACTACTTATAGGTCATACAAATATTTGTTCCGTGCGGGAATCGAACCCGCGACACGCAGCGCAGCAGTCAATCGCTTAACCACTGCGCCAACCATGCCGTCATAATATATATAATCATATACACAGGTCAGGTCAGGTCACACCCTATGCCGAGGTCCGTACTTAACAGGTGGTGTTCTAAGCGTGTAGTCATTTGGTTTATAAGTTATTTTATGCCCTGGCTATCCACACGACCGACATCGCGGTTAAGCTGATGACAACCTCCTTGGCTGACCTGCAAGATGCGATATGAATATCTTTCCACTTCGTCATGGTTGCATATTATGTATTTATTATTTTATACTTATTTTAGTGATATTTATTTTAGAAGTATGAATGTAGGTATATTCTCTTATTGTATGTTTATATTTAAATAAATGAATAGTATTTTTTATTTGATGTTTATGTTTTCTATCCTACTCATACACACGTTGTCTACATCTCTTTGTCTACTTTACTATCGCAGGTATGCTGGAAGAGATTTCTTTAGAAATAAGCATCACCTTTGTATGTATTTTTCTGTTCCTTTCTTCTTGTCTGTGTGTACATAGACTGTTAAATAAATAAATAAAGTTTACCTACTCACCATCATATTGTTTGACATTACCACGATATATCCCATCATGCAGATTTCCCCAGTCATACTCAGAACCCTCACTACAATAAATACGATAGGAAATATTAAACAAAAGAATAAAACAAAAAACGATCTTCATTATGACACGTCTGTCTGATGAGTGATTAAATGTATTCTGTTTAAAACTTATTAAATTAATCATTGGTTGCGTGATTTTTGAAGGAAAACAATTATTATAATAATTTTTGAAGGGTTAAACGTCGAAGAGATCGATATGATACAAAATTGCTCAATTTGTTTCAAGAACGATTTGTTATTAAAATGTTGGGTTTAATTTATTGCGGTTTTGTTACAAATGAGCATTCCCATGAAATGGCTGCGAAGTTTCTTTTACTGGTAATTATCCATAATAATAATAAAATAAAATAAAAAGCCATTTATTTCCCGCAAACTATACATTTTCCAAATAAATAAGGTTACTTAGTTTTTTTAGTTTTAACGAAATAATTTGACTTATTTTAGTATTGTTCGTTTTGTTAGTACTTATATTCCAGCTTTTATTTTTAAATTACACTATCTTAGCCTGCAAGAACCCCTGTACGGGTAAAGGCCTCCTCCAAAGATGCCCCATGTTTCCATAATCATCATCATAATTATTAGCCCCTTCATGTCAAATGGTAGAAAAAGTTTCATCTCAATCAGGTTGAAATTCAATAACAAGAGTCAACAGTTACTAAAAAAATCAGAATCAATCAACTCAGCCTATCGCAGTCCACTGCTGGATATAGGCCTCTCCCAGGCTGCGCCACAACACCCTGTCCTCCGCCTTCCACATCCAGTCTGACCCAGCCACCTTCTTAAGGTCGTCGGTCCATCTAGCTGGGGGGCGCCCCACACTACACTTGCCGATACGCGGTCTTCACTCCAGGACTCATCTGCTCCATCGGCCATCGGTCCTTCGACAAACATGGCCGGCCCACTGCCACTTCAGTTTGCTTACTCTACAAGCTATGTCGTTAACTCCGAATCAAATCAAATCAAAATTCAAATCAGAATGAAATCGTTCGATTAACAATTATTTAAAAGTGGATTTACGCCAAGCGTACACCTAATCCGTCATCGGCCGAACTATGTATGCTCGTACGTCGTCGTCCGAAGTCGGCCGCTGGAACCCAACATAATAAGTAAAGGAAAGTGAGTGTGTACACTACTTCAATTTTGATCCGATCCAGCCTGTCCCTTGCTGCCCCTCCCCAGCGACGCGGCGCCCTTAGTTTGTGTTTATAAGTTTTTTTTATGCCCTGGCTATCCGCAGGATAGCCCGGTTAAGCAGATGACAACCTCCTAAGCTGGCCTGCTAGATGCGATTCACAAAAAAAAAAAACACTACTTCAATTAACATCTTCCGATGACGTCCGATGACTACAGTGAAGGTTTTCACAAAGATGTAAACAACAATGGCCGCTTGAAATTGTCTATGATTTAGTGATATTATGAATTTTAAATTTAACAAATAAAACCAATTGTACCTTCTTCTAGCACGAATCTATCTGTAGCCTTGTTTATGCTTTTGCCGAAAAATATCAGCTTACCAAAAAAGTTCAACAGACTCTTGCAATAAATTAAGGTCTTCTTCAACTTTCGGTGGTCATAATTTTTTTGTGGGTGCAGTACATTTTTTTTTTATACTGGGACCACCACTACCTACCACTTCACCCTACAACAGTTATTTCTATCTATCTATCTATCCATACTTAAAAAACCGGCCAAGTGCGTGTCGGACCACGCACAATGTAGGGTTCCGTAGTTGGGATGAATTTATCTCTAAAACAAGCTTAACATTGTAGTTGAAAAACATGTTCTCCTATACATCGATATACGCCACGGTCAATTTTCCAACTGAAAATTTAAGTTTATAATCGCAAAAAAGTTTATTTTTATGTGACAAACTCCAAATTTACAATTTTCGGACTTTTTCCTTAACTTGTGCTGCAAGACCTTGCTTTTTGCCAAATTTCATGATTCTAGGTTAACGGGAAGTCCCATATAGGTTTTGATTTATGTGCGAGATACTCGCAATTTTTATTTTATGTGATAAAACTACAAATGTACAATTTTCGGACTTTTTCCTTTACTTGTGCTGTAAGACCTTGCCTCTTGCCAAGTTTCATGATTCTAGGTCAAAGGGAAGTACCCTATAGGTTTTGATTTATGTGCGAGATATTCGCATTTTTTTTTATGTGATAAAACAAAAAATTTTCAATTTTAGGACTTTTTCCTATACTTATGCTGTAAGACCTTGCTTCTTGCCAAATTTCATGATTCTAGATCAACGGGAAGTACCCTATAGGTTTTGATTTCGAAATCATTATCGAAATATGTCGCAATAATGTCGCTGATATCGCCGTATTTTGTTATTGCGATGACTTGGAAGCTTGATTTTTTTAGAGCTTTAATCGACCATAGACCTACGTATTTGATATTAATTTAAACTTGATACCTCCACGCGTTCCTGAGAAAAAGGGTCTTGACAGACTGACAGACAGACAGACGGACAACGAAGTGATCCTATAAGGGTTCCGTTTTTTCCTTTGAAGTACGGAACCCTAAAAACACACACACCCCCCCCCCCCGCCACAGTCACACACATACTTATAAACGCGAAAGTAACTCTGTCTGTCCCAACCTTTTCACGCCTTAATGGCTGAACTGATTCCAATGAAATTTGGCACACAGGTAAACCATGACCCGAGCTCGAACAGATTAATATCCCGGTAGTACGCGTGAAGGTCGAATTATCCCACGGAGGCCGTGGGATAATTCGACCTTCACGCGGGCGAAGCCATGAGCCATGAGGCGAAGCAAAAGCTAGAATAGATACTCACCAAAACTCCATAATCTTCCAATTATTTAGGCCTTTAATTTGCGGATTATTCAGTTTAAACGTAAGATTTCTATGTGGTACATGTTAAGTAAGAGATGAAGAATATAAGGATCTGGCACTGCCCCTTTAGCTACCAAGCATTGGGAGTAATGAGCGAAGAACCCTCGAATGCAGTTCAAATCCTGGATTACGTGGTCTGATGATGGAGTGTCGATTGTGGTCATTGCCTTCGAGATTATCTGTAAATTAACATATTTATGAGATGTGAAGGTTGATACATATGGAAAAAGCATGACCTTAATTAGGCTACAGAACCTTCTAGTCTTTGTCAGACGTCACATAGAGGCGGAAGCCAGACAAAGCAACCCAGCGGTGCCAGAATGGTTCTTTATTAACGATCGACATTTTATCAATTCAAACGTTAAATTTTACAAAAAACTATAGCAGGTTTTTATCGTATTCTAGAGTCACGATTAGTTATCGTCACTTAAATCTGGTGGAAAGTTCGGTGGCTGTCATCTTGGATTTCAATTTTGTGAGCATCAGAGGGTAATCCGGAAAACTATATAAAAAAACCAAGCTTGCACCGCTGTTTATAATATTATACCAACTTTTTAGTTACTTTGTATAGACATACCTACATTAATAAAAAAAAAGAGCGAGCCTTACAGTAGTCGTATATGATATTTTTAGGAAATTAAAACGAATTTTATAAAAAAAAATATAATTAACACAACCGAACTTAATTTAAATAATTTACAAAAATATTTTTAAGAAATGAAATGGCACGATATCCTAAGACGATGTTCACGAGCGCGCGTCTGTTGGCAAAAAGGGGCGACGCGCCGGTTCCGCTGGCTTATATAGGGCTGGTCACTCGTAACTCCCTCTTAATCAGATGTTGCAGCTAACACGGCTTCTCCTGACTGAGCAGCGTCCTCGATGCTCTCCGTAAGTTGTCTTTGCTCTGGCTCTGAAGCAGTCTCATCAATAGAGTCTTCATAACCTGGGGAGGCAAACACATACATGTTAGATCTAACATACATCATGTTCATCAATCATTATATATTTGGGTGGGTTCAAGATGTCACTATGGCGGTTTTATGCATTTCATAACATTTCATGTTATGTTTCATAAAATAAATTAATGAGCGATGCCACACAAGGCCTTATACGCTACAACTAGGATACTAGTCCAACCAAACAAGGTTTTTACATGAAATGAATGCGACACAATCTCGATGCCACACAAGGCCTTACACGAGGTAAATGCGACGGTGTTTCGATGCCACACAAGGCCTTATACGAAAACAACACAGTACAATGCCTTATGCCGAAGCCATCCAGGCCTTACATGCACATTACAGCACAAAGATACTTGTCTGTTCCCAGTCAACTCAACGCCACACAAGGCCTTATAAGAGTTTGATCCAGATTAGCCTGGTATCCACGTGACGTATTTATGTAGGCAAGCTGCAAACTAAGTACATACATCGCCATAGCAAACATCTTCTAAGCGTATACATTTAAGAAGCAGACACTTTATGTTAAGTAAAATAAAAACGAGTAATCTTACATTCAAAAAAAGCTGCACAGGTCTCGGGGGTCCACTCGCCTCGCCACGGTATTATATTTTCCGCGGCTGCCTGCGTAGTTTTTCCGTAAGAGCCTGCCAGGAGCCGTAATTCATATCGACTATTCGGCAGAGCATTTATAATGCGATATGGACCCCGGATGCCACTGTCAAGTTTATTAGCAGTTTGAGACGATTTAATAACAAAAACCAGATCGTTCACAGCGAAGGCTCTAGGTGCCTTTCTACCTCTATTGACACGCGCATCTTGGTTAGCCTGATTTTGAGCCAACAGATCCTCAGCCCTTTGTCGTCTCATTTCACGAAAAGCTTCGCGATTTGGTGTGGAACCATCTACAGCTATATCTCGGATGAGAGCATTTATAGCAGGGGTAGTCGAATCACAACCGATAAGCAGATTTAATGCTGAGCATTGAGTACTTTTCTGCTTATTAATGTTCAGTACCAGCTGTAGCCTCCAAAGTACATTGGACCAGGATTCGTGTCTATAATTTACATCTATCCTAACCATATTCAGCACGGTTCGACAATACCGTTCCACTTGGCCATTCTCTTGGTGCATTTCGGGCGTTATGAAATGTATCTGAATACCAAAATTTGCTGCCCATTCGCCAAAGTCGGTACTGTCGAACATTCTGCCCCTATCACATACTATTAATCGTGGGGTACCAAAGATCGACACCGCGTTAGTAAATGCTCGTTTTAATTCCGTGCTTTCTTGTTTATACATAGGATACAGAAAACAATATTTCGTGAAAGCGTCGATTATAATAAGAATGTATTTGTACCCATTAGATTCGGTTAGAGGGCCAAGTGCGTCCGCGTGCACTGTATCAAAAGGTATTATGGGTTTCGTCCACGATACAATTGGCTGTAGAGGGGCACGAGGCACCTTTTTGTGTGTTAGGCAAACTATACAATGACCTATGTATTTCTTGACGAATGTACGCATGTTAGGAAACCAAAAATGTTTTAATATTAAATCAAGCACTTTTTCAATATTAATATGTCCGTGTTCGTCATGAAATACACGTAACAAACTTAGTCTAAAACCTTTTGGAACATAACATAGTAGTCGTGATTGTTCACCTATCGGGTTGTACTTGTAGTAAAGTAAATTGTTTTTCTTTACATACCGTGAACTATCTAACTGGCCCTGATCAAGTTTTTCGAGTAAAGTAACCGTTTCATCGTCTGCGGCCTGTGCAATTTGGGCCCAGTTAACTGGTTTTTGTACGGCGCAAAGGTTAACTGGATTACGGCTGAGATAGTCAGCATGTGGCATAAATTGACCTTTTCGATACTCGAGGATAAAATCATAGTCTTGTAGGAACATCCACCAGCGTGCAACCCTAGGCAGGAGATCCTTTTTACGCTGAGTCATCTTTAAGGCATTGCAATCGGTAACTACTTTAAAATGTTTACCAACAAGGTATTGACGGAAATGTTGCAAGGCCTTAACTACAGCGAGGGTCTCCAACTCATAGGAGTGGTACCTGGGTTCTGCCCCTACAGTGACCTTACTATAGTACGCTACTGCATGTCTACGTCCATCTTTTCCCGTTTGCATTAATATAGCGCCGTATCCTAACGAACTTGCGTCAGTATGGACCTCGGTTTGCAAAGATGGATCAAAAATTAACAACGCAGGCTCACTAGTCAAGATCGAGAGGACTTCTTGTCTCGCCCGCTCCTGCTCGTTACCCCAATGAAATTTAACATCTTTGCGAGTCAAAGAAGCGATGGGGGCCACTTTAGTAGCGTATCCTGGGATATATCTTCTGAAGTAGCCGGCCAGACCGAGAAACTGCCTTACTTGCTTAACAGTTTTAGGAATCGGAGCTTTGGCAAGTGCGTCTATTTTTTGTACGCTCGGCCGGACCTGACCCTTACTGATCGTCCTCCCAAGATACTCCACTTCAGTGGTAAGGAACGTGCATTTTCTTAAGTTTATAGAAAAACCCGCCTTTGTTAAAATCTCCAAAACAGAATCGAGCAAGGACAAGCCGTCCTCTACGGAGTCACTCAATAGCATAACGTCATCGATATACACAAGGACCTGACCTGCATCAATGAGAGATCTGAGTGTATCAGATATGATACGCTGATAGACCACGGGAGCGTTAGCGAGACCGTAGGGCATCTTGAGATATTCAAAATGCCCCTCGGGTGTCACAAACGCAGTTCGGTGCACGGAATCTTCGTTAATTTTAATTTGGTGGAAGCCTGTCACCATATCAAGAACAGTGAAATAGTTACACTTCCCAAGCCTATCAATATGATCATCGATCAAAGGAAGAGGGTATCTGTCCTTCACCGTTATGTTGTTTAAAGCTCGATAATCAACAACCATTCTATCCGATCCGTCTTTCTTTTTTACCAACAAAATCGGACTCGAATACGAGGACTCTGACTCACGGATTATACCCTTTTCCTTTAAATCTCTAACAATTTCACGAACACGCAGTTTTTCGTCGTATGATAACTTGTATGGTCGATAATTAACAGGTTCCTCACTAGTAAGCCGAATGTGCATCTCTCCGGTATTTACGGTGGTTGTCGCTGTACCACTGAGAAAATATTTTGAATACTTGTTTAACACAAGCGATAAACGCGCTTTTTCATCACCAAACAGTTGAGTGTTGATCGAATCAAGTTGCACAGTCGGTTCACTATGTGTCAAGTTATATACGAGCGAGCTATTCCTAATTATTCGCTGCGAATCGCCGGTTCGAATGTATGCGAGGCCTTTCCTATTCAGTACGTCTGTACCAATAAGCACTGGCGTACTAAGATAGTCACGGGGCACAACATAAAGATCTACCTCTAAGGTAACATCACAAAATTCTATTGACGAAGTTACGAAACAATCGGAACGCATTTCTATTCCACCTAAACCACGCAATATCTGTACGCTTGGGTTAGTGTGACATGACAAATGTTTGACAAGATCATTCGATATTAAGGAAATACTCGAGCCACTATCAATAAGAACATCGGTGGGTACTCCACTGATCACTGCTGTTATGACATCCCTTTTAGTACGGTCGCACGTTATTTCACGACAAAAGTTGATATTAGATTTATTTCGCGTTTCAGAACGTTCCTTTGTAAAACAAGTATCCTCAGTGTGACCTACTTTCTTACAAAACGTACACACAACTTTAGGAATGGATTTGTTAGTAGATTCGGGGGTAGTTGCGAATTTATTTTTATTAATTTTACTGTCATCGGTCTTACTTTGTTTTGAACAATATTTGCTTTTATGCCCGGTTTGGTTACAATTAAAGCAACGTACACGTACATCTGTATTTAAGGCAGGGCGCTTTCGGAATCGGTCGGTAGAGGAATCAGTAGTGAATCGGCTATTGCGTGTTTGAATATTATTAGGTGCACTTGAACGATTTGATTTCACATAGATTGATAAGAACTCCACGATTGTTTCTGGTGTTAATTTTGCGTTTATGGCGGCTGCGCGTATTTGTGGATCTTTTATGCCGCGCACAATTATGGCGCACAATAATTCGTCACTTAATCCATTTACAATACGTAATCGTAATAATGATTTTCGCGCGTAGTCTGCATACGTGGGGTACTTATCAGAATCTTTACACATCACATCAAAAAGAATATTGGCGACGTCAATGCGTCGCGGACAAAGTGATTTGAGCTCTAATTTGAAATTTGACCAAGTACGATTGTTACTAGTCCATTCGCGCAGCCAGGAACGTGCGTCGCCCTGTAGAGATAGTCCCACACGGGCTAGGCACTCTTTTTCATCCCACTGGTTTTGCGATTGAGCACGATCCACCTCGTCACACCACGCATAGGCGTCATGAATGCTAGGATCGAAATCCGATACATAATAATGGTTGGACCTCACCGGATTTATGCATTTAAGCGCGTCGATGAGACGCTCCGTGATGTCCGTTGAAGTCGTTGTCGATATAGGTGAGCATCTGGCGTCGCTCGGGGTGCTGGCCACGCTCTCGCCACGTGGCGCGCTCGTTACGAGGGCCGAAGCTGGCACGGCGAGTGCAGGCAATGGCGGCGTGGCTGCACCTGTTTCGGCGCGCTGCTCTAGCGTTGTCAGGCGGTTGAGGATTGCTTCCATCGTCGCTGCTAGGTTACCTAAATTAGGAGAAGACGCACGCTCTCGCGGTGGTGCACGTTTTCTACTCGACATTACGATGGAACCAGAAATGACTTTGAAGCGGCTATAGTAGCGTTCAATCCCACTTCTGATTTTAGGAAATTAAAACGAATTTTATAAAAAAAAATATAATTAACACAACCGAACTTAATTTAAATAATTTACAAAAATATTTTTAAGAAATGAAATGGCACGATATCCTAAGACGATGTTCACGAGCGCGCGTCTGTTGGCAAAAAGGGGCGACGCGCCGGTTCCGCTGGCTTATATAGGGCTGGTCACTCGTAACTCCCTCTTAATCAGATGTTGCAGCTAACAATATGTAATATCTGACCTCTCACCGTGGTAATAAGCAACTGAGCAGCGACAAAAATTAACCTCAGAGTTTAAAAAAGCTAAATACTTAAATATTTATTCGAATAATTATTCATTACTAGTGGTCAGCCCACTGGTCAAAATTCGACCCTTACAATCCTCATTCGACTACTTACAATCTATATAAGGTGCTAACAAATTAGGTACCAATACTTTTAGAGCTGATAGTACTCGTCTCTAGGAGTAGACTTAAGTATGAAACATTGAAAAGTTTATGTTACTTTTTGGAGATAATTAGGGAAACAACGTTACTGCGTAAAAACACCCTGTTAATAGATAGTCAACAATCCGTGACTAAGTCCTCTTTGATTATCTTATGAAACCTCTTGACTGTCATGAGTCAATGGCCACTTCACTTAAATAAATAACTGTCAATGTCATGCTATTTCCAATCATTGACGTTAGTCACAAACGACGATGTTCACTTGACAGAAAGTGTGTCTTGTCAGTTAAAAGCACAGCGATGATTATGTTTGGGCGAAATTTTAATTTATTTATGTTGTTCCGTAAATTAAAACAAAAATATCATATAAAAAGTTTTCTTAATTTCTATTTAAAGTTAATTGTTTTGATGTAATGTAACACCTCTTAAAATATTGGTACTTAATTTGTTAGCACCTTATATAGTATTTACTAATTGCATGAGTGCACTAATTCCATGCTATTATAAAGTACCTACTAATTCCATGCTAATAAAAAATTCTTACTCAAGCTGTCACTTCCTGTCTACACACTTCCGTCCCTTTTCACGAAATCACTCCCACAGAAACCAAGAGTAAATTTATGTTACTTATCAAAAATGCCTTCTAAAAAGTATGTAACTGTAAAACCTAAAAATTCTACTTACCATCATAAAAAAAAAATTAATAATACGCCAATAATAATAATTGAAAAAAAAATTGAATTGTACTTACCATCATAAAAAAATAATAATAATACGCCAATAATAATAATTGGAAAAAAATTGAATTGAATAATATATTAATTGTATGTATACTTATTTACTTTATTAATATTACTTATCATTTACTTCGTCTTCTACATTTACATCTTCACACCCAGGCCCATCACTATTTACCCGACTATGGCGAAGCAAAAAGGAGGATTATGATTAAGACCGGTATGTATGTATGTTCATCTGTTCCCTCATAACTTCTAAGCTACTTATCATCATGAATATTATGTATTTAATACATTAAAATGTGTTACGTGTGAGTTGTTTATTTATTATACGATAAATATTGAATAGGTTGTACATAAAAAATTCAGATGAAAATATTTTCTTGTTTCATACTTTTTTGAACGTGTTTTTTTTAATCAGAGTGATAAAAATAAAATAAAAACAGAAAAAAACAATCTTCATTTTTAAGTATCGATTGTAGTATTATATTTTGCAGCAGAAACACTTTGTTTCGCCCTGGGGACTACCACAAGACGAGTTAATTGATGAATAATGAGTCAATAAATCATAGAACGCATGATTTTTAAAGGAAATCATAAATTATATAAATTAGCTAACTATATACATCTAAAACAAGTAACATGATACGTAAATAAGCAATTATTCAAATTCAAATCATAATGAATTACAAAATTAATTAGTGATTTGCTTACAATGGAACTAAACACGATTTATCGATTATCAAAATGATATGCCAAAACATGCGAGATTAATCTAGGTTTTTTTTTAAGTTTGATGATAGGTATAGTCTATTCCAAAAGTTTCTACTGAAACTGTAAACAAACCCTGTTCAGGTTAATCTGTTACTCTATCTCAAAAAATGCCGAAGTTGTATGCGTTAAAAGTCTATTGTAGACAGAGACAGCACTGCTGCGATCTAACGTCACAACACAGGGACTCCATAGTAACTTCGCGCTATTCAGTACAATAGTCGTTTTGCGTGACAAGGATAGTAGAATAATTTCAAAAGGCTTCGGCTGACTTTTAAGATATGCCAGTCGGTCTCCTAATATCGCCAGAAATTCAAAAAGATCTGCAGCACTCTCTTGCTTACGACATAGAGGAACAGTGACGAGTCGGTCATAACTCCCTTACTCATGTTCTCCAGGTGAGTTCTAAAATTTTGGCAAACTCTACAGCTTGGTAATAATATTATGGACACAGCAAAATGTCAAACAGAAGATGACCATAATTATAGGTATTGGAGTAAATTATTGTGATTGTAGATAACCAGAATCAGCCTATAATGTTCCCTCTGCTGGGACATAGGTCTCCTCTCTTCGAGAGGGGGTGGGCTGTAATCCACCACGTGGGTCCAGTGCGGTTTGGTAGATGTCACATATCTTCGATTTTTTGGTTCTAGGACATGCCGGTTTCCTCAAATATTTTTCCTTCACAGTTTTTGAGAGCTCAACTCAAACTCAAAGCATTTATTTCAATTAAAGCAATTAGAGGCACTTTTGAATTGTCAAAGAGTCGATCAGTTAGTCAGAAAGTTGAAGCTATTAATAAGCCCATTCCAAAACGTAGATCTCTATGGAGAAGAACAGGCCAGAAACTCCAAGGACACTCTTTTAAATTAAGATATTACAAAATCCTATCCTAATCCTATACAATGTAAAAAAAATAAAAAATAATAACAATTCAAATTATAAGATTAAAAGATTTAGAGTTCGTCAAAGGCTATCAAACAAAAAGACAAATACCAATCAAAATATTTTATTTCATCAGAAATCGACTTTAATCTGCCGTATTTAACAACTGCAGAAGGAGTTTTGCAAGAACGCGGACATTAATATTGGTCCCTTAGTTACGAACACTTCTTGTAGACTCAATCTTATATTCTCAATCAATTGCCTTATGACCATTCTCACTTGAGGTTCTGAAAAACAAAAGAACATATTATATTAAAAAACATATTATAAAAATAAAGTCGCTTTTCATGTCTGTTTATGTGACCGTGTTGTTCTTCTAAACTACGGAACGGATTTTGAAGCGGTCTTCCCCATCATTGAATGAATGAAATGCACCGACCGCAGCGTGGTTTGACCAGACTCAATTGCTCGAATGAACCCAAAGATTCACACTAGCCCCTGGAGCCTCATGTTTCATAGGGCTACAGAGACCATTGTATATCAAAAAGTAGACCAGAGGGCGCAATAGTGGTAGGGAAGACGTGCCCTTAGGATATGGAAGAATTATTAGAGCCGTACCGTATATGCATCTTTGAGCTAGCATTGGAATAGTGGAGAGACGGAGAAAAAAATCCGGAACGTTTATGTGAAGGTTAATTTATTTGTACCATACATTAATATTAAACTGATATACAGCATATATCAGAAACTTGTGGTCAAAAGCCAATGACCAAAAATGGTACTATCTAATTTTTTTTCGCGGCCGTCCATCAAATATTATTAATTAGATGAAAATTTAATACGCAGTAACATAACCTAACATCAGTTTGAACAGAGTTACATAGATTAAAAATTTTTCTTTTTTGTTTTACTTATTTATCTTAAATTTTTATCTAAAATTAATCTAAAAGCAGGTTTGAACAGCTTAGAGCTTATTTGTTACATTCAATTTGTTGTTCAAATATACCATCTCGGACTGCATTTGTAGAAAAAATCTTTTATCAATTCATTTTTGTGATAAGTTTTTCCAATACCAACTGAGGTTTCAACGATGGCCGCAGTTTAAAACCAAATGCACCAGTAATTTGGTCATCGTCATACAAGGGTGTAGGGAGCAAAGACCTACTCAAAAACTATCCAAGCATCATCATCATCTGCCTAGCCTTTTCCCAACTATGTTGCGGTCGGCTTCCAGTCTTGCACAGATGTGACGCACGGTTATTGTAATTGTTCATAATTAGTATAGTTTGTTTGTTTCAAAAGTAGTTATTTTTCCACTCGGCAATCGGCATTTTGTTTTGTTTTCATTGTTTGTTTGTCGACTTTGTTGTCATCACATAGACCATAGACTAATATATATAGAATGAGATTATAAACTAGTTAGTAAACACTTTGTAAATTGTCTTTGGTCCCTGACATCAACCAATGGACAAGATTGTCAGAATGCTTAAAGTATTGGATGCGAGGCTTTTGGCTACTTTGTATGTTTTTTTTTTGACTTATTTTGTTGTACTGTGCGTTTTGTTTGTGCAGAATAAATATTTTTTCTTTCTTTTCTTTCTTCTTTACAGACCATCAAACCGACCTACTTTCTCAATGGGACCAACATTGTATGGCACTTTTCCACACAGCCTTAACCTTGCAGTCTGAATTTGCCAGCAGATGATCATCGCTTCAATTAATCAACTGAGCTTAGAGCAAGAAGCTAGAAGAAGAAGTAAGAAGCTTTGTTTGGAGCACGCACAAGAAATACAAAAAGTAAAAAAGGAGCATTTAAAACTAACAAAATTGACATATTTCTTCGAACAAAATACAAAAATAAAACAATCAAGAATCGTGCGACGCCAACTTGCACCTCAACTCACATTTGGAGTTCACTCTTTCTCGGCCTACTTTTAAGATCGTGGGTCCATCCGCGTCATAGACATAACGGTTGTAAAAATACCCATTACATAGCCATTATCTACGTATTCTGTACTACGAATGAGCAAAAATGTTCACTCAAACTCAAATCATTTATTTCAAATAAACCAATTACAGGCACTTTTAAATTGTCAAGGGGACGTCAGTCAGAAAGATGAAGCTAGTTGCCCATTTCAAAGCATAGTAGGTTCATATGGAGAAGAACGGGCAAGAAACTCCACGGACACTCTTTTATATTAAAATATTGTTACAAAGTATTGGTTACATCATTCATGTTGAAATTATACATGTGAGAACAATGTAGAAAGGCGTGCAAGATAAAAGCTTCCGTAATAAAAAGTTATAACCAATTAAAATAAGTTAAAATAAGCAGTGGCAGCTAAGAAATGACCAGTCCCTACTGACGGCGCCCGTTCACGAACATGACGCATGGATCAGCACCATTCAGGTCAACCATTTTGAAGGGAACTTAATGATCCAACACACATAGCCGCCACCATCAGCGAGACATTTGAGTGAGCATGACAGTACTGTGAAATTACTTTTATTTTCGGTTTGAAAAATCGCTGTTTAACAGCGCGCCAATGTAACGCACGCACATTGTGCTTATGGGTGCATGCAATGGTACAGGAGTTGGGGTACTAATAGTTAAGTTATAAAATTAAAAACATGTTTAATTCCTGAAAAAAATGACAACCAGGAGGTTCCCAGGGGAAAAAAAACAAAGTCGGGATGAACAAATTAACTCTCGCCATAATTTTACTCCAGTTATAGTTAACAAGAAATAAAATACCTTTACTCTCTGTGAAGTTAGGACCCAGTGCCTGCTTCGGATTAGCATCAGAAATGTAAGTGAAGACATGAGCCTCGGATAGATTGATGTCCTTGACGTAAGGAGCTATCAGGGTGCACGATAGATCCTCTAGAAAATAAGACAATTTTAATAAACAATATATAAAAAATATGTAATGAACGCGGTAGCTTCTAAAAATGTAACCCTGAAATAGTAAGTAATATGGAACAAGGACAGTCAGAAAATATAAAAAGAATATTCAAATCTGCCTAGCCTTTTCCCAACTATGTTGGGGTCGGCTTCCAGTCTAACAGGATGCAGCTGAATACCAGTATTTTACATGGAGCAACTGCCTATCTGACTTCCACTACCCAGTTACTGGGTAACACCGTAACACCTGGTGACACCCTTGGTAAGACTGGTTGTCAGACTTTTGGCTACCCGTAAAGGCTTTCAAAGATCTATGAATGACAGCCGGGACCAACGGCGTAACGTGCTCTCCGAGGCACGGAGGGGTCTTGATATTTAATGGATGGCCCATTCATCGAAGGTTAACGACTGTTATTATTGTTATTACTATGTTTTGGTAAAAGATATGCAATATTTAATAGAAGTAATAATGTTTTTTACTAACTATATTCGATAGCCGAGTAGTCTGCCAACTCCAAGGGTTCCTTCCCTTTACGATGGAACGTAATGACGGTGAATGGTGAATACAACCAAATCCTGCGGAATTCTACTTCTAACACCAGTCTGCCCGTGTCTTTGTTTATGCTAAAACATTGGAAATTAGGTTATAATAATACATTTAAAACAGAAAATAATACAGCGGTCCAAGACCTTACATAATTAGCCTATAATTTTCCCACTGCTGGGACACAGGTATCCTCATTCTGTGAGAGGGAGTGGGCCGTAATTCACCACGTGGGCCCAGTGCGGATTGGTAAATGTCACATGTGTTCGAATTTTTAGTTCTAAGACATGCCGGTTTCCTCACGATGTTCTCCTTCACCGTTTTGAGCGCAGTGGTGATGAAATAATTGACACAATTAAAGCGCCTGTCTGGGTTCAACCTAACACCTTATCTTGGATAAACTTGAGAAGTTTATACGAACTTAAAAAGTTAATATAGGTTTTTTAAGGTTTCAAACCACCAGCCACTCTTTGAAAGCTTTACATTATGTTCAAATTCTGAACATCTTCTTCTGAAGTTTATCGTAAAATCTTTGGGGACTGTAAATAGAAAGTCAGAAAAATTGATTGAGAAGCAAATTGACTATAAACTTTTTTTTTTCGTCTTTGGCAACTGAGCCGATGTCGACTTAACTATAAACTTAAATTGTCCGTATATTCAAAACCACAACTGCTATTCTTTGACAGCTGTATGAAATGGCTATAACACGGCAAAATGACGTAGGGTGCCAATTAACCTAACAATTATTTTCACTGACTGTACAATAAAAATAAGATAGCTAAATACTTACTAGAACTCCTTAATACTAAAGTCATTGAGACCTTTAACCTCAACATCATTCAAAGTGAAGGTGATATTGACATGAGCCACGAACATCGGTATGCTCTTAATCCTCTGAGGGTCTGGAGCCGGTTCATGGGCAGGAGAGCACTGAGAGTTGCGGGCAAAGTACTGCCTGATGCAGTTCACGTCGTGAAGAGAGCATGGACGCTCTATTGGGCCATGTTGTTGATGACCTGGTAAATATGGATACACGTATATAATACGTGTACAAGACAGAGGGAGAGAAAGAGAAAGTCGCATCGCATAACACTTTTTCGTTATGTGACGATTTCTACCAGTAAACTCAGAACTTCGTTCCAAAAGGATAGATAGAGCTGATTTCATGATAGATAGAGTGCTACAAAGATCTTTTGAAGCCAGATTGACATTAACAAGGTTTTTGGTAAAAATTTGCGAAATTGTCGCAGAAATTGTGAAAAAACAAGACAATACAAATAAAAATATAAAAGTAAAATAAATAGAAATATATAAGTAGACAATATGAAATGACAATTATCATACCATTCTCAACGCCTTACTTACAGTTCCTTGTTTTGAAGAAGACATTAAGGCTTCGGCCTCGAATCTTGCGGGCAGCGGTGCGGGAGCGGGGCGGGCAATGAAGAACCGTTCTCAAAACCAGCGGCCAGGTCGCGCGGCACTATAGCGGCGTAGTGTTGTGTTCGTGGTTGTGTCGTCGAGATATTTGTTTTTATTCGCGAACGAAATGTCTGAACAACGGCGACAACATCTTTTTGATTCAAATTTATTCCTAACGCCCGATTTATTGTGGGCAAAAGAAGAAGTGAATCCCTACTTGCAGACACGCGGGCGGTCACCGCTTGACTGGAGTGCACCGCTCGTTGCCTGCCTGCGCGCCGCTGCCGCACCGCTGTTTTCGAGGGCCGGTCAATTTGATTTTATGCATTAGATCCTGCCGTTCCCGCACCGCCGCCACCGCGCCGCCCCGCTGCCCGCAAATTCGAGGCAGAGGCCTTATTAGAAATTATCATGAAAATGTAAAATAATACAAGGATCTTTTGGCACTCGAATGACTTTAACAGGAGGGCGCTGTTGGTTATCATTTGTGCGGTTGTTTTGTAAAATGTATTGAAAAAACAACATGGCGGCGTTTATTCCGAAGTTGTCCACGCGCCAATAGATCATTGTCGGTATAGCTATAAGTCTCTTACCATAGTTTCCGTCATCATATGCAAATCCTCTAAAATTGTTATTAGACGGTTCACTGTCTCCCAGACAGGAACAAACTTTAATCAGGAACAAACACAAGAAAATCTTCATTTTAAATTGAAATCAACGGATATTATACGCGGTAAAATCGTTTTATAGCCTTCTAAATGTTTGCGTGAATATTTAAAGGTTATTGTGCTAATATTTGTCTGATTAAATTGATTATTTTGGTTACTTAATTAACGTTTCGTGCATTATTAATGGTACCTACTTGTTCTTTTAATGGACGGTGCTCTCCGTGAGCATTTGGTTTGCGAATTTATTTTGCAAACATTCGTTGTATAAGACTTTGAGAGTTGTTACGCGACGAACATTCATTCGTGAAGCGAACAGTGGATTTATTGCGTAACACACTTACAATGGCAATTCCTTTCATTTTGAAAGTTCAACAACATTCATTTTGTTATTTACATTGCTGAGCAGACGAATTTTTCGAACATGCAATGGATTAGCAATTTCATTTCAAAATCCTTCGTATTATGATTGAAAGCGTGTTACGCAATTTAGGATACAGTTTGGTGAGTACGTGAGTCCAATGGAATACGAAAAACAAATTCTAATCGCTGTGCTCGCTAACCATCGCAAATGAATGATTGTTTCGCGAAGGAATTGCGTTACTAACGCCGGTAGCACATCTCCGCCGCGAAACCATAGCAGCGAAACCGCGGTAGTTCAATTCAACTGGCTCGCGTCATGTTTCACTTCTCGAATCGGATACGACTAGCGGAACATGACGCAAACCAGTTGAATTGATCTACCGTGGTTTCGCTGCTATGGTTTCGCGGCGGAGGTGTGCTACTGGCGTAAAGGTCGCGCTACGTATGTTCGCAAAAGCAATTCGTGAGGCGAATGCTCTCGGTCAGTATCGTCCTCCAGCTAGAGATTCAGTAAAACGACGGATGATTGAAAAATCTCCTAATTATTTTGTGGACTTTGTTTCTTATACATTCTTCTTATATTCATAAAAGATTTCTCTTTCTGTTTTAATTTTTCCTCATCTTCGCTGCTTCATTTTCAAGCTGTGCTGCAATGTTAGTATTTTGTTTATCAAGAAATTCAAAAAATTATGGTTGAACTGTCAATCATAGGTACCATACGCAGATACTAAAGTGTCACAATGTTAGAGAGCCGTTGCCTTAAAAAAAATTACAACGCTTTCTATACATAATTTTCTTTTATAAATACCTAAACAACGTTTTTTTTTTGTTTAGCTAATGTATAATTGGCTCACAATTTAATGTAATAAAGAACGGTAAGCATCCTCATCCACCGTTCGTAATTAAATTAATTATATACTGTTAAGACTTAATATTAACTCTCTAATGTAGTGTTTCAGTAAGTAGTAAAAATGTTGTTTGCAAAATCAACTGCGTAATATCCAAAGAGTAACATGCACGCGGTGAAAGTATCTTATTTTTGGGATGTAAATTCACGAAGGTAGAAAAATAAAACACATGGCAGTCAGAAATGATTTGGAATAATAAAAAAAAAATCTGTATAAAATAAGAAGAAAGAAAATAGGTTTATTTATCACAGAAACACGCAAATACAAAAATATAAGAAAATCGAAAATAAGAAAACTTAGAAAACAAAATTAAGTACATAATTATGCATGAATGTGCAGTGGAAATTAAATAAACATTACGAAAAGGTGCGCTTACAACGCAAGCATTTGTTCGCGAACATGCAGTCTTTTTATCACGAAATCTACTGGAGCCTAAAATCGCAGATGTTACTCTGTAAGTAAACAGACATGAACATGGGACCCTGAGTCAGGAGGGCTTCCTTCACAACCAGGTTGTCGAACAGCTTTTTGTTGGTTCTAACTTGACGACCTGTAAAATTATTTCTTCGTTATTAATGTTACACAGCATACTTGCCTATTTTGTAAGATTATTATGAACAGCTACTAAGTTTCAATTGAGCAACTTTGCACATAGCAGTCTACTGCTGGACATACCTCATAACCTCTCAACTTTCACCTTCCGCATTAAGACTGTCCCAGCCACCTTTGTAAGGTGGTCAGTCCATTTAGCTGAGGGTTGCCCATACTACGCTTACTGATACGCGACCTTCCCTCTAGGACTCGTCTGCTCTAACGGTTATCAGTCTACTAAGTTTGTTCAAAAGCCTCGATTTTCATAGGGATAATGAGAGTAGAGATCACCGCGATTTGGTCTGTTACTTGTTAGCATTTTCAGACTGATTGTCCACTATTTTTATAATTCAAGATTTCTCAGTATGGTTTACAGGTTTTGAGCCCAAATTCTCCTGAGTGAATAATGGTTATTGTAATTGTATGAATTTTACAGTTGATACGGTAATTCTGCAGCTCTAAGGGTGAGTTTCTAATAAAGCGGAGCGGATACGTGCAGGAATCGATCAATCACAGAAGAGACGACAAGAGGCGCGATTTAGATTTAAACCAAGATTGTGCTTGGTCTAACTTGCCCGTCTCCACTCTCGTCGACTCCGCTCCAGTGAAAACGCACCCTTACACACATAAAATGCATTTCGATTTTTTTTTTCTTCTTATATTTTATAACCATTTAAATTGCAATACCTTAACAGGCAACTAAGTTCTAGAACCTACATATTGTTAACATCTACAAAATCCTGTACACTTAGTTCGCAATAAAGAATTTGAATTTGAATTTGATATTCCATTGCCATTAAAAAATTCGTCTGCTCACCGACGTAAATACCGCAGCGAACGTCACTGATGCTTTTTATTTTGACGGTTCGATCGCTTGCCATTTTGGTTTCGCACGGGTATACATATAACTCTGATATAACGCTAGAGATAGATATTACCTTTGCTCTCAGTAATTCCAGGGCCTAATTTGTATGGCATGGCAGCATCATTCAAATAGGCGTATACATGGGCTTTCCATACTTCTTGTCCAATATTTGAGATCATCAGGGTTAATGACAGTGATTCTGAAAATGATCACTACATTGCTTAGTATTAGATTGAGACAGGAGTGACCCGTGGCTATATACTAACAGCCACACGGGTCGATCGAAGGTTAAGCTACGCTTGCTAAGGTCGGTCCGTGGATGGGTGACCATCCTTTACATATTGAGACCCCTCTGTGCCTCGGAAAGCATGTTAAACCGTCGACCCCGGCTGTCATTTGTAGATCTTTGACAGTCGTTACGGGTAGGCAGAAGCCCGAAAGTCTAACAAGCAGTCTTACCAAGGAGTTTCGTGTTACCCAGTAAGTGGGTTGTGGAGGTCAAATAGGCAGTCGGTACATGTAAAATACTGGTATTCAGCTGCATCCGGTTAGACTGGAAGTCGACCCCAACATATTTGAGAAAAGGCAGATGAGATTAAAAGAGGAGATTGCTACGGATTTTCTTTGAAAGAACTCTGTAAACATTTTGAGTTTCGACTGTCAAGAATTTCTTGTTGCTGATACTTCCTCAGCAGTAGTGCTACCGGTGGAAAAACGGGCAATAAAAATCAATGTGGACATATTTTGAACATAGATATAATAAACTAGCTGTTGCCCGCGACTTCGTCTGGGATCCAGGCTGAAAAGTAGCCTCTTCCCTTACCCAGGTCATGGTCTATCTGTGTTCCAAATTTCATTTAAACATGTTTAGCCGTTTTAGCGTGAAAGCGTAACAAACTCACTTTTGCATTAATAATATTTTCATAAACATTAATAATATTTTCATACATTAATAATATTTTCATACATAATAATTTTTCATACATTATTAATATTTATTTCAAACATTAATAATATTTTCTAAACATGCTTGGAAATTCGAGCATTATTTTGACAACCTTCTTCGAGATAAATCGAAATTGCTGTACTGGCATGCGAGCAGCGGCCACCAAAAGTAGTACGAAAATCCATAATTGTCGTTGTTTAGCGGTCAAATAAATTACATCTTAGGTAGTAAACTCATAACAATCGTGTAATTTAAAAATGGAATGATCTTTTACTCCAAGACATGGCAACCAAGGAGGTAACTTATCAAAGGTTTTATTTAAATTTCGAACTGGCTTGCAAATAGAAAGCTGTATAATGAAAAAAAAAACTAATAAACACATTGGCGCGTGAAAAATTATCGTTGTTCGTCATTGAATCTGGAATATATAAAATAATCATTTACTTTATTTTCATTTCCGCGCATTATTTGAGAAAAGCACTATACAAGCCTTGGCATTGATGGACTCACGTAAGTGTGCCTCGGCTTCGCCTCAGCCCACATTTTCACGTTCGTCCATCAATGGCCCCTATTGCAGACCGCTGCAGTAATGTACTATAAGTTCGGAAGTATGCTAACATAGGAGAAATTAAGAATAAAAGTTGAACTTACTATATTCAATGATTGAGAAGTCGCAACTTTCAATAGGTTCCTTCCCTTTGCGGTGATGACTGACAACGGTTCTAGGAGAAAATACTACGACGCTGTTGAAGAAGACTTCTAGTACGAGTCTGCCAGATTCTTTGTTGATGCTGAAACATGGGAATACATCATTATCTTTCTACACCTGTACCATGTTACTTGGGGTCGGCACAACAAGTTTTCTCTTTCAATTTTTCCCTGGTCAACCATCACGCTACCTTTCTATTTTATAGTATTTCTCAAACAAACTATCCATTTGTTCTTTAGCCTTCCTCTCTCTCAATCCAATAAAAAAAAATCAATCTGCCTAGCCTTTTCCCAACTATGTTGGGGTCGGCTGCCAGTCTAACCGGATGCAGCTGATACCAGTATTTTACATGGAGCGACTGCCTATCTGACCTCCACAACTCAGTAACTGGGTAATATTCTATACCCCTTGGTAACACTGGTTGTCAGACTTTCGGGCTTCTGACGACTGGTAACGACTGTCAAAGATACACGAATGACAGCCAGGACCAACGTCTTTTACGTGCTTTCCGAGGCATGGAGGAGTCTCGGTATGTAAAGATGGTCTCCCATCCACGGGCCAACCCCGGCAAGCGTAGCTTAACCTGATGGATCGACTCGTGCGGCTGTTATCACTTAGCCACGAGCTCCTCCTCTCTCCTCCTTTCTCTCTCAATCCATCATCAATATTTATATTCATCTCATAATACGTTACGATTTAAATCTTTACACTGTTTGGAATCAAATTCAGAGAAACAGTAAATAAATCGTTTTAGTTTTTTGCACGCTGTCTTACAGGGTCAAATTAAATTAGCTAGCGGAACTCCTAAAACGTGATGGTTCAATATCTAAACACGACACAATAAAAAGATTCGATGTTTTTTTTTGGGTCAACGACCCCTGGTGGTTTTATTAAGTACTTGAAGTTTGAATTGAGGTTTTTTTTTGTTTTATCGTGTTTAGGTATCTATACCCAACGCGACTTTGAAGTTTAAAAAAAAAATACTGTTTTTTAAAACTTATATTTCAAGTAACCACATTAACTGCGGTAGACGATCCCAAAAAAAACACATTAATAAATTTTTTGTTTAATCATGTGTAGATATCGATAATTCGATACCCAGCACGTCTGCGGAGTTTCGCTAGCTAATTTAATTTGACCCTGTAGAGTTCAAAATCAGGTCACTTACCACACTACTACTACCTACCTACCTTTAGGTTACTTGTTGGTAACATTGTTTTAACAATGGCCAAAAAGGACCTTAGTAATTATATCTTAATCAAAAAAGTAATCTAATACATGGATAAAGTTAAAAACTGACTTCTTTAGACTTTAACAACCTTACCATTTTTCTTCTTAATCAAAATTCCACAAAGAATTAACTAAATACATAGTACAGTCAGTGCTCTGTATTACCTGACCCCTCTAACAAAGAAGAAGAGGAGAAAGCGGTCGGGTTATGCAGAGCACTGACTGTACGCATTTTTGTTTTTTGGGTGGGTAATTATCAAATAACTTCTCCCGCTCTGCGCGTGTCAGACTTTTACTGACTAAAACCCACCCGTGTTCCTTCCGTTGCCTATATGCCAGGGCCACGATATCCCTTTCGGACAAACTCACAACCCTGGCAGGACTGACTATACACCTAAAGCTTCACTCGCGTAGTTCAATAATCTTACACAGAAACTTAGCAAAGAGAACATACAACTACATAGATGTCTATGGTTTTAATACAATGACATGATGTTTTGGGGCTTGTAGGGTGGCGCTGTTGGTTATAACTTGTGAATTATTTTCTGAAATGTATGATGTACTATACAGCTACCATTTCCCGGGTAATATGTCTTTCATTAACTTGAATGTGCCCGCCACGGCTACGGAGTATGTCATCTCACTCAGATGTCTCGCTGATGGTGGCGCGTGTGTTGGATCTTTTAGCTCCCTTCAAAATGGTTGAGCTGAATGGTGCTGATCGATACGTCATGTTCGTGAACGGGCACCGTCAGTTGGGACTGGTCATCACTTAGCTGCCACGGCATATTTTAATTATTACAGTTCTAATTTTTTTTTTCTTTCTATCTGCTGCACTCTGGATGCTTTTAACTTATACGTCTTTTTTTACATTGTTCTCACATATAGTTTCAAATTCAACACTAGAGTTGTAACTAATATTTTTGTAACAATATAATTCAAAAGAGTGTCCATGGAGTTTCTTGCCCGTTCTTCTCCATAGGTAGGTCTACTACGCATTGGAATGGGCAACTAACTTCATATTTCTAACTGACCGACTCCTTGACAATTCAAAAGTGCCTTTAAATGGTTTTATTGAAATAAATGCTTTGAGTTTGAGTTTGATTGGAATCAAGATGGCGGCGTAAATTCTGATATTGGCCACGAGCCAAAAGATTGTTGTACAGCTTTAAAGAAAGAGTCAGGTCAAAGTCAAATTATTTATTTCAAATAGGCACCTAAAACGCAACTTAGAACGTCAAAATTTATAAAAAAATAGAATTGATTCTAGTCGCCTCCTACAAAAGGTAGTTTCGTATGGTAAATAATGGGCAAGAAACTCTACCATTACCAGACAGAACCGTGGCGGTCTTTAAAAAAATAACAAAAACCAACACTTACTAAAACTCTTTAATCTTGCCAGAACTGAGACCCTTAATCTTCGCATCACTGATAGTAAAAGTCATGTTACTATGAGGTATGTCAATATCCAGGGTATCAGCTATATAAGGTTCAGGAACTGGTCCATGGGTTGCCAAGCAATTGAAGGTGGATGTGAAGACCCTGCGGATGCAGTCGTCGTCTTGGTATGAACATGGCCGGATAATGGGGTCGTGGTGGTAGTCCCTATGATCGGTATGGGTGTAATAGGGTCCATTGTAATCTGTAATGGAAGTATTGTTGTTTTAATCTTCTGAATGACTGGAACCACACAACCTAAACCCCTGAATATGTCAAATGAATAAAGAGCGGTTATTCCGGTTATCTACCCTAAAACAGCCACCATAGGGTGGATACTCGTAAACGCGTGTCCATCTTCGAGTATCCACCCCAGACGGGGTGGATAATCGGAATTCAATTTGATTGTTCTTCCGACTTTTTACCCCAAGTACAGTCATCATCAACAATTCAACAATAAAATATACTCATACACTTTTGAATAAATTAATAATTAATTTTTAATAACCACAAACTTAAACAATAATCATATTACGTGTTGCATTTAAAAGAAATTAAACGTGCACGTTTTAAATAATATTAATTTTATTTTTAAGAAAACTTACAGCTAAACAGATACAATACGCAATATGTCCAGGAAATGACCAACACTAACTTAATTATTGAGTATACGTAATTGTGTATCCTGGATAAATTCCTATCTTTTAATGTACAAAGTATCTTGGGCTGGTTTCGATCATGTTTCTCTAAATGACTGTGGGAGAAAAAAGAAAGAAAAATAATATACGAATTCCATATATCCACTCCTTCGGGGGTGGATAGATGACCACGCGTTTCCGAGTATCTACCTTAGGGTGGCTGTTTTAGGGTGGACAAAGAAAATATCCCAAAAACAGCAACAGCCTTTAAAACAATGCAAGTTTCTTCTAAACGCTGTTTAGACGGTGCAATTTTTATGTTCCTTCAACTTAAGATATGCCTGTTGGTATGCGTATGGTATTCAATCGCACCGTTAAATCAGACTTATACTCGTAGGACACCTGCTACGCTCCTTACATACTTCTTTTGCTTCGTTTACGTGCATACATCATACATTAACATTCATCACGCACGCCGGTTGCCAGTACTACGCACCCGACCTTTCTGAAGAACATCACCAATTAGGGCACTATAATATAATTATATATGTCCTCCTAGGGCGTCCCCTTCAGACGTTACCACTCACATTTGCCTTGTAACCTTTAGTTAGTCACCTTTCATTCATCCTCTCAACATGACCAAACCATCTAAGCTCTAAAAGAAGACGTCTTCTTTTAAACCACACCGTTGCCTTATCACATCATTTTTCAGCCTAACATTTATTTATAGTCACACTACAGTCACACACAGGAACGCATTTCCACAGCATTTAACATAAGCGTAGGTACCAGCACACCATTATGAACAGCCAGTCGATCCTTTTTGGGCATCAACTGGTTAGTCACAATCGCATGTAAGTACCACCATTCACTTTATTTCCCGCATTAACTCTCCTTTCCACATCTTCATCAATCTTTCCATCCATTGTAAACTAACTTAAAAAGTAATTAATATAAAAAATATTAATAAATAATAATAAAAACTGGCTGACGGGGCTTGAGGTCCCGGGTTCGATTCCCAGGTTGGGCAAAGTGATATTGGGATTTTCTATTAGGAATTTCTCAGAAGAAGCCCGGAGTCTGGATTTGTGTCCGGTTGAGGGCAATAGGCTCGCCCCCTATTACATGGGACTTAAACATAACTGGCGAAATGTGGGTGTACTATTATTAGGTACACCTCTGCCTAACCCTTCGGGGATTACAGGCGTGATGTTATGTTGTGGTGTGTGTGTGTGTAAAAAATAAAATAAAAGTTAAGTATTAATATATTTGTTTTTAGTCAAGTATCTTAGCTTGGCTCGCGAGGATAATCGTGACAGCCAATGGCTTAATAAGCCAAGAGCCTCGACCAACACCCGAGGAGGCTCTCGTTGGGCAGCTGGATTAAGGGCTTGATTTAGAAGGCGATACGTTTGGACACGACTCGTATTATAACAAAGTTCCTCTTTTTGGAGCCCTGCCCGCCGGGAGCTTGGACCCTGTTATTTATAATATTACTAGCTGTTGCCCGTGACTTCATCTGCGATCTAGGATTAAAAGTAGCCTATATCCTTCTCCAGGTCATGGTCTACCCATCTGCCAAATTTCATCTAAATTCGTTCAGCAGTTTTAGCGTGACAGCGTAACAAACAAACAAACTCACTTTCGCATTTATAACATTAGTCAGGATTTAAAAACGTTATTTAAATGTATTATATATCGAAATATGAGATATTTGTTTATATTAAGTTATTGAATGGTTTTTTAATTAACACAAATAATAAATACCTCCGAGCGAAAATCCTTGCCAGTAATTTTCTTTCACTGGCGCACCGATGGTGACGCCATTGCTTGCAAAAACATTTAAAAAAAACACAAGACTCACTAATAATATCATCATTTTCAACTATCTGGTTCACATATTAATTATATCAGTTTATATAGGCAAAATTGCATAGCGTGATTTTTACAGGTAACCATAAACTTTAGACCTAATTGTATTTACTGACTATGATAAATTGCTCATTCTTTCTTTTTAGGGTTCCGTACCCAAAGGGTGCCAACGGGACCCTGTTAGGATCCGCTGTCCATCCGTCTGTCACAGGGCTGTATCTTTTGAACCATAATAGACGTAATTTTCATAGAGTGTGTACTACACACTTTATGAAAATTTCAAGTGTGGCCGCTATAACAACTATATATACTTACTAGATATTCTGACAGTTAGACAGACGTTTTTGCTTAACATAATTCTAAAAAAACACACCCAGTTGAAGTACAATAAGGAAATAACAAAAGGTAAACGCAGGAAGGGTACAGTATGCCATAAACCCTTATTTAAATCCAGCTTTTCTCATAAATTCTATTGCTTCCTTGGTTCACTCATCTACAACAAGGCAAACACCGCTCTTTCCATCTACCACAAGCCCAAGAGTTTTTGTAAGGCTTCTGTGAGTAAATGGCTAAAAACTCTGGATTATGAAGCAACTGAAAAATTATTGGTTCCTATAACTTGACACTTCTTACATACACATTATCTCACATAAAACGACATACGCTTCACCTACACAATTCAACTCACACTTACGCACACAACACACAGTCAAATCCACTCTCGAAAGTTTGAATTATCGTTATGTTGCTTTGTATTATTTATTTTTTACTTTCTTATATTCTAAATTCTCTTCTGTTTCATAAAACCATCCAATGTAAGCTTGTACATTAAGAAGCGTCGTGGGTTCCTGGTGACTTGTACCACAGGCGTTGCTTGCAATGCCTATTTCAAGCACCAGTCTCTCACAAATGTAAACTTATCCTTAAGCTAGTTTTAAGCAATACTAACTGTACATTTGTGAAGAGAAAATAAATATACTTATACTTAACAACAAATAATAAATAAATGTAGTGTTAATTATTGTGCGATGATAAGGAACCACACGTGTGCGATTCCGACTAGCTCTTGGACCCTTTTTTAAAAGGTTTTAATCTTTTAATTACATGTGATGTATCCTGTATTTCGTTTTAGAGGTTAACTGTACAGAAAATAATTAGATTTATTTATTTATTGATGCAATAAACACATAACGATCCTTTGTTGTAGCGCAGTGGGGTAAAACATAAACGGTTCTGAATCAGGTAACATAATTACCTAATTAAATAGACTACTCACATGAAATCTATTGATTAGCAGACAGTAGTCTCACGGTCTCACCACATAAGCTTGCTGTTCGCTCGCTTTTTATGTATGTGAGTTTAAATGTTTGTAAACGCACCCACGATGCAGGAGAAATTCCTAGTCTGGGGCAACGTTTTATAAGAAAAAGAAGAAAGAAGATAGAGAGACAAGTCAGGGAAATAAATTGCTACGCAAATTGACATCCTACGTCAAGTTGAGGATTCATACATAATCCTTGCCAGCCTGAGGAGCACTTGGCTAAGTAATAACAGTAGCGTGGGTCGATCCATCAGGTTAAGCTACGCTTGCCGCGGTTGGTCCATGGATGGGTGACCATCTTTACATACGAAGACACCTCCATGCCTCAGAAAGCACGTTAAGCCGTTGGTCCCGGCTGTCATTCGTGGATCTTTGACAGTAGTTACGGGTCGTCTGAAGTCCGAAAGTCTGACAACCAGTCCTACCAAGGGGTATCGTGTTACCCAGTTACTGTGTTGTGGAGGTCAGATAGGCATGTAAAATACTGCACCTTAATTGCTTAATATACAATCATATTCTGAATGATTTTGAAGTTTTATGCTAATACATTGCTTCCTAAGTTCGCATCATTTGTCTGCTTAGCAACGTTCATAACGCAATGAATATTGTTGAACTGTCAAAATGAAACTCATTGCTACTGATAGTGTGTAACGTAATTGCGCCGCTGGTATTCAGCTTCATTCAGTTAGGCTGGAAGCTGACCCCAACATAGTTGGGAAAAGACTAGGCAGATGAATGAAATGTGATAATAAACACCATACCTCCACAACCCAGCACACCTCTGCATAATAATCTCGAACTTAAAAGTCCAAAGAAATTCGTCACCAAGTATCTTCACGAAGTCGGGACTCCGTTCAGCCAGGATTACCATATTTTAAAAGTAATTCACACCTGTTCTGCTTCAAAGTCGACCGCGCGCCGGAAGTTTTCAAAGACACGGAGTAAGAAGCGATTGAAGTGTTAATGTGCGGGAGAATGACAGGAGAGGCCACTCACACGAAGAGCATGAAAAGCAAATTGGATAGACTTCTAGTGGGTTGGGTTAATTCACAAAGTGACGACTCCTGAAAGTCTCGCAACTGTAGAAAATTTAATTTCTCATTAGTCGACGCTTGATAAGTTAAATAGTAAAGTTAAAAAAATATAGATTTATTACAATGTATTAATTTTACATGCCAAAGCTTATTTCGAATATTCATGTCTCAACTATCTATCTTCTTAGCGTATCGATGGCAAAAATAACAAATAAAATGTATTCTCGCTATATATATCTCTAAATTGTAAACACCTACATTTTGTCGAAATAAACGATTTGATTTGATTCTAATTTAAAAATATTTTCTTAGTGAGATTCTATATTTATTTAAAACAAATAACGATGTTCTAACTTATCTGAAATACGAAACAGCAACACCGCACCGGTTCACGTCATCACGTCAACACCGGCTGTCACTGAAAACCAGCGCTGTGGCTGCGTCTCGCATAGAGTCACACCATTATGCTGAGCGATGGACGTTTTGCGTGGCTATACCAGACTATACACAAACACAGATAAGAATCTGTGTTTGTGTTCTTTCTTTACGTCATGTGTACCGCAAATAAACATGCATTTAATTTATTGTTTCACAAATCTAATCACATTTTATTCTTAACTAAGCTTTAGTAATTCGCACTCCATGAACTTATTACTCCGTGGTATGATCCGTAAGTTCCGTAGTTCCGTAAAATCCGGGAATACCGCCGCCCGTCTGCTTCAGGTGTTAATTTCACAAAATTGTCTTACCGCTTTTCTCTGATTACTGATTCTCGGTAATATTAATTAGGAGTTGAACTTTTTGGCTCGAGCGATTAATGGCTTTGTTACTTGATACATTATTAATTGTTATGGCTTATTATTTTGAAGGAAAATTAAATTTTTAGGGGTTGGTATGGAATGATTAAAAATGGGACCTTAGGACATCAGAATCGGATATTACGCAAAATATTTGTTATTGTTTTAATTTTTCTGCCTAAACCTTTGAGGAATAACGGGCGTGATGTTATATTATGTAAATATATTAGAGTCGGTTTCCAGTCTACCCGGATGCAGCTGAATACCAGTATTTTACCTAAAGCGACTGCTTATCTGACCTCCACAACCCAGTTACTGGGTACCACGATACCCCTTGGTAAGACTGGTTGTCAGGCTATTGGGCTTCTGACTACCCGTAACGACTAGCAAAAATCTAGGTATGACAGCTGGGACCAACGGTTACCTTGCTTTTCGACGTACGGAGGGCCTTTGGATATGTAATGGATGGTCACCAATCCACGGACTGACCTCGGCGAGTGCAGCTTAACCTTCGATTGATCTGTGCGGCTGTTATTATTTAACCACGAGCCCCTCATATTTAGCCACGAGTTTCTCATATTTAGTCACGAGCCCCTCATATTTAGCCACGAGCCCCTCATATTTAGCCACGAGCCCCTGATATTTCTAAAAGTGTTTGTAATTACAAATACTATATTTTAATTAGGTGCACATAGCCAAAATCTGAGTAGTAGGGAGCTGAATGAACTTGGGGGAAGCCTTTGCCGTACTGCGGGACAATAATGGCTAGAAAAATAACCATAACTTAAAATGCGTAATAAGTTCTCAATACCAAGTTATTTTTGTACTTTTAATTTATTGTCTAATTATTTATTTAGTATATTCCGTCTATAATGTTCCCACTGCTGGGACACAGGCCTCCTCTCCGTGACAGGTGTGCTGTAATCCACCACGCGGGCCTAGTGCGGGTTCGTAGATGTCACATGACTTCGAATTATTGGTAGGACATGCCGGCTTCGTCACAATATTTTCCGTTCATTTCACCATTTTGAGAGCAGTGGTGATGAATGTACGTATAATTATATATATGATTATTTATTTAATCACAGATAATTTCTAAATCTAGCACTTGATTCACGTGTATTTCCATAATTTGCTACAATAACATCATTTGCATATAAATTAGAATAATACCTACCAGTGACCAGCGTCGGTACCCGCCGAAAACAGCACAATAATAGCTACCAGTGATCAGCGTCGGTACCCACCGAAAAAAGCACAATAATACCTACCAGTGATCAGCGTCGGTACCCGCCGAAAACAGCACAATAATAGCTACCAGTGATCAGCGTACGTACCCGCGAAAACAACACAATAATAGCTACCAGTGATCAGCGTAGGTACCCGCCGAAAACAGCACAATAATAGCTACCAGTGATCAGCGTACGTACCCGCGAAAACAGCACAATAATAGCTACCAGTGATCAGCGTACGTACCCGCGAAAACAGCACAATAATAGCTACCAGTGATCAGCGTACGTACCCGCGAAAACAGCACAATAATAGAGCGTACGTACCCGCGAAAACAGCACAATAATAGCTACCAGTGATCAGCGTACGTACCCGCGAAAACAGCACAATAATAGCTACCAGTGATCAGTGTAGGTACCCGCCGAAAACAGCACAATAATAGCTACCAGTGATCAGCGTACGTAGCCGCGAAAACAGCACAATACTAGCTACCAGTGATCAGCGTACGTACCCGCGAAAACAGCACAATAATAGCTACCAGTGATCAGCGTACGTACCCGCGAAAACAGCACAATAATAGCTACCAGTGATCAGCAGTAGGTACCCGCCGAAAACAGCACAATAATAGCTACCAGTGATCAGCGTTGGTACCCGCCGAAAACAGCACAATAAAATGAAAACATGCACTTTTTGAATACATTACATCACGCCGGTATTTCCAGAAAGAGTAGGCAGAGATGTATAGATAGCCAATGTTTGTAATAATAACTGGCATGAAGGTATTTAAAATGATGTGATTCGCCTGAGAGATTACACTTGATTAACTTGTAGTAGCACGGTATTGAACACTCTAATATAAATGATTGGTCTCTGTGTGGTGCCGGACGTGCTCCGTGTGGTGCCGGACGTAACGAATAGCACCACCCCATTTCTTCCCGTGGCGACTAAGGGACTTACTAGAGATTGGGCAGCAGCATTCTTTATGCATATTAACACCATACTACAATCGCAAACCCGCCTGCCAAGCGTGGCGATTATGGCAAACACCCCCTGTTAGGGGGAGGCCTGTGTCCAGCAGTGGACGTCTTTTGGCTGAAATGATGAATGATGATGATGAATATAATGATTGCGCCTGTTTTTGTGAACCTCAAATAATTCCTATTTTGGGCACCTAAAAATACAAAATAGCCAAGTAACTAGACAAACTTGGAAGTTGCGCGGTTGGTCTCAATTCTAAACTGCCCTAACCCATTTGGTCGGGGTATCCTAGCTTAGTTACTTACTCGTATAAAGAAAAACGTGTACATCATTAGAAGCCCAAAACGTTTTTAAGAGGTTCATTATTTTAAAAAGTGTATATCATTAGAACAAGATCAATATGTTTTAGACTCTAGAAAATTATTGACCTTATAATTATAGACCCTTTTTTTGTTAATTCCTATTTTGCGCACCTAAAAATACTAGGAAAATAACAAAGTAACTGGACCAACTTGGAATTAGTGCCATTGGTCACAGTTCTAAGCTACCCTAACCCAAAATGGTCGTGGTACCCTGGCTTAGTTACTTATAAAGAAAAACGTGTGCGTCATTATAAGCAAAAAAATATACTTTTAGAGATTCATTGAATAAAAAAGTGTATTATTAGAACGAGATCATTTAGACTCTAAAAACTTATTGCCCTTCTAATTATGGACACTTTTTAACTGACAAATTATAACTGTCTAACGGTAAACATAACAATTACTGTTGGCTCTCTACATATTATGTTGATAAACTATTATTCTAGAGATTTATTGAAATCCTAACTATAATATTATACCTAAATGCTAAAGTGTGTTTGTTTGTTACTCTTTCATGCTAGAACGATGGAATAGATTAGTATGAAACGGCACATAAGTAGACCATGACCTGGGTAAGATCTGTGACAAAGGATACGTTTTATCCCCATATTCCTACGGGATCGAGACCTATGTGACTGAAACCGTGGGGCGCAGCTAGTAATGAATAAATAGTACACCCACACTACTTCACTTATGATTATTAAGTTCTTAATAATGTTTCTTAGCTTATTTGAAAAAAAAAAATAGTTATAAAACCACAACTTATGGTTCAATTAGCGCTATAACTTCACCAAATACCTAAGCCTTATTCAAAAGTACTTACTAGTCATTCTTAAATCAACTTAATTAACACTAACATAAAGTTGATACTTATTTAAATGGAAATAACATCAATTGGAAACTAGGATTTCAATAGACTAGATTTTACTTTCTTTGGCCAAAACGTGCACCTAAAAATAACCAAAATTAGAAGAAAGCATGTTATTTTTAATTAGTTAGGTAGCTGCAAACTGTGAAGGACATTGTGTGTTACACATTATAACAGAGCTTCCGGTTTCCTCCACATCATTTCCTTAATACACCTTTGTAATACGCTATAGAGGTTGAATAGATGTTAAATGGAGTATCCATTACCTAAAGTTAATTTTCCTTGACTTTAGAGCCGACAAAAGCCGATATTTTGGTTCATGGCCAAGTTTTTTTAATAAGCGATGGTACATTTTTTTCGACCAACCAGGGTACACTTTTTCGACTAACCACGGTACACTTTTTTCGACCAACCGGGCTACACTTTTTTGACTAATCACGGTACACTTTTTTCGACCTACCAGGGTACACTTTTTCGACTAACCACGGTACACTTTTTTTGACCAACCGGGGTACACTTTTTCGACCAAACAAGGCACATTTTCTTCGGCCAAACAAGGCACATTTTTTTCATGCGGTGGGTTTGCAAAGTTTTCTTCGCTTATCTAATGGAAAGTGACTACCACCAATAGACACACCAACTATTATATTAGAGTATCTATAGCAGTATCTACAACGCCACATGCGAACTACGCATCTAAAGACCTGACGTCACATAAAATCCTGCATCGCGCAAGCAAAGTTTACCGCGCGACTGGCATAAATACAACGTCAACTATCGGGCAGTAGCTCACCAGACATAACACCCGTCTGGTCGGAAGATCCTCCCTTTTTTATAGAGGATGAGTGAACAATAATCCTGTTCCTCATACCTCTATGTATCCATTAGCTACGTTAAAGCTACGTTTTCCTAGAAGATTGATGGCCGCCACATAACAGCCGCAGTGACGGCCATCAAGAAAATGATGGCAGCAGAGTAAGTTTGACAGTACGGTGTCAAAAAAACGCTCTCTATGAAAATACACCAACTTACTTTCACTTCAGTGACGTCATTCAACGGTATATTGCGGACGCTACGTGGCGGCCATCTCAGTCTTAGGAAACCCGAGCTTTGACAAACCATTGTTATTTAAGTTTATGGCAGAGTGCTTTCATTCTTTCTTTTTCCTTTAATAGAGAGAGTAGAAATAGTAATCCTGGTACTTTTGCTACTTGTGAAACTAAACATCTACTTCCGTAGTGATCCATACAAATACGGCATTGAATAATTTCGAGCAGGAACCCACGCCTTTCAATAAAACCAAACCCAGTATTATTTCCTCACTATTACCACACATCCGGGCGAAAAATTCCACCGCTCAAAGAACATTTATATCTAAAGTTTAATACCATTAAGTCGTCGCCGCCGAGTGTGACGATAAACAAGCGACAATGCACGACCGAATCCACTCAGCTAAATTAACTCAGTGGTAGCTCCTTGTTGCTGCATTAGGATGTACGTTGCACGGTGGCGTAACATTTGCGTCTTCTTGTTTTCCAATCGATGGTAAATAAATTGATATTAAATTGTAGTATGTTGAATGAGTTGGGCCTAGCAGTTGACCACGCGGCATCAGTGACGTTTATAAGGTCCTCTTAAGTGTAGGTGTATGGGTACTTTGGACACTCCAACATATGACATGGTTTGATCAGGAGCACCGCATTTGCACTGGTGTCGATGGGATGTATAATCCCCCATTTTACTAGTTTCGCATTTTTTGTTTTCTTTTTGCATTCGCATGTGTGGAAGAACGAATTATGTGGTGTTTAGTGTTGCTTCCTGAGTAAATGTGGGCTTTGCTAAGGCTACAATTCAATAGGTGTAAATGAACACTCAATAATTTCAAAGTTAGGCAAAATTTTATAAAAAATTTGAGGCTTTCAATAAAACTGTCTGTTATGACGTAAAAAACTTGAAGTAGATTATAATTATAAACATCTTAAAATAATTTAAGTTTCTCAAAGTACTTAATGTTTTATTTTTAGCCTAACCCAACTTATAATAAAATTAATGAAAATAATTCCATTGAAAATTACAAGTGTTGCAATACTTATTAAAATCAGAAATATAATTAATTTAATAATACCTCAGTTTAGTATAATAATTCAGTACATCATTCGCCAAAATTCACTCAGACTCACAATAAAACCCCGCTCGCTTCGGTGTGAGGCACATCCACATTTATTTGTATTTCGTATAGGGGAATCCGATACGCGCCCCTACCGAACAAGCGAATGTATTGGATTGCTCGGAAAAATTGTTCGCCAAATCCTTTGTGATCGTTTTAATGGTATTTTCTATTTCATGAGACCGTTTTGATTCCATAACGAGAACTCTGTGGATTGTTCGCTTTTTAAGAAAGGAATATGGAATTTGTGTAGTTGATGGATTGCGGATTATTAAAATGATGTTTACGTGTTTGTGAACGTTGTGTTAGAAAATTACTTTATTGAAAGGAATCTTGTCATTTGGGCTTGTGATTCTCTCATGTGGCTCGTGGCAAAAATTATAACAGCCACACGGATCGATCAAAGATTAAAATAACGCGGTCGGTTCGTGGATGGGTGACCATCCATTAAATATCGAGACCCCTCCGTGCCTCGGAAAGCACGTTAATTAGTCCCGGCTGTCATTCGTAGATCTCTGACAGTCATTACGGGTACCCAGAAGCCAAAAGTCTGACAACCAGCCTTAACAAGAGGTATCGTGATACCCAGTAACTGGGTTGTAGAGGTCAGATCCATGAAAATACTGGTGTTCAGCTGCATCAGGTCAGACTGGAAGCTTACCTCAACGTAGTTGGGAAAAGACTAGGATATTTATAGGAGATTGATTGGATTCCCTCATGTGGAAAAGACGAGGAATTGAATTAGGTGGTAGAAATACAATGACGTGAAACTCTATTTCCTGCCTGATACAATTTTTTGGATGGTATTGATTATTGAATTGAATCGTATAACATACAACATAACATAACATCACGCCTGTAATCCCCGAAGGGTTAGGCAGAGGTGTACCTATAATACACCCACGTTTCGCCAGTTATGTTTAAGTCCCATGTAGTAGGGGAATCGTGTAATGATACCTTAAAAAACTTATAAGAGAAAATAGAACCTTAAAAACCCACTGAAAGAAAATGTCTACTTATTTTTCTAAATAAGCGATCATTTATGTCAATACTCGACATCTCGAGTTCGTCGCACTGTTGGCGCCAAATCGTCGCGACTTCGCGTCTCCCACTCACCCCTAAGGAAACTGTATCTGTCTGCTGTATACAGGGTGTTTGGTATGATGAAGCAAAGCTTTATATTATGCGAGATCAATGCGCTCTTTGGGTGGAGAAGTAGTTTTAGATTCTCATCTTCTTCTTTTGTGCTAGCTCGAGGTATACTTTAAGGGTACGAGTAGGTCACAGAACCTTACTCAAAACTCAACACACTCATAAAGCCATTTGACTGGCTGAAATGAGTTTTAAATAATGCTTGAGTATTAAGGTCCTGGGGTCTACTCAGAAGCGATAATCCGAAGTATCGGCGGACTTTTCGGCCGTTTCTTGACTTCCAAAGTTTTCTTACCCGACTTTTGACTTTGACTTGCCTATCTCATAGACTGTCGTTTTTTTTTCTTTCGCCGTTGTCACCCATAGTTAGCCGTAGTCAGGAAACGAGCGAACATTCGGCCGATACTTCGGATTTATCTGCGAAGCGAGGGCGCGGGGCGAGTGGCTGATGCAGCGACATGTGGAGTTGCGTCGGTCACAGCTTCGCGCAGCCCTGGTGGCGGAATGGCGGGATAGGCTTTCACGCCCTACCGCCGGCCTCGCCACTATCGAGGCGGTCCGGCAGGTACTCGAGCCCTGGCTCGGGAGGAGGCACGGCTCCCTGTCGTTTCGGGTGACGCAGGTGCTCTCGGGGCATGGTTGCTTCGGGAAGTACCTGTGTCGCATAAACAGGGAGCCGGACGCCCGGTGTCACCACTGCGTCGACTGCCGGGAGGACACGGCGCGGCCGGCATACGTTGGCAGAGTGGGCCGCATGGGAGGAGCCTCCCCGTGCCCTCATCTCAGGAGTAGGCAGTGACCTGTCGCTGCCGGCTGTGGTCGAGTCGATGGTCGGCAGCGAGGAGTCCTGGGACGCGGTGGTATCCTTCTGCGAAACAGTCGTATCGCAGAAGGAGGCTGCGGAAAGGGAGCGGGAGATCTCATCCGCTCACCCGGCCCGCAGCAGGCGCACTGGGCGACGGCAGGGGGCAGACAATGCCCTCTTCCGGCCCCCCTAAATGGGTCCAGGGACGGCGAACTCGGGGACGTCCGCCGCCCTCTATCGCACTGGACCCGAGGTGGCGGCGCGTAGTGTTCCACGTGCGCCCCTTTTCATACGTCGTGGGGGGGGTCTAACACCTCACCCCCCCCGCAGACTTGAGGTGGCCCGCAGAGGCGGGCCGGCACCAGCCGGGGATCACGGAAGTAATACTAGCTCCCAAGATCCCTGGTGCAAGTGTGGGAAGGGAACACCGGGGTGGTTTTTAGTCAGTAAGAGTCTGACAGACCCCTCCGCCCACCCCAGGGCGGAGGACATCCATGAGGATTTTCCACCTCGGCAACAAAAAAAAAAAAAAGGGGTGCACCGTAATTGTGTAAACTTTGTATTTCAATTCGAGAGTTTTGAAGTATATTGCTAATCCATTGCTTCATAGGTTTGAAAAATTCGTCTGCTCACAACGTAAATCATGAATATCAGCGGCAGCTATATTTGCCTGACACATGCTGAGCTGGACTCCCATTTGGTGCATATTCGCTATTATTTATTATACAACGTGGCGATTAGGTTATCACATTAAATAGTACAGCGGTTATTACAAGTTGTTATCAGTCTGTTAAAATAATAAAAATAAAAATAGACCTAAAAATAGAAAACTGAATTTTTCTAACAAACTAAATAGCGTAAAAATTGGCAATAAATAATCCACCCTTGATACTCTAGGCGGCGGGCGGCGCACACGCCAAACGACAGTGAGACTAGCGGAGGGTAGGTACTTGCGCTCACGCGCGGGGCGTTATAATACATGATGTTGTTAAATACTAAAAGGGAAAAAAAGGTCTCACGGGTAGAATGTTAACTTTTATTAATTATTTTATTTATGTATGCTTAAAATACGTAATGTAGAATACGTGGTTTGAATTAATGTGATAACCTAATCGCCACGTTGTATTATATTATTATTGGTGAAGTATGTCATAGTGCCACTCTATTTCTTTAAGTATGTTTTTCTTTTTTGTATATTACTTAATTGGCACCTTGTTTTTATACATATTCCTGTAATTTGTTATCTGTTAACTGTGTGTTGTGCTATGTCTTTTGTGTGCACTGAATAAATGTTTTATCTATGAATCTAAATAACGCAATGGACATTTGGACACATCTTTGCTATCAATTGTCATTTTATGTGTGATAAGCAATTACCACGCTAAAGATAAAGTTGTTGGCTATGATGGTAGCAGGGCTGACTGACGCACGGTAACAAAACTAGTATCAGCTGGCCTCTTATTCTATTGAATCTCCGTACTACGCTAGGATACCTAAAGGTCAAAATGTTACCATTGACGTCCGGCCTTCTGTACTTAAGTATCATCGCAGTCGACAAATCAACAAATCAAATTTGTTATCTCTTAGAGTTTTTTTATCCTCATCATAAAGAAGAAAAAGAAGAAGAAAGAAAATACGTTTATTTGCGGTAAACATAACGTAAAGAAAAAAAAACACAAACATGAAAGAACAAGTTGAGGGAAAATATGTCACATTCACGCAAAACGGCCATCGCTCAGCATAATGCTACAACCCTATGCGAGACAGAGCTCCAGCGCTGGCAGCTATCATCAGCCTAGTCTTTTTCCAGCTGTGTCCAGTCTAATCGGATGCAGCTGAATACCAGTATTGTACATGGAGCGACTGCCTATCTGACCTCCACAACCCAGTTACTGATTAACACGATACCCCTTGGTAAGACTGATTATCAGACTGACGGCTTCTGACGACCGGTAAAAACTGTCAAATATCTACAATTATCAGTCAGGACTAAAGGCATAACGTGCTTGCCGAGGAGGTGTGAGGAGTGCATGGAGGGGCTTTGGTATGTAAAGATGGTCACCCACCCACGGACCAACCGCGGTAAGAGTAGCTTAACCTACCTAAAAATGACAATAGTTTTGCGATGACCCCTTGTATCTTCCCTGAATGGACAAACAACACCCTGTACCTATGTTTATGTGTGTGTACACATACTACTTGCAGTAATAATGTTATGGGGTACGGTTCCCCTGGAGATATGATTCAGGGAATTTGTGATTTACGGATTATGGGGGTAGATACTATAGTGCGAGAACTTTTGTGCATTATTTGGATTGGCGATAAAATTCCGTTAGAGAATCTGTGGTGCGGTTACATTATTGATAAACGTTATGAAGTCCAGTGTTCCGTTCTGAAGTATCTAATATTTTTGATAAGTAACATCTTTGCTCTCGATTTCTGTGGGAGTGATTTCGTGAAACGGGACGGAAGTTTGTAACAGGAAGTGACAGTTTGAGCATGGAATAGTACATTTTAATAGCATGGAATTAGTAAATACTTTATATTAGCATGAAATTAGTGTACTCATGGAATTAATAAGAATTATACCAAGGTGAGATGTCAGATGTTACACATGTAAGGCTCATGGTTTTTTTTTTTTACTTTAATAAACATAATAAATGTTGCTACAACTACTTATTCCACAGGACAGCACAAAGTCAAGCTTGTGCAAAGTGGAGTGCTACTAACATATTCTTAAGCCTTTTTATTAACACAAGTTTTGTATAAATTAAAATATGTATGTTTAGATAACATAAAATATGTATGAGAGATAACGTATTTTTCGATGCGCCTGAGTCGCCTGAAATAAATGGTATTAATATTATTATTATTTCTGCTGGCACGAAGGATTGCTGATGGCTTCTGTGATCTTGGTGTGAAGTCTTTATTAGGTACTGGTGGAAAAACAGGTTCATGAGAGTTTCAGAATCAAACTATTGTAGAGTGTAACTAGGCTCGTTACACTATAAAATAAGGTTAATAATTAAACAATCTAATAACTAATAAGGTTAATAATAATACACAACCCAGGCGTTCTACGCACGGTTGGGTTGTGTGTGCCTGATGGGCACGTGGGGCGACGGAGGCGACCTCCGCTGCTGTGGGTGCCACCCGCTCGCACCAAGCTGCTGCAGCACGCGCCGCTGACCCGCGCCGTGCATACACTCATTATGGTGTCATAACAAATTGACTGCTTCAACTGTACTCTGAGTGAATTCACAAGGACCGCATTTTGTAAAATTACTCTTGGTTCATAAAAATATGTATAATTAGTAGTCTTTGTAAGCTATTATAACTACACTATTGTATTAGGTAATTAAGCCTGTGATGATAGTTGTACGTGTTTGTAAAATAAATAAATAAATAAAATACATTTAGGTAAGTATAATTTATCGGGAAACGATAAATTAACGACTTAAGGCCTGACAAAATCAAGTCTATGGGAGACTTGATTTTGTCAGGCCTTAAGTTCGTCATTACCTAATGAAAAATTTTGACTTTGTCTCTGGATTCTTCAATTATTATAATGTGAAGCTGGCTGATAACTATAATGTCGACAAACTATTTTACTTGTAGTACTTATGTATATGACTGTAGGCAGCAATAGATGTCACTATTTTTTATTTATTTTATTAAGATACATTTCCATACATACATAAACTCATGCCTTCTTATGGGGGTAGGCAGAAACTATAGAACCCCACCTGCGCCCACGCTCCTTACATAATCCTTTTGCTTCGTTTACGTTCATGCATCTGGTCATACACGCACGCCAGTTGCGAGTACTACGCACCTGACCTTTCTGAAGAACATCACCAATTTGGTCACTATATGTCCTCCTAGGGCGTCCCCTTTCGGTATTTCCACTCACATCTGCCTTGTAAATACCTTTTGTAAGTCGCCTTTCATTCATCCTCTCAACATGACCAAACCATCTAAGCATACTCTTTTCTTTTTTTGTCACTACATCTTATTAATGCATCGCAGTGCGCCCGCGTCTCTTCGCTTGTCGGATAGACAATATAGTCTATGGCATGGACAAGTAATGTTTCGAGTGCCGGGCGTGAGTCATTCGTAAAATTGATTGTGGTTAATTACGTTTTCTATTTATATTTGTTTTTTATTTATTGTGTTATTTTTTATTTTTATTACCCTAGTGGGGTCTATAAGTGTCCGTAGGCGAGTCCGCGGCATCACAGCGGGCCCTATCAGAATACCAGCGCTGCGGTATTTATTTTTTAAATATCGCAGCATTATGCAGAGATAGGAGCCTTTTTGGCATCGCACAGGTCTTGATTGTTTCAATTTTTGGATATTGTTAGTTTAAATCATATTTTTGTATTTCTTGTGCGTGTTTCAAATAAAATATTTTTCTTTATTTCTTTCCTTTCTTCTTTTAAACCACACCGTTGCCTTATCACATAATTTTAATTAATGAAACACACACCAAACCCACTACGCTGAGCCTGAAATTTTTTTTAATAATTTTACTATAACTGCAATGATTTTACAGCAAAATAATAAAAAAACTTGTTTACTAGCCGACATCGACTAGGTTTAACTAACGTAGTCATGGAAAAAGCCCACGGTAACTGTTAGTTACGTCAACTGCAAGTTTCAGATACACCCACATCCTGTAAACAACGAGCTTTGTCTACCAACCGATGTTAACTTCCGGTTCGGCTGGGGCCATGAAATAAGCGTTTCTGAACGTGGGGGTTGAAAAGGGGTTCTTGATAATGTCGATATTAATTAACTTGCATGAAGTGGTATTTTTCTGTTCGGCTTTTAATTGTTGGTAATAATTTGTGTAAAAAGGGGGCTTTTGGCTAAGTAATAACAGCCGCACGGTTTAATCGATTAGGTTAAGCTACGGTTGCCGCGGTTGGTCCGTGGATGGGACCATCTTTACATAACAAGAAACCCTCAGTGACTCGGATAGCACGTCAAGCCGTTGGTCCCGGCTGTCATTCGTGGATCTTTAACAGTCGTTACGGGTTTCAGAAGCCCGAAAGTCTGACAAGCAGTCTTACCAAGGGGTATCGTGTTACCCAGTAACTGGGTTGTGAAGGTCAGATAAGCAGTCGCTCCATGTAAAATACTGTTATTCATCTGCATCTGGTCAGACTGGAAACCGAAAAAGTAAGCAGATGATGATGAATTTGGGTAACCATTTGAAGATCAGACTACCTGAAGGGCAATTCCCGCATTTTTTAAGAATAGTCTGTCTTAATCTGTCAAAATACGTCATACATCCCTAAATTTGTCAAGTTTAGCACAGTTGAAAGCACATCAAGCAATCAAACTGTCAGATTTTCTCATTCGATTTTGAACTTAATCAACAACAATTTAAGGTTTGAAATTTTACAGTTTGTTAAACCTGATCTGCTGGCCACAGTACATTGGTTGTCGCTAAGATGAGATTATGACGTGAAATTGATTTTTTTTTAATAGGACAATTGGCTTTCTGTTATCGTTTGTAAAATGTCAATCAACCTTGTAGTAATCGAAGATAATTTCATGAAACTGCTACTTCACAATACTCGGAAAGATATTTAGCGATTGGGTTAGAATTTGTTTAAAATCAGCCGCCCGATAAGTTAAGGCGATACCAAAATAAATTTGGGGGCTTTTTCCTAACCATTTTTGGATATAATTATGTTGATTGACTATTTGATTAATAGGTACTTTGACTGAAGAAAAACGCAATTGGGATAAATTTCCTCAATAGAATTTGATTCCGAAAAGACTTTATATTTCTTTTCTGTAATTCTAAAATCTTAAGTAATTTCATTGCAAAATTGCATTCAAACTGTGCTGCGTATTAGGTAATTGAAAACTCTGGCTGAAAATATTTTTAATACTTAGCTTAATTTATTTTTAAACAATTCTTATTTGGTTTGGCGCTCTTACGTTGTTTTATTTTGGTTTCAGCGCATTGTTGCGCTCTCTTTTGTCACAAGTGGAAATAATTGACTCTGTTACTTTCAATTGTCTGGTCAGTTTGCTATGATTTATTTGTTACGTATCACCTTAACCGTAATTTACCCGGAGGTGGTAAAACAGAGGGCTAATTGCGTAACACACTATCAGTAGGAATCGGTTTCAATTTGACAGTTCAACAACATTCATTGCGTTATTTACGTTGCTGAGCAGACAATTTTTTCTAACATATAAAGCAATGGATTAGCAATATACTTCAAAATCATTCCGATTCCGATTCAAACTGTGTTACGCAATTAGGGTGTTGGTCTTTAATATTTGCTTAAAAATAGATAGAATTACCTACGCTAATTATTCGTTTACTTATTAAATGAAAAAGAATAACCGAGTTCCTATAGTCTTATTCAATTAACCCACATCCTGCTGATTTCGTGGCCCCAAGTAACAACTGTGAGCGCTTTTAACGACTTAACATCGCAATAAAACAGTTCTCAGACGTATTACGTAAGGAGAAAGGTTCAAAATGGAATAAAACGGAAGTTAGTTGTAGATTTATGATTTCTGCAAATGTATTTTTTTTTTCAGTGTAACGTTTCTTTACTGAGAAAAATGTTATATTTAATGAGCCATTTGTTATTTTGTTATGAGTATTAACATGTATGATGAATTGATGATGCAGCTATATAAAAAGTTTGGGGTCCGTGTTTGCTTCTAAGTTATTTTTGGTTTATTTAACTTTAGGTAATAAATTATGATAATAATCCTTTAACTGAGAAACACTGAAATGACCAGGCAGGACACATAGTGGTAAAAGCAGCTTTAACAATTTTTTTACAAAGTCAAAAAACACTAAAATAATAGGTATCGGTTTTAAAATGGCACTGTGTTTTTGAAGAATTATTGGATGGGACCTACACAGAGTGCAAAAGACAACTAAATAGGTAAATATCAAGGCCCCGGCACCGAGTCATACAAAAGAAAAAATTACGAAATAAAAAAAACAAAAGACTGACGCGCTGCGCCGCAGCCGGTCGAATACAGCGTACCACTTTAATGGTGACATTAATTTAATACACCAATACGGTTTCGCGTTTTCTATAAACGAAGATATATTAATTTCATTAAACGTTATTATTTATTGATTTATTAATAATTTTCTAAAATAGCATTTTGGAGCAACCTGTAGGTACCTACTTAAATAACTGTAGCGCATAGTTCATTTGTTAGAATCACAACATCGAATCAATGAAATTAAAACGAATAACGTGCAAAGAGTAGGCGAATTGAAGGACTGAGAGAGCATTATTATTTTGTTTGTTTGTTTTTTTTTATTTTTATTTACGAATTATTTTATCTTATATTTTTTATGATCAAGTACTGGCCACTAGCCCTACCCATGTGTTAAATTAATGTTGCCATTGTAGCAGCACGTTGTATTAAGATTATAATTAATCATTTTATTTTGGAATAAATCACATTCCATTATGCATAATCAGCCTATAATGTTCCCACTGCTGGGACACAGGCCTCCTCTCTGTGAGATGGGTTAGTAGATGTCACGTCTTCGAATTTTTGGTTTAAGGACATACGTTTCCTCACGATGTTTTCCTTCACCGTTTCAATGCATTCCATAAATTGTTAGTAAATAACACCTTTATCTATATTTGTAATTATATTAATTATTTATTTATTATCTATAATTGAGCTATTTAATATTAAAAAGAACATATCCAGTGGACGGTATCCCAGTACCTCAAAACAGGGCAATCAACTTCCCAATATGATATTCAGTATGTTGTGACAAAGTTGTAAAATTATCAACGCTTTCGCAAGATTTTACATCACAAAGACTGCCAGTAAACATTGATTACAACTACAACTACAACGAATAACCCTTCGGTGCAAGTAAAACAAAAGCACAAGCACTCAAAAAGCGCCAATTCATCTTATTTGAAAACAAAAATGTGCCAAATGCCAACCGACTCGGCAACAACGCTCTCGCCATGTCGCCAGACTGTCTGGCACCAGAATTCGTCTGCCACCATTTATAACAGTTCTGTCTGGCAACCGAACACTTGGCAATAATATTTTCATGTCTTAAGTGTTTGTTTATTTGTGAGGAATATTATGTTCAATGGTTCTGATAGTTTGTTCGAGCGATTGAAGCTTTTGCATTTGGAGTCGGTATTGTTTGTTTAAGCAAATTGTAAGAAGGTTTTTTATTTATTTATTTAACCATTTATGTACCTACTTACACACATATAATATACCTAAACATGAAAGACGAAAGGAATAAGAAATACGTACATACAATAATTTTCAAACAGAATACATTTAATCACTCATCAGACAGACGTGTCATAATGAAGATCGTTTTTTGTTTTATTCTTTTGTTTAATATTTGCTATCGTATTTATTGTAGTGAGGGTTCTGAGTATGACTGGGGAAATATGCATGAAGGGATATATCGTGGTAATGTCAAACAATATGATGGTGAGTAGGTAAACTTTATTTATTTATTTAACAGTCTATGTACACACAGACCAGAAGAAAGGAACAGAAAAATACGTACAAAGGTGATGCTTATTTCTAAAGAAATCTCTTCCAGCATACCTGCGATAGGAAACTAAATAAAGAGATGTAGACACCATGTAGAGTAGAAGAGAAAATAGAAAACATAAACTCAAAAACCATTCAGTTAATAAAATAAATCAAAGAATATGAGAATATACTAACATACATACTTCTAAAATAAATATCACCAGAATATTATTAATTATAATGAAATTCAAATAATAAGTCTATGACAAAGTGGAAAGATTCTTAGTGTTCTTTCACTCTTCTTAAAAGCCGACCTCAACATAGTTGAGAGAAGGCAGATGCTGAAATGTTACTATGTGTTTCAAAAATCAGAGTGTAGATCAACGTTTAGATATTATTAAGGGGGGGGGTCCAAGCAAATAGGGTCCAGTAGTGGGGTATTGAATTTAGACTAGATTCGGTATCTAGAATAGTCAATTGATAGGATTAAAAAAATATTCAAAAACTGGCACATTTTTTTTATCAGACATTTGAAGTTGAAACTCTGAAAAAGCTTGATTTGAGAAAAAGCAGTTTCAAATTTGACACTGACCACTAGTACCTTCTTACTAAACTTTGCTCTTAAAATTTCTGGTAAGTACTTAGAAACATCATATTAAGTCATTTATTATAAGAACTTGTTGATAATTAAGCATTAATTGATAATCAATTAAAATCGCGAAATGCATTTTTTTCACCCAACTTTACAAAATTGCGTATATCTCGGAAACTAAATGCCGAGAACTGGACCCTTTTTGCTTGGACGTCCACATATTATATTGCTTTGATATAATTGATCTATAAAAACCACCAGTCGAACTGAAATAAATGCTTGACTTTACTTGTATTTTACATTGATAACGTGGATGAATTTTCATGACGTCAATGTATGAACAACGGTGAAATAGTACATTCGAAATGAAACACACAGACCTCCATGCACTAATGATTAAACCAATATTCATTTTTCCTCTAACACAAAATACTAGTAAAATGATCACAAAGCAGATGTTTGACCGAAATTACATCTAAATTCGATGCATTTAGCTCATTTAACTAAGTTCATGTTACGTCCAATATTATTTGTTTACAATCAATCTGCCTAGCCTTTTCCCAACTATGTTGGGGTCGGCTTCCAGTCTAACCGGATGCAGCTGAATACCAGTATTTTACATGGAGCGAGTGCCTATCTGACCTCCACAACCCAATTACTGGGTCAATCAATCAATTAAAATATTTATAGGTATGGTCACTTATGAAACGTCAAAAGCTAAGTGGCCGGTTCCAATTGGTCGTTTCTTATGGAGAAGAGCCGGCAAAAACCTCCAAGGTTACTCTTTTAAAAAAAAATCGCTTTTAAAATGTATTCTAATTACAGTATTAATAGATATGGGAAGACAGTGTAAGCCTGTTAACACGATGGGTACCAAGATATCCTTTGGTAAGACTGGTTGTCAGATTTTCCGGCTTCTGACTACCCGTAACGACTGGCAAAGATCTATAAATGACTGCGGGGACCAACTGCTTAAGACGCTGACAACAGCTAAACCGCGGTCACTGTCAGACAGCATACAAAAGAAAGAGAAGCGCGATGACACGACGCTTGTAATTTATTGCAAAATATGAGGCACTTATCTATCTACTCAAAAATGAGTTGAGTAATTGAAAATAAAAAACAACCAAGTTCTGCATACAAATAAGACGTTCTTGTTATTAATTAAATACCAACCGTACGTTGATATTTAATACAGGGCGCCGATCGCGCTAAGTTTGAACGTTAATACCAAAACTAAACCACAACAAAAAAATGTTACATTAGACTTATTTCGTATCGCGCTAATCATTTCAACGGAAACGATTTAGCTTTACTTTGGAAGTTACGTTGGAGGAACGATCGATCGAACAATACTCTCACAAAAAATAGCGCGATACCGTTTCTTACATCAGCTAAACCAAAACTAAACCAAAACCAAAAACGTTCCGTTCGAACGGTAATTACGTTGAGAAATAGCGCGATCGGGCCCCAGGTATATTAGATTGAAACTCAAAGTAAAGGGTTAGTTTACCATTACTTAAATCGAGATTTTTTTTTTCTAAACGTGTTTTGGTAACAACCAAGTTCTGAGAAATATGTTCAAGAATAACATATATTTTTTCCGCTACCACAAACTATATAGATGTAGGACTAGCCAGAGCAAAAGAGAAATAAAAGCGTTTATTTGTACAAATATGCATAATTTCGTTACTAGGTTCAAACACTGGGTAAAATAAAAGAAAGAAAGAAAGAAAGAAAATAAATTTATTTGACCAAAAGCACAAATATTACGGCAATCCATATACTACTACTACTACTAGTACTTACATGGGTATTTCAAGATCCTTACACTTTTGCAGTTCCATCACTACTGCCTTGCTAAAATGGCGCTGCCACGTAACTTTTAAAATCCCTCCTCTATAGCAGACTCAAACAGTCAGTTGACTTCTTAATATCCGGTGGCGCCATTTTAGTATTTTAAACAAATCAAATAACTTGTTAAAATTTACCTAATACAATTGGTGTTATTTCAAAAATACTGTATTTATATATCAACTACCTAAAATGTTTTTAAATAGCTAACATAGATTTGGCAATTTTTTTGTTTAAGACAAGCCTACTTTTATCATTTGCCTTTTTTTTTTTTTTTTTTAAAACATTGCCCCACACTAGGAATTTCTCCTGTATCGTGGGTGCGTTTACAAACATTTAAACTCACATACACAAACACCCAGACCCGGAACAACTACTTATAGGTCATACAAATATTTATTCCGTGCGGGAATCGAACCCGCGACACGCAGCGCAGCAGTCAATCACTTAACCACTGAGCCAACCGTGCCGTCTTTTATCAGCGCCTTAACGTGCTTTCCGAAGTATGGAGGGGTTTCGACATGTTACGAATGGTCACCCATCCACGGACCGACGTCGGCAAGCGTAACTTCACTGCTAGCTGGTATTATTTCGCTACGAGCCTTAGTGCTTTGTTCACAAATGGATTCAAAATGATAGTGTGCTCGTTAAAGGGTGAATCTTGAGCATCGGAAGTAGATGCTATCGGGGTAACACCGGACGTAGGCGGGGGTAACGACTCGAGATTGCACCCTCGACTCAACACCGTGAATATTTGCAGGGGTTACTTTGAGTGGGTGATCACCACTTTGTTGTTGTTGATGGTGTTGGATTGATAGTTGTTTTGCGTTTTTGTGTTGATTAAGTGGGGTGCCGGTTTTGGAATTGATTATAGTGGCAAGGTGGATGAACAGATAGAATTTTATTCAACACCAAATAAAGGAATCCATATAATTATTTAATATTATCAATGCGCAAGTGAGTTTCTCTGTTTGTAACGCTTTCACGCTAAAACCGCTGAACAGATTTGAATGAAATTTGGTACATGGGTAGACCATGGCCTGGATTAGGCTATATGATACTTTTTATCCCGATATTTCTATGAGATCGAGACTTACGTGGGTCAAACCGCGAGGTGCAACTAGTAACTAATATTTTTTACAATAACAGTGATATAATTGGTGGTATATCACAATTTACCCTAGTTGGATTTATATGTGTTCGTAGGTGAGCATGTGGCACAGCGGGCCCTATCAGAATACTAGCGCTGCGGTATTATTTTTTTAAATATCACAGCATTATTCTGAAATAGCAGCCTTTTTGGCGTCGCACAAATCTTGATTGTTTTTTTTTGTATATTGTTAGTTTCAAATGCTATTTTTGTATTTTTTGTGCGTGTCACAAGTAAAATATTTTTCCTTCTCTCTTTCTTTCTTTCTTTCTTGATTCATTCTATCAGTTATCTCTGTCAGAAAACCTTGGGATGGATAGAATTTTCACGAAACATTGGGGGCAGTCCTTTGTTTATCTTTGGCCCAACTAACAGAAAGGTAGAACTTATGGCAGACCTAGACAAAGAAAAATCAAGCCAGCGTTGTGTAGTGGCTTTATGCACATGCATAATCAGCCTATAATGTTCCCACTGCTGGGACACAGGCCTCCTCTCTTCGAAAGGGAGTGGGCTGTAATCTACCACGCGGGCCCAGTGCGAGTTGGTAGATGTCTTGGATCTTGGAATTTTTGGTTCTAGGACATGCCAGTTTCCTCACGATGTTTTCCCTCACCGTTTCGAGAGCAGTGGTGATGAAATTATTTACACAAAGTGCCTGCCTGGGTTTGATCCCACGATCTACAATTCGTAAGTCAGTGCCATTACCACTGGGCCACCACTGCTCTCTTTAGCACAGGAGTCACAGCATCATGCTGATCAATGGCCACATAGCTAATACAGGCTGGTGTCCGTAACCCCACGTCAAATCGCATACTTTGCGTACGGCTTTAAAAATAAAATAAACAAATCGAACCGAATCGAATCCCCATTTGTTTTTTGGTTTTGTATTGTGTGTTTTTTTTTGTTTGTGTTTTTTTTGCTCTTTCCCTTAGTTGTGACGCTGCATAGTTTTTAGTTAAGTGTTTTTGTATAATTGAAGATAACAAAATAACTTTAATTTTATGCTGACGCTTGTTTTCTTTCTTTAAAACAAAGAAAAAAATGGCAGTCATGGGGATAGTCGACAAGAGTGAAAACGTATCGCTCAACGCGCCTAAAGATGTTTTCACTTCAATAAAATAATGATTATCTAGAACACAATTTAAACAATGCAAAGTATACACAAATAAAACATTTCACGTGGTCAATTTAACTTCACTTAGGTACTGCTACTAAAACATGTCGACGCGGGCATGTCAGTGACTCGAAACCCATAAGTTTTTCCCCTGCCAAAATTCACTCAACACGCTTACAGAAGTTTTCACTTCTAAAATCGAAGTCCTTATTACCTAGCTTTGAAATATTTAAACGCTTTCTTTATTGCCGTAATACATAATCATAATAAGAATAACGGCGCAGGATAGCCTTTATCAGAAGTAATCATCGTATTAGTGGTTCAGCAGCTTCAATATCATCAGGATTGTGCCGGGATATAGCAGTTCGTCGTGGACGTGGTACGACAGCGGCTCTCCTGACATCTTCTCTGTCATCAGAAGGCAGCCGCCACGCAACTATCGATGCGACGCTCTGCTAGAGGGACTGTCAGCAGCCAGTCTCACTCATAACCGACCTTTTCGGTGATTCCAGTAACTTTATAACAAAAATAGACGGCGCCACTTGATTCGCCATAATGTATAATAAAATAACTACAGTGTAATCACTTAAAACACAACATTTTACCGATAAAAACTTAGCCAAGTACCAGGATAACATAAGCCATAGCGATAAGCACCACAACATCTTCAAGCAAAGACCAACATTAAGATACTACCTAAGTATTTAGTTCAATGGTAATTAGCAAAGAAGAGCGGGAGATCAGGCAACATTACCCTTATCTACAAAGATTGTGAGTTTTAGATAAAAAGGGTAATTTCCCTCGTACAATGTTGTATCTTTTTCAACCAGGACTTCAGATAAGGGATGTATTCTAAAGGGATGCGCTAGTGAATTAGGGATCTGCTGGTAATTGGGGATCCAGCGGATTTGTGCAAGATAATTAGGAGTGATTGTTATGCGACGTAATCCTTGATGTTTGTTGAATTGAATGAATTAAAGAAAATAAGAAATTTTGCTAAAGCCAAGTATGTATAAGCCTACTGTTATTTATGTATTTATTCTGATTGGTTAAGCTCATATCAGACGCTTCACTGTGTGTTCAAGTATGTCTTTCATTCGAAATGAAGGGTCTGAACACAAAATAAAACAAAATCTCTGTACTAAAATCCGCTGAAGAAGAAAACATAAGGAAATGTTCAAACGCTTGTAAAATTCGACTTGCGACATTTACCCCTTTGCTGCGTCCGTTGATGGAGTCTTTGCTCCAAAAATTTGTCCCTTCGTTAAACATCATGGAACTGCAATCGCTGACTGCTGGAATAGGCCCTTTAGGTAGTGATGAGTTGGCTCAGATCAAGAATCATCAACTCAATAATCCGTGCCACTAGCATATGCATTCGCGGCACAAGGCATACATTTAAACCAATAGCCTAGTTATTCGGCTTTGACGATGGAGCAGCCTCACGTAGACAAGACTGATATGGATGCGGCCGACGAACTGTCAAGACGGCGATTCCTAAAAAAAATTCGCGATGGATAAATGAGCTTGTTTTATTCGTTCATTAATTAATAAATCGTCAGTGTAGTTATAGATTATTTTGTATTGTATTTGAATAAATCAAATGTAAAAACTGAATTCATTATTCACACAATCCAATGATGTTCGATTTTGATATTCGGCATCTTTCACTCGCGCGCATTAAATGAGCAGATGAACGTTAATTTCCATGTAGTTTTTCGGTCTCGTGTGAACGTGAAATGATGATCCAATTGGAGGAGGCCTATTTGGTGTTTGCCATAATCCCCACGCTTGGCAGGTGGGTTGGCGATCGCAGTATGGTGTTAAAAATGCATAGAGAACCCTGCTGCCCATTCTCTAGTAAGTCCCTTAGTCGCCTTTTACGACACCCACTGGAAGATATAGGATGGTGCTATTCTTTACGTCCGGCACCACACGGCAGCCAACTAACATTAACTCAAGTTAAGAAGGCCCTTCCCGGTCCGTCTATCGTCAACGCGAGCATGGTCGAAAAGTTTGTTGTTTCATACCGCGCAAGTGAAAACTATTAACAAACGAGTGAGAACGCGATAACATTGAACGAAAAATAATGTGCGGAATTTTCTTTCTCTTTCTTTTTTAAAACTTGTCCCAGGAAATACGTGTTTTTGAGTAAGCCTTACCAGTTTGTGAAAAAAATCTTGGTCATTTAGAATCTCCATTACATTTGCAAGGTTTCTATCGTAATGTTTTCTTAACATTTACAATTTATGAGTACATTATGAATGGCCCAAAGTTCAGGTAACATTTGTGCAAAAAAGCAGATTTTTGCAGGCTTATACTGAATTTGTTTTTCAAAAAAAATATTTTTTGCTTGCATAGAAACCTAGATATAGTGCACAAGATACCTATTGGTTCAACAATTTCGAAGATAGATGTGTTACAACGCCAAAATCACGTACGAGCGTTCGTATGAAAAGTATGTCGGGTTGGCCGCTCTTAAGCGTCTATATCAACTTACCCAATCAGATTAAACTAACTATTTAACTTACTACTTTTTCGATGGAAAACTTATACGGAACAACAAGACATAATTACTTTAGAACCTAAGGTGAAAAACAAAACTTTTAATTTGGAAAAAGAACGTTTGCCACAAAAACATGCTAGGTTAAAATGAATTAGTTGTTGCAATTAACCGTTGCTATTAACTGAAGACAAATATGAGGTGACAGTGTTAATGGGCTGTAAACATGCAAGCACGATGACCCTAGTAAAATTAGTAGAGTTTTTTTTTTTGTTTTGGTAAGGATTTTGAAACCAACATTATTATGGGATCTTAAATCATGAATCTCTCTTTTAGTAACCATTATTTAGACGATCATCTGCCTAGCCTATTCCCAACTATGTTGACTCGGCTTTCAGTCTACCCAGTATTTTACATGGAGCGACCGCCTATCTGACCTCCACAACCCAGTTACTAAAGTAAGGCTGGTTGTCAAAATTTCGGGCTTCATAATATAGACAAGATAGTGTTATATACAAGGTGGAAACGACAATAAAATAAATTCAAATTCGTACATTTATTGACGTTCCCAGTCTGCATACGAAATGTTAAACGAAATGTTTAATAATTAACCTTACAAACTTTAAGGAGTGCTTGACCATCGAACTGAATAACTTTTAGTACGGGACAACTTTGAAATCGCGAAAAAAAAAAAACAGCTGTCCTATACAGTTTATAACAGTCGGTATAAACTTTAGTATGGAGCTGAGTTTATTCAGTTCGATGATCTAAAGCACTCCTTAAAGTTTGTCGGGTTAACTTGTAAACACCATTTATATCAAATAGTTTAGGGTCCCCGCACACGGGCCACCGGCTACAACCACAAAACAACGCCACCGCATAAATCCTGTAGTTTTCATACATTTTATATGGACTCTCCGCACACGGTTGACGCCGGTGGCCACCACACGCTACGTATACTAGCTTCTCATGGCGGCGTTTGTTGCTGTGGCGTGAGGCCCGTGTGCGGCATGCTTTAGTCACTAAATTATAGCTAGTCAAAAATTGGCTAAACCTACAATCGGCCCATCACTGCTATAATTATAGTTTGTTTGAAAAAACACTTTTTAGAGTTCCGTACCTACCTCAAAAGGAAAAACGGAACCTTTATAGGATCACTCGTGTGTCTGTCTGTCTGTCTGGCTGTATGTCTGTCTGTCCGTCCGTCACAGCCGATTAACTCCGAATGTACTGGACCGATTAAGTTGAAAATTTGTACACATTTATGAATTTCTGTGACCCAAACACGGACTTGTAACGTAAATAAATGAATTTTGCTCATGGGGGTCACTTTTGGAGGACAAATTAGAAAATTTAGAAAAGGTTTGTAATTGGTACCATGATACATTTAAAGTTATTTAAGAAAATCTATGAAAATTGACCATCCTCTTATGTCCGAAACTACTGAGCTTAATATTTTGGAAGAAATAGAGAAAATAGTTCTTTACTTACTAAAATTATTACAGGAAAAACTATAAGAAGTCTATGGTCTTAAAATAACATGGTAAACCACTCAATATTCTGCGTGTATAAACGTACATTTGCAGTTGGAATGTATGAGGAACATGTCTTTCAACTACGATGTTAAGTTTGTTCTTGGGATAAATTCATCCCAACCGTAGTTGGAATTGGCGTGGTCCGATACAAGTAAATAAATCGTAACGTGTACAACGGTGCAAAGATCATTTGGCACGTGGCCATAATCGAAACTAACGCCGCCATACGCCATCTTGATTTTTTTATTTAGGTGCCAAATGAGCACCATAAAGTACTAAATCCTCAGTGTAAATCAAACTAAAGTTCATTTTTTAATGCCAGAGACTAATTTGACATTTCAAATGATTGTTGTTCTATTCTATTCTATTTATATTATATGGCAAGCAAAGCCGGTGTCGACTATTCTGCCAATGTCTAAAGAGAATTGTTGTTTTTTTTAATTTGGAGTTTGACATTTGCACCTGTCAAATTATCTGGGATTAAAAAACGAACTTTTGAATAATAATGTTTTGTTCTTAAACATAGCTTTCGTTTGTTTCAGCAGTAGTGTGAGCCCAATGAGTGGTCCGGTGTGACCGCACGCATCAACACGATGCACCAATGTTCGCTCTTCATACTCACCCTGCTATGCGTCTCCGTCAAAGGTGAGGAAACAACTTTTATAAAATACAGGTTGACTCATACCCGAACTTGGTACCCAATTCTAGACCTTCTTAGCGTAGAAACATTCAGCTGTTTCATAAAAAATTGCCTACATGATCAAAATGTATGGAACAGCTGATTTTTAGGGTTCCGTACCTCAAAAGAAAAAAACGGAACCCTTATGGGATCACTTCGTTGTCCATTTGTCTGTTTGTCCGTCCATCTGTCTGTTTGTCAGTCTGTCAGACCCTTTTTCTCAGGAATGCATGGAGGTATCAAAATTAAATTAATATCTAATACGGTGGTCTACGGTCCTTTGGAGCTCTAAAAAATCAAGCTTCTAAGTGAACCCAATAAAAAAATACGACGATTTAAGCGACATATTTTGATCCTCGCAAATAAATCAAAATCTTTCGTCAAAATCGGACCTTCCCGTTGACCTAGAATCATGAAATTTGGCAAGAAGCAAGGTCTCACAGCGTAAGTAAAGGAAAGGCTCCGAAAACCGTTAATTAGTAATTTTATCACATAAAATATATTTTTTCTCGATTACAAACTTACATTTGCAGTTGGAAAATTGACCGTGGCGTATAACAATGTATGGGAGTAGTAGGTACATGTTTTTCAACTACAATGTTAAGTTTATTTTTGGGATAAATTCGTCCCAACTACGGAACTCTTCATTGTGCGTGGTCCGACACGCACTTGGCCGATTTTATTGTAATAACCGACGAAATATTTCAACCCTGGTAGGTCTAGAATCATACTGAATTCATGGTAACAGTTTGCGCTTTGATGTCCCTTACACCTTGTATAGGTACATTAGGTAGAAACTTTGTTTATCAGTTTTCATCGACAAGTTAAAAGTACTGTTCCTTCAGCACTTTGAATCAATAATCTAAACAGGTTATTGGAATGAATAGCCTACTCAATACAACACCCAAGAAGGTATGAAACCACTTTGTGAAGTCAAGTCTTTTATACTTATTTTCAAGATGCAATAGAAAAAAAAAAACAAAGATATTGTTTTTTTTTAAATCTTATTTGATTGATTGAGGTTTTACGTCTATTTGCGAATCAAAGGCGAAATCTAAATAGCAGTTGTTCCTCCGATCTTTTTAGTGATAACAAAACGTATTGTTTACAGATATCTCCGGTAGCTGGGAAGAATGGTGGACTTACGATGGAATATCAGGTTAGTTCCGCATTATTGTTTTTGTCTAAAATGCTTGCCATGGATAATAATAACTACCTAGCTACAACCAACTACAACTCTCTTTCAAACCATTTTGTACAGTACTCCCAGCTCGTCAGCGGTAACAATAAGCTTGGTTTTTTTTTTTTTTGGGTGGGAAATTATCAAATAACTTCTCCCGCTCTGGGCGGAGCGGGAGGGCGTGTCAGAATTTTACCGACTAAAACCCACCCGTGTTCCTAATTTGCCTGTGTTCCACGATATCCCTTTCGGACAAACTCGCAACCCTGGCAGGACCTATAAGCTTGGCCTCGGATTCTCTTCTATTTTTAACCGACTTCCAAAAAACTTTATTTTTATGTATGTTAACCTATTACTCCGTCAATTGTGGACGGATTTTGAAATTTCTTTTCTTTTGTATGGAAAGGTATGCTCCCGAGGTGGTACCATTGCCACCAGATCAGAATCTGATGAGGGGATCCCATGGAAATTGAGGGAAATCCTCAAATTTTATAGGCATACCTATAGTGATTTGAGCATTTTTTATATTATTTCACCGTTGCGATTCGATTAGGCACTTTAATATGGTTGCTAAGGAATTTATGCTCGTCAAAATGCATATGGTGAAGTCATCATCAGTTCTCCTGGTACTTACCAGGAGAACTCCTCAACAATTAACGCCCCTGCAGCAATATTTTGTAAAAGGTGATGAGCATTTGACATTAGGCTATTGTAAATTAGATAAATTACAAACTGACCCACTCAAAATTGAAAATAAAAAACTTTTTACTAAAAAAAAAGCAACTTTTTTGTAAAAAGTTTTTTATAACTCCATACTACGTTAGGTCAGCTCAAGTTCAATGTATTACCACCAACGTACGGTCTATACCCGTGCCCAGCAGGCTTAAAACCGCTTGTCTACCGCAAATGTTCTACTGTCTACACGGAAACGTCATTTTTGTCTACTCTTCCGTCGACGAAACGCTTCTCTACGGTTATTGTGCTAAGCCTGCTGTAGTTAAATTTTTGAATGTGCAAGACACATTTAGGCACCTTCCTCGACCGCGTAAATACAAAAGCGGATGCAACACAGGCACCCATAGTCTATACTGCATTATCCTGCGAATGGCTTAAAGCAGTAATAGTCTGTCCGAACCCAGCTGCAATACAGCGGTTTGTAGTGCAGCCGCATTGTTTGGTTTATGGCAATGAAAAAGCAGATCCAACGCAGACACCTAGGTGTAGTATTATTTCCGTTTGATTATAAACTGTCGAAAAATTGTGAACTGGTTGAAATGGGTTAGGTTAGAACTGTGACCGCCAGCCGAGGAAGAAGAGGAGGCCCGTCCTGTCACGGAGTCGGAACTTGGCGCGGGGGCAGTTGTGCCTCCTTCGCAAGGAGGGCCACCCAGCAGACTCCCCTTCGGCATCATTCTGCTTGATGAGGTCGGCAAAATGTTCGAGGGGATAATCGCTGCCCGCCTAAAGAGCCATCTGCGGGGTATCGGGATGGACTTTGTCGGACGCTCAGTTTGGTTTTCGGGCTGAGCGTTTCACGGTGGACGCGCTGGCCTGCCTTAAGGGCCAGGTGATCGATGCGATGGAAGCGGGGGACGGGTTGTTGGCTGTGTCATTCGACATAGCCAACGCGTTCAACTCCGTTCCCCACTCTACCATCCTAGAGGCGCTCCGATTCCACGGAGTGCCTCGATATATGCGCAGTCTGCTGGCCAGCTACCTGGAGGATCGGGCAATCCTCCTGGTAAATAGGACTGGCCAAGTCCGGCGGTACGCCGTTGAAGCCGCCGCTCCACAGGGGTCAGTCCTAGGACCTCTCCTCTGGAACGTCGGCTATGATTGGATCTTGCGGGGAACTCTCCTCCGAGGCACGAGTGTCGTCTTCTATGCGGATGACACTCTCCAGAGTCGGAGTCTCGGGAGTTTCAGGGAGGCGGCCAATTTGGCCTCGGCGAGCGGATCCTTGGTCGCGGGGAGGATCCGCCGCCTAGGTCTAACGGTGGCGCTGCACAAGACCGAGGCCGTGTTCTTCCGCGGCCCTCGGCAGCGCTCCCCGCCTGATGCCCACATCTTCGTGGAGGGCGTCAAAATTGAGGTGAAGGCCCAGATGAAATATGTGGGCCTTGTACTCGACAGCAGGTGGCGCTTCGGTCCGCATTTTAGCGGGCTGTCATCGCGCCTGCTGAAGGCCGCGGGAGCGCCGCCGCACCGAAGGCGGAGGAGGGGTCGAAGAAGACGTCAGTATGAAAGTCATTTCCGACTCCTCCCAGGTGGAGGCCAGCAGGCAACGGGTGCGGGGGCACCCTTGCTTGTATTTCACAGACCTCCACCAGTGTCGGACGGGAATGGCCAGGTGTTCCCGGCCATTCCCGTAGCCCCCATTAAGAACGGGGGGCATGCGGGGCCCGCCAGGTAAATGCGCCGGGAGGGTTGTGGAAGCAAAGATTGAGCCGGTTTCCCATGGCTCTCCCATCACGGCGATGTTGGAACACCGCTGAGAGTTTTAGTGGGTAAACTGTACTGACAGGAGTCCCACATACCCCGACTCGTCCCCCCACGAGCCGATGCGTAAAGCATTTCTCAGCGAGAAAAAAACTCAAACTCAAACTCAAGTTCTCAAAGTTTGAGACTCAACTCAAAGTTTGATACCTGGGGGTCTACTCCGAAGCGCGTAACCGAAGTATCGGCCAAATGTTCGGCCGTTTTATAATTTTCAAATTTTCCTTTTTTGATTTTGAGTCCTTACCCGACTTCAAGTCACAGTTTTGACTATGGCTTATCTCTTCGACTGTCTTTTTTTTCGCCGTAATCAGCGATAGTTAGTCGTAGTATAGAAACGACCGAACATTCGGCCGATACTTCGGATTTATGTTCGGAGTAGACCCCCTTCAGTGTAGACCGAGTACCAACTTATAAGCTGTATTGCAGTCGTTTTGTTAAAACAATGTCTTTCGAAGCCGATCACATTGCAGACAGTTTTCAAATGTCTGTTATGTGATCGTGTTTGTAATTCTTTATTCATACGGCCGCGGCTGCGTTACGGAATAGCTACTGTCTGTGTTGTATCCGCCTTTGTATTTACGCGTCCCGACCCATCGCCGGCGATTAACGAGAAGCGAGTAAAGCTAGCAACCAATAACGAGTTGACGAGCAATATGCAGCGAGTGACGGTGACGAGCGATTACTCGCTGGTATGCTTATGTAGCAAGCGTATGTCTTTTAGCGAGTGTTCTGCGCGCCAAGCGAGTACTCTCTTTTGATAGCACTCGTCGCTGCGACAAAACGAGTACTCGCCGGCGCAAAATGGTAGAACAACGGCTTATCAAAAGGTTTTTACCAATGTCGGTACTGACATACTTTTTAATTGTATTAAGTAGTTTAAGGATCAAACTAAATTATAATGAAAAAATATTATTTATGTTAATATAAAATTATTTTTTACAATGCCTTTATAGTTTTAACTTTTTTTAGTTTTTGTTTCAACTAATGTGAATCTCTGGGTTCATTCTAGTGATCGAGTCTGGTTTAACCACGCTGGTGTCGGTGCATTTCATTCATTCTTTTATTTACACGCAACCTACAATCTTTTGTACGTTTCTTGAGCGAGAAAATGTCCAACTGTTTTCAAATTTTACCTATTATTAAATATTTTAACTTTTTTAGCTTAGTTGTTAACTTTACTGTGTACATCTTCTACAACGTGCCGCTACAATGGCAACATTAACACGGGTAGGGCTAGTGGCCGGTAATCATAAAAAAATATAATAAGATAAAATAAATCGCAAATTGAAAATTGAAAATTTTCGAACGCTCGCTGACATAAGCTCTCTCTTTCCTTCGATTCGCCTGCTCTTTGCACGTTATTCGTTTTTATTTCATTGATGCGATGTTATGATCCGTGACCTCGGCAAATAACTTCTTTAAGTGCAGGTTGCTCCAAGATAGTATTTTAGAATTTTTTTATTAAATCAGGAAATAATAACGTTTAGTGAAATTTAAATATCTTCATAAAACGAAAACGAAACCGCTGTATAAGTAAAGGAATACACATGCCTACTTGCCCTTTATTTATCTGTCTTGTATTGTGTACATCTTTTGTTGGAGATACTAAATCAATAAATTGGTAAATAAAATCGTTGGTAGCTAGTCGCTTCCTTGTCGGTGAAGGGACATTATGCCTTTTTTTTGGGTGGGTAATTATCAAATAACTTCTCCCGCTCTGGGCGGAGCGGGAGGACGTGTCAAACTTTTACTGACTAAAACCCACCCGTGTTCCTTCATTTGCCTGTGTGCCAGGGTCACGAAATCCCTTTCGGACTAACTTGCAACCCTGGTAGGCATTGGTCCTAACGGAACCCGTTGATGCGTAAGGTTAAAAAAAATGATTACTCTTGGAAATAATTAATTTATTGACAAGTTAATTATCTCTTTTGTTGACCATACGGTAGCTATTTCACAGCTAGGTTCGATACTAACGCATTAAACATAGAAAATTTGAAATTCCACACACAAAGTGAAGTCTGATATGAATCGAACCATTATTATCCTCTTATCATTTCCTACCACTAATTTGACATATTATTATTTCTGTACAATAGCCAATTATAATCCGATGTAACAGAACATTTTACATTTTACGAATATATTGTATTCGAACTGAGAGTGAATTTTGTATTTCACTGAATTCAGTTTAAACAGCTTGTTTATTGGTCATTAGGACCTATATATATACACACATACTTAATTAATATCCTAAGTATACGTACATACAGGGTGGAAACTTTCAGCGGGGCAGTAAGGGGAAGTACCTTATCCATTGCAGCTACGCGAAAATGGTCTTAGGAGACTATTCTTATCTTTTTGAGAAATTTTAATCTGCATTCACAGATTTTGAAAAAAATGTACAGTCAGCAGGAAAATAAGCAATTTTCACAAAAACTTTTTTTTATGCCAATCGATCCTCTTTTTTATAAGGATCAAAAACCTCTATTGGACCAATTGAGGTTTGAGTGCAGCTAGTAATATTATAAATTCGAAAGTAACTCTGCATGTTTAACCTTTTCAAGCCTAAATCACTAAACCGATTGTTATGAAATTTTGCAGATAGGTAGCCTTTTTTTTTACGTGGGTAATTATCAAATAACTTCTCCCGCTCTGGGCGGAGCGGGGTAGCCTAGGACCTGGAAAACGACGTAGGCTACGTTTCGTCTTAGATATATGCATAAAAAATACAAAATAGACGTACAAGAAGTCGCTAGTTTTGTAATATTTCACACTATGGATTTTATAAAATAGTTCTGGAACTGACAGTATGACTGGCTGACTGACAGACAACATACGTACAACCTAAACGGAAGCCAGAAAAAACACCAATTCTTTAGAAAACAGAGAAAAAAAAAACTGAAAACTGATTTTTCCTATTCCAACCATAAACGGATCGAATCACAATTTCTTCCAATTTGACAGTTCAATTATAACGCAGATTTAAAAAAAAACGGTTAAGTAATTTGCTTGCGTCGACGGCAACAACTTGTTAATTTGTACAAAATATTGTAAAAGTTTTGATTTATTCATAGTGATTAATAATTGAAAAGAGCGTCACCTGCGTGATGAAATTTTCATGATAAAATTGTTAAATTATTGGTTGGTTTTTCATCTCATGTGTAATTTTATCTATCATCAGATATAATAACATAATAAACTAGCTTTTGCGAACGGCTTCGTCGCGTGCATGTCGGAAATTAAAACACGGTAATGTACTACCGGGATTAAAAGTACTATGTCCTAATTAAGGTAATGATCTACCCGTGTGCAAAATTTCACCCAAATCCGTTCAGCCGTTTTAACGTAAAAGCGTAAAAACCAATAAACTCACTTTCGCATTTATAATATTACTAGCTGCGCCCCGCGGTTTCACCCACGTAAGCCTCGATCCCATGGGAATATCGGGATAAAGAGTAGCCTATGTCTTAATCCAGGGTGTCAGCTACCTCCATACAAAATTTTATCAAAACTCGTTCAGCCATTTGAGCGTGAAGAAGTAACAGACACACACACTCACATTATTATTGTGATTGCAGAGCGGACGTTATACGAGTAACAGCTACCCTTAAACATTTGACTCATATTATATTTTTATCAAAGACGGCTCTACAATATGGAGAGACCACATTGTAGCAGATAAAATTGTGTGTAAGCATAATGTATTGTGTAGTGTTGTACGCACCAGTGTAAACCCAGTGTATTTCAAAAAAAAAATATCTTTGTGATTTATGTAGCGACCTTAGCGATGCAATTTGCTGAATTGCATTTTTGATATGGTTAAGGAACGCCAATTTTATCAAAATTAGTCCAGTCGTTTGAGCGTGAAGAAGTAACAAACATACACACACACACTCACAAACTTTCGCCTTTATAATATTAGTGTGATGTGTTGTGATATATACAGGGTGGATTTTTGAGATGGGGCAGTAAGGGCAGCTACCTTAACTGTTGTAGCTACAGGAAAACAGCCTTAAGAGACTGTCCTTATCTTTTTGAGAAATTTTGATCTGCAATCACAGATTTTGAAAAAAAAATGTACAGTCAGCAGGAAAATGGGCAATTTTCACGAAAACTTTTTTTTATGCTAATCGATCCTCTTTCTTATAAGGATCAAAAACCTCTATTGGACCAATTGAGGTTTGTGTACTAGAAAAGTCATAAATCGCAAAAAACTTTTCCCATACATTTTGTAAGAAATGATACTCCAACTTAGTTTTTTTTATAATGGACAGATGGACCGCTACAATGAAAACTGGCCAAAAAAAAAACAAAAAAATAAAAAAAAACTTCGTATTTCGAAATCGCATCAATCGCATTCCGGCAATTTGCAAGGCAGTGGATACACACATAATTATGGTCCTTTAACGTGACCACCTCACAGTCCTGATCTCACGCCTCTACACTTTTTTATGTGGCGCTATTTAAAAATTGAAATTTATAAAAAGAAATACAACTGTGTTCAGGAACTCAAAGATTTACTTACCACGATTATCTATGGAATTAATCCTAACACATTATCAGCTGCTACCCACTCTGTAGTAAAGAGAATAAACCTATGCTTATGTCAAAACGGCTACCATTCTGAACACCTCTAAACTTAGAGCACAAAAGTAAAATTTCTATTTTTATTTTCTATAATTAAATTTAAGGTGAAATAATACCCAAAGTAGAAGTTATAGTTCTTTTATTTGTTTTTCGATCAGTCTTTTTTGTAGCGGCCAGTTTATCGATGGTAAAAAATGTAAGTTCGAGTCTCATTTCCTACGAAATGTATGGAAAAATATTTTTGCGATTTATGACTTATCTAGTACTCAAACCTCAATTGGTCCAATAGAGGTTTTTGATCCTCATAAGAAAGAGGATCGATTGGCATAAAAAAAGTTTTAGTGAAAATTGCCCATTTTCTTGCTGACTGTACATTTTTTTCAAAATCTGTGAATACGCATCAAAATTTCTCAAAAAGTTAAGGACAGTCTCTTAAGGCCGTTTTCCTGTAGATAAAACGGTTAGAGTAGCTGCCCTTACTGCCCCATCTCAAAACTCCACCCTGTATACATATAGTGTGATGTAATATGATTAGTTAGGATTATGTAAGGATAGTGTTACGGCTGTCAAATAATCGTACAATTTCTCAAATTGCTTGATAAATACGTCTATACTGATAAGTAATAATACAGGGTCAATTTAAATTAGCTAACGAAACTCCGCAGACGTGGTGGGTATAACTAAAGACAACAAAAAAATAGTTTTTTTTGCAGTGTTTTTACTTGAAGTCGAGAAAATCTGTTTTCTTTTGTATTATCATGTGTATATATCGATACCCATCACGTTGTGAAGTATACACAAACAAAAACAGACTTTTTAAACTGATATAACAAGTGACTACTGGGTTGATGACACCAAAAAAAAAAACTCGTCAAATTATTTTATTTTTTATTTGATTATGTTTAGATATCCATCACGTCTGTGGAGTTACGCCAGCTAATTTAATTTAACCCTGTATAAAGAGGTAAAATTTGTGAGTTTGTATTTAAGGTGTAATCTTCGGAACTACTGATCCGATTCCGAAAACTCTTTCACTAATGGGAAGCTACCGTATTACCGAGTGCATAAGGTATATTTTATCTTAAAACACAAAAAAAAACACGGGGTTGAAGCCCAGATTCTGTTGTTCATCTTGGCAAAAAATTACGATTTTTGTTGACGTTTGTTTATTAAATTCAGCTGTCAATCTACAATTATACAAATACACAAATGTTCAAATGTCTCTGCTCAAATCTACAAATATACAAATGTTAAAAAAGATGATATCACTGATAGTGTGACCGAACTTTTGAAGGTAAATTGTAAGAAAATAATTTTGTGTGCTTTTCCGTACTTTGAGCACTTGTCAAACAGGCAAAACTGCTACATTCATATGTTAAATAATTACATGCATTTCTTAGTTAGTCACTATAGTGACAAGTTTATATTTTTTGACACCAACATTTTTGTTGATAAGCTAAGGTCGACTAGGGATACTGTGTATCTGCCTATTAGTTTTAGACGTCAAATAGCTAGGCTATTAGCTTTTAATATTAACCCAGACATAACTAATATGTCGAAGTCTTTATTTAGCACCACAATTAGTAATAGTACTAATGTTAAGGTGGTTAGTTCAAATAATTTAAACTAGTTTGTAAGACAACAGAAGGTACCACTAACAGTTTAGTTACACTTAATAACAAAATGGTATTTTCTAGCAAAAACATTGTTAACTGTAGAAATCTAAGCAGAAATCCTTGAAATTATTTCATCAAAATATTCAAGGTTTTTCTTCCAAACAATTGGAAATCGAATTGTTTTTAGAAAAAACAATGTTTGACATTATTTGTTTAACTGAGCATTGGTTAAAAGATTATGAAATGTTAATTAATTATGAGAATTATAGTGTGGCCAGTTGTTTTAACCGGAAATCAATGCTGCGTGGTGGTTCACTGATCTTAATTAGAAGTTGTATTAAAGCTAAAACTCGTAAAGACATAGTTGCTTTGTCGGTTGAACATAGCATTGAACTGTCTTGTGTTGAGCTAGATAGGCATGTTATAGTGTGCGTTAACAGACCCCCAAACTATCAAAACTACTCTATATTTGAGTCTGTTATGGAAGATGTTTTGGCAAAACTTGTAACTGGGAATAAATCAGTAATTATCTGTGGTGACTTTAACATTAATATTTTAGAAAATAATTCAAATACCAGTAGATTGTTAAATTTGTTTGAATCATTTAATTTGTCAAATGTGTTTGTAGAACCAACCCGAATAACTACGACTACTGCTACATGTATTGATAATGTTTTTGTTGCTGCGACTATTTAGATAAAGCTATAATTAATTATCTCCCTTCTGATCACAGCGGTCAAACCGTAACTTTTGAGTCCAACATACCAATACAGAAGGTGCAGATACAATTCAGACCAATAACATCTGTTAATTTAAATAAATTTAACAGCACTTTAATTTGTAAGTTAAGTGTTATGAACCTTACAATGAACAATGTTGACATTTTGTATAAAGAATTCTTTTCGGTAGTCCAAAGCGAGTTCAATATTTATTTTAAGAAGAACACTAAAACTATCAGCCCTAGGTTTTTATTTAGTGACTGGGCAACTAAAGGACTCAGGAAAAGTAGGGAAAGACTTTTCGAGCTGTATGGCCTTAAGCCTTATATAAACACGGAAACTTTTAATAAGTTTGTTGCTACTTACTCTAGAACTTTTAAAAACACTTGCAAGGCCGCTAAAGCCTTATACATTAGCAACAAGGTTAAATCAGCAGACAATAAAATAAAGACGGTTTGGAAAATTATCAATAATGAAACGAATAGGAACAAAAAGCATGATTCTGATTACGCACTGGAGACGTCATGTGGACTCATTTGCGATAGCAAACAAGTTGCTCAAGAGTTTGTAAATTTCTTTACCAGTATCCCACTTAAAACTACTGAAACCTTAAATTCCTCGCCCTTGCTCGCTTTTGACTCTGTAAGGGCGAACGTTGCAGCCTGCCCGATTGAATTTAACTTTAAGCATATTAACCCCATAATAGTATTAAAAGCTTTTAAGCAAATCAAGATCAAATTGTCCGAAGATCTTTGGGGAATGTCCATTAAAGTCTGTACCTCAATAATTGAGACTATAGCGCCTTACTTAGCCTTAATATTTAATTTGTGTGTGGATCAAGGAGTCTTCCCGGATTTAATGAAATACAGTAAGGTAATACCACTTTTCAAATCCGGAGACAGTAAAGACACAAATAATTATAGACCCGTATCCGTTTTGCCGGTTTTCAGCAAGGTGTTTGAAAAGGTAATGCTTAATCAAATGCTCAATCATTTCAACGCGAATAAAATCCTTCACGATCAACAGTATGGTTTCACCAAAGGACGTTGTACGACCGACGCCGGTGTAACCTTATTAAGACACATTTTTAACACGTGGGAAGAGGCCCAAGACGCCATAGGAATCTTTTGTGACCTTTCCAAGGCAGTTGATTGCGTCGATCACGAAACCTTACTCTTGAAGCTTGAGCATTACGGACTTGGAAAACTTGCGCTTAGTTTAGTAAAATCTTATTTAAACGATAGACAACAGCTAGTTCATATAAATGGTATCAATTCACTCGGTTTAAAAGTAAAAATGGGTGTTCCTCAAGGCTCGATATTGGGTCCTTTCCTCTTTTTAGTGTATATTAATGATCTTCTCCATTTATTAAAAAATCAACCACAAATGGTGTTATTTGCTGACGATACTTATACTTACAGATAGACGTGCTACAAATTTTGACGACGTAAATAACGCCCTACAGCAGGTCCAAAATTGGTTCACTGCCAATAATTTAGTATTAAATGGAAAGAAAACTAAGTGCATACGATTTTCTTTACCAAATGTAAAAAGTAGTGATTATGAGATAGTATTGAATCAAGAGAAACCAGAATTCGTCGATAAAACTGTTTTCCTGGGGATCACGCTCGACTCTAGGCTTCAATGGGGTCCTCATTTAACATCTCTTGCATGACGGCTAAGTTTAGCAGCATATGCTGTCAGAAAAATCCGTCAATTTACTGATGTAGATACCGCGAGGCTAGTCTATTTTAGTTACTTTCATAGTATCATGTCTTACGGTATTTTACTTTGGGGACGGGCTGCAGACATCGAGTCTATTTTTATTCTGCAGAAAAGAGCCATCAGAGCCATATATAATCTCCGCAGGCGCGATTCTCTTAGGGAACTGTTTAAGAATATTAACATCATGACGGTGTCTTGTCAATATATCTATGAAAACATCATGTACGTAAGAAAAAATTTACATCTTTTTAGTAAAAGAGGCGAAAGACAATTATAGTACTAGAAGTAGGGATCTATTAGCTCAACCAGGTTTCAGACTGGCTAAAGTAGACTCATCTTTCATGGGGTACTGTTTAAAATGTTATAATAAAATTCCTCCCCACATACTTCAACTAAATGAGACGAAATTCAAATCTTGTATAAAACGCACACTATGCAAGCAGGCATATTATAGGCTGGGGATTACATACACTGATAGAAATGCTTGGCTCAATGCTGGTCCTGCTCCACAACGTCAACTAATTGATTAACATTTGAAAATACTGTTGGAGCTGCTGAAGATTGTAAGACTATCTTTTCATTGTATAAACTCAATCACCTTTGTATTATATAATTGCATAACACAGGTGTGAGTACTATGTACAATAGAGCTACCATTTACCGGTAATATGTCTTTCATTGACTTGAATATGTCCTGGCAGCTGAGAGTATGTCATGCTCACTCAGATGTCTCGCTGATGGTGGCGTGTGTGTTGGATCATTTAGCTCCCTTCAAAATGGTTGAGCTGAATGGTGCTGATCCATGCGTCATGTTCGTGAACGGGCGCTGTCAGTTGGGACTGGTCATCTCTTAGCTGCCACGGCTTATTTTTAATTATTTTAGTTTTGAATTGTTTTTTTTTATCACGGACGCTTCTGACGTTTTGCATCGTTCTCACATGTATATTTTCAATAACAAATATTGTATCAAACTTTTGTATCAACTTTGTATCAAATATTTTATTTTAAAAGAGTGTCTGTGGAGTTTCTTGCCCGTTCTTCTCCATAGGAACCTACTATTTGGAATGGGCAACTAGCTTCATATTTGTAACTGACCGACTTGTTGACAATTCAAAAGTGCCTGTAAATGGTTTAATTGAAATAAATGCTGTGAGTTTGAGTTTGAGTTTGAATTTAAAGACAGGATTCTACAGTTGAATTATTCATTGGTGTCTTCGCTATTGCTGCGCATGAGATCCTGGGTTCGATTCATGGGTCTAGCACGGTGTTATTAGGTTTTCCATCTGGAATTTTTCAATAGCAGCTCGGAGTCTGGATTTGTGCTCGGTTGACTTAAACATATCTGCAGAAATGTGGGTGTACTATAAATACACCTCTGCTTAACCATTCGGGGAATACAGGTGTCTTGGCGTTGGTCAGGGCTCCAGAGAGAGAGGAAACTCCTCACAAATGTGCAACCATATCAAGCTCTTGATCCAAATTGCCTAACATAAACCTAACATACATTTAACTAACTTCATCTATCAGGCAGGATGACACATCACAATTTTCCGTTTTTCCAATTTTAATGTATTTATTTTAAAACAATCTTTAAGTCTCAAAAATCACAAAGAATGTGCGCTCTATGGATGGAGTAATGGAAATATGGAGAAGTATCTTTACGCTGCGTGAGTGTGCGTGATCCATCGCGCACAGGATGGATGGATAGCAGCACATAATGTAATTTTTGCTCCGTTGGTGTAATTGCTGTATGGCGTTCCAGTGAGAGGATAAATAAATAAATTAAGATCAAATTAAACATAAGCCCCTCAATTTTGGTGGACGCTCGTAGCTATTAGAAGCAAATGGTGCTACGCGAATAGATAGAACAAGAAATGAGTAGGGTTTATAAGAGGAAGTTTGAAATTGGTACCGGTGAATGAAAAGTAGTGTGGAAATCGGTTGTCATGGTATGGGCATGTGATGCGGAGGAATGAGGAAAACGTCGCGAGGAAAGTTTTGAGTATGAATTTGGATGCATGGCTACAAGAGTAGGGGTCGTCCCTACTCTTATAGACTCGATGAGGTGATGGATGGACTGTTTGAAAGATGAAATGGCTAGACAGAGGGTGACTACCGAGATGTCGACAGTCATAGAAATGTGGAATAAGGAGACAATGTATAAATCAAATGTCATGAACATGTGATGCGGAGGAATGAGGAAAATGTAGCGAGGAATGTGTTGAATATGAATGTAGATACCTATAAGAGTAGGGGTCTTCCCCTACTTTTATAGACACGATGACATGATAGATGGACTGCGTGGAAGATGATATGGCTAAACAGGGGATGACTACCGACATGTTGACAGATAGAGCAGTGTGGAATAAGAAGACAGTGTGGAAATCGGTTGTCATGGACATGTGATGCGGAGGCATGAGGAAAATGTAGCGAGGAATGTTTTAAATATGAATGTGGATGTATGGCTATAAGAGTAGGGGGTCTTTCCCTACTCTTATAGACACGACGACATGATGGGTGGATAGAGAAATGTGGAATAAGATGACATGTTGCGCCAAACACACATAAATTGGTACAAGAGCAAGATAAAGATAATAATGATGCTCGTAGTTATTACCATTGACTATAACAACTAGTATAAATTACTGTTTAACCCTTCTATTACATGTCCAAATGAATTGAATATTACTTGCTCATCTTCACATTAAAACTAAATCCCTTTGATGTATCCACTAATCCAAAACAACCTAACACATGACCTCTATTGACCCAAGGACAAAAAGGTCAACCTATTACGTCACGCAGGTGGAATCACAGCCACATATTCTCAATGGCTTGAATATTGGGGTCATAGTAACATATCCATATAATGGAGGAATGGTAATGATCAGAGATAACATCTTAATGATAATGCGCGCTCAACCGTGTCATTATATCGGATAGTCGATGTTCGACCGACCCGAAATTTGGACGTATGGTACTTATCTATTTTCGACGGAATTTGAAGATTTCTTTTTATTGATTTGGTGGGTTAGTACTTGTGGTCGGGCAGTGTAGGAGAATTTTTTTGGGAGAATACTTATAGAAATTAACGCTATGAAAGAAGAAGTAATGCATCTATCTCATTATATAAAATCGGAAGTCAATGTTCGACCGACCCGTTTGGACGTCATCATTCCATTTTTAACAGAATTTGAAGTTTTATTTTTATGTTTTTGCTGGGTTTGTATTTGTGGTCGGGCAGTGTAGGAGCAAATTTTTCGGAGATACTTATAGAAATTAACGCTGTGAAAGGAGTAGTGATGTATCTATCTTATTATCTCAAATAGGTAGTCAATGTACGACCGACCCGTTTGGACGTCATTATCCTATTTTTAACGGAATTTGAAGACTTCGTTTTATGTTTTTGCTGGGTTTGTTTTTGTGGTCGGGCAGTGTAGAAGCAAATTTTTGGGAGAAATTTGAAGATTTTGTTTTATTTTTTTGATGGATTAGTATTGGTGATCGAACGAAACTAAAGTATAAGGGGAAATTTTGGGAAAATTCGAAAGCGGAATTAATGTTTTTGTTAATAGAAAATAATTTATATAGTGATACTGGTATAGCGATACAATATTATTTTCGCGCGTGCCCAAAACCAGAAGCAACGCTGCCATCTTGTTTTTCAATACATTTCATGAAACAATTGCAGTAATGTCACAGATCACTGGCTGTCGCTGAAAACCAGCGCTGGGGCTCTGTCTCGCATAGGGTCGCAGCATTATGCTGAGCGATGGCCGTTTTGCGTGAATGTGTCGCATATATTTATTTTCCCTCAACTTGTTCTTTCGTGTTTGTGTTTAAATTTATTTGCGTTATGTTTACCGCAAATAAACGTATTTTCTTTCTTAGACAAATGGTTACCAAGCAGCGCCCCATGTCAACGTCACTCGAGAGCCAAAAGATCCGTGTAGCCTATTAAACCTATATGTGCCCACTGCTGGGACACAGGTCTCCTCTCTGTGAGTTGAGTGGGCCGTAGTCCACCACGCGGGCCCAGTGCTACGCGGGTTGGTTGTACCTAACCGTGTATATAAAAAAAAAACGGCCAAGTGCGAGTCGGACTCGCGCACGAAGGGTTCCGTACCATTATCTATAAAAATGGCAAAAAAATCACGTTTTTTGTATGGGAGTCCCACTTAAATATTTGTTTTATTTTAATTAAATTATTTATTTTTAAAGTGAATATATAACTAAATATTCTGTGAATATTTCAAGCGTCTACCTGTTGCCGTCATCAATATAGAGCAAAAAGGAGCAAAAAATCACGTTTGTTGTATGGGAGCCCCTTAAATATTTATTTTATTCTGTTTTTTAGTATTTGTTATAGCGGCAGCAGAAATACATCATCTGTGAAAATTTCAACTGTCTAACTATGACGGTTCATGAGACAGACGGACAGACAGACAGACAGACGGCGGAGCCTTAGTAATAGGGTTCCCGTTTTACCCTTTGGGTACGGAACCCTAAAAACATATTATATAAGATCTTTGCAACAATGTATAACTACAAACCAGGCGTCTATTTACTTAATTATTCAGATTTCTTTCCGAAAATAATATTCCCTATATTTACTACCATATTCCTCAATTGATGGTCAGCCTTTTTAATCAATATTTACATTTTAATTTGTCAGAATGTCATAAAATCTCTTTTATCATACTCTGACAATTTTTTTTTTATGACCAACAGTTATCTCCAATTTGGGGTAAAAACTGTGGCTTAGGAATTAACAAAACAAAATGCTATCGTTTTGAATAATAAATTCAATTTAATTATGTTGTCACTTAATTATTAAAGTATAATATGATGTGAGACTTCTTGGCGGGAAAGTGAAGCGTCATGTTAGCAGTTTTGTTTTATTTTCTAAAATTTGTGTTTAGCCGAATATTAATGTGTAATAGTGGTGGATTATTAACCATTAAGTGTTCGTGAACCTGCATTAATGTAGGCAAATGAAACAAAACAGTGCAACATCACTTTAAGTTCTCTCAAGAAGTCCGCGCGAGGTTTCAGTAAAGTGCCGCGTCTTTACTTAAACTCAAGGGGAGCGGGGCGGGATATCATCAATCATCTTTATCATGCATTGAGTGGAGTTCATTTCATAATTATTTAAATAACTTTGTACTTGTTACCTAATTTTACATGACACTGGCTAAATGCACAAACCGTGCGAAGCCAAAAAGAAAAGAAAAAAAAAAAAATATGATGTGAATTAGTGTACCTAATTAAGTAAGTACTTTGTTTTGTTAAATAGCATTTAAAGCCGATTAAATACTGGATTTTCAGTTCATGCATTTACGAATCAGTTGGGTGGTACTCGTAAATAATAATAATTCGATGATTTAAATTACCACCTTTTTCGCACATTTTAATTAAGTACAATTATCCAACACGCGGGCCTAGCACGGGTTGGTAGATGTCACATGTCTTCGAATTTTTGGTTCTAGGACTTGCCGGTTTCCCCACGATGTTTTCCCTCACCGTTTTGGGAGCACTGGTGATGAAATTAAATACACAAAGTAAAGCGCCTGACTGAGTTTGAACCCACGACCTACAAAACGTAAGTCGGTGCCGTTACCACTGCGCCACCACTGCTCACACAAACACGTAAACATCATTTCAATCCGCAATCCATCTACTACACAAATTCCATATTCTTTTCTTAATAAAAAGCGGACAATAGAAAGAGAATCGTCGAATCATTATAGAATCAAAACGGTCTCATGAAATAGAAAATACCATTAAAACGATCACAAAGGATTTGGCGAACAATTTTTCCGAGCCAATCCAAATACATTCGCTTGTTCGGTGGGGGCGGGTATCGGATTTCGAACCTATGACCTACAACTTGTAAGTCGCGCCCGTTACCACAGGGCCATCACTGTTATACAAAGCAAATGCTCGGTTCGAAAATACTGGAAACCAGCTAACATTAGGGTAATGACGTGTCCACTGCGGTAATGATGACCGATACTGTCTACCGCGGTACAGTCAGCGACAAAAGCCGATGATTTTGGTTATACCCATACACTGAAAAATAAAAGTGTTTGCTTTTGTGTTTGCTGAGATAAATAGTACAGGACTTTCTGTTTTTATTTTTATATTTACTTTATTTTATTTTTGTTCTTTATGTTTCTATGATTGTGTTTTAGTTTAATTTGTGATCTCTGCGAGTCCCAATAAATGCTTTTTCTTTCTTTCTTTAACAAAAATCCTGTTTATCGTTGAGCCCCACGCGACGCACCGGTGCGTTAAGTCTTTAATGTGATCACGCATCTTGACTCCATACGAGCCTAATAAGATCTTGACTTCTGAAGCTAGTAGAACTTTGTTAAATTATCGTGGTTCCGTTTACTAATAGTAATGAATTAGTTTAATTACGCGTAGTTATTTAATTTTGACCATTTTAAGAATGATATAATTATAACCAGTTGCTTGTTACCATGAACTTAAATTATTATTTCATAATTATATTGTATATCTATCAAATAATCATTTAAGTTCATGGTAATAAGCAACTTGGTAGCAAGTGAAGAATTAAAATCAAACAAAGCATGTATGATGCGACAAAGACCGGTGATTATTCTGTACATATACATTAAATGTCGATATAAATAAAATTAATTTGTTCCGGCAAATACGCTATCTTGTTTACTACTGCTCTAGCTGCCAACTAGCTGCGCCCCGCGGTTTCACCCGCGTAAGTCTCGATCCCGTAGGAATATCGAGATGAAAAGTAGCCTATGTTTTAATCCACGGTGTCGGCTACCTCCATACAAAATTTTATCAAAATTTGTTCAGCCGTTTAAGCGTGAAGAAGTCACAAACATACACGCACACACACTCACAAACTTTCGCCTTTATAATACGAGTGTTAGTGTGAAGATAAATAATGATTCCAAACATTTTAATGCCATTTTTATGAGAAAATGTATCTTAGTTAGTCTGCATTTTTTTTCAGTGTAGTTACTGTATGTTACAGTTATGGTTTAAAACATCTATAGGTTACACACTTACATACTATATTTATAATAAAGACGCTTTTTGTGTCAGTCTGTGTGACCGCGTATTTCTTCGAAACTATGCAAAGAATATTGATGCGGTTTTCTCCATCACTTAGATTTATTCCGGAAAGTTTATGTGTATAATACATTAAAAAATTACATCATCATCTGCCCAGCATTTTCCCCAACTATGTTGGGGTCGGCTTCCAGTCTAACCGGATGCAGCCAAATACCAGTATTTTACATGGAGCGACTGTCTATCTGACCTCAACAAACCAGTTACTGGGTCGATACCCCTTGGTAAGATTGGTTGTCAGACTTTCGGGCTTCTGACGACCCGTAACAACTGTCAAATATCTACAAATCACAAACGTGTGTTTCTATTTGCAAGCCAGTTCGAAATTTAAATCAAACCTTTGATAAGTTACCTCCTTGGTTTCCATGTTTCGGAGTAAAATATCGTTCCATTTTTAAATTATACGACAAATATGAGTTTTCTATGTAATTTATTTGGCCGCTAAACCACGACAAATAATTATGGATTTTCATACAACTTTTGGTGGCCGCTGCTCGCATGTATTTGGACAGTACAGCAATTTCGATTTATCTCGAAGGAGGTTGTTAAAATAATGCTCGAATTTCCAAGCATGTTTGAGAAAAAGTATATATTATATTATTTTTATTACCTATCGTTCGGTGACAGTGATATCTTACTATCAAGTGGGCTGCCTGCTTGTTTATCACTCAATTACATTAAAAAAAAATATTTAACCGATTCTCCAAAAAAATTATTGATATTCTAATGATGGACACGTAATTACATTAATGAACCTCTAAAAACTTTTTGCGCTTCTAATACTGCATAATTTTTATAATAATTGAGCCTCTTTTTAACTTTCTGGCTTTTTCACACAGTTGTTCGCAGTAACAAAGCTAGAGTATCCCGACTAAACGGTTTAGGTTAGGTTGGAACTGTAACCAACCACACGCGAGCCGAATTGAACTCAAACTCAAACTCAAACTCAAACTCAAAGCATTTATTTCAATTAAACCATTTACAGGCACTTTTGAATTGTCAACAAGTCGGTCAGTTACAAATATGAAGCTAGTTGCCCATTCCAAATAGTAGGTTCCTATGGAGAAGAACGGGCAAGAAACTCCACAGACACTCTTTTAAAATAAAATATTTGATACAAAGTATTGGTTACATCATTCTTATTGAAAATATACATGTGAGAACGATGCAAAACGTCAGAAGCGTCCGTGATAAAAAAAAACAATTCAAAACTAAAATAATTAAAAATAAGCCGTGGCAGCTAAGAGATGACCAGTCCCAACTGACAGCGCCCGTTCACGAACATGACGCATGGATCAGCACCATTCAGCTCAACCATTTTGAAGGGAGCTAAATGATCCAACACACACGCCACCATCAGCGAGACATCTGAGTGAGCATGACATACTCTCAGCTGCCAGGACATATTCAAGTCAATGAAAGACATATTACCCGGTAAATGGTAGCTCTATTGTACATAGTACTCACACCTGTGTTATGCAATTATATAATTATTTGGTCTTTGGAATTAATTGGTCGCAGTAACTAAGCTATGGCCCCCGACCAATGGGTTAGGTAAGGTTAGAACTGTGAACATCCGCGCGAGAGGCGAGCGAGCGCGTTACTTAGCTATTTAGTATTTTTAGGACTCCAAAATAAGAATTATTTGGGGTTTCACAAAAACAGTTTTTCAATTATAGTTTTAGGAGCGAAAATTGAATTATTACAGGTTTGATTAAAATATAGATTTAGAAAAAATAGAATAAAGAATAGTAGAGAATAGTTTGATTATAATTAAGAAGATGTAGTAACAAAAAAAAAAAAAACATAGTAAAGTAGTAATAGTAGTCAAATTGCAAAGATATGCTTAGATGGTTTGGTCATGTTGAGAGGATGAGTGAAACGCGACTAACAAAAGGTATTTATAAAGCAGAGGTGAGTAGAAACGCCGGGAGGGGACGCCCTAGGAGGACATATAGTGACCAACCTGGTGATGTTCTTCAGAAAGGTCAGGTGCGTAGTACTCGCAATCGGCGTGCGTGTATGACCAGATGTATGAACATAGGCGAAGCAAAAGGAGTATGTAAGGAGCGTAGCAGGTGGCGTTCTATAGTTTTTGCCTACCCCCATGGGAAGAAGGCGTGAGTTTATGTATGTATGTATGATTAAAATATGCCATAAAAAAATCTCCGGGTATAGTGTTTTAACCCACTTTAGTCGTCAACAGTAGGGTGTGCACACTACGCATTACCCACGATTCAATACACTATGGTGACCAAATTTTGCGGTCCCCAATCCCTACTGAATGATATCACGGTGTATTATAGGGTTGAATGGGCTTTCCATTTGAATAACGTTTTACGCAATTTTGGTTTCGTCATCATTTAAAACTAATTTCTTTAGAATTGTGCGTAATGGTATGTCATTATGTGTTTTGCGTTAAATTTATTTTGGCATCAGCCTATGTAATGAGCTGTAGTGGTGGCCCAGTGGCCTTACGAGTAATTGTAGGTCGTAGGTCTGAACCCAGACAGGCGCTTTACTTTGTGTAAATTATTTCATCATCACTGCCCACAAAACGGTGAAGGAAAACATCGTGAGGAAACTGGCATGTCCTAGAACCAAAAATTCGGAGACATTCCTATGATACTAGCATACTGACAAAAAGAAGGAAAGATTTGATATTAAATATCCCTAGGACAAGGACTCTGCTTGCCAGTATTTAATTTAGTAAACGATCTGCTGCGCTATATAATAAAATCAATAAATACATCTATATTTATCCCAAAAACTACTATGACAGTAAAAAAATAATAATGGAATGGATACAAACGCTTACCTACAATGAAACTGAAACACGTCTGAAACCTTGACACATACACACCCTCACACTCACTTACTCTCACTCACACCTACAGGCTACACTTTCACTTACATATTGGTACTCACACATACTTAAACCCACACATTCGATTTATCTAATTTAATTTTAATTTAATTTAATGTTAATTTATATAGTTTTAGCATAACAATTATACGTTTAGTTTTTTATATAACACGTCATGCTATGGAAGAGCGGACTCTCCTAATACAGGCACTATCTGCCTAAAAGAAGGATCCAATAAAAAAATCTTGTTTTACCAATAAACTTTTTTATTTATTTATGTGACATCTACCGATCCGCACTGTCCCCTCGTGGTGGATTACAGCCCTGTTCCTTTCACTGAGAGGAGACCTGTGTCCCAGCAGTGGGAACATTGTAGGGTGATTATGCTATATTATGATGATGTGATGGTTACCAGCACAATAATGGGATTTCTCATCAGCAAAAATGACAAACTTTTATCCCTTATTTAACTCCTTTAGGGTTGGCATCTCTTGTGCAAAATTTCATGCTTCTAGACCGCCGTTTACGCTTTGCTCACTTATATGTCTAGATAGAGTGTCGCGCTGCAAATGCACTAAAACAAACAGGCCAACTTTGTTATGCTGGTGTACGTGACAGCTACGTCTTACGCTCGCGCTAGGTCACTATGCTGTCATTGTGTTATTCTAGTGTACATGTATTTTGCGGCCAACAGTTGGACGCAATTTTTTTCTACGAGTGTCTATCTCGCCTGTCAGTGAATTTAGGATTTTTATTAAGTAAATTAGCTATGTATATTTTAGTAGATATTTTACTTCAATGAGTTTAAACCGAAACCAAAATGAAGAACCAAAACAAAACAAACAAAAATATAAAATTTTGAGTAAACATACAAAAAATGTGGTTAATAGCAAAAAGCCAGAAAAAACAATGAAACTCTTTGAATAGTCTTTTTTCATTAACAATAATTTTTTTTTTAGAAAAGTACGATGAATCAAAGGACGCCATTAAAATCAGTCGATATCCTAATTACGTAGGAGTGTCATAAATGCTATGACAAGTGAATGTTACCGCGATAGCATCTTAACGACTGGATCGATAGACGATAGCAATTCTAGGACATTTATGTTATGATTTTGAATCGAAATAAAGCTTATAGGTGTTGATTGAATGTTTCAATTATAAAGATTTTATGATCTCAATTGTTTACTATCACTATAACTTAGTTTTCATAATTTTATTAAATCTTATTGCTTGCTGCGGTCAGTACGTGGGTTGGTGGCTATAACGTATCGATACACCTCGAAAAGCACGTTGAGCCGTTGGTCCCGGCTGTCATTCGTAGGTCTTTGGCAGTTGTTACGGGTGTTCAGAAGCTCAAAAGTCTGAGAATCAGTCTTACCAAGGGGTATCGTGTTACTCAGTAACTGCGTTGTGGAGGTCATATAGGCAGTCGCCCCATGTAAAATACTGGTATTCAGCTGCATCCGGTAATACCGACCCCAATATAGCTGGGAAAAAAATAAACAAATTGATTGACTATTATTATATGTCTCTTCTAGTCTAATAAACAAACAGTCCGTTTGGTGCCGGACGTAAAGAATAGCACCATCCTATTTCTTCTCGTGGGTGTCGTAAAAGGCGACTAAGGGACTTACTAGAGAATGGGCAGCAGCGTTCTCTATGCATTTTAACACCATACTCCGATCGCCAACCCGCCTGCCAAGCATGGTGATTATGGCAATCCCTCCCTTTGGGGGAGGCCTATATCCAGCAGTGGACGTCTTTCGGCTGAAATGAAGGTGATGCAACAAACAGTTACCTACATATTTTTTTTAAATAAAATAGGTACAGACGATGGACTTGCAGCGTTAAAAATATTCAAAACTTTAAAATTTTGAAGGCTTACGTTCATTTGAAGTCAATAAAACTGCCAAACTGAATAAAATAGTGAAAATTTGGTTTACGACTGTACATTTAGGATTGCCAATGAATAAAATAAAGGCTATAAAAAATACGACTTGAATCTCAATGACACTGGTTTATTTATACGAAAATATCAGTTAGTTTGCTGTTATCATGTAAGCAAGTGCATCTCTAAAGGCTCGTGCAGACTCACGGACAGGCAGCGCGACTCTTGTCGCACGTACGAGCCTTAAAGCTTCGGCGAAGAAAGCCGACAACGGTCATGCAATAACGGCTGTCCAAATGCACAGCGTTTTTTGACACATCAATATCAAATACTGGTGAAATTGACAGATTTTCATGACGGCTGCTATAATATAATATGACGGCACCGCTTTGCTGGAAAACCAAAGCTTAATGACTGATTTTCCAAACAGCTGATAACTTTATTTAAAAAAAACGGCCAAGTGGGTGTCGGACCACGCACAATGAGGGCTAGCGCGCACTGCAGTGCGGTGGAATGCGGTGCGTTATTTCTACCGTATGGTATAATAAAACCGCATGCGTTTTTAGGGTTCCGTACCTCAAAAGGAAAAAACGGAACCCTTATAGGATCACTCGTGTGTCTGTCTGTCTGTCCGTCTGTCATGATCATAGATTCTTTTAAGTTTTCCTATAATCTATAAGTACAGAACTATTTTGTGTATTTAAAAAAAAAATAAGGTTCACAAGTTACGGAGGGGGGTACAGTCAATTTTCATCTATTTTCTTAAATAACTTTAAAAGTATTTATTTTAATATTATAAATATCTGAAATCCTTACAATAAAATAAGCCTTTTCATTTGAGCCACACGATACAGTTTGCAAAACTGTTTTTTTTTTTAATTTTCTAATGTGCCCCCATTGAAAATTAATTTAGCTAGCGCTACTCCGCAGACGTTCTAGTTAACCCGTGTGGTGCCGGACGTAAAGAATAGCACCACCCCATTTCTTCCCATGGGTGTCGTAAAAGGCGACTAAGGGACTTACTAGAGAATGGGCAGCAGCGTTCTCTATGCATTCAAACACCATACTGCGATCACCAACCCGCCTGCCAAGCGTTGCGATTATGGCAACCCCCTCCCCCTTAGGGGGAGGCCTATGTCCAGCAGTGGACGTTTTTCGGCTGAAATAATGATGATGACTCCGCAGACGTGATGGGTCGATCGATAACTAAACACGTTAAAATAAAAATAAAACTCCTCAAAAGTGACCCCCATATTCAAAACTCATTTATTTACGTTACACGTCCGTGTTTGGGTCCCAGAAATTCATATGTGAACCAAGTTTCAACTTAATCGGTCCAGTCGATTTGGAGCAAATTGGCTGTGACAGACGGACAGACAGGCAGACACACGACTGATCCTATAAGGGATCCGTTTTTTTCTTCTGAGGTACGGAACCCTAAAAAAAACCCTTTTTTTGGGTAGGAAAACCCCTAAAGGGGTTAAATGGGAAATGATTTTTTTTTGGAAAATATTATTTTTTTCCGATAGGAAAGTTTCATCGGGCGCATGGCTCATAGTTCCAATAATTGCGGCTAAACACGCTTTGTTTATCAAGTGACGGTTTTTAGGGTTCCGTACCCAAAGGGTAAAACGGGAACCCTGTTATTATGGCTCCGCCGTCTGTCTGTCTGTCTGTCTGTCCGTCTGTCACCAGGCTGTATCTCATGAACCGTGATAGTTAGACAGTTGAAACTTTCACAGATGATGTATTTCTGTTGCCGCTATAACAACAAATACTAAGAAACAGAATAAAATAAATATTTAAGTAGGCTCCCATACAACAAACGTGCTTTTTTTGCTCGATATTGATAACTGCAACAGGTAGACGCTTGAAATATTCTCAGAATATTCATTTACTCGTATATATTCACTTTAAAAATAAATAATTAAAATAAACTAAAACAAATATTTAAGGGTATTTATTCCCATACAACAAACGTGATTTTTTTGCCGTTTTTATAGATAGTGGTACGGAACCCTTCGTGCGCGAGTCTGACTCGCACTTGGCCGGTTTTTTTTTTAAATATATTGTCTGACATTTTACATGGGCAGCCTCTCGACAAGTTGTACGCAGAAAGCCATCAATGTTTTTCCAGCACAATATAAAAAATGCATTCAGGATGCTGCTGGGGTTGCCACACTTTTGCAGTACATCGGGAATGTTTGTTGATGACACAGATCGCTTCGCAGCGATCTGACGTAAACGTGCCCCGTCACTGCTGCAGAGAGTCTCGAGCAGCTCGAACAGTCTCCTGAATGTTATTGCGGGGAAAATTGATCGATCGTCCATTATTTGTCGAATCTACATGTTTACTAACTTAGTTATTAAGTTTAATGTTTAGTAATAAATATTAAATTTCCGAAATAAAATTATTTTTATTATCCGCAGGTCCCGGCTTCTGGGGTCTCATCAACCCCCAATGGAGCATGTGCAACAAGGGGCGGCGACAGAGCCCCGTCAACATAGAACCCGACAAACTGCTGTTCGACCCCTGGCTTCGAGACATTCAGTTCGATAAACATAAGGTAAGGATAATATGACGATGCGCTACGTTTTGTGTACAGCTTTGTGTACAGCAACTAACTCACTAGTTTATATTTTTTTTTGTAAATTATAGTGGTTTTGAGCTGTTGATGAAAAACTTACAATAGTTGTTGAATGACAAAGACAGAGGGGCATTGTTGGTAAACATTCGTGAAATTGTTTCACGAAATTGTAATGAATAAATAAGATGGCGGCGTTAGTTCCAAATTTTGCCACCCGTCAGAAATCCTTGTACGGATATATTCATGTTTTTCTTCATCTTCTTCAGTATTGGTAAAAACTGTAACTTATTATAAAAACAGCTCATCAACTTAGCTTACCACTGTCCCTGAATCAAGGGCTCTTCCGAGTGAACAGCTTAGTCGGAGTAAAAATATTACCCAATCAGCAAAGTAGAGCAAGGTTAAAAGAAAGAAAGAAAACACGTATAATTGCGGCAAACATGACGCAAAAAAGAAAAACACAAAAATAAGAAAGGTCAATCAAAGATTTATTTGCAAACTAAGTGTACATTTTGATGTTATTTTATAATGTAGGTATTTATAACAGGTTGGGGGAAACATGCGTCACATCCACGCAAAACGGCTATCGCTCAGCATTATGCTGCGACCCTATGCAAGACAGAGCCTCAGCGCTGGTTTTCAGCGACAGCCGGCGCTGAGGTAATGACATCGTCCGGTGCAGCAAACAATTAATAGGACGCTGTACTGGTACAGCATACACATACATACATAAAGATAAATAATGATAAACTAAACAGGAATATTAAAAATAGACATACATGCTGTGAGAATATCATCCAAATAGTAAATGTTAATTTCAGTTGTGCCATTCCATAAAAATCTCACCGTGAAAACTAAGGTAGAATGAGCTATAAATCCCTAGCATTAGGTAGGTAAGGCCCCGCGGGTCACCACCGCCATGCTGATTTCAAAATTCACATGAAGTTTCCTGACGAATAAGAAAAAATGCTTTAAATGGATATTCACTCACAAACCAGAGTGAAAAACTACAGTGTGCGTTGCAAATTCAACATCACGACCGCATTATAAAGCTCACTTCACACTACTGTGGAAATTTTATGACAGTAACTCATATTTTTAGTAACTAATTTATTTAACAACTACTTGGACATTTAATTTTATCTAAAAAATATGCTTGCTGAATTGTACCTAATCTTTAATGAATAATGATGATTTGATAAGTACCTATACAATTTTTATGATTTAATTTTGATGAATATTATCACGGTTTGTGCACCATCTTTTCCTACCAATTTGTACGCCACGATATGCGGTTGAACATGTTAGAACTTAGAAAGAAAAAATAAGAAAAGAAAATACGTTTATTTGCGGTAAACATAACGCAAAGAAATAAAAACACGAACACGAAATAACAAGTTGAGGGAAAATATGCGTCACATTCACGCAAAACGGACATCGCTCAGCATAATGCTGCGACCCTATGCGAGACAGAGCCTCAGCGCTGGTTTTCAGCGACAGCCGGCGTTGACGTGATGACGTCAACCGGTGCAGCATTAAATGAGATAAAAATAAACAAAATAAGAAATAAAATAAACAACAACTTAATAACTTTTCTGTATCTTTCATTATCTTGCATGCAATGTATCATGTACACCATGTTTAAACAAATAAAATTTTACTTACTACTTCGCTCTTTGAACATGATTGATCAACAATCATCATCATCATCTTTTCAGCCCGGAATCACCCACTGCTAGGTTTTTAATAAAAAAAAAATATTTTTTTTTTATTGTTCCAAAAACAGTGTTACAGATTATTTTTCCACCAGTTATTGATAAGCAAAAACTATGCAATACTGCAGTACTTAACTTTAGTGGAAAAGATCACCTGTATCCTGTACAAGTTAAATAAAACTGTATCACAGGAGACAGAAGGTAAAACGGGAACGGGTAGGTATATACCTCCCCATTTTAGGGTTCCGTACCCAAAAGGTAAAACGGGAACCCTATTACTAAGGCTCCGCCGTCTGTCTGTCTGTCTGTCCGTCTGTCACCAGGCTGTATCTCATGAACCGTGATAGCTAGACAGTTGAAATTTTCACAGATGATGTATTTTTTTTTTTAATATTTAAATTAAAATAAAACAAATATTTAAGGGGGGTTCTCCCATACAACAAACGTGATTTTTTTTGCCGTTTTTATAGATAATGGTACGGAACCCTTCGTGCGCGAATCCGACTCGCACTTGGCCGGTTTTTCAGCCATTTTTCCCGTGCGTTCCTCATCCAGGTGTTACCCGCGACTTTGACGATGTCATCAACCCAACGCGCTTTTGACGGCCCTGGATTCTTCGGCCACCATTCGGTCACAGCTTAACTCCATCGACCAACTCCGCGTATAACTAGATGTACTGCCCAACTCAACTTGAGGCTCATCGCCCTGTCTCCGACGTCGTAGACTTTCGAACGACCGACGACGGATTTCGGTGTTATGCACTCGGTTTAATAGGGTTATGCCAATTATAGTTCGCTTCATGGCCCTTTGTACAACTCGTATGCGGTGGACAGTCTCCTTTGTGATCATATCTCAGCACGGCACCGTAGGTAATTGTTGGCAGGACATATTGATTGAAAAGGCGGGCACTGGGGGAACTTTTTGGGCCGAAAAATATGTTCATGCTAATCAAACGCCCAGCCAGCTTTCAAAATGAACAACAATTGGTATACAGCTGTATTCTTTAGTCTAGAAGCCTTTCTTTATCTTTATGTTTGGATGAGGCTCTTATATTATGAATCAATGCGAAAGTAACTCTGGCTCTCTGATTGTTACCTTTTCACGTCTCTGACCGATATATATCAAAGGCAGATAGGTAAACTGAGACCCGGTGAAGGACATAGGCAACTTTTCTTTTCACTGGTATAGTATTTACTAATTCCAGAATTCCATGCTATTATAAAGTACTTACTAATTCCATGCTATTAAAAAGTACTTACTAATTCCGTGTTGAAGCTGTCACTTCCTGTTACACACTTCTGTTCCTTTTCACGAAATCACTCCCACAGAAAGCGAGAGGAAAGATGTTACAGATCATAAAATCGGTTGTCTATAGAGTATCCAGGAAGAAAAAAATCGGTTGTCTACAGAATATCCAGGAAGAAAAAAGGTGTTCATAAAACGTTGCGATAACGCCCAATCAGTGTAAACTCCCTTAAAACATTAACATTGCCGTGGTCGCGTCCACGGTAATCCTATGCTAAAACATGGTAAGCCAGCTGCGATACTACAAGTTTACATGGTTTTTAGTTACATTACCATAAGCCTACAAGATATACTACTGAAAGTTGGACACTTATTTTTTTTAAAGTTCAGTTAAACTAAAGTGCAACCACCTTCTAAAAAGTTCGGGTTAACTTCTCTTGCAGACAGTTTCATACAAATTAGTTTTTATATTTTAAATCGGGTCAATAGTGCCTATCTGAAAAAATTAAACAGGCCTTGCTTCTTAAAAAAAACCGGCTAAGTGCGAGTCGGACTCGCGCACGAACGGTTCCGTACCATTATCTATAAAAATGGCAAAAAAAATCAAGTTTGTTGCATGGGAGCCTCCCTTAAATATTTGTTTTATTTTAATTTAATTATTTATTTTTAAAGTGAATACATAACTGAATATTCTGTGAATATTTCAAGCGTCTACTTGTTGCCGTTATTAATATCGAGCAAAAACTAGCAAAAAAATCACGTTTGTTGTGTGGGAGCCCCCTTAAATATTTATTTAATTCTGTTTTTTAGTATTTGTTGTTATAGCGGCAACAGAAATACATCATCTGTGAAAATTTCAACTGTCTAACTATCACGGTTCATGAGATACAGCCTGGTTACAGACGGACAGACAGACAGACAGACGGCGGAGCCTTCCCGTTTTACCCTTTGGGTACGGAACCCTAAAAATGGCATTTCCAAATCCAACCAAATAATTCTCATTTTGCTTTCCTAAAAATATTAAGGAACACTCTTTTTCTGTGAACCGCAAGTAATTCCTATTTTGGGGTCCAAAAATATCCAATAGCCAACTGCGATTAGCTTGAATGTACCGTTTCGTCGGCGCGGCGGCGTATTCTAGTTTAGTTACTGCGACTGAGAAAAAAACCAGAAATATAAAAAGCTCATTTATTAAAAAAGGAGAACATCATTAGACGCCCAAAAACTTTTTAGCGGTTCATTAATTTTAAAAAGCGTACATCATTAGAAGGTCAATAAGTTTATTAGAGGATTTGTTAAATATTTCCTTATGTATATAATATTTATATATGCTTTACAAACTGCGAATCAGACACGAGTCATTTATTATTATAACATTATAGATACTAACGTAAATGCCATAGGTAGGTACTATTTCAAAGAACCAATAAAGGCTTCTACATACTGGCGCGACTTGTCGCGTGAAGTGACACCGGTAGAACAATTTCTATGAAAAATTCCAGGAAATTTTTCTACCGGTGCACGGTGTCGCGTCGCGCGACATGTCGCGCCAGTATGTAGAAGCCTTTAATCATGATTTAGTTCCATTATTATTACTGAACATGAATAATAATGATTTCACGAATCCTATTTCGCTTTGAAATAGTAGCAAATGTAACGATTTACTAGGTTTGATTTTCCATGAAATGTTAAATAGTACTTTAATAAGCTTCATGACATGTAGCTTGTTTATTTTTGCAACTAATTTCCTCCTATTAATTATATTAAGGCGCTGACAAGAGGCAAATGATAAAAGTAGTATTGTCTTAAACAAAGAAATTGCCAAATCTATATAGTTTGTGGTAGCAGAAAAAATATATGTTATTCTTAAACACATTTCTCAGAACTTGGTTGTTACCAAAACACGTTAAGTAAACAAAATCTCAATACACATTAACGGTAAACGGAATTGAAACTTAAAGTAAAGGGTTAGCCTTTACTTTAAGTTTCAATTCAAAATATCTGTATTAAATATCAACGTACGGTTGAATGAATGAATGAATGAAATGCACCGACCCCAGCATGGTTAAACCAGACTCGATTGCTCGAATGAACCCAGAGATTCACCCTAGCCCCTGAAGCCTCATGTTTCATGAGACTACAGAGACCATTTGTATATCAAAGAGTAGACCGGGGGGCGCGATAATGGTAGGGAAGACGTGCCCTTGGGATATGGAAGGATTATTAGAGCCTACCGGATATGCATCCTTACGGTTGGTATTTAATTAATAACAAGAACGTTTTATTTGTATGCAGAACTTGGTTGTTTTTTATTTCCGATTACTCAACTAATTTTTGAGTAAATAAATAATTGCCTCATACTTTGCAATAAATTACAAGCATTGTGTCTTCGCTCTTCTGTTTCTTTTGTATGCAGTCTGACAGTGACAGCTGTTTACCTGTTGTCAGCGTCTTAAGACGTTAAAGACGTCATCCTAATTTCCACCATAGCTTCAGCCACTAAGCAGCATTGCTGTAGAATCTTGGGGTCTACTTCGAAGCGATAATCCGAAGTATCGGAATGTTCGGTCGTTTCTTGACTTCCTAAGTTTCCTTTTTTGACTTTGATTTAAGGAGTCAAAGTCAAAAAAGGAAACTGGAAGTCACAATCCCGACTTCAAGTCACATTTTTGACTTTGACTTATCTCTTTGACTGTCGTTTTTTTTGCTGTAGTCATCCATAGTTAGCGGTACTTAACCGGTACGGAACCCCAGGCTCATAAGACTTTTCAACTAGGCAGAGTTGAAAAGTCTTGGTCTTAAGCGTCTAAGTATTTAATCAAAAATGATATAATAATAATGAGTAGTTCTTTAATAAGTTGTTACCACAAATATGACGCATTAACAATTATCTCATTAGAAACGCTTATTTTAGCGGTTTTAGTGCTTAATTTTAGTCATAGTCATTTCACCCTATAACATAATTCTAACAACTAATTGATACCCAAGTAATTGCTACATGTAATATCCATTAAAACTGATAAAAACGCCACTGTACGCTAACAAAGAGCTACGTTCGGTTAGATTAGGGCTCCTACAGACCAGAATACTTTACTATAATACTTCACCAATAAAATTTTGTTTGTCTTGTGCCCGATTTGAAAATCCTACCAATATTGGTCCTCGTTCCCGCATATTTGTCTTGCTTTGACACGTGTTTTTTTTTATTAAGCACATGTGCTATTTTTGTCTCTATCTTTGCCTGGATTTAGTGCTCGACCGACGGTCAGCGCTGACATCGATCGCATGCCATTTTATATGGAATCGCGCTCGCTGACCGTCATCTGTGTTACACTAAACACGTCCATTTATCGTCTGTGTCTTGGTACGCGACCGACTTCAGCGTAACACTAAATCCCGCCTTAGGGCTGCGAAAACCCGAAATCATTGTGGTAGTTGACACAACCATGTCTTACCAAGGGTTAATGTGTTAACCAGTAACTGGATTGTGGAGGTCAGATAGACAGTCGCTCCGTGTAAAATACTGCTATTCAGCTGCATCTGGTTTGACTAGAAGCCGATCCCAACATAGACTAGACAGATGATGACGATTGTAAGTCTGAAATCGCCAAATATCAAATATTATATTTAACTACTTGAGTAGGTACCATAATGCACGAAAGAGCTAATTCCAAAGGCATATCTAATGAATATAGTTACAGTTCGTGCAGAATTATTCATTTATAGTGAGTTACAAGCTTGCTCAATGCGATGCTAATGTATGCGGCCCACGATAGCCTATCGGGCTATCGGCCACGTTTTTGCAACATACATTGTGCTATACTGGGCCAGTTTTAGGGGAGGGCCGTGTAGTAGCTTTCCCTTGCTAGTCACGATATATTATTATGTTATGCGATGTAAGGCAGAAGTTAAACAGTCTGTCGATACTCGTAGTGTTTTTTTAAGAAACTCTGTTTAATTTAATTAATTGTTTCTTAGGCCCGCTTGCGCTATACTATTCACTACAACTGCAGCTGCGGATTCACCTTAAGTAGTTTGTATTGATTTTATTTTGTATTTCTTATTTATAATCTCACTGTATGCTGCACCGGTCGACATCACCACATCTACGCTGGCTGTCGCTGAAAACCAGCGCTGGGGCTGTGTCGCATAGGGTCGCAGCATTATGCTGAGCGATAGCCGTTTTGCGTAAATATGACGCATATTTTCCCCCAACTTGTTCTTTTTGTATTTGTGTGCCTTCTTTGCGTCATGTTTACCGCAAATAAACGTTTTTTGTCTCTTTTTCTTTTCACTAAATGCATTTAACACTAAAGTTATTTAAAGCATCATTATATCTCTGGCAACTTCAAACGATTGACAGAAATGGAACGATATTTTAAACACATAACATAACATCACGCCTGTAATCCCCGAAAGGATAGGTAGTGGTGTACCTATGGTACACCCATATTTCAACAGTTAAGTTTGATTCCCATTTAATAGGGGAGCAAGCATATTGCCATCAGTGCCCAAATCCAGACTCCGGGCTGCTACTGAGACATCCCTGAAGGGAAACCCAATAACACTTTGCCCGACCTGGGAATTGAACCCAGGGTGTCATGTTCAACAGTAGCGTTTGTGACCAATGTGGCCAATGAGGCAGTTTAGCGCTAAATGTATTTAATAATTTGTGGTGCACGTGAGTATGTATTGTATCATTTTTAAATCTATTACTTTAAAAATATTATAAAATAAAGTTGCTGCTCGTGTATGTTTGTGTGACCGCTTAGATCTTCCAAACTCCACAATGGATTTTGAAGCGGTTTTCACAATCACTTAGAACATTTATTTCGAAATGTTTATGTATGAGTATATGTCGTATATGGAATTGTCGAATCCGCTGTTTTACAAAACCGCTAGTTGTTTTACAAAACAGCTCCGTTATGTTCCATTGCGCTACGTTTAACAAAACCGCTACCCACGTTTAGACGTAACGCAGAATGGCTTGTCTGCAGCACAATAAGCTTTTGGTTTGGCTTCGAATGGTGAATTGGTCGCTGTAACTAAGCTAGGGCACCATGACCAATTGGTTTAGGTTAGTTTAGAAGTGTTACCAACCACGCGTGAGTCGAGCGAGCAAAGCAAGCAGTGTTGCGGCAGTGGCCGGCGAGCGCTACTTCCACGTTGGTCGCAGTTACTTGGCTATTTAGTATTTTTAGAACTGACTTTTATAAAACTATAATGTTTTCACTTGAGTTAGGGTAGTTTTCACCCATATACTATATATAATTCACTTTATTTATTTCTATTACGGACGCCATTATTGTTGTTTGGAAAAATTAGAACTAAAATCTATAATCTGACGTTTCATTTCACGCGGTTTTACATAGTTACCTCTAATCGTCGACCCGCTGCATTGACAAATGCAAAACGTTTATGCAATTTTGCGTATTAAAAGTTCAGTGATTATGAAAAACCGCTAAACGTCGTTCAGCTATTTTACATAACGGAGCTGTTTTGTAAAAACAATGAGCCGTTTTGTAAAACAGCGGATTCGCCAATCCATCTACGACATATACATTGATATATAACTTAGTTAAAGTGAAGAAATCTCGATATTTTGACGTCGCTATTGCACCCGTGTGAAACAGAAGCGGGTCGCTAGTACCTACCTAATTGTTCAATGACATTATTCTGTAAATTGGCTGTAAGGTGGCCCGTACACCTTCAATAAGTTTGCCCAATATGATTGAATCAGCCCTTTCACTCAGACGATCTTATTCTAACTCATAAGCTTCAATGTATTCGCGTGAGCTAGACCTGTATAATACTTAAGCTACACGGTCCAATTAAAATATATATTTTTTATTTTATTTGCGATGGGTTTGCTCTTGACTTTAGTCTAGGTCGGAGGTGACAGAGACAAAGTCGACGATGGAGTGAGCTTACCCAGAAGAAGCCTGTTCACTCTCACTTTGAAGAGATTAGGGTTGTATGCGTTCGGAAACACAAACGCAGGCAGAGAGTTCCACTCTTTTGCTGTGCGCATTATGAAAGACATTTGGAAACGCTTAGTGAGATTGAGAAATTGGTAGAATAGCAACCAGGAAGAAATATAAATATGAACAAACAATAAAAAATAAACTCGCTCAAACTTATTGAACAAATGTTTGCGCAATCTTCATCATTAACCCTTAACTGTCAAACACATTGCGCAGTTCGTGATATTGTGCAATTCAATTGATCGTTTAGGGCCTTACACGTAGCATTGATTTTTCCTTTTAAAAGGTCAGAGCTCATACAAAATCAGACAATTTAATCAAACTAAAATAATTTCGCACTTTTATTACTTAGGTACTTCACTGAAAATCATCAATCTTTATTATTAAAATATCTACCTTCGTTATTAAATTTCTTTTGAACTAGCTGCTAGGGCATTAAGAAGACGACCTAAGTACTTAATAACTTATATTATCTGTACATTCCAATATTTTGAAGCAATTTATATTTATGATACTGGATTGCTTGAGAATTGCAATCGTCGAGAAAGGAAACCGAAGCCACCAACCGAAGCAACCGTAGGACATCAAAGAAACTCGCTTATTTTTAACCGACTTCCAAAAAGGAGGACCGATTTTGAAAACTAATTTTTGTTTGAAAGGGTATGGTCTCGAAGTGGTCCCATTGTCACTAAGTCAGAATCTGATGAGGAGATCCCATGGAAATCAAGGGAAATCCGCAAATTTTATAAGCACACCTAAATATATAAAGAATACCTAAATCGCTATAGGTGTGAACTATAAAATTTAAGGACCCTCAAATTTTTTATAGCGATTTGCGTATTTTTTATAGTAACTCGTGCATTTGCTCTTGGAAAGCATCATTTGGTGAAGTGGAACTGATGATGAAGAACACAGATGGCCACCGGAACTACTTAATAATACCAAAGTATTTAACGGGTTGCGATTTGATGAGGTACTTTAATATGGTTGCTAAGCAATCTATGCTCGTCACAATGCATACCTATGGTGAGTGGCAGTTCTGGTTCTTACCAGGAGAACTCCTCAACGATTAACGTCGCTGCATCAGGAAAAGCAATATTTTGTAAAAGGTGGAGCAGTTCTCATTAGGCTATTGTAACTTGGATAAATTACAAACTGACCCACCAAAAAGTGAAAAATAAAATCTTTTTACAAAAAAAAGAAAAAACAAAAGACTCAAAAAACACTACAAAGTGAAAATACAAAACTAAAATACAGATTCAAAGGCACTTGGAAGTCGGTTGTTTTATTTTGTTGTATAAAGATTTTATAATCTAGCATTGAATCCAAGCTTCTTGACGTTTGATGAGAAGCAAAAGTAAGCAGCATTTTCAAAAACTGTTTTTTTTTACTTACGTTTTTTGATTTAAATTTGTCTACACACAAATTGATTACACCCAGCAGATGAACTGTATTTACGTATACTTAACTTTCACCTATAATAGTACAATTTTAAAGTAATCAATTAAACTAAAATGTTCGTAGCTATCTCTTACATAACATTATCTATAAGCCAAGTCACTCCCTCAACGAAATAACAGGGATGTTAAATTAATGGAAGGTGCTTTAAAATCCGTTAAGCGCAGTTTTTGCCATGGTGATGTGTTTTCTACTAAAATATCTATATTGAGTATACTTGATTAACTTTTTTGCCACAACATGAAACGTTTGGCAGAAAATAGTATTTTAATATTAAACTATGTATTATTAATTCATTATTCATGAGACTCTTTGACGTAATAATTTGTATTTTAAAACCCGGTTTACTAAGTACCAAGAATTCATCTATCTATCAAAATGTTCTGGTCCTAATTATCGCTTATCAGTTTTGCCATTCAATTTGATCAGGCGTTTGGAAATTGAACAATTGGACGTGTATTAAATTATAACCAATATTATTATTTAGTGAGGCTGATTTTTTGCGCATTAAATTAAAAATATATAATAATTTCGTTCGGACAATTTTTGTCCATATTTTGTCAGTACTACATTATCTTAAAAGTATGTTAGTCATGACAAGGTCAATTAAATAAAATTGAACTAAATAACAGCAAAAAAAATTAAAATACTAAAATTCATCAGGCAACATGCAGCCTGATGAGCCTTCCGACAGTTGCAACTGGTCTGTCAGCAATCATCCTTAGGATTCCGATGCCACTCCCTCGAAGCCGGCGAGTTAGTGACGCTGACTTTTTGCGCATTTTAACGTAAAAGTTATCCACCCTAGTACCTACTGCCATCGGCAAACATACCCGAAGCACTGCACAATCGAGATAGTCGCACCAGAATCCTAAAAGTGTTGTTATTCTGAATCGTTGTGTTTGTCATTGATCGCTACTTTTTATTTGTGCAAGATAAACAATTTTTCTTTTTCATTCAGAAGTTCCACAGATTTTACTTATTGCGATTTTCTAACCTAATTATAAGTGAGTCAAAAGAACCGATTTGAGCCTGATTGTGAGTCAATTTTACATCTAGAATTACAGAGAAGGGTTTTCTAATTTACCAAAAAAGCAACCACCAGTCACAAATGAAAACCATCGCCATTCCGCTTTACAAGCCACTTCCATCGCCTCTACAGCTTCGTCCCTCGCGTGTCAACAACCCATACATCATCTCCACTCAAAGCGCATAAGTTGCCAGGTTCTAATCAAGGTGCGACCCATTGATTGATAGAACACCCCATGGACACCCCACGGACACCCCATGGGGAGCCGACAGTGTGATTCATACCGATTCGTGTTGATTATTATTTTAGTGTTGGCTGGCGCGTATAATATATTAAACTTACATAATTATAATCAAGAAATCTGGATGTTTTTTCGAGTCGCAAAATCGCTTGAGAAGCAGGAATTGGTTGCTAGTTTTTGATAAAGGGCACATTCAAATCAAGTTCTGTACTACAAGCATCGCTGTGACGATGCTTGGGTGAGGCCTATGTCGAACAGTGGATGCCTTTTGGCTGAGATGATGTTGATTCGATATAATTTTTTCTTTAATTATTTTAACGCACCCGGAGCCAATTTTACCAAACTAAAACGAAACCAAGACCAAGCTCCCAAGTGTAGGTAGTGTTTTTTTGTGGTTTTCGTAATTATGTCTCTAAGGTATTTATTTATTTATTTTATTATTTATGTACACACAGAGAGATACGACATAATTATAATATAAGTACAAAGGTACTGCTTATTTCTTAAGAAATTTCTTCCAGCAGACCTGCGAAAGGAGAAATGAAAAAGAAATGTAGACAATTATAGTGTGTGAGAACAAGAGGAGAAAAATATGAATATGCGAAGTCTTAAACTAAAATGTTAAATTTACCTATACTATACCATATCTATAAGGTGCTAACAAATTAAGTACCAATATTTTAAGAGGTGTTACATTACATCAAAACAATTAACTTTAAATAGAAATTAAGAAAACTTTTTATATGATATTTTTGTTTTAATTTACGGAACAAAATAAATAAATTAAAATTTCGCCCAAACATAATCATCCTGTGCTTTTAACTGACAAGACACACTTTCTGTCAAGTGAACATCGTCGTCAAGAGGTTTCATAAAGAGGACTTAGTCACGGATTGTTGATTATCTATTAACAGGGTGTTTTACGCAGTAACGTTGTTTCCCTAATTATCTCCAAAAAGTAACATAAACTTTTCAACGTTTCATACTTAAGTCTACTCCTAGAGACGAGTACTATCAGCTCTAAAAGTATTGGTACCTAATTTGTTAGCACCTTATATACATATAAAATTTACACACGTATACGTACACGTACACACGTTTATGTCATGGGTCTGTTTTGTCTGACTTAAATGATTCATATTATTATTATAATGTCTACTTAGCATGCTTAGATCAAAGAAACGATGGACTGTGTGAAAGATGGTATGGATATAAAGGGGGAGACTACTGAGGTGACGACTAATAGAGAAGTACCTATGGAAGAAAGGGAAATGTTACGCCGACCCTAATTAAAATGGGATTTAAGGGCAGGAGAATGATGACTTAAAAATATACTTAAGAACAAACAGAGTAGGTACGGCGAAAATCTCTCTTAACCTACTGCCTGAAACCAGCTTAGGCCTATTTCCACCAAAAATCACTTAATTCATTTAGCACTAAACGCATTAAAAACATTGTTCTCTTTCTATCAATCGGTTCATCATTGATATCAATCATATGTTTTAAAATATATTAAGTGTTAAACGCATTTAGTGATTCTTAGAGCAAGTGGGCCCTAATACATTAAACTTTCTTAAAACCTTATTTCTTCCTCCAGGTCAGCGGCGTCCTCCAAAACACGGGCCAATCCCTGGTCTTCCGCGTAGAGAAGGACTCCAAACACCAAGTGAACATCAGCGGAGGCCCGCTGTCCTACCGCTACCAGTTTGAGGAGATCTACTTCCATTATGGCATGGAAGACAACCGGGGGTCGGAGCATCAGATTGATCATCATACCTTTCCTGGCGAGGTGAGTAGTGATTTTTTTGTTACTGATTGGCAAATTAGCCGACAGTTCACGAAGTGCAAGGTGGTCCCACCGCCTGTAAAGGCTTTGCAGATGCGTTACTATGTCCGAGAGACAAAATTGAGATGTTCCATGCTTGAAATTAGAAGCTGCCTCGTTGGTCGAGTGGTTCAAAGCACTACTGCTGAGCATGAGGTCCTGGGTGTAATTCCCGGGTCGGGCATTTTTTTTTTAGGATGTCACTACGAGTATTTTTTTTTTGTTTTCAACTGATATTGTGTTTTTCCATCTGGAATTTCTCAGTAGTAATCCGAAGTCTGGATCTGTGCCCGTTTGATGTCAATAAACTCGCCCCCTATTGCATGGGACTTTAACATAACTGGCGAAATGTGGGTGTACTATAGGAACACACTTCTGCCTAACCCTTCGGTGCATACAAGCATGATATTATGTTATGAAATTGGAATAGAATACTCTTTATTATGTACACCATAGATTAACAAATATAAATGTCAAAATTTTACATAGCGAAACACACAATGGGCAGTCTTTACGCTAAAAGCAATCTTTTAAAGACAACCTTTGGATAGAATAGAATAGAATATTTATTTGCTCAGAATGTAGGTATTTACAATAAGGTGGTTACAATAATATTAAAGAATCCAACATTCTACCATTTTGGCATGCAAACATTGATGCAGTTCATCATCAAACATACAAACTTTAACACAACTAAAATTTATCAGCAAGAAAATCCGATGCGGAGTAGTAACATTTATTTATAAGTAATACGGTTAGCTTCTTTTTGAAAGATGTTACTGGTTCCTCTTTTATGGAATTAGGAAGGATCAGAGGAGAAGGAGACAATACTGCAGGTAGTCTGTAGTGTAGTATTTACATATACCTATATATATATAAATACATAACAAACATAACATCACGCCTGTAATCCCCGAAGGGTAAGGCTGAGGTGTACCTATAGTACACCCACGTTTCGCCAAGTTATGTTTAAGTCCCATGTAATAGGGGGCAAGCCTATTGCCACCAACCGGGTACAAATCTAGACTCGTAGGTCTAGTGGTTGCAAGCGCTACTGCTTTGCATGAGGTCCTGGGTTGGATTCCCAGGTCGGGCAGTGTTGTTGGGAATTTTCATTAGGAATTTCTCAGTAGCAGCCCGGAGTCTGGATTTGTGCCCGGTACAGATAAATAAAGAAAGAAAAGAAAGAAAATACGTTTATTTGCGGTCAACATAACACAAAAAAAAACAAAAAACCACAAACAAAAAAAATTTACTCATCTATATTATCATGAAACAAGAGCAAGGAACGTAAAAAAAATTCACCGGTACTCACACCGCACCGCCGCGCAAACTGGAATACAGCATTTCTGCTTGGCGACATAATTAAGGAAGATACTCACCCGAACGAGTTCCTTTCGAAGGAGTAGTAGAGAACTACTATAGAGTCGGAGTATTATGTTTTTTTTTTTATTTTTTTTATTTATTTAACCATTTATGTACACACATTATAAACATACAAGAAGAAAGGAACAGAAAAATACGTACAAAGGTGATGCTTATTTCTAAAGAAATCTCTTCCAGCATACCTGCGATAGGAAAGTCGATAAAGAGATGTAGACACCGTGTGTAAGAGTAGAAGAGAAAATAGAATACATATAATCAAAAACAATTTACTTAATAAAACTAAACAAATAATATACTAATATACATACATACATACACACAAATACATACTTCTAAAATAAATATCACTAGAATATTAATTATAATTCTATTAAAATAATAAAAACATACGCAACTATGTGCATATGTGTATGTATATATGAAGTGGAAAGATAGTGTTCTTTCACTCTTCTTGTGTATATTTAATTCTTCTTGTGATTATTTAAGTATGTATTTATTTAATTAAAATTTTAAAGCTTATACCCGCGGATTCGCCAGCGTGGAGTTCGGGAACTATCCCACGGGAACGCACTGCTGGGATAAAAAGTATATTTTATCCTCCCAGGTCATGATTTATCTGTGTGCCAAATTTTATTAAAAAAAATACTATAACGATCTCACTTTCGCATTTAGACTAATTATTATAGTTAGGATTTCTTATTTATATCTGATTATAAGCTGCACCAGGCATTTGCGTGGATGTGACGCATATTTTCCCTCAACTTGTTCTTTTTTGTGTTCTTTATTTGCGTCATGTTTACAGAAAATAAACGTATTTTCCTTCTCTTTTTTTTTCTTTCTATCATAGAATGAAAATGCACTATGACTGTATTTGTGAACGCACCGACTGTGCAGGAATAGGCTCAACTTAAAATCTGTGGTTCAGATTAAACACAATGAATAGCACTCAAAATTGAACCTGGATGTAATTCTCGAATTGATAAAAGAACGCTTCCCAAATAACTAATTTCAGAACATCTGAAAGATACAATAACCTGTACTTGACCTCAAATATTAGGGCATCACATACCCTCATGTATTTTTTAAATATCCCACACTCATTTGCATCTGATCATGCATATTCTAAACGCACATTGAATATCTGAATTCTACACTATCATACACAGAAACATGCTAAAATTATACACCTAGGTGGATATGTAACCATAACGCAACGTACGTGCAGTTTCTAAATATCCCTTTAATAATAACACTACACAAATTCACAACAATGTTCGGGATATAACTCTATAACAACTAAACTTGATACCCAGATAGTACCGGGAAATTTTAAAGCACCTATAGTTACGTCACGGGGTAAAGCTAGTTTTATATGGGTTTAAGTTTTAGCAGTAAAATATTTTTAGTCCCTAATTTTAGTGCTATTTAAAATGACTTGCTACAAAGTTTACAAAGTCACATAGGACCCAGCATTATGCTGAATAAAAAATAAGTTCAAAAACTAAAACCCGACTACTGAAAAATCACGCTCTAAAAAGTATGAAACAAGAAAATATTCTCATCTGAAATTATTATGTACAAACTATTCAATATTTATCGTCTATTCAATAAACAACTTACACGTAATATATTTTAATGTATGTATTTAATACATATTCATAATGATGTTCAGAAGACAGCCGTGGTCGTATATATATATTTAATGTGACCTCACATAGCATAACCAGCGGACGATCAAGACGCTTCCAACAATACCTCATTTGTCAAATTATGACAAGCGGTTTAGAAGTAATGAGGGAACAGATGAACATACATACATACATTATATATATACCGGTCAAAATCATAACCCTCCTTTTTGCTTCGCCGTAGTCGGGTAAAAATGGCCGTTTTGCGTGGATGTGACGCATCTTTTACCCCGAATTGTTGTTTTTTGTGTTTGTGTTTTTTCTTTGCGTCACGTTTTTCCGCAAATAAATATATTTTCTTTCATTTCTATCTTTGTAAGCAGTAGTAGAAGTACCAAAGTCCTGCCTAAGTGTCAATATGTTTTTTCAAAATAATGAACATTTTTGTCAACCATGTCAAATATTCTCGGGTTCAGTAAACGACATGAACACAAAATACTTTAACTGCGAAATATCAACCATAGCATTTGGCAACGCCTTAATTAACTCCAACTTAAGTCTTACAAAAAAACTGACACTGGCTGATTGGATGGAATACAATACTTGGTATAAACGTTTCAGGCTTAATTATTGTCATGCTATTCTAAACTCCAATGCTTTCGACCTTCAAAGATACTCCGTAAATCAGAAGATAATAAGAAAAAATTAACAATTTAGCATAAAAACCTTACTTTTCACTAAACTTTCACACTTTAATTTAGTACCATATAAAAGCCCCTTTATCCAGAGCCAGGTAGTCTAACTATGCAACCGTCTGACCGCAGACTGGCAACTATGCACCCACATTCCAATATCTGACTAACTTCGGGATACCGTCTTCGATTTCAAATTAATTCTGGTTTTATTAAGCAGTTAGGGGTTTAAGTATTTATGATATAGCCCGAGGGTTTGATTGAAAAGTGGGTTGTTGATGTGTAACTATCTGCTAAGTTACGTAACGTATTTGAAGTTTCATATGTAGGTTTATATGTAGCCAATATACATGGTATGTTTAGTCGACTTCGTAGTTGCTTCCCCACCTAAAGATTGAATGTCACTTGCATGTCTTGAAACGTCTAAATATTCAATTCTATTTTTCTCTATGGTAATGGTGCCAATGTCAACAATGAGGTTAATAACTGAAAGCTCGTGATAGGTGGCAGCACAGTAGACCGTCTACAAACCGCCACTGTTTTGTTTATGTTTACTTTTGTGTCGATCACAAATTAAATGAAAATTTGATAAATATGTTTGTGATTTGGTGATTACTACTATTATAAGACGAGCTAAGGACAGGAAGCGTCTACCCCTGGCAAAAAGCAGCTGTAGTGGAAAAGTCAATAAATTATGAATGTTTTATAATTTAAAGGTTATGTTGTGTATGTTGTGTTTTAGTTGAGTTGTTGTTGCTGTTGAGTTTTCGCAAATAAATGAATATGAATATGAAGTTCTTATTTGTTAAAGACTGGAGACCCACGACAAAAATAACCTGATCAGATTTGAAAATCAACTCGAGGATCATCTTCCTCACTGAAAAACTTAAGAGATGTTAATTCTAGCACTGATTGAATATGATAATACAAAACAAACACTCGCCTTTACTTAATTTACATAATATCACTTCACAAGTGCGTGTAGGTAATGAAAACATGATTTAGTTCTCTTGGGAGCATCACCTGTGTACGAATTTCTCCCCTATAAGTATTTCAGGTTTCAAAAGGATAGCACATATTCTCGACTAAATATCGGGTTTCCGTTTTTTATTCGGAGAGATTTCTTCCACAGGTTTCGTCTTTTAACATATTTTCAAGTACATGGGTCCCATATTTTTACAGTTAACAGCTGCGCAACGGGGCAATTTAATTAATTATGCGTAAAAGAAGTCACTTGTTCACAAATAATGTATGGATAGTGACAGCTAGCTGTCAAATTCTTAGACGTTGGATAGTAGCGACATCTAAAGTGAGCAAGTGGATTTTTTTATCCCCATTCTGCCAATGTCAGTGTGAAATAAAAACTTATCTTCGGACATTGGCAGAACTGTCGACATTGGGCACGTAAATTGTGTAAATTGAAACTTCGCGATTTCAAAGTTGGTCTCATAGTAAAAGTTTTTCAGTTCCATGATCTAAACACCTTAAAGATTGTCGGGTTAATTTTTAAACACCTTATATTGTGTTCTTCTAAAGTCTTAAGATATTACGTCTGTCGGCAGTTCCCATTTTTATTATATTTGCATGTTATAGAAAGTCGTTGAAGTGCTATAATAATACAGCACTTCAGCGACTTTCTATAACAGCTTTCTCTATGATTATTATTTAACTATACAATATGATAAAGCTTAAGGGTAACATTGAAAAAAACTTTTTGGATTAGATAGCCCAATTCTTGAGGAAGGTTATAAGCTATTTAACATCACGCAACGACAATTAGAAGCTGAGCAAAAAAAGTCAGAAACAACGTTAAGCGAAAACGAAATAATAGTGCGGGCAGGCGACGCGACGCGGTGGATCGGGGGAACAAGTAACTTTAAAAAAACTTTTTGCATTAGGTAGCCCAATTATTGAGGAAAGTTATAAGCTGTTTAACATCACGCTACGACACTTAGAAGCTGAGCAAAAAAAGTCAGAAACAACGTTAAGTGAAAACGAAATAATAGTACAGGCAGGCGACGCGACACGGTGGATCGGGGGAACAAAAAAATTCACGCCAAGTTGTGGAGAAAAGCTAGTAGGTACATAAATAAATAAATATATTGTTCCGCACTAAATCTATTAATTTATGCTCACCAAACACAAAATATATATGAAACAAATACCTCAACCAGTCCATCTGTTTTAACCATTAACAAATACCAAATGATATAATATCACAAGTCAACACTAAAACGCTACTGTTATCGAACACTCAATAATAGCTGCGAGGGTCTCAACGACCGAAGTTCGCTCTTTAACTTCGAATGCGATCGTTTTAAAGCTATTATGTCGAAATATTTCGACGTAATTTATCTCTAGCATTTTAGGGTTTTTAAATGATCGTGGTTTTGGAGTAAGAAATTTTTGTTTAGCTTGATTTTTAATTATTCGGGACTCAAATGAAATTATTTTATGCTAAAAATCGAAAGTCAGTATTTTATTTAATTTGTTTAGAAATATCATAGTATTTTTTTTTCTCTCTTTCTGCACCGCGGCAATCTGCTGGACACAGCAATAAGGTACTGCTCTGTCTGATAGTTGTATCTTGTGTACTTTTTAGCTTGGTGAGACACTTCTCAGGTACGTGTCTCATTCCATCCTGACGAATCTGTCCTGTAGAGTTAAAACACTATATCTCTTTAACCTTCTGTGTTGAAAACCTTGATCTCCACTGAGTCTGAAGGCAAGCTCATTTTTATGATTTGAGACTCTTTTCTGGTAGTTGCTGCTATATTTCGCTATGTTCTGTTTGACAGTTAGTACATTTATGTCAAGACATATGTTCTTATTACTGATGTGTTGAGGGATGTTAAAGATGGTACTCAGTGTTTCGGTTTGGAATCTTTCCAATATCTCTAAGTTATTGGTGCTGGCCGTAAAAGATCATAATGATGACATTTGAATTCTGCTAAAGAGTGCTCAACTGTCTGAACAGGTCCACTCAAATATGTGTATTTTTTTTTCGCAAAAGACCATTCCAAACACTCTAATCTTCATGATCCTCACATGATCTGAACAAGAGTATGACTGGACTTTAAAGGAAACTGTAACCCTGAGTTTGTTACGGCGTTTCTCCTCAGAGTAGTAGTAGGATAAGAAACGCCGATCTCACCTAGTTTTTAAAATCAAAATCAAAAGTCATTTAGTCAAACTAGGCTGAGATGATGATGATGCTGATGATGATGTACAACCTGTGATTGTGTCCATGAACATACCGGTCTATTTATGTACTACTGTACATAAATAGACCGGTATGTTCATGAACTAGAATAATTTAATTGCATGGTTCTATAATTAAAGGTCATTTTCAGCGCTAGCCGTACTAAAATGATGATATTCAAGTATCAGGAAATCCTTGTGATGACGGTAAACAAACAAAGTTTAAAGGGGTCAAAGTTTGGTCTTTGCGACCCTAGGGGGCAATAATATAGACACGATAATGGCAGCATTGACAGTGTTAATTTGTAAACTCGTATCATTATTTAATATGAAGGGGCTTGTGGTTAAATTATAACAGCCGCACGGATCGATTGAAGGTTAAGCTACGCTTGCCGCGGTAGGTCGTGGATGGGTGACCATCTATTACATAACAATACCCCTCCGCGCCTTGGAAAGCACGTTAAACCGTTGGTCCCGGCTGTCATTCATAGATCCATGACAGTCGTTACGCGTAGTCAGAAGCCCAAAAGTCTGACAACCAGTCTTACCAAGGGATATCGTGTTACCTAGTAATTGGGTTATGGAGGTCAGATAGACAGTCGCTCTATGTAAAATACTGGTATTCAGCTGCATCCGGTTAGACTGGAAGCCGACTCCAACATAGTTGGGAAAAGGCTAGGCAGATGATGATGAAACTTATTCGCCGAATGTCCGGTCGTTTCTTTTCTACGGTTAACTATGGCTGACTACGGCGAAATAAAAAAAGACGACAGTCAAAGAGCTAAGCCAAAGTCAAAAATGTGACTTGAAGTTGGGTAAGGGCTCAAAGTCAAAGAATGAAAGTTATAAAACAGCCGAACATTCGGCCGATACTTCGGAATATCGCTTCGGAGTAGACCCCCTGGATTCTTAGTCGGTAAGGGATTTCCAGACAACCAACTGCCATGGCCCACCTTTGTAGTTGCAGACTCAACATAGTCAGCTGAAGGAGGATTTTTGAGAGGCTAATTTTTTGTCATTGTTATTTATGGCATGCCACAGACAATTAAATCGCACCGTGTAAATCAGGGTTCAGAAGGGCATTAAGCCGGTTCTATGTGATAATTTTTCTGTCCATAAATATATTATCATTGCTCCCAATCCACGGATATCACGATTCATAACTATTAATTACTTACGAAACTGGAATAACTGTCACGATACCATTGTTTTTGCGTCGTTTTAATATCAATGCTTCCTAATTGGATATTCCAGCCACGCTATTAATTCACCAATTTAATCAATGAAAATGTTTGGACCGAGCTAGTGACGAAAATTCTTGCCACAGTCGATTATTTCCAACTTTGTGGACTGCGGTCTGCGGTTCTATCTTAATGACTTTTTGATTTAGCCATTATTACTGTTTTAACTTTATTGTGGTTCGGTATTTGTTAATGGGAACTTGTTTGTGGTAGTCGAGTGCTGCCTCATTAAAATCAATGATTATTTGGTTACACTTTACGCCATGTCTCTTTTAGTACAGTGTTGGTATTTTTATAAGCACCTTTTGTTTTGCCAGGTTCTTCTACTAGAATCTAAGCATATTATAAATTAAAGTCTGTAGCTTTTCTTCAATCTAGTCGGTTCAGTATTTGTTAATGGGAACTTATTTATTGTGGGTAAAGTGCTGCCTCATTAAAATCAATGATTATTTGGTTACATTTTACGTCATGTCGATTTTAGTACAGACAGATGTGTTGTTGTTTAGGTACCCTTGTTTTGCCAGGTACCTCTACTACAATCTACAAACTGTTTTACCATCATTAAAAGAAGGTATTTCGGGAGGTTCACGTGTATAATACATTAATACTAAACTTGCTTAGAATAAAGAAATCTCTGTGTTTTGTCAAAACCGTGCGACGCAGGGATGAGTCAATCATTCAATCAACTTAGCCTATCGCAGTCCACTGCTGGACATAGGCGTCACCCAGGCTGCGCAAGAACACTCTATCCTCCGCCTTCCGCATCCAGTCTGTCCCAGGGGCGTCCCACACTACGCTTACCGATACGAGGTCTCCACTGCAGGACTTGTCTACGTCACCCGCCATCGGTCCTTCGACAAACATGGCCAGCTCACTGCCACTTCAGCTTGCTTACTCTGCAGGCTGTCGGTAACGGGGGCTAGTAGCTTGTACCATATAATAGAACAAAGGTCTTCAACCCGCAGCCCGCGATGGCTTCCTTGGCGGCCCAGCAATAACAGCTTGGCAAAATTAAATTTATTTATTCCTATTCATGTCTAGACATTAAAACAAAATAAACAGGTACTTAGACACTAACGTTCGATAACAGTTTAAGAATTTCAACATCCACGACTGAGGCAGACGTTAACATTAATACATCTCAATTGATTGAATTTTGTTAGTATCATTGCCTGTTTCTAGCCTTGTAAAATTGTCAAATAAATTCAAATTCATTGATTACACGTACACATAGTTCAAAAACATACATGAAATTTTAATCAACAGAAAACTTAGATTTAACAACGGGTTCCAATCTAGGCATAGCCTGTATCTTGGTGACCCAAGCACCACACAAAGTTAATAATTTAATGAGTTCTGCTAGCGCAAGATTGTTATAGATAATTTCATAAAATTAATAAAATTTTCAACTGTAATAACTGCAATGATTTTGTTGTTAAATTACTCACCTACTTATAAGTTTAAAATGGAATATAATCAATTTCCTTTGTGTTGCCCGCCGAACCAGAATCAAAGTATTCCTGGCCTTTGACTTCAAAAAGGTTGAATACCCCTGTAATAGGGAGTGAAGCTGTAAGAGCTCGATGTCTGCATTAGTGCCCGGTTAAGGGCAATAAGATCGTCCCCTATCATGGGACTTAACCATAACTAGCGAATTGTGGTTGACCATATTGTATGCACCTTTGCATATACCTATGAGGAAAACAGGTGTGATGTTTGGTTACAAAAATCAGGCTATAATGGCCCCACTGCTATGACACAGGCCTCCTCTCTGTGAGCGGAAGAGTGAGCCGTAATCCACCACGCGGGCCCAGTGCGGGTTGGTGGATGTCACATGTCTTCGAATTTTAAAGTCTTAGGACATGCCAGTTTCCTCACGATGTATTCCTTCACCGTTTTAAGAACAGTGCTGATGAAATAATTTACACAAAGTAAAGCGCCTGTGTGGGTTTGAACCCACGACCTACTACCTACTACTCGTAAGTCGAGGACATTATCAGTTGGCCACCACAGCTCATATGTTTGGTTATTTTAATTCTGTTAATTAAAGCGTATTATGTTCACAGATTCAACTGTATGGCTTCAACAAGGAGTTATACCACAATATGTCGGAAGCTCAGCATAAATCACAAGGAATTGTCGGCATTTCACTTATGGTGCAGGTAGTAAGATTTTAAACTTATTTTTTATTTGTTTTATATGATTTTGTTTGGAAAAGAAAACAATTGAGTGTTTATCTGAAGGCCTCATAAACCGGACACTAAGCGTTCATTTTTGTCTCTCATCTTTCACTCGAAGTGAAATATCAGCAGTGCTATTCTGTACCCATCCTACAGTGGAAACTTAGATGAAGCGAGCGTGGAGTGAACTGTGAGTGTCATCCCACCTGATGCTAGGGATGGACCAAAGATTTCATTAGCAATCATAATCGAAATTTTGGACAGAAACTCAATTAAGTTTTTTACATTAATTTGAGTTTGTCTAAATTTCTGTTTTGCTATTTTATTTAAAACCCCTAAATAGTAATCTTTAAAATAATATAAAATGATCAATAGAATTAGCATAAAAATATTATTAAAATCTAGATTATGATTTTGAACGTAATCCTTGGTCAATCCCGAGCATCAGTGGAATGACACTGACAGCTCACTCCACGTAAGAATTCACGCTGAGATTTTTACAGAATCGACATGCTGAACAAAATTCGTCTCAAAAATGGAATTTAATTTCTTTAGAGAATTCAGTAATATTGTTTGATTTCGACAGTCGGCATCAATCACTTGCTGACCGAATAATCGCAAAATGAAATTAAATGAGCAGATGAACGTTCATCCCTATATAATTTTGTCAGTGTCGTGTGATCGTGTAATGAAAAAAAATGAACATTCACTCGATCACTCCATTACACTAAACCCGCAATGAACCTATCGAGTAAAATTTAAAAAACGAGTTCTATTTAAAAGTTTGTTAGTCACAGGCCTTACTAAATAAACAAATAACAGAATTTCCTTGCTGTTTGTTGTTGGTTTCATTAGATAATAATAATTTATTTTCGCCTAATACATAAGGAGAGAAAAAGGAATACAGGACAATGAATTACTTAAGTAACTTAGATACTTAAGAGCGGCCAACCCGACATACTTTTCATACAAACACTCGTACGTGATTATGGCTTTCTTTGAAATTTTTGAACCAATAGGTCTTGTGCACTATATCTAGGTTTCTATGCAAGCAAAAAATGATTTTTTTGAAAAACAAATTCAGTATAAGCCTGCAAAAATCTGCTTTATTGCACAAATTTTACCTGAACTTTGGCCATTCAATGTACTCATAAATTGTAAATGTTAAGAAAACATTACGATAGAAACTTGCAAATGTAATGGAGATTCTAATGACCAACATTTATTTCACAAACTGGTAAGGCTTACTCAAAAACACGTATTTCCTGGAACAAGTTTTATGAAATTTCCGCACATTATTTTTCGTCCAATTTGATCGCGTTCTCGCTGGTTTGTTAATAGTTTTCACTTGCGCTGGATGAAACAAGAAACTTTTCGACCATGCTCGTGTTGACGGTAGACGGACCGGGAACGACGCCCCTCTTAAAGTAATTAGACTAAGTACATGCTCGATTTTGTGAAACTCCTGACACCCAAACTAGGACGTGTCCTGTATCTCGGTTGTCAGGTGCTATTCCATTGTTCAAATTTATATTTTCGTGTAAGTATGTCTATTCTATTAATTGTTTACAGGTTGGAGAGCCAACTAACACAGATTTTAGGTTGATCACCAGCGCCTTCAATAAAGTTACTTACAGAGGTACGCAGTTTTTTACAGTTTATAACAGCTACACTTACTAACAGAAACTAACTCATTATCAGAATAATTTACACTACTGGTGGAAATTCGGCCATTTGCAATCTATATAGTACTTACTAATTCCAAGAATACACTAATTTCATGCTATTATAAAGTACTAACGAACTCCATGCTATTAAAAAGTACAGTCAAAACCTGACCCCTCTTCCATTCTACTTTTTTGTAAGAGGGGTCAGATAATGCAGGCCACTGGCTGTACTTATTTATTCCATGATCAAGCTGTCACTTCTATAACATAACTATCTTCAAGTCATGAGGACCTGGTACTATGTGTGTGTGTCAAACGCATGGTAGTGTCTTCAATGATTTTTTAAATTTATTTCTAATGTACATTATATAAAAATATTAGCCTTCTGCTCTCCTTCTCCATAAAAACTTTAACTGTGCCAAATTTCATACTCATCCGTCCGCGTAATTTTCGTAAAAAGGGGTGCAAAGTTTTCGCTTCACGTATTAATATAAAGATGATACCGCAACATTTTGTTAAAATTTTCAAGGAAAAAATAAACAAAACTTGGAGGGTGCATTCCGAAGAAGTAGGGAACTATGCAAATAACCCTCAAATATTTCGCTATTTTGATTAAATACTCAATATTATTAAATTAAATTATGGCATATCGCTCTCTGTTGTACTAAAATATTGCAATAACTAATATCTTGACACTGAATAATTATTTAGTTTTAGGGTGTAAACAATGCACTTCCGAATGCTTTTTTTTATACTTTTTGTTACAACATAATTCTATCCTGTTATTCTATTCTTTCTTCTTTTTATTCTATTCTTAGGTGTAAAATCCAGATCGTGCGATCCATGGCCCTTTACGGGGCACCGGTGTGGGCGCGTTCTCTGAGGCTGCGACCAGCGCAGCGGTTGAACGCGTCCCAAAGGGTCATGGCCATCAGGATGGTACGGGGATACCGCACGGTCTCCCGTGAGGCGGCGAGCCTCCTTGCCGGACTGCCGCCATGGGATCTGGAGGCGAAAGTCCTCGCGCACATTTGGGTGTGGCGCGAAGAGGCGAAACTCCGGGGCATAACTCCGCTGCCGCAAGAAATCGCGGCACAGCGGACGGAGCTCCGGAGGGATCTCATGGCGACATGGAGAGTGCGATTGTCGCAACCCAGCGCTGGGCACGCCACAATTGTGGCGATAAGTCCCCTCTTTGAGGAGTGGCTGGAGAGGTGCCACGGCGTCCTCACCTTCCGCCTGACGCAGGTCCTCACCGGACATGGATGTTTCGGGAGGTTCCTGTTTAGGATAAAGCGGGAGGAAACGCCCGGGTGTCACCACTGTGTGGATCGCCCGGAGGACACGGTGGAGCATACGGTGGAGGTCTGCCCAGCTTGGGCGGAGCACCGCCGTGTCCTCACGGAGGCGATCGGCGGCAGCGATCTCTCGCGTCTGGCCCTGGTTCAGGCCATGGTTCGGAGCGAGAGTGCATGGGAGGCCGTCACCTCCTTCTGCGAAGCAGTTATGCTAGCGAAGGAGGAGGCGGAACGCGTGAGGGTGAGACAAGGTTCGCGCCCTCGCGCCCTTAGTCGCCGCAGGAGACGCCCCGGGCGTCGGGAGTCGCAAGCCGATTTCCGGCCACCGTAGGTGTGGGCCTGCGGACGGTGAGCGATGGGTAGCTCGCCGTCCGATAAGGACCAGGCTCGGATCGACGGCGCGTTGTGTTCCACGCGCGCCTCAAAGAGATGTCAGCCCAAACTGACGGGGTCCGTCAGGACCAATGCCTGCCGGGGTTGCGAGTTTGTCCGAAAGGGATATCGTGGCCCTGGCACACAGGCAATGGAAGGAACACGGGTGGGTTTTAGTCAGTAAAAGTCTGACACGCCCTCCCGCTCCGCCCAGAGCGGGAGAAGTTATTTGATAATTTCCCAGCCCAAAAAAAAAAAAAAAAAAAGGTGTAAAATCCAGTGTTTATCCATTGAAAACGGCACGGTTGGCTCAGTGGTTAAGCGATCGACTGCTGTGCTGCGTGTCGCGGGTTCGATTACCGCACGGAACAAATATTTGTATGACCTACAAGTAGTTGTTCCGGGTCTGGCTGTTTGTAAACGCATCCACGATACAGGAGAAATTCCTAGTGTGGGGCAACGTTTTTTTTAAAAAAAAAAGTGTTTGCAAATCGTAATCAAGATTTTAGTGCAACACAGAGCGATATTTCATAATTTAATTTAGTAATATTGATTAGTTTATCAAAATAACTTTCAGAATGGACAGCCTTAACAAAACATTACGGAAGAAATCCTGATAACGAAAGTGTAAAATATAATTGTTCGGCTGTCTCCTCGGTGTCCAATAATATTCATTTAATTTTTAGAGAATGTTACCTGGTATTACCTATACTTGTTACCTTATAAATCTCCAAAAGCTCCCACATAAAGTTTTCTAGGTCTATTCTCACAAAAATTCTCTTACAGGAGCCTCTTTCCCAATCAAGCACCTGCCGCTGAGTTCTCTTCTACCAAACACGCAGCAGTACCTAACGTACGAAGGCTCCACCACGCACCCAGGCTGTTGGGAGACGGCCGTCTGGATCATCTTTAATAAACCTATCTATATTTCTAAGCAAGAGGTATTTTATTCAGTTCCACTATCCGTCGCCGTGCAGTGAAAACCTCGTAAAACATAGAAGAAAATTATTGTTTTGTCTTTTTATTCATTTATTGGGTATAAAACCTCTTATTGCATAATTAAGAACAAACGTGCACAGCTTTAAGATGTTTCTAGTGCATCATCTTAGAGCTATCATTAATAGAAATTGCTGATAATGGAATCTCGGGAAACGTCAATGATGGCCATTTTTCAGACAGGGTTTTTCTTTCCTTGTAATACAACGTTTAAAATTTCAACCACAAGGGTTTTCACTGTACGATGGCAATAATAATTTACAGTCACAAATAATTAGGTATTAGAAATGTGTATGAAAATGTTTTTTACTCATAAACGAAGCATCCCGGTCCATTCAGCCTTTTCAAGACCGGGATGCTTCGGAGGTGGTTAGGCTGTTTAGCACATGGATAAACCATGTCAACAATGAACACAAATTTAATACTATTATCCAAGTTAATCAATCTGCCTAGCCTTTTCCCAACTATGTTGGGGTCGGCTTCCAGTCTAACTGGATGCAGCTGAGTACCAGTAATTTACATGGAGCGGCTGCCTATCTGACCTCCACAACCCAATTACTGGGTAATACGATACCCCTTGGTAAGACTTTCGTGCTTCTGGCGACCTGTAACGACTGTCAAAGATCCACGAATGACAGCCGGGACCAACGGCTTAACGTGCTTTCCGAGGCACGGAGGAGTCTCGGTATTTAAAGATGGTCGCCCATCCACGGACCAACCCCGGCAAGCATAGCTTAATCTGATGGATCGACCCGTGCGGCTGTTATTTATTATTACTTAGCCTCAATAACTAACTAATACTATTATCCAAGTAAATAAGGTAATTCTCTTAGGTAGACAACTGCTAGTAAAACAGTCAGTCTTAGCAAACTTCCACTAAGATTTTTACTACCAAAGTTTTCAAGGACAAACGCTATCCAAAAATATTTACCGTAGTACCGTGACTGAGGAGTATTCTTCTGCGCTACGTGCCACAGGACAATGCTCAAAGGGAATCAGAATCACAGTGAACAAGCATGACCTACAAATAGTTGTATTCAGCCTGAGTACTTATGCATTATATATATTAATCATTTCATCCAAGCAACCAAGACTCATAGTGTTAGTAACAAAATACTTACAAAGTACGTTAGTAAATCATTAACACAGAAACAATAAAAGTGACTTTACTGCTGCAAGGTAACCGGTCCAGTCGATACCTTGCAGCAATGGCTCACATACGCACAATCTAGCCTGCTTGCTACCATGGACAGGATGCTGTTGGTGCTGCCCCGCACCCTACTAACCAGGGATGCGCACCGCTTCCGCATCAAACCTCATCCCTGATGCGCTGCAGTATCGAGGCAATCCCATCAGCACCCTGAAAGCGTTATTATATTGAACGCGAAGGGCGCCGTAAGATTTCTAAGTATAATGAGCCCACAGACTGCAAGAGTAAAAAGACGTGCAGTAAGCATTAAATAAAGTGCGCCTGACCTCCTTAGAGGCACGCCTGAATCTGCGGGAAATCATGTTAGCTCTAACACACAGCGCCCTCCGCTCCCTGTCAATATCCTCATTATCTTTGAGGCCAGTGGTCAATAAGTGACCCAGATATATATTTAAATTGGTCCACCCTCACAAGATTATGATCTGTGTCTGTAAAGACAAACTTAGATTCTTAGTTCCCCATGAAAAACGCGTACTTTTATATTTTCGCATATTTTCCCAGATGTACGCCCTCCGTCAGCTGATGCAAGGTTCTCAGCTGACTCCTAAGGCACCTCTGGGCAACAACGCCAGACCAGTCCAGCCCTTACACCATCGTACCGTGAGGACCAACATCAACTTCAACAAGCAAGGACTTCAGGTAATGATAGAATAAAACAAACAAGCATCATTTCTAGGGAAGTTTTGCGTAAAAGGATATACCCTCGTTAGCAAGAGTTGATAGTCCAAACCAAAAGTGATCGTCGTGCGTTTGTATGAATTTTGACGTATAATCGCGACTTTGTCAAATTCACAAAAAAGAGTGTGACGACCGCGTAATCGCGTGATGATCGCATTTGGTTAGGACGCAGCCTTACTCTTCACCATTTAACGATGCATCAACTGACTTTACGAAACATACACACACACATACATACACTCACGCCTTCCCATGGGAGTAGGCAGAAACTATAGAACGCCACCTGCTACGCTCAAGTCAAGACATACGCCCCCTCCCCGCCCCCGCCCCGCTCCTTTACGAAAATAACTACTTAACTCAAATAACTCAAGTTAGACCGGCGTTTTAACGGTCTCAACTTACGAGTCGATCGTGGGTTCGAACCCAGACAGGCACTTTACTTTGTGTAAATTATTTCATCACCACTGCTCTCAAAACGGTAAAGTAAAACATCGTGAGGAAACCGGCATGTCCTAGAAATAAAAATTCGAAAACATGTGACATCTACCAACCAACACTGGGCTCGCGTGGTGGATTATGGCCCACTCCCTCTCACAGAGAGGAGGCCTGTGTCCCAGCAGTGGGGTGAGGCTGATTATGTAAATTAGACCCAGGAGTAAAATATTAAAGTTACTTGGCTGAATAAACTGCCTTCAAGACAATCTAAGATGTAGCGATTACTAAGAAATAGAATCTCTATACTTATCAGCAACCCATTTGCCACCTCATATTTGAGCGATACTACAGGTTTCTCAGAAATAACAGTAGACGAACAATCATACACCTGTAAATCTGGAACATATCTCTCTTAAACAAAAGGAGAGCACAATAAAAACCGAGTTATCGCGAAGTTAGCAAATAACTGTGATATAAACAGTTTGAACTTGTGCCTTGTATTACACTGCTTGTACCCAGTGTATGAATGAGACCAGCTATAAAGTGTTTCTCAGGAGGATCAGAAGAAAAATGATGTCGCGTGTTGCAATGCGTCTTGATTTGCGGCTAAAAAGAATGTTGAAATAAATAAAGATTAAAAAAATCCTAATATCGAACTAACCCCACAAATACATAAAATAAAATTGGTCTTTGACTAGCGATCTGTATGCGCTTTGCCGATACCTGTTTATACATTATGTCAAAATTCAAATTCCCACGTCGCTTATGTAGATCTCGAAAAAGACCTGGGACAGACGAAAAAAGTAATGTAACAAAGGTTCCTTTTTTTTAATTTCAAAACCTTGTTAATTAAAAAAAAAAAATGTTGTAAAGTGCATTGCTTAGCGTTTGCTGAAGTCTTCTTTGATATGTAAATTGATAGCCCTTCGGCGAGTTGTAATTGTATTTTGAGGTACATCAGTGAGCGCAGGACTCAAATTGCAAAAAAAAAAAAGCGAACTGGTTTTAATTAATATCTTGGGGCTAGCTAATTTTCCTACAACTTTTTTTGAATATATCATCAACACGCCTTTTTCTCCAAAGGGATACGCAGGAGTTAAGTCCTTGTAGTAAAATTTTGCCAGTTATGGTTAGGTCCCATTTAATACAATACCATAATTTTTCATTGTGTACTTTTGCAACAGTATTAAATCAGCTACAAAATATTTTTGCTGTCATCACTTTAAAATATTCATACTCAAAGGAGTATACTTAGTTTGGAGATAAGACGTGGCTCAGTGAGTTATGTTCCCGAGTTTAGTGATGCGAATACCAGGATTCGTAGTTGGGTACGTGTGATTATTTTTGGGACATTACATGGCAGGTTCGTTGTGGTACATTTTGGGACGAAGTTAGTTTAAATACTCATGGTATTTTAATTTCAGATTTAGAAACGCAATTAACTTTTTTCGTATATTTACGTATCAAAAAAAAAATGTGTATTATAATTTTTTTTTTATTCCTGTACCGAGCAGTGAAAACCGTAGATGTAAAAATCGAAGTGTATTACGATTTTTCTTTTTAAACTATAAAGTTATATTTACGTATATCCCAAAAATAACCCACCTTACAAATCGAAAATACATAGTATCAAAAGAAACCCAATTTGAAAATTAACAACTGGCCACAAACTCCCAACACGATAATATCTAACGAATAACACAATACAGCTTACATTTATTTATAGGACCGCCACTTGCAATAGACTTAAACACAACCAAATTGCATGGCCAGTAATAAATCTTGAACAAATCCCGGTCTAAGAGGTCTTGTCCGACTCCACAGAGTAAAATAATTTACGTCTGGACACGACATGTTTAATCAAGTCGCTATAGCTTGAAACAAGGCGATCAGGGAAAAAGATACAAAAAAAGGCTGTTACAAATTCATTATTTTTCATTCTTTTTTTTTTTGTTTTTGTATTTTCGTAATCTGATGGAATTAGGTCAATACACTATATACTCGTAGTAATGATAGAACACCATACAAACCTAAGGACAAGTAAAAAAGGAAAAATAGCAAAAAAATAAAAAACCGTTTACTTCAGTAAGTTACACTATGATATTATTACAAATTTTGCCTTAATCTACATTAACGCAAAAAAAAAATCGCGGTTACCTTAGCGCATCCCCCTTAATACGCTGCTTACAGTGAAAAATGATAGCACAAATACTTAGTTATGTCAAAGTCAGTGCAGTGTTTAAGGCTTAGCCAGCACTGCCGTGCGTTTTTTTTACCGCAAATCTGTGAAGTATGGAATGTCATAGAAGTTCGCGCATTGCGGTGTAATAAACGCATGTTGTACGGTAGAATAAACACACCGCGTTCCACCGCAAGGCAGTGCGCACTAGGCCTAATACTAGTTCTAAAACATTCGGAGCGCTCTGCTCTGCGCAATGCTATGTGATGAAGCAACTGAATGATTAACCAGCACCTTAGATTGAGTAACACACCTTCAAATACAATTCTTCAAACAAGGGTTTTGAAGGAAATTCCTAATCCATTGCTTCATAAGTTTAAAAAATTCGTCTGCTCGAAAACGTAAATAACGTAATGAACGTGGCTGAACTGTCAAAATGAAAGGCATTGTTATCGATTGTCATTCTGTGTGTTACAATTACCCCACAGCTCATTAATTCTGATATGTTTTGTTTCAGGGTTCAAATAACTGTCCAGACATGTACCGGAATATGCATTATACAGGTATTTTAATGACTCTACTTTAAATTAATTAAATACTAAGTGTATTTAACACAAATGCATCTTGAATGGAGCATGTACTGACAAATAATTTATATCGATAATTTAAAACACCAACTTCTGGTTAAATGTTTCGTATCAAGAGTTATTTGGGCTTTGAACGAGGCACAGACTTAGATTTGTGCCTCGTTTTGAGTTTTTTTGTAAATCTACTTCATATTTTAATACTTTCAATTAATAGCATAAAATCATTTTTTTTTCAATTAGCATTTGAATTATTTTAAACAAAATCAGTACTTACGTTGTTTTTTATTTCTAATATTGATATGAAACATCCAACTCATCTGAATGCAAGCAAATAGTGCTTGAAACAGCTGATCTATTCTGTAAAAAAACTCACCGTCAAAACTAAGGTGAAGAGAACTGTTAATAGTGTCAATCACTAGCACTAGGGTGAATGACATTGACAGCTTACTTCATCTAAGTTTTCAGTTTGAGATTTGTACAGAATAGCACTACAGTTCTTCTTCACTTTTCTATCACCGTTTTTAATAAACTTTCAGCACGTTACCACCGCAAGAGACGTTCCAAAAAAAGTGTTGCATGCAAAAGGCACGATAGACCAAAGAAATGTCACAGGAATAGGTATAGTTTGACACCAAAGTAGACATAGTGTAGTTAGAGGTATTGAGCTTTATTTGTGACTAGCTTTTGCCCGCGGCTTCGCCTGCGTGGAGGTCGAAACGAGAACGTACTACCGTGATAAAACTCACACACTGACCTATAACTTTTTTTTTTTAAGAAAACGTATATTTTTACAATGTTTTCATGTATGTTTGTTATCTATCACAATCATAATTAATATATCTGTCATTGCTTCATTATTAATTCTTTTTACCTATTGTGGTATAGTAATTTTATTCTAGGTGCATCGTCTTCACATAATTATAATTATATAATTAATGTACCTATACGAAATATTTAAAAAATAAATAAAAGATAACGTAGGAGTTTTTTGCCCATTTTTTTCCATACGAATCTACATTTTGGAAGGGGCGACTAGAATCAATTCATTTTTTTTGTAAATTTTGACGTTTTGGTGACTTTTATGTGCCCGCTTAATAAAAATTACTGACTGAAAAGATGTTCTAATCCAGGTTTTGGTCTACCTGTGTGCCAAATTTGATTGAAATCCGTTCAGCCATTAAGGCGTGAGGTAACAGAAAGACAGTTAATTTCGAATTTATTGTAGTTTTTGAGAATACCTTTCAGTGAATCTACTTATCATGAAACTTGATCTCATCTTTAAAATTTAAATCTTGTTGACTGAAAATTAGGCGTAGTAAGAGCGTTTTTGTTTGAATATACTGTTTATTTTGGGTTGAATCGTAAATTTGAATGGCTTTGTGATTAAATTGAGATTGTTTTGGTGTGTCTATTATAATTGTATATATTTGTAATTGTTAGTAAGAATGTGTTTTGAGCAAGCTTTTTAGTAATTTTGCTGCAATGTGAATATTTGTAGTCAAGTTGTCTTGCTATGCATAATTTAATATATATTTTTTATTTATTTTTTTGTTTTCTTTTATTATTTAGCCTTAGAGTTGTCTCAACCGTCAGAATATCTAGTGGGTATTTCAACTTCTAACAAAACAATTACAACAACAACAAGTACCAGTTTGCCTCCTACAAGTTTTCTTAACGAAACCAGCTCGAGTAACGAAACCAGGTAATTTTAATTATTTTACAAGAAGAATATGAATTTTCTTTCAAAACCAAATCATTAATATTTAGAACAGTGCAGTGGTGACTTCATCATAATTTTTTCAAATTATGTTTTTTAAAAATCATCTTTGATACTCGTTCTATTCTAAACGCCAAAATATATTAAACTGTATCATTAAAGTTAGTCCTTCTGTATTACTGCAACGGCCTGCAAAAGAGGCATTGATGGACGAATTTGAAAACATGGGTCAAGGCGAAGCCGAGGCACATGTCCATAAATGCCTGGTTGCGGCCAAGGCTTGTATAGTACTTTGTCAAATAATGCGTAAAAATTCAAACTTTAAGTAAATTAATTATAAATTCCAGAATCAATGATAAAAAATAATAATTTTTCACGTGCCAATATGTTCATTTGTTTATTTTTTACTTTAAACAGTACACTATTTATAAGCTAGTTCGACATTTAAATAAAATCTTTAATAAGTTATCTTCTTGGTTGCCATGTTTCAAAGTAAAAAGTTCGTTCCATTTTTAAAATACACGATAGATATTATTAATTTTCATAGTAATTTATTCGGCCGCTAAATACGATAGATATGGATATGGATTTTCATACTAACTTTGCCGGCTGCTGCTCGCATGAATTTGACCAGTACAGCATTTTCGATTTAGGTATCTCGAAGAAGGTTGTCAAAATAATGCTCGAACTTCCGAGCATATTTGAGAAATATACAGTGTGAGCCTTGTTATTGTCCACATATCGAAATGAGGGAAACAGCTTAATTTTAACGACGAAAAAATATTATAAAAAATCTGAAGAAAAAAAAAAATTAAAAAAAAGGGTCTCTACTTGCTAAAGTAAAGTACGTAGCCGAGTGCAAGGCCTTTCTGTAACAGTTGAAAGGAACTTTTAGAAAACTGATATTATGGAGAATAATTTGAAGTAATAAAAAGGGTAAGTAATCGGGACTTTTATTGAGATATTTTACAATTATTGTAAAAAATGATGAAAAAATATCAGATTTTTGCTATAAAATCACCCTACAAACAAATTTGTTTACACATGAGTCACAGCAGCGAACAAGAATTTAAAAATGCTATAAAATATTGAATTGTTTTTTTATATTTTGTCTGTCGATAAAATTAAGCTAAGTTTCCCTAATTTCGATATGTGCACATTATCAAGACTCACACTGTATATTATCCTTAAAAGGCTTTTCAGTGACGTCATCGCTCGCTTTTCGGTTTTTATAATTGTACTCCGAAATTGAGCAGGAAAAAAGGTATACTTATACCAAGGATAGAAAAATCCTGAAAAGGTATTATTTGTATAAGATTAATCATTGAAATATTTATTTTTTACTTTACAGCAACCCAATGGCCCAAGGAGCACAGCTTGCGGTACAGAAGCGTTGATGATCTATCTCTTGCGCACAATTAAAATGAATAACACCTTTAGTGCACCTTTAGTGCACCTTTAGAGTCTATTGCCATTTTTGTATCATAACTGAAATCGAGGAACACTGTTTTTCACCAAATCAATATGGAACAGCAAAACACAGAATATAAAATTCGTTACTGTTGATGTGGCATTCCAGGACAAAATAAATGTAATATTCAGCTACTGCAGTTAAACTCGGTTCAATACAAAAACTAAAGTTCCAAAATTACAATAGCAAGTAATTATTGAAGGTTTTATATTCTTTTGTAAATATAAAAATATATAATCATAGCATACAATCATAGTTTGTTAGAAATATAATTATAACTTACATACAAAGTTCCAAAGGTAACCTTAAATATGTGGACAGTAGTCGCTTAGCATCCATACATATTATTATATAAGTATATATGAGGCCCTCACATCGCAAATTTATTTATTATATTTCTCATGTAAATAAAAAATACCGCGGTGCATATATTAAGCATAGTTGGCTATTCATTTGAGGATTTTATAAAAAGGTAAACTTAGATACTACGCCTCACATTAAGCAACTCTGTGCAATTATTACTCTTGACAAGGCAGAGACTTATAACGAGGCATTCGAGTCGCCTCATTCGCTTAAATGTTGGATCAAGTAAATTAACTATACTAATCAAGCGAACCTGTATTCTACTTAGATATTTATGAAACTATGTAGCCTTGTGTATTGTTACAAAGAAGCGTGAGTAGATAATATTATTCCTGTTATTGGGTCAAATGAATGTCACAAATTCGTCTACATACATTTTAGTAACAAACATTTCCGGAACTATCAAAATTTCGTGTGTGTGAAGATAAATAAATAAAAAAAAAGAAATATAATAAATTAGTCCTAATAAAAAAAAAAAAATAATAATTATAAATCGTCAATTGTGTAGACAATATTTCCCAGAATACCTACAGTTAACATTTTAAGCAATATACAAAATAATATAAAGCTTTGAAATCCTAATATATCTTGGCTATTACCTTGTATTATAAATATATAAACATATAGAGGTTATGTGTAGAAATACAAATGTATATAGGAATGTATATACAATATTTTTGGTTTTCAATTTATATTTAAAATGAAGTATCATATTTCGTCCACACTGTTAAGTGTATTTATCGCAAAATATACGACTGTAAGGCTTATAATATTATGTAGGATATGCGGCATTTAATACACAAAATATATAACCACAATCACTTTATAGTTTATGGTAGAAAAAAGGTTTCTAAATCTCAACGCGGGTTTTATAACCAACATAATAAAATATAGCCTGGAAATAGCTTATATTCTTTTCGAAAATATTTTTTTTTTTTTGCGCTTTAAATGTAACATATATAATTACCAAAAAGGCTTATGATTAGATTGGTATACATGTATAATTAGACAGTAGATATAGAAATTGGCAAATTATATTTAAAAAATAAAATACTGTTTATATCAAAACTCCGGTTAATAAAAACGCTAAAACTAGGTTAAAAATAAATGTGTGTTTTGTTAACTTTTGGTAAAAAATATATTAATAACTATACGATTACTTTAAGTAACTGTAATGTACCTATGGAATTAAATGTAGTAGTTTAGACGCCTGTGTTGTCTTTATGAGTTAAATAATAAAATGTTTATCAAAATTGATTGTTTAATTTCCCCTCTGTCTAAGAAAATGAGGCAGATCTATACATACAATGCTGCAATGATGCAAAATTAGAATAGAATAGAATACTCTTTATTATGTACACCATAAAAGTAAAAAAAAAAAATGAAAAAAAAAAAAAAAATCCATAAAAAAAAACAAAAAAAAATCCAAATCCAATCCAGTCCAAATCCAGAAAACCAGACCAGAACCCAGCCGCCGCCGCGGCCGGAATCCAGTCTAAATTATCCATATAAAAGAATACCTCTTATCTAAGAGATTAGTGAACGCAGTTTGTTTTATTTATTAAACCGACGAGAATCAAATACAAACTAAATGACTAACTATACAAATAAAAACACATACAAAAGGACAGTTAGTCGTCGAAGTACTCGTCTACATAGCTGTTATCTGGAAACGTGCCCAGAACAATGGCCGCATTGCCACGTTGAATGGCAATGCTAATTCTTTGGCCAAAGAACGAGTCAGCCCTCTGGGCGCGTGACGTGACTATACTAAAAACTCTACGTCAGTTGCATCACTGACAGAAGGAATTTGGGATTGCGATGAAGAAAGAACTTCTCAAAATCGAGTAACATTATTATTCCTTTTTAATTATATTAAGACCTAATCACGGTGGCGTAATAACTGTGTCGAGGAAGAAAATTGGCCACATAATAATTGGGCTAAAAACAATGCTAAGACACTGACAAAAAAACATTAAGTCGTCATCAAACATTAAATCAGCCTAGCCATTTCTTAACTATGTTGGGGTCCATTTCCAGTCTAACCGGATGCAGCTGAATACCAGTATTTTACATGAAGCGACTCTCTATCTGACCGCCACAAAAATCCTTAAGTAATACAGCGAAATAATAATACCAGCCTATTAAAATGAAGATGTCAGTACATACATAAACTCACGCCTTCTTCCCATGGGGGTAGGCAGAAACTATAGAACCCCACCTGCGCCCACGCTCCTTACATACTCCTTTTGCTTCGCCTACGTTCATACATCTGGTCATACACGCACGCCGATTGCGAGTACTACGCACCTGACCTTTCTGAAGAACATCACCAATTTAGTGAGTAATGTCTTTATAAACTAAGAAAGCAAAAATTTAATATTTTTTTACATAGTCATCGCGACGAAGGATTAATTCTACAGTCAATCCTTCGCCTTTTAAATAAATCCAAGAAAAAATTTACCATCCTTCCACAAACCATCTATCAAACTGTATAATGTATAAACCTATGAATACACCATACATAACATATTACACCGTCTTCCTCAGATAGTAGATTAGCCATGAAACATTCAGGGAGGAAACGCCACCGATACATATGTCCTTAGGACGGATGTGTCCGCCTGTCTACGACCCCCTCTTTCCTCCGGAACTAAGCGCCCGCTACGCCGTAGCATCGTAGCGCTACGACTGCTACGGCGTAGCTATGCGTTATCGTCTGTGATACTGGGTAATGTTGTTGCAGTTATTCTATTGTAATGTGGGTTATTTTTTATTTATACTTTTTCTGGGGTGAAGTTCTTATAGGAATCGATGGCTGGACTGGTAGATGACATAGTTAGGCCAGACGGTAAAGATTTACGTAAATAGAAGAGGTTTATGTCGTGCAAAAAGGCTGGGGACGATTATGATTAAAGTCAAAGGGAAATCTTTTTTTTTATTTTTTTTTATTATTTATTAGGAATAATTTAGGTATAACTTAACAAAAGACACGAAGATAGCTGCAAAAGTAAAATACTGTGGCGCAGCTATCAACGCCCCACACAATATACATGGACAATATTTCTTTATTTATTTATTTAGATTAGCCAACAATTGTTTACGTAATTCTTTACAATAATTTCCATACTAATAGATATATTTATAAGTGCAACAATCACTTACAGGCTAACACAACATGCACTTATTTATGGTTTTACAAACAAATACAAAGCCAAAAAGGATATTTACAATTAAGTTATTCAATCATTTTGGTTAATCACGCGTAACAATAATAATAAGAAAAATTTCATTCAAAATAATATAACAAAAAGATTGATAACATTAACATTTAACAAATAAAAATGATAAAATCTCAAATAATTAAAATTAAAATTTAAAATTAATATTCGTTAAGGAGATCATTCGTTGTGGGAGTAGTAGGTACTCAATAATTATTTTATAAATTAAAAAAAAAAAGAAAAAAGGCACAAAACAGACTTAGATTAAAAGACGTACCTACGTTTCTGTAGGATTTTGGTACAGTCAGACAGAAGAGAGAAAAGATTCGTTAGAAATCTTGCTAAATAATACTTGATCGTTGTTCTCACACACTATTGTCTACATTCCTTTTTCATTTCTCCTTTCACAGGTCTGCTGGAAGAAATTTCTTAAGAAATAAGCAGTACCTTTGTACTAATATTATAATTATGTGTATGTTAATAAAATAATTAAAATGATTTTGATGACTTAATTTCAGCCGAAAGACGTCCACTGCTGGACATAGGCCTCCGCCAAAGGGGGGGTTTGTCATAATCGCCACGCTTGGCAGGCGGGTTGGCGATCGCAGTATGGAGTTAAAATGAATAGAGAACGCTGCTGCCCATTCTCTAGTAAGTCCCTTAGTCGCCTTTTACGACACCCACGAGAAGAAATATGATGGTGCTATTCTTTATGTCCGGCACGGATTTTACAACATTAGCTTCTATGGTATTAATAAATAATTAAATTCCAAAACGATCATCATTAGTCACCAGCTGTACGAATATCAGTACTTACTTATACGAGCAAAGATAAACCAATCCCGCCCAAACCGTAACTTCATCTACCTTAACTAACTTAACTTCGAAACAACAACAGCATTCTAAAGTTAAACCCAGCCAATGATAACAGATTTCTATTTTTAAACAACGTTACGCATTTTAAAAAGTTATTAATGTCGCTTGCGGCCTGAAGGCGGAAACTCCGCGGCAGGAAGTGGCCGGCGGCCATATTGTTTGCGGGTGAACTTCCGGCGGCCGTCGCCACTTGTCTCCAGCGAGTTGGTTGCATTACAGCACTTTAACATGTTTTTAACATTCTTTTGATGTTCAGGGTTTGAATATGTGATGCAGTTAGCTGGGAAAGGAGTAAGAACTTATTTTTGCACAAATAAAATGGTATTTTCTCTACGTTTTGTTGAAAAATAGTAAAGTTACGCTAAAAAAAAAATGCCTAAAGGCTTAAAAAAGCCTAATATTATAAAGGCGAAAGTTTATTAGTGTGTGTGTGTGTGTATGTTTGTTACTTCTTCACGCTCAAACACCTGGACCAACTTTGATAAAATTTTGTATGGAGGTAGCTGACACCCTGGATTAAGACATAGGCTACTTTTTATCCCGATATTCCCACGGGATCGAGACTTACGCGGGTGAAACCGCGGGGCGCAGCTAGTTAATAATAAATGGTTAGATTTTCCCATCCATTAGGTATGAGCAAAAAACAAATCAAGAAATCGTACTAATTCAAATCAATAGAAATCCAAGTGTGTTAATTTTTAGACTTTGAAGTGAAGTTTTTTTGATTAGACACTTTTATCCAAAGTACCAAAATGCATAAGTTCCCCTAGTATACGCGTGAAGCCGCAAGTGACAGTTTATTTTTGCTGTAATGCCAATAAACACATTTTTCTTTCTTTCTTGCTTTATAGCTATAAAAACCTAGTAATCAAAAACCATTTCGTTCATCCAAAACGAATCACAAAAAGCTTTTAGGTAGGTACTACTAATCTACAGGTTCCGATCCTAATACAAAAAGCCACAATAACTGCATCAACCTACCCTTCAAAACAATAGGGATGAAGTTAAAAGCAGACCCAACTTCGAAACACAATGCAAACTAGTAGCGACAGCAAAACAAGCGGTCATACGACAATTTATGAATTATAGCGTGAGACCCGCTAAAAAGCCGTCTCCGTAATTTCATTGTATCTTGGCGACGGGGCGAAGTGGCCCACGAGTGGTAGGGTTGGCAAAATAGGTATAGTTTATTTTATATTTTATTTATTTGTGGTTAGTGGGGTTACGGATGTAAAGTATGGATGCATTTAACTATATTCCGTTGGTTTAGGTAGTTAAATAAAGGTAAACAAAAAAACCCCCCCCTTCTCCACTTCCTGGTGCCTTAGCTGGAAAGAAGAAATGGCGCAAACAAACTCCCCAGCGTGCCACAGCTGTCTGTTCAGTTAGAAGAACTCGGTTCTATAGAAGTAAGTACTTAATTTGTTTTTATTTTTGGATATTGTTAGTTTAAACGCTATTTTTTTATTTCTTGTGCGTGTCCCAAATAAAATATTTTCCTTTCTTTCTTTCTTTCTAATTAACATTAGGAAACACAAAACATTATATTAAATTATTAGCGTAATTATTATGTCAGCTAGCACACGCAGTTTGTCCGAAAGGGATATCGTGGCCCTGGCACACAGGCATCTGAAGGAGCACGGGTGGTGGGCGCGGGAGAAGTTATTAAATAATTTCCCACTCAAAAAAAAAAGCTAGCACACGCCAATATACCAACAAAACCATTGAAACTATACTCAAGCTGGAATAGCAAAACCATGGCCAGCAAGACGACCACTCACCACAAGCAGCACCCGTTCACGAGAATAATGCAAAGATCCACACTGTCGCCATATTTAAGGGAAGGAGGCAACTTGACCCTCGACGCTATCGCAAGCAGTGACACAATAACGAACATGGTGTCGGTTGCTCAGGCAAGAATAATTATTATGATGAATTTGTCGAGGTCGCTAGCTAACCACATATTGCAAAACAACTCATTTAAAAGCATTGTATTGAGTGAATTATATCAATAATAAATTAAATTAAAACGATTCTTTTTCTACTAACTGATTACAGTAAACAAACGGCTTCCAAACTTCCTCTAATAATCTGTCTGATGAGACAAACGGAAATTAAAAACTCTCATTTTATTTATCAATCACGTTTTTTTCTGCCGATGCTACAGCGCAGCTTCCCATCGTGTCACAACTGAGTTACCGTTCATTGACGGCGTAATGCACTGCGTTCACCGTTTATAGCTCGAACAACTCACTTAGCGGGCTATATAGCTCCTAGACAAGCTTGTTAAATGTCAAACAGTAACGTATGGTTTTTTTTTTTTGGGGGGAAATTATCAAATAACTGCTTCCGCTCTGGGCGGAGTGGGAGGGCGTGTCAGACTTTTACTTTTACCCACCCGTGTTCCTTTCGTTGCCCGTGTGCCAGGGCCACAATACCCCTTTCGGACAAACTCGTAACCCTGGCAGGCATTGGCCCTAACGGACCCCGTCAGTTGGTGCTGACATCTCTTTGAGGCGCACGTGGAACACAACGCGTCATCGACCCGGGACTGGTCCTTATCAGACGGCGAGCTACCCATCGCTCACCGTCCGCAAGTTTGCGCCTACGGTGGCCGGGAATCAGCCTGCGATTCCCAACGCCCGGGGCGTCTCGCGCGGTGACTAGGGGCGTGAGGGCGCGAATTTTGTCTCGCTCTTACGCGTTCCTTCTTCGTCTTCGCGAGCATTTCTGCTTCGCAGAAGGAGGTAACGGTCTCCCACGCACTCTCGCTCCGAACCATGGCCTGAACCAGAGCTGGACGCGAGAGATCGCCGCTGCCGATCGCTTCGTGAGAACACGGCGGTGCTGCGCCCAAGCCGGGCAGACCTCTACCGTATGCTCCACCGAGTCCTCCGGGCGATCCACACAGTGGTGACCGCAGGTCCTCACCTGCGTCAGGCGGACGGTGAGGATGCCGTGGCGCCTCTTTAGCCTCTCCTCAAAGAGGGACTTATCGCCACGATTTTGGCGTGCCCAACGTATGGTATACCCATCGGAAGAATCTATTTCTTCTCCTTTCTTATTCTTCTCCTTTCTTATTCTTCTTCTTTCTATCTATTATATATCTACGAGTATACATAATTATTATTATAAATTAATGTCGCATTTTTTTTTATTTTTATGTTTTATTTTTTATTTAATGTAATAAATTTATTTTATTTTTGTACTCAAACGATAGCTAACCCAACGCAACTCCGTACTAGTTTGTGTAATTGGAAATTTTATTATTCGATCCCCCCTATTATCGATACCCAAAACACAGTTTACACAAAAAAACTGATTTTTCAAGTGACTACACCAACTACAGACCATGACCCAACTAAAAAAAACTTATAATTCATTTGTTTTTTGTTTTATTATGTTTAGATAATAATATCGATACTCATAACGTCTGCGGAGTTTCGCTAGCTAATTTAATTTGACCCTGTATGTAAAATAGAATATTTCTTTTCGCATAAATTCTCGTGCAGACTGGGGCGATATCGCAGGCGCGACAATCAGCGCAACCCTTGTCACGACCGCAATATCGCCCCAGTGTGCACGAGCCTTAAAGCTACATGGGCACTTATGAAACGTCAGAATCTAAGTGCACGGTCCCAATTGGTCGTCTCCTTTGGAGAAGAGACGGCAAGAAACTCCACGATTACTCTTTTACAAATAACTACAAATCAACAGTCTATTAAGCCAAGAACGTTCTCACATTCACAAAATATAAAAGATAAATAAAATAATAAAAATAAAAGCCTATTTAATCCAAATGACGTGGTTTTTGTTTTATTTTGTCGTGTTATTTTTTGTTTGTTCATGTTAAGATATACCCATACCCATCAGCTAGCTAATTTAATTTCATCCTGTATATCTTCACTACGTACCTTATCAAAACTTTAAAGCCACCCACAAGATAGCACAAACCCACTAAGTGATCTCATAAACTTAACTCGTCCATAAATAAGACACACTTACAACTCTCATCTACCCACAGACCGCTAATTAGGTGTTAAATCACTGAAAACGACTGAATCTCAACGTGAAAATGTGGACCTCACTGTTTACTGTGATTTACACTTGTGAATACTCTAACACAGATTAAGGTAAAGCTTTGTTGTGGACAAGAAAGCGATAAAGATAGATTAACATTTTTTTAACAAAAAATTGTATCACGCCTGTAATCCCCGAGTGGTTATGCAGAGGTGTCATGTGAAACAAAAATGAATCTGCCTAGCTTCTCTCCAAGTATATTGGGGTAGGCTTCCAGTCTAACCCGATACAGCTGAATACCAGTCATGTGAAACAAAGAAAAAAATTTTTGATTTTTTTTTCTGGGTTCAATGACCACTGGTTAAAGTTACCTATTTGAAGTAGTTGAGAAAAGTTTTTTTTTTTTTGTTTATCATGTTTATATCGATACTCATCACGTCTGTGAAGTTTACACATAAAAAAACTGGTTTTGAAACTGATATTGCAAGCTGTTGACACAATTAATCTTTTTTTTTTCTTTTTGTCGTGTTTATATATCGATACCCATCATGTCTGTGGAGTTTTGTTAGCTAATTTAATTTGACCCTGTAGTACCAACACCCATATAACGCCAGTTATGTTTAAACCCCACATAGGTAGGGCTGCCTCGCTCGTACCCTTTTGCTGTGCCCTACAGGGTCCTTAATGATCTAAATTATACAGCGTGTTACGGAAAGGGTATATCCATACAAACAGGATGCATAGTGCATCTGGTTCAGAATCTCTGTACAAAATTTCAGCTCAAAAGGAACTGGGACTTTGGAAATGTTTGATATTTTTTTTTATTTCTATAGTTTATTAAATTTAAATCATAACAAACGTGACACCGCACTGCGAGGGTCATGATCCATTATCTGTGTCTGCGCGCCTAGTACACACACACACCTACCACAGCTCTGCGACACGGCGCCGCATCGACACGCGACGGCGCGTGCGGCGCGATTGGCGGCGGGATCCAAAGAATGAATTAAAACGTAAAACGTGTACCGATCAGCTGACTTGGTCTAGTGATGTGTAGAATTAAATTGGAAACATTTAATTTTGACTAGTTAAATGTTTCTTAACTTTATAATTATGTCGGTATTAATAAAAAAAAATGCTATGTAGTTTTTTATCACCAATAGAATTCGTGCTTTTGTTATGTATATACCCTGAATTGTTCCTAAATAAAATTTGAATTGAAAAAATTGAATTTGTATTGAATTTCCGTAACACGCTGTATAGTTACCACCTAAGTACACATAATGGTAAAGCAATAAAGATATTGAGTATTGAGGTACCTAAACAGCTGTGTTTACTCGATTTGCGATTTGTAACTGTTTATTATTAGAATTTCAAGACGAGAAAAAAAAATATTGAACAAATACTGGAAATGTGTTCATTTACTAATACTGAGCCGCCAAAAAAATTGTGTACTGATTAAACAAAATCCTGTATAATTTTATTGGTGTCATGCGAATACATACGAATACACGTAGAATGAATCAAAAATAAACCTTCACTTAAGTGAATGGTTCAATCGCGTCATGTGATATCAGCTTCACCAACAGTGTACGCTTATTCTATTTCATACGGATCAAAGAATTTTAAAAACGCTTTCAAAAACTTAAATCGCTCCCGCTCACCACGCAAACCTTAGCCTTAACAACACGGTCCCATCGCCGGCCGCGGTCGACTCGCCCAAATGGAATTGAAACTGTGACAATTCAGTTTGCACTTCCCCACTTTTTCTTTACGCCACCTAGATTTGATTGAGTTCGTCTCACTTTGTGCTGACATTCGTACGGAATCAAACGAATCTATCTTAGTACAGACTGAGAATCGATAGTGGAGACAATGGGTTTGTGTGGAGGATATTATTATGAGAATACTCTAATAAAAATGTCACCCTGAGCGTTTTATGTTGATTGTTCACATAATCTGCCTATAATGTTCCCCCTGCTGGGACACAGGCCTCCTCTTTCTGTGAGAGGCCGTCGGCCGTAATCCACCACGCGGGCCCAGTGCGGGTTGGTGGATGTCACATGTCTTCGAATTTTTAGTTCTAGGACATGCCGGTTTCCTCACGATGTTTTCCTTCACCGTTTTGAGAGCAGTGGTGATGAAATAATTTACACAAAGTAAAGCGCCTGTCTGGGTTCGAACCTCGACTCGTATGTCGAGGCCGTTAACCACTGGGCCACCACTGCTCTGTTGATTGTTCATTTTGTGCGATATATTATTTATTTGTTTTTTTTTTTTGCTCGCGTGCTGTATTTTTGTGTAACATCTTTCCTCTCGCTTCCTGTGGGAGTAATTTCGTACAAAGGGACGTAGGTGCGTAACAGGAGATGACAGCATGAGCATGGAATAAGTAAGTACTTTATAATAGCACGGAATTAGTTAGTACTATAATTATAGATTGTTAGTAGAGGGGGTCAAATTTTGACCAGCGACCAGTAGTAATGAATAGGTAAATAGTCCAATAAATATTTCAGTATTTAGCTTTTTTTAATTTTGAGGTTAATTTCTGTCGCTGCTCAGTTTCTTATTACTTAGTCATTATTCTAAGCTTATTACTAAGGTGATAATTATGTCAGATGTGACTACTGTAAGCCTCGCTCGTTTATTTTTAAGTTTTGACGAATTAATTAAGGCGACAGATAGCTCAATCAATCTGCCTAGCCTTTTCCTGTGTTGGGGTCAGGTTCCAGTCTAACCGGATATTGCTGAATATCAGTATTTTCCATGAAGCGTCTGCCTTTCTGACCTCGACCACCCCGTATTGGGTAACACGATACCTCTTGGTAAGACTGAAAAAAAAAAAGAAAAGAAAAAGAAAGAAAAATTGTTTATTCTGCACAAACAAAACGCACATTTCAACAAATAACCTTAATTTATATTACACATACCAAGTAGCCAAAAACCTCGTATCCAATTACTACAGACTGGACCGGACTGGGTCATTAGACTGGTTGTCAGACTTTCGGGCTTCTGCCTACCAAACCACGACGACTGTCAAAGACTGGCCAATGGCAGGCGAAAGGCGCCGTCTTTCAAAGACACACACACACATACATCCATGTTTTCATACATTCCTAAGACGGTCTTTGGAGCAATTAACTCACATAAATTCAGAAGTAGGTATTAAGGTAGGAAAGACGTCCACTGCTGGACATAGGCCTCCCCCAAGCACCGCCACTTCAACCGGTTTTGTGCTACCCGCATCCAGCGGATTCCTGCGGTCTTCACAAGGTCATCAGATCAGTCCACCTTGTAGGAGGCCTTCCAACGCTACGTCTTCCGGTACGCGGTCGCCACTCCAGAACCTTTCGGTCCGATCGGCTATCTGTTCTCCGAGTGCGTGTGTGTGTGTGTGTGAGAAGTAGATATTTATTTGAGAGACTGCCTGGTTGGTCTAGTGGTCGCAAGCGCGACTGCTGAGCATGAGGTCCTGGGTTCGATTCCCAGGTCGGGCAAAGTGTTATTGGGATTTTCCATTAGGAATTCCTCAGTAGCAGTTTACTGTTTGTTTGTCCCAAATAAATAAACATAACTGGCGAAATGTGGGTGTAGGTACTTTAAGTAGGTACACCTCTGCCTAACCCATCGGGGATGACAGGCTTGATGTTATGTTAATGTATGTTATGTTATATTTATTTATTTATTTTTAAATATATTTATTTATTTATTTAGGATCTCCAACAAAGGATACAAACAACACATGACACATAAATATTAGAGGGCCTGTAAAATATTGGAAACAAAACTCTGACAAAACAAAAAATAAATAGTTGAAATCGACCCACAATATGACACCGTGAGAATTATAATGACTTTCAGTTATATACGCCTCTTGCCGATAAACAATATTGGAAATCGCTATCAATTAGGCAAGAGTTATAGCGATAGTGTTAACCTTCCATACATTATAAGAGGCTTTTGTCTTACAGACTTACATGAGGGCCAGACAGGCTGATATAGTAAGTTATCTACGCAACGCACCGATCAATGTCCCGTCTGTGTTTGCACAAACCCAAGAATTTGTTTATTTGTTCTGCCCCTTATCTTATTGGTGACTAGATAAGTTAGCCTGTACTAGTCTAAGTTCTAAGAACGGAGCATTAGACCACGTATTTGCTCGTGGCTATTGGCTTAAGTTTAAGTGGAGAATTTAATATAGCAAAGGTTGTACAAGGTGAATACTTTTAAAATTGTTATTAATTAGCGACCCGCCCCTGCTTCGCTCGACTTTTACGACTTGACATAACGTCGCCATTTCTTTATCATACATAATCAGCCTACAATGTTCCCAGTCCTGGGACTCTTTTCTACTGATTAGTAGTCATTGGATACATGAAGTGGGCTGCCGTTGTAAGACGATTAAAATGCCACGGTGTATACATCAACATAGAATAGAATAGAGTACTCTTTATTATGTACACCGAGACTCCTCTTTGCCTCGGAAAGCACGTTAAGCCGTAGGTCAGACAACCAGTCATACTTAAAAGTTTTGAATAAACGGTAGATTGTGTTACCGGTCAATATCAGCACGTGATCCCGTACAAATTTATCTGGAGTCAGAATGTCATAGTATATCTTTTTCTCCCCTGCATCTTTACCAGCCGTCATCTAAGTATTCATCCACTTTTTTTTTTCAAATCAAATATTATACAATTCATTCATAGGTTCTTTATCATAATCAGCCTACAATGTTCCCAGTCCTGGGACTCAGGCCTCCTCCCTTTGAGAGAGAGTGGGCTGTAATCTACCACGCGGGTCCAATGCGGGTTGGTAGAAGTCACATGTCTTCGAATTTTTGATTCCAGGACATGCCACGGATATGTTTCCTTACGACGTTTTCCTTCACCGTTTTGAGAGCAGTGGTGATAAAATTATTTACACAAAGTAAAGCGCCTGCCTGTTTTCGGCCCCACATACTCTCTCATTCACTCATCGCTGCATTCATAATCCATTTAATTCTTAAAATTATGATGCGTTTCGAATTAACATCCTACATAGAATATACAATATTAGTTTTAGTGTATGCGAAACCCGAAACACATGTCTAGTATTTTTATGTCAAGAATACAAAATTTCAAAACTGTATCATGAAAAATCACACAGTTAGTTATGTTGTTATGTTATGTTACCGGGTTGTCCGTACAAAAACATGCTAACGGCGCCGGGGCTGGCTCCAGGGTCGTTTTGCGCTCATTGATAATAATTTGGCAGTAGGTACCTAACCGTACGGCGATTGTATTGTAAGTAATTAAATGGTGATAACATTTTCCATCACACTTGAATATTTTGGGGACAAAATATAACATGGTGTAAAAATTATTGAAATCGATTCAGTTCCTTATTCTGAACAAACTATATTCAAGTTTCGCATATACTAAAAATAATGTAGCAAGTGCATAGGTCAAGTTCCAACAGTGGATGTTAACGATTAAACTTTGTTTTCGTAAAAACAAAAGAGTATACCAATAATCTTAAATGAAGAGACTTTGACATTAAATACCACCACGTAGAAAAAAAAAATCAGCTAAGTGCGAGTCGGACTCGCGCACGAAGAGTTCCGTACCATTATCTATAAAAACGGCAAAAAAATCACGTTTGTTGTATGGGAGCCCCCTCTTAAATATTTGTTTTATTTTAATTTAATTATTTATTTTTAAAGTGAATATATAAATAAATATTCTGTGAATATTTCAAGCGTCTACCTGTTGCCGTTATCAATATCGAGCAAAAACGAGCAAAAAAATCACGTTTGTTGTATGGGAGCCCCCTTAAATATTTATTTTATTCTGTTTTTTAGTATTTAATGTTATAGCGGCAACAGAAATACATCATCTGTGAAAATTTCAACTGTCTAACTATCACGGTTCATGAGATACAGTCTGGTGACAGACGGACAGACAAACAGACGGCGGAGCCTTAGTAATAGGGTTCCTGTTTTACCCTTTGGGTACAGAACCCTAAAAACATATACAGAAGTCATTCAGTCTTTCAATGAACAAATTATCTAAGGAAAGATGGAAACTGCTGCATACCTTTTCATTCGTTCAAACAAGAAATACACTCACTCTTACTTCTAAAGAGAAGTCCCTTACAACTCCCAGAGGCAGAAAGGTATATTTGAATGAGCACGAATAATGGATGTATTATTCGTGCTCATTCAAATTTTTATCAGCATCTCGAACAATAATTTGAGAGATAAGAATCTCCGAGAACATCTCGAAAAGTGTCGTAAACATGATTTTTAGCGTACAAAGGTAGGCAAAACAATTATGGCCGGCATTGGGATCCGCTATTAAGTGCAGAACACAAACGTATCAGAGCCAGTAATGGCGTGCACTTCAAACAGTAGGGACTCAAAGAAATCATTATTCCGCGCTCTTCCTACGCGACCACTTGGAAACGTAGGGATGGGGTGATGTCGATGTTTTGCTTTGTAACTTGAAATTATGGCTATCGTCTTAAGCTTTCCTAAGAAGGTAGACAGCGGGCACACAGTAACGGTTGTCTACATACAAAGCGTTTTTTGACACCTTAATGTCAAATACTGGTGAAAATGTCAGATTTTCATGACAGATGTCATAAAAAAAAGAATGTAAATGAATCTATGTAAATTACATAGTTAAGTTCGGAGTCAACTTTTAAGCTCAACACACACAGGCAGCGGGTGCGGGTCGGAACGGCAGTACGGCGGCGGGCTGAATTCTCTGTATTTATATGAACGACACCACACGAAACGCGTGCGCGACTACCGCCGCCAACCCGCTCCCTGTGTGTGTTGAGGTTTAATCAAAAATTTGCTTGTATAAGGTGATTCCGCTCTTCCAGTTTGCATTGACTAGTCAATCAATATGAGCTCTAAAAAATATTTTCTTGTATTTACTTGTTTATTACTGTACAGCTAAATACTATGAAGTAGGTAAACGTATTCTGGCTGTCAATAGTTCAAGGCTCCAAGTAGAGGAACCTACATGCCAAGACGTATCCAAGAGCATCTGCTCCCGCTGCTGCTTGGCATATACTAAACTATTGGTAGACACATATCGACTACAGCGTGTCAAGTCTCTTGATTTCTTTAGGTAAAGGTTTGTTTCTAAATAATATTAATTACTACTTCAGACTTATTTATAACTACAAAAATTCATAATCACAAAAATACAGCACATTAGGTACACCGAAATTTATTTAGATATACCTTGACAGTAATTCACAACAAAAAACTTTTTACAAAAAAAAACACTACAAAGTGAAAAATAAAATAATACAAATTTAATTTCGGAAGTCGGTGTCTTTGTATCTGTATTTTAGTTTTATGCCAGTTTTTTGTTTTTTGGAGGATATAATCTTCTCCTTTTCGGAAGTCGGTTAAAAAAGAGGGTGTGTGCTTATGACCACATGATAGAAATGAAAACTTATATGATTTCCTACTTTTTTTTTACAAAAACAAAGACTAACATCGGATATGGTTGGCAGAAAGTTGGTTACCTAGTAGAGTTATGTTCAGAACACATCCGCCGCTAAAAGTGGCAAACTTATATTTAACATACAATATTACACAGAGGCATAAAACCTAACAGTTAGTTTATGAGTACCGTTTTAAGTTACATAAATACTACTTTTACATTTTAAAATCTGATGCCTGGAGCCGAGTATACGCGCACGATAACTGATTGGACAGGTCCATTCAAATTTGTGTGGTCCTTTCCTCAAAAGTCCATTTCAGACACGTATCTACATGGTCCTCACATGATCTGACCAAGATTATGTGTGGACTTTAAAAGAGACTTTGACCCCTGAGTTTGTTTCGCCATTTCTTCTCAGGGGTAGTCAGATAGAAAAAGTCGACTACATCTAGCTTATTTTTTTTTTAATATGACGAGTAAAAGTGATTCCAGTATCCTATTTACAGAATAAACGATTTCATTTTATTTCATTCAGCGTCACCGACCGAGAATCAGCGCCACCGACCCAAGTGTGACATGGAGTGGTTCAGTTTCGTGCACTGTTCAGAAAGAGCGCTTATTGCACCTAATTAAGTTTCCACATGAAAAAAAAATATCGATAAAAATGATGTCGATATTATTCCTCTCATCCCTTTAGCAGGTATGCTCCGCCGCGGGGTAACGAAGCTAATCTGTACTCAAGTGTCGACAATTTCAGGCGTAACAACAGAAAATAAGCAAGACTTGAGCCATGTTGAACTTAATCCGCGGTTTACCCAGAGGTTCTGTGTAATGAACGCTGTTTATCGAGCTATTATACACAATACCTTCATAATTTAGGCATTTTGAATAATTTGTGAGCTTTGTTAATGATATGAGTCGTTTGAAGGCATTTGTTTTGTTTAGCTGCCTGTTGTTATTTTTGTTTTATTGTTTTTTTGTAATATTAAAATAATTGCGTCACCTCAGTTGTGGCAAAAAAAATACCATCACATTCACTTACGTCGTATGTGGGAGGTAATGGAATGATAGACAGTTGAATATCTGACCTCCACAGCCCAGTTACTGGGTAACACGATACCCCTTGGTAAGACTGGTTGTCAGACATTTGGGCTTAAGACTACCCGTAACGACTGTCAAAAATCTACGAATGACAGCTGGGACGGTTAACGTGCTTTCTGAGGCTCGGAGGTGTCTCGATATGTACTGGATGGATCCACGATTCGATCGGAGAAGCGGAGCATAATGTTCGATCGACCTGTGGGGATGTTATCATTTCGCCAGGAGCCACTTCATAAAATAACTAACTAGACAATACAAACATACTAACTAATATCATTCTATAAGCTGCAACATTCGAAACACCACATGTAAAACACTGTATCCAAACATTGTATGTGTGTACTTGTGTGTGTGTATAAGTGGACGGCCTTTCAAAACAAAAAACGCACGCTCCCTAATTCGATATATATTACTCCAGAGCCTAATAAATCATACGAGCGACTAAAGCAGTGCCGAACCCAGTGCGGTAAGCGACAATATTAAGCTTCCCGTAAAATATTTTTTACCCATAAATTAAGCGAATGTAAGCGAGTTTTTCATATGCCAGTTTCGCTAGTACATCGCGAAATTAAACACATAAATTACACACAGTACAACTTGAGGTGCATATATTCAATTTGGTGTGTGCTTTGCCTTAATCACTTTGTTGGAGTTTGTGAAAGAGCTACTAATATTATTGTTGTTGTAAAATTCAAAACGTATTTTTTTGGAAAAAAAGAGACAGTAGACCTTCAGTGCGAAGCAATTTGCCCTGACTGGGAATCAAACTCATTACCTTACAAACCAATTGATCAATAACTTAGGTTACTACACAACAACGTTTATTAAATAGATTAACTATTTCTTTCGTCAATAAATATCATATATAAAAAAACCGATGTTTAAACGATAGACAACTGTAACAAGAACTACGTTGTTTACAATTTTCTAAACCACCACAAGTTGTTTGCGTAAGCGCATTGCAAACACAAATCAAACAAAATATTTTTTCCCTGAAAAATTCAAGGACTGTAAACACATTTGTAAACAGGGCCGTAAATATTACTACTTAGTACTGAGATCCGACGGCTGCACGCCAGTCAGTAGACGAACAGTGCACTGAGAAGTGCTGACCCAAAAAATAAATCTCATGAAGATCAAAACACAGAAAATGTACACCATTTCGTATCATATGAAAGAAATGATACTGAAGAAGAATTATCTAAAGGTTACTATATGTTTCACGTTCGGAATCACCGCTTTAGTGGTCATGATACTGCCGCATGTACTGACGAACTCACGCGCCCACCACCGTCGACACGTCAGGTACGCTACAGATTTAAAATATATACTATTTTGGGGGAAAACTAAAACTCAGAGATCACGTTTATCACATCACAAGCCCACAGAATTTTTGCCAGGACAAAGAATGTTTATCAATCAAAAATGTCCACATATAAACTGCTTTATAACTTACAATAAAGAAACCTTGGCAAACGATGAAGATTTCGATGCAGTCGTTTTTGATATAGACAATGTTCTTAAAATGGATGTAAGCTTCCTCAATTTAACAAGATCCCCAGAACAGCTGTACATATTCCGATCATCTGAAACACCAGAAAAACATCCATTATGTAATTATGAGTTGGAAGATTTCTTCAACTTGACTTGGACGTACAGATTAGACTCTGATATACCGCAACCGTTTTTGGAAATCCACAGCACGAACAAATCGCTCGTTGGACCGAAGACCAAGATGGACTGGGTAAAGAAAATGAAGAAGAGTAAAAGACTCACGAACAAAATCAGACAAAAAACGAAAGCAGTCGCTTGGATTCTAACTAAATGCAAACTTAAATCTAAGCATGAAGATTTTATTAAGGAGTTTAGAAATGAGCTGCAGGGATACAATTACACATTGGATATTTATGGTCCATGCTCACAGAAAAAATGCCCTGGAGGTAGTGCCATAAAATGTTACAAGATGTTGGAAAAGGAATATTTCTTCCAAATCGTGTTAGAGGAATATTTGTCTAAAGATTATGTGACGGAGGTCATGGTTACCACAATGTCGCATTTAGCTATACCTATTGTTCTTGGACCCGCTGATTATTCAAAGTAAGTTTTATTTTATTAATAACTTGTTTCAATTTTATCGACAAAGATCAACTCATTGAAATCTGTTCAGCCGTTTAGGCGTAAAAAGGTAACAGACGGACAGACAGGTAGAGTTACTTTGGCATTTATAATTTATTTTAGCATACGAGTATTATAGTATGGAATGGATGGTATGGTAATCCATAGGTACTAATGTATTGATTACTATAAGGAAGTAGGTACTAAAATCAGTGTAATGAATATGAGTGTTTCATCTCTGAATTTAATAATGTAATGGCAGGTGGATGAGAGTTGCCGAGAATCGAGCTGAATGGCGTGCAATTGGAGAGGCCTATGTCCAGCAGTGGACTGCTATGGGCTGATGATGATGATGATCTCTGAATGTTAATTGAAGTGATATTTGGGGAGCCTATGACCGTCTAATAGCGGATAAGCTAATTGGTGATAGTCTATTAGGTATGCGTAAGTTAAGAGACATTCGACACCTATATTCTTCAAATCAATATAAAATATATACTTTTCGGGTAATTTTTCTTATAGACTTTGTGTCCTGACCCGAAAGGCTTTTGTGTCCCTGTATAAACAATAAATAGTTCATACAAAATCCCATATGAAATACGAACTTTCAGTTTTTCCCACTGCTCTTTGATATACAAACTCCGTAGTCCCATGAAACACGAGGTTCCAGGGGCTATCGTGAATCTTTGGATTCATTCGAGTAATCGAGTCTGGTTTAACCACGCTGGGGTCGGTGCATTCCATTCATTCATTTTTCAAATTTTCCTGGAAACTCATCCAGTTTTTCTTTCCGTAAAAACTTCGGAATACTACGAACAATTTAAAACAAATAACCGGCCAAGTGCGTGAGGGAGCACGCACAAAGAAAGGGTGAAGGGTGCCGTAGTTGGGATGAATTAATCCCAAGAACAAACAACATTGTAGTTGAAAAACATATTCTCCCATACGGAATGTATGGGAGAATATGTTTTTTGCAAATTAAGTCGGTTGACTATTACTCCTTAACTTGTAAAGCCTACTTAGCCGCGATAGTTTTCCTTTAGTCTTTGTTGTATATACTACTGCCGTGATTTGTTCCATATATCCCAAAATAACCATTTAAAATCCTAAATTTTTTTATGTCTACCCATGCCGATTTACAGCTTTCTAGTAGTCTGAGTCTCTAAGCTAAGCCGCGCAAACAGACAGACGGACATTGCAAAACTATAAGGGTTAGTAGGTAGTTGCCTACGGAACCCCTTAAAATAGCCAAATCGCACAACTAGCTGTATATTCGTGTTTGTGTTTTTATTTCTTTGCGTTATGTTTACCGCAAATAGACGTATTTTCTTTCTTCTTTCTTTCTTCTTATATTTAAAAAAATAGCACACACAAACACACAGTATTTGATGTTTGTGTTTCTCACAAAGTGAATAATCAGTACTTATGAACCCACCTTGGTGTCAAATTGGCCAGCTGTATTAACTTATTTTTTATGTATCTACCTACACTTTTGTTTTGTGTGCTGTTGATCTCGTAAGTTTTTGTTATGGTTTTAGTTATTTTACATCTGCGTCATTAGACGACGATTATTTATGTTAAAAGTTAAATCTCATATAAGTGAACTGTATCATGTTCTTATGAGAAATAAAGATTCTTTAAACCTAAATCGGATCAGCCGTTCTCAAGACAAGTGACGCGCTTCCAAAGAACAGTATTTCATTTTTAGGGTTCCGTACCCAAAGGGTAAAACGGGAACCCTATTACTAAGGCTCCGCCGTCTGTCTGTCTGTCTGTCCGTATGTCACCAGGCTGTATCTCATGAACCGTGATAGTTAGACAGTTGAAATTTTTACAGATGATGTATTTCTGTTGCCGCTATAACAACAAATACTAAAAAACATAATAAAATACATATTTAAGGGGGCTCCCATACAACAAACGTGATTTTTTTTGCTCGTTTTTGCTCGATATTGATAACAGCAACAGGTAGACGCTTGAAATATTCACAGAATATTTAGTTATATATTCACTTTAAAAATAAATTATTAAATTAAAATAAAACAAATATTTAAGGGGGGCTCCCATACAACAACCGTTTTTATAGATAATGGTACGGAACCCTTCGTGCGCGAGCCCGACTCGCACTTGACCGGTTTTTGTATTTAAATAACTAGATTTCTTTCTTTGTTTATGTTTAGTCGACAAAGACAAACTACTTACTTTTCAACAATTTTTTATTATTAATTAATGGTCGTTTAAAGGCTTTTATTATTATAATAACGATTGCATCAATCAAATTATAACAATTATTATTGAGATGATTAATGGCTTGATCTCAGACGTTAGATTCAAACTTATCATTAACAAGCAACCCCATGTTTTGGTTATGTGCAATCTACTGATTTGGTATGTCAAAAAATCGAGATTTCTGTGACATATCAAAGTAAAAACATAAATCCTGACCAATATTATAAATGCGAAAGTAAGTTTGTTACTTCGTTTGTTACGCTTTCACGTTAAAACGGCTAAGTGAATTTTGATGAAATTTGACAGATAGGTAGCCTTTTTTTTTTTTTGGGTGAGAAATTATCAAATAACTTCTCCCGCTATGGGCGGAGCGGGAGGGCGTGTCAGACTTTTACTGACTAAAACCCACCCATGTTCCTTCCGTTGCCTGTGTGCCAGGGCCACGATATCCCTTTCGGACAAACTCGCAACCCTGGCAGGACAGATAGGTAGCCTGGGACCCGGAAAAGGAAATAGGCTAGACTTTTCATCCTGGATTACAGAGGAAGTCGCGGGCAACAGGTAGTTTATTATATACATAAACCTGACAGGCTTACAAACAGGCTTTTAGGCGTTATGTTATGTTATAAACCTTTCGGAATAAATATTCTAAATGATGGTAAAATTCGCCTCAAAATCCGTTGCGTTCAGAAGAACAACGCGTTCACACAGACAGGCACAAATTTTTTAAATATTATACATAGTTAGAGGAGCTCCTGGCTAAGTAATAATAGTCACGTGCCTCGATCCATCAGATCAAGCTACGCTTGCCGGGGTTGGTCCGTGGATCGGTGACCATCTTTACATACCAAGACTCCTCCGTGCCTCGGAAAGCACGTTAAGCCGTTGGTCTCGACTGTCATTTGTGGATCTTTGCGGGTCGTCAAAAGCCCGAAAGTCTGACAACCAGTCTTCCAAGGGATATCGTATTACCCAGTTACTGGGTTGTGGAGGTCACATAGGCAGTCGCTCCATGTGAAATACTGGTATTCAGCTGCATCTGGTTAGACTGGAAGCCGACCCCAACATTGTTGGGAAAAGACTAGGCAGATTGACTGTACATAGTTATAGATAGATAGAAGATAGAAGATGATATTGACATTTTCGTTTTGTCTTTCAGTTTCCTACCTCCTGGCTCCTATATCGACGCTCAAGCTTTCGACATAAAGAAATTAGGAGCTCTCTGTGACTACCTCATCAAAAACCCTGACATGTATGAATTCTTCTTCGACTGGATGAAATACTACTACTACCAAGTACATCCTAGGACCCAGATTTGTGACCTGTGCACGAAACTTAACCATTTAAACGGTACTCCCGTTTTAAAGTCCAGTTTTCGGAAATGGTGGGACCCAGAATACCGGGATGTGTGTCAGAGGAAACGATTGTATAAGTTGTTTAATACTGATGCCTGATAATCTGTATTTCGAAAACTCCGAAGGCGACAGCTCAAAAGAAGGTTTTTTGTAGAAGACCAAATATTATTTAATTAAGTCAATGTGTTGACGCCGCTTTGTTGTAATTAATTTGAATGTTGGGATTTTGTAAAATCAGACATGGTTATAAAAACTAAGTTATTACTTAAGTTTAGTGCTTATCGTGTTAGTCAAACATAGATTTAGTTTTGTAATTTTTGCAGCTGAGCTATAAAATCTTTATTTGTTAGATCAATAAACATTTCATAAATACTTGCCTTTGTTTCCATCTCATTTTGAGTATTCATAGATATGCACATAGCTACAAGGTTATTTAGCTCGTGGCCAAAATTGGAACAAGAGCCGCCATCTTGTTTTTTTAATACAATTTCTATGACAGACGCCAAAAGTTCCCTGTCCCACTCTAGATAAACAACGTGCCGCTACAATGGTGACATTAATTTAACACGGGCTAGTGGCCAGTAATCATAAAAAATATAATAAGATAAAATAATTCATACATTGAAAATTATAAATTTTCAAACAAACTAAATAATAAAGCTATCCCTTTCCTTCAATTCACTCTACTCATTGCATGCTATTCGCGTAAATTACATTGATGCTATGTTATGATCCGTGGACCACGACCCTAGCAAATGATCTATACGCCAAATGCTATTTTAGAAGATTGTTAATAAATCAATAAATAATTATAATAACTTTATGAAATTAAAATATCTTCATAGAAGAAAACGCGAAACCGTTTAAGTGTGTTAAATTAAAGTCGCCATAAAAGCGGCACGCTGTATAAACTATTCGATCGAATACGTAATTATTCAATTTTTACGTATTCCATATAAATGTAATAATATAAAACGGTTCAAGAGCTCGGTAACTCGGTTTAGAAGTGCTGACTGCGTTCAGTTTTTGATGAAATTCGCCCTTAGTAAATTAATACCCAAGATACAAGCTGCCTTGGGAGGTCAAACTTAACTCCATACTTGTGAGGATTTTGGAAATGAAAATCATTATTCTTAATATTCTATAGTGTACAGAACATCTCCCAAAAAATTCATAGAGCCAGTCTTTTCTCCAACAAAGACATTTTTTCTCACATTTCCTTTCAATTTTGCATTAAAAGGAGTGCCGATATCACTCCTCCAGGACACATCTGTGATCGACATCTCCCAACTGAGATTTATTATTGAAAATACTTTTTAGCTTTCTTATACAATGAGGCAGCCATCTATCTTCTTTACGTTTCAATGTTTTGTATGTCTTATTTCGACTTTATTGTATTGTTATGGTAAACGGCGGCTTTAGAAGGATTCCGTTTATTGTGGAAATATGGTTTTGTATTTTGAAGATGGGGATAGCGTTAGTGGTTTTCAGAATATTAAATTGCTTGTAGTTTAGAAGAAGGTTTATCTTTCAAATTCATTAGCAACCATAATTTTTAACCGGTTTTAAAAAAAAAGGGAATATCATGCTTTCAGCGAGTGTTTTTGGTACGAGATTCCATAACCCATGTTGTACTCTTTTCACTTGGCGAATGAGAGCTAGACTACTCGTAAAAAAAGTGTAACATTTAACCGTAACGACAATATGGTTACGTAGCAAAAGTGTCGTACAAAGAGCAATTAAGCAAAAGGAACTTCTTTCCAACCAGGTGTCCTACGACACCTCTCGACTATTCTAGTATGTGGTGCGACTAATAGAGAACTAGGAATGGAAGTAGAAGACATGTTGAACCATGCGACCACCGACCCCAAATAAATTGGTCTATTGATATATCAAGCTATCTGCCTTTTCCCAACTATGTTGGGGTCAGCTTCCAGTATAACCGAATGCAGCTGAATCTTCACACAGGCATCTGAAGGAACACGGGTGGGTTTTAGTCAGTAAAAGTCTGACACGCCCTCCCGCTCCGCCCAGAGCGGGAGAAGTTATTTGATAATTTTACATGGAGCGAATGCCTATCTGACCTCTGACTCGGTAACTGGGTAAACGATACCCCTTGGTAAGGCTGGTTGTCAGACTTTCGGGCTTCTGACGACCCATAACAACTGTCAAAGATCCACTAATGACAGCCGGGACCAACGGCTTAACGTGCTTTCCGAGGCTGGGAGGAGTAGTAGCTCCGTATGTAAAGATGGAGGGAGTCTCAGGCTTTTACTGACTAAAACCCACCCGTATTCCTTCAGATGCCTGTGTGCCAGGGCCCCGATATCCCTTTCAAACAAACTCGTAACCCTGGCAGGCATTGGCCCTTTCTGACCCCGTCAATTGGTGCTGACATCTCTTCGAGGCGCGCGTGGAACACAACGCGCCGTTGACCCGGGCCTGGTCCTTATCGGACGGCGAGCTACCAATCGCTCACCATCCGCAAGCCCGCGCCTACGGTGGCCGGGAATCGTCCTGCGACTCCCGACGCCCGGGGCGTCTCCTGCGGCGACCAGGTGCGCGAGGTCGTGGATTTTGCCTCTCCCTCACGCGTTCCGCCTCCTCCTTCGCGAGCATTACTGTTTCACAGAAGGAGGTGACGGCCTCCCATGCACTCTCGCTCCGAAACATGGCCTGTCTCAGGGCCGGACGCGAGAGATCGCCGCCACCGATCGCCTCCGTGAGGACACGGCGGTGCTCCACCCAAGCCGGACAGACCTCCACCGTATGCTCCACCGTATCCTCCGGGCGATCCACACAGTGGTGACACCCGGGCGTTTCCTCCCGCTTTATCCTGAACAGGAACCTCCCAAAACAACCGTGTCCGGTGAGGACGCCGTGGCGCCTCTCTAGCCACTCCTCAAAGAGGAGACTTATCGCCACAATTGTGGCGTGCCAAAATCAAATAAACCCTAATATCGAAATGTAAAAAGTGATTTTCTCTAGCAGACTAAATAGCAGTGATGTTTGTCTTGTTTGTTTTGTTTGTGAGTTTGGCCAATCTTTGGCTAGCTATAGTAACTAAACTATTGGAAATATTTGAATGAATTTTCACATAAAGACTGGGAACGTCACTATTCGCAGTTTAATTTATTGGTTGGTGACCAAAACTGTGTAAAATAGATCGATATACCTTTGCAAAATACCTCCATAAAAGATCACAATGCAAGCGATTGCTGCATATAAATATTATTTAATCTCAATTTTAACATTGGGGCCTTTATAATAAATTGCAAGCGAGCGACTCATCCATTACAGCCGCAAATAAATACCACATTACAGGGAAACCACGTCATCTGTAATTAAACGGATTGCCCTGATGAATTATAATTTGAGGATGTACATGAATATACCTTGAATGGAGGATATTTTTGTTTGTATGGTGACGGAAGCCGGTAAGCCGACGGTAACCCATTATAGCAGTGGTGGTTCGAACTAGGCGCTTTACTTTGTGTAAATAATTTCATCATCACTGCTCAAAAAACGGTGAAGGAAAACATCGTGAGGAATCAAAAATTCGATGACATGTGACATCTACTAATCCGCACTGGACCCGATGGTGGATTACGGCCCACTCCCTCTCTCAGAAAGAGGAGCCCTGTGTCCCAGCAGTGGGAACATTTTAATATATCACACACTGAGGGTCCTGAGGGGGCGGGGGGGTGTATTTATTATGTATGGTGACGGACAAGAGTTTAGCGCCGCACATCTCAGGTGGTTTCAAGTTGATATTTAATTGGGGGTTACTGTCAAAGATATCACACGGGGACCCGGAGCAGTCAAAATACTTATTATCAAGTCAATAAGGTGCGCGGGCAGTGGTGGCCCGGTAACAGCCATGACTTACGAGTTGTAGGTTGTGGGTTCGAACCCAGACAGGCGCTTTACTTTGTGTAAATAATTTCATCACCACCGCTCTTAAATCGGCGAAGGAAAACATCGCGAGGCATGTCCTAGAATCAAAAATTCAAAATTCGTTGAGATGTGACATCTACCAACCCGCACTAGGTCTGCTTGGTAGATTACACCCAGGGATCTCGAATAGAGGAGGGCTGTTTCTGAGCAGTGTGGGAAGTTGGGAATATTATAGGCTGATTATCCCAAGGTGCGTAGTTGAATGCCTATGGAATATTTTTAATTACAGAGGCACCCCAGAACGAAGCTGCAATGTCTCATATCCTTAAAATGACACCGTAACTATATATGCTTTGACAGAAATGGATTCAGTGGTAGTATATTACTACCATAGCTGCCTATTGTGTTGATTCGGTTTGGTCGGCCTATAGATATACAATTTTACTTAATTAATGATTAAATATACAATTTTAATTTAAAATATTTATTAGTGACTTGTGGACAGAATATTAGTCAGATTTGTTACAGTTGTAATGGCAATGTTGTCATTTGGTTTAAATATGTAGGTTTTTATTTTTATTATTTTAGTAATATTTTATTAAATATATAGATTATTTTTTAATTTGTGAATGTAAGAACGTTGTAGGCTTAATAGACTGTAGCTTTGTAAACCATCTTCTATTTTGTTAAGTACTTGGTACTTGTTGACGGGCCTACACTGTCCTCCCATACCACTGTAACTTGAAAACATTGTAAGAGCCCACTTTTTTTTAAAAGAGTAACCGTGGAGTTTCTTGCCGGCTCGTCTCCAACAAACCGAACGACCGATTGGAACCGTGCACCTAGCTTCTGACGTTTCATAAGTGCCCATGCAGGTTTATGTGAAATAAAATATATTGATTTTGATAGACACTCTTTCGCAAAAAATTCTACTTGTTAAAAATAATCCGTCAATATTCATATCCTCAAACATCATCAAACCACCGCCACCCTTACGGCGTTATATCAGTAACAGCAACTTTGTGCCCAATCGGTCGCTGGGGAAGCAATCAGTTATTTAACGCTATCCGCAGTTTCAGCTCATACAGAGGGTGAGGTCTGAGGGGTGACGCTGAGGGAGGCTTTTGTCATTGCTGTCAAAGATTACTTCCTTGGTGTATCTGAATTTGCTGCGTATTAGCTTGTGTAAGTTGTGAACTTTGTAGGAAGAAATAGATAGGTAACTGTTGCAGGATGTAAACGGAGGTTTTAAAAACCGGCCAAGTGCTAGTCGGACTCGCGCACCAAGGGTAACCCCCCAACTTCCAGTCTATCCGCGGGGGGTGTTACCATAATCGCCACGCTTGGAAGGCGGGTTGGCGATCGCAGTATGGTGTTAATGCATAGAGAACGCTGCTGCCCATTCTCTAGTACGTCCCTTAGTCGCCTTTTATGACACCCACGGGAAGAAAGAGGATGGTGCTATTCTTTACGTCTGGGACCACACAGGTCATGGATTTCCGCTAAGTAACGAAAAAAAAGATTTCTTAACTTATGTTGTGTAAAATTACGTCATGAATAAGTAAATTAACACTTTTAATGAGTAGGTAAGGTTTTCATAACTTCATACAGCGTTTTATAGGGACGCGTTTAACAGAGGATGTTTGTTCTATAAAACTTACTATAATGATCCCTTAAAAGGACTTCTACTCCTCCCTAGCAATCAATCAATCTGCCTAGCCTTTTTCCAACTACGGGGGGTCAACTTCCAGTCTATCCGGTTGCAGCTGAGTACCAGTATTTTACATGGAGCGACTGCCTATCTGACCTTTACAACCTAGTAACTGGGTAACACGTCACTTCTCCCTAAAAAAACACGAATAAAATGGACCTTTTTGATTTCTAAAACCTTACAAAAAATAAATTGTAATCTTTTCATCTAATTAGCCACAATGAAAACTACAGAAACAATTCGCACTATACCTTCTCAATTGCTTCCAAAACTAAGTTATCCAGACAGTGATGCTAAAAGTTTATTCGGAGCAGCTCGGTGGGCACAGGTGTTTATTCGTATGCGAACAACGCACGGCTAATAGAACTAGCTAAATGTGCCAGGGCACTACTATTGGGTGAAGTGTTGGCTAGAAAATGTTTATGCAAATTTTATTCTACAGTAAATTCTATTAAATAACTTATAGTCAGTAGATTTAGTGGGTTTTTGTCCACAACTGGAATAGGACCATCGCGGATAGAGGTAGTGTTTAAATTTGAATGAAGAATCTATAGAGGTATGAGGAACAGGGTGTAAAGTTCACTCAAATCACTCATCCTCTATAGAAAAGAGAGGACCCTCCGACCAGATGGGTGTTGTGTCTGGTGGGCTACTGCCCGACGGTTGATGTTGGGATGTTGCATATATTCCAGTCGCTCGGTAAACTCTGCATGCGCGATACAGGATTTGTGTGACGTTAGATCTTTGATGTAGTGATAAAGAGGCCACCACAAATCCATTAATACCTTTTTTTTTTTTTTTTGAGTGGGAAATTATCAAATAACTTCTCCCGCTATGGGCGGAGCGGGAGGGCGTGTCAGACTTCTACTGGCTAAAACCCACCCGTGTTCCTTCCGTTGCCTGAGTGCCAGGGCCACGATATCCCTTTCGGAAAAACTCGCAACCCTGGCAGGCATTGGTCCTAACGGACCCCGTCAGTTTGTACTGACATCTCTTTGAGGCGCGCGTGGAACACAACGCGCCGTCAACCCGGGCCTGGTCCTTATCGGACGGCGAGCTACCCATCGCTCACCGTCCGCAGGCCCGTGCCTACGGTGGCCGGAAATCGGCTTGCAACTCCCGACGCCCGGGGCGTCTCCTGCGGCGACTAAGGGCGCGAGGGCGCGAACCTTGTCTCACCCTCACGCGGTCCGCCTCCTCCTTCGCTAGCATTACTGCTTCGCAGAAGGAGGTGACGACCTCCCATGCACTCTCGCTCCGAACCATGGCCTGAACCAGGGCCGGACGCGAGAGATCGCCGCCACCGATCGCCTCCGTGAGGACACGGCGGTGCTCCGCCCAAGCTGGGCAGACCTCCACCGTATGCTCCACCGTGTCCTCCGGGCGATCCACACAGTGGTGACACCCGGGCGTTTCCTCCCGCTTTATCCTGAACAGGAACCTCCCGAAACAACCGTGCCCGGTGAGGACCTGCGTCAGGTGGAAGGTGAGGACGCCGTGGCGCCTCTCTAGCCACTCCTCAAAGTGGCCTCATCGCCACAATTGTAGCGTGCCTAAAATCCATTAATACCTGCGTTTGCGTCTATGTGATTAAGACTTTCAATGCAAGGGATCCCAAAAACGTTTTTCTTCATTCGTGTTCAGAGGTGTCCAAGACTAACTTCAAATACAAATGTGACAGTTACATCTATAGCTTTATGTAAGCGGCCACGCCCATTATTATTATCATTTATTTCGGGCCTCGCCCATAGTGTTAGTAACAATGATCTTAAAAACTAGTGTTAGTAGAAAATACAAGTTCATTTAGTGTGGAGTTTCATCCAATGTCGCAGCATTGGAGACTCCCATCTATCTGCGAATAAACTCAAGATAGTGTTGGTACTGCCGCGGAGACGAGCAAGCAGAGAAGCGCTTCTTTTCCGTATGATGGCCGCAAAACCATCTATATGCCTTTCCGCTAACATCGTTGACGCGCTACATCCTGAGTGCGTTATTGTACTGGACACGCAAACTATAACTAGTCCACAGGCTGCACGAGTAAAAAGACGAGCAAAATGATTTAAACAAAGTAATCTTGACCGCCTCCGTACATCGTGCAAACCTGCGGGCCAGCATGTTGCAGCGTACCGACAGCGATCTACGTTCCCTGTCAATGTCCTTGTTATCTTTCAACTCATCGGTAACCCAATGACCCAAGTACTTAAAAGTGTTCACCCTATTTAAAGGTCAGAGCAGATATCTCTGGTATAGTTGGGTAACCTATAGCACCTGCTTTAAAAACCATTATTTCGCTCTTTTTGGTGTTATACTCGAGTCCTTGAGCTACCGCGTATGCTTCACAGATTGACACCACTCGCCTCAAGGCACCGATCGATGGGCTCAGCAACACCATATCGTCAGCTTAACTAATGTTATTAACACAAACTCCATCCATATGACCACCGATATTAGTGTTGCTGAGCTCAACGATCAGCTGATTCATGTAGAGATTGAAAAGTCGAGGTGAGCTCAATCCCCCCTGCCTCACCCCGCACTCCAGCTGATACACATCAGAGAAAGACCCCTCCCACTTCACACTGTTTTGTTGATTATTATACCAATATTTAAATAATCTCATGATGTCACTAGGCAAGTCAGTTTCTTCTTGTAGCTTACGCCACAGAACTTTATAATTAACGCGATCGAAAGCCTTTGACAAATCCAGAAGACAGGCAAACACAGGCGTTTTTCTGTCAGTATAGTACTGTACAGTCTGCTTGAGGCATAAAATAGCACTCTCTGTGGTCTAAAGCCGAACTGACTGTCTTTTAATATAATATGCTCAGATAACTGTTTGTCAAGCAGACTGTCCAGCACCATGGCTATGACAGTTGCCAAAGATATAGGCCTGTAATTGGAAATGTCAGAGGCATCTCCGGTTTTATTTTTAACAATAGGCACTAGAGTAGTGTATATAAGGTCATCAGGTAAATAACAGTGACTAACGCAAAGGTTAAAAAACATGGCCAAACCTCGCGGCAGGTGTAAGCCGGCGTGTTTCAGATGTTCGATCCATTATGCCTGGAGGCTTTTATTTAGGTACGTTCTGTTTACGTTATTTCTGCTTGAGTATAGTTTTCGACGATTTTAATGTTTTTTTTTTTTGTATAGTGGTGTGTACTAGCTAACATAAGGCAAATAATTTAATTTAATGTTGTGTTGCGTAATGCAAATTCTTTTACATTTTATCGTATAGATTCAAGTTTTATATCTGAACTGAGTTTGTTGCGCCACTTCTTCTTCCCAGCTAAAGCACTAAAAAGTGGTTAAGGGTGAGCGTTTTTGGGAGACTGCCGTATGTAATTTTTGACGTTCGAAAAGTGCTGATTCTCAGCCTAGTTTGAATAAATGACTTTTGATTTTGATACTGATTATATAATAAAAGTCAAGAACAAGAGAATAAGAGTCAAGTCAAGTCGCCTAGGCTCACCCTTGCTACATTGGACTTATAAAATAACTAGTCAAAAAGTAGTCCACCCTCAAGCTAGGTGCAGGCCTCTGCATGCTCTGCATGTACATTTACTGGGGGTTAGAAGCAGCTGGAGGTGAGAAGCCCGAGGATCGAGTTGAATGGCGTACGATAGAAGAGACCTTGTCCAGCAGAAGACTGTCATAGACTGATGATGATGATGTTCAAACAAATCTGCCTACCCCTTGGGGGCTAAAGGCGTGATGATATGCCAAATTACTTCCGAGAACAGCTAGTAGGGGTATCACTGCATCGGGCCCAGGTGCGTGTTAGTTAGTTAACACCTATTCGTCGATATATCGCCGAATCTCATCGCTATTGCATCGCGATTCAATTACACAATGTGCTTAGTTGTTTACTGCTAACCGGTTTCAATATAGACACTAGTATTTAGGAGGAAAGTTACGTAAACTTCATGCCTGGATTATCGGGAAATCAAGACAGATTTTGTATGATCAGACTGAGGTTTGAGAGTGGTCGAAAAACCTTCGTCGAGTATGTAGTAATAATAAACGAATGATGAAGAAATAATAACATTACATTTATTTACAACATCTTCTTGCTTTTCCAGTCTAAAATTATCATCCTGATCTTGCTATGCAATTAAAATTAGTCCTCCTTTTTCTTTGAGGAGCCAACACATAGCAAAATATATATAGCACATAAAAAAAACTGGCCAAGTGCGTGTCAGACCACGCACAATGAAGGGTTCCGTAGTTGGGATGAATTTGTCCCAAACACAAACTTAATATTGTAGTCGAAAAACATGTTCTCCCATACATTGATATACGCCACGTATGTAAGTTTGTAACCGCATTTTTTTTATTATGTGATAAAACTACTAATGACCGATTTTCGGACTTTTTCCTTAACTTGTGCTGTGAGACCTTGCTTCTTACCAAATTTACTGATTCTAGGTCAACGGGAAGTACCCTATAGGTTTGATTTATTTGCGAGTATCAAAATATGTCACATAAATCGCCGTTTTTTTTTTTATTACGTTGACTTGAAGCTTGATTTTTTAGAGCTTTAAGGGAACGTAGACTCACGTATTATCTTAATATCAACTTGATACCTCCACGCGTTCCTGATAAAAGGGTTCTTGACAGACTGACTGACAGACAGACAGACAGACGGACAACGAAATGATCCTATAAGGGTTTCGTTTTTTCTTTTAGAGGTACGCGACCCTAAAAATATTATTATCCTACCCTAACCCTTCACGGGTGCATGCATAAAAAGTCACCAAAAATTCATCAAAATCGGTCCAGCCCTTTCGGAGTCCATAGCAGACAAACAAACAAACATTGATTTTTATTTATATAGACAGAAGAAGATTACTTCCACGACACATGGATATCAATCTTCAATGTAACCGTTGAGTGACGTATATCTGTCCAATTAACTTCGATTGACAGTTTAAACGTCAAAAAATCATACGAGATACCCTATTTTAACTTGATCTTAACTAATTCTACTTAAACATAACCTATCCATCTTTCTACAATCCCGACCTTATATTTTAATTATCACCACGCCAACTACTCAAGGACCTGACCAGGCATAATTCAAATCGCTAGCTCAGTGGCGCCCTCTCGCCGCTAGAAGTGTCGTCGAGCCTTCTCGAATATTCATCAGGCTGACTTGATTACTTCATAAGTATCTTTGTTATGTGTTTAACGACTTGGCAGGTGCAAAGTTCTGATAGTATGTTCTTTGGGATACATAGGTTCATGAACTTGAGCCTTTTTCCCATATGGGTAGACAGTAACATCTGAAAGTCGGGTTAAACAGAACAAATTATACAAAGAAAATGCATTTCCTTCAGTGCTTCTTTTATTTTTTACTGCAGATATTTTTGGAATAAAAGACAGTTTTATCAGTTTCCAGTAGAACGGCCACACATGACTGCCGAAACACACACTGGTGAAAATAACAGATTTCCATGATGGCGGTTTTATCATGACAGCACCGCTTTCCTAGGACACCTAAGCTTTACCGGTGTTACTTTTTAAACATCAGTTCGAAATTCGAACGTTGCCGTGGTTTGAATCCACGATTAACTTCAAGGTGAATCCGCAGAAATTCTAATTTTTAAATGTCCATGATTTCATGAAAAAATCATTCAATGGAACAAATCTAAATTAGAGAGATGTATAATGATTCTAATTATTATAATTCTATAAACACATAAAATATGTTATAGTCGCGAATCATATTTTGATCACGATAAAACCGACCTGCAAATTGCAAAAAACGTAAGAAAATTTGAATTTCGCGGGCTACAGCTGCGGATTCACCTTAAGTTAACGTGATGTAGTTTAAGTTTTCTGACAGCTGCGCGCACAGATTAATAAACGCCGGCGGCGCGTAAGTACGTCACCGTCGTTGCTGACAGAACGGAATGTTGCCATTTTAAATATTATAACATTATATTTACATAAACATGTAGAATTAAATAGTTCGTATTTATTTTGGATGAGGTTTGATGTAAACTTCTAAACTGACTGCAATTTTTAGAAAATATCAAAGAAAAACCTACTTTAATAAACTACCAACTTACTTTCCTACAAAGATCAACAAACACAGAACTGGAACAAAACAATCAGTTCAAAGCTGATGAGACAAAGCTATTTCTTTGGCCAAGTAGTAAATACTGAAAAATTCATACATTTCGTCAGTACCGTCGGCAAGTCAAGTGCTCGGCATGGTTAGCATATCGCAGAGATCGCCTGCTCGAATATTCAACAGCTCTTTGTTGCTGACCCTACTTACGTACTACGGTATGGTAATGAGTGACGTCACTGTTTGTTTCTGATTCAGTTTGATTTTGTAGCTCTCGCTAAAGAGAATATATTTTTGCAAGATGTTTTAATGATGTGACTGTCTTATTGGTAGAGTTTGATGTGAAGTAGGTACATTAATAGCAGCCTACATCCTAACTATAATATCCTAATCCTAACTAATAATATAATATAGGACCACAGCTTATTCTGCACTAAAGTATCCAACAAATATAGGAGTAAACTCACCTCTCAATTGGCTCATGAGAGAGACGAATTCTTATATAAAATCCACTTCACATGTTGACATATATATTATAACTCCGTAAATATCTTTAAAACCCAAATTTTAAGGTCCCAAAGCAAGCAACCCACACAATCTAAAGATTAATTATGTTAGTGTGCAGGTATTTCTTGCAACCTCTGTAATTTATTTCTTGTATCATTTTATATTTCTGATCTTAGTTTGTTACCACTTAATTTTTATTTTTATTTTTATTTTTATACTTTTGGTTAACACTGTATTTGAAAATGTTAGTTCACCTGTTATTGGCAACTGTATAAGCCCATGACTATTATCTATTGTTATTTTGTATAGACACGCTGTTGGTGTACCTTTATAAGTAAATAATATGAATATTTAATCGGGATCGAGACTTGTGTTGGTGAAAGAACCTCTTTCACCAACACAAGTCTCGATCCCGTGGGAATATCGGGATAAAAAGTAGCCTATGTCTTAATCCAGGGTGTCAGCTACCTCAATACAAAATTTTATCAAAATTGGTTTAGCCGTTTCAGCGTGAAGAAGTAACAAACACACACACACACACACAAACTTTCGCCTTTATAATATAGTGTGATATGATGTGATATCGTGCCAATTTAATTTGAATGAAGTAGACTTTCTGTAACATTATAATCAAATTTTTAATTTTTTTTCCGAAACCAAAGACTTACTATCTATCTCTTGTCGCGCTGCAAAAGAACTAAAACGAACAGGTCAACTTGGATAGGCTGGTGTTACACTTGCGCCACGTCATTGTGTTGTGCTGTAAGTGTATTATTCTCCTGTGCGTGCATTTTGCCGCTAACGGTATAGGAGAGGACGAAATTTTTTCGAAGAGTTCACAGCTTGGACGGTCTATCTAGACATATTTATATCTTTTAGTAGGACCATGTTTTTCTACAAAGTAAAATGTCACCGATCAATAATTCTTTTAAACAAAGACTCAATACGTGACAAAAGAGTAACCTTTAATAGAAAGCGTAGGAAGAACCTTTGTCTTCGTAAATATTAAACCAGTCAGGCGTTAAAATATTTCTACAGGGCATTTTGTACGCTTCATTGAATGAAAAACAATAATAAGTCATAATAATAAATATATGAGCTTCAAAAGCAGTATCCCAGTCTCTAGGACGACGGAATGGCGAGCCAGAGGTCATGAGTTCATACCTCACGATTACTCACGAGTTGCCGCGAACATAATTCTTCTTATTGAGGAATTTTTCGCTCAATGTGTACAACTGTATTGTACAACTGTACTGTAAAGTACACGACACAGTTGACGACACGGTTGGCGTAGTGGTTAAGCGATTAACTGCTGCGCTGCGTGTCGCGGGTTCAACTCCCTCACGGAACAGATATTTGTATGACCTACAAGTAGTTGTTCCGGGTCTGGCTGTTTGTGTATGTGAGTTTAAATATTTGTAATCGCACCCACGATACAGGAGAAACTCCTAGTGTGGGGCAACGTTTTTAAAAGATAAATAAAGGAGTCCATAAAGTCTAAAAACTTAACGGCGCAGTATAGCCTCTACCAGAAGTGGTCATCGTATTAGTGGTTCAGTAGCTTCAAAGACATTAAATTATTTACTTAACAATAGACGGGACATAGGAACAAAATCGTAATCCAATACATATGTCCTGGTGGGCAAAAGTCGCTCAGTCTAGTGTAGTACGCCTGCATGTCAAGTCGCATTCGTGTCCACCGAAAGATAATTAATAAAAGATAATTATTTTCGAAGTATAATATATATGCCTAATTATGCAATATGATATTCCAAATCTCGTAGTGATAACAACGATGACGTATTCCACATTGGGCACCCGCTTAAACGGCACCTGAGCAAATGGCACATGAGGTATTCCACATACGGCACCTATCGATATTTTTCGCAGGTGCCATTAGTGGAATAATTTGTTATTTAAAATTTTATTCCACAAATGGCAGTATAGGCCGTAATACGTGTCAGTACGTACTAGTGTTGGTACGTTTTTTCTTTTTTAGGACCTCAACATCAAAAATTCGATTAAAATCAGCGGAGACTTTAATAACTCGATAAGAACATAACTTCTTGTTAGTCATTTTAATATCACAATCAGTTTGATTAATAACATGTATTGCAAAAACTTTTTAGACTTACTGACTTTTCAACAAATACTTATTAGATTTATTTACGATTATTTCTCTTCTTAGTTAACTTCGTCATCTTAATGTTTTTTTATATTATGATACAATCAATATTTGGCACTTCTATTGTAAAATCTGTCTTGAGTTATTTCTTATGTACTATATACATTAAAAAATATGAAATACTTAAACCGCTGGCCCTAGTGGTGTTATTAATTACTACTATATATATTATTAAATACTAGCTGCGCCCCGCGGTTTTACCCGCGTAAGTTTCGATCCCGTGGGAATATCGGGATAAAAAGTAGAAAAAAATTATTCCACTAATGGCACAATAGCGATAGGTGCCGTATGTGCATGGAATACCTCAGGTGCCATTTGCTCAGGTATTATTATTGCCATTTAAGCGGGTGCCTAATATGGAATACGTCAAAACGACTAGACTTATCCACGGTTTATTTTCCATGTTTCAAACTATTTGACGGTTCGTAACCAAAGGTTGGTGTTGGTAAAAGTGTAACGTGTTAAACTTAGATTTTATTGAATTTTGCTATATTACGCTAGATGGCGTCACTGAGACATGGGATCACAATTTTTCTATGACATTACTTCTGATGGCCTGTCTATAGTATAGTATATATACATATATATAGTATCTTAAATCTCTTTGAGTAGCTTCAATATCATCAGGATCATGCCGGAATATAGCAGTTCGTCGTGGACGTGGTACGACAGCCGCTCCCCTGACATGTTCTCTGTGATCAGAAGACAGCCGCCTCGCAACCATCGATGCGACGCTCTGCTAGAGTGACTATCAGCAGCCAGTATAGTGACACACTACACACAGTTACTGGAATCACCAAAAAGGTCGGAGGAGAGTGTTTATCCAACGTTTTCTATGATTCCAGTAACTTCGTAACAACTAGACGGCGCCACTTAACTAAAAAAACTAACCTAACTTAACTATTATTTATCATAATTGCACCAATTTAGCTAATTTGAAAGAATAAACAAGACTAGGTACCTACTACGTCAAGAACCTAAACTGAGACGAATAACCTACTTTTCTGGACTGGTATGTATAAATAAAAAATGCAAAATTAAAAACCATTCATTGTTTTTGAAAAGGAAAAGGAAGAACACACATAAAATCACGCCTTGCTTCCCCGAAGGGTTGGGCAGAGGTGTACTTATAGTACACCCACATTTCGCCAGTTACGACTAAGTCCCATGTAATAGGGGGCCAGACTATTGCCATCAACCGGGCACAAATCCAGACTCCGGGCTGCTTCTGCGAGATTCCAGATATAAAAATCCAATAACACTTTGCCCGACCTGGGAACCACTAGACCAACAAGGCAGTTGAAAAGGAAGAAACAAATAAATAATGACATAGTGCCTTCCGATGGCAAAATGTTTAAATATATTCGGCCCAAAATTTAGCTATAGCTGTTAAATCGGAACTAATGCTGCCTTCCTGCTTTTTAAATACATTTTACAAAACAATTTGCCAGCTACGCCTCCCTGTCAACGTCAAGGCTGTTCGCGATCTCCGCTCACTGACGCAGTTAAGGTCATAAAGAGCACAGGTGACATGAGGCACAAAATGGTAGGAGAATATAAATAAATATACTTACTTTACATAGATTTGTAAAGGGTGATCGAATTTGAGGTTTATATATTGGCCACACTGTAATTTTGACGTTTTGAGTTAGTATTGGCGCGTGTTTCAAACGTCAAATGATAGTTTTTTTTTTTTTCTTGTGCTACGCACGGTTTGTGCCTTTAGCCAGTATCATGTGAAATTAAGTACAAAGTTGTTTAAATAATTATGAAATGAACTCAATTCAATGCATGGATAAAGATGATAGATGATATCCCGCCCCGCTCCCCTTGAGTTTCAGTAAAGACGTCACTTTACTGAAACTCCGCGCGGACTTCTTGAGAGAACTTAAAGTGATGTTGCACTGTTTTGTTTCATTTGCCTACACTAATGCAGGTTCACGAACACTTAATGGTTAATAATCCACCACTATTACACATTAATATTCGGCTAAATACAAATTTTAGAAAATAAAACAAAACTGCTAACATGACGCTTCACTTTCCCGCCAAGAAGTACAAATGTTAGTTTGCAACAATACATTTACAGAATGTATCGCTTTACCGTTTCTGAACGCGTTAAAATTGTTCAGTTGTTCTACAGAAATAACAATTCTATCAGAACTGTGGACTTTTGATCGACGCATTATTTCACGTTACGGTGACGTCAACTGCCCGTCAAGATCGTGCGATTTATCGCCGTTGGGTTTTTTGTGGGGTTTTAAGAGTTGCGTCTGTACCAACACACCTGCAACGTTGGAGTACCTAAAAACTAACATCCAGCTAGTTATTGCCGAGATATTTACGAAATTTTACCCACCGAATTTTCGAAAAACTCATAGAAAATTACCTCGAAAGAATCAACTGCTGCAGAAGGTCCAGAGGCGGCCATTTACCTGACATCATTTTCCATTATTAATTAATAACATTAAATATTTATTTAGTTAATATTTTTTGAATAAATAAAAGTTAGGAACCTCGATTTGGAACATCTTTTATCTGTTTTATTGTAAGTACTAATATTATTATCAACATAATCTCAGCTATTTATTATATTCTCGATTCTGTTAGGCTCCGACTAAACACAAATGGGCTAATAGTGTTGCTATATTTTGCTTACACTCAAAGCAAGAAAGAAAAAGCGAAAGTGTCAAATTATATTTGGCTTTAAAAATTTTAAAATTATGATCAAGCTTCCTAAAATAAACTTTTGCATGAAACTAAATTTTTAGAGCTTTACCCTATATTTCATTTAACATAACACATCATGCCTGAAATTCACCATTCACCGAAGGCTTAGGCAGAGGTGAACTGAAACTGGTCAAATGTGGGACCCATATTTCGCCGGTAAAGTCCCATGTAATACAAGCCTATTAATCCAGACTCAATCACTTTGAGCACAAAATTAGGGTTTAGAAAATGTTTTATTTACATTATATCTCTGATATTGCGCACACGCAGTGAGCTGCCAAGTTGCTTGTTCCTTCTCTATATGAAAAGATTCCTACAGTGACACAATTTACTTAGTATGATTTAGTCAATGCCCAACAGAATATTCACCGAAATAACTAGCCCCTCACGGGGTCTTTCATATACGCCCTAATTTCTGATATCATTTCCGCCCCTTTTGGAAGACATTTCTCCCTCAACGGACCATGGTACCACCAGGTCCTAAAGTTCCTGTATGTACTGAAGGCCTGGTACTTTTTCCTATCATTCAACATTTTGCAGAGCTCACAGTATCCTCTGAATTCTTCTACCTTTTCTATTGTGTAGTAGTTCTTCCAGTTGAAATATTGGTGGTAGACTGGTGAATTTCTTATGGTATAATCTAAAAGAGCTGCAAGCTTTTCTTCTGTGTACAAATTGAAATTGATGTAGGAGTTTTCCGGAAGGAACCTGGGGAGAAAGAAGAGTCGTGAAACACTGGACTTATAAAACGTGAGACAGTGAATCTCACCTTTATGCTCTATTAATTAATGTGATTATCTTGCTTTGGGATTACTGATCTGATCAAAGTATATTGCACCATATTTTAAACTACCGCAATCTCACCGAATTTTAAAATAAAGAGTGTTTCTACTAATGAATAAATAATCAATGGAAATTTATATAGAATTAAAACATTATATTTATAGATAGCAATAATTGCAAATCATTTAGATGTCAACCAAATAAGTTCACATTTTTATACATACAGAAAAATATATAGAAAACTTAGATGGATCGCTCGAAATTGACCGTGTGACGGGTGCCAATATACACTAAAAGATAAATAACTTTGTGTAACTTCTCGCCAAATGGTTGACCTTCATATGACCAGAGAGCTGACTCGTTCTTTGGTCAAAGTATTAGCATTGCCATTCAACGTGGAAATGCTAAAAGTCTTCTGGTCACGTTTGCGGATGGCAACGATGTGGACGAGTACTTCGACGTCTAAGATTCCTTTTGTTAATGTTTTCGTATTTATTTGTATAGTTAGTAACATAATTATATAAAATAGCCATTTAATTTAGTATTTAGGTAAATAGTTACTTGTTTAACTTGTAATAAGATCTTACTTGGTATAATCGGCGCCACCAATCACCACTGGTACTGCACCATGATGGTACCCTTTCAACACTTCTGCTGTCACATACTCCTCTGACAAACCCCCTTCCAACGCCAAATAAAAGTAATAGTCCTTTTCAATGGCCTTTAGACATCCTTCTCTAGGACAATTCTTAAAACCACAACCATATACATCAATCGACAAATTAAATAGTTTCAGTGCTCGGGTTAGTTTAGGGAGTACCAACTTCCTTCTCACTACAAAACTGCAATCGTCTATAACCATCGCTATTGCTTTTGTCTTTGTATTCACTGTTTTAATAATTTCACTCTTCGTCGTCGGCTTTAAATGCGTGGTCCATAGCACGTTTCTATTCGGAGCCACAACGTTGCCAGTCGTGTCCCTCACTTCAATGTAAGGACTGAATATATCTGAATAAAATTTGTAAGTCCACGTCCAGTTGAAAAAGTTGTCTACGTGAATGTTGCATATAGGATGGACGTCGGCCGCCAGCATTCCATGAAATACGTATTTCTGGAGTTTTGTTCTTTTTTTTGGGAGGTCTTCATAACCTCCTAATTGCCCCAATAGAGTCATATTAAAAACGATGGCGTCGAAATTTGTGTAGTCATTGTTTAGTATCGTCTTGTTTGTTGTTATGTAACAATTGATTTCTGGACAGTTATTTTCAATGAATGCAGTTTGTCCTTCGTACGGCAACAGCTTTTGTTGTTCTTCGCGAGTTTTACTGACCGCTGCCGACCACACTAGGATATACTTGAGATCGTTCTCGAACCTTTCGCCTTTATTAAACCGTTCTTGATAATTTACCGTCTGAGACACGGTGGTGTACGCAGTGTGGAATGAATAAAACGCCAGGGCGACGTACATGAAAAGCCCCGTAAAGCTGACTATGAAAAATAATTTCGCAAAAGTTTCAGTTCGGGAGACCAAATACATTTTTTCTCGGTTGGTTCGCGCCGCGTCTCTTGAACAATGGAAAGAAACGTCGGCTTCATCTCGATAAATAAAGAAGAATGCATCCGCTGTCTCATTAGATGACGGTGGTAAACAAAAAATTCTTTTGATAGCAAATAAACAAAGCGAGTCAGTGCTGTGTACATAACTGCTTCGATGAGCAGATTATTTAGACATTGAATTGCTGTCATGGTACTTGTACACTACAATTACACACGGTGGAAGTTACTTCGGGGCGTTTTGGGTATTGTCAATTGAAACACCCTTGAAGATTTTGGTGTAAAACTTATAAATGTCAAAAAACACAAACGGAAATTTTACAGGCAAAGTGCCGTACGTATTGACAAAAAAACCGGCCAAGTGCGTGTCAGACCCCGCACAATGAAGGGTTCCGTAGTTGGGATGAATTTATCCCAAAAACAAACTTAACATTGTAGTTGAAAAGAAAGTAAATACGTTTATTGGCGGTAAACATGAAAAAACTGGTTCTCCCATACATCGATATACGTCTCAATTCTCCAACTTCAAATGTAAGTTGGACGACTTCTACTCGTTAACTTGCTCGGTAGCTGTGATAGTTTTCCTTTAAAGTTCGTTTTTTATACTACTGCCATGATTTTTTTTCCATATCCAAAAACAACCATTTAGCTGGCACGGGGGGGACACACACACTTGACTCGAAAAAATAGCACTTTTTTTTTTTTTGGCTTCGCACGGTTTGTGCATTTAGCCAGTGTCATGTAAAATTAGGTAACAAGTACAAAGTTATTTAAATAATTATGAAATGAACTCCACTCAATGCATGATAAAGATGATTGATGATATCCCGCCCCGCTCCCCTTGAGTTTAAGTAAAGACGCGGCACTTTACTGAAACCTCGCGCGGACTTCTTGAGAGAACTTAAAGTGATGTTGCACTGTTTTGTTTCATTTGCCTACATTAATGCAGGTTCACGAACACTTAATGGTTAATAATCCACCACTATTACACATTAATATTCGGCTAAACACAAATTTTAGAAAATAAAACAAAACTGCTAACATGACGCTTCACTTTCCCGCCAAGAAGTCAAAAAAAAAAAAAAATAGCACTTTAAAGCTTAATATTGCGCAAAAGGGTCCCTAAAGGCTCCTACAGACTGGTGCGATATCGCAGGCGCATCAGGCAGCGTGACCCTTGTCGTGCCCGCGATGATGCACCAGTCTGTACGAGCCTTAAATCAGAAAAATTATTTTGACAAACCCGCAATATTTTTGAACGGCCTATTTTTTTCTCAAGATTTTATTTTATAATTTTGTCGGCGTGATTATTATTTGTATACCCATGCCAAATTATAACTTTCTAGTACTAAGAGTCTCTGAGCTAAACCGGGGGACAAACTGACAGACATGGTGAAACTATAAGGGTTCCTTGTTGACTACGAAATCTTCACTTTACAGTAAGAATCTATCAATCTAGTATAAATTATGTACCATCTAGTTTAACAAAACGAAACACCATCTACGTTCATTATTACACGTAGGTAGCCAATGAAGTTACGTTCACTGTCAACCATTGGAATGCAGACATTCTCCGTCTAATTCCACGGATACCGATCGCTCAGAATCCTTGTGGCTACTGTCTTCAAATTTCATCTTAATAACGTGTCAATTAATTACCTTTGTGGTATTTTGTGTCTACAAAATCGATGGTTAGAATGTGATCTAAAATGGATAACTTCCAATGGATAACTTCAAGTGGAATTCACTTCCACCTGATATTAAGGACTGCCAAACTGTTTCAGTATTTAAAAGAAGAGTAAATAAATAAAACAAAGGTGATGCTTATTTCTAAAGAAATCTGTTCCAGCATACCTGCGATAGGAAAGTCGATAAAGAGATGTAGACACCGTGTGTAAGAGTAGAAGAGAAAATAGAAATACATAAAATCAAAAACAATTCACTTAATAAAATTTAACAAATAGTATGAGAATATACTAATGAACATACATAATAACATACTTCTAAAATAAATATTACTAGAATATTAATAATTATAATTCAATTAAAATAATAAATACATACGCAACTATGACGAAGTGGAAGTGGAATTATAATTATTAATATTCTAGTAATATTTATTTTAGAAGTATGTTATTATGTATGTTCATTAGTATATTCTCATACTATTTGTTAAATTTTATTAAGTGAATTGTTTTTGATTTTATGTATTTCTATTTTCTCTTCTACTCTTACACACGGAGTCTACATCTCTTTATCGACTTTCCTATCGCAGGTATGCTGGAAGAGATTTCTTCAGAAATAAGCATCACCTTTGTACGTATTTTTGTTTGATTTTTACAATACTTTCCTCTTTTATTAATGTATGTTAAACTTTATACTTCATTTATACTTAAACTACTCTTCATAGATGTAACTGATTGAGCACATTTTTTTTTTGTTAAATTCAAAATAATACTACATATAATAATATCTTGTAATCTGTCTATTGTAAAGAGCCCAAAAACACAGGTTCTCGTCAACTCTAAAACTGAATTATAACGTTGCTAAATTGAAGAGTACAACTGTGACGTAACATGACAACTGAAATGACAAATATTACGTTTAATCGGTTACTTGACAGCTCTCTCGTCACGTGGTTTTTTTTGTTTACCTTTATTTAACTACCTAAACCAACGGAGTACCTACAGTACTGTGCGGACATTCCAATGTTATCTGAACTTTATTGCTTAATAATAAATGTACGAAATACTTTTACAACATACAAAAAGAAACAACATTGTGTTTTGTTAAACTAAACTGAACACAAGCATTTTGTCGCTGGGGTACTTTGTAATCATAATATGACATAATCGTAGATAAACCCGCACCCTAATTGCGTAACACAGTTTGAATCGGAATCGGAATGATTTTGAAGTATATTGCTAATCCATTGCTTCACATGTTAGAAAAAAATTTCTGCTCAACAATGTATATAACGCAATGAATGTTGTTGAACTGTCAAATTGAAACCGATTCCTACTGATGGTGTGTTACGCAATTATCCGGCAGGTCTTTTAGCGGTCTGAAATCTGCAACTAGTACCTATTGACTGGCACTATTCTGAGATATGGGCCTTTTTTTTCTTGCTTAATTTAGTTTGTATCCTCCTTGTATCTTTTCTTTACTGTTCAAACATGATGTAAGAGAGACACATCCAGCCTGCAATAGGACATATTTCAGACCTGTACAGATACACGTCAACATCAGGCAGGAGTCTGCAATGAATTTTGAACATACATTTATATGAAACTAACTACAGTTATGGCTTTATATTGACACGTCTTCGCTTGTCACGTGCGCAAAAGGGGTATATTTTTATGGAATACGTAATTTTGTTTGACTTCATACGCGGTGTCCATATTTGCCGAAGACTCGACGTCCTACATGCAAAGAGACTGGACTGTTTGCCATGTTTGATGCGGCACGAGATTTGTGTAGGGGGCCAGGTCGAAGGAAAACATGTTTTTGCTTAGGCCGCTTTCACATATAGGCGACTTTAGCAGCGCGACAGTCGCGCGGCTGACGCGCGCCTGTCGCGCTGTCAAAATTTCATAGTTTAAACAGAAGCGCGGCGGTCGCGCGCTACCGCCGCGGCCGCCGCGTGCGCTCAGTCGGCGATGAGCCAGTGTTGCAAACGTACGTACTTATAGACTACACAATGAGCGAGTTGGATACCGAACGATTTATTATTGAAATTCAAATGCGTCCTGTTTTGTGGGACTCAAGAAGCAACAATTACAACAACAGGACCCTAAAAAAGAATAACTGGCAAGAATTATGTGCATTGTTTATTCCTGATTTCGAAAATAAAAGTGGGTCTGAAAAAAATGCAGCAGGTAGGTTTTATTATTTTATTTAGGTAGGTAGGTACCTAATTATATCATGTTATTATGCCACGGTACTTCTCCTTCGGGTGATACAAAATAGTCAGCGAAAAGGTTTCGAGTTGTAACTCCTCCAACGGCAACGTTGTGAACATCAGTTGGACTAGACGGTATAATATTTTCATCGTCCTCTGCGAACACGTATGATAACGTGTGATTATAATTAAATCCATCTCGCTGTCGTACAAAATTGTGTAGAACACAACAGGCCCTTATTATTTCTTCAGCAAAATCAATTGATACGTTCAACGGGCGGTGGAATATTCTCCATTTATTACTTAGTATACCAAACGTGCATTCTATATAGCGACGTGCTCTTGACAATCTGTAGTTGTAAATTCTCTGCTTCACAGTCAAATTGTTTCCACCGTACGGACGTTGCATATGATCAGTGAGTGCAAACGCCTCGTCACCAATGAAAGTGTAGTTAAGATGTGGTCCATCACTACAAAGAGGTTCAGGACTAGGTAGTTGTAGTCTATTTTCTGTGATTGCTTTAGATATTGAACTGTTTTTAAATATTTGAGAATCAGCACTCTTTCCAAATGATCCCACATCTATATAAGTAAAATTATAATTTGCATCACATATAGCTAGCAATACAATTGAAAAATATTTTTTGTAGTTAAAGTACAGTGAGCCACTGTGTTCTGGTTTTATCACTCGGATGTGTTTACCGTCAATTGCTCCTAGACAATTCGGAAAGTTTGCATTTATTTTAAATCCTTGTGCTATATTTTTCCAGTCCGCTACTGATTTGGACGTAATAGTATTTTCTTTCAAGATACTATATATATGTTTGCAGGTGTCCCTTACTATATAACTAATTGTTGAAACTCCGCACTTGAATGAGTATTGAAGGTCTGATAACGTACATCCAGTGCCCAAATATCTGAAGAAGATTTTTTTTTTATTTCAGCAACCGATTTACAAAAAAGATGGAAAAGTATTAGGGACTGCTATTCGCCAGAATTGAAAAAAAAAATACGAAAAGTGGTGCAGCTGCTGAATCACGGCGAGAATATGTACATTTTAAACAGCAATTTTTATCGCCTCTTTTTACGACAAAACGATCACAAGAGAATGAATCCGCCGAAATTAATAACTCTTCTACATCGATTGCACCACCATCAAGGCCAGCAACGCCATCGGCATCTGATCTTTCTAAATCTACAGCTAAGCGAGGCAAGGTAGATGATACTACCGTGATGGCACTTATTGCAGATAAAATTCAAAATATTAATAGCCAACCTACACATGATTCCGATATGCATTTCATATTATCATTATATGATGATTTTCGGAAGATACCCTCAGAAAAAAAGATGGATGCGAAAATGGAGTTGCTTACCATAATAAAAAGATATAACAATCCAATGTACAATAATTATCAATATGGGTACTACACACAAAATCAACAATTTAATACTTCATCTTCTAATAATCATTATGAAGCTCCACTATCAGCTCAGTCAAATTACTCAAATGTAACGTCAGACGAATTTAATATTGACACACATTTGTTTGAGGATAGTCCGGAGCCGTAACAAATTAATGTTTGATTTTCCATTATAAAGTTGATTTCATAAATATAAGGTTTTTTTATTTACCTGGTAAGTATGTAAATGACTTACCTCAGTGTTATAAGAAGTCTTTCCTCTGCTGAAATGCTATTGCGGAATCTAGTGTCACGACGTTGAATACTACTCTCAAGAAGACTTAATAATTCGTAGAAACTCGGTTTTGACATTCGAACATAATTAAAAAAATTATTATTATTATTTTTAACTACATTAAATACTGTTATATAATCACTATGCACATGACGATTTCGAAACAAAGGATTAATCCAGTACCGTCTTTTTCGTTTTTTTACGCGACATCGATGGCGCCGAATGAGTACTATCAAAAGCAGGAGTGAAGTGCGCCACACTGAACTTAACTGCGGCGCGGCAGCGGTGCTGCTAGCGCGCGGTTGTTCTTATAGTGTGAAGGAATGCGCTTCTGCCGCGCTACTGTCGCGCTGCTAACGTCCTAATGTGAAAGGGCACTTAGTCCTGCACTATTTATTGGTTAGTATTTATCATCTCTGAAAGCCATGTTTCATCCACTGCTGGAAAATCACGTCGGGGTCACCAGTTTATAGGTATAAGGAACAGGGTGTAAAGTTCACTCATCCTCCATAGAAAAGGGAGGATACTCCGACCAGTCGGGTGTTGTGTCTGGTGGGCAACTGCCCGAGACGGTTGTTTTCGGGATGTTGTATAATGCTAGTTGTGCGGTAAACTCTGCTTGCGCGATGCAGGACGTTCGTGACATCAGTGTCATGCGTAGTTCGTATGTGGCGATGTAGATGCCGCCACAAGTATTTAACAAACAAGTAATTCTCTATCACCTGGGAATAATCTGCTAAAATGCCTAACAAATGGTGTTGACTGACGTTGCTTTCGCAACTGGCAAAATGCTAATCATAGCAGTTTCCAATCTTAGATACGTCTTCAGTCTACTAGCGACTAGAAGACCAAAATTAAGGATCGTTTCAGGTCATACACGTACCCTGCAAATTGTATTGCATAAATACCTAGGTCCACCTTACTTTGAAAGATCCTAACATACGTTTAACGTAATATAACATCACGCCGGTAGGTATCCCCGAAGGGTTAGCTAGAAGTGTAACCTTTATACACCAAAATTTCGCCAGTTATGTTTAAGCCCCGTGTAATAGGGGGCGAGCCTATTGCGTTTAACCGGGCACAAATCGAGCCTTCGGACTGAGAAATTCCTGATGGAAAAACCCAATAACACTTTGCCCAATCTGGGAATTTCACCCAGGAGCTCATGCTGCTGTTACGCATGCGAATACTAGACCAATGAGGCAGCAGTATAAGTTTATTAACACACCTAGATGCGCCCCGTGGTTTCACCCGCGTAAGTCTCGATCCCGCGAGAATAAAATAGATATAAATACAGATAAAAAGTAGCCTATATGTTAATCCAGAGCGTCAGCTACCTCCGTACAAAACATTACCAAAATTGGTGTAGCCGTTTGAGCGTGTAGAAGTAACAAACACACACATACTCAAAAACTATCGCATTTATTATATTAGTGATAATAAGTAGCCTATATGTTAATCCAGGGTGTCATCTACCTCCATACAAAAAATTACCAAAATTGTTCCAGCCGTTTGAGCGTGAAGAAGTAACAAACACACACACACTCACAAACTTTCGCCTTTATAATATTAGTGTGATAATAACAAATGCATTGATGATTTGACAGGAAGAGCTCGTGGCTAAGTAATAATAGCCGCACGGGTCGATCCATCAGGTTAAGCTACGCTTGTTTGGGTTGGTCCGTGGATGGGTGACCATTTTAGAAACCGAGACTCTTCCGTCCTGGCTGTCATTCGTGGATCTTTGACAGTCGTTACGGGTCGTCAGAAGCTCGAAAGACTGACAACCAGTCTTACCTAGAGGTCTCGTATTACTCAGTGATTAGGTTGTGGAGGTCAGATATGCAGTCGTTCCATGCAGCTGCATCCGGTTAGACTGGAAGCCGATCCCAACATACTTAGGAAAAGGCTAGGCAGATTGATCGAGATTTGATGATTTGACACCAATCAAACAAATTTTTTACCATTCCTACAAACAAGTCATGTTAAAAAGGAAATATCGTCCAAATATCTTAGACTCAATGGAAACACACACATCCTCTAACGAAACAGGTCTTAGCAAATAGAGGGAGACATCGACTGATAGAAAAATTTTCTCGAGAGCTTTTTGGCTGCGAACAGACAGACAGACGGATCTCTTTGAGAGGTCTCAGTGGAACATTTTATGTTTGGCATAAAGAAATAGGACAAATAACGTTCTCACGTGCCTTTGAAGACTTGCTGTGCGAATATTTAACGGAACTGTCCTTTTTTTAGAACCTAGTATTTGGAACTGTTATCGATTTTATTGGTTTTATTGAAGTGCTAATAAACGGAGGCATTTGTGATTTGAATATCATGAACAGTTATGGTCCCATTTAATAGGGAGCGAGCCTGTTGCCATCAACCGGGCACAAAATCCAGACTCCGGGCTGCTACTGAGAAATTCCAGATGGAACAACCCAATAACACTTTTCCCGACCTGGGAATTGAACCCAAGACCTCGTACTCAGCAGTAGCGTTTGCGATGACGACACCAATAAATAAATATTATATAATAACTTTTTTTTTTTTTTTTTTTCTTTTTGGCTTCGCACGGTTTGTGCATTTAGCCAGTGTCATGTAAAATTAGGTAACAAGTACAAAGTTATAATAATTATGAAATGAACTCCACTCAATGCATGATAAAATCTGTATTTCCAAAGGTATTTTCCCTACTTGTCTAAAAAAGGCAGTTGTAATCCCTGTCTTTAAATCTGGAACTAAAGACTTAGTTAATAATTATAGGCCAATATCGTTACTCCCCTCAATATCAAAAATATTAGAGAAAATTGTAAACAATAGACTGGTTAACTATCTAGAAAAAAATAACTTTTTGTCCTCTGCGCAATTTGGTTTTAGAGCAAAATTATCTACAGCCGATGCGGTGCATAGCCTAACAAATTACATTTCAGAAGAACTCGGCAAAGGGAACCAGACCCTGGGAGTCTTCCTTGATTTAGCCAAGGCCTTCGACACGGTGTCTGTTTCTGTTCTTCTAAACAAATTACAGGCCATTGGAATAAGGGGAACGCCCCTGAAACTATTCGCTGACTACTTAGATGACCGATACCAGTGTGTTAGAATAGATAATATCACGAGCGCTGAGCAGAAAAGTACTGGTTTTGGTGTTCCTCAGGGAAGTATTCTGGGCCCCACGCTATTCCTGATTTACATTAACGACTTGTGCAATCTTAATATTAAAGACGGCAAAATTATATCATACGCCGACGACACTGCATTAATATTTACCGCTAAAACCAGTAGCGAACTGTTCCAAGTCGCTCAATTAGGTTTTAATCATGTGACTAACTGGCTTCAAAGCAATTTACTTACACTAAATGCTGACAAGACAAAATATATTCACTTCTCCATGCGCAAGCCTCAACTTAACATTGCTAACCCTCAGTTATATGCCCATCGATGTGGTATCCGTTCAGTCAACATGTGTAATTGCCCTCTTATCCTCGAAACGAGCAACATAAAATACCTCGGAGTAATAATGGACGACACACTGTCTTTCAGAAAACATATTGATAGTTTAGTTAAAAGAGTACGCAAATTAATGTATGTTTTTAAAAAATTGCGAACTTTTGCAGATTCAAAACTAATAACACAAGTTTATTTAGCCCTATGTCAATCTATAATTCAATACTGCATTACTTCATGGGGTGGCGCAGCAAAAACCAATTTACTTCCTCTTGAAAGAGCTCAGAGAGCAATTTTAAAGGTAGCAAACTTCCATCCCTTTTTCTTTCCCACTGATCTCCTGTATAAATCCTGCAACGTGCTGACTGTTCGCCAACTTTTCATTATGCACTTAGTATTAAAACAACACACCATGCTTACCTACACTGCTGACATTACTAACAAGAGACGGAATGATATAGTATGCGCATCAAATTTTACTTCAAAACGTGTCTTTGTGGAAAGATTTTTTACATTCTTAGGCCCATTTCTGTACAATAGATTAAATAGAAAACTAAGTATCTATAAATTGAATTATTTTAGCTGTAAAAAAATTATACTTAAATATTTACTAACCATCGCCTATGCACAGACAGAAGAGCTACTTGTTGTCTGCAAATAGAAACGCTTACATGCAATTTTACTGTTAATAACCTAAATTAGTTTTAGTTTTCACTTTATACGCATTGTTAATTTATTACATTAAGTATTTATGCACTTCCTAGCCTAAAGCACAGGTTCAACCTAGTTCAGGCAAATAAGAAATTGTGTTCTATTTTAATTGTTAAGAAACTTATTGTAAATGTGCCCTTTTTATAAATAAACGATTATTATTATTATTATATTATTATTATTATAAAGATGATTGATGATATCCCGCCCCGCTCCCCTTGAGTTTAAGTAAAGACGCGGCACTTCTGAAACCTCGCGCGGACTTCTTGAGAGAACTTAAAGTGATGTTGCACTGTTTTGTTTCATTTGCCTACATTAATGCAGGTTCACGAACACTTAATGGTTAATAATCCACCACTATTACACATTTTTTTATTACTCATTAATATTCGGCTAAACACAAATTTTAGAAAATAAAAGAAAACTGCTAACATGACGCTTCACTTTCCCGCCAAGAAGTCAAATAACTTTATTTCAGACTATTCATTACAGAACATCCATTGTAACGTAAGTAAGTACCTACTTAGTAACACTGGGAGTCCAAGCAAAAAGAGTCCATATTGGTATTGAGTTAAGAATAGATTCGATATCTAGAATAGTCAATTAGTAATAAGGATTAAACATATAAAAAAACTGGCACTTATTTTTTTATAACACCTTTGAAGTTGAAACTTTCACAAAACTTGATTTGAGAAAGACTATATGAACTTAGAGATTATTGATTATTGATTATTTATTATTAATTCATAATCCATTAAAATCGCGACATGCAATTTTTTCACCAAACTTTACAAAACTGCATATATCTGGGAAACTAAATGCCAAAAACTGGACCCTTTTTGTTTGAACGCCCACAAATATAGTTATTACCCGCACTGTTTATATTTTTGTGTAAACCACAAAACTTAAAATATTCAAACGAAATCAAATAGACACATGGAGCGCGATCCAGTGTCTAAGAAAAAGACAGTCCACTATTGCTTTCAGAATGCTTTTGGTGCTTGGTCAGATACGGTGCAATATGTAGGCTGGTCTCTTTCTCATGAAAGCCATCAATGTGAGCCTCCATAAATATGCCAGATGTACTACAGCATCTCGGCAGCCCCAAGAACATCTTAAAAGCGTTATTATATTGCATACGAAGGGCATTGAGTGTCCGTCTTTCTTATACATTCTGTAGATACAAATTACAATAAAGATACCAATTGCGTACTTTTCTTCTTTGAGTGTGTACTGCGTCTGCGTCATTCGTCTTCTGTGAACAATGTTTCTTACCATTATGTTTACGATACTGTTGTTCATTTACGTACGTCCTGATTTGTAAACAAATACAATATTTACATTAGAAATATATCGAATTGTAAGTTTTGTATTCTAAATCAAGTGTGTCTATTCTACATTATTAATGATCACACGTGAATCGAGATTAGGTAGTAATCATCAATCTATAGTAATATTATAAGAAGTAAAATTTGTGAGTTTGTATGAAACCCCTTTTCATACAAACTCACAAATTTTACTTCTAATCTTCGGTAATCATCCGAATTAGTGGTCTGATTCCGAAAATTCTTTCACTTCGGCTTCTGAGGACTCCTAAAGACTGTCAACGAGCCATTTATGATAGCCGGGACCACGGATTACCGTGCTTTCCGAGGCACGGAAGAGTCTCGGTATGTAACGATGGTCACTCATCCACGGACCAAGCCCGGCAAGCGTAGCGTAACCTGATGGATCGACCCGTGCGGGTGTAATTACTTAGCCAGGAGCTCCTCAGCTGCCAATAAGACCACCTGTAACTGATAAAGAGATAAATTTCACCACACATCACCCGAACGATAAAATGTTGGTAATATTCGAGACCGCCGCGTCGTTTGTCATTCGCGAACATTGTTTCGGAAACAACCGATAGGATGTGTTATATGTTACGGAGGCTCGCACGTATACTCTTTGCTTTTTATTCTGTTCCGTTATAAATTGTGAATTGGTTTATCAACGGGTTGGTATCCGGTTGATATATATTTTTTGAGAGATTTACGAGTATTGGCTTTGTCGTTTCCTTTTCAGTTTTTAGGTGTTGCAAGAAGTGGTTATTTTGAGGTCTTAATGTTCTTATCGACTTCATTTCGATTATGACTTTTTTCTTTGTCCTTTCCCAATGGTCCAGTGGTCTGCTGGGTCCGATTCCCAGTTCAGGCAGTGTTTTTGTGTTTTACCACCAGGAATTTCTTAATAGCAGCCTGGAGTCTGGCTATGTGCCCAGTTGATGGCAGTAGGTTCACCCCCTATAACATGGGACTCTAACATGACTGGTAAAAAGTGGGTGCACCTATGTGCACCTGATTACAGGCTTAACGTTATGTTATGTTATCTTATTTATTTATAGTTTTAAATCTCGATTCATGTGTGATCATTAATAAGCTAGCTCTACACCTCTGCCAAACCCTTCGGGGATTGAAATAACATATTTATTTTACATTATTTCTTATACCGAAACATAATCACTGAATAAATGGGCCACTTCTATAATCTAATTATCATTTGGCGAAACGTGATTATCTAAAAAACTCACTATAATAATATAATACACACGCCGCATCAACTAAGTTAACCCACGTTTAAATAAACGAAAATTTACCCAGTGCATGTCGGCCGCGACTTTAAAAAAACTGGGTATTAAGCATGCAACCCACCTGAGGGGAGTAACTCCAAACTTGGGAGGAATGAGGTAAAATCGAAGTTCTGGAGGCAAGTTTAAAAAGTCTAATTTTCCTTCATACGCGACTGGAGTACAGGAGGCACGGTGCCGGCGGACGAACGAATAATGTGGATGCGAATATTTTACTAAATGATTTTTATGTGAAAACTTCTTTATGCGCGTTGGGATTTTTTTTTTTACGTATTAATGAAATGCACCTACCCCAGCGTGGTTAAACCAGACTCAATTATTCGAATAAACCCAAAGATTCCCACTAGCCCCTGGAGCCTCATGTTTCATGGGACTACAGAGACCATTGCATATCAAAGAGTAGACCGGGGGGCGCGATAATGGTAGGGAAGACGTTCCCTTGGGATATGGAAGGATTATTAGAGCCGTACCGGATATGCATCCTTGAGCAAGCATTGGAATAGTGGAGAGACGGGTTATATTTATCTATGGGTCCAGCTTCGCCGAATCTTGAATAGTGAATCTTTTGGCGGGGTTAAACAGATTTCTCGACGCTTTTCTAAGTCACTGCTATGCTATGTTACACGTTGCTATTGCCAATGTCTTCATCCAAGGTCTCGTTACTATCCGTGTTTGGTTTTTTAGTGTAGTAGTAAGTCGCAGTTAATAGAATACAATGATGTCTCACTTGTATCTTCCGAACCCAAAGCAAAAAATTGAATAGGAATGTTGGATTGAGTTACAGCTACCTCGCACACACAAAAGACAAACAATTTTGGAACACTATAGGATAGCACTGCACTGCAGCAACACAACATCACATCTGCTGCTGCTACATAATAATTATTATTATAATTGACACAGACATTATAGCTGCTCCGTGTGGTGCCGAACGTAAAGAATAGCACCACCCCATTTCTTCCCATGGGTGTCGAAAAAGGCGACTAAGGGACTTACTAGAGAATGGGCACCAGCGTTCTCTATGCATTTTAACACCATACTGCGGTCGCCAGCCCGCCTGCCAAGCGTGGCGATTAAGGCAAACACCCCCCTTAGGGGGAGGCCTATGTCCAGCAGTGGACGTCTTTTGGCTGAAATGATGATGATGATGAGACATTATAGTTTAAGCATTACTCTTCAGCAGATCCTTAAAAGATATGGAAGATCTCACCAGATTAGCTTGGACGGGAGTCAGGATCATTCGGCAGGCGCAATTATCCCCTCATAAGCACTGGTTCGCTTGCCTGAGATCAGGATCGCACATAGGCCTAATCCACGCCGCCTTTGCACACCTCTAACGAATTTTATTTGGCGACACTAGCACAACAAAATAAACACTGAATGATTTCGATGTCCGAAACGAGGCGCAAACTTGCAACATGTGTCGCCCTGTAATAGACGGACAGTATTTTTTTTTTTTTTACTTTGACTGATAGGACTCTTGACACGTGTGTTCGAGTCAACGTCTAATGACCGACCAGCCGCGTTGAGCGATTTTTGTTAGAGGACATACTTATGGGTTCGCGTCACTGACATGCAAACTGCTACATGCTAATGGGAAGCTTCTGTCGGCAGACCCCATGACTGCCTATTTTTTTTTTTACTTTTCTTTTGAAGCATTTTTTGGAGTGAAAACTTCTTTAAGCGCGTTGAGCGATTTTTGGTAGGGGAAAAACTTAGGGGTTCGCGTCACCGACATGCCCGCGCTGACATGCTGTAGTAGCAGTAAGTGAACTTAAATTTTAGGCGCGTTGAGCGATAAGTTTTTTCTCTCTCTTAATATATCCCGAAGATATTACAAATAGTTGTGTAATCAATAATACTAGTGGTCGCCCACTGGTCAAAATTCGACCGTCTCTACTTACAATCTATATACATACATACATACATAAACTCACGCCTTTTTCCCATGGGGGCACGCAGAAACTACAGAACGCCACCTGCTACGCTCCTTACATACTCCTTTTGCTTCGCCTACGTTCATACATCTGGTCCTACACGCACGCCGATTGCGAGTACTACGCACCTGACCTTTCTGAAGAACATCACCAATTTGGTCACTATATGTGATATAAACCAATCTAAATAGTAATCTATATAGTACTTACTAATTCCATGAGTACACTAATTCCATGCTGTTATAAAGTACTTACTAATTCTATGCTCTAGCAGTCACCTCTGTCACCTGTCTATATACAAGTCATGAGGCCCTCGTGCTATGTGTGTACGTGTTTGTAAAACGCATGGTAGTGTGTGTAATGTTCATCATCATCATCATCTCAGCCAAAAGACGTCCACTGCTGGACAAAGGCCTCCCCCTAAGGGGGGTGTTTGCCATAATCGCCACGCTTGGCAGGAGGATTGGCGATCGCAGTATGGTGTTAAAACGTATAGAGAACGCTGGTGCCCATTCTCTAGTAAGTCCCTTAGTCGCCTTTTTCGACACCCATGGGAAGAAATGGGGTGGTGCTATTCTTTACGTTCGGCACCACACGGAGCCGATGTGTAATGCTATTTGTATTAATTTAATTTATTTTGAATGCATATTAAATAAAATATTAGCTTTCTGCACTCCTGCTCCATATAAACTTGAACTGTGTCAAATTTCATACTTCTCCGTCCGCGTAATTTTCGTAAAAAGGGGTACAAAGGGTTCGCACCACTTATATGATGATGATTATGCTGAATAGCTGATTGTCATTGTACCTAATAGTGTTATTATGAACGTAATGTGGATAAAAGAGGAAGATCGAAGAAAAAATTGCATAGATTTTGTGAAAAATAGATGGTCCAGCTAGGAAAGAAGCTCTGAGATGAAGGCTAATAGTTGAGAACACAACTCCTTCACGGGGAGCATTCGCCTGGAATGTAACAGTTCAGATTCGACCATTACATCAGTGAGTGAGATACATTTTGTAACATTGCAGTAAAGAGGGGAGCACCCGTGATAAACAAACCGACGAACCGTGATTGTCAAAATTTAATTGTTTGAATACGAGGCTTTTGGCTACTTTGTATGTGTGTATTTATTTTACTTTAGTTCTTTTTTTTGTAATGTGCGTTTTGTTTGTTTAGCATAAACATTTTTTCTTTCTTTTGATACAATTTGAAACATCAATGCGTGGCGCAGGCTGAGTGATCTAGAAGGCAGCCAATGCTCGTCAGTCAGTGAGGCAGTATGGTAACGTAATGCTCAGAATCAAATCTTGGATTGTTTAATTACAGGCAGGCCTCTATGCTAATTTTAGTTTCACTCAGAAGGAATACATATTGTTAGAAGAGTAAAGAAATCGGAGGGAACGAGAGGTGTGGCCAAGACAGCTGCATCAAGAGTGGGGATAGTTCGCGGCAACTGCAGACCGCGAGGAGTACACGCTCTCTTTTTGATCGACAGCCGACGGCGACTGACGTCTCTCCGCCTCAGTATTGTGTTTAGCTAATCTATTGCTCGTTAATTCTATTAGTTTGCTAGGTTTTTCTATATTAAGTTTTGTTTGTTAAAAATAATAAACACAATTGATTGGTTGTGCGTATATGTTTTAATAAACCTGCTTCTGATAGATAATAATATATACATCAGCATAAAGCTATACCTATAACACAAATAAAACTGCTACACCGCACGAAACGATGAGCGGTGATTCCATTCTCAATTGTCAATGCCTTAAAAAAAAAGTAAGTACACGATGTGTAACTGAATTAACGCACATCATAATGTGCGTACAAACTACTGCCTTAAGAGGGCCCTTCCCGGTCCGTCTATCGTTAACGCGAGCATGGTCGAAAAGTTTGTTGTTTCATCCAGCGCAAGTGAAAACTATTAACAAACGAGTGAGAACGCAATAACATTGAACGAAAAATAATGTCCGGAATTTTTATAAAACTTGTTCCAGGAAATGCGTGTTTTTGAGTAAGTCTTACCAGTTTGTGAAATAAATGTTAGTATTTTGGAATCTCCATTACATTTTCAAGGTTTCTATCGTAATGTTTTCTTAACATTTACAATTTATGAGTACATTATGAATGGTCAAAGTTCAGGTAAAATTTGTGCAAAAAAGCAGATTTTTGCAGGCTTATACTGAACTTGTTTTACAAAAAAAATATTTTTTGCTTGCATAGAAACCTAGATATAGTGCACAAGATACATATTGGTTCAAAAATTTCAAAGAAAAATGTGTTACAACGCCATAATCACGTACGAGCGTTTGTATGAAAAGTATGTCGGGTTGGCCGCTCTTAACAGCAGTTTGTTCAGAATCGTTTACTGAATTGATTTCCGTCATTTTCAATATAGGTAATTTATTATCCCAAAATAAATAAAACTAGGTAAATTACAGTCACACTCCCGCTGTACAGTCAAATCAAACCAAAGTAGACGAAGTACGCTAGACTCATAAACGTGTGCGACTGTATGCGTGCGCAGATTTGTAATGTGACCACAGTTTTCTCCCGCAATCAATATAACCAATTAAATAAATAAACAATGTTTTTTACATAATAGTAAAAATTCAGTGTGTAAGTGATTATTAAATAATATTCTCATTGGCGTACCGGAAGACGTAGCGTTGGAAGGCCTCCTACTAGGTGGACCGATGACCTTGTGAAGGCTGCAGGTATCCGCTGGATGCGGGAAGCACAGAACTGTACCCTAATTGCGTAACACAGTTTGAATCGGAATGAAGTATATTGCTAATCCATTGCTTCATAAGTTAGAAAAAATTGTCTGCTCAACAACGTAAATAACGCAATGAATGTCTTTGAACTGTCAAATTGAAACTGATTCCTACTGATAATGTGTTACGCAATTAGCCCTCTGGTCGAAGTGGCGGTGCTTGGGGGAGTCCTATGTCCAGCAGCTGTCTTTCGGCTGAAATGATGGTGATGATGATGATGATTCTAATTGGGGGTGTTTGATGGTGCGTTAATTCCGGGACATGTTGTATAAAATGGTAAGGCATATCCACGTTAACCTCGCGCACAGGTAGCTCGCAACATCAGGCTATGCTATAATAAGGCAAAGTTGGCCATCTTACTAGTGAGATTTTCTCCCAATCATAACTTTCAAAGAAAAAGAAAATGTACCGTAGAATTGCATCTAATATTTTATAATATTAACGTTCCTTTGCGCGTGATGTTCAGTCGCTGAGCCAAATAAAAAAAATCTTTGTGCAAACTGATTTGTATTTGTTGGTACTGTACGTAGCAGTAAATAATAATATCGTTTCGTTTTTTTTGTATAAGTGGTAAGATATGTATCAGTATTCAAAGAAAATGTTTAAATCTACGGCGTATTCTAGACAGTCGGCACCGCTATCAACTTCACTAACTTAGGCTTTCGCAGACAGGCGTGACGCGACACTAGTAGCACAATCTCTATGAAAACTTCTTCGCAGCATTATGCTGAGTGATGGCCGTTTTGCGTGAATGAGACGCATATTTTCCCTCAACTTGTTCTTTCGTGTTTGTTTTTATTTCTTTGGGCTATGTTTACCGCAAATAAACGTATTTTATTTCTAAAGAGTCGAGCTGCGCGTCGCTCCCTGTTGCACCTGCGATATCGCGTCTTTCTGCACGGACCTTAATGCTTTTTACCACGGAAGGAAGTTTTGTAAAGGTGGCTGGGACTGACTGGATGCTGAAGGCCAAGAACAGGGTGTTGTGGTGCAGCCTCGGAGTGACATATATCCAGCAGTGGATAGGATATGATTGTTTGATTGTTTTTTTTGTAACATTACCCGAAAGCCCAAATACTGTATGAAAAAAAAGAGGCATAAATATGACGATATCAAGCATAAGAAAAAGAAGCTGAGAGACAACAAAATCTAACTTTTTAGGGTTCCGTAGTCAAGAAGGAACCCTTAAATAGTTTCGCCATGTCCGTCTGTCTGGCTGTCTATCCCCGGCTTAGCTCAAAGCCTCTTAGTACTAGAAAGTTGTAATTTGGCATGGATATGTACTTATTAGTCACGCCGACAAAGTGGTAAAATAAAATCTTGAAAAATACTGTTTTAGGGTGTCCTTGCACGTCTATCCCTAGGAGTGGGATATCGTATAACATATTTTTTGATACAAGGATCCGTTTGCGTAATATTATGGTTTAAAGTGCTATATTTGAAAAAAATCATGGCAGCAGTATATATAACGAAATTAAGTAGGCTTTACAATTTAACGAGTAAAAGTCGACCAACTTACATTTTCAGTTGCAGAAGTGACCGTGACGTACGAGTATATCGATGTATGGGAAACCAGCGTTGGGGGTCTGTCTAGCATAGGGTCGCAGCATTATGCTGAGCGATGGCCGTTTTGCGTGAATGTGACGCATATTTTCCCTCAACTTGTTTTGTCGTGTTTGTTTTTTTATTTCTTTGCGTTATGTTTACCGCAAATAAACATATTTTCTATCTTTCTAACATGTTTTTAAACTAAAATAGAAGGGAATAGAATAGAATACTCTTTATTGTGTACACAATGTTAATTTTTTTTTTGGGATAAATTCATCCCACTTACGGAACCCTTCATTGTGCGTGGTCCGACACGCACCTGCCCGGTTTTTTTTATTTTTTTGTATTATGCCACTGACTACCTGCAGTCTCGTCTTTCCTTCTCCTTTAAATCCACCAAAGGTTGTCTTTAAAGGGGATGCGCTAAGGTAGCCCGCGAAATTCAAATGTCCTAACCTTGAATCCATATGGTGTTACATAATAAAGAGTATTCTATTCTGTTATTTTTCTTAAACTCGATGAAGCATTATTTACGGCCACATACTGCAGAATTGAATGCATAGTGACCTAGTTTTAGATGTCAAGTGCCACGAACTCATGACTTACGAGAGCCGATAAACAAGTCATACAATGTATTTTATTATTCTTTCGTCTTAAAATACTCCTATATTTTATAATACCTAGTATCTACATACAGCGTGTCTCAGAAATGTGTGGTCATATCTAAGGATGTGGTACAGACCATCAAACTTAACAACTTTCTCCATGGGACCAACATCGTTATCTCAAAATAAATATCAGCCGTACATTTGGGTCGAGTAGATATTGAAGTTTTGTATGGGATAGTTGATATTTTTTTCGCGGTTACAATGATGGTACCATAGATAAAGTTGTTCAGTTTGATGCTTAGTAAATATGACCTTAAATAAAACCACGCATATCAGTTACTTGTAGTCAACGAATGTTTTTAAGAAACACTTTATTATTTTGACTGCCTCTTTTGTCTAGCGGTCGCACGATCTACTGACGATCACGAGGTCCGGGGTTCGGTTCCCAGGTCGGGCAGTGCTTATTGGGTTTTTCCACCATGAATTTCTCAGTAGCAGCCCGGAGTCTGGATTTGTGCCCGAATGATGGCAATAGGCTCGCCCCTTATTACATGGGACTTAAACATAACTGGCGAAATGTGGGTGTACTATAAGGGCGCCTCTGCCTACCCCTTCGGGGATTACAGGCGTGATGTTATGTTTTTATGTTGTTTTATTATTTTGTTTAGTAATTCTAAGATTTTCTAATTATGTAACATTGATAAACACAACGAATAGTTTACCAACAAGTTAAAATCTTGTCCCGAAAAGTCTGAACTCCGCTCGCACTCTCATTAATACAGTTACGAAAACGCGGTGCAGCTTTTCCTCCAACTAGATATGCCATATTTACATATGGCATATCTAGTTGGAGGAAAAGCTGCAGAATCTTGTCTCAGTCACCCAAACCGTTGCTATAATCTCTTCCTGAAGCTTGATGTGACATCTTTATGACAATATAAGACGACGAGGTCATGCAATTTTGTACCACGTGCAGTACAAGTATTACCCGTCACATTGAGCAATGCTATTCTGTAAAAGGGTGCATTCCGAATTAAGGCCATAATCGCTGTAATCGATTTTAGCGCGCTTAAACGCGTTCCCTATTAGCGTGAGCTCGAAAACGTTGTCGCGTGAAACGTCATAGATGACGTCATGACATGCGCCATCTTACGATAACGCCGACCATGCCCTAAATTAATATCACCGTGAGCGCTGTCAAAAATGACAGTTGCGTTGTTTTGTTTTGAGTCTTATCTTATTTATAATAGCGTTGCATTTTCGAAATTGTGCTTCTGGCTACCGTCGCCATCTAACCAAAGAAGAAGAAGTGTACAAATGTGAGCGTGTGGTGTTTAAACAAAGAAATACTGTAATCCAACCGTGAGCGCGGTCACGAGCGTACCGAATTGATGACAGTTGTCGGCTGTCATAATCGTAATAACTAATTCGGTACGCAAATTATTGACGTGAGCGCTGTCAGCGATTAAAGTCTAATACGAAATGCAGCCAAAATATCATCGTGAAATATTGCGTGGAGTGAGCTGTCAGTGTCAGTGGTCCTAGGGATTGACCAAGTATTACATTTACAATCTTTTCTAGATTTTAATCATATATTTTTATGCTAATTCTGTTGATAACTTTATATTATTTCAAAGCTAGTATTTAAGCGTTTAATCATTACTAATTAAGAGGTTTTTAAATAAAATAGCAAAACAGAAAATCAGTCAGATACTCAATTTTGTTTTTTTTTTTTCCTAGACTAGTCCTTAAACATGTTTAGGCACTTACTAGCTTTGAAATAATATAAAATGATCAACAGAATTAGCCTACAAAATATTATTAAAATGTCGATTATGATTGTAAATGAATACTTGGTCCATCCCTAACATCAACAGTGCCTGACAGTCGCCATTCTGTAACCATTCTCACCGTGAAAACAGATAGATGAAGTGATCGTTATAGATGAAGTGAGCGTGGAGTGAACAGATAGTGTCATCCCACCTGATGCTAGGGATGGACCAAATATTACATTAACAATCATAATAGAGATTTTGAACAGAAACTGAATTTTGTTTTTACATTAAATTGAGTTTGACTAAATTTCTGTTTTGCTATTTTATTTAAAATCCCCCTAAATAGTAATATTTGAAATAATATAAAATGATCAACAGAATTAGCATTAAAATATTATTAAAATCTCGATTATGATTGTAAATGTAATACTTGGTCAATCCCTAGCATCAGTGGAATGACACTGACAGCTCACTCCACGTAAGAATTCACGTTGAGATTTTTACAGAATCGACATGCTGGTGGGATGACACTGACAGTTCACTCCACGCGCTCACTTCACACACGTTTTCACGGTGAGATGGATACAGAATCGACATGCTGGTCTAGATCGGCTAAACTTAAACTATCCTGCAATAGATTATGGTAGAGCCTCACTCCATTTCACAGGCGGCTCGTCATAACGAGCGCTGGTGCAGTGCACTCTCACGAAAATAGCATAATCTATATTTCTTTATTATAATCCTATACATACATTCTTTCTACTATGCCCTACGCATACAATAGCAGTTTACTAGAAAACCATTTCCTACGCGTACATTTGACGTCAAGTTGTAACGTGTGGAGCGCCAGCGATTGCGCTCCTATGAAACAAAGTAAAAAAAATTGTGAAAAGACTCTCGAAATGCGTATCGAACTGAAAGCTAAGGGACCACCACGTCCCGAAATTGCACTTTCTCAAAAATGTGTTACGAAAAATAAATCTTTTACGCGTGGTTTTAAATCTGAACAATATTTCAAAACACCTTGGTTGTGTGGATGTGAAGAAAGCAACAAATTATTTTGTTTCCCGTATCTGGTGTTTGGAGCTGGCGCCGGCAGTGGTGGTGAATCTGCATGGTCGGAAACGGGTGTTGACGATTTAGCGCATCTTTCAATAAAAGTGAAAAAACATTCGCAATCTCGATTTCATATCTTATGTGAAGTGCAATTGGCATCTATCGGCCGTCAAGATATTCGTAAGGCGCTCGATTCTGCGTATCGAAAATCTATTAGAGAGTTCAATGAACGCGTTGATGAAAATCGATAAAGATCGCCGAATGGATTTTCTTTACAAATAAAATAAATGGTAAGCTCTAGTTCTACGTTTCTTTTTTTAGTGAACACCCACAAATAAATGTCACGAGCCGCCTCTGCTCCATTTTATACTAAAACATAACACAATAACACACGATTTTAATATAAAAATTGCGTATAAAGTATTAAATGCTGCGCGTGGTAGGTGCGCTATAAATCGTCGGAACATCTTCGCGTCGCGGACCAATTAGTACAAGATGGTGCCGCGCAACACTCGCGGGATTGAGCTATGTGAGACGGAACTAGGGAATGCAGAGAAGTTGCTGAATTTATAAATAGGATATTTTATTGAATAGTTTGTTATGAGACTGAACTTATCAGCTGGTCTATTCTGCAAAAATGTCACCGTGGAAACTTATGTGAATTGAGCTGTCATTACACTTTATTGACTTAAAAACCTATGGACTTGCCATACCTACGAAATTTAGCGTGACTACCTACAAAAATCGAGCACTTAAAATAACCGCCTTTCGTAGGGTTGTTACTGCGAGTGCGAGAGAGAAAGCAAGCAACCGTTTGACAGCACATTGCCGAGTTTTGTACCACAAAACTTGACACTAAACATGGCGACCAGTCATGCACATGAAGGTATAGATAAAAGTGGAGGCAACACTCTAAATACCTAGGTGAAGACGACTGTGGTCGGACTCTCTCTTTGTGAATACATAAGTACATAAGATAAAGAAAACACATCCTCCACTTTTATCTATAAGCTTCTTGGTCATGCATAGACATGATTTTGATGTCACACAAAAGTTTTGCCAAATTTAGTCCTTGACAAACATTTAGATCACACACACACATACACACACACGTCATTTAGATTTTCATTTGTAGCTCTTGAATAGTTAGAAACAAAACGCTTTATGACATGTATGTGTCGATATGGTAGATATTTGTATAACTATTCTTCATATAGTAGAATATGCCATCTCCATAGTATTCTTACCTCAATGTTCCAACTGTTAATCCAATGTTAGAGCTGTGACCAACCACGCGCGAGCCGAGCGAGCGAAGCGAGTGTTGTCGCGGCAACAGCCAGTCAGCGCTACATCCAAGTTGGTAGCAGTTACTTGGCTATTTAGTATTTTTAGGATCCCAAAATAGAAATGATTACAGGTTCTTTCATTATATTAGAATGTTCAATAATATTTTTAGGAAAGCAAAATGGGAATTATTTGAAGTTCGATTAAATACATGCCTTATTTATAGGCGCTTAATTGGCAATTTTACAAACATAACATAAAATGTGGCAAAATGTGGGTGCTTAGGTGCACCTCTCTTCTTTTCTTCGTCCATGAAATTTCAAATATTGTAACTTGTTACTAGTGCATAAAACCGTTCTAACTGTTGGGTTGGCGGCGAGACTAGTTTTTAACGAATGCTATGAAAGCGTTAATTACTTTTGCAGTAATTAATATGATTTAAAGATGTCTGAAAAATAGATGATACATATGTAGGTATGCAGCTTTCATTTGTACCAACTTCATCTTCTTGGAAGGCTTAGATAAGATTCATTATGAAGTAACCTTTTTACAGAGCAAAATTTTCACGTTTACTTGAACAATTTATGGTTCCACTAATATTAGGTGCTCTGAAAAACTTAGATTTATTACTCAAATATGATGTTATATGCGTAGTCAAGTACGCCTTTTATGTATGTTTCTAAATTAAGTAATCAAAGTTTTACCAAAAATTGCTATTTATGTTCACAAAACTTAAACAAATTCACAAAGCCGTTAAAGGTGGCAGTATTTTCTCGAACGAGAGGTCTACTAGGTGTTTTTAAGCGTGTCGATGGTAATCTACCTCAATAAAGCCAGCTCAGAACTGAGCTACAAGCAAACTCAAACTTGAAAGCATTTATTTCATTTATACCACTTTTGAATTTACAAAGACTCGGTCAGTCAGAAAGATGAAGCCAGGTACCCGTTTCAAAGCGTAGTAGGTGCCTATGGATAAGAACGGCCATGAAACACAGGGACGCATCATCAGTTGCATCAATTACCGAATTCCGTTAACGTGCAGATGGTCACGGAGGACATGGTGTTATCTCCAAAGTCTACTTATACTAATCTCACTTCTATGATAAAATGGTGACTTATTAAGAGCAGGCAGTCTAAATCAAATTTCGAACGCAAGCTCTGCCCCTCGCTCCCCGCCACTCCGTTATGTGCGAAACGCTTATACATCAGTAATAAAGTTGAATATCGCGTGCGCTCTTTGATCGTGTTCGAGCATGAAACTAAATTGCGTAAGTCTCAATTCTTATTTCGTTTATAACTAAAATAATAATTGATCTAGAGAAAATAAATCTTGTGGCTGGATAACTAACTATATTTTCTTGTGTAAATATCTACTTTAGACATAAAAGTCAAAAAATCTTGTTTGTTTTTTATAATTATCCTTATAAAGACATAATTTTCGAAAAAAATATGTATTAAAAGAAAATATTACAATTTCGTAACTGTCTTCAACATGAAAAGAAAAATATCCAATTGATCATATACTAAAGTTTAATTTTACTTGTATTTGTGATTGTTTCAGAATATTCATGCAAATTAACATAAAAATAGGGAGCCTCCTCTTAAGTTATAAGTGATGGCGACTAACAAAAGGTATTTACAAGGCAGATGTGAGTGAAAACGCCGGAGGGGACGCCCTAGGAGGACGTTCCTATAATGTGACCTTATTGGTAATGCTCTTCAGAAAGGTCAGGTGCGTAGTACTTGCAACCGGCGTGCGTGTATGATCAGATTTATGAACGTAAACGAAGCAAAAGGAGTATGTAAGGAGCGTAGCAGGTGGCGTTCTGTAGTTTCTGCCTAGGAAAAAACCGTGAGTTTATGTAGGTACGTAAGTTTAATAAAAAAACTAATCTTTTCATAGCCCTTGAATCAATGCTAGGCATGCGTGTTTGGTGTTTTGCTTCAATCCTTTGAGACAGTGGGGCTACACTCGACCTGATTGATTACGTCGAACCATACTGACGGCAGTTCTGTGGAAGAAAGGCAGACAGAAGATCAAGTCCGTTTGACGCTTATAGATATACGCGGTCAAGGAGCGAAAATCTTTTCACTCATATTGAGCGCATGTGATCTTTTCGAACTGTCATTTACACTCAAAATGTTAGCAAAAGCTGGTCGGCAGAATTTTTTTAAATTCAAAAATTGCAGACCACTTCATCATCTGGCTAGCCTTTTCCCAACTATATTGGGGTCGGCTTCCAGTCTAATCGGATGCAGCTGAATAGCAGTATTTTACATGGAGCGACTGCCTATCTGATCTCCACAACCAAGTTATTATAGGTAACACAATACCCCTTGGTAAGACTGATTTTCAGACTTTCGGGCTTCTGACGATCCATGACAATTGTCAAAGATCTAAAAATGACAACCAGGACCAACGCTTAACGTGCTTTCCGAGGCAAGGAAGGGTCTTGGTATGTAAAGATGATCACCCAACCACGGACCAACCGTGGCAACCGTAGCTTGACCTGATCGATCGACCCGTGCGGCTGTTATTAGTTAGCCACAAGCCAACGATCCATAAAAAAAATGGTGTAAATAAAACATAACCTTAAGATGTTCAAGAATTTCATTTCTTATCTGTTCGTATTTACTTGTAAGTAGAGAAAGAAATTAAATTAGAAGTAACATTGATTAAAGAGATAGTTACGAGTACTTTCAAGCTATTGATAGTTAAGTTAATTCAATCAGGCATAAAGATTTACAAGGGATAGAAAAATTGATGAAGATGTGGAAAGGAGAGTAAATTCGGGAAATAAAGTGAATGGTGCTGTGATACATGCGATTGTGACCAATCAGTCGATGCCCAAAAAGGCTCGACTGGCTGTTCACAATGTTGTGCTGGTGCCTACGCTTATGTATGGAAGTGAATGTTGGGTTTGGGAAAAGATGCATGAAAGTAGAATAAATGCAGTGGAAATGCGTTCCTTGCGAAGCATGTCTGGCGTGACTATAAATGATAGGCTGAAAAATGAAGTGATAAGGCAACGGTGCAGTTTAAAAGGAGATGTAGTAACAAATATTGAAAAGAGTATGCTTAGATGGTTTGGTAATGTTGAGAGGATGAGTGAAAGGCGACTAACAAAAGGTATTTATAAAGCAGAGGTGAGTGGAAACACCTGGAGGGGACGCCCTAGGAGGACATATAGTGACCAAATTGGTGATGTTCTTCAGAAAGGTCAGGTGAGTAGTACTCGCAATCGGCGTGCGTGTATGACCAGATGTATGAACGTAGGCGAAGCAAAAGGAGTATATAAGGAGCGTAGCAGGTGGCATTCTATAGTTTCTGCCTACCCCCATGGGAAGAAGGCGTGAGTTTATGTATGTATGTATGTATATAAAGATTTAGCTTTATTTAATAGGTAGGTCAGCAGTCTAAGATGAATTATTTTTGACAAAATTTATGAAATCTATGTCAGTAACCTTGTACTACTTTTTCAGCATCAAACATCTTTATCGAACAAGTGATCAACAAATTCTTAAAAAACAACATGGCTTTCGGTGCTTTAAGTTTCTGATTTAACAAAGTGTTTGAATCTTTGAGCCTACTGAAAAGAAAGAAACACGTTTATTTGGCAACTGTTCATGAAACACAAAATACAAATAAAAAATGTGGAATATTTTAACCACAACGGTGTGTGCGTTTTTGTGCCTCCATGCCTAGGAAAGCACGCTAAGCCGTTGGTCCCGGCTGTCATTTGTGGATACAGTCGTTACGGGTCGTCAGAAGCCCGAAAGTCTGACAACCAGTCTTACCAAGGGTATCAAGGGTATCGTATTATCCAGTAACTGGGTTGTGGAGGAAAGATAGGCAGTCGCTTCATGTAAAATACTGGTATTCAGCATAGTTAGGAAAAGGCTAGGCAGATGATGAGTGTGTGCATTTTGCATGTGCATCACGGCGAAAAGGCACATTTCAACATTAATGAGCGTCAGAGTGACTCTGGTTTTCTAACCAGTTGGTTTTTGGAACGGTGTTCTTTAACGCGGCATGTGGTAGGAGTAAACTGGCAGAAATCCTAGATGGCGGCTGCGAACATTTTCAAATTTTTCGTCATGGGTGTTTTCATAGTTTACGAGGGTGCTAAAGCAAAAAAAAAAAAGTGAGATAAAAATGGCATCTGCGGACAATCTTAATCTCCATATCGAATTGAAGAAAAAGCATAAAGGACTTCGTTCCTGACTGGGGTCCCCCGACCGCACACGTTTTATTTTTAACTTACTGGTATGGTGAGCTTCGCGCAACTCAGCCTATCGCAGTCCACTGCTGAACATAGGCTGTGCCAAAACACCCTGCCGTCCGCCTTCCGCATTCAGTCTGCCCCAGCCACCTTTTTAAGGTCGTCGGTCCATCTAGCTGGGGGGGTCCCACACTACGATTGCCGATACAGCCTATGGTCAGCCTATGGCCCTTCTGCAAGTAACCTACACACTCTCCAACATCCGTATTCCAATAGCATATGTAATATATCGGAGAGCAAGGATTAGGCCACAAGCTATCAGGTTGATGCATTGCATCCATTGTATTGCTCGTGAATCGCCGTGGCAGCGCATGGAACAAAGGTGTCTTACTGGCATAGATTATACGCAGTAGAACCTACCGCGATTGTCTATGGCCGTCCGTCTTGGGACATACGAACTTGTTCTAGGGCCAACGTTTTGGTAAGTATGCTCTGTTCCAAACGTATCTGATGAACTGTAAACAAATGGATCAGAAAGAAGAAAATGTACCTGTGGATGCCAATTTGTAGTTCCACTTACAAATTGAATGTTTTGGTCGTATTACCCAAAACTACTAACACAAACCCAAAATTCTAATTTAAAATCACCTAAAATATGTTTTTCATTCTACAATTGAGGTTAATTTTGTAACCTCAATAAATTATCGTGGATGATTTTTCAATTATAATTTCATAATGTTGTTCAAACAATAATTGTTGGTACAAGTGGTTTTAGAAAAAATTTAGAAAGTTGAAACCTTCTAGATACAGATTAATATGCCACCAATTCCCTTTACTACTCGTAAGTCATTTAGTAAAAAAAGGTCAATGACCAAAACTGGTGCTTTTTTATTTTCGGCGGCCATTAACGGTTTTTATACATTCAGTAGAAACTAACATTGGTGGAATTTTTTATAGTTATGCACGTGAATGTAAGTTTTTATGATAATTTGTTTAGGATAAGCGCATTTATCGCATTGGATTACCCTGTAATGGTAATGTAAGAAAAAAAAAACATAAACGAAATTTTGTATGGCGGTAAAGCTTAAAAATCAGTCCGAGCTGAGTTGAATCTATTTATACAGAGTGATTTTTGAGATGGGACTTCAGAGCATGATCCGAAACTATAGGTAGTAGCGCAAAGTAGTCAAAATACTCGTGACCTTGATCTTGGATGAAAATAAAACATTTTGTTTTTTGAAAACGCTTCTGCCTGAGGCAGGAATCGAACCCGAACCCTGAACCCCGATCTCCCTGTGTTTTTATACTGAGCGATGGATAATGTTGCCGATAACGATCAAAATCTAGGTCGGGGTTCCTTTGACCACTTTGCTCTACTACCCATAGTTTAGGATTTAGCCCTGATGTGCCATCACAAAAATCACTGTATAAACTAAAATAACTTAGTTCCGTCTGACTTTTATGATTTACCGTGGCATATTATTTTGTTAGTAATGTAGAAGTGTACCAAATTATTAAGTTTCATTAATGGCCGCCAAGAAAAAAAAAATCACCATTGCTCTATACATTTTGGTCATTGTCTTTTACCTGAACAAGATTTGTTTAAAACACTCCCATAAGATACTTTTGGAACAGTTATTATGTACTTCTGTGTGCTTTAAAATAACCTCCTCAAGTCGTGATACTTGAATGCGTCTGGGTGGCGTACCCCGGGCATTCCGACCTTCTACCTTGCCAACAAGCAAATATTTGCTCTGAAGAAGTTGGTAGCTACCTACTGTTTTTTCAGTCAATACACGAGACAGTGTTGGACAAGGTTATATTTTTTTTTTTTCACAGTCGTGTGTACTTTGTCTTGTCTGCTTCGGACAGTCAGTCTCAAAAGATGGATACATTTAACAATAATTAATTTAGTTGTCAATAATCTATTTTTTAAATGTTATATATAGGTATTGTATGAATGTGTAGACACAAAAAATTACACGTATTTACAGTATTATGCAACACAAATTGTAGACAATCAAATGATTTTTTGTCGTTGTATACATATTTTATTTAAGGCTGACTGTACCTAAACAAGGGAAGTGCTCGCATCTAGTTTTTAGTTAGTATTGGTCTAAATCGTTCATTTATTTTTCCGGATTATTTATAATACAGAACAAGCGCTTAGCTATATTGGTTAATTATTGTTTTATTTTCAAAAATAGTGCCCTATGCTAACAACTTGATCTCATTGTTTTAGTACTTTATTAATCAGACAACATATCCGTCCACAATATATGTGACGGATCTAATTTTTTATGCTAACCGTAGTCTGTAGTTTAGCTATACCATACAAAATTATAATCTATTAGTTATTGTTATAATTAGTGCTGATTCTAATTAGTGTTGATGGCAATAGGCTCGCCCCCTATTACATGGGACCTAAAAAAACATAACTGGCGAAACGTGGGTGACTATAGGTACACCTCTGCCTAACCCTTCGGGGATTACAGGCGTGATGTTATGTATGTATGTGTGTATGTAATTAGTGCTATATGATAATAATTATAATTATTTTTCTATTCTTGTGATAATATGGACTGTGCATTGTAATGTGTAACATTTTCTGAAATATAAATTGACTAGCTTTGCCCGGCTCGGCTTCGGGCAGGTAACACTAAGTATCTACCTTTTTTTTTTTTTTATTGCTGGGTTGGAAAATCCTCATGGATGTCCTCCGCCCTGGGGTGGGCGGAGGGGTCTGTCAGACTCTTACTGACTAAAAACCACCCCGGTGTTCCCTTCACACACTTGCACCGGGGATCTTGGGAGCTAGTATTACTTCCGCGATCCCCGGCTAGTGCCAGCCCGCCTCTGCGAGCCACCTCAAAAGTATCTACACCTACCCTAACTACCCCTACCTTTTTTTTTGTTTTCGGGGGTTAATCTTCAAATGGCACCTGGACTTTGGGGAAAAAGACCAGGGAGTGTGGGATTTTTACCTCACTAGAACCACCCCGGTGATCACCATCAGCACATGGAGGGGATCCCGTTACCTCTTAATAGACCAATCCGGAACCCACTTAGTGCAACGCCTGTTAAGGCACGTATCTGGGGAGACTACCCTACCTACACTACCTACCTAGGGGTAAAGAAAAATAATGGTAGCTATACATACCTACCTACCATTATTTTACTTATTAAACTACCCCTGTAATAAAGCGAACAAAACAAAAAAAAAATCAAATCCGTCAAGCCGTTTCTGAGTTTTAGCGAGACTCGATAGTCTCGCTAAAACTCAGAAACGGCGGTTTGATTTGATTTATAGCAATTTTTACGATTTCAGACTTTAACAAGTATTTTTTTAAACCTATTTCAAGCGTTGCCTACTAACTTTACAGTGACGTCTATTTATTTTATGTGCTAAGTGTAAAATGGACCATCCGTCATTAGTTATGTCATGCCCGTTTTCACGACACCAAGATGAATGCCTAAATAAAAGGGCGTTGTTGGATTTTTAACGCTCGACTTACTGCTGAAGGTTGAAAATTCCAGAGTGCACTTTTATTTAGGCATTAATTTAGGTGTCGCCTCGTGTAACGGGTGACAACAATACAGCTAACAAAATGTAGATGTTTCTACAAGTGCACCTCTGCCCAACCCTTCGGGGAATGCTGGCGTAATGTTATGTTAAGTTGAACAGCATATTCATTATCCTACCTCCCCGTATGTTCAGCTCAAGAGGGGGACCGCCTCAGAGAAGGGGTTGTGTGAGCATATCAATCTGTCTATTGACAACTGCATTATTCAAGTGTTAAGGAGCTCTAGCTCGAAGAGGTATTACCTATATTTAGGTATGCTTCAGTCTGTCACAGGAATTTATAGCTTTAGAATTATATTATGTAGTGGTTCAATATTGTAGTTGTGAAGTTATTTGTGTAATAATAATGTATCTTATGTTTTTTTATTCTTAGCTATTTTTCTGTTTGTCTTGTAACAGCTCTGTCATAAGAAAGATGTTGTCTAGTCTTAAATGTGAGAAGCAGCATTTTTTCTTAACTAAAATTGTCCTTACTTCTTTCAGCACCTCATGAAAGGTTTTTTTTATATTTTTTTATAAAAAAATATTATAATTCAAATTTAACATTTCCAAAAGTCAGGTTAAAATAACAACCCACAGATCTAGGCACTTTTTACAAGAAATCTTTGAAACAATTATCACAACACCTCGCTAAAGTCAGTTCTAGGCAAACCAAACAAAGCACAAAACATAGCTTAAATAATGTATCAAAGCAATCTCACAAAAAAGTACAAAATAAAACCCAAGTAACACGAATGTTGTCCCCGATGGTGCTTGTGACCACAGCAGTGTCAGAAGTTTGTGAAGCAGCAGTTAATTTTAAAGCAGTCTTTACTTTTTTCAGCACCTCATGAAATAAGGCAATCGTAAGAATTTAAAAATTAACATTCATTCATTTTAGATAAGTCTTTATTTGCCTTTTTTACGCTTGCCGCGGTTGGGGCGTGGATGGGTGACCATCTTTTCATACCAAGATTCCTCCGTGCCTCGGAAAGCACGTTAAGCCGTTGGTCCCGGCTGTCATTTGGAGATCTTTGACAGTTGTTACGGGTCGTCAGAAGCCCAAAAGTCTGACAACCAGTCTTACCGGGGGATATCGTGTTACCCAGTAACTGGGTTGTGGAGGTCAGATAGGCAGTCGCTCCATGTAAAATACTGGTATTCAGCTGCATCCGGTTAGACTGGAAGCCGACCCCAACATAGTTGGGAAAAGGCTAGGTAGATGATGAAGTCTTTATTTGCCTTAAACATGGTAGAAAGTTGTTACAGTGTGTTGTTGTTTATTTAGTCATGTATAAATAACAGCCCACAATAGTTAATTTTATCAAGAAATCTTTGATACATTCACGACAACATCTCGCTAAAGTAATTTCTAAGCGTTTGCTTAGAAATTATAATTATTATTATATTTTATTATTTCGTTAGTTTTAACCAGGGACCGTACAACCCTGCTTAAGAGTTAAGCCTTTCGAAGGGGTAACATTTGGGGTCAACATTCAATGGGTTTTACCTTTATCATGATGTAACCCATTGAATGGGTTTTATACTAGAAACCCAATGAAAAGGTTACATGATAACCCATTGAATGGGTTTTATACTTGAAACCCAGTGAAAGGGTTACTTGATAACCCATTCAATGGGTTCTATAACTACTTGAAACCCAGTGATATGAAAAAGTCATAATATTATGATAATTCGATATCCGCCCAGCACGCGTAGCATGACCAATTCTATCTCTGTTCTACAGGGACAATTTTGGTTACCATTTCAAAAACCCATACGGTGTGGGTAATTTTGAATGGCTTAAACTAAGCCGTTCGTTTCGTGTTTGTGTTTTTATTTCTTTGCGTTATATTTACCGCAAATAAACGTATTTTCTTTCTTCTTTCTTTCTTTCTTTCTTTCGTTCAAAAGGGTTACCCACACCGTATGGGTTTTTATAAAAAACCTTTTCAACGGGTAACCAAAATTTAATTTAAGCCGTTCAAAAGGGTTACGTATATCGAATGGGTTTTCGATTAACCGCTTAGAAAAACCCTATCGAAAACCCTAACGAAATATCAACGAAAAAAGCCTTACAACTCACAAATCATAGCTTATATAATTTATCAAAAGCAATCTCACAAAAGGGTACAAAATAAAATTCAAGTAACACGAATGGAGTCCCCGATGGTAGACTCGATTCAAAGACGTGTTGCCGCGAACGTGAGAGAGACCATAGACACGCTGTGAAAGCGTGACATTCATAGAGTATAGAGGTATACAAACTTATAAAACATACATCGTTGTATCAGTTGTTACCATTACAGGGTAATGGGCTAGGTAGGGAACGCTTTTTTTAAATTCATTCAGGCTGATTTAAAAAAAGTGAGAATTTATCGTGTTTTATGTGACCGAAGTTTATATGTTTTGAACAAAAAGAAGAGCGAGGCAAAACGTAAAAAGGTTAACAAAAGCGTCCTCCGTGTGTTTCTGTTTATAACAATAGCCTGAATTTGTCGATTCGATCGATTTGTGGTTTCTTCGCAACGGTCATTAGAATTTCGGAAAATTAAATTTAAATTAAAAGAAAATACCAATTAAACAAAACCGGCCTAGTGTGTGTGAACTACGTGCAGTGGCGGGTTCCGTAGTTGGAATAATTAGTAAAAAGTATTTCCCGAAAAAACATTGAAATTGGAACCGAAAACATCCCTTGTCTAAAAACGATTTTTAAATAAAAAGGTATTTTTAATTATGGGTTCCAATGATAGAACAAATAAAAATAAATAATAAACAAATGATAAATAAATGATAAACAAAGTGTTAAAAAAAACAATGCACGTACGTTGCATTGTTTTTTTTAACACGCTTTTACATGTATGGGGAGAGCCACCCCTAATTATCCCCATGCCTAATCGTAATTTCACTACACCATTTTCATCGAGAATTCGAGATGCAAATAAATAATCTCCGAGTAAAATGGCTGTGTAACATCCAGATGGACAGACGGACGGACAGATGGACAGACTGACAGATGGTTATGACGATTTTTTTTTACTTTTCCCCACTAGGAATTTTTCCTATATCGTGGGTGCGTTTAACATACACATACAGCCAGACCCGGAACAACTAATTGTAATTGCGCTACACGCAGCGCAGCAGTCAATCGCTTAAACACTGCGCCAACCGTGCCGTCTTTTAAAGGGTTTTAATTAAAAAAGTTCCGTTTCTGCCATTTTGGCTACGGAACCCTAAAAAGAAAAGAGTGTGACGCGACGCGTGTATATTTATAGGAACCATCTCATTCGAGACTTTCTCTACCTATTAAAGCTAGACATGAAATTAATGGAATATATTCCTTTGGTCCGTCGACCTGCTGAGAAAATCCACGTTATTATTCCACTCGTTTAAAAAATATGGCCTCTTAAAAATTTTATCGATACACTTTTACCGAAAACTTAGTAGGAAAGACGCGTGGATAAAAAAAATTGACCTTCATTCTCATATTTTTTAAAGTACACAGTTCCCCGAATTTATTTTGTATGTATGTAATTATTATAATTATTTTTTATTTAATAATTATGAATTGTATTTTTTTTATAAGTATTATATTTTATCTTCTACTCTTTCACACATTGTATATCTTTTTATCCTCTGTCCTATCGCAGATATGCTAGAAGAGATTTGTTTAGAAATAAGCATCACTTATGTACGTATTTTTCTGTTCCTTCTTCTTGTCTGTTTATTTCTGTGTACATAAATCATCTCCCTAGCCTTTTTCCCAACTATGTTGGGGTCGGCTTCCAGTCTAACCGGGTGCAGATGAATACCAGTATTTTACATGGAGCGACTGCCTATCTGACCTCAACAACCCAGTTCCTGGGTAATACGATACCCCTTGGTAAGACTGCTTGTCAGACTTTCAGGCTTCTGACGACCCGTAACGACTGTCAAAGATCCACAAATGACAGCCGGGACCAACGGTTTAACTTTCCGAGGCATGGAGGGGTCTTGGTATGTAAAGATGTTCACCCATCCACCGACCAACCGCGGCAAGCGTAGCTTAACCTCATTGATTGACCCGTGTGGCTGTTATTACTTAACCACAAGCCCCATGCATGTACATAAATGGTTAAATAAATAGAATATAATAAAAAAAGATGCAATTTAATATCTAGTAAGTACAATAAACTGGATCGGAAGTCAGCACCTTTAGAAATTTTCTCTTGGTTAAGAGAATACTCGTACGAGACACGTTCCCACTGCAAAAGCTTGACCCTTTGCCCTGAATGCGTCTACATAGTAGGGATGTAATGGAGGCCATATTAATGAAGGTGGACGAGCTTGACCTCCGCGGACGTGGAAGTTGACGGAAAAAAAAAAAGATTAATTAAAGTCTTATTAAAGAAAAAAATCTCCCTATTGGTAATAAAAATTACATAACGGGGGCATTCGATATTTCACAAAAAACTTGCGGCTTTGTCATCTTCTAGGCGATTTCTTTGGAGTCATCAATTAAACCACGACGGCACGGTTGGCGCAGTGGTTAAGCGATTGACTGCTGCGCTACGTGTCGCGGGTTCGATTCCCGCACGGAACAAATATTTGTATGACCTACGAGTAGTTGTTCCGGGTCTGGCTATTTGTGTATGTGAGTTTAAGTGTTTGTAAACGCACCCACGATACAGGAGAAATTCCTAGTGTGGGGCAAGGTTTAAAAAAAAAAAAAAAAAACCGGGTTCAAGTTTAGTCCAGGTTCCAGGCGGCTACGGTGACATGGGAGCAAAACAATTAAGAGTCTTCGCTTAGTTGGAGCCGATTTTCTTTCTATGACCTCAGTTACGGGTTTTAAGTTTTTTATTTCCTGTACTTTTATTTCAGACATAGAGTAGTCCATTTTTAATTTTATTTATTATAAATGTTGTTTTCTATATTATACATTTAAAAAAAAACCCACTAGGGGTAGTCTCCTTTTTTTATTTATATGTGTACGTAGGTGTTTCCGTATCACAGCGGGCCCTATCAGAATACCAGCGCTGTGGTATTTTTATTTTTTTAATATCGCAGCCCATAGTAAAAATCTTCGTTCCACCAACAATTTTATTTTATTTATTTGACACAACAATCGTCTTCTACGATGTCCTTCGCACCGTTCTGGCTTTATTCATTCTTCTTTATTTGTCCAGGCGGTCCTTCTTTGGAATGCGCTCCCTCTGAATATCAGGACGGCAACCAGCCGGTTATCATTTAAAGTGAAGGCACGTGAACATATTCGTCAGAGGATGGCCGAAACATCTCAGCGGTGATTTGCTGGAGTCGTTTTCTTCGCTACCGGTCGTTATTTTTCCTGGCAAAGTTTATTTTGGTATATTATGTATGTATGTATCTATCTATCTATCTTTGTATTTGTATTTATGCTTGTATTTTATAGTTATTTCCGAGCTATCTATCCCGTACGTTGCACCTGCCATGTTTTGTCTCTGCATCACCCTAAGATTGACTGGTAGAAAATGCCTCAGGCATTGTAAGTCCGCCTTTGTGCAATGTATTTTTTACTTGTGCATAAAGTTTTAATAAATATGCTGGAGATATGAGCCTTTTTGGCATCGCACATTCCGGGTTATTTTTGGAAAACGTAGGTCAGGGTTGCGTGGATTCTATTTTTAACCGACTTCCAAAAAGGAGGAGGTTATATGTTCGGCTGTATGGTTGTTTTTTTTTTTTTTTTTTTTATGTATGTTCACCGATTACTCCGTCAATTGTGGACCGATTTTGAAAATTCTTTTTTTGTTTGAAAGGGTATGCTCCCGAGGTGGTCCCATTGCCACCAAATCAGAATCTGATGAGGGGATCCTATGGAAATCGAGGGAAATTTTCAAATTTTATAGGCATACCTATAGCGATTTGAGTATTTTTTAAAGTAACTCGAACATTTGCACTCGAAAAGCACCATTTGGTGAAGTGGTGCTTTTCGACTGATGATGAAGACCACAGATGGCCACTGGAACTACTTAATAATAAGTATTTCTCCGTTGCGATTCCATTAGGCACTTTAATATGATTGCTTAGCAATTTATGCTCGTCAAAATGCATATGGTGAAGTCACCATTAGTTCTACTGGTTCTTACCAGGAGAACTCCTCAACAATTAACGCCCCTGCATCGCGAAAAGTAATATTTTGTAAAAGGTGATGAGAATTTGACATTAGGGTATTGTAAATTAGATAAATTACAAACTAACCCACTAAAAAGTGAAAAATAAAAAACTTTTTACAAAAAAAAAACAACCGACTTCCAAAAAAAAACACTACAAAGTGAAAAATAACTTTAATTTCGGAAGTCGGTGGCAAAAAACTAAAATACAGATCCAAAGACACCGACTTCCGAAATTAAAGTTATTTTTCACTTTGTAGTGTTATTTTTTGGAAGTCGGTTGTTTTTTTTTGTCAAAAGTTTTTATTCATACAAGTTAAAATTAACAATAACTAGAGGAACTTCACAGCTGTGCCCCAAGGCCGTTTACCGCTGTAATTAAGTGTTGTACTTGGTTCAACAGTTTAGAAAATCTTATTTTTTGTTTTATTATCTCTAGATATCGTCATCACATCTATGGAGTTTCGCTGGTTAATTTAATCTGACATTATGTTAAGGTGGACGATGCATGTAGATTGCGGTCTGAGATCGACGTCCATCTTAATTGATATAGGTAGATAATTAAGATAGGATTAGGCGGTTTACCCACAGTGACGGCTTGACGCAATCGGAACGACACGTGTCAGAATGAGTTTAGGATTGCATTTAATTGTAAAGGGTCGCACACAGCAGGTTGTGTACTATTTTTTTTATCACTACTGCTCTCAAAAAGTAGGTGAAGAAAATCATGGTGCCTACTAGTGAGGAGACTAATTGTTCTAGAACCAAAAATTCGAAGACACTGAGGCCGCATGGATTACGTCCCATTCCCTCCCACAGATAGGCATGTGGCCCAAAAGTAGGAACATTATAGTTTGATTAGTATTCATGCTTCCCATGTTAAGAGCAGGCAGTCTAAATCAAATTTCGAACGCAAGCTCCGCCCCTCGCTCCCTGCCACTCCGTTACGTGCTAAACGCTAATACATCAGTAATAAAGTTGAATATCACGTGCGCTCTTTGATCGTGTTCAAGCACGAAACTAAATAGCGTAAGACTCAATTCTTATTTCGTTTTTAACTAAAGTAATTATCCTTAAAAAAGACATTATTTTCGAATAAAAAATGTATCGAGAGAAAATATTACAATTACGTAACTGTCTTCGAGAATTTTTCATACAATGTTGTTCAAAGCTCCGAACACTTAGCATCTAGTCGCAGTAATAAGACGCAGATGCATACGACAACTCTGCGACTAGTTGCAGAACGTAGACGCAGCGATAAGACGCACAGTTGGCGCGGGGTCTAAGTCCTCATTTACGGAAACGCGGAGCGTCGCGCGTTGATTGCAGCGTGGCGTCTCGGACGTTTTTTCTGTTTACAGAGAGGTGGTGCGTGCAGCGGCCTGCGTCATCACACGCGCAAACACAAACATATGGCAATGTACGATGTTGTTTATGGAGACGCGGGGCGTGAAGAGTAGCAGTGTCCGCCGCTGCAGCCGCGGCGGAACTTCTAGCGTGTAGCGTAGCGGGTATCGCCGTACGCTCGTACTGGGGCGTATGTCACCGGCCGCCGCGGGTGTTGTTACGCTTTGCCCTGAACGGAGAATTACAGGGAGTCTACTCCCTAAGCACGAAGTCCGTTGTGTCAGCCTTCGTTACGGGCGTTTCCTACTCCTTATCACCTTCGGACGGATGATTCGTTCCGCACCCGAACGAAGAATGAATGACAACACGATTTGACAGTTGTCCCTACTCCCGATGCGTTTTGCCGGTCTGAAAAGTTCAACTTGACACTTGTTTTCCACACTTTTTGCTGCAGTGGTTGGGGCCATTTTACAACATATACAGGGTGGAATTTTGTAATGCCACCTGGAGGGAAAGTACTCTTAATACTGCCGATAGAAAATTTTACTCAAAGGAAACATTCCTTTATTTTTGAATAGAAAGCAAACAGCATTCAAAGATTTTCGAAAATTCTCTTCTCCCACACCCGGGAATCGAACCGGCTAAAATCTGAAAAAAATATACCCTGTACTTTTATTGCATCGATCGTTAAGGTCAATTTATAAGGATGAAATCTCTCTAACAAACATGATAAATTAAATTAAAGGAAAACCAGGAAATCTTAAATTAATTTAATTATTTACAAAAAATGGTAAACTAACTAATTAGTTGCTCGAAATGGGCTCCATTCTCTTGGATACACAAATTTATTCTTTTAACGAATTCATTTCTAGTAACCTTTAATAAAGTGTTGCGGTAAATATTATAAATCGTAATCTGAACTTCAACTCTCAACTCGTTGTCATTCGCATAAGATTTCATGTAAATTTGATTTTTTACATATCCCCACAAAAAAAAATCTATTGGGGTGAGATCTGGCGATCTCGCAGGCCATCTGATTGTGCCGTTTGTACCAATCCAGATATTAAAATGGTTATTAATGTAGGCAGTAGTGATTCTGCTGTTATGTGCTGGAGCACCATCTTGCTGTAGAATTATTTGGTTTCGCTCTTCCTCGGGGAAACCATTTAACTCGTTTCTTAAGAGATCCAGTATTTCAATATACTTGACAGTGTTTAAATGACCTTCGTACACGTGGACTAACACTACATTATTTCTCATAATTCCGCACCAAACGTTGAAAGAAAATCTTACTTGATTGTTAGTTTCATGAACACGAACAGGATTCACTCGAGACCAATAATGGTTATTGCGGCGATTGTACATGCCATTATTGCTGAAGTTGGTTTCGTCAGACCATACAATGTTACTCAAAAAATTAGGGTTTCGGTCAATTTCTCCAAGCATGTTTTCACAAAATTGTAATCGTCTGTCACGATCCCCAATATGCAATTTTTGCACCAACCGACCTTCACGATAGCATTTATACTTATACTTTTTCAGCACTTTAAGTACGCGAGTGTGGGTTTGTCCTAATTCATCGGCAGCATCTCTACTTGAAGCCTTTGGAAATGATTCAAAGTATGTTAAAACATCTAGTTCAAAATCGAAATAGTTTTGCTGAATAGTTTGCCGTCTCTTCTTGAAACCACCCGTATTCTTTAAATTTTCTACCATTCTTTTCAATACGAACCGAGTTGGTGCCTGTCGGTCTTGATATCTCTCTCCATACCACCGCAGAGTTCACGTTTTTGTTATTTAAAAAATAAGCTTCTATTAAATCAAACTGTTCTTGATAAGCCATTTTCACCGTGAGACAAAATGTGAAATGAGTTGTAAAAACAATCAAATGTGAATAACAACTATGACAATCTAATTTTCAAATTTTAATCTAACATTCCATATTTAAATTACCTCATACACGAAGCTACGAGTATGTCGCAAAGGAGTCTGCATTACAAAAGATGGATGTTAGTTAAAGAGCTTTAACTTGACTCATTGAATTTATAACTTCTGATTTCCTGGTTTTCCTTTCATTTAATTTATCATGTTTGTTAGAGAGATTTCATCCTTATAATTGACCCTAACGATCGATTCAATAAAAGTACAGGGTATAATTTTTTCAGATTTTAGCTGGTTCGATTCCCGGGTGTGGGAGAAGAGAATTTTCGAAAATCTTTGAATGCAGTTTGCTTTCTATTCAAAAACAAAGGAATGTTTCCTTTGAGTAAAATTTTCTATCTGCAATATTAAGAGTACTTTCCCTCCAGGTGGCATTACAAAATTCCAACCTGTATAATTGAAATTAAAATAAAATAAGTAATCCTTCCCGCCTAGTACGAACTCTGACTGATATTTCATTTGAACATTGCCGTCAAAAACAAAATAGGCATAGGTATGAACAGGATAATAAGCGTGACGATAATGGCACCACCCCCTTTTAGAGGAGAGCTTTGTCCAGCAGTGGACGTCTTTCGGCTGAAATGATGACTTATAAAGTACTTACTAATTCCATGCTATTAAAAAGTACTTAACTTACTCCATGCTCAAGCTGTCACTTCCTGTTACACACTTCCGTCCCTTTTCACGAAATCACTTCCACAAAAAGCGAGAGAAAACAACTTTTTCTTATTTTTTATTTCTTTCTTTCTTTTTCTTATTTTTTATTTCTTTCTTTCTTGAATAAAAAAAAAACTGTTCGGAACAAAACTGGCAAAAATAATTCAATTCTAATTTAGACATAATAAAATGTATATTGTTAAAAATGCGGTCGTTTCTAACGAGAAAATATTTTTCTCGTTAGAAACGACCGCATTTTTAACAATATACATTTTATTATGTCTAAATTAGAATTGAATTATTTTTGCCAGTTTTGTTCCGAACAGTTTTTTTTTTATTCAAGAAAGAAAGAAATAAAAAATAAGAAAAAGAAAGAAAGAAATAAAAAATAAGAAAAAGTTGTTTTCTCTCGCTTTTTGTGGAAGTGATTTCGTTTATTTTTTGATTATTTAAACCTGAAAACCACAAAAAAAGTAAACCGGTATTCGACCGGTAAAATTGCGCAACTCTATAATCATGCGTCATTCGTTCACGAAGATTGTCTATGATTCCGTTGGAAACTGATGAATCCGAAATCATTAGGGAGTAGGGTTCACTGCGACGTATCGGACTACTGTCGGACGGGCCCGTTGCTTCGTTAACGGACTTAGGGAGTAGACCCCCAGAAACGCAACGCCACGTGCGCCGCCGCGATAAACGTCGCGTGCGACGCGGTGGTGACATCCGCGTGCTCCGCCTGCATTTAAAGCAAACGCGTGTAAAATCGCTTCTCCGTGAACGCTCTCATACAACGCCATAAATTTAAATTTAGTGCGGGCCGGACCACCCAACGCGACGCGTGATGCCCCGCGTCTCCGTAAACAAGGCCTAAGGATCTTAATTAAATTAAAGTATGAGCAAAAATTCGGATACTGACATTCATCCTAACAAAATCCTCATATCACCTTCCAAATCACTTTAGAAGTCGTATATTTCTTACCCGACACATCTTAAAACCTCTAAGGACCCTTTCAAAATCCGCTCCACTTTCAACTACTCCTCAAAGAGTATCAACATCGTATTAGCATCAAAATCTGTGCCCATAAGGGGACCGTGAGACAGACAAATCGCACTCGCTTACACAATTTGTCAACGTAATCCTTCACAAAAGGTTCAGGAATAAATTCAAGTAATGCAGCCGTGGAGCGAATCCCTACGGTGGGGTCTGGGATCATATAAATGGGAGATGTGGCACTATTGATTATTCTATATTTTTCGAGTCAGAATGTTAGCTTTGAGAAACGACTACTCCTTAATCACCACCTATATTTCTTTTTTTTAAGCAATAAATAAAAACTTTATTTCGGGTGGCATAGACCCATGTAAACCTTAATCTAGTGAATGAATGAATGAATGAACATTTTTATTTGCCATGACTCGCCACACCTACACAAGACATGACCCACTGCTTCTGAATGGGCCAGTCAAAACGTACAGCAATTGCGTTCAGAATGCCATTGTTACTACCCCGTATACGGGTCAGCAGGGAAGCTGCTTTTTTGCGCATGATGGCCTGGAAACCATCAGTGCGCGCTTCAGCAAACATCCCAGACGCGCTGCACCGCCACGGCAAACCCAACAACATCCTGAACGCATTATTGTACTGAGTGCGCAGGGCTCAATGTCTTCAGAACTGTCAGGACTTCTTTACAAGCTCAAAATTGACTGAACAGTGGAAATATAAATGCCAATAAGTAACATTAACAAAAGCCAATCGCAATTTACTTCTGGGTTAAGCAGATCTCCCCTAGGTTGTATGACAATAATTTATAATTTACTCAGTCAGTCGTAAGTACTAATCAACAAACACACACAACATTCCAGCATATTGCACAACATGCACATTTTGATCATACCAAAGCGACATATCCCATATTCCTTTGACACATCTACCGTATTGCCTCGTTCCACGTCAGAGACGAATACGTGTCAGTAAGAGGAGCCCAAGTGAAAGCACTGTGACGTTTATAGAGTTGTTCTTAAAGGGATGTACTAGGTTTACCGTCTAGATTTTCCTCTAAGTGAATTATTGAGTTAGGAAATAATGTTTTGTACATGTTTGTATTTTTTGCAGATTTCTTTTTACCTATCTTGTGTCGGTCGGACAATCTACTTAGCAGTTTAAGTTATATTTAATTACTTATTAGCGAATAGGCTAGATTTTAATGTAAATAAAGTATCACCAACCATGATGCTTTAGAAAAGGAAATTTAAAAAAAAACTTGTGTCGATAATGCAGGACTAACTCATGTGAAGATTAAACAGCATGCGCTCAATGTTTACGACAAGTAAAGACAAACAAAAATCAAAAACGACACAACAATCAAATCAATAAAAAATATAACACTTCTATTTTTGGGCAGTCGTATAATAAGATGACAAGAAGATCAACAAACCATTAATTAAGAAATACGAATGATACGAATATGAATACTTTAATCAGTATGACGGCGCAGCAAGTGGCGCCGTCTAGTTTTGTTACGAAGTTACTAAAATCACCGAAAAGGTCGGATATGAGTGACTCTGGCTGCTGACAGTCCCTGCTAGAGACGGCTACTCGTAGTAGCGGCTGTCTTATGATGACTAACTGCTATATTCAGGCACAATCCTAAAGATATTGGAGCCGCTGAACCACTAATACGATGATCACTTCTGGTAAACGCTATCCTGCGCCTTTAAATAGAAAAAAAAAAACAACCGACTTGAGAACCTCCTCCTTTTTGTGAAGTCGATTTAATAAACTACCATATCTCTTAATCTATAGTAGTTCAATCAAACAAAAACACCAACCTTCGCAATGATATTATAAGTACAAACTACCCAACATTCGATCTTCAAAAACGGCACAATGTCATACTATTAGCTGACACGTGGGAGTAGGACGACCTGTCATAATTATCGCGAGCGGAAAAGAGACAATACGATACGTAACTAGGCTAATAAGCCAAATTTTGACGTGCCGCTTGCGGATCCTGTATAACATATATCTACCTCTTTTCACTTATAATATCAGTGAACCTTCCAAACAAAATCTTCAACACTTATAAAACTACACATCTCACTCCTATCTTCCTACACTTCACGCCACTTCCTCATCAAAAGAAACTCCCTGTCAAAATATATCTCCTAACATGAAAGGGCTCCACAAAAAGGAGCAGAGCGTACTGCAAGCTAGGGGGGCACTTGAGAACATGCTTTTTCCACGTAATGCCTTTGAGGAAATTAAATAAACTGCAACACCGCATCATAAGCATCCTTACGAGCGCAGCGAGGCGGAGCGAGGGTCCAATGTTGCACGGTACGGCAAGGACGTTGTATTTTTAACATTGAGTTATAATGTACTGAAATTAAATGCGGAAATCTCAAGCGGCGATCGTTTAATAACCTTACCGGTAATTATATTTTCTTGCCGTTTGGGGTTGAAATCCTCGGGCCGTGGGGTCCGAGTGCTCATGTTTTGTTCAAAGAAATCTCCAAACGGTTGGTTAACAGTTCCCATGACCCAAGGGCTGGCTTTTACCTTGGCCAGAGGCTAAGCGTTGCCATACAATGTGGAAATGTCTCTTGGATACATTACCAGTCGTCAGCGATGCGGAGGAATTTTTGACGCCATATTTTAGTTTGATAATAGTTTTAGTTTAGTTAAGATATAATTTTGTTATTCTTTTAAATTATTTAGGTATAAGTTGTTATTTATGAACATGTTATTTTAATTCTTAATAAAATGTTGGTGTGACAAATGTCTGTTCATCAAGTTACTACAATCTGTCCAAATTCGTAAATAGATTTTCAATTTTATCGCTACAGATTAAGGTTCAAGGTTGATTGGGAAAATTTGTCAGTTACGGGTAGCTTGACCTGCTGGCCTCTGTACTAACTCAATGATTTTAACGAGGTTTCTTTATGGTGATTGTTAATTTTTTATCAATAATAAAAGCCCCATGGGTCGATCGAAAGTTAAGCTACGCTTGCCGAGGCCGTTCCGTTGATGGGTGACCATCCGTTATAATATCGAGACCCACCCAAAAACATGTTAAACCGTTGGTCCCGGCTGCCATTTGTAGATCTTTGACAGTCGTTACGGGTAGTCAGAAGCCCGAAAGTCTGACAACCAGTCTTACTAAGGGGTATCGTATTACTCAGTTACTGGGTTGTGGAGGTAAGATGGGCAGTCGCTCCATGTAAAAAACTGGTATTCAGCTGCATCCTGTTAGACTGGAAGCCGACCTCAACATAGTTGAGAAAAAAATAAAAAGTCTTTATTCAGACCCATTTTTCAAGTTCTTCAATTCCAGCTGTTGCCGGCAAGTGAAACGTACAATTATTTTTGTTTGAATGCTTCTTTAAGGGTAATTTGCCACTGCTTTGCACATTTCCCGCTGCGGTTTAAGTTAAGACCATAAAAGGCCACCCATTCTATATTTTCTAGTGTTTGATTTATTTTTGTCATGTTTTTTGAAGTGTATACAATAAAGTATAATAAAAATATTTTTATTATGCGCATCCAGTACAATAACGCACTCAGGATACTGTTAGGGCTGCCATGGCGATGTAGCGCGTCAAAGATGTTTGCGGAAAGGCATATAGATGGTTTTGCGGCCATCATACGGAAAAGAAGCGCTTCTCTGCTTGCTCGTCTCCGCGGCAGTACCAACACTATCTTGAGTTTATTCGCAGATAGATGGGAGTCTCCAATGCTGCGACATTGGATGAAACTCCACTCTAAATAAACTTGTATTTTCTACTAACACTAGTTTTTAAGATCATTGTTACTAACACTATGGGCGAGGCCCAAATAAATGATAATAATAATTATAACTGAAACACATCTTTTCCAGAAATTGAATTAACTACTATGTGTGTTTTGTTGACTGTCTCGTTGGTCGCAAGCGCTACTGCTGAGCAAGAGGTCCTTGGTTCGATTCCCAGGTTGAACAAAGTGTTGTTGAGTTTTTCCACCAGGAAATCTTCAGTAGCAGCCCGGACGCTGCATTTGTGGCCGGTTGATGGCAATAGGCTCGCTCCCTAGTACATGGGACTTAAACATAACAGGTGAAATATGGGTGTACTTATAGGTACACAACTGGCTAACCCTTCGGGGATTACAGACGTGATAATTATGCTATGTATGATTTGTTTTTGTATCAACGTCCGAAACAATGGACCCGCGCCCCCGCGGCGTGCGCGCAGTGGGGTCGTACGTGCTGGCTTCCTTTTATTTGCGGCCAAATGCGATTTTATCTCGCTTGCCTCCACAATTCATGCACTGTTATGAATATTATGCCAACTTTTTGATGTTCGACGTCATTAAAATGTTGAGATTATAATAATTATTAGTGTTTTGATGTTAAGGTGTAATTAAAATCAGAGATCTGTTTAGTCCTATAGGTAGAATAGTAGAATATAACGTTTATTTGGACTCAATAAAAATATAGCCTAATACAGTCATATTCCTAAGAACTAGAATACAAATCATGGAAGTGAGTAGATGGCTAAAACTATATGAACTCCTGAATTCCAAACTAGGTAAAAACCTGTATCTTAGAAAACAATTCTCTTCCGTGGTAAATTAGGTGTAAAAACTTAAAAATTTCATACATGACAATTAAAAAAAATTGTAGGAGCCTATTATTTTCCCACTGACTCTAAGGCTACAATGTCACGATAACGCGAACGTAATACGAAGTACGCGCGCCCAGCTTGTAGTAAACCGCCCATTGTGTCACCCTAATGTAAAACTACAACATTTATATCTGTAACTTTTATGGTGTACATAATAAAGAAAGAGTATTCTATTCTATTCTACGCGCGATCTCTGTTTTACAGCGAGACGTAGAGTGGTGTGCGAGAGAGAGCGCGCGAAGTGTAGTTCGCGTTACTGCTACAATGTAGCCGTAGCATAAAGGGCATGGAAGCCTGTTCTCATACAGAGAAGGTACGAGCATTGATCACGACGCTTGCTCAAGACGGGTTGGTGATTTCAGAGTTACATTAACTATAAGACCTGGGGGCCGATCGCGCTAATTTTGAACGTTAATACCAAAACTAAACCACAACCAAAAACGTTACGATAAACACATTTCGTATCGCGCTACTCATTTCAACGGAAACGATTTAGCTACTTTGGAAGTTACGTTGGAGGAACGATCGATCGAACTTTCAGTATTGGGTAACGTCAATGATTTTGTCGCTCAGGAAAAATAGCGCGATACCGTTTCTTACATCAGCTAAACCAAAACTAAACCAAAACCAAAAACGTTCCGTTCGAACGGTAATTACATTGAGAAATAGCGCGATCGGCCCCCAGGTTTCCTCACGATGTTTCCTTCATCAATGTCAGTAAAATCCAGGATAAATACAGAAATTATATGAATTGAAAAATTCACATTGGTAGGTACTTACACGGATTTGAACCCACAACCTCGTGCATGAAGGCGAGGTCTTAACCACTGGGCCACCAGGATTTCATAGACGACGACATAAAGAAAGAAAGAAAAAACGTTAAAGATGAAAAGATAAAGATAACGCAAAGACAGAACGCAAACACAAAAAACCGGGCAAGTGCGCGTCGGATCACGCACAATGAAGGGTTCCGGAGTTGGGATGAATTTATCCCAAAAACAAACTTAACATTGCAGTTAAAAAAACATGTTCTCCCATACATCGATATACGTCACGGTCAATTCTCCAACTGCTCCAAGTTTCACATAATTATCTTTAATTAACCATTTAGCTGGCAGGGGGGGACACTTGACTCTAACAAAATTTTGCACTTTAAAGCTAAATATCACGCAAACGGATCCCTGCATCGAAAAATGGTTTTCACAGACCAACAATATTTTTGAACGGGCTATCCCAAGATACGAGACAAAAAAATATCGTCAGTTTACGTGTAAGGGAGGTAACCTAAAAACGATTTTGTCGGCATAACTGATATGTACACCCATGGCAAATTACAGCTTTCTCGTACTAATGGCCGTTTTCACCATCGGCCATAAGAGTCCCTGAGCTAAGCCGGGGACAGACGGACGGACGGACATGGCAAAACTTTAAGGGTTCCTTGTCAACTATGGAATCCTAAAAATAACAAGTTAGGAAAGATTATGCGACATCAAGGTATAGCTAGATTAAAAGTATTGCGTAGAGTTTAGACTAAAGTATGTAACAGACTCCGGAATTACATGGTAGATCGCGTACTGAAACGCACAGTATAAAACGCCCTTTGGCACGTTCCGGGGTAAATGCACCAGACTTTCCAACCATTCATAAACATCTCCAATTTGTTTTTCTTGAAAATTAACGTTAAAGCCGATTTTTTTTTCATTCCACTTTCACACGTTACTAACAAAATTATACAGCGTGTTACGGAAAGGATATATCCATACAAACCGGGTGAAGAGTGCATCTTGTTCAGAATATCTATATGTATAGTGTCAGTGCGCCTAGTACATACACACACCTGCCACAGCTCAGCGACATGGCGCCGCACCGACACGCGGCGGCGCGGGCGGCACGATTGGCGGCGGGATCGAACGAATGGATTAAAACGTGTACCGATCAGCTGACTTGGTCTAGTGATGTGTAGAATTCAATTGGAAACATTTGATTTTTATTAGTTAAATGATTCTTAACTTTATAATTGTGTAGGTAATTTAAAAAAAATGTTGCTATGTTGTTTGTTATCACCAAAAGAATATGTGCCTTTGATATGTATACCTATAATACCCTTTCCGTAACACGCTGTATAGGAATGAACGTTCATCTGCTCCGAGTCAAAGCTACCGAGTGCCGAAATCCAACATTGCTGGATCGGTTCACTAATGAATTAATTTTTCACGTTAGATTCATATTGTGTACAGACGTTTCAAGATGCTGAATGAAAGGCGGCAAAAATCAACAAAAATTTAAGCGTCCAATCGGCTTAACATAATAATAATAATATTGTTTTAGATTTGTTTTTCAAAGTAAACTATTTCAGAATATACCATTCCCAGAATATCAATAACCTAAATGGTTCTGAAACTGAATATCCGCATACCGTACATTCCATTCAAATCTGTTTCACAATATCCAATTTCAAATAGACATTCGTAGTACGCATCGAACTGTATTCCACCATGTAACATTGAGAGTATCAAAAAACTATCATCATATTCGCCAAATAAAAAAAACGAATCAAATCATTTATTTCTTTTCAAACATGGGACATTGGTCAGCCCCAAAAAGACGTATACACGGACAAGGTACCACTTCATTGTTAACAACATTTATTCCATAACATTGTATCCACTTTATAGGTACAGAACATAGTATACAATTTATTTTACCAAAACAAAGTAAACTTTTTGTTCCAAAACATATACACCCCTATGACCTAAACAATGTACACAGTGAGAGTTCCAGAACAAGGTAAACAAGACTGAGATCGTCATACGACTTTTATCGAATGACACGGCTTTAAATTCGTTTAATAGAAGACCTAGGCGTGTCACTGACGTGTCATTTGTTTTTAGGTTTTTGATTTGACTGATTTTTTAAGGTGTTTATTTAACATTCCATGATTTCATTTTGAGCAATGCGTTACAGTACTGCGCCAGCTCGACGCACTGATTATGGAAAATTCGCATTTGTAATGGCTCAAACAATGAGTATTCGTAGATGTTAGATCGATTCATGTGTAATGCTCGGGTTTCTGGACTCACTGCTGCAATTTTACGAATTATATCATTACAGGTACGCACTGTAAAGCCCGCCTGTAATGGCTCGCCTGGACGCATTCACTGATGAAATCAAAACTGAAACTCAAATCTGAACTTTTAAATTACACGCATGATGCTCCCGGTGAGTGCATTCTACCATATGATCGTTGTCATAACAATAATAATATGTCAGTATGACGCGTTAGGGTAAATGGCAATTGTTAATGACATCGTATTTCCAATTAAATACTTATTTCTAGCACCTCGTCTCGAACTTGAACTTTTGAATTGAAAGAACTTTAAGATTTGTTTACCTGGTTATTGAATGATTACTGTATACTTATTTGTGAGACCTAAGTAGATTACCTTGTTTTGGTCATAGGGTTTATAGATGTTTTGGTAAAATAAATTGTATGCTACTTTTTGTACCTGTACGGTGGATACAATGTTATGGAACAATGGTTGTAGACAATAAAATGGCCCCTTGTCGGTGTGTACATCTTTTTGCATTTGCATATGCATTTGCATTTGCATATATATGCATATGCCGTATTTTTTTATGCATTGCATTAAAATATAGCGCAATTTATGAGACATATTTTAATACTCACAAATAAATCAAAACCTATAGGGTACTTCCCATTGACCTAGAATCATGAAATTTGGCAAGAAGCAAGTTCTCACAGCATAAGTAATGGAGCACAGCATAAGTCCGAAAATCGTTAATTTGTAGATTTATCATATATTTTTTTGTTTACAAACTTACATTTGCGTTGGAAAATTGACCGTATATCGATGTATTGGAGAACTTGTTTGTCAACTACAATGTTAAGGCCTTTGGAGCGCCAAAAGATCTTTGTAACAGTGTAATTCTCTAGATAAAGAATATAAAAACAACAGTTACCAATAACAATCGAAGAAGCCTGAAACGAATAGTAACTGAGCACAATGACATTGATTACTATTTAATTTAAATATATTTGTTAAACAGTTCATTGTATGATGAAAAACAATTAGCTTGGCTTCTCACAGAGACCTGTCAACGGGTGTACAATAACATTGTCGTTTAGTTGTAGTTCTTCAATCATAGATAGAAGATGTGGCTACTTGCTTTAGATGTTGTCGCGATTCTAATATTGGTGAGTAGTCTTTTGTTTTAAGTGTGAATTTTAAAATGTTCTCCAAGAGTGATTTAAGATATAAGTTTATCTAATTTTGCTTGAGTAAGCCGTGAATGCTTGTCGAGAGGGATGCGCTAAGGTATCCCGCGAAGTTCTTGTTTTCTTACGTTTCTTGCAATTTTGAGGTCAGTGTTAGGTTGTATGTTGATCAAATTAATATGATCCGGGACCGTGACTAATATGACTGTATTTACTGAATTATAATCATTAGAATCTTCAATGCAAATCTCTAAGTTGGCCTCAAATGTCATGATTCCATGAAATAGTCATTCAATAAGGCAATTTGAATTTCACTAGCTACCCTTTTTTTTGCGGTGGGAAATTATCAAATAACTTCTTCCGCTCTGGGTGAAGCGGGAGGGTGTGTCAGACTTTTACTGACTAAAACCCACCCATGTTCCTTCATTTGCCTGCTCGGACGGCGAGCTACCTATCGCTCGGCCTGCGCCTACAGTGGCCGGAAATCGGCTTACGACTCCGGAAGCCCAGGGCGTCTCCTGCGGTGACTAGGGACGTGAGGGCGCGAGCCCTGCCTTTCCCTCACGCATTCCGCCTCCACCTTTGCGAGCATTACTGCTCCGCAGAAGGAGGTGACGGCCTCCCATGCACTCTCGCTCCGAACCATGGCCTGAACCAGGGCCGGACGCGAGAGATCGCCGCCGCCGATCGCCTTCGTGAGGACACGGTGGTGCTCCGCCCAAGCCGGGCATACCTCCACCGTATGCTCCAGGCTACCCTGGTGCCTTTAATTTTAGCTATAGGTATTAGTGGTCTAATAAACATTGTCCAATAGTTTTTTGAGTATTTAAACCCAGTGTGTATATTTGTCTATGTCATAGATATTGAAAATATCAACTACTTTGACTTCTATCGTTTCTTTAAAAACAAAAGTTTACTAGTGTAGTACTTTTATCAAAATCAACATTCATTGATTCTTAATTAGGCCCCTTCTGCATCGCTACTTAGTGTAATATTCTAGTGAAAATCAGCAGCTATAATTGTTATTTTTACGGTGGTACCTTCAAAGGAAAAAACGGAACCCTTATAGGATCACTCGTGTGTCTGTCTGTCTGTCTCGCCGTCTGTCACAGCCTATTTGCTCCGAATCTACTGGACCGATTAGGTTGAAACTTGGTAGAGATATGAATTTCTGTGACCCAAACACGGCCGTGTAATGTAAATAAATGAATTTGTAATATGGAGGTCACTTTTGAGGGGCTTTATTTTTATTTTATAGTGTTTAGTTATCGATCGACCCATCACGTCTGCGGAGTAGCGCTAGCTAATTTAATTTGGTACCTTATATTTATTTTAATTTTATGTTGGTTTTTTATTTGTTCAAACGTGTTCCTTGTGTAACGGCACTGTGCAAAATAAACGGTTTTCTGTATTTTCTTTTTCAGGTCAGCAGTCCGTGCAACGGGACTGAAAAATCAGAAACTGTTCACCAACTGTTGGCCAAAACCGAATCACCAGTTCCTGAGGCACCAGCTAGTACACAAGCCACCCGAATCTTTCCCCGTCGAGTGAACGATGATTCTGTGACCTACAATGTTGGTGACACGTCCTATGTTTCTCTTTGGGATAAACTTTTATATGTACGTTTAGCTATTTCTTTCCCTCGATACATAATACAGAGAAAATGGTAGAATTAGCTAACGATCAAAGCCCTAAGTACAGATGTTTTAACTTACGACGATGATGTCAACTGATGTTACAGGGTGACGTTATCGCTCAGCGATAAAGCCCTTAAAATAAAGAAAAAAAATTACGACGGGGGCTTAAGGCGCTGACAAGAGGCAAATGATCTAAGTAGGCTTGTTTTAAACACCCTTAAGCATTTGGCCCCGGTCGTTATTCGTAGAAAATGGTTACGGGTTGTCATAAGCCCGTAAGTCTGACAACTAGTCTAACAAGGGGTGTCGTGTTACTCAGTACCTAGTTCTGATACGCAGTTGCTTCATGTAAAATACTTGTATTCAGGTCCATCCTGATAGACTGGAAGCCGGTCCCAATATAGTTGGGAAAATGATTAAAGATGCTCCTGCATATTGTTACTGTTTGCGTGAAGGTGGCGTGGCCAAAATTAAGCAATCCAGGGCTTACACACACTTGTACAATTATGACCAATCTGCCTGCGTGAGTTGAAACATCTGTAACTTCATAAAAACTGAAAGGAAACAGAAAACCGATGAAAAAAATAAAAAAATGGTGTTGAAATTAATCAGTTTGTCTCATCCACAGCCACTCCCGAATACAGAGTCAACAGAAGAACAGCAAGGTTACAATACCTACTACAGCGTTCCTTCAACTGTGAACTTCCACGATATATACAGCAACAGCCTGGCTCTGCTCGCTGAGGATCCAGTCGTCTCAACGGCGAAAGAGAAGGAAGTTTCCCTCACCACCATGAAAGACGATAAATCGTTCCATTTGAACACCATCAATACACATTTTGTTGAGTTCTATCCGAAGAGACCAACCATCCCGCCGCCGATAAGGTTCTCTCCACCAATGTACTTACTGAACTCTTCTTACATTGAGACAAATTTGGAGAACACTACAACATTGACCACTTCAACGACGACAGAAGAACCAGAAGAGGTTAGTGTAGAAGTGATTCCTATAAAGAAGAGGGATTACCAAAGAGGATTACTGGATCTTCTCTTCCCTGCTGCGAGAGTCAGGACCTTTAAAGCAGTGTTCGATACGTTTAGACGTATCATGTCTCATACTTTCCGATAATAAGTGGTTTTTTGTTTGTTTTGTGTACTTTTGTTTTCATGATGACGTCACACGCAGTTGAATTAAATGCAAAAAATACTTTTGTGGTTTCCTATCGCTAAATATAATGAAGTCCCCTGTACTAATGAACAAACCTATTGCTATTATTTATATATTATATAAAGATAAATTCTAATCTTATCATTCTAGATCAGATGTAGATTAAAGATAAATTCTAATTCCAGCCTGCCACTTAGTTTCTAATGAAAATACCGAATGAAACTTTGCCCTACTGGGTGGTTAAACCTATCAAAATGCGGCCATAACAAACAGTAAGTACTCTTTTTAATCAATGCAAAGCCAATCCCGTATTCTATTACCTCATAATGAAACTATAAGGTATTAATACATTCGTAAATAAGTGTCTTTTTTTTCTCAGTTAGTTTTATCATGGTCTGGCAGTCTGAGTAATTTATGCGGCCTACTCAAATATCCTTTCGTTGGATCGTTCGTTAAATCATTGAGCGCCGTTGAGTTTCACGATTACTGACAAATGCGTGCACTGACTGGACAGATCACTCAATTTGTGTGGTTCTTTCATCAAAATACCACTTCAGACAGCAATCTACCTGATCTTCACATTCATGATCTAACAAAGATTATGTCTGGACTTTAAAATAGACTGTTTGTTACCTCTGAGTTTGTTTCGGTCTTTCTTTTCAGAGTAGTCAGACAGCAAACGCCGAACTCATCTAGTTTTAAAATATGATTGACGTGTGAAAGTGTTTGTGCTAACCTATTTACAGAAATAAAATCATTAATCATTTATTATGCTGTGATTGTTACTAATTATTTAAGCGGTATTACTGAAGTGCTAGTAAAAAGCGCAGTAACAGCCTCTCCAGTGAATGGAGTTCGTGAAATGTCAAGAGTTTCTGCTACCAGGGGTCCATATGTGATAAAGAGTATTAAACCAACCAAAGCCAAAATACACGTGGAACATTATAGAGAACCTTAAAATATTCAATGGTGTTTGAGGATGCCAAAGAGATAAGAGAGATAGAAACATTTTTTTTAAACACAATATTGACTACGAGTCTTTATTGAAATCTATTGTCTATGTATCACATCACACTATTATTATAAAGGCGACAGTTTGTGAGTGTGTGTGTATGTTTGTTACTTCTTTACGCTCAAACTGATGGCCCAATTTTGATAAATTTTGTATGCAGGTAGATGACACCCTGGTTTAACATATAGGCTACCTTTATCCCGATATTCCAACGGGATCGATACTTACGCGGGTGAAACCGCGGGGCGCAGCTAGTATTTAATAAAAATGAAATGCTCTTCGTTGGTAAGCACATAACTTTTAAGAGTGGCTGGACCGATTTGGTTAATTTTATTTTTTAAATGTTCATTATAGTCTGAATATGGTTTTTAGGGAAAGAACAATTGAAAAAGTTGCCCGGAAATGGGAAAATTCGGGAAAAATTAAAATTGTTTTTTCTATGGGATTTTTGAAATTTGGACAGGATAACAGTCAGCTAGTAGTTAATTGATATTTTAGTCTTTCAGCAGCATGTATCTTATATCGGTGATAATACTTGTTCACTGACCAGCCGATCTATTCTGAAAAAAACTCACCGTGTAAACGAAGGTGAAGTGATCTTGAAGTGAGTTGTTGATAGTGTCAATCCCTCACTGACAGTTCACTCCACGCTCACTACACCTAAGTTTTCACGGTGAGATGGTTACAGAATAACACTGCTGCACCCTAACTGCATAACACACTTAGTCACATGATAATCTGAATGATTTTGAAGTATATTGCTAATCCATTGCTTCATACGTTCGAAAAATGTGTCTGCTCAACAACGTAGATAACGCAAAGAAAGTTGTTGAACTGTCACAATTACGCATTTACCCCGCTGGACAGCTCTCATTAGGATTTAAGATGTCCACGTTTAGAAATGGTTAATCATCTGCCATCATCTGCCTAGCCTTTTCCCAACTATATTGGAGTCGGCTTCCAGTCTAACCGGATACACATGAATATCAGTATTTTACATGGAGCGACTGCCTATCTGACCTCCACAACCCAGTTACTGGGTAACACGATATCCCTTGGTAAGACTGGTTGTCAGACTTTTGGGCTTCTACGATCCGTAACAACTGTCAAAGATCTACAAATGACAGCCGGGACCAACGGCTTCACGTGCTTTCCGAGGCACGGAGCAATCTTGGTATGAGCCAACCGCGGCAAGCGTAGCTCAACCTGATCGATCGACCCGTGCGGCACCCGTGGGCCACGTTTAGAAATGGTTAATATACTAAAAATTAATGGATCTTACAGTACACTCACGTATACTCGCATCAAATTCACCCAAAATACCAACATTTGTGTCTGTAGTAAGGACGTAACTACTGAGCACAACAGCGGCACTTGACTAAAACGTGATTCACACTGATTGCACTAATTACTCTCGACACGCTTGCACTTGAGCCTTGAGCGCTTTTAAGCGCTTAAAGCGCTGTTGAGCGAACGCTTGTCTCCAATTAATTTTTTGGATTAACGCCAAATGTTAACGGTAAGGAGGCCATTTCTTAGCGGAGATAAGTTTTAGTGTTAACTTGCGATGGTAACGGTTGTGGGTGTAATTAATTTGGTGTGAAAATGGTTTAATAAAACATTTAAAGGATAGTGTAAACGTGGGTTTTTGACAACTTCGATTTATGGAACAAGGCATAGGTACTACATCGAACTAAGAGTTGATTTTTCGAACGAAGAATATACGTACCTACATAAACTCTCACCTTTTTTCCATGGGGTAGGCAGAAACCATAGAACCATCATAGAACACTACCTGCTAAACAATCAGAACAATCAGTTTAGTGTCATAAAAGAGTTATTTAATCTAGCGTTGATCTACCGAAATCTAGCGTTGATCTAGCGAAATCTAGCGTTGATCTAGCGAAATCTAGCGTTGATCAACCGAAATCTAGCTTTGATCTAGCGAAATCTAGCGTTGATCTAGTGAAATCTAGCATTGATCTAGCGAAATGGGGGATTATTGACCCAACCGACATCCAGTGCGAATGTGATGCTCCTGACTAAACCATGTCCCTAAAGTTGGAGTGTCCAAAGTGCCCATACACCTGCACTTCTGAGGACGTAAGAATCGCCACTGTTGTCGCGATTGGCGTGGCCATCTATTGGGCCCAACTCATCTAACATATTTAATATCTAGGTACAATATGTTTACCTTTGCCAAAGAAATAATCTGTTAGTTACGGCCGAACGAAAGTTATCACAAAATGAATGTGACAAATTGCCAAGAACACATAAACTGCTGCGATTGGTTGAATGGTTTATCATTAGCCAATCATAACACTTTACGAGCGCTTGACAATTTGTTACATTAATTTTACTATAATTTTCATTCAAAAACTGGCCCTTACTATGCCATTAATGACCTACATCTATTTTCGCTATTTTAGGTGTGTGATCAATTAACTAAATTCAACTCACAAAGTTCTCAACCCTAAAAATTATTCAGAGGCAAAAACGGTTTAAAAAAAAGTCAGCGCCACCATAAATCAATTTCATAAAAATAATAGCTACAGTCAGCTGAATAACAATCAAGTTTATTCAAAATCAACCTTTAAACTTAATAACAAGAATCAATTGAGTTTACGAAGATTTGCAATGGAGGACAAAAAAAATGGCGCTCAGCATTAACGCGCGCTTTTTTTCTTTTTTTATTAAAATGAAGCAAACGCGCCGACTCAGGTCGCGAGGTGATAATTTTATATTCACGATTTATCCGAGGGGTGCTGACAGACGGACTTTCAAGTCAAAATTATGGTTACAATGTCCCCGTAATAAAGTAAAGAAGTTATCTAATATTATTTCACGGGTGGATTGGTTGAATTTTTGTTTAATTAAGTGCTTTTTTGTGACTTATTAATGTTTTTTTTTCTGTGCTATATTTTATACGTCATTTATTATTATTATTTATTTTCTGGTCACAATGACTTGTACATAATCACACTAATATTATAAAGGCGAAAGTTTGTGAGTGTGTGTGTGTGTGTGTGTGTGTTTGTTACTTCTTCACGCTCCAACGGCTGGACCAATTTTGATAAAATTTTGTAAGGAGGTAGCTGACACCTTGGATTAACATATAGGCTACTTGTTATCCCGATATTCCCACGGGATCGAGACTTACGCGTGTGAAACCGCGGGGCGCAGCTAGTCCTATTATAAATGCGCAAGTGAGTTTGTTTGTTACGCTATCACGCTAAAACGGCTAAACGGATTTGGATGAAATTTGGCTCATCGGTAGACCATAACCTGGATTAGGACATAAGGTACTTTTTATCCCGATATTCCCACTGGATCGAGACTTACGTGGGAAACTGCGGAGTGCAGGTAGTATTTAATACATTACACACACACGCAAGAGACAACACATTAACATTACAATACAATACAAAACAAAAACAACCACACTAACAACACTTACATATACTATCGACAACTGTAGGTGACGTGCAAAATCACTGCATCGTCTCTAATGTATGGACAGTCGGGCCTGCCCGCTATCATCAATTATCTGGGTTTTGGAATACTCTTAAGGGGGATGTGCTAAGGTAGTCCCTGGAATTCAATTTTCTAAAGTTTTTTGCAATTTGCAGGTCAGTTTCAGGTTGTACCTATATTGATTAAAATATGATTCGCGACCGTAACAAATATGGCTTTACAGAATTATAATCAACTAGATGCGCCCCGCGGTTTCACCCGCGTAAGTCTCGATCCCGTGGGAATATCGGGATTAAGAGTAGCCTATGTCTCAATCCAGGGTGTCAGCTACCTCCATACAAAATGTTATCAAAATTGGTCCAGCCGTTTGAGCGTCAAGAAGTAACAAACACACACACACAAACACACACACTAATTCACAAACTTTCGCTTTTATAATATTAGTGTGATGTGATAAATAGAATCAGCAATACAACTCCTTCAGTTAAAATTGGCCTCAAATGTCATGATTTCATGAAATAGTCATTAAATAATATGAACTTAAAGAGTTGTATTGATGATTTTTTTATTATAATTCTATAAATAAATATTTGTTACGACCTCGAATCATATTCAGATCAACATGCAATTTGATACTGACCTGCAAATTGCAAAAAACTTAAGAAAATGTTAGTTTAGTGGGCTACCCTGATGCTTTCGCCTTAAGAGTAGGCTCCCCTTTTTTTATGTTAATTTGCATCAATATTCTGAAACAGTCACACATACAATCAAAATTAAACTTAAGTATATGATTTATTGGATCTTTTTCTTTCCATGTTGAAGATTTCGTAATTGTAATATTTTCTCTCATTAATTTTTTTATTCGAAAATCATGTCTTTTTTAAGGACAATTCTAAAATACAAACAAGATTGCTTAGCTTTTATGTCTAAAATAAATATTCACAGCAAGAAAATATAGTTTGTTATCCACCCACCAGATATTTTTTTCTCGAGAACAATTATTACTTTAGTTATAAAACGAAATAAGAATTGAGACTTACGCTATTTAGTTTCGTGCTCGAACACGATCAAAGGGCGCACGCGATATTCAACATTATTACTGATGTATTAGCGTTTAGTACATAACGGAGTGGCGGGGAGCGAGGGGTGGAGCTTGAGTTCGAAATTTGATTTAGACTGCCTGCACTTAACCAAAGTTAATCTATTTGATGGGTCCGATGTCTTAACTTAATCGATTTCTCAAAACTCAATCAACAGCTGCAGGCTATTGAAACTATTGAGTGTTTATCTTCTGTTGATCACACACAGAAACCATATTGTTCAAAATTACTAGGTATCCAAAGCCATTACAAAAGTTGTTCGATTAATTTGAAATGTAACTGAAACCAAATGTTAATAATATTATGGCTATAAATGAAAATGAGTAGCGACAACTAAGCGAGAATGAACAATGGATGTCAAACAAAGAATATGCGGGTATTGCACATTACAAAGAGTTTATATTTGCATTGATTATTTACCTTTAAGTATTTGTAAAATTCAAAACTGTTTTTACCATAACATAATTTATTCAGAATTAAAATGAAATTTACATAAATAAAAATTTCAATTTTAAATAACCTTTTCAACACATTTGCTCAAAAAATGCATTTACGAAACCTGTATACATTGTTCGAAAGTTTAAAATTACGCATCATACAACGGAATGTGTGGTAAAATAGGTACTCTCACCGAAGTACATGTTTTACCGCATACTCCGTTGTATAGCGCCATGCGTATCCTTTACTGTTTTTTTTTTATTTCCATAAAAAATATATAAGAATTCCACCAAGGAGTTTCACATTACGAGAATAAATAAGCTGAATGATCGAACCTCCTTGGAAGCACTTTTGCTCAATACCTTTATCTCACTTTATTATTAAAGAGAAAATGAGACAAAAGATGTAGTACTAATTTTCACCACGCGCTCGTGACGCCATTTGCAAATTCGCGCCATCTTAATATTTGTAATGTCAAAGATTGTTGCGCCTTTCCGACTGATAAAGTCAAAGTCAAAGTCAAACCATTTATTTCAAATAGGCACATAAGAGGCACTTTTGAACGTCAAAATTTACAAAAAAAATAGAATTGATTCTAGTTGCCCCTTCCAAAAGGTAGTTTCGTATGGAGAAGAATGGGCAAGAAACTCCACCGGTACTCTTTTAAAAATGTTTTACAATATTTTGTTTGATTACATTAATTATATGATTATATGTGAAGACGATGCACCTAGAATAAAATTACTATACCATAATAGGTAAAACGAATTAAAAACTAAGCAATGAAAAATAACTTAATTATTAGATAGATACGTGGTGTTCACATATTTACAAACATCATACAAGTATGTTTTTCTAAAAAAATAAGTCAGTGTGTGAGTATAGGTTATCACAGAATGTAAAATGAATATCATAAAAATAACAGATTTTACCATAAAAATAGCAACCAGTTTGATTTTGTCTAGACTCTAGATTGTCCTATGGAGCTGGACCAGCATGTTTCCAAGCATTCCTGTCCTGGATATAATCCTCTAACTTGTAATATGCTTGTTTACAAAGTGTACTTTTAATATGTGTTTTAAATTTTCTCTCATTTAATTTCAATATATCACAAGGTATTTTGTTGTAACATTTAACACAGTACCCCATAAAAGATGTATGTACTTTAGATAATCTGAAAAATGGTTGATCTATTTTATCTTTATTTCTAGTATTAAAATTATGTCTATCGCTTATCTTGTTAAAAATATGTAGATTTTTCCTTACATACATAATATTTTCATAAATGAATTGGCAAGGTACCGTCATAATATTAATCCTTTTAAATAGTTCCCTAAGAGATTCGCGGCGACGGAGATTATAAATTGCTCTGACAGCTCTCTTTTGCAAAATAAAGATGGACTCAATGTCAGCAGCCCGACCCCACAGTAAAATGCCATACGACATAATGCTGTGGAAGTAACTAAAATAAACCAAACGCGCGGTTTCTATATCTGTTAGCTGTCTTATCTTTCTAACAGCATAAGCGGCCGAGCTTAGCCGCCTTATCGCGATATCTATAAACAAAATAATAATATGAGTTCAAGCAAGGAATCTGATATTAATATAGAATTTACTCCACCTGATATCTTGGATGAGGCGCTATTTAATGATTTACACTCATTTTATATCATGAAAGACTCGAAGATATCCGTAATCATTCTCTGAAAATGTTTTGATGGCTTGTTTCATGCACTGTTTTCTCGCAAATGTGTTGAAAAACGTAGTATAACACACGTGCGGAAATTGGTATTTACAAACTCGTGACTGCTTACATTCGTCTACCAGTTTGTAAGAATGAACTTACCGCACTAGTATTATAAATAACTATTATTAGCAATCTTCAAACCAGTCTATTTTTTTTTTTTTTGAAAAATCGCAAGTTATATCTGAATTAATTAAATAAAGAAGTGTGTGTTTCAGCTCCAACGCATGACTACTGGAGTTTACTCCTTGAAAGGTGCGCAAGGAACGTTTCGCAGAAAAACGTAACGCTTTTGAGTTAACGCCTGTATTAATTTCGCTCCTCATAAAATTTCCATAACGGAGGCCTTAAATGAAAATCGATTCCTAAGGAGTAAACTCCAAAATATAATAACATGACTGTAATAAAACTATTATTACCTATTATTTATTTTATCTTTAACATATATCTCGGGTCCCTGGAGTCCCGGACCTTTGGAAGGCGTACGAGGGGCCGAAGCCAACTCCGCTTTTAATTAAATGAGGCACCAACCGACGATCATCCCTGTACGCAATATGCAAGTGCACCCAAGGACAACCCACAGTTGGTGTTGGACTATTGCAGGACATGGAAATAAAGCTATTGGAGTATGTCTTTATTTTCGGACCACATTTTTTTTTTTTTAAACTTTGCCCCACACTAGGAATTTCTACTGTATCGTGGGTGCGTTTACAAACATTTAAACTCACATACACAAACAGCCAGACCCGGAACAACTACTTATAGGTCATACAAATATTTGTTCCGTGCGGGAATCGAAACCGCGACACGCGGCGCAGCATTCAATCGGTTAACCACCGCGTCAACCGTGCCGTGCAATGATGAACAATGATCCAGTGTGTTAATAAACAATATTATAACTTATTACTATTGTTAGTAGTTATAAAAATACAATAGACAAATATCAACAAAAAATCCTCCGCTGTTGACTGGTAATGTACCTAAGAGACTGGTGGGATTGCCACACCTCTACCCAAGATAAAAGCGAGCCCGAGGTTCATGCGAAATATCATAAATACAGTCGATTCTTTGTTGCAAATTTTTACTAGCAGCCGTCAATTCCAACATTAGCCCTTGAAATGTCTCGACAGAAAAAGAACAATGTCCAATCAAATCCCTCGACCGATCCCTTAACCGGTTTATTAATCGAGTCGTTAGAAATATTGAATATGTAAACAATCAACTGAATAACTAAAAAATGTACTACTGCTTTGACAAAAGACGGGCTACTAAATTCTGGAATTGAACAAAAACAGTGAGTAAAATATAACAAATTAACCAAGACAACAAAATAGACAACCGTATTAAAGGTACTGTCGTCTAGAGTTAGATCTAGGTTATTTTTAAGAGAGTGATCTCATATGTTACTAGAGAATGGACAGCAGCGTTCTCTTTGCATTTTAACACCATACTGCGATCGCCAACCCGCCTGCCAAGCGTGGCAATTATGGCAAAGGCCCCTTTGGGGGAGGCCTATGTCCAGCAGAGGATGTGTTTCGGCTGAAATGATGATGAATGATGATCACATATCATAACATATCATCACGCCTGTATTCCCCGATTTTAGGCAGAGGTATACTTATAGTACACCCACAGTTCACCAGTTATGTATTATGGGCGAGCCAATTGCCATCAACCGGGCACAAATCCAGACTCCGGGCTGCTGCTGAGAAAGTTGGCATCTTAACGAGTTTTAGTTGGTATTAGTCGATCGTGTGTTATTTATTTGCTTATTTATATTATAGGTATTTTAAACTGTTTTTTTTTTTCATTTTTATTATACTGGAAACTTGTAAATGGCCTTTAATTTCAAATTGTGCAAAGAACATTTTATAAATTGAGTGTAAGTTTCCCAAAAAGATTTTTTTTAACACTTTGCCCGGCCTGTTAATCGAACCCAAGAGCTCGTGCTCAACAGTAGCGCTTGCGACCACTTGACCAATAGACAGTGGATGTAACAAAAAGTATTACTTAATTCTCAAATCGCCGCAAATTTCAACTAAAATGTTAATTACACCGAAATAATACCGACGGAGGTCGAAACATTAGCAAAGTTTAGCCCAAAATGGAATTTAAACCTCTGAATACAAATCAAAAGTTAGATTTAATAATCAGTAATAGGATAAGCCAATGGCGCGGAAACCAAGTTTAGAGTTGAATGAATTAAAGAGTTTTCAGGCTTTTGAGAAACTCGACCCTTGTATGCTTTTAAGTAACTTTTAAGATTGCCATGTTTAAATTTTATTGGTCAATTTGGGATGATCGGTTTCATTTGTATTATTTTAATTATTGCTTTTAGTGGTATAGTTTTAGAGGAGCTCGTGGCTAGGTAATAACAGCCGCACGGGTCGATCCATCAGGTTACGCTACGCTTGCCGGGGTTGGTCCATGGATGTGTGACCATCATTACATACCGAGACTCCTCTGTGCCTCGGAAAGCACGATAAGCCGTTGGTCCCGGCTGTCATTCGTGGATCTTTGACAGTCGTCAGGGGTCGTCAGAAGCCCGAAAGTCTGACAACCAGTCTTAACAAGGGGTATCATATTACCCAGTTACTGGTTGTGGAGGCCAGATAGGCAGTCGTTAAAAAAAAATGTTTCTATATGTATATCAAAAAATGCTGAAGTTGTATGCAACAATAGACTTCACTGCTGCGAACTGACGTCACAACACAGGAGCACCATAGTAAGCGCCATTCAGTACAATGATCGTTTTGCGTGACAAGGACAGTAGAATAATTTAAAAAGCGTGTAACTTTTCAATTTTTTCACCGATCTTATCACTTTTTTTACCAATCGTCTTTTTTTGCAACACTTTTAAAAATAAGTATTATTTCATGTATATTTATGATAGCCATCAAATATAGGGTATTTTGGTCGTAGTATGTAACTACGACAAAAATGATTAAATGAAATAATCAGTCGTTTGTAGGAAGAATATTGTCATATTTATTTCCTTAAAATATTATAATTATCCCACCGCAGATCAAAGACCTCCGTTCCATTATTTCCTCAAAAAAAAACATCTACGAAACCGCGTACACTTCAGCCCATAAAAACAGGCCCACAACATTTATTTATACGTGTTAAAATTTGAAATTCAGCGGGCGGCTCCGCGGACGCATACAACCGTTAAATGAATGAACTTTTTAACTTAAGGTCCCAACTTACCGTTTAATACTTACTTTGAAGCCGGTATGATGAACACCGCCCTTACTTTTAATGACTTTTTGCTAATATCTAGCGGCTTTCGGCTTTTGAGGGCAAAAGTTTTGGGACTTCGATTTTTTTGCGAAGATACTCGTAGGTACCTACTGTTGCGGCTAAAATTATACAGGATGTGGATGGGTTAGGAAAAATTGCGGTGAAACATTTGGTGTACCAAATTCGACATTATCGAATTATCTCGAATATCACAATAAATAGTTTCTATGAATCAATATAAATATACCAGTATGTCTCACCCGCTACTACAGATGTGAGTTCATGTTTAGATAATACTAGCTGCGCCCCGCGGTTTCACCCGCGTAAGTCTCGATCCCGTGGGAATATCGGGATAAAAAGTAGCCTATGTCTTAATCCAGAATGTCAGCTACCTCCATATAAAATTTTATCAAAATTGGTCCAGTCGTGTGAGCGTGAAGAAGTAACAAACATACACACACACTCACAAACTTTCGCCTTTATTATATTAGTGTGATTAAATCGCGATTATGCAACATATGTCGTTTTACATCGAGATTTAGCTGAGCTCGTAGCGTAATAACAGCCGCACAGGTCGATCCATCGGGTTAAGCTATGCTTACCGGGCTTGGTCCGTGGATGGGCGCCCATCTTTACAAACCGAGACTCGTCCATATCTCAGAAAGCACGTTAAGCCGTTGGTCCCGGCTGTCATTCGTGGGTTTTTGACAGTCGTTAGGGGTCGTCAGAAGCCCAAAAGTCTGACAACCAGTCTCACCAAGGGGTATCGTATTACCCAGTTACTGGGTTGTGGAGGCAGTCGCTCCATATAAAATACTGGTATTCAGCTGCATCCGGTTAGACTGAAAGCCGACCCCAACATAGTAGTCAGTTTCCAAGGTAATAATTGGGAAAAGGCTAGGCAGAATGATTGACCTGAAAAATAAATAATCCCTCAAACTAATATTTATTCGGAAATAATAATAATCATATTTTTATTCAGTATTACAATTGGTAAAATATTACTTAGAATCAAATAATTTACAAAAGTATATGCTATGTTAGATGCCTGTACTAAGTTAAACCTGTATCACAGGCGGCATACTTTATGGTAATTGTAGGACGATAACATTCTTAACAATATTTAACATTACAAGTCTTGAAATAATGACAAAATTCCATTACTTAATTCAATATCTTATACCTAGTTTACTTAAATATAAAAATAACAAAAAGTCTTATAAACGCAATTTCTTATTTAGTTTTGAATTGAAATATGATTACAAGATTGAAGTATTAATACAATTAAAACGTAAATAAAATTAATTCCTCAAACAATCAGCCGTCCCGAGTCCCGAGACAGAGGATACTCTGTTATGCAAATTCCGGAACAAGATGTCACGAAATCCCGGATCAGTTTCCGCTGCCGCTAAACACGACACCGAGATTTTACTACTTTACGGGAAATAAAATAAACCAGCCTGTAATTAACCCACTCAAGCCTTAAGGCCCTCTTCAAATACCATAAAGCATTGATTGCCATCCTTACTCAATGTTTGTTGTTGATTCCAGGTGGTTATATTTATACTTCAGAGTTCACAATATTCTTCCTCAATTTGAGTCCGAGGTGTTTAGGTAGACACATATAGACACATCATCATCATGCCTAGCCTTTTTCCCAACTATGTTGGGGTCGGCTTCCAGTCTAACCGGATGCAGCTGAATACCAGTATTTTACATAGAGCGACTGCCTATCTGACCTCCACAACCCAGTTACTGGGTAACACGATATCCCTTGGTAAGACTGGTTGTCAGACTTTTGGGCCACATATAGACACATACGGTGATATATTTTTTTCTTTTTTTTATCATAGTCCAGACTTTTTAACCCTCCGAATGACACTGTTTCTAAACATTGGGTTTTATATTTTGCAATTTCATACCCCAAAAATCAAATAACAAATGACTTCAAACAAAACAACAACTAAGGAGAAGCATATTGTAATGTTAAGCAGTCTCGGGACCGGACAGTGTTATGCAAATCCCGGGACAACTTGTCACGCGAACCGGGATCATGGTCGGCAGACGCTGTTTACATCAAAGCGTCTAAGATCACTTGAATGAATATTGGTATAATTTGGTATTTTAAGTTATGTTTAAACAAAAATATAACTTTATTACTAAACATTATTCGTGTGTATTTTACTTTTTAATTTGGATTTAGAAAACTTAACTGAAATACCGATAGCCAATCCTCGTATTTAAAAACGTTCAAAATATAGTGGCAATCATAAATCAGCGACTATCAAAGTTACAACTTGACAAAATGTAGGTAAATTAAAAGTATTTTTGACAGATTGAGACAGATTAGAATGCTACCTAGAAGTAACAGATTATTTAAAATACATGATCATACTTCGTAAAAATAAAAGTGTTCCAAATATTTTCATAATAAACTTTAAGTTTTCCACTACATATTTTGTTTAACAACGCTTTTGCACAAACCGAGAATATTTTTTAAATTTTATTCTCTTGCCGAAAGTCGTACGTACGTACGTATCACATTTCACAGCTAAAATAAATCTCGGCACACCACAAGTGGGGGCGCCACTCGTCTATTTATAGTCATTTGCATACCGGACGTCGAGACCACCACACGCGCCGCTCGCGCGAACAAAGATATTTTCATATTTAATTTTCTATTTAGTATAATTGCCTACGTGACCAACGTTTTTAGTACGTAGGTTTCACAATACGTACTACATTTTTGTTTGAACATCGTAAAGAGATACCTCTCTAAAATGACGTCAATTAAACATTCTTCCTCGTATTTTTCATTGTTTACAAACATTGTATTCGTCTGTAAACATTTCAATCCTTTAAGTATTCTCGTTTTCTACTTACTCCACCACAATCATGTCTAAAGCAGTGAAGACATTAATAATATGCGGTTACGCGTTTCTTTTACTTCAATATTTAAGAATATCATTAAAGCCAGTGAAAACAGAAATTGATATAGAATATATTTTCACTGCGAAAGAACATATGACGAAAAAGCAGAAATTAATCATGTCTAAAAAATATCATAACTACACTACGTATTTAAAATCGTTCAAAAAACCTGAAAGATTTAAAACTGATCTCAAATTCGTGCTGAAATACACAAACGCATTTTTGCACTATGCGTCAGCGTTGTATGGGAACGGCCAAGCACCTTTCATTAATAGCAACTGTACGTTCTTCAACTGCTATTTGACGACACAGAGCAGTTTGCTCAATGATTTCCGTGATTTTGATGCCATACTCTTTGACGTGGAAAACACCTGGGACGGACCAATCGTAATGAGAGAACCCTATCAAAAATTTATATTTATGGCTTCTGAGTCAGCAGTAAGATTTCCTCTATGCGATGCCTTTTATGATGACTTCTACAATTTATCATGGACGTATAGACTAGATTCCGATATCCCATGGGGTTACTTTACCATTCTTGACAAAACGGGTAATCGCGTTGGTCCAAAGATTAATATGAGTTGGATAGATCCAATGAAGCCAACTCCTCTTAAAGTTAAGAAGGAACTGGGTGGTAAAACAAAGGCGGCAGCTTGGTTTGTGTCCAATTGCAAAGCAGGTGGTAGACGGCAAGAAGTAACCAAAGAGATACAAAAGGCATTGAAGATATACAATTTGACAGTGGACATTTACGGTTATTGTGGAAATAAAAAATGTCCCAGAGACAGGATTGAAGAGTGTTGCTACTTGCTTAAATCTGAATACTACTTCTACCTTTCTTTTGAGAATTCCGTATGCCCCGATTATGTGACTGAGAAAGTTTTGTATCCGTTAAATAACTATGCAGTTCCAATAGTGTATGGTGGTGCTGATTATTCCAGGTAAGATTAACTAGTGTATTTTTTACATTTCAATTTCCTTTTGCGATATTTTTGTACTAGCTTTTGCCCGCGTAGAGGTTGGAAATTATCCCACGGGAACGGACTACCAGGATAAAAAGTAGGTATAATATGTCCTAACCCAGGCCATGGTGCCAAATTTCATGCAAATCCGTTCAGCCGTTTTGGGGTGACAAACAAACTCACTTTCGCATTTTATAACATTACTAGCTGCGCCCCGCGGTTTCACCAGCGTAAGTCTCGATCCCGTAGGAAGATCGGGATAAAAAGTAACCTATATATTAATCCAGGGTGTCAGCTACCTTCATACAAAATTTTATCAAAATTGGTCCGGCCGTTTGAGCGTGAAGAAGTAACAAACACACACACACACTCACAAACTTTCGCCTTTATAATAGTCATCATCATCATCATGATTTCAGCCAAAATACGTCCACTGCTGGACATAGGCCTCCCCCTAAGTATTGGCCATAATCGCCACGCTTGACAGGCGGGTTGGCGATCGCAGTATGGTGTTAAAATGCATAGAGAACGCCCCTGCCCATTCTCTAGTAAGTCCCTTAGTCACCTTTTACGACACCCACGGGAAGAAATGGGGTGAATTTATAATATTAGAGTGATGATATTATTATTGAATAAATAAAACATTTATTTCAGGCTAAAATGGCCGGTAGACATATTCTTACCAACACAAAAACTTGTGTTATTAAATATAGCTTAAAACTATGTTAGATGCACTTCATTTCACTAGCTTCTCCTTCACTAGGCTTTTTTTTTTTGGGTGGGAAATTATCAAATAACTTCTCCCGCTCTGGGCGCAGCGGGAAGGCGTGTCAGACTTTTACTGACTAAAACCCACCCGTGTTCTTTTAGATGCCTGTGTGCCAGGGCCCCGATATCCCTTTCGGACAGACTCGTAACCCTGGCAGGCCCTTCACTAGGCTAATAACGCCTTGAAGTTGACGTTACAGTGCGACTACGTAACTGTATTATTACAATTACTGTTTTATTATATAATAATAGTTAGGATAGCACAAAGACAATGAAAGTAAACTTAGGTGCACGGTGCGTTCGTTAATTCGTACGAAGTTATAATTATTTGAATAATATTTTATAACGTTTTTTTTTAATGCGAGAACGGCATGGAAGGCGATACCAAGATAAATTGGGGGCTTTTTCGTAACCATTTATTTCACTATTACAGCATGTATGGATTAAATTTTTGGATGTATGTTTATTGACTATTTGATTAATACTCTGACTGAAGGAAAACGCAATTGGGTCAAATATCCTCGATATAATTTAATTCCGAAAGACCTCTATTTTTTCATATTTTTTCTTGTAATTCTAAAATCCTAAGTGATTTCATTGCAAAATTGCATTCAAAATATGCGCATTAGGTAACTGAAAACTCTGGACGAAATTTTTTGTGATACATAGCTTAATTTATTTTTATTTGGTTTGGCGCCATAACGTTGTTGTATTTTGATTCCAGCGCATTGTTGCGCTCTCTTTTTTCACATGTGGAAGTAATTGACTCTGTACCTTTCTTATGGCCGCCCAATTCGCTATGATTTATTTTTTACGTATCACTTTAACAGACTGTAGATTTGTAGACCATTTTCTATTTTGTTAAGTACCTGGTACTTTTGACGGGCCTACACTGTCCTCTCATGCCTGTTAGCGCTGTGGTTTTAAAACATTGTGAAAGTCAATTATTTTTAAAAGAGTAACCGTGGAGTTTCTTTCCGGCTCTTCTCCATAGGAAACGACCAATTGGAACCGTGCACCTAGCTTCTGCGTTTCATAAGTGCCCATGTAGGCTTATGTGAAATAAAATATTTTGATTTTGATTCAGCGTATAACCCATTACTAACGTCATTTACCTACTCAAAAACTGTCTTGTAAAACTGATAATAATAATATGGCTTGGCTACCCATATCATTATACTGAACCCTAATTGTGTAACACACTATCAATTAAAATCTGAATGATTTTGAAGTATATTGCTAATCCATTGCTTCATATGTTCGGAAAATTTCTCTGCTAAGCAACGTAAATACTCGTAACGCAATGAATGTTGTTGAACTGTCAAAATGAAACCCATTGTTACTTAATTCAAATTATTATCTGTCATTGCTTCATTTTTTTTTACCATTTGTGGTATAGTAACTTTATTTTAGATGCATCGTCTTCACATAAATAATATAATCTTAAACTAAATATTGTAAAACTTTTTTTTTCAAAGAGTAACGGTGGAGTGTCTTGCTTATTCTTCTCCATACAAAACTACCTTTTGGACGGGCATCTTTCTAGATGCTCCTTCCAAAAGGACGAAAAAAAAATTAATTGATTCTTCAATTATTTTTTTTTGTAAATTTTGACGTTCAAAAGTGCCTATGTGCCTATTTGAAATAAATAATTTGACTTTGACTGATAGTGTGTTACGCAATTCCCCGTCGAGTGTCTAAAGCGTCTTAAAGTTCCTGGTATAGGTAACCAATGTGGGTGCTTTAAAAAAACGTAACAACCGATAAAGATAACTTAATTTTTTTAAGACATTTTCGTAATAAAAATTAACGTAAAACTATGTTTGTCATTTTGTTCTAGATTCCTTCCTCCTCAATCCTACATCAACGCCCTGGAACTAAATGCTACACAAGTAGTTGATGAGATGATGAAAGCAATCCGGGACCCCAAGGTCTACGAAAATTATTTCAGGTAATATTTCTGTATAAAAAAACTCACGCCTGTTTCGTGTATTTGGTTAAAAAAAAAATGTTTATTTCATCAACTTATGTAAATTACATTGTTATGCTAGGAGTCACCTTTTAAGCAAAGATTTTCTTCTATTAGGTGGTTCCGCTCTTCCAGTTTACATTGACCATACATTAGTGAGAGAATAAACAAAAGGTAATTTTGAATGCATGCCAAAGGTTTTAATACAAAATAAAATAAAAAAACAGAAAAATAATTAAATATGGAATAAGGAATGCGCACAGTGTTATGTGTGTGTGTGTGTAGGGGTGAGTATGTGTGAGGTGGCGGTGTGTGTGGTGTAGGGGTGTGAATGTTGGTGTGGAAGGTGTGATTTCTGTATGTACATTTTGTTTTTGGTTAAGGTCTCGCCTCTCATGCAAGAGGCGGTGGGTTCAAATCAAGGCAAGTAACTATGTGACTTTTTCAAGTCATATTATGTACTTTTAATTATTAAAACCTGGACCTTTAATTAATAATGATAAGTCTGAAATTGCCAATTCGCCTTGAGCAAGCGTGTTAATAAGAGCAGTACTCGTATTAACACGCTTACTCGCTTGTACAGGTTCAGGATCAGGTTAAGGTTACGCTTGCCAGGGTTGGTCCGTGGATGAGTGACCATCTTTACATACCAAGACCTAGAGATCCTCCGTACCTTGGAAAGCACGTTAAGACGTTGGTCCCGGCTGTCACTCGTGGATCTTTGACAGTTGTTACGGGTCGACCACCTACCAGTCTTACCAAGGGGTATCGTATTACCCAGTTACTGGTTTGTGGAGGTCAGATAAGCAGTCGCTTCATGTAGAACACTGGTATGCAGCTGCATACGGTTAGACTGGAAGCCGACCCCAATATAGTTGGGAAAAGGCTAGGTAGATTAACCTTCTCTGTATAAGAAGAGGCTTTTGCCCAACAGTGGGGCAGTTAAAGGCTGGTATTATTTACAGCTTTAATTTGTTTTCAGGTGGCATAATTACTACAGTTACGTAAAGAACCCACCTGATAATCCAGATGTGTGTCAACTCTGCCAGATCCTTAACGAAGATGCTGACAAACGCTCCTGGCATAAACGCTTCAGAAGCTGGTGGAACCCAGATTACCCCACGCTCTGCAGCAATGGAAAGGGCAGGTTTCTCATCAAGAAAGAAGATTTTAAAGGGGTATTGGAAATCAGGCAAAATATACAAGGAGATATGTAACGTTAACAAAACAAGAATATTGTTATTATTAACATACTTGCTTCCAGTTCTAGAAATAAAGATAAATGTATGAACTGAAATAAAAATGGTTTTTTACTTTGTTATCTCTACTGAAATACAGAACTCATCATCTGACTAGCCTTTTCCCAACTATGTTGGGGTCGGCTTCCAGTCTAACCGGATGCAGCTGAATACCAGTATTTTACATGGAGCGACTGCCTATCTGACCTCCACAACCCATTACTGGGTAACACGATATCCCTTGGTAAGACTGGTTGTCAGACTTTTGGGGTTCTGACGACCCGTAACAACTGTCAAAGATCTACAAATGACAGCCGGGACCAACGGCTTAACGTGCTTTCCGAGGCACGGAGGAATCTTGGTATGAAAAGATGGTCACCCATCCACGAACCAACCGCGGCAAGCGTAGCTTAACCTGATCGATCGACCCGTGCGGCAGTTATTATTTAGCCTTCTGTTCTAATATGCATTTATAAAATACGAAGTAAGAATTGTTAGGGCATAAAAAACATATAAATGAAGTTGTGATTTTTGGTTACCGATATAAATACATGTAGATACATAAGTAACCGTGTTTTTTACAAAGTGATTGCTAACAATATTCAAAACAACATCTTTTGATCCCATATTCAACCAAAAACGATTATTTACATCCTTAAGTTACTTTGAAGTCAAAATCAAATCATTTATTTCAGCGAGGCACTTAAGGGGCTGTCAAGAGGCAAATGATAAAAGTAGGCTTGTGTTAAACAAAAAATTGCCAAATCTATATATAATAGTTTGTGGTAGCGGAAAATATATATGTTATTCTTGAACATATTTCTCAGAACTTGGTTGAAACCAAAACACGTTTAGATAGAAAAAACTCGATACAAATTAACGGTAAACTAACCCCTTTACTTTGAGTTCAATCCAAAATATCTGTACTAAATATCAACGTACGGTTGGTATTTACTTAATAACAAGAACGTCTTATTTGTATGCAGAACTTGGTTGTTTTTTATTTTCGATTACTCAACTGACTTTTGAGTAAATAGATAATTGCTTCATATTTTGCAATAAATTACAAGCGTTGTGTCATCGTATGCAGTCTGACAGTGAGCGCGGTTTATCTGTTGTCAGCGTTGTCAGCAAAATTTAAAAGAAAATAGAATTGATTCTAGTTGTATACCTCGTCGCAAGCGCTACTTCTGTACATGAGGTCCTGGGCTCGATTCCCAGGTCGGACATAGTGTTATTAGGTTTTCCATTAGAAATTTTTAATGGAAAACCAGGCACAAATCCAGACTACAGGCCGTTAGGCCTGTAGTCTGGATTTGTGCCTGGTTGATGGCATGGTCGCCTATAAAATGGTACTTAAACATAACTGGCGAAATGTGGGTGTACTATAGGTACACCTCTGCCTAACCTATCGAGGATTACAAGCGTGATGTTATGTTATTATGTCCCTTCTAAGAGGTAGTTTCGTATGAAGAAGAATGGGCAAGAAACTTCATGATTAAAGAGCTAAATAATACTTTAGCTAAAACATGACTACCAAAACATTATCCATTAATTGCACCAACAACACTAGTCCAGCTCCCAAACTATGAAGCTTACAATTGTACAAAAACAGTAAAGGGACGGTGGAAAGGCAATCCTCTTAGTTCGCTCGTTATAGGGACTCATTATTCAAAGCCTCAAATTTTTGCCGAGATAATTCCAATTAGGCCGCCACTGGTGAGGAAAGTACAGAAGTTTAATAAGATCCCCGTTCACGGTCTCTAGCGATGAGACTTGCGTCAAGTGACACGCGCGTGCGTCACTTGTTTCTGTCCGTCGCTTCGTGCAAGTAGCGTAGCGGTGACTCATTTCGCTTAAGCGTGTAGCTCGTGGCCACGGGGTAAGTAAAAAAAAACGGCCAAGTGCGAGTCAGACTCGCGCACGAAAGGGTTCCGTACCATTATCTATAAAAAATGGCAAAAAATCACGTTTGTTGTATGGATTTGTTGTATGATATAAATTAAAATAAAACAAATATTTAAGGGGGGCTCCCCTTAAATATTTGTTTTATTTTAATTTAATTATTTATTTATAAAGTGAATATATAACTAAATATTCTTTAAACATTTCAAGCGTCTACCTGTAGCCGTTATCAATATCGAGCAAAAACGAGCAAAAAAAATAACGTTTGTTGTATGGGAGCCCCCTTAAATATTTATTTTATTCTGTTTTTTAGTATTTTTTGTTATAGCGGCAACAGAAATACATCATCTGTGAAAATATTTCAACTGTCTAACTATCACGGTTCATGAGATACAGCCTGGTGACAGACGGACAGACAGACAGACAGACGGCGGAGCCTTAGTAATAGGGTTCCCGTTTTACCATTTGGGTACGGAACCCTAAAAATAGACATCTTTTGAGAGTATTCTTCTAAGTTCTAAAAAAAGTGTTGATGATGATATAGAAAAATCTTCGGCCTCTTTGATTGTTCCTGTATTGTCGGATATTCTTGACTGAATATTGTGGGTGAATTTAATAGGAATTGGATAGTCAAATAAATATTAGAATAGAATAGAATACTCTTTATTATGTTATCCATAAAAAAAATCTGATAAAAATGTTGAAATTTTACATAGGGTGACACAATGTGCGGTCTTATCGCTGAAAGCGATATTATACAGACAACCTTTGGATGGATTAAAGGGAGAAAGAGAGATAATACTGCAGGTAGTCAGTAGTGTACCATTTACATTATACAATAAATACATAAACACATAAAGCATACACTTATCTATACAAATATATATATGTATACATAAACAATATCAAACATAAAACAAGATCAAGGAACTGTATATAATGACGATGTTTAAGGAGCGAGAAAGTGCTTTTTTACAAGAATTTTAAAAGTGGACAAACATTGAGTACGCCTTATCGACACAGGCAAGGCATTCCATAACCGTACTGCTTGAACCGTTCTGCATCGCCGTTTCTAGTCTCAAGTTTTTCGATGACCTCAAATAACTATTATGTGTGTCATGAAGGAACTTGAAACGTTCTTTAAGATAAGAGGGGGTTGTAGGATTAAACAGAATACTGTATAGCTGAAATAAGATATGAGAATTCCGGCGAAGACGTATGGGACTTGAGCTTTGTACGAAATTCGGAAATATGATCAAACTGTCTAATTGGTAAAACTGACCAATCAGCGAAACTGACTAATCAACGAAACTGGCAAAATAAATATTCTGACGACTGAGGGAAACTGACCAGTGGTACGCGGACTCATATTTATATTCCCATATTAAATTTTATTTGTGCTGGAATCATATAATATCTGCTACCCACAATGCATAAAAGTAGGTTTCTATAAATCACGTCAAATCACTAAATTATATATATCCACGTTTCCACAACTTTTGGCAATAATTTGCCGTTTTTATAAACCGCTCCTAACCATAATTTCCATGTGTATATTATTTATAGGTATGTTTATTTCTAACCGATATAATTATGTACATAATTATGTTTTAGGTAACTAATTTAAGTTTTACTGTATTGTCTTTTTCACACACTTTGTCTACATCTCTCATACGACTCTTTTGTCCCAGGTCTGGTGCAAGAAAATTCCAATGAAATAAGCAATGCCTTTGGTCACTAAGTATAAGTATTTTTCTCTATTAAGTGTTTTGTATTTAAATAAATAAAACTGCTTTCTCAAAATTGTATAACACTGACATAAGTTGCAAATTATTAAGCAAGAACTGTCTATTTGCTGTCAAATCATAGACAAATATTTCAAGTGTCAAGTTATCCTTCTGTTCCTTCCTTTTCATTTGTCTTCGCAGTCATCATCGCCATCGGCATTTTTTCGAGTGACATAATTAAAATTTCCGCTGACACCTTGCGAAGATTAAAGCTATTAAATTTTGATGACTAAAAGCCACCAGAATAAAAATTGGTGAAAATAACCTTTTTTTTTTCATTTAGACTTTTTCTACGTCTGCACTTTTAGATGGGTCTGTTACGTAGTTAGAAAGATTGATTGATAAGTTTATGGTGAAATGAAGACCGTTTAAATGTAGCACTAGCTATTTGGCTGGGTCCTTAATTTTTAGGTTGTTAAATGTAAAATACCTTGTGATATATTGCAATTAAATGCAAGAAAATTTAAAACTCATATAAAAAGTACACTTAGTAAACAAGCTTATTACAAATTAGAGGATTACATCCAGGATAAGAACGCTTGGAAACATGCTGGTCCAGCTCCATAGGACAATCTTGAGTCTAGACAAAATCTAACTGATTGCTATTTTAATTGTATATGTTATTATTTTTATGACATTTATTTTACACTCTGTGATTACCTTAACTCACACACTGATTATTTTAGGAAAACGTTTTGGAAGGGGCGACTAGAATCAATTCTATTTTATTTGTAAATTTTGACGTTCAAAAGTGCCATCTATGTGCCTATTTGAAATAAATAATTTGACTTTGACTTTGACTTAGGGTTCCGTAGTCAGCAAGGAACCCTTATAGTTTCGCCATCTCCATCTGTCTGGTAGCTGTATATCTGTCAGCGGCTTAGCTCAGAGACTCATAATACTACTATTAATACCAATAGAAAACTGGAATAGGTATGGCATGGATATACATATTAATCACACAGACAAAGTGGTGAAATAAAGTATAGAAAAAAATATTTTGTTGGGTACCTCCTTACACGTAAAGTAGGGATATATTTTTTTCTCGTCTATTCCATGGTGTGGGGTATCGTTGAATAGGCCGTTCAAAAAGATTGCAGGTCTGTGAAAACCACTTTTCGATTTAAGAATCCGTTTGCGTAATATTAAGCTTTAAAAAGCTCATGTTTGTTAGTCAAGTGCCCCTGCCAGATAAATGGTTGTTTTTGGATATGAAAATATTTACGACAGTCTTAAATATAACTAAGTTAACGGAAACTTACACAGCTAAGTATGCTTTACAAGTTAACGAGTAATAGTCGACCAACTTACATTTGCAGTTGGAATGTATGGGAGAACATGTTTTTCAACATGTTAAGTTTGTTTTTGGGATAAATACGGAACCCTTCACTGTATGTGGTCCAACACGCACTGGGAGAGTTTTTAACTCTGTTTTTTCATAATAATTATATGCTCTTTCCAAAATTGAATTGACTTTCCTCTATGTACTTATTAGAAAGCTCATCTGCTTTGCAGACGTGTGTGTAATTACCAGCTTACAGATAATTCTTATTATTCCAACTTAGTCAATTATAAAACACCGTGAATGAAATATTAACACCCCAAAAATTAAGTCGCTTAACTTAACCCCAACTTGTTCTTACTGAACACGTAACCCAAAAGTATTCGCACTAAGCTTATGAAACTTCATTTAACTTAAACTTAATTTTAAGTTGGTGTAGCGGGCGTGTTTAAAATTTAAGTTGTAACTTTTGCATGACGTCACACATCATTAGTCTATACGACAAACACATGCATCTTGAGTTTATTTAACTTTGGACGAGTCTTAAACGAATGCAACTGAGATGAATATGGTGACTTGGTAGTGTGGACATTCCAAACCAGAACAATAGATTAAACGCCTTACTATTGTTCTGGCTTTCCTTCATTCTTAGAGTTTCTCGGTATAGCCGTACAAGGTATGGGTTTTACGATATTAATCGTAAAACCACAAAAAGGATGGCCAGCCAGCGAAATTGGCAGTAGGCTGTGTTTAATGCCTTTTTAGAGTTCCGTACCTTAAAAGGAAAAAAAACCCATAAAGGATCACTCGTGTGCCTGTCACAGCCGATTTGCTCCGAATCTACTGGACCGATTAAGTTGAAACTTGGTACACATATGAACTTTTGTGACCCAACAAGGACGTGTAACGTAACTAACCGAATTTAGAATATGGGAGTTACTTTTAGGGGGGGAATTGGAAAATTTAAAAAAAAATTGCAAGCTGTATCGTGCAAGGTTTATTGGACGTAGATTAGTAGCAGTCGGATTTAAAAAAAATCTTTTTGCATATCATAGCCCAATCCTTAAGGAATGTTAGGCTATTTAACATCAAGCTACGACCCTTAGGAGTCGAGCAAAAATAAAAAAAGTCAGAAAGAACGCTAAACGAAAACGAAGTGAAAGCGCGGGCGGGCGATGCGATGTGACGTGATGGGCCAGGAGCCGAAATTTCGCGTGTGGTTGATTGTTTACTAGTTCTGCAGAAATTAATAATTACCTACTTTATGTAAAACATTTAGTCACAGTGCTTTTGGTTCTGGCTTTTGCTTCTTTTCTTTTTCTAGTTTTTTACTCTCCACGACTGGGATCTGCTGTGCTGCCACTTCAGCTGGATTGACTGGACTACGATCTTCATCTCGAAAAACATGCTGATGGTCATCTTATCCTGAATTATTTAGGGTCGGCGCAACTTGTCTTCTTCTTACATTTACTTCTCTATTCATGTCATGTTCGTGAACTAGGGACTGGTCGTATCTTAGAAGCCATGGCTTATTTTAATTTAATTTCTGAATGGTTTTTTTATCTTTTTTTTACGGTCGTTTTTGACGTTTTGCATCGTTCTCAATGTATAATTTCATCATACGTAACCAATATTTTGTAACCATTTATGTTAATTTAAAAGAGTGCCCGTGGAGTTTCTTGCCCGTTCTTCTCCATAGGTTGCGCTTTGGAATGGGCAACTAGCTTCATATTTCTGACTGACCGACTCCTTGACAATTCAAACGTGCCTGTAATTGGTTTATTTGAATTAAATGCTTTGAGTTTGAGTTTATTAGTCGATCGAATCTCAGTAGTCAAAGCCTTTCAAGCCTATGTTTCACATATCCATCGTTTCTTTGGTATTCCCTTTCCCCTTTTCACATAATCTTCAAAAATATTCCTGTACAATCCACAATATTCTTTCCTACTGCACCTTAAAAGAGGTACGGATCCCAATCATAAGTTAAACACACTTTCAAACAACTTGTTTGAATAAAACTGCAAGTTGACTCTAACTTTGTGAGTTCATCGTAAATATTGCAGCACAATTTATTTGGTTAGACGTGAACGGTAAAAAAGCTTTTATAACTGATCAAAATAATTTAACATAAACATACATCACGCCTTGTTTTCACGAAGGGTTGGGCAGGGCTGTACCTCTAGTAGAGAATAACAACGATAATATGGCCACCCCTCCAAAATTCAAAACGTTTATAAGTATTTGTACGCATGTGTGTGTAATGAGACGGCCGTCAAACAAAAACAAATCACGGATTTGTTGCTCGACTAGTGGCGTCATTAATCGCTCATTATTATTTGTATGGCGCTGCACTGACGTACTCTATGAAAACGACACGTGCGTTGTCTTGCGCGATCGGCTTCTTATGAGTAGTTGACCAACAAATCTGGTAATAAGTGAGATATTACGAGTACGTACCACTACATACAAACTCTTTCGTAAGGATGTGACTACACATATTGAAACAATAATTAGGAGGGGCGACCCATGTTATCGTAGTTTATCTCGACACCCACATTCAATCATTTAAAAGAAAGAATAATTATGTTTTTCTTTGTGCTAAGCAAGAGGTCCTGGGTTCGATTCCCGTTAATGGGTTACTGTTTCAGAAATTTCTCAGTAGCAGCTCGGAGTCTGGATTTGTGCCCGGTTGATGGCAATAGGCTCGCCCCTTATTACATGGGACTTAAACATAACTGGCGAAATGTGGGTGGTATAGGTACACCTCTGCCTATCCCTTGGGGGATTACAAGCGTGATTTTATGTTAACATCTGCTGCAAATATACAATATGACTGGCAGTATACTAGAAATTCTACGATCTACTTCATCGATTTTACGGTGCACTGTACGCCTACAATGTGAACAAAATAATGTTAGGATTGATCTTTTCGCCAGTTTACCCTACTGCGGCGAAGCCAAAATAGGAGGGTTATTATTTATATTGCTAATAAGTTCTATTTTGACTTTCCCCGATTAGAAAGTCTTACTTTATGTCGACGAATCGATCCATCAGGTTAAGCTACGCTTGCCGGGGTTGGTCCATAGATGGGTGACCATCTTTACATACCGAGTTTCCTCCGTGCCTCGGAAACCACGTTAACACGTATGGCCCCGGCTGTCATTCGTGGATCTTTGACAATCGTTACGGGTCGTCAGAAGCCCGAAAGGCTGACAACTAGTCTTACCAAGGGGTCTAGTCACAGGGTTGCGGAGGTAAGATAGGCAGTCACTCCATGTAAAATACTGGTATTCTGCATACATAGTTGGGAAAAGCTAGGCAGATTGACTGACGTATTTATCCAAAGTAAATTCCTTGTTAACCACAGATATTCATTAGCCCCTTCGTCTACTAACAAAATAAAGTGCGTAAGTACTACCAACTGAGGGAAAAGCAAAGTTTTGTACAAAAATAGCCGTTCGCCTAACGAAATCTCCGGGAAGCGATGTCTGGTAGAAGTTGTTAATTAGTTTCACAGCCACTACTTTCTGTGAGTACGGATTACGAGTATTTTTTGAGTCATCAACGTTTTATGGAGGGGGAGTCTATAAAAATGGCTATGGAGGATTTGAAGGATGTTCCTGAAGAGTTTGGAAGATTCCTTCTTGAAAATGCAAACGGAAATCTAAGTCTCCTTAATGAAAATGTTTGATTTTCAAACAAGTTCACCACCTCATTCCGAAAGCAAATGTCGCGCAAGTACACGATCGAAACGATCGTTTGTTTTAATAAATATTAGATTCAAATGTGACTTGATTGATCGTACGAGTAGTAGGTAATATTCATTAAAAGAGCGCGACTAATGCGGAGTCAGAATAAGTTCCGGTTAATTTATCTAGCGTATGATGAAAAAATACAATAAAATTTTGAGATTAACTGGCTTTTAAGGACATTGTGAAACAGGCCATAAATCTCCGGTCATATTTGCTATAAAACCGATTACTGATGACCCCATCAGTAACGTGTTCTTGAGTGGAGACTGTGAATTGGCTAGGTTAGCAACGATCTTCGCAGTGTGGCTTGTAATACAGCTGCTACCAGTAAGATCACACTAGCTGACGATTGAGTTAAATGAAGTGTGTTTAAAGAGGCTTTTGTCCAACTGTGGACTGCAGCAAGCTGATAAAGACAACTCCTGCCGCGCTGAAAGAAAAAATAAACAAATATTATTTATTTTAGCATCCATTAGAACCACCATCACTGTACACTCACAAACTAAAGCCAAACGAGTCGGCGATGAGTTGCGATGACTGGATAAGATAAGCTGATGTATCGCTCAACGTGTTCCAATGAAGAGCTACAACGAAATGTTAGTTAGCTTTCAGGGGGTAGTTAGCACATGATTAATACAGAGTGTTTTATGTTGTTCTTAACGTGACTTACTGAAGTGCCATTTAGCTGTTGTGTTTGAAATTAGTTAAAACGCAATGCAGCTGTAAGTTGAAAGAGTTGAAACTACAACCTGATCATAATCTGGTGATGTCCTTAACAAAGAACAGGCGTGCAGATTAAAACGGAGCGCGTTGATTTAATTATTTGTATGACCGTAGACGAAGCAATAGAAGGAAAAAAGGAGGTAAGGATATGAAGCCTTTTGTAGTTTATCTATCTACTCTTGTAAATGGAAATTCGAAAATTGTATTTTCTTTAATTCTACTAAATCGTTTCCAATGTAGAAAGAGCTTGAATACCACTGACGTCGGTCATAAGATGGTCGTTTTTGCCACAATATCACTACATAATTATCACTAAACAAAGTCCTCACGCCGCGTCTGTCGTCTAAACGCGATAAACTCAAAAACTACGAAATAGATTTTCATACGGTTTTCACCAATTGATGGAATAATTTATGAGGAAGGTTTAGGTGTATAATTCAACAAGGCTTTGTGTAAATTGCCTGAAATATGATGATGATTGTTGATGATGTCAGAAAAAAACATTCAACTGGGAGATTTAGTGGCATGCGCCGCGAAAAAACCAATAGAGTTATATGAAAACAATGTATTACGGAATTATTCCTCTTAACTTATTTATAACTGTAGCAACGCTAATTATGTATATCTGAAGATTATATCTTAAGAAAATTAGTAGTTCTTCCTACTTATGCATTGCTTAAGCTCGCCCCAACCGTAAATACGGATACTTTGCTTACTGCCTATCATGGAGTTGTTGCATCGATACTTAGATATGGCATTATTTTCTGGGGAAACTCTACACTTAAAGATGTTATATTTAAAATGCAAAAACGATGCATAAGAGCTATGTTTGGTCTTAAAATTATAGACAGTTGCAAACCATATTTTATCAAACATCAGATTCCCTCACTTCCTTCCTTGTATATATTAGAAACTGTATTATTTGTTAAAAATAATCCCCAACTGTTTCCGAAGTGTTCAGATGGTTCCGAAAGAAGTCAACGTGATAATCGGAGACTTCGTTTTCCTAGTGCTAAAACCGCTCTCATGCGTAAGAGTGTATTCTGCATGGCTCCAAAATTATACAACAAAGTACTAAAGGCATACAAAGATTTGGATATTAATAGTTTTAATAAAAGCATGAAGAAGTTTTTAATAAATAAATGCTACTATAATGTTGACGATTATTTAAATGATGTACTTTAGACATCTTTTTTTTTTAGATATTAATGTGACGTAGGTAACTTTTATGTTTTTTGTACTTTGAATATATTACTTTTTTATGATTTTTGTACTTTGACTTTATTATTGTATTTGTACGCCTTTGTTGTGTGTTAAAACTTTTTTTTTTTGTAATTACTCGAACTGATTGTAAACCTACACGTGTTTTTGACAAATAAATATATCTTATCTTATCTTATCTGCATTTTCTATTTCTTTCTGGACCTAGTTCTGAAGTCCACGCAGACGAGGTCGCCGGCAGAAGCTATTTTAATATTATATTTAAGACCTCTTAAGGCCAACGCACACTGGCGGACAGCGGGAGACGGCATCAAGGAGTATTTGCCGAGGAGCATCCCGCGACATCCACATCATTCTATTATCAAACCAAACATGACTATGGACTTGAATAGATAAGACCCATAGTCACAAGCTCATATTGGCAAAAAACTTTTGTAAAAAGAACAACTTTATTCAAAGAAATCTCCAAACGGCTGGTTGACACTTCCCGTGACCCAAGGGCTGGCTTTTACCTTGGCCAGAGGCTAAGCATTGCCATACAACGTGGCAATGCCGCCAGTCTCTTGGGTACATTACGAGTACCAGTCGACAGCGATGCGGAGGAATTTTTTGACGCCATATTTTAGTTTATTAATAGTTTTAGTTTATGTAGGAACTGATTTTGTTATTTTTATAAATTAATTAGATATAAGTTGTTATTCATGTAAATGTATTATGTATGCGTATGTGTATTATGTAAAAATGATACTACTTTTAAAAATAACTAGGTACTCTCTTTCCATATTTTTTTTCTTTTTAGTATATATCAAACTAGTTGGTTTAGACGCCTGAGCAGTTGTTAGCATTGGTTGTTAGTTCTTACCAGTTTCCTCAGTCATTTTCAAAGCTTTCTGCGCTAAATCTAAGTGTTTCTAGCCTCGTCATATAAGCTTTGTCTAATGCTAAGCGTTCTCTGTACGAGTGGAACAGTAATGGGCTGGTGTTTAGAAATGTATCGACATTATATCGATACTTCTTTGACGTTTTTTTTTTTTTTTTTTGTTAAACGTTGCCCCACACTAGGAACTTCTCCTGTATCGTGGGTGCGTTTACAAACATTTAAACTCACATACACAAACAGCCAGACCCGGAACAACTACTTGTAGGTCATACAAATATTTGTTCCGTGTGGGAATCGAACCCGCGACACGCAGCGCAGCAGTCAATCGCTTAACCACTGCGCCAACCGTGCCGTCGAATTTGCTATTAGAAAAGTTACAGAAGCCACACACCATCCTTTTAAAAGTTATGGTATATCTTTTAAAGTTAGGAAAAAGATACGACCACCTAACGTTGCAAATCATATAATCTCAATAAATCGGTACACTGATATTATTAACACGTTATATAAATCTTAACTAACTGGTGCTATCTGGCTGCAATTTTTTGGCTAATGGTCACTTTTCTTTTCAGTATTTTCTTCAGGATGAAATTTCATTCTTGTGGACGAAAAGTACTACTTATAAGTAGTTTATATTTATTTATTTGCTAACATGTAAAACACTGACAACAGACAAACACAACGACAAAAGAATTATTCTTTAAAATTTTGATCACTTTGCTAAAAGTTCCATACGTGATTTCCCCAGCTGCCTATGACCTATTAAAACTACCCAACGGACCAAAGTGTCGTCATCTGTTTACAAGTGTCGATACATCTTACTTACACGGAAAAAACATAACGGCTATTTACAACCGAGCGACTTGGTTCGGAAGGAGCCTGCAAAGTTTGTTGCTAGAATTGAACAAGTGAACGTAAGTTACTTGTTTGGTATTAACAAAGCTGTATAGGACGTTTCAAATAAGTCTTAGTTATTTGTAGCCGTATAATTTTTTCCCAAGCCAAATTGATTCTTTGATCTTGATATTTTCTGTGTAATAAAAATCTTAAATTTATTCACTGGAAGACAACCTAACACCCTTAACAGCTGGATTTAAAAGCATGCAATTTTGCAAAAGAGTTATTTTTCTAACCATGGTGAACACTAACGAAAGATTTTTTTTTAATTCATCATTTTAAGGAGTTAAATAAGGGTTGAAAGTTTGAAGGGAAATTCGATATTTTGCCAATAGCAAATCCCATCGGGCGCACGGCTTGTAGAGTAAGAATTATCGATATGAATGCACAACCTTACTTGTTTAGGATGCCAGGTTACGTATAATACTGAATTTAGTATTGGAGACGCTTCAAAGTGAATCTTGGGTATCGTTTACGCTTAAATGCAATTTGCAGATATACCCATTTTGAATACAAGATGAAATGAGGAGGATGAGGTTTTGTTTTAAGATAATATAGGAACTTTTTGCCAGTTTTTGTTAAGATTCATACTTAACTATTTTAGTATGTTGACGTTAAAGAAAAAAAAGAAAGAAGAAGAAAAGAAAGAAAATACGTTTATTTGCGGTAAACATAACGCAAAGAAATAAAAACACAAACACGAAAGAACAAGTTGAGGGAAAATATGCGTCACATTCACGCAAAACGGCCATCGCTCAGCATAATGCTGCGACCCTATGCTAGACAGAGCCCCAGCGCTGGTTTTCAGCGACCGCCGGCGTTGACGTGATGACGTCAACCGGTGCAGCATAATGAGATAAAAATAAACAAAATAAAATAAATGCAATACTTCGTTATCTATGTATATATAAATATAATATCTAGAATGGCAACATTCAGTAACGTCGGCAATGACTCAAGCGACGAGCGCATGTTACGCAATCTGTGTGTGCAGCTGTCAGCTGTCATAAAGAATTTGGCGTTTTACGTAATGGTTACATCTCAGTCAGAGAGGGTTACATAATTAAATAACATGGCGCATTATGTAAAGAATGCTAGGATGTTATCTAACAAAGGATTCATTGGGTGACTGGGTATTAAATAAGTATGGTATTTGTACAGTGTTCGTGAAATTTGTATGGTGTTGATGACAAAATCGGTGACCTCAACCACAGACCAGGACAAAATGGTAAGTGCAAAATAAATTGTTATATTTATGATCGTGAATAATAAATAATTTGAATACTATTAAATAAAAGAAATTAGATTGGATTGGATAATAAATTAGGATAAATTTGATATCAAGGAAATTATACCTGACAAGCCATAGTTTGTCAGTTGATTAAATTAGGTTTAACCGTAAATTGCAGAAACAAGGTAGCTTATGGGTGCCGAAACACAGAGATTAATACAACCCCATTAACAGAAGAGCGAATCCCAAGCAGCCCATGCCCCAGGAGATCCCAAGCCAGTGCCTGCATGCCATGACCGCAGAGGTACAGTGAATCAATACTAGAATTGAAGGGAAATTTGTTCACGTATGAGTAACTTTTTATGTTGGAATTTAAAGGATTGTATTGTTTTCAGGCGTCGCATTGGTGGTGGGAGATCATTCCAACAGCGCGTGGCTGCAAACTTGAAACACCCCCTGAAAGCTGTAGTTCTGTGCATTGGCACCAACAGTGGGCTTACCATGGAGCGAAGACTATACTTAACATGGTTTTGTTTCCAAGTTAGCTTTTCATAGAGATAGTGTGGTTTATGAGTTGTAATGATACCAAACAACAAATTGGCTAAATGAAGCTTCCTCCTGGCATTCATCTTTAATAAATTTAATTGGTTAATATATGGAGTAACATGACTTCTCCGCGGAATGTTAACACAAAAACGAACACATGCATTCTGGATACGTTGGATCACATGCTCTGTTCTTGAAAGCAGGCATGGCCCATAGACTGTGTCACAGTAATTTAACTTGGATAGGATGAGACTGTCAACAAGTTGTTTCCGAATTGGCACACTTAGGAATTTCCGTATTCCATATAAGACCTTTAACCTATAAAAACAATTTCGGAGAACATTGGTCACATGGGCCTCAAAGCGCAACGCTGGATCAATAATTAGCCCTAGATTGCATGCCTGTTCCACTCTCTCAATTTTCTCTCCCGTGATAACTATCTCAGGGTTGGCAGACAGTATTGCACTAACTTGTTTCCTAGAACCCAGCACCATAAATTTAGATTTGAGAGGGTTCAGAACCAGAGAGTTTTCCTCCGACCATACAACCACTCTATGCAAGTCTTCATTCATTTTCTGCACTGCCAAAGATGTTTCATTCCCCTTGAAGGATATGTACAACTGGATATCATCAGCATACATATGAAATTTGCAGTTAACAAAGGACTTTAAGATATCGGCACTGTACAGAATGTACAACAAAGGCCCCAGAATCGATCCCTGAGGGACACCCCTTGATACTTGGAGGGGGAGGGATGACACCGACGACCCGTCTTCCCTATGCATCTCTACATATTGAGACCTGTTGGTAAGATAGCTATTAAACCACTCCACCGCATCACTGTCGAAGCCATAGAAAGCTAACTTTGACAGCAGTAGAGTGGTATTAATTGCGTCAAAAGCCCGGGAAAAGTCCAGCAGAGCCAGAATTGTTCCCTCACCCCGGTCACGTGCTTCAAGGATATTACCCACAACATCAGCCAGAGCAGTTGCAGTATCTCTACCCTTTCTGAAACCCGACTGAAGGTCGGGAAGAATGTTGTTGGTTTCGAGGTATTGGATAACCTGCGAGTATACCACACGTTCCAGGATCTTGGACAGGCAAGGTAGAATACTAATTGGTCTTAAGTCCTTCATGTTAACCGGGTTATTGTTTTTAGGAATAGGGCGTACTATAGCGCGTCGCCAGAGTTCAGGGAATGCACGCGTGGTTATGGACTGGTTAATGATATCTGTAATGGCTTGCAAGGTAGTTGGCAACGTGAGAGATATCATATCGAGACTTATACCGTCGACACCCTGTGCATTCGACCCTAGACTCTTGATTATCTTCAGGATTGATTCAGGACTGGTTGTTGTGAGTGTGAATGAAGCCGGGCCATACCTATGAGACTCAAAGTAGGACAATTGTGAGCTGTCATTACGACAACTTCCTGGGACATCCATAAACGCCGCATTAATGTCATCGGGGTTGTTGAATTGACTCGGCAGCAGTCTTTGTTTATGGTCCGGAAGCACATCCGATTTTAAATTGCGCCATAACAGCTTCGGGTCCTTTATTTGGTCATTGATGCTTTTGGTGAAATATGCCGCCTTCTCGCTAACCAGTGCCGTGACTGTTTGGTGCTTCAGATCCAGATAATATTTTTTGTGACCCGGTAGTTTAGATTTAAGAAATCTTTCCCTTGCTCCATCTCTCAAAGTCGACATCAACCTGATATTATCAGTTATCGATGGAGTAGGCCGAGTTTTAAATGTCTTACTTTTAAGAGGAGCGTGGAGGTCGAATAACTGTGTCACAAATGCGTTAAATGTCCGTACCATTAAATTGACATCACTCATGTCACCAATATTCGACCATGGTATAATTTTTAAATCAATGTTAAAATAGTCCTCTAATATGTCTGTGAGCGGACGAAATACGACCAATCTTGGTTTAGCCTTATGCTTCTTAAATATCGTTTCGCATGTGATAAACGAGTGATGTCCAAGTTCACTGATATGACGTACCACGACATTACGGATCGAAGCATCAGTACAGACTAAGTCAATAAGCGAACCACTATCACCTACAAAGTGAGTAGGTGTTTGGACTAATTGACTAAGGTTCAAGTAACTTAAAAAAACCAATAGTTGCTTAGTTTTTGGGCTATTGACATCTAGCATATTAACATTAAAGTCACCCAACAATATTACATTATCGTATGGGGCCAAACCACCAATACTGGCAGTCAAGCCCTCTAGAAAAAGCTCCAAGTCCAACCAAGGTGGACGATAAGCAGTGCCAATGAGTAATTTTTTCTTATTTACATTAAGGGTTAACCAGAGTTGTTCAACATTGGGATGATCCGGATGAGTTCTTACCCGCGCAGTTACCCCATTTTTAATATAGAATGCAACTCCTCCGCCGCGCCCACCACGTACAGACATAGGTCGCGGTATGTGTTTAAGCTTGTACCCAGGTACACTAGGCGCACGGTCCTCCTCACCCTTACGTAACCAAGTTTCGTTGATAGCCATGATGTCCACAGCATGGTTGCCCATGGCTATCAAAAATTCATCCTGGTTAGTCCCCAGAGAGCCCGCGTTCAGTAGACCAAACTTAATACATTTACTAGGAGCCATTTGAATTTGTCATTTGTGTATTGTATGTATGTCTTGTGTATATGTTGAGGTAAGAACTATGTTTGGTGGGCTCCAATGGGCATAAATAATGGACCGATATTTTATTGTTATTGTAATTAGTGTAGATTAGAAGCATTTTAGAATAATTGATTGTATATAATTTTTGTATATTATTAGGGTATGTTGTAATAAGTGTCTTAGGTGTATTAATATGTAGAACAAATGTATAAAAAAGTAACAATGGTAACTGACTATGCACACCTGCCGAACTGCGGTTAAACACCCAAGAGAAACTGTTGCGACGCATATTCTCCCAAGTAGAAACAACTAACATTAACATAAAGAAAAATAACATAAAGAAAAATAAAAGTAGATAGTAATCAGGCTGTTTCATTGACAGGTCCAAATATCCGAGAGATGTCTTTCTCGGAGCGGATTCTTTGTGTGGGATCACCTGGCTGCCTCCTGGCAAGAATGCGGCCGCGCTTAGTCCACACAAATCGCCAGTCAAAGAGACTACCAGCGTCCCGTGCCTTCCGAAACAACTGGCGATTTGTCTTTGTAAGGCGTTCGTTGAGGTAGAATCGCTGGGCCGGGCCGGACATATCAAGGTCAGCTGTCGTCGCTCCACGTCGCACTCGCGCGCTCGCCAGCAGATCGTCACGCAGATCACGACGCGCCAGGCGTACGACAATGGCGCGAGGGCGAGTTACTGTCGCTCCCGCAGAGCTCGTGGCGTTGAGCTGTCTCCCGCCGACTCGTTCTGCGCTGACAATGTCGCGTTCCTCCAGGTCCTCCTCTCGTTGGGCTCGGGTCGCAATCGCAAGCGTTACTGCTGAGCTAGTCCTGGGTTAGATTCCTGGATCGGGCAAAGTGTAGTGTTATTAGGTTTTTCCATTAGGAGTTTCTTAGTAACAGCCCGGAGTTGGCAGTGTGATACCCCCGTGGCTCGGAAAGCATGTTAAGCTGTTGGCCCTGGGCTCGATCTCTCTCCGGTCGTGTCGGACTGCCGTCCATCAGACTATGAATGTAAGGGAAGAGAGAGTGCACCTGTGTCTGCGCACACACTTAAGCACTTTAATATCTCTCGCGCCGAAAGCTGGTCTCCGCTGAGATTGATCGCCATGGTCGAAATTCGATCTGGAGGACTATTATTTTTATTTATTAGTATACCATTGTATATCAAATCAGGCTCGTTGTGACTCGAGTCCCAGAAGGGACACTCATTCCTAACTTATTGAAACTTTGAAAATGTGAAATGTCGTTAGCCTAGGGAACGCTGGAGTAACGACTAAAAGCGGATTTCACCAATGAAACTGAACGCGATCAGCACATCTAAACCGCGTGTCATCATTGTTATGGAATATTGACACTGACAGCTCTTGAACGCAGTTTAGATGTACAGATCACGTTCAGTTTCATTGTTGAAATTGGCACGGGAGATTGACCGGAGAAAGCAACGTGCTGGGAACAAAGGAAAGCTATGGGGGAGCCTTTTCCCAGCATGCAGTCGGACATTACTGGTTAAAAATATATACAGGGTCGAATTAAATTAGCTAGCGAAACTATACAGACGTGATATCGGGTGTCGGACATAATAAAACAAAAAATTCAGATTTTTTATTTTTTTTGTGCAAACTTCACAGACGTAGTGGGTTTCGATATCAAAACACGATAAAACAAAAAAAAAATGATTTTCTCAATTCATACTTCAGTTAACAAAAAAGGGGGCGTTGACCCCAAAAAAAATCATGATTCATTTTTATTTATCGTGTTCAGATATCCATACCCATCAATTCTGCGGAGTTTTGCTAGCTAATTAAATTTGACTCTGTCTTGTCTGAATTATGCCTATTCAATTTCAATATACACTCCTTTCAGTTATTATACCTCTGACAGCAACAACCGAAAAGCTACCTTATTATAACGAAAATAAAGATCACTGTAATTCTGGCAGACTTGTTAGTGGCAAAACCCAACAGCAACCATAATGCAATGAAAATAAAGATCACTGTGATTTTGACAGTAATGCTATACTAGTGGTTAATTTAATTAACTGTCAAACGACTATAAGTTGTGAAATCGGAGTCAAGTCATTTTGATTGACTGTTGCTTTGTAAAACCTTTATAACGGACATAATTTTTTTTTCTTTATTAATTAAAGGGGGTTTTTATCCATACGGCCAACCCCATCGTACCTTATCAACTATTCAACTTTAATTAAAGTGACTACAACCATAACGATATACCGGGTTAAATTAAGTTAGCTAGCTAATTAATTTGATGAGTTTTTTTTTGAGGTCATTGACCCGTATAATTTAGTCACTTGACATAACAGTTTAAAAGATGTGCTTTTTTATGTAAACTTCACAGACGTGATGGGAATCGATAACACGATTAAATAAAAATAAACATATTTTTTCATCTCAACTTTTTGACCCCAAAAAAATTTGTCAAATCTCTTAAATTTCATTCTTTCGTGTTTAGATATCGATGCCCATCACGTCTGCGGAGTTTCGCTAGCTAATTTAATTTGACCCAGTATATTGTAACTGAAATTGAATCATTACCTAGGCATCATCTTCACCAGGCCACACAACCTCTTTGTAATCGCCGATCTAGGGTTTGCTAAAACGTTTTGAATTAGCCCAACGTCCATAAGGTTCAATTTAAATTCTTTGATCATTAATTTCCTTTCGTTCTTGTTCTTAACACACTCCATCAACAAAATGTTGCACATCTTCAATTTTGTTGCATATTTCACAATTAGGTGATGCCACCTTTCGCATTAGGAAAACAAATTTTGCCGATGGATAGTGCCCAGAACGCAGTCTTAATTGTAACTTCACAAATGATAAATGATTTATTTCTGTAAGTAGTTTTTTACACGTCAATCATATTAAAAAAAACTAGATGAGGTCGGCGTTTCGTATCCGACTACTCTGAGAAGAAAGGCCGAAACCAACTCAGAGGTCACAGTCTCTTTTTAAAGTCCAGACATAATCTTGGTCAGATCATGTGAAGACCATGTAGATTGGTGCCTGAAATGATCTTTTGACGAAAGAACCACACAGGTTGAGGGGACCTGTCCAGTCAGTGCACGCATTTGTCATTAGTCGTGCAGCTCAACTAAAAACTTAAGGAGCTCAACGATTCAACGAACAATACCAAAGAAAGGACATTTGGGTAGGCCGCATAAAATCACTCAAACTGCCACACTATGATAAAAACTAACTGAGAAAAAAAAGAAAAATTTACAATAACCCACATAGTCTTCACTTTTACAATACTTAAAACAATATAATACTTAACAAAGTAAATATTCATGTCATTGTATATATAAAATTAATCAATGTCAATGTGTATATAAAATACGGATATATATAATCTTGGTCAGATCATTTGAGAACCATGTAGATTGGTGTCTGACATGGTCTTTTGACGAAAGAACCACACAGATTTGAGTGGACCTGTCCAGTCAGTGCACGCATTTGTCAGTTATCGTGCAGCTCAACTCACTTCTACTTGAACTTGTGTCCTCAAACCAGGGCATGCTAGAAAGGTCATTCTGAATTACTTATTCCTTTCTCTTGAGACTTTATTCCCAGTAATCTGGAATGTATGGCTTTTCGCTACCAATTTCCACTGCGACATTACATTTGAGATTTGAGATTCACTCATCAGATTAATTGACTCCTAGACATAAAACCAAAAGCTTCGACAATCGAAAAACATTCCCACATAAAGCAATACATTTCGTTCCTTCGTGTTTAAAGTGCTTTCCCAGCGTATCCGTTTTATTAGACAGTGCAGATTCGAACCCACTGACTCATCGGTTCCGTGGTAACGCCCCTTCCATGTCACAAGCGGAGGGATGGACTTTTCCTATCCATACGTTGATGAGAATGGGTTGTGGAAAAACTAAATGTAGATGCTTATGTGGGGACATTTGTTAGCGATGGATGATACTTTCCGAGAAAACGACTGAAAAGCATTTGAAAAGCGCAATTTCAAAATGTCTAAAAGATTATTGAGCTACTGTTTAAATGATAAATAATTTTATTACTGTAAGTAGGTTTGTACAAACACTTTTACACGTCAATCATATTTTAAAAACTAGATGAGGTCGGCGTTTCCTATCTGACTACTCTGAGAAGAAAGGCCGAAACAAATTCAGACGGCACAGTCTCTTTTAAAGTCCAGACATAATCTTGGTCAGATCATCTGAAGACCATGTAGATTGGTGTCTGAAATGGTATTTTGAGGAACCACACAGATTGAAGGGATCTGTCCAATCAGTGCACGTATTTGTCAGTAATCGTGCAGTGCAACTCAGAACTAAAGAAGCTCAACGATTCGACGAACAATACCAAAGGAAAAGATATTTGGGTTTGGTAAGTGAATTCGGCTGATAGAGGTATTATTACTAGGAGTGGAACTAGAAGACGTGCAGAGCCAATCTATACATACAAATTAATAAACTTTAAGTCTCTGTGTGTAATATCAAAATAACAGCTTTTTACTAAATGCGTATGAAAGTTTATACGACACTTATAACATTTTTTTTGTCTGTTTGTTCCAGCTAATCTCAGAAACCGCTGGACCGATTTTGACGGGACTTTCACTTGCAGATAGCTGATGTTAAAAGGAGTAATTTGGTAATTTACTTTTATTTTAGAAAAAAAACATTAAAATTGGGATAAGGAAGGGAGAATGATGTGTGTTAAACTGAATTAAAATATAATTTCCGATAGCTAAGTAGCTAGCAATTGGCACTCGAAATGAGCGTGTACTCTCACTCTACGCTACTAGCACTTCTACCTACCCTATTGAAGAATAGAAGCGTGACGTTACGTTCCGTGTTATTATTTTCATAGCTATACAGCTGACATGGTGATACACATAGTATAGGTACCTGCTGATCAGTGCTGATACCATATTGACTAATTGGCATGTCTTAAGAAACCAAGAGGTCAATAGCTACTATAAAGGCTAGCGCAAATTAAGGCAGACCGCACCGCAACGCAACCCTTTACAAAAATCCTTTTAGATAACTTTAGTACATTTTGTATGAACCATCGCACACTACAGGCGGGCCGCATCGCAAAGCATAACATCGACCGCAAAAATACGCATGGCGAACGATCCGCCAGTGCGTTGACTGGATACACATCGAATTCTAATTCGAAATTTGAATCTGTTTGAGACAATTACTGCGTTACAGCGCGGCCCGATGCGACTCCCAATGTGCTTTAGCGCAATTTTGTAATGCGACGCTGCAGTCCACCGCGGCTGTAATGTGCGCTTAGCTTAACAATGACAACTCGGTACAAAACTTTACTGGAAAAGATGTCTTCGGATACACAAAAAAAAAACAATACAGTTACACATTTACTGAACAAAAAGCATAAGGACAGGAAAAAAAAATCAGCGTAACAAACCAGGTGCACAAATAAATACACGTAAACCTTGGATTACACGCGTCTGACGTTTTTGATGATATGGGTGCGGGTACCACCAGCAACGTTATTAAAATCGTACCTAATAAATCATTTAAAACGGGTTTGTAGTTGAATGTGTTTTATTGTGTAATATATGGCTGGTTTTGTTAAATGGATAGAGAAACAAATAAGTTTTAATTATTTAATACTGGCAATAGCATAACGAATTAATTACTGAAAATGAACAGCATCGGCAAAATATATTTCGTCAATAATAAAACTGATGCAAAATATTTGAATTGAAAACAAAGACTCATGTATGTGTGTACCCATAGGTACAAAAATATCGAGTTCTTTCATTGTTCCTGTAATTTAACACAAGTCAATTACTGGGGGCCTAAAATGGACGCTTTGGCAGAATCATAATATGATCTGCGTATAATTCATACATCCCGCAATTAATCTGTTTGACAGCTGCTATTTGACATTAGACTTCATTATAGCAATTCATAATTTGTGCACCATTTTACGAAACTCCATACAAAACTGGTAAACAGATGAATTGCGGGATAGTTATGAATTATACGCAGATCATATTATGATTCTGCTAAAGCGTCCATTTTAGGCCCCTGTGCTCTGCGTCTGCTTTTAAAATATGATTTGCGACTATAACAGATACGTTTACAGAATTATAATCATTAATACATCTCTTTAAGTTAGATTTGTTCGATTGAATGACTTTTTCATGAAATCATGACATTTAATCATGATAATTTCGCGGGATACCACTATAGTAGTTCAATATTCCGCGAAATTCACATTTTCTTATTTATTTATTTTTTCAATTTGCAGGTTAGTATCAGGTTGTATCTTGATCAAAATATGATACGTGACCTTATCAAATTTTACACAACTATAATCATTAGAGTCATTAGTACATCTCTCTTAGTTACATTTGTTCCATAAGAACAAATCTCAAAGTTCTTATGGAACTCATCTAAGTTAGAGAGATGTGATTTTTTATCATGAAAATTATGGCAGCGGCGTTTGACTTAACGGTCAAAAAACACTCTCTACAAAAACACAGCAACTTATTTCATTAATTCAACATACATCATTCATAAATAAGGTTTCTATGATATCATTCGTCGGTAAATTGCGTCACTATGCGCTCTTCTAGGATACCGTAGCTTTAATGATTTTATTCACACGCATATTTACTCCATAACAGCAAATGGAGTAAACATAAATAATAAACAAAACTATATCAAACAAAAAACGAAATATAAGTAAGCGTACTCCGAAAAACCGAGTAAACAACAGCCACATCTCGAATTAATGGTTGGTTGTTATTTTTTTGCGGGTACACAGCAAAGCGCATTCGTGCGCGTATCTATTCATCATTTAATTTACATTTGAGCGGCCGCAGTGGCGCTGTGCAGTCGTTCCTAACGAGTAGAACGTGGTTACCGACAAAATCATCATCGAATAAATTGCTTGCTATAAATTGAGGACTATATTTTGTATTGGTACCAATTGTACTGTTTATATTTTCTTAATCTAAATTACATAAAGATATGATTATATTATTTTGTCTTAACCGAAAAATAAGCGAGTAAAATTTTATACGAAGATCGTAAAAAAATCTACTTGCTTAAGTTTTGTTTTTCATCTGTTCTGCTGTCAAATCCCATTCTTGGTTAAGGTTTTCCTACTACCGATCGTAGCTACATTTGATACAGTCTCAAAAAGATAAAATACACTTAGTAAAGTATAAGTAAAGTTAAAAAGATAATAAAATACAGTATTTTTGTTGTTATCCAATTATTCAGCACCTATTACGTCGTTTCACTTTACTTTTCAGGATTATTAATACCCCAAGAAATAGCAAATTATTCTATAAAATATTCAATCAATCTGCCTATGAAAGGCTCAACAAAAAAAAAAAGCCCAACTATGTTGGGGTCGCCTTCCAGTCTGAGCGACTGCCTATCTGACCTCCTCAACCCAGTTACTGAGTAACACGAAAATATTATTATTCTCAAAAATATTACTAAATTTTAATTCACTTACCAAGTTCGAGCGCACCACAGCAGAATCCTGCGCTCTATACGTTTTTGTTTCAACATGAATGTGTAAAATATTAGTTGGGAATCGATGGGTTCGACTCCCAATTCGCGCCTTTCGCCACCGCCACACAAAGGACTAACGTATAGGTATTGTGTTATTACATTGATAGCGCGCTATTTGGCGCTATTTCCTTTGTCTTTTTCGTTCTTTGTGTGGAAGAATTAAGGAATTGCAAATAGTGTTATTTGCGTGAGATTTCGGACTTGAAATAGGTGGGTTTTTAATGCTCGAAAATTGAAATAAGTACTTACACACATCATTTTTTTATTATTATATTATGTAGGTACATACTCTGATACAAAAACCGACTAAACTTACCAAATTAAAAATTCAATCAACAAGCCCTCTGGTTATGTCAATAAACATATTATTATATAAAAAGTTACCCGAATCAATAAAAAAGGAAAAGACTCGCATCTATTCACGATTCAATTAAAAAGCTATTATTAAGTAAATGTTATTACAGTGTAAACAATAAATGATAAATCCCTAAAACTTATATAAAATAAGACAAAACGGTTTTTTTTTAATAAGTTAGATAAACGATAAGTCTCAATTCTACATACTATCTATCTTTTGCTAGTGTCCACGATTGTTCTAAAGCAAATGTTTTCCATCTAAGTATATATATACTTTGTGGAATGCAATAAAGTATTGAGTATGTGGAAAGAGCCCAAATTCAACACGGTCGTAAGTTTTTTTTTTTCTAAGGTGGTGAGTAGTCTAGCATCGGTTGTCTTCAGGACATAATTTTGAGGGCGAAGATAATAATGTCTGGTTTCGTCATCATGTTTTCTTTCAGCGTTATGAGAACAGTGATGGTGAAATAAATTGAACGAAGTATATATCCGCCTTGGTACGAACTCATGACCCTCTTAAATCGAGGCCGTTACCACTATGTCTGACTGGACTGGACTGGACAGGGTATCAACATAAACGGCGAGTACATCTCACACCTTCGTTTTGCCGATGACATCGTCATAATGGCAGAGACGCTGGAACAGTTAGACCAGATGCTGCACAGCCTAAATGGAGCCTCTCGGTGGGCTGGCCTCGGCATGAATTTGGACAAGACGAAAGTCATGTACAATTCGCACGTCTTGCCGAGTCCAATCCACATCGAAGGGTCGCTTCTCGAAGTTGTGAAGGAGTATGTCTACGTAGGGCAAGTTTTCCAGCTTGGTAGGCACAACTTTGAGAAGGAAGCCAACAGAAGGATCCAGTTGGGTTGGGCAGCGTTTGGAAAACTTCGTCAAGTCTTCTCGTCGTCAATCCCGCAGTGTTTGAAGACTAGGGTCTTCAACCAATGCGTCCCGCGTGGGCGTGCGCCCGTTATGACATACGGTGCCGAAACGTGGACACTAACAGTCGGGCTGGTCCACAAATTTAAGGTCACTCAGCGTGCTATGGAGCGGGCTATGCTCGGAGTTTCTTTGAAGGATAAGATCAGGAATTAAGTTATCCGGAAGAGAACCAGAGTTACCGACATAGCCTGCAGACTAAGCAAGCTGAAGTGGCAGTGGGCTGGCCATGTTTGTCGAAGGACCGATGGCCGGTGGAGCAGACGAGTTCTGGAGTGGAGACCGCGTATCGGCAAGCGTAGTGTGGGGCGCTCCCCAGCTAGATGGACCGACGACCTTAAAAAGGTGGCTGGGACAGACTGGATGCGGAAAGCGGAGGACAGGGTGTTGTGGCGCAGCCTGGGAGAGGCCTATGTCCAGCAGTGGACTGCTATAGGCTGAGTTGATTTGACCACTATGTCACCAAGGCTTAGAGTAAGTACTAAGTATCAACATTTATTAATAACTACTCAAGTAAGTAATCAGTCAACACTAACGTACATGATACCGATTAGAGACGAAACGGAAACGCATTATTAAATTCCAACAACTGTGACCAATTATACTTTAATATTTGTGCTATTAGTATTCAAATATACCTGCATACGTTAGCACCTTATACAGTTACACCTAGCACATTGTACAGTATATTCGAAGGAATATTATTTACAATGTCTCGCGGAGCAGTTTGTTTATTTTTGATTGCAGTAAGTATTTTTATTTTTATTTTAAACAATGGTAATAATAGCTCGTGGCTAAGTAATTACAGCCACATGGATCGATCCATCAGGTTAAGCTACGCTTGGGTTGGTCCGTGGATGGGTGGCCATCTTTACATACCGAGGCTCCTCCGTGCAGCTGTTGGTCCCAGTTGTCATTCGTGGATCTTTGACAATGATGACAATCTTCGACTTGCCATAATCGCCACGCGTTTTAATGCTCACATTGCTGATATAGAGGCTAAAATTACTTCGAACCCAAAAAATGACTGGAGTTACTTGAAAATGAAGAAAGCTGGAACCAGTTACTACCCTAATTCCATGACAGATGGTATAAACACAGCTGAAAATATCAATGAAATATGTAATTTTTCGCATCTAATCATCAATCGCAAAAATGGGGATCATGCTTGGAAAGGTAATTGAAGCCCTCATTGTTGAAGGGGTCGACGCACGTGTCCAGGTTGATGCTATCTACACCGACTTCAGCAAGGGCTTTAACTACAGTGTCAAAGCCCTTGCTGATATTGGTGTCCGTGTTTGCGTTTTCCGCGTTTGTGTCTGGACAGAACCAAATGGCAGCCTTAGTTCCGATTTTGGTCACGCGTCTTAATAACCTTGTAGCGTTGATCCTTGTCAAAATATTCATGGGTGTACACGTAGACAGAGAATGCTATTCTCTGTTTACGGGTTTACACGTACAGTTCGCGTCATGATTTTTGTTATCTATGACTAGACGTCCTAGGTCAAAAATAATGAAATTCTCATCCTTCTCTGGTGTCACACCCCTCGGGATTCTTGAGTACAGATTAAGGATGACCTCTAATAATTAACCTTGACCGTGACATTTTTCAAAATATTTACAAGTATTTGACCTGTGGCGTGTATTGAGATTGTAATTGTGTCTGATTGCATTATACTAACGTGATTTTGAACACCTAAAAGTCACTGTCAGTGTCCTTAAGGGGCTCCACTCCCCGAATTAACGGCACGCACGGTTGGCGCAGTGGTTAAGCGATTGACTGTAGCGCTGCGTGTCGCGGGTTCGATTCCCGCACGGAAAAATATTTGTATGACCTACAAGTAGTTGTTCCGGGTCTGGCTGTTTGTCTATGTGAGTTTAAATGTTTGTAAACGCACCCACGATACAGGAGAAATTCCTAGTGGGGGCAACGTTTTTAAAAATAAAATAAAATAAAATATCTCAGGTTTAAATAGTATACGTGTTGATCGCGTGCTTATCACGTGGTTTGAAATGGTGTACTTCCTTCCAGTTCCTTAAACTATTTGAATTAAATCTTTTCAATAAATTAAAAGTATGGCGGGTTTTTATGATGGTGGGTTACCGAGCTATAAAATAGTATACGATACTCGTGTCTTACGTAAGTCTATTAATGCACGGCGTTGTATAATACACGCCGTATAAAAATGGACTACTTAAGTCAGACGTATCGTAATGTACTATTTCAACTTAAATGGTGAAACCTCTAATGTTCTCTAGAGGATATCTTTTAACAGTTATGTGTCCCACATCAATCCTCTTAATAAATAAAATAAATAAATAATAATTTATTTGTCAGAATATTGTTTTACAAGGTGTTACAAATTATAATATGATGTCCATAATATTCTGCTGTTTCCAGCGTACAAATATTGAAAATAATTTAAATGATAAGGATTAGAAGACAATGTCAAAATTAAACATTAACAAATAAAAAAATATCAAGAAAAAGGGAAAAAATAATTACCGTTACATGCACGCTCAGGAGTTATTAGTAATCTCATTCATTTCATAATATCAAGAATGAAATACAATAATAAAAATAATAAAAAAAGATATACAATGTCAAATAAATAATAAAATTCTATTCAATTCGCACAAATGTCAGTAGTCATCTAATTTAAATTTAGAATCAAATCTTTCATTTAAAAACTCAGTCGTTGAGTAGTAACACTTTTGTAATAGGAAGTTAAATAATTTCTTTTTAAATGTCATAAAGTTAAGAATCTTAAATGCATTGGGTATTTTTATATATTTTAATTGCCATGCAGTAAACATTATTAGAAAATAGTTGAATTCTTTGTTGAGTTGCACAAATTTTATAAGTATTTCTGCTTTTTCTTACAAAAACATCATTATATACTTGAAATAAAGCTATGTTTTTACGTACAAAGATACACAGTTCAAATATATATAAAGATGGGAGTGGTAGTATTTTGAGCTTTTTAAAGATTGGGACACAGCTTTGTAATGGTTGTGCTTTAGTCATTGAACGAATACATTTTTTTTGGGCTCGGAACGCTTTAATAGTATCAACAGAATTTCCCCATATAATTATGCCGTATCGAAGAATTGATGCTACGTAACCATGATACGAGGCATTAAGTGCTGCGCTGATACCAGTACCACCACGCGAGTTATTCTATTTAAAGCAAAAACAAATCTTTGTACCTTAGCGCATAGTTTTTCTATATGCACTTTCCAGTTACAATATTTATCCAATGTTATACCCAAGAAAGTCGCACTTTCAACCTCTTCTACAGCATTATCTGCATATTTTATTTCCAATTGGTGACGTGTGCTATTATAAGCTTGGAATTGCATTAGTTTCGTTTTACTTATATTTACATGTAAATTGTTGTCTTTAAGCCATTCAACAATAAATAAATAATAATTATTTTGTTTAATGTGTCGCTAATTTCTTTTACGTAATTGATGATATTACCATCGGTGAGTTTAATGCTAAGAGTGGTATCGTCAGCGTACAGAATGCAAGAGTGTGGGGTTACGTTGGACAAATCATTGATATACAATAAGAACAAAAAGGGACCTAAAATACTGCCCTGGGGAACACCACATGAGTTTAGACGATAAGTGGATCTATATATTTTCTTCTCTGATAATGTGTGCCTACATATTTCTACGCATTGTTGGCGATTATTTAAATAAGTTTCTATCCATTGTAGTGCGTTTCCTCTAATCCCATAACGATTTAGTTTCAAAAGAAGCAGTTTATGATTTACGAAGTCAAATGCTTTTGACATATCGAGAAATATCGATGCTATTGGCTTTTTATCGTTCAGACTAGAGGTAATCAGTTTCATAAGAGAAAAACATGCAAGAGTTGTAGATTTATTTTTTCTGAAACCGAACTGTTCTTCTTTCAAAATGGAGTGTTTTATTATAAAGGAGTGTAGTTTATCGAACATGACTCTTTCAAAAATCTTGGAAATTACGGGTACTAGAGTAATCGGTCGATAATTATTCATGTCATTTTTATCCCCTTTTTTGTATAATGGTTTGACTACAGAAAATTTTAGTCTGGTGGGGAATAAGCCTTGAAATAACGATAGATTGATAATATGGGTGAGTGGAGGTGATAGATATTTAGAGCAACGTTTAATTATTTTCGTATTAATGTCGTCATAACCGGTTGAGTTAGTTGAATTTAAAGAATTTATTATTTTATGAACCGAGTCTTCATTAGTTGGAGTCAAGTAAATGCTATCTGATATGTCAGTGATGGTATGATTTTAGTTGATAGGGGTTTCAGAATCAGGGGTTTTAGGTTTGTTTGTCATGTTTATAAAAAAAATCATTAAATTTATTGGCAATTATATCGGCGTTAGTGTAAGTGCAATGATTAATTTTGATACAGTTTATTTCAGCGTTACGAGTATCATCCATATCTGTACTATTCTTTTTAATAATGTCCCAGGCAGCTTTACATTTGTTGTTCGACTGTAGTATATAGCGCGTATTATCAATTTTCTGTGCATGTAATATACACCGTCTTAGTATACTTGTGTACTTTTTGTAGTTTTTTAGGTTTTGATTTTTATTGGAGTTAAATAATTTGTATTTTAGGTACATACTTCGTTTCTTGACACAACATCTTTTTATTCCTTTTGTTATCCATTTACTTTTCGGCGGCTTGTTTGTAATTTTTACTTTTAGTATGGGAAAACAGAGATTATAAAAAAGGGACAGTGTATCATGAAAGTGATTGAATTCTATGTCAGTATCATCTGAGTTGTATGTTTTTGAAAACGAAAGAGACGATATGCATGATATAAACTTTGCTATGTTGTTTTGACTTAAACCTCTTTTCTTTTGGAACCAAAATTGTTTCCTGCATCTTGCAGTTTGTACATACGCATTGAAACAAATGGACTGACCGGTCTCATGATCTGATAATCCAAGGCTATGTATTTGAGGCTGAACGTTTGATATGTCGCTTGCGATAAGATCTATGCATGATGATTGTCTAGTGGGTTTAATAATGTGGTTAGATATGTTATAGTTCTGTAAAATACATTCTAATTCTTTAAAATTATTATTACGCTTTAATGCGTCAATGTTCCAATCTCCACACAGTATTATATTATTTTTATTTCGTTTTGTTAATTTCTTTAAAATAGCCTCTAGGTTTTTTAAGAACAAACTATATACAGATGACAAAGACCTTAACAGTGATAATTTCTATTGCACAATATTCAAAATCATATACTAAAGGCGTATCCAAGTTGGGGATAGGTTTACATTCGAGATCCTTTTTAACCATTATGCAAGTCCCACCTCGGCGCTGATGAGGTCTTGAGAAAGATGATGACTTCTTATTTGACTGGCTCTAGTTTCATTTCTGAAGCAATAGCCTTGTTTTATTCCAAATCACACAACATCCTCGTCCTACCCTTATCCAATATAAGGGTCAGTGTAGCATATCCCCTTCATCTATATATAACTGTATTTCTAGTCTTCACGGCTTTTCTAGCCACACAAAAAGGATGAGGTTCTCAAGTCAGTATTTTTTTTATTGTTTGTTTGTTACCTCAGAACTCCATCGTTTATAAACCGAATTGGGTTTTTTTATTTGAAAGAATATACTTTTAGATTGGTCCCATTTTTATCAAAATCTAATTCTGATAATGGGATCCATGAGGAATTGAGGGAACTTCTCAAATATTAAAGGCATATATATAGCGATTTTTGTATTTTCATTAACAAGTCAATAATTTGCATTCAGTAAGTACCATTTAGTGAAGTGGAACTGATGACGGAGACCACAGGATGGCCACCACAACTCCTAAATATTACTTATGTTCACGGGTGGCGATGATATCTCGATTCAGATAGTTCAGCGACTATAACGTAGCAAACTTAAATAAATCGATTTAATTCTTATCAAAATGGTACCATCGAACTGATCTGATGATGAAGCCGGAAGGTAGGCACCGGAACTCTGCAATAAAACAATGTATCCTAGCCGTATTTGGGCATATTGGAGTTTTCATGAAATGCACCCTAGCTGTAAATGATTTTTAACCGACTTCAAAAAAAAGGACGAAGTTCTCAATTCGTCTACTTATATTATATGTTCGGGCAATACTTATTTGTTTATGAACTGGCATAAAACTAAAATACAGATCCAAAGACACCGACTTCCGAAATTAAAGTTATTTTTCATTTTGTAGTGTTTTTTGGAAGTCTGTTATTTTTTTTTTTGTAAAAAGTTTTTTTATCTTACAGTTTCTTGTTTTGGTATTCACCTACTATTAAAGTCATTCAAATAACGTTAGCAATAAATTTATGGGTGTAGGGGAAGGACACAAAAAATAGATACTTAATAGGAATGAAAAAAAAAAGGGGATTGTATGATAACGTGACAGCTAACAGGGCAGAATGGAGGAAAAATACTATGCGCTGACCCCAAATGATAATGGGCCAAATAATTTATTTCAATTAGGCCATTAAGAGCAAGAAGAAGATTCAAGCAAGAAAATACTAATGGTATTTCAAATGAAGCTTGATCAAATATATAATTTTATACGCTAGTAATCACAAGTAGTGCGACTAAAGGCATTAATTTTCATCCGTGAAATCCAATTGTTTTTATAGGCTATTAAACTCAACTACAAATTGTTTTTCCTAATAGGAAGTGTAAAATATTGATTTTACACCTCGGTCTTTAGATTAACTTTGTAAATTCATTAGTATGCCTACCTTGTTTTTTATTATCTTTTGAAAATTAAATCATAAGATACCATAAAATTAAACCAGAAGAATCGTTTTTTTTTTTTTATTTAACCTTTTCTGTCCCACCTCCGAGCAAAGGTCAGGCCCTTCATTCCTTCCACTTATCTAGATATTTTGCTTCCTCTTGCCAATTCTTGCGAAAACCATCCTTTGTACTACATCATCATTCATCATCATTCTCCTGCCCTTATCCCAACTGATTTGGGGTCGGCGCAACATGTCCCTTTCTACCATACTTCTCTATTAGTCGTCATCTCGGTAGTCACTCCCTTTCTAGCCATATCATGTTTCACGCAGTCCATCCATCGTTTCTTTGGTCTTCCCCTACTCTTATAGCCATCGACATGCATACTCAAAACTTTCCTCACGACACTTTCCTCATTCCTCCGCATCACATGCCCATACCATGACAACCGATTTCCGCACAACTTTTCAGTCACCTTTGTACTACTACAAAAAATAATAATTTTGTCTTTTTTCAGATTTTAAATACTGGGATTATAAAGTGTACACAAGCAAATGAAACATCGACAAACAATTTGTCTAAAAATAATGAAGAAACAACTAAAAACCCAACAGAACTAGAACCAGCTAAAAAGAGTGAGGCTCCATCGAAAGTAGAAGCACATGAAAAAAGTAGGGTATCATCAAAAGCAGAACAGAAAGTACATGTAGAAGAAGCCAGTGATGTGCCAGAAAAGAAAGACGATAAACCGGAAGTAAAAGAACCAAAAGCCAACAAATCTAAGACAGAGGACGTTACCGAGAAGACTGTCACTAATGATAATACAAAGTTTTTACCGGACATATTAAAAGGAGCTTCTGTTGAACACTCAAAATCTCTTCTTGAGTTTCCCAAAAATATTCTAGGACCAGTTAATGGTAAGTCTTAGCCTTTTATTTTCAAAGCAATGAAAAATAAAAATACTTAAAGATTATGAAGACATAATTGACATTCATCACTCGCACTGGTATCACATAGTAGATTAAGGACCTCTCACAGAGAAGAGGCTTGTTTCTCAGCAGAGGGAACAATAAAGGCTGACAATTATAATTATTAAAATGTAATAGTCTTCTTTCGAGTAATTAATTAGTAATATTCTGTCACCATTGATAATTCATTATACTCTATTATCTGTAATACGACTGTGATCAATGCTTTCAATTGTATATTGTTTGTGATAAGACTTTCTAAATCCTTATTATAGAGCTTTACAACTTTTTTTTAAATTATTTAATAATTTTAATGAACTTAGGTTCATTAATGTTTCTGTTAACATAATATATCGGGACCCTTTGGAAGGCGTATGAGGGGCCGGAGGCAACTCGCAGAAGCCACTTAGACAATTTTAAATGAGGCACCAACCGATGAATTTCCCTGTATTCACCATGTAAGTGCACCAAAGGACAGCCCCCGGTTGGTGCTGGACTATTGCAGCTTTGGAAAGACGACCACTGCCTGACGTGATATTTTCATGAATGTTTTTATTATTACAGTTGTTGGTGCGAAGATCGAAGGAGTCGTTTCCAGAACCATAGATACTGCAAAGGATCTTGCAGGTGGCACCTTCAAATTTTTAAGAAATTCTGCAACAAGTTTATTTGAAAGTTGATTATTACTTTTAATTATACATAGCAAAAATAAAAAGTATTTGTCTCTAAATTCAACACTGTGAATTCTGTTTTAGTATTTTAACTTTTTTTAGAACTATATTAAAGCTTATTTGAAACAATTTAAGCTACTTTTTGTGAAACAGAGTCCCATTATCCAACCATTATTTTTTTCATTTTCATCAGTAATCCTTTGAGTGATGCAGAGACAAACAGTGGCTGCAATAACGAAAATTGTGGAATAATTATTTATTTAAATAAAACTATATACATACATATACCTATTAAATCTTTAAATATAATATATACGAGTACCTATACCTAAATAAACATAAATATTAGACCAAATAAATCATTATATTAATACGTGAAGCGAAAACTTTGTAACCCTTTTTACGAAAATTACGCGACGGAGGAGTATGAGTTAAACACATAACATCACGCCTGTAATCCCCGAAGGGTTAGGCAGAGGTGTACTTACCTATACCTACACCCACATTTCGCCAGTTATGTTTAAGTCCCATGTAATAGGGGGCGAGCCTATTGCCAGCAAACGGGCACAAATCCAGACTCCAGGCTGCTACTGAGCTGCCTGGAGATATCGTGGCCCTGGGCACGGGTGGGTTTCAGTCAGTAAAAGTCTGACACGCCCTCCCGCTCCGCCCAGAGAAGCCGGGAGAAGTTATTTGATAATTTCCCACCCAAAAAAAAAAAAAAAAAAGGCTGCTACTGAGGAATCCCTAATGGAAAATCCCAATAACACTTTGCCTGACCTGGGAATCGAACCCACGACCTCATGCTCACCAGTCGCGCTTGCAACCACAAGACCAACGAGGCAGTCAAATATGAGTCGAGTATGAGTTAAAGTTTATATTATTATGGAGGAGGAGTGCAGAAAGCTAATATTTTTTATATAATATGCATTACAAATAAAATAAATTAATAAAAAAAATATAACACACACTACTATGCGTTTGACACACACACATAGTACCAGAGTTTCATGACTTGAAGATAGACAGGTGACAGAAGTGACAGCTTGACCATGGAATACCACTCATGGAATTAGTAAGTTATATATAGATTGTAAGTAGAGGGAGTCAAATTTCGACCAGTGGGCGACCACTAGTACACATAAATCATGAATATACTAAAACAGATAAAACATTACCGTTGTGATGATACTGCCAGCTTTCTTACGAATGTGCTCGCGAACTTTAACTTTAAAGGATAATCGGTTGGTTGCCATCCTGATTTCCTGGGGGAGCGCATTCCGCAGAGAGACAGACTGAACGAAGAAGCAAGAGTGAATGAAGTCTATGCGGTGAGTGGGACATTGAAGAAGACGATTGTGTGTTGAATGTAGGTTTCTATTGTGGTTGGCAAATATATACTACCCCTCACCCCCTAAGTCGGGATGTAATTTACTGAAAGTGGTGGGCTAGATAACTAACATGTATGTACATGGGATTTATAAACATTTCTAGCAATATGTGAATGTTCTCTACAGCCTCTGTCTACACCCAAGCGGAAAATACCGTACAAATTTGGTACTAATTACACTAAGTTCAAGTCTTTAGTCATTTAAATAATATATTTACGACTTGACAAAACATAGAGATTTCTTTATTTTATTTTGTAAGTTTAATATTAATGCATTACATAAACAATTTTTTTTTCTAACGGTGGAAACCGCATCAAAATTCGTTGTGTTTAGAAGATCAACACGAAAAGCAACTTTATTTTATGTACACGCCCACGTTTATATTCAAGAGTAATGTATGTAACAGCTTTAAACGATTGTACCCAAGAATTAGGATCTTAATTATTATACGAAACACAACCCTTAGAGTCTGTAGCATCATTATTTTGTGCAATTATCGAAATATACTCTCTAGAATTATCTTGAATTGTTATAGGTACTGAGTTAACTTGGATATTGTAATTATAAAATGTTTTTTGGAATTATCTGAGGCTGGCTTCTTATTTACGTTGATTAATTATTAACATAGTGTTCCACTGCTGGGACACAGGTCTCCTGTCTGTGAGAGGGAGTGGGCCGTAATCTTCCACGCGGGCCCAGTGCGAGTTGGTTGAGGTCACTTCTCTTCGTATTTTTGGTTCTAGAACATGCTAGTTTCCTGTTTTCCTTTAACGTTTTGAGAGCAGTGGTGATTAAATAATTTACACAAAGTAAAGCGCCTGTCAGCGTTCGAACCTACAATCTACAACTCGTAAGTCGCGGCAGTCACCACTGGGCCACCACTGCTCTTAACATTCATCATCTGCCTATCCTTTTCCCAACTATGTTGGGGTTGGCTTCCAGTCTAACCGGATGCAGCTGAATTCCAGTATTTTATATGGAGCGACTGCCTATCTGACCTCCACAACCCAGGTACTGGGTAATACGATACCCCTTGGTAAGACTGGCTGTCAGACTTTCGGAATTCTGACGACAAGTAACGACTGTCCAAGATCCACGAATGACAGCTGGGATCAAACGGCTTAACGTGATTTTCGAGGCACGGAGGGGTCTTGGTAGGCATATTAAGATGGTCATCCATCCGCAGACTAACCGCGCCAAGCGTAGCTTAACCTAGTTCATCGTCCCGTGTGACTGTTAGTACTTAGCCACATGCTCTTAATATTATAATTATCAAAATAAACATGATTTGACTATCTCTCAGACTGTTTATGATGCTTTACTTTACGGCGTAGATATGCTTCTCTCGACTTATTAGTGTCTAGATCACGATAAGGGCTCCGTTTGAGTCTGTAACTAGAGGGACTATCCCGAAACAGGTTTGTTAGAAAAACTGAAATCATAACTTTATTTATCCTAATCCTAACCAACGTTATAAATGCGAAAGAGAGTTTGCTACTTTGTTACGATTTCACGCTAAAACGGCTGAACGAATTTTGATGAAATTTGGCACATGGGTAGACCGTGACCTGAGTTAGGACATGTCGGTAGTACAGTCGGTGACCAAAATTACCTGCCCCCTCTTCCATTATTCTTCTTTTTAAGGGGGGTGAGATAATGCTGGTCACTAACTACATTCCCGTGGGATAATTTCCAACTTGCACGCGGGTGAAGCCGCGGGCAAAAACTAGTCAATCCTATATCATCTTCAAAATACGCATGCTAAATCGAACAATAAATAAAGGTACAACTAGAAAAAAATGCAACAGTCTTTAGCCATCAATGTTCTTATCAACACACCACAGTTATCCCAAAACACGGGTTGAAACACCATAAAACGTTAATAAATATCATAAAGTGTACATGGTGGTGAACGAATATTTTCACTTAACACTCCTATCTTATCTTGGCCGCCATTTTGAAGCAAGTGCGAACATCTCGCTACACGATCACATTGAACAGGGCTGGTACACGCAGGAGCGCTTGCTTTAAATTGCACATAGATCTGCGCGTCAAAACAGATCGTAATGTTTGAGAAATATACGGGTGGCAAAACATGAAATCAATCAAGAATTGGCAACCATGGTATATTGTTTTTACTAAAACAACAGTGGTTCTTGGGAAGAAGTTCTTTGACGCGGCTTGCGGTAGAAGTAAACTGGCAGAAATCGTCACGCGAAAAAGCATTCATACTTGAAACATTCTCCTTCTCATTCGAGAGAAAGAAAAAGTGTGAATTTGCTAAAAAAAAATCCAACATGGCGGCAAGTAAGGGTAAGAAGGAACTTCGTTCCTGACGGGGTCCCTGAGAACACGGTTTTTTTTCGTGATAGCTGACAGACAGGTCTGGCGACGGCTCCAGATGAAAAGTGGCTACGCCAATAGCACTTTCGTAGACAAACCCTTTCACAAGGATGCGATTTACAGTTAGCAACAGGTTTGGTCTTAGCCTCATGCAAAACAAACTGAAAACAATTATGATAAAATCAATCTGCCTAGCCTTTTCCCAACTATTTTGGGGTCGGCTTCCAGTCTAACCGGATGCAGCTGAATTCCTGTATTTTACATGGAGCGACTGCTCTGACCTCCACAACCCAGTTACTGGATAACACGAGATCCCTTGGTAAGACTAGTTGTTCGATCGACCCGTGTTACTGTTATCATTTAGCCACGAGTCCCTCAACTGAAAAGATTATTATGATATACGAATAAAGCCGATACGATTTGAACTAAAAGGTTTGACACCCCTGCCTTAGAGCAAAGGTTATGATGTCAAGTATTCAGCGCGATAGAAAATGTACGTGAAAGTGCATGCCTTAAATGGAATCTGAAAAGCTAACGACGTTCGATTTCTGTTTACAGTGTGTTTATTATCTATTGGATATATTTATGAGGCTAGTAACATTTGTAATACCTTATTTATCGCCAGTTCCTCTATACGAAGTCACCAATTGTTTATACATTACCAACACTTATAGCTTCAGTATTGATCCCTAATGTGGGAAGTTCATTTTATTTTACCCAATTTACATACATAGGTACAAAAACTCACGCCTTCCTCCCATGGGGCACAAACTACAGAACGCCATCTGCTACGATCCTTACCTTATCCTTTTGCTTCTTTTGTGTTCATACATCTGGTCAAACACGCACGACGGTGGCCAGTTCACCAATCCCTCACCAAAAATACTACCCCACATATGTCCAATTTCTCTTCAAACGCAGTATCCAGAAATGTAGAATCTCCAAATTCTACCCAAAATTCGCCATATCCAGGTACACAAACACAGATACCTACATCCTACACCATTCAAGCTTGAATTGGAACTCGATGCTTTGTATATATCAAAGACAAGCAATATACTAACAGCTTTGGCCATTATAGTATTGGAGTTAATATTAGCTATACAGGATTAAATTAAATAGCTAGTGATAGTCCACAGATGTGATGGGTAAGGATATCTAAACACGACAAAAGAAATTTTGATTTAACGATTTTGTTTTGGGGTCAACCAGCTCTTGTAGTGTTGTTACTTGAAGAAGGAGTTAAGAAAATCTATTTTTGGGTTCCGTACCCAAAGGGTAAAATGGCTAAGTAAAATTACTAAGGCTCCGCCGTCTGTCTGTCGGTCTGTCTGACACCAGGCTGTATCTCATGAACCGTGATAGTTAAACAGTTGAAATTTTCACAGATGATTTATTACTGTTGCCGCTATAGCAACAAATAAAACAATAAAAACCAGAATAACATAAATATTTAAGGGGGCTCCCATACAACAAATGTGATTTTTTTGCTCGATATTGATAACGGTAACAGGTACGGGACGCTTAAAATGTTCACATAATATTTAGTTATATGTGCACTTTAAAAATAAATAACTAAATTAAAATAAAAAAAATATTTAAGGGGGGCTCCCATACAACAAACGTGATTATTTTGCCATTTTTATAGATAATGGTACGGAACCCTTCGTGCGCGAGTCCGACTCGCATTTGGCCGGTTTTTTTCAATCATCTGATATTACATCAATCAATCTGCCTAGCCTCGCAATTTTGTTAGGGTCGACTTCCAGTCTAAGCTGAATACCGGTATTTTACATAGAGCGACTGCCTATCTGACCTACACAACCCAGTAACTGGGCAATACGATACCCCTTGGTAAAACTGTTTGTCAGGCTTTTGAGCTCTTGACGACCCATAACGACTATCCAAGATCTACGAATGTCAGTCGGGACCAACGCGCAACGGCAAAACTTGTTTTCCGAGGCACGGAGGAGTCTCGGTATGTAAAGATCGACACCCATCCACGAATCAACCCAGGCAAGCTTAGCTTAAACTGATGGATAGACCCGTGCACCTGTTATTTCTTAGTCACGAGCTCCGTTGCAAAAGCTAAGTATTACATACAGTGAGTTATCTGAAGGCTCGCTATAGATAGAAAAGACTCGCAAAGGCATTCTAGAATCCTTATATTGACTATCAATGACGATGTTTGAGTGTATACTGCACATACTTCTTTGGAAAATACAGATGAAACATAACACAACATCACGCCTGTACTGTCTGAAGGGTTAAGCAGAAGCGTACCTACAGTACACCCTAATTTCACCAGTTATGTTTAAGTCCCATAGGGGGCGAGTCTATTGCCATCAACCGGGCACAAACCCAGACTCCGGGCTGCTACTGAGAAATTCCAGATTAAGAAACCCAATAACACTTTGCCCGACCTGGGAATCGAACCCAGGTCCTCATGCACAGCAGCAGCGCTTGCACTAGACCAACGAGGCAGAATACATGTATTTTTAACAAAACTAACTTCAAATCTCACTTAGTACCTACAATTGACACAAAGCGAGTTTACTACCTAAACCAGCTTTGGCATTATATACTAAACAATGCAGCAAAACCCCAATTATTAGCGTATTTCCAATCGCAACGAAAACTCATCTTATCCATATTACCCAAGCATCTAATAATATAGATATTGTCTAAATATTTGAAAGTGTACCGTTTGCTATCTCTTGGAAGGCTGCCAACGCTTAAATACTGCAAAACCATCTTGCAAATGCAGTTCCAATAACGTACAGCCAGATAATACAACTGAAATGTACGAAATGAGAATATTGAGTACACTTGGTAATAATGTTTAGAAGTGGGTCATAAAATTGAGTTAGTGGGATTGAGATTTCTTTAAGTTGACGTATGGGATAATCTGAAGAAGTTTAAGACAGAGGCGGATCTCTTTAATATAAAATATGATAAATAAATAACGTTTATTTATCCAAAGTTTGAGCACAGTGGTAGATACACCAAAAAGATACATTATTGTTTGTACAAAATAAGAAATAATATATAATGTTTTCATTATATTATTACTTGTGTAAGGATGAGAAAGTACCTTGGAACGGGTATTCATTAAGATACTGCAGGAATAACTGCATTTTTTGAAGTTCACTTAGGGCTACAGCACCTTATCATAGATCCTTGTGATTGATTTGTTTAACCAAATCAGCAAAACACTAAGTCCTGTATTACAGAACGTCACTCAATACTCAAGCATTACTTAAAACTTGTTTCAACCAATGAAATGGCTTGAATCGAGCTTTAAGTAAATGTACGAAATTTTAACTTAATCGGTAGATTAGATTCGTAGCAAATTGGCTGTGACAGCAGACGATTCTATAGGATCACTCGTCTGTCTGTCTTTCCGATGAAAAGACAGAGCCCATAAAAGGGTTCTGTTTTTTCATTCGGACATACGGAACCCTAAAAAGCTATACCATAAATACCAATGGAGAGGATCAATTAAATATATCCCATAAATAATAAAAAGTAAGCAAAATTGTAGAGGAATCTACAATTATTTCACTTAGGTACTCTTCAAATTGTTTCCCTTGAAGGTGGCTTAGTCAATACTGAGCGCTCCAGGGCTAACGCACACAGAAACAATGTACACGTGCATCTAACATACCAACGCTTTCTGAGATAAAAACATCCAAACTTACACCTTAACTGAATTATTTTCAGAGAAAATTAAAATCCCTTTACAATTCAACTAAATACACAAATCAAATTAATACCACGAGGAAGTCGTAAAAAATGTTCAAAAATCCATAAATCGTGTCTGTGAGTGAATTCAACATGGCATATCAAACTCAATGAAAGCAAGTCTATCCACATTGACTTCAACAATAAAAAGCCACAATACTTCCCGGTATTCATAAATAATCAACAAATACTACTGCTAAGCATCTCGGTATGCCCCTGGATTCCAAATTGCATTGCAAAGAGCATATAAAAAAGAAAAGAGCCGAATTAAATATTAAATAAAAAAAAAATATCGGCTACTTGGTAAATTATAGTCACCATTGTTAATATCTAACAAATTGTTGTTATATAAACAAGTTTTAAAGCCTATATGGACCTACGGTATTTAGCTGTGGGGCTGCACCAGCCAAAATAATCGTCCAATCATACGTTTTCAAAAAAAAGATAGATACGGGATATAAGTCAACGTGCCCTGGTACATTAGAAACAGCGACCTCCACCGGGACCTCAAGATGGATGTCATAAACTTACATGGCTATAAAATATAATATGGAGTAGCTCATGAACGCAGACTTCATCGTCACGTGAATGTCGAGGCAATCCAGCTCCTTGACATTACTGAATTTGTGCGAAGACTACTCGTAAAAAGAGTAAAACCTTTTCCCCCTTATTACAAGACAAGGTTTATCTTCAGACCCAGGTTTAAAACAAGGAGTCATTATGGAATTTCGAACTTTATTCCGACTATGGTAAAGTTCCTAAACACAAAACTGACAACTTAGTACGGAACTAAGTTTTCAGTTTTGTATAAAGAACGGTATTTCAATCACTGTTACGTTCTTATTACAAAAACTGGCTGCATGGCTTAAGCCATGTCAAAATATAAATCTTGTTTTGTAATAAGGCGGTTAGAGTTAGTTTAGTGCAGTGCGAGTAAACATAAACTGTAGTGCAAGTGCTGACAAAGAACACGTGAATTAAGTGTCTTCTCCTTAACATTAAGTGAAAAAGAAAGACAGTATTGGAAGATTTATTTATTTTATAGTTACCTACTTAGCAGATTAAGTTATATTTAAATTACTTATAATAGGCTAGATTCGGACGAGTCTGTGTGGTGCCGGACGTAAAGAATAGCACCATCCTATTTCTTCCCGTGGGTGTCGTAAAGGGACTTACTAGAGAATGGGCAGCAGCGCTCTCTATGTATTTTGACACCATACTGCGATCGCCAACCCACTTGCCAAGCATGGCGATTACGACAACCCTTTGGGGGAGGTCTATATCCAGCAGCGGACGTCTTTCGGCTGAAATAATGATAATGAGGCTAGATTGCGATGAGGCTGCGATACTTTACAAAAGGAAAATTAAAAATAAAGTTAATACGTTGAACACATGAAGCAAAAGCAAGCCAAGGAAACATAACGAAATACTGCAACATTCTTAGAGCATGTATTTTTTATCAAAGCGGACGGCCGGACACCCGGACAGCCGGGAAAAGCTTTCGTTTGATGATGCGATGCAGCTTATTTTGCCGGACCGACTTTAATTAGTTAAAAGCAAACTACTCTTTGAAATTGTTGAGACAGACTAATACTGTTAATATAAAAGAAGCATTAGGGGAAAATGGACGCTGTACGATACTTAGCTCAGTATTTATTTGCTGTTTGATCTATAAAAGATAGTGTAAATGGAATAGCAGGCAGAGTACGTAGATATGATTAAATTCTAGGAATTTCAGAGAGCGTGTCTTTACATGGGTTTTTGTTTATATGAAAAATGTTTCATTAGCGATCTATTTTATTTTATCAGATGAGTTTGTTGCGTCATTTCTTCTTCCCAGCTAAAGCACTAGGAAGTAGTGAAGGGCGGGCTGCAGGGCGGTCTTATGTAATTTTGACGTTCGAAAAGTACGGATTCTCAGCCTGGTTTGAATAAATGACTTAAGATTTTGATGAGAAGGTTTGTCAGGTTTTGTTGTGTTTTATCAGTTTGTGGTATGTAAAAAGTAAAGAGTCTTCATAGTGAACAACGTAAAAACGCAATGAATATTGCTCAATTGTCAAAATGAAAGAGATTGCGAGTACGTAAAGCGGGCCTTACTTGCTTACACCTACAATGACATTGTCAATCAACTCAGCCGATGGCAGTACACTGCTGGAGATATATCTCTCCCAGGCTACGCCACAACACCCTGACCTCCACCATCCCGATCCAGTCTGTCCCAGCCACCTTCTTAAGGTCGTCGGTCCGTCTAGCTGGGCGGCGTCCCACACTACGCTTGCCAATGCAGTCTCCACTCCAGGACTCGTCTGCTCCACCGGCCATCGGTCCTTCGACAAACATGGCCCATTATTTGTATTCAAAAACAGTTTAATAGAGACTAAAAGGTTGTGTTTTTGAGCGTTAATAGTGTTCCAGGGGTATTTGTAAAGGGGATGATAATATATGTGTAAGAATTCATGTTTTAAAACAAAGAGAATTGATGGACACAGAGCCCTTTAAAAGGTAAATATAGGTATGTAAATATGATAAAGATGTGGCTTTGAATAGCAAAATACCACATTACGCACTGCCACTTCAGTTTGCTTACTCTGCAAGCTATGTCGGTAAGTCCGGTTCATTCCCGGATAAGTTAATTCCTGATTGTATCCTTCAAAGAGACTCCAAGCACAGCCCGCTTTATGGCGCGCAGAGCGACTAAGAATTTGTGGACCAGGGCGATTGTCAGGGTCCACGTTTCGGCATCGTGTGTCATGACGGGCAGGACGCACGGCCTTAGTCTTTATTCGTGCAAAAAGTGTGTTTAGATTTTAAGGGAATAATATTGTTATGTTCATTACGGTACTATTGAAATTATTGTACTTACTTTTATAAATATGCAAAGAAAAAATGCAAAAAAAAAATTACAAGATGTAATTAATGCTCTAAACACCGAATATGCAATTAAAAAAAACTGTTACGCTGCGCGCGAATCTGTAGAAGCCTTAATGTGGTAGTAACCACATTAAGGCTTCTACAGACTCGCGCGCGTGGCAGGCAGCGACAAAGAAATTGTGCTACTAGTGTCGCGTCGCGCCCGCGATTTCGCACCAGTCTGTACGAGACTCCACCATATTATTCGGTGGGGGGAGCGAAATATGTGTTTAATAAAACTCGTTTATGTTTCATTTGTCAAAATTTGCGCATTGGTTATTTTTTTTTCCTGTATAGTACATACTAATTGCATATCACAGGTTAAGTACAATAATCGTGCCACATAACATAGCAATGAATAACTAGCCAAAGGATTATTATCACATGTGACCGCGAGCTACCCGGATTTAAGATCCTCCTAAATAAATTAGTTAGTCAAACCCTTTTACAAATGATATCGGGTATAATTCTATGATCATTATAATGATGGATTGAGGGACAGGATTATGGTGAAATATAACTTTAAATAATTTCCAGTTTCGTTATTCTGCCCTAATTATTAAATTTCTGCATATGGAGATATTGAAATTAAATGTATGTAGTTTTAAAACAGATTTTTTTTTTATAACAGACATAAAACTGTATTTTTTGGACGAGCGTGGACAACTTTTTTATTATTTTAAAAATATAAATAAAGCCTGTATTTTTCTGTACAGAAACTACTACCCGCCTCACTTTATTCTCGTTGTTGTTCAGGTGGGAGACGTCAGAGTTACAGTTGAACCAGAAACGGTAAGTGAGTCGGAAATGTTCGTGTTTCCGAATTAGCACGAACGTCGCGCCACAGAATAAGCCTTTACAGAGGCAAAGCTTCTAAGTTTTGTACTGCCGCGCTTTGTAGTACGTAGTGCTCCTATACTTGCGCGTTTGTATGAGGTTTTGTATAAGGTTGTTCGAGAATACGTTTACCTCGGGCAGACTTTGCAATTTGGTAAAAACAACTTTGAGAGGGAGGTTAACAGAAGAATTCAGCTGGGCTGGGCAGCATTTGGGAATCTTAGTCGGCTCACCTACACTTATAAAATGAATGGTAGCGCTATTGCTAGAACATCTGGAATGAAGGATCTAGGTGTCACATTTGACAACAAGCTAACGTTTCATGATCACATGGTAACGGTAGCAAAAGATTAATTTAGGCGATTAGGTTTCATTCTGCGCAATGCTAAAGATTTTAGCAACATCAGCACTATTAAATCTATTTTTAATGTACTTGTTCGTAGCAAACTGGAGTCCAGTGCATGCGTCTAGAACCCGCACGAAAAGAAGTACACTTTACTCTTAGAAAAGGTGCAAAAGGTTTATCTTAGGTATCTATATAAACGTTTGAATGGATATTATCCGTTTATGTACCTGTTAGCGACGCGCTCATATTTTTAGATTTATAGTATGTAGTAGTATTGTAGATAATAACATATATGTAAGTATAACCTAAGTATAGATGTATGGGCCGCTGGACCCCCACCCACCACGCCGGCAGTTCAGTCCGTGCGAGCATTGCAAGCGGGTGCGCTTGTACGTTTTACCTTGTCTTGTTATTTTATCAGTGTCTTTTCCAAAATATAAGTTGTCTTTTTTTTTTTTTTTTGGGTGGGAATTCATCAAATAACTTCTCCCGCTCTGGGCGGAGCGGGAGGGAGTGTCAGACTTTTACTGACTAAAACCCACCCGTGTTCCTTCCGTTGCCTGTGTGCCAGGGCTACGATATCCCTTTCGGACAAACTCGCAACCCTGGCAGGCATTGGTCCTAACGGACCCCGTCAGTTTGTGCTGACATCTCTTTGAGGCGCGCGTGGAACACAACGCGCCGTCGACCCGGGCCTGGTCCTTATCGGACGGCGAGCTACCCATCGCTCACCGTCCGCAGGCCCGCGCCTACGGTGGCCGGAAATCGGCTTGCGACTCCCGACGCCCGGGGCGTCTCCTGCGGCGACTAGGGGCGCGAGGGCGCGAACCTTGTCTCACCCTCACGCGTTCCGCCTCCTCCTTCGCTAGCATAACTGCTTCGCAGAAGGAGGTGACGGCCTCCCATGCACTCTCGCTCCGAACCATGGCCTGAACCAGGGCCGGACGCGAGAGATCGCCGCCGCCGATCGCCTCCGTGAGGACACGGCGGTGCTCCGCCCAAGCTGGGCAGACCTCCACCGTATGCTCCACCGTGTCCTCCGGGCGATCCACACAGTGGTGACACCCGGGCGTTTCCTCCCGCTTAATCCTAAACAGGAACCTCCCGAAACATCCATGTCCGGTGAGGACCTGCGTCAGGCGGAAGGTGAGGACGCCGTGGCGCCTCTCCAGCCACTCCTCAAAGAGGGGACTTATCGCCACAATTGTGGCGTGCCCAGCGCTGGGTTGCGACAATCGCACTCTCCATGTCGCCATGAGATCCCTCCGGAGATCCGTCCGCTGTGCCGCGATTTCTTGCGGCAGCGGAGTTATGCCCCGGAGTTTCGCCTCTTCGCGCCACACCCAAATGTGCGCGAGGACTTTCGCCTCCAGATCCCATGGCGGCAATCCGGCAAGGAGGCTCGCCGCCTCACGGGAGATCGTGCGGTATCCCCGTACCATCCTGATGGCCATGACCCTTTGGGACGCGTTCAACCGCTGCGCTGGTCGCAGCCTCAGAGAACGCGCCCACACCGGTGCCCCGTAAAGGGCCATGGACCGCACGATCCCCGCGTAGAGCCTCCGGCAGGAGGCGTTTGGACCCCCTAGATTGGGCAGGAGCCGCTTCAAAGCAGCCCCGGCCCGCTCCAGTCTGGGAGCCAAATGTCGAAAATGCTCCACGAAGTTCCACCGGCTGTCGAGGACGAGTCCCAGGTACTTCATCGTCGACTCGACGCCGATGTGAACCCCTCCCACCGTTATCTGGGAACCCGACAGTGGCGCGTTCCGAGGACCATAAAAACACATGGCCTCGGACTTGTGCAATGCCACCTCGAGTCCCAATTGCCGGATCCTATCGACGATTGTCGCAACCCCACGTGCCGCCAATTCGGCCGCCGCCTGATGCGAACTCACTTGTGCCAGGACTAGCGTGTCGTCAAATATAAGTTGTCTAAGCTACCTTTTCGTTTCACTTCGCCGATTACCACCTACAACATTTACAAGGTAAAACGTACAGTACCCTTCGAATTTTCTTTTAGGCTGTTTAGGTTACAATTCTCTCGAGGTTAGAAGAAAAAATTACCAAATTATTAATATGTGTAAGATCCTTCGCGGAAAAACAGATGCTCCTGAATGGTATGACGAACTGTCCCATCTTTTTGCTCCGATTAACTATAACCGTAGCAGGAGGCACAGGTTGTTCGCCGTGCCTTGGAGTCGAACCGTTGCTCGAGCCCAGTCTCCTGTCCCTCGCACACTCTCTGCGCTCAACGCTCTCTTGGACGCTAAGCCTCAGTGTGATGTGTTCGCGGATGAATGGAAGAAGATCTTGTCATCATGTCTGGAGTATTGTGAGATGAGTGTATGACTGTCGAGTAGCTGTATTATTTTTGTTTTTGTACTGATATAATGTGTTGTGCCTTTAACTGATGTAATTGGCCTTTGGCCGTTTTATGTTAAAGTAAAATAAATAAATAAATAAATTAGTCGAGTCTTCTCGTCGCGTATTCCACAGAGCCTAAAGATGAAGGTCTTCAATCAGTGCGTCCTGCCTGTAATGACTTACGGAGCCGAAACGTGGACACTCACGGTACGGCTGGTCCATAAATTCAAGGTGGCTCAGCGAGCTATGGAACGGGCTATGCTTGGAGTCTCTCTGAGGGATCGAATCCGGAACGAGGTGATCCGGCAGAGAACCAAAGTTGTCGACATAGCCCATAGAATAAGCAAGCTGAAGTGGCAATGGGCCGGCCATATTAGCCGTAGAACCGATGACCGTTGGGGTAGACGTGTTCTTGAGTGGAGACCGCGAATCGGCAAACGTAAGGTAGGACGCCCTCAGGCTAGGTGGAGCGACGATCTTCGCAGGGTGGCTGGTGGCAGCTGGATGAGAGTTGCCGAGAATCGAGCTGAATGGCGTGCAATTGGAGATGCCTATGTCCAGCAGTGGACTGCTATAGGCTGATGATGATAATGAAGTTTTCTCTCTGTCTGTAGCTACTCCGGACGCAGATAAAATTTTGAAAAGAACTTTGGAATTAATTTTTCAATCATGGTAATAAAAAAAACAATCTTTAACTGCGGAAGTCGGTGTCTTTGGATCTGTATTTTAGTTTATTGCCACCGACTTCTAAAGTTATTTTTCACTTTGTAGTGTTTTTTTTACTTACTAGAGAATGGGCAGCAGCGTTCTCTATGCATTTTAACACCATACTGCGATCGCCAACCCGCCTGCCAAGCGTGGCGATTATGGCAAACACCCCCCCTTAGGGGGAGGCCTATGTCCAGCAGTGGACGTATTTTGGCTGAAATGATGATGATGATGTTTTTTTTTAGTCGGTTGTTATTGTTTTTTTGTAAAAAAGTTTTTTTTACTTTTTAGTTATGGTACCTACCTACCCCATACCTATTCGTATACCATTACTTGCTATTTAAGCAATAGTGATAGGAAGTATTATTACATCATCAAGATACACAAAGTGGATTAAATATGGAAGCTAACTCATACTCGTAACCACGCAGTTATTTAAAATATGGAACCATTGATATGAACCAAAAATATCTATAAACATAAATATTTTAAAAAAAGTACATGCAAACGAACATATTATAATATCCTCATTTTTTAAAGTCGGTTAAAAATAGCAAAGTACTTTCATGATTGTAACAGCTCTACAATTAAGATATCTCATTATAGTTCGTATTTCTGAAGATAGACGATGGTTCCAGAAGCGCATACTTTTACCTACGTTACGTCTTTATTTTTAGCCGACTTCAAAAAAGGAGGAGGTTCTCAGTTCGTCGGAATCTTTTTTCTTAAAAAGGGAAGGAAGTGACAGCTTGAGCATGGAATAAGTAAGTACTTTTTAATAGCATGGAATTAGTTAGTACTTTATAATAGCATGGAATTAGTATGTACTTTATAATAGCATGGAATTAGTGTACTCATGTAATTAGTACTTAGAGGGCACAGATTTAGAGTAGGCTAGTTACCGCATGTTCATTAGATAGTATGAAAACCGAGCGAGTCATCTTTTGTATACCTACGATGACGTCACCCCACATTTAGTGATGTGCTCAACGTAAACAGAATCATTTCAATCGCTAAGCGCGTCTGTGAGCTAATAGACTTTGTCAGGAGTGGACGTGCGTTGACATTTTTTAATTTAACATGCAATAGGAAGTCGCAATAATGCCCGAAGTGTGTGCACAGCAGAACCTTCGGGGCACGCTTGGTCGGACGGCTTGTGGTATCTAGCCTACTATAAATCTGTGAAGAGGTGGTTTCGATCAATCGGCGACCACTAATAATGAATAATTATTCGAATGAATATTTCAGTATTTAGCTTTTATGCTCGTCACAATGCATATGACGAAGTGGAGCTGATGGTGAAGTACCAGGAGAACGCCTCAACAATTAACGTCCCTGCATAGTGGGGATTATATTTTGTAAAAGGTGATGAGCAGTTGACATTAGGCTACCTTTACTTAGATAAATTACAAACCGACCAATTAATATACGTATTTTTCCCACATAGTCTATGTGTATGATGGTATAATAACTTCCTGACACTGTTATTCACATATCAGGTAATGGTATTCAAATTTGAGCGGGGTAGGTACCTCAACTAAAATTAGAAAAATAAAAACTTCTTTACAAAAAAAAACCACTACAAAGTGAAAACTAACTTTAATTTCGGAATTCGGTGGCAAAAAAACGAAAATACAAAACCAAAGACACCGACTCCCGAAATCAGATATTTTTCACTTTGCAGTGGTTTTTAACTATGTCAATTTATTAATTCTTGGATTTACAGATATCATCACGACGCTTTTTTTTTTCTTTTTTTTTTGTATAGTGGCGTGTGCTAGCTATCATAAGGCAAATAATATAAATATCTTTAATGTTCTGTGTTGCGTAATGCAAATTATTTTACATTTTATTGTATAAATTCAATTCAAGTTTTATATCTGGGGCCTTACTCCCGACAGCATCGAGTACTGAATCAATCGAATTAGATTCGAAATAAATGACGATCCATACTCTTGAAACCGACACTAGCGCACGATCGTGCGGTGGTTCAAAACGACATTAATTTCGATCGAAAGATTCGTTAGAATCGAAAAGTTCGTACTCCACACGCCATCTGACAGTTATGTATCGAGTAGTTGAATCAAAACTAAACGTCAAATAACTCGATAGCAAAGAAGCTACTTTATGAAGATCGAGTGAGATTTTTTTGTGTTCTTTACTGCTTTATTTCTTCAAAATCTTTATTATTATGGCTCGCCTTACTTTGTTTTTCAATGTTCTTGAGAAAACATCGTATGGATCTTCGTGCGAAAGGAAATATGAATCGATATAATACCCGGGGCTATAGAAATGGATTCGGAAGAATTTCGAAGAAGTTATAGTTTCTCGAAGGAGTTGTTTAATGTGTTGGTAGAAGATTTAACACCATACATGAAGAAATTAACCAGACGAAGTGACATTTCCATTAAATGCAAGGCGAGAAGCCCGAAAGTCTGACAACCAGTCTTACCAAGGGGTATCGTATTACTCAGTCACTGGGTTGAGGAGGTCAGATAGGCAGTCAACATAATCAGCCTATAATGTTCTCACTGCTGGGGCACAGGCCTCCTCTGTGTGAGAGGGAGTAGGACGTAATCCACCACGCGGGCCCAGTGCGAGTTGGTAGTTTTGACATGTCTTCGAATTTTTGGTTCTAGGACATGCCACCGGTGTCCTCACGATGTTTTCCTTCGCCGTTTTTAGAGCAGTGGTGATGAAATAATTTATACAAAGTAAAGCACCTGTCAGGGTTCGAACCTACGACCTACAACTCGTAAGTCGCTGTCGTTACCACTGGGCCACCACTGCTCTCAAGTAGGCAGTCGCTCCTTGTAAAATACTGGTATTCAGCTGCATCCGGTTAGACTAGAAGCCGAGCACAACATAGTTGGAAAAAGAATAGGCAGATTGGTTGATGTTTTTTCATAGGGTTTTATTTGTTAAGTTAAAATAAAGCACTAGGGTATCGTTTTTTACGTGAGAAAGTGATAGAGAAGTAAATAAATTCAACCACATAAAAGATTCTAACCACAGACATAAGACACTTGACAATGACGTAATCCATGAATGATAGGATATAGACAATGACAGGCATAACGACGCTGATAATACTCGAACCTATGTCGATCTTGGTTTACGATTCGATTTGGTTCGGGAGTAAGGTTTTAAGAGTTCAGATCAGAAACGAGTTCGAATCGAAAACAAAATCAAACTCGAATCGTTTTCGGAAGTAAGGCCCCTGAACAGACAGCTGTGCTGCTGGGGAGTTTGTTGCGCCACTTCTTCTTCCCAGCTAAAGCACTAGGAAGTGGTGAAGGGTGGGCGTTTTTGGGGGACTGTCTTATGTAATTTTGACGTTCGAAAAGTGCTGATTCTCAGCCTAGTTTGAATAAATGGATTTTGATTTTATTAAAAACAAAGACGATGTCAGCATCACATTCAAATTCAAATCTTTATTAGCTTAGCTCATGTGTGTACAAGATCTTAAAAATAATTATAAAGTTCTCATGGACCCGTCGGGCACAACAATTTTACACAATCACACTAATATTAGAAAGGCGAAAGTTTGTGAGTGTGTGTGTGTGTATGTTTGTTACTTCTTCACGCTCAAACGGCTGGACCAATTTTGATGAAATTTTGTATGGAGGTAGCTGACACCCTGGATTAAGACATAGGCACATACTTTTGATCCCGATATTCTTACGGGATCGAGACTTACGCGGGTGAAACTGCGGGGCGCAGCTAGTAATACATAATATGAAAATTAGCATGCTTTAAAATCATTAAGTATAATAATTATATAATAGAAATAAATTTGTCCGTACGTCATAATAAAAAAATAGGTTATATTTGGTTATCATTTGAAACTTAATCAATTTAAATAATATCACATTTTAGTGATATACGTCATTACAAATTGTACCATTAAAAATCAATTAAATGATACCTACCATTACCAATTCAATTACCTACTTTGAAGAAAATACATGACATAACAATAATTGGCATCATTCAAAATTCAATAAAAAAATCTAGTGTAAGCCTTCCGGCGTTCCTGTCCTCGGTCCACAGCACCGAAAAGTTAACCACAAGAATCTTAGCCCCTTCTCAGGTTGACTCTAAAGTGCCGTGTGTGTCCGATGCTGTGAACGCCTAGAAAGGCTTGCCCGGATACGGTTCAGCCCGAGAACCCATCATCCCAGAGACAGTGGGATGAGCCGCTCTGCAGGTTGGTACGGAATAAACTCATTAATACGTCCACCAATACTGCTGAGCGTGCCCGCCTGCTGGCTGTGGGTGAATGGGAGTCGGGCCTCTGGCTTCAGGCGCTACCGTCACCTAACATAGGCACCATGCTGGGTAACACCACATTCCGGCTCGCTACATGTTTGCGTCTGGGCGCCCCTTGCGGGGTTCCACATCGCTGTCAGTGCGGTGAAGGAGTCGACTGCCTCGGAGACCATGGCCTATCCTGCAGCAAGAGCGCTGGTCGAATGGCACGGCACGCCAGTATCAATGACATCATCCGTCGGGCTCTTCTCACCGCCGGAGTGCCAGCTGTTTTAGAACCCAATGGCTTGGCGCGTGACGATGGGAAGAAGCCAGACAGAATGACTATAATGCCATGGAAGTTGGGTAGGGCTTTGGTGTGGGATGCAACCTGTGTCGACACCCTCGCGCCATCCCATCTTCCTGGCACGGCGGGTTGTGCTGGGGCGGCAGCTGCAGGAGCAGAACACCTCAAACGGCTCAAATATAACAACCTTATTGGGAGCTATATGTTTGAGCCGTTTGGGGTTGAAACCGGGCCTTGGGGTCCGAGTGCTCATCAAATATTTCGGGACATCGCCAAGCGGCTGGTCGACTCTTCACGTGACCAGAGGGCTGGCCTATTTTTAGCCCAAAGAATCAGTATTGCCATCCAACGTGGCAATGCTGCCAGCCTTTTGGGCACTTTTCCCATTGACAGCGATGCGGAAGAATTTTTTGATGCCCAATGAGCACTTCTCCCTTTTTAATTATTTTATTATATCTATACCTACTTGTACATACTATACATATTTAAGAGTTAGCTTGTATATTTTAATTAAGGACCAATTGTTATTAATAAATATATTATAATAAAAATAAGAAATAAATAATAATGCCACCGATTAAAATAATACTAAAAATTTAATTTAGTTAAAATAAGTAATAAAAATCAAATAAATGTCTAAAATAGTAAAGTCATCCCCTTTTGATGTAATCATTAAAAAAAACATTCAGCGTTACAAATTGAATGATAACATTAATTTACTTTACGTAAGTTTCGAGAGCCCGTTTATACAGCAGAAGCACTGCTAGTTGGTTCCATGCTTACTGCCTTACCCAAAACATATCGTTCTGGTCCACCTACCTACCATCCTATATAGTCTACCTATTTATTATACAACATTGTGTAAATTCAAGCTCCCATTGCAAGCATTGCCAACAAAATACTTTGGTCAGCTGTAGCAACTTTCCGGGGATACGCACCCAAAACTCCTTGTTTACCGTTCTTCCTTTTCAGGGGAACTTTGCCACATCAAATGGCAAAACAAAATGTGCTAATGAGTGTGTTAGAAGAAGCAGTAAAAACTATAAGTATATAATTATTATATATAGATAATTACCCAAATGGCAAGCTTTGAATGTCAGATTGGTTACTGTGTATGAAAGTTCTTATGAATATAGATCCTAGGGAAAGGAAGTAACGACTAGGCAAGATATTTATTCAATTAGATTTCTCAGTATTTAAACCGAAAGCTAAAGTCCGTTCACAAAACTAAGTCCTCCTGGAGAAGAAGGACAAGAAACTCAATGGAAACAGTATTAAAGTATTCTATCAACATATTTCTTACATTTCCATAAGTTATCGTTATCTCAAAAACAGTTAATTCTATCTCTTGGACCATTACTCAGAATAATAATAACATTATAACAATACCTAGCAAAGAAAGATGAATATTCCATTATACAGTTTAACACAAAATATGCAATCATTAAGGTATAATATCAAATGACTAAACTTACGTGACACCTAAGGCCCAAGTCTGCTATTTTTATAAGGCATGTATTTAATGCGGCAACTAAGTAAAATGAATATAGGTTTTAAAAAAAAATAGAGTGGGTACCATATATAATGGGTTGGCAGCTAATAAGGAGTATCGTAATAAGTAATAGGTAGCATATTAATATATCAGTTTTTAGCTTTATTTTAATTTAAACTGGCATCGAATTTTTGTTTTGGTAACTGAATTTACCAACAATAGAGGGGATCTGGCGCTCGGCAGCCGCTACCGCGGCACGCTCGCTTCGCTCGCTCGCCTTCACTTGTTGATGGTTACTGTTCTAACCTAAAGGTTGTCTGTAAAAGATCGCTTTTAGCGATAAGACCGCCCATTGTGTCACCCTGTGTAAAATTTCAACATTTATATCTGTAACTTTTATGGTGTACATAATAAAGAGTATTCTATTCTATTCTATTCTAACCTAACCCAAATGATTCAATAACAGTAGATGACTTTGCAGCGATTAAGAAATAATATTTAATCGCTGCCATGTTATTTTTTTTGCAGCAAATAATTAGTCGCCCTTTAAGTTGTAAGTCGCCTCGAAAATTATATTCCTTTTTATAAATTCAATACTCAATATATTTATTGCTTCCACATGTGAACTTAGGTGGTAGGTTTTACAGAATTATGATCATTGTGGACCCTGTCGGGCACAGCAAAAGTAGGAGAGAGGATGAGGGCTTTCATTTGGCTACTTAGAAAAATAAAAAATACAATATTAATTATAACAAATAATTAATATTGTATTTTTTATTTTATTTAAAAACTATTTTTTTTTTTTTTTGTTTTATAAATATGTACATTTATTTATTTATTTAGTAACATTTGAATATTTATTTTTATTTAATTAAAATGAATCATTATTGCATTATTTATTATTATTTTTATTTAGTACTTAATTCATATTTATTGTCCCAGGGTAAGTTATTTATTGGACGCTCCATATTTATTATTATTAGTAGGTAGGTGTATCTATAATAGTGAGTATTTGTAGATACAATTATATAGTTATGAAGTTACTTAAAATTTATCGTTTAAGTATTCGCTTAACTATAGTAGCATTTGCTTACAAGGAAAAGCTTCAATTTATTTATAAAGATATTATATTTATTTATTTGCTTTATTATTTCGGGTAACTTATTATATATTTTTATGGACATGACAAAGGTACTATTTGAGTGCATTTTTAGTCGCGATATTGGTAAATTCAGTCTATTTTTATGTCTTAAAACAATTTTCGTTTGTATGTCCTCTCTTTTTGTAAAGAACCTCCAAAAATATAGAGACAGGATAGGGATAAAATCTTTAGTTCCTGAAAGTGGGGTTTACAGCTATCGGTGACTTCAATATTTACTATGATTCTAATTAGTTTTTTTTGTAGGGTAAATAGCGTGGGCGCGTCAAATTCAGGCATTCCAACACGATCCCATTGTTTTGCCATTGTCATTTTGCTAAAAGTTCGTAATCTGGTAAATTCATAATGGTCGATCATTGGTCGGTCAATGTTCTCGTAATATAATTGTGTTATTATAATGGCATTGTCGTATTGCCATTATTATAAAACCCATTAGTAGAAATGTCATTATGTACGAGATTACCAATATATGCAATTTCTTTCAATGTACGAGTAGTGTCAGTCGACCATTGGAAAGTCATAATGACGCCATTATAATAGTAGATTACCAAACTTGTCAAAATCAACAATTATGAAATCAATGATCGACCATTCTGACACTATTGTAATAGCAGACTTGAGGCCCTGGTCGGTCTATTCCACACAACAACGGCACTAGAGCTAACCAACTGAACATCTTCCGAGGAACTGACTCGATAACTTTTTTTATTTTTTACATGGCATCTCGCAGGTCAACCGGAGGTTCTCGTCTGCTTAACCGGACTTTCCTGTGGGTGCCTCAATAAAGGCTTCCAGCCAGGGCTTATAAACTAAGCGAATATGCGCTAAGGACTCCCTGTGGGGTACGGACCTCGGCTTAGGGCATCGCTGGGGAGGAGGACAGCAAGGGACAACCTGGATCGGATTAGTGACTCGATACCGTCATTACAATCCTTTTTAGGGTTCCGTAGTCAACAAGGAACCCTTATAGTTTCACCACGTCCGTCTGTCTGTCTGTCCGTCTGTCCATCCATCCATCTGTCCCCGGCTTAGCTCACAGACTATTAGTACTAGAAAGCTGTAATTTGGCATGGGTTTACATATTAGTTATGCCAACAAAGTCGTAAAATAAAATCTTAAAAATAACATTTTTTGGGGTACCTCCCATACACGTAAAGTTAGGATGATATTTTTTTAACTTCTAATACAGGTAATAATAAACAAATATTGTGTAGTAAAACCGTTTTAAAACATTTTATGGTAATTAAACAATTTAATAAGATCTGATTCGTAATTCTTAGATATAATTCAATAGAATATCAACATCAACTGACAGTATTGTGTCAATCGTTTGAAACGACATTAATATTAAGAAAATAGTAATATTAAATCTAAGTTAGTTCAACTTATATTTTATATTACTATTTTCACCAGTATCATTAAATATTACGTAATCATTAGTAATAACATCTAAGTGATTTTTACAAATTAAGTTATATTTTTTAAACACAATACCTAGTCAAATTAGGTACTTCTACATTGGTCCTAAGCTTTGTAAATTCTTCAGTTGCCAGTATCCAACAAACAATATTCTATTGTTATAATAGTATCAAAATTAATTATCAAACAAGTGCATAAAATGTCAATTTTAAGTGGCAATCAAGAACCCCGGGAATCGAGTAATCGATTTCCTGTATGTTTCATGGTCATTCGTAGGTCAGGTGTTCAAAGTCATAATGACTAAGAATAAACATACACATATAACTTCACGCCAGTTTCCCCAAAAGGTTAGGTACAGGTACCTATTTATTTATTATTATTTATTTATAATCAGATAACATGATCCATTATGGTTAGTAACAACAGGAGCTTATAAACTATATTAGTAAGTAAATAATTTAAATATAAATAACAAATAAAACATTCTATTTTACCGTCCCAACCACGATGCTTACCCAGAGCGAGTGTATCGGACACTGATATTTACCAGAAACAATCTTCAGAATGTCGTTGCTGTTGCCGCGTACTCTGCCCAACAGCGACGCTACACGCTTGCGTCTTATTACGTAAAAGTCATCCGTACGCGCTTCGGCAAACATGTCGGACACACTGCAGAACCGCGGCAACCGCAACAACATCCTGAAGACGTTATTGTATTGTACCCGCAGAGCGCTGTAAGCCTTTTGAGTATAATTAACCCACAGGCTGCTCGTGTGAAAAGATTGGCAATATGCAGCCTATAGTACCAACACCCACATTTCACCAGTTATTTTTTTAAGTCCCATGTAATATGGGGCGATCCTTTTGCCACCAACCGGGCACAAATCCAGACTCCGAGCTGTTACTGAGAAATTCCAGATGGAAAAAAACCCATCAACATTTTTCCCGACATGGGTCTACTCCGAAGCGATAATCCGGAGTATCGGCCGAATGTTCGGTAGTTTCTTGACTTCCAAAGTTTCCTTTTTTCGACTTTAAGTCCTTACCCGACTTCAAGTCACATTTTTGTCTTTGACTTATCTCTTTGACTGTATTTTTTTTTTCTTCTTTCTCCTTAATTAGCCATAGTCAGCTGTAGTCAGGGAACGGCGGAACATTCGGCCGATACTCGGATTCATCTTCCGAGTAGATCCCCTGGGTTCAATAATTCAAAAAGGGTAGGTAGTATTCATTTTACACAATAGGTTATCAAACAAGCGGATGACCTTGACAAATGGATATAAAATGTCTTGCGTTTAACCTCAATCTCACATGATGTTAATAACTAAATAAATGTAGTTTTATTCTCTCTTTACTAAGATGCAAAATTAAAGCACTCTTCACTCTCTACTGCTTTGCTGTGCCCGACTGGGTTCACAAAACCACAATGATTATTTCTTTGTAAAACCTGTCACCTGAGTTCACATTGTGGAATGCAAAAAATATATTGAGTATATACCTATGGTATGTGGTCAACGATAACCAACGAAACAAATAGATTGTTCATTTCTCATACTCGGAAAGTAGTGTTTGTTTGATCTGAGTAGCGGGTGGAAAACGCTTCTTCCCTCCCTAGAGCGGGAAAACTCATAGTAATTGCTTTGCTATTCTGAAATGTTGACCCCCTGTTGTTGTTGAATATTAATTCGGTTAAAGACGAGGCAAATACAGTAATCGAAAAACTTTGGCCAGAAATTTCAAAGAAAAGATATTTAAATACATACAATGATTATATGAAATGGCGAGCAAACAAGAAAATAAAATATTTTAGAAAAACTTATTTTTTTTACTTTCCTTGTATTTGAAATGAATAGTAGAGTGTTTAACACGGGTGAAAGTCACCAATTCCTTTCGACCCTTGTATAACAATCTACTATTAAAACCAATTTTCAATTTACAAACTTTACAAAAACCAACTTCTCTCGCTTTCCGGCCCACATTCAGTAAAAGCGATACCAACAACGCTGTCCACAGACCGCCAAGGATTAGATAAATAACAAGTTTGGCGCAACTTTGTTATATTGGCTGGGCACTGGGCAGCGATCCCCTATTTCGGTGCTAACTAGCTAACTTCCAATGAGAACTCCTGTTTACTTTCTTTTGTGTTAAACTTTCCTTTGATTGTTGGGATGTGGGCTCGGATTAAGTGAAGGTTATTGGATGGATGGTCTTTTGTTTGTTTTTGAAATGGTACCTGTGATCTGTAGATTCTGTAAAGTTTACTTGGAACCTGGCTCGATTGACCTCACATAGTTCGAATGTGAAAACAAAAATGGATGAAGAAATTTAAAAATCCTGTTTCTATATTCTACAACACAACATCACACTTTTTTTTTTTGGTGGGAAATTATCAAATAACTTCTCCCGCTCTGGGTGGAGCGGGACGGAGTGTCAGACTTTTACTGACTAAAACCCACCCGTGTTCCTTCAGATGCCTGTGTGCCAGGGCCCCGATATCCCTTTCGGACAGGCTCGTAACCCTGGCAGGACAACATCACGCCTAAAGTTGTAAAAAAACGTTTTTTTTCTCGCAAGCAGAGTTGCGCCTGAATTGAGCTGGTTGCGCGGTGCAGGATTTGCGTGACGTCAGAGTGACGCATAGTTCGTATGTGGCGATGTTCATCACTCCCCTCGGAGAACCAGAGTCATGTATCTTGCGATGCTTGCCAGTGCCAGTAGAGGGTTCCAGTAAAAACGGTTTTTATCTGAGGTGAAAAAAATCATGAAAACAAACAGTTTTTTTTCTAGATTGGGTTTTTTTCAAAATTACGAAACAAAAAAAGTAATACCGGCTAACCTACTTAATACTGGATAACCGGCAACTAAACCACTTTTCTGCCAGCGTCAATAAAATTAATATACAAGCATTTTATTTGAAACGATCACTGTCATCTGTACCTACTTAATTCAAGATTCATACTTAAACAACGTTCTAGAATACGTGCCACTGTAAATCATCATGGATTCACTTTTCGAGTTCCGAAGTGATGTTTAGAGAATAGCACAACACACTACAGGCTGAATGAATGAGGTTCCCTTGTCGGGCGAGCTAAGTCGATCGATCACCGCTGATCCGGCCGTCTCTCCGTTTGTTTTGGGTTCGATTCTAGCGTGATAGCGTGGGGTACAGTGGGGATCAATGATAGATTCCTGCTAAGCGACTTTTATTGAAAGTCGGGTGCAATTTATTTTTATTTAAATTGTACTACTGTCAGCTGGCTGTTTATATCTTGACTCATCTCACTATTTCATGTCGTGGAAAAAAATCCTATAAAATATGTCAACGAGGTTTTAGCGGGTCTGAAGTAACGAAGAGGCTTTTTTGATGTCCCCCAATTTAATTTTTGACTCATTGACACTAACAGAGACGTTTCTTGCTATTTAACTGAGTTTAGTTTACCGAACTCCATGGTCAAGAAATTATAAAGGATTTTTTTAAGAGAGTTTTTTTTTGAAATCTCTACATATAATAAAATAGTAACGTAGTATGTTTGTCCGTTTGTCTGTTTGATGGATGTATGTTCCAAATTTTCGCAAAAACAGCTAAAATACATATGGTACTGTAATGTTAATCCCGGCAGTACGTTCCCGTGGAATATTTTCCGACATACGACCCAGCAAAGCAGCGGCCAAAAGCTAGTATAAAATGTATTAACAATTTTAAAGGAACATTCCCAATTAAATTATTTTAATCGAATGCATTATATCTTATTATTTACCTACACTCCCAGCCCCGAATAGACACAGAATATACAGTACACTACTGAAAATATTTATATATTCAATACAAAACACAATGATTATCCAATAGAGGTCGATTTCAATGCATATCGCATCGCGAACTAAACGTAGAAGCAATATCGTAAACATTGTCTACGAACGTCTACGAACGGTCTACGATGGGGTTACGATACAGACCTCGGTGCTACGCCGTAGCACCGTAAACATAACGTGTTTAACTAATTGTTTATGCTTTAAGTTAGTGTTACATTGAAACAGTTAATGTCATTGTTATAAACCGGTGTAGGGACGAGTATATGCGTTTCTTTATAGTTTCCATAAAGGTCGCATTGAGAGGCGTCACTTATAAAAGTTTCATTTATAACAAGTAGGTATAAGGATTTTTTTGAGAGCAACTTTGGTATCGCCAAATGTCCGCATTGGAAATATACAACAAACATTATTTAAAATTACATATTTTGTTGTAAAATCAATAACAAAACAATTGACCATTTCTTTCCTTTTTTAGGGATCCGTACCCAAAGGGTCCAAACGGAGCCCTATATTCGTATTGCTGTCACTCACGCGTCCGTCTGTCATACAGGTTTTACAGCCAAACGGTTGGAGCTACAGTCTTCAAATTTTCACAGTATAAGCATCTTGTTGACCCAGCCATAAAAATTGTCAACAAATATTTTTATATGTTTTCAACGGGGGCTCCCATACAACTAAAGGGGGCGCGAAAAAAAAAATGACCTGTCCCATTGAGTGGGGTGTCGTTGTTTCGAACTCGTTAATTAAATAAATACTGTTTTTGTATAAAACAATATTGTATAACAAAGGAATAAGAAGCCACCAGTAGCTTTTCGCGTCTGTCTGTGTAATCAAGTTTTTCTCCTAAACTACGCAAAGGATTTTGATACGGTTTTCAACATAATTCATAATAGAGAATATATTTCAGATGGTGTATTTTATGGATATATTAATATTACACACAAATAAGATCACGCGTGTAACCCGTGTTATATATTATAAGGGTTAGGCAGAGGTGTACCTATAGTACACCCACATTTCGCCAGTTATGTTCAAGTCCCATCTATAGGGTGCAAGCCTATTGTCATCAACTGGGCAAGAATCCAGACTCCGGGCAGCTACTGAGAAATTCCAGATGGAAAAACCCAATATCACTTAGCCCGACCTAGGAATCAAACCCAGGACCTTATTCTTTAGTCCAACGAGGCGCTACATTAATACACACATACACAACATACACACACACACACACACACACACCATCACACACACACATAATACACACATGCACACACGTACATTAATATTAAACTTACATAATAATAAACACAACCTGATGTTTTGTCAAGTCGTAAAAATTATGCGAAGAAGGAGCTGGTCGCAAGTTATTATTATATGACACGTTACGTTAACACGTAGACCTAAACAACCACTAAGCTGAACGATCATTGGTCGCAAGAGAATATGACCACTACACAACTATGCATACATATGTGTTTGCATCACACACGTCTTTCTAAATAGCCAACCACATAGCCACGAACAACCCGGCCATATTTAAGCCGTGCACAACGAGTAATCACGTCAGAATACAGATAGACGCATTAAAAACAGGTTTAAACTGACGCAAACTGACACAGATATCTATCTGGTGATGATTTCCGGAATAGGTATTTCCAGTTTGAGTCTATCTTTTGTTCAATAAAGGCTTTGTTTCTTTATCTCTCTATTTATAAGCCTGTAACTTAGTCAGGTTGAGATACTCCGCTATAACACAATTAAAGATGGCTCGAGAGAATATCCTCTCATGGAGAATTTTCTTCAATCGAGAATATTCTCGGAACATAGAACATTTTAGAGAATTTAAAATTGGAATAATTTAAAAATAAAGTAGTCAATTATGATGGGCAATAGGTAGTAATTGTAACTGCAAATACCAAGTAACGACCAAAAACGTATTAAATGACGAAATCAATGTCTGTTCCAAAGAAATCGTGATTATTATTTTGTTTTTAATTAATTACCTTTCCTTAAATGTATTTTTTTTTTTATAAACTCCATTGAAGCTGACTATTTGTTAATCATTAAGTTTGTTTTAATGCAGAAATCCCAATTTAACAGTAATACCTTACGAAATTTTAAAATAACTTAAGAAAATTTATGAGAATTTTCTTGGAAATATTCACGAAAATTTTCTCGCTCAGGAGAATTTACTGGATATTTAAGTTGTGAAGTAGATTATGTGGAGGTCAACTTCGTAAAACGTTCAGATGCGCTCAAAACTATTCATCATCATCATCAGCCCATAGCAGTCTACTGCTGGACATAGGCCCCTCCAAATGCACGCTATTCAGCTCGATTCACGGCAACTCTCATCCAGCTGCCACCAGCCACCCTGCGAAGATCGTTGCTCCACGACACGCCCTCCCGCTCCGCCCAGAGCGGGAGAAGTTATTTGATAATTTCGAACCCAAAAAAAAGAAAAAGGGTGTCAGCTACCTCCATACAAAATTTTATCAAAATTGGTCCAGCCGTTTGAGCGTGAAGACGTAATAAACACACACACACACACCCCCACACACACTCACAAACTGTCGCCTTTATAATATTAGTGTGATCTTGGTTTCCTCACGATATTTTTTTTCACCGATGGCAGTAATATCCAAGATAAACTTGGAAAGTAGATATGAATTGAAAAACTCACAATGGTACTGGCCCGGATTTGAACCCACAACACAAATCTTGCATGATAGGCGAAGCCTTAACCACAGGGCCATCACGACAAACTACACTTAACGTACACTTAATCATGAAACATGTACGAATCTCCCAAAAACATGGCAACATAACCCGAACTGCCACCCATCATTATTTAAGCGCGACACCCACAGTCCCACGAAAGCTGTATGATTATGTATCTTAAAAGCAGTGACGTCACTCCGCCACTATTTGTCATGAGCTAAGTGATTTCCCTCGTAACACACAGATTTGTTGAATCACTGTGGAAATATATATTATGTTTCTGACAACTATAGTGGGACACGGGTTTTTTGAACTTCGATAAAAGAGGAACGTTTTTTTGGGTAGTTGGCGATACACATATTTGACAGAAAACAAAATTAACCAGAGCGCAAATTGTTTTTTCGTGGGTCAGTATCAGTAATAGAACACATTATTGCCATTATTTGTTCAATAGTTTTTTTACCAAGTTGAAGTCCTAATAAATAAAATACCTAAAAACCTACAAATCACAGATCAAGCGAGCGCACAGCTGTTTAGGTACCTTCGTGCGTTCCGCTACACCGGGCACACGCGCCGACCGGCAAGTCACCATAAAACCAGTTTCAAAGTACTTAAACGACTTTCGTTAACGATAACTTTATTTTTTTATCAATCAATCAATCAACTCAGCCTATCGCAGTCCACTGCTGGACGTAGGCCTCTTCCAGGCTGCGCCACAACACCCTGTCCTCCACCATCCCGATCCAGTCTGACCCAGCCACCTTCTTAAGGTCGTCGGTCCATCTAGCTGGGGGGCGTCCCACACTACGCTTGCCGATACGCGGTCTCCTTACTCCAGGACTCGTCTGCTCCATCGAGCATCGGTCCTTCGACAAACATGGCCAGCCCACTGCCACTTCAGTTTGCTTACTCTGCAAGCTATGTCGGTAACTCCGGTTCTTTTCCGGATAATTTCATTCCTTATCTTATCCTTCAAAGAGACTCCAAGCATAGCCCGCTCCATAGCACGCTGGGCGACTTTGAATTTGTGGACCAGTATTTTTTTGTACTAAGACAAAAACCAAATTAAAAAAATATGATCAAAATAACTAGCATTTATGTGTAACTAGCTGCGCCCCGCGGTTTCACCCGCGTAAGTCTCGATCCCGTGGGAATATCGGGATAAAAAGTAGCCTATGTCTTAATCCGGGGTGTCAGCTATACAAAATTTTATCAAAATTGGTCCAGCCGTTTGAGCGTGAAGAAGTAACAAACATACACAGACACACCCACACACACACTCACAAACTTTCGCCTTTTTAATATTAGTGTGATTGGTCAAAATTTGCGCACTGGTTAAAACTTTCCCTGTATACAGCGAGTATCAGAAATGTGTGGTTACATTTGGGTCAAAATCAAAATAATTGCTAATTTCAGAAAATTTACTTGTCCATCATCTTACTTTAATTTGTACTAAAAATCCTTCAGGGCAATATTAATGAAATAGTGAACATAACAAAGGAGACCTTCTATAGATTGTAATAATACATATCATTGTTAGTAGTTGATACCGCGTTTTTTTATAATTTGCTGCATTTTTAAAGGCGTGTCTTGTGGTCTCCATACAAAATACGTGTGTCCAACTTCCAACGCTGATATTTCAAACTTTAAAAAACATTAAAAGTATTATATTTATTTTCAGACAAAAGTAGCTATCCTCTCAAATAATACTGTAAAATGTGCGTAAAATCCTTGAAAACTCATTTGAAATATAAATGATCGTTTTAAATAAAAAAGAAAACTGGTCTCAAAATTACTTCATCGATGTTATTTCATTTATGTAACGCATTGTTTAGTCGCGAAAAAGGTAGTTTATAAAACTTTAATACTGGCAACATTGGCTGTCACTGTCCCAACCTCAGGAGACCAATCAAAGGGCAGCAGCCATTTTGTTCTCGGCAAAAAGTTAGGTGTATGGTGCGCGTCGAAAAAAAAACAAAAACTGGTTTCTTTTTGGTAATTTGGAAGAAATACGTTTGGTAGGTAAATTTGAACTATTTCTTATTGTCTGGAAACTATTATGTTAGTGCTATTCTGTCGCTTATTAGCTGCAACGACCGAGTTAATTATTTTCTGTGATTTGTGGTTAGTCTCTAGAAAAACATGCTTATTTCTTCATTTATGTCACACTTATGTAACATTTTTTTAATGTTACGTAACATAATTTAGGCTTGTTAACAAACTGTTTATACTGTCCGAGCTCTGTGCGATTGCTTTTGCAGTGCAGCTTTGATTTATTTGTGTAAAAAAGTCTAAAACGGTTTTGTTTACAACTGTGAATACAGCCGTTGTTTTCCTTTATGTTATTGTGACATATAAGTAAGATTTATGAAATGAGCAATTATTTTGATTTTGACCCATTTAATAGTATGGTAAAGACCATCAAACTGAACAACTTTCTCCTTGGGAACAACATCGTAATCGCGAAAAAATAGTCTCCCATAAAAAAACCTATAAATACGACTACGCATTTTGTCACACGCTGTACCTACATGCAATGTATCGAGTGGTATTCTGTTTACAAATACGGCTTTCCAAAGAAAAGTAAGTGCTTCGGGAATCATCGTATATCTTCGGAACTACGAACACGCAATGATGAGAACTAATACAGAGCTGTTACAACCATGGAAATACTTGCCTATGTCCTATGTTGTATTACCATAGTTACAAAATTATAAATTAACAACTCTATGCAATTCCAAGAAACTTTTCTAAACTTGGAGAGGCAAATGACGATTTGAGACAGGAGTAGGTAACTCAACAGAGAGAAAACTTCATAAAAACGCGGAATGATACCACAAAGCGCGTTACTACAAAACTTAGAAGCATTGCATCCATGGGAGGTTACTCTGTGGCGCGGCGTTCCTGCTAATTCGGAAACACGAAGATTACCGAAACGCATACCTACTTTTATTTGGAATAAAGAAAGAAAAATAAAACTTTTTCATCCCATCTATTCGAAAAGAGCCGAAGGGTTCCTCGCGAGCAAAATGGGTCATACCGGCGCACTTTTTTTTTTTGGCTTCGCACGGTTTGTGCATTTAGCCAGTGTCAATGTCATGTAAAATTAGGTAACAAGTACGAAGTATGAAATGAACTCCATTCAATGCGTGATAAAGATGATAGATGATATCCCGCCCGCTCCCCTTAAGTTTAAAACGCAACGAAACCTCGCGCGGACTTCTTGAGAGAACTTAAAGTGATGTAGCACTGTTTTGTTTCATTTGCCTACACTAATGCAGGTTCACGAACACTTAATGGTTAATAATCCACCACTATTACACATTAATATTCGGCTAAACACAAATTTTTGAAAATAAAACAAAACTGCTAACATGACGCTTCACTTTCCCGCCAAGAAGTCCTCTCCGGCGCACTTAATAACAGTGACGAAATGACTTTTGAATTTGGAACACGACTTAATTAAAAACTGTGAACACAATTCGCTTCGACAAAATCCTGGCCGGTAATAAAAAAAAAAAAGTTTTTTTTCTTATTTGTTTTTTTAATATGTACGTTTTAGCAAAATATTACAGACAATTTTAATTTGATTCACACAAATTGAATAAAAGATGAGTTCTAGCAGTGAAAGTGAAATATTAACACCAGAAAGTGTAAAATTAAACGCAGAAACTGTCATAAACAATTTACTACCAAAAAAATCAGAGAAATATTATATTCGTCACTACTAAAAGCATCTCTTATTTATTTTACTAATAGAGGGGGATGAAAATGTGCCACAAGGTACCAAAATTATTTAACTTCGAGCAACGTACTTTGAATCCCTCGCTACGCTTAGGATTCTACTCTAGAATCCTTCGTGTCGCTCTGGATTCAAACGATCGCTCTCGCCCTCAATACATTATTTTGGTCCCTTATGACACAATCGACTATATTGCATTCCACAATGTGGACACAGCAAAGTAGGAGAAAGGAAGAGGGCTTTAATTTGACAAATTAGTTGTAATTAGTTGGTTGTTTTTGTATATGAATATATATAAATTAAATTAAATTCGAAAGTAACTCTGTCTATATGTATGTTACCTTTTCACGCCTAAACTACTGAACGGATTTCGACAAAATTTGGCAAGGAGATAGATAGCATCCTGGGAAACGACATAGGCTACTACTTGTCTTAAAAATAATCCTATAAAATATATCCTAATTCAAATGAATAATTATTGTTTTTAAGAACACACACACACACACATACATTACATTTAGAATTAAAAAATACCATTTTATTTATATAAAAAAAATGAATATTTGGATTTATTACCTATCTGTCTTTCTGTTTTTTTTCTGTCTGTCTAGCATTCCGATAGGCTAATCTGGGTAGTACGTTCCCGTGGCACCACGGGACACGTTACCGACATCCACGCGGGCGAAGGCGCTAGCAAAAGCTATATTCAATAAATGTACCGTAATAATTTGATTCCATACTAAAGTATAAAATAGGTAATAAGCCAGTGAAGACAAAAATGCAATGCGACGTTATTAAGCCTTCACTTACAATGGATGCTAATGGATTTATCGTCGTTTCGTCGTTTTGACAGAATAAATACAGTTCTTAGTAAGACGTAATCTTGTGTCATTCACGGGATTATCGTGTATATTTAATAGAGAGAAAGAATGAACGAAATAAATTAATTATTGAATTTTGCAAGCACAGGAAATCTACGAGTCATATAGAATATTGACCGCGAACGGTGGAGTTCCGAATGTATCTTTAAGTATATTAAAATAGTAACGAAGTCAAAACTGTACATAAATTGAATATCTTTGAAAAAAAGTAGTTGCTACTAGGTGATGTCGAAAATAATGGTTTTAAGAGTTTTTGTCCGTTTATATACAGGTATGTCGGATTACCGCAAAAACGGTTGAATGGATTAGGATGCAATTTGGCACACAGATAGTTTATAACCTGGATTAAGACAAGGGTACTTTTAATCGCGCTAGTACGTTCCCGTGGGATATTTTCCAACATCCACGTGGGCGAAGCCGCGGGCCAAAGCTAGTATTATTTAGATATCAAAAAAAAAAAATATTTCAATAACTTACAATTAAGTAGTTACATTTTTACTTTTAGGAATGTCCTTTTAAGCAAAATTAATGCTTGTGTCATCTACCTATATATAAAGATATCATTTATAATTATTATAACAGTATTTGGACAGTATAAATTATTTTAGTTTATAATATGTAACGTTTCAGGATAGCCTTTACCAGAATTGGTCATGGTATTAGTGGTTCAGCAGCTTGAATATCATCAGGATTGTACAGGAATATAGCAGTTCGTAGTGGACGTGATACGACCTCAGAATAATGGTACGACAGCGGCTCCCCGGACATCCTCTCTGTCATCAGAAGACAACGCAACCATGGATGCGACGATCAGGGGGCCAAGTCTGCTAACGCAGTTGTGTCAGAATGGTCGATCATTGGCACCGTAATTGTAGAGTTTGACAGTTTCGCTAATCTCCGAATTGAAATTGTCATTATGATTTTCCAATGACGTGGCACTGACACTCCATTGGAAAAATTGTGTGTATTTAGTAATCTCGTACCGACAAGCTCATATTATTTTGACTTCCTTATGGACCACTTTCACGCCATTATGAATTTAGGAGGTTACAAACTCTGCCGGGGTTGCGAGTTTGTCCGAAAGGGATATCGTGGCCCTGGCACACAGGCAACGGAAGGAACACGGGTGGGTTTTAGTCAGTAAAAGTCTGACACGCCCTCCCGCTCCGCCCAGAGCGGGAGAAGTTATTTGATAATTTCCCACCCCAAAAAAAAAAAGAAAAAAAAAGGAGGTTACAAACTATTGGCACAATGGTCATGGCGGTGCCTTGGTATGGTCGTCATAATGACCAATCATTGAAAATAGCAGACTTGGCCCCCAGCTAGAGTGACTGTCACCAGCCAGTGTCACTCTTATCCGACCTTTTCGGTAATTCCAGTAACTTCGTAGCAAAACTAGACGGTGCTGCATGCTACACCGTCATATAAATGTTTTTTTTTTTTTTTTTAATGATCTCCTTTAAGCCGTCTTTAAAACGAAAGGGGATGATAGCCTGCACTTTTCCGAAAACCACAAACAAAAGTCACCATTCAAGTAATCACCATCCTTCCTAGCTAATAATATAAATGCGAAAATGAGTTTATTTGTTTGTTTGTTACGCATTCACGCTAAAACGGCATAACGGATTTGGATGAAATTTGGCACGTTGGTAGCCCATGACCTGTTAAAGGACATAGGCTACTTTGCTACATGGACATATTGCTAATTAGACTTACTGCTCATTAGACGTTTCGCACTGTTGGACATTCAGCTACTTAGACATTCTGATCAGGAGGGTTTTCATCTTGGATATTCGACGAAGTCGTGGACAACAGCTAGTTACTAAATAAAAACAAACAATTTACTAAATTAAAACAGTGTAAATGACCCAATAGATCTACAAGTCATGACTATTCGACTAACAGTGTTTGCGTGTTCGATACTAGCAATTACAATAATTCAAACGGCAGGGCCTGACCTATCTCTGCGAGGACATTAGCTAATACTGGTTATGTTAATGTTGTCTATCTGTGACAAATGTGGGGGCCATGGCATTTTGGGACTGCTGGCCGTTGTGTGATGGGTAGTGGAATAATATGGACAAATGCTGGCTTCTGTGTTTAAGTCAATTTTGAGACGAGTTTTACAAAAATTAAAAATCAGACTTCTTGGGGATAAATTATTGTAGAAAGTAAAAGGAGGCTCCCTATTTTTATGTTAATTTGCATGTATAATCTGAAACAGTCACACATAGAAGCAAAATTAAACTTTAGTATATGATTTATTGGATCTTTTTCTTTCCATGTTGAAGACAGTTAAGTAATTGTAATATTTTCTCTAGATACATTTTTTATTCGAAAGTCATGTCTTTTTTAAGTATAGTTATAAAAAACAAACATGATTGTTTGGCTTTTATGTCTAAAATAAATATTCACAGCAAGAAAATATAATTCATTATCCAGCCACCAGATATTTTTTCTCTAGATCAATTATTACTTTAGTTATAAACGAAATAAGAATTGAGACTTACGCTATTTAGTTTCGTGCTCGAACACGATCAAAGACCGCACGCGATATTTAACTTTATTACTGATGCGTTAGCGTTTAACACATAACGGAGTGGCACGGAGCAAAGGGCGGAGTTTGCGTAGAAATTAGACTGCCTGGTCTTAATGGCGGAAGGTTTGAGTGAGTTTCATTAAAAGTATAGTTACAAGCTGATTTGATTTATCGTTTTAAATCGTTACTTTCGTATGATCCTTAAACAACGCGGTATTTGTGTAACACTCTACAGTAACAATGGGTTTCATTTTGACAGTTCAACAACATTCATTGCGTTATTTACCTGGTTGAGCAGACAAATTTTTCGAACTTATGAAGTAATGAATTAGCAATATACTTCAAAATCATTCAGATTGTTTTTTATAGTGTTACGCAATTAGGGTGCTGAACTGAATAGGAAAAGCGTGTTTTAAGAGTTCCGTAGTAAATAAGAAACCCTTATAGTTTCGCCATGTCCGTCTGTCTGTCTGTCTGTCTGTTCTGAGCTATGCTGGGTAAGCATAGCTCAGAAACTCTTAGTACTAGAAAGCTGTAATATGGCATAAATGTACATATTAATCACGTCGACAAAACGGTAAAATAAAATCTTGAAGAATGAATATTTTTTTAGGGTAAGTACCTCGTTTGCACGTAAAGTGGGGATGACATATTTTTTTCTCGTCTGTCCCATGGTGTGGGATATTGTTGAATATGTCGTTCAAAAATATTGGGGTCAGTGAAAACCATTTTTCGATTCGGGATCCATTTGCGTAATATTAAGCTTTAAAGTGCTATATTTTGTTAGAGTGAAGTGTCCTCCCCACTGCCAGCTAAATGGTTGTTTTTGGATATGTGAAAAAAATTCATGGCAGTAGTATAATAACGAAATAAAAAGGAAAACTATCACAGCTAAGTAGGCTTTACAAGTTAACGAGTAATACTCGACCAACTTACATTTGCAGTTGGAGAATTGACCGTGACGAATATCGATGTATGGGAGAACATGTTTTTCAACCACAATGTTAAGTTTGTTTTTGAGATATATTCATCCCAACTACGGAACCCTTCATTGTGCGTAGTCCGACACGCACTTGGCCGGTTTTTTTAAAGAGATCTGTCTAAGCTACATAACAGGGTTGATTTCATAGCAGATTCTACAATTTGTACATTACTATAAATTGTAAATACCGTGTACCTAAATTCTAAGCAAGGTGTAGATTCACCAGATATCGGTAAATGCAAATATTGATTTAAATTGTAAACCGGCAATGCATATTCATCTTACTGTGCAACTACTAGCTGCAAATTCGATAAGCAGCTTTTAATGTAATAGCATGTTTTAGTAAGCAATAAGCTGTATCTAAATTATTAGTTTATGGTGTACTAGCTTTTGCCGACGGCTTCGCCCGCTTAGAGGTCTGTAATTTTATCCAAAAACCTTCTTGTTTTATCCCCAATCTGATGAGACTAAGTCTGTGGGTCTTTAGCTAAGCCTAGGGCACTCCTAGTCTCATCCGTAGGCAACAAAAGGCTAGAATATTCATTATTATTAAGAGGAGGCTCCCTATTTTTATTTTTATTTGTCTTAATATTCTGAAACAGTCACACATAGTAGCAAGATTAAACTTTAGTATGTGATTTATTGGATCTTTTTCTTTCCATGTTGAAGACAGTTACATAAAGTTAAATCATGTCTTTTTTAAGAATCCGAACCCGCTCCTTCAATAGTAGCAAAATAAATCCGAACCTCCTCCTTTTTTAGAAATCGGTTAAAAAACAAACAAGATTTTTAGTTTTTATGTCTAAAATAAATATTCACAGCAAGAACATATAGTTTATTATCCCGACACAACATATTTTTTCTCTAGATCAATTATTACTTTAGTTATAAACTAAATAAGAATTGAGACTTACGCTATTTAGTTTCGTGCTCGAACACGATCAAAGAGCGCACGTGATATTCAACTTTATTACTGATGTATTAGCGTTTAGCACATAACGGAGTGGAGGGGCGGAGTTTGCGTTCGAAAGGAGATGGAAAACGGTGGGCCCAAATGTAATAAGTTGAGACTGATTTAAATTTTTTTACCTTAGAATATGAAAAATCACCTCAGTTCTCAATCTGGAAGCGGATAAATATGAGAAAAGTCGTTTTCGTGCGATTGAATCGATTACACAATTACAAAATTAAAACCTTTGCATAATTAAATCAAAGTAATTAAATGCACTATAAATACTTATATGCAAAAAAGTGCATATAATTACAGTCATATTAATAAATAAAAGATTAATTAATTACTGAAAAACCAATATAATGATTATCGATTTCATATCGATTACAATCAGTCTACTATTTTTAGTCTATTTATGTCAACGGCATGCTGACTGAGATTGACACTAGACCTCCCATGTTATTATTATACTCTTAGCACTAGACAGTTGCCGACTGCTCTTGTTGTTGTTTCGTGTTTTCCGATGCGTTTTGAGCTAAGGTTTTGAGTGCTTTCCCGATTATTCTTCATTTACCATGACCACTGCTTTGTATTTCACCGATTCTGACCCTGCCTACCTTTTACGACCCTTACTTTCACTCTGAACACCGAAAATCGCTCACACGTTTGAATTGGAATTATTATTTTGGGTTTTACCGCTGGTTTGTGGATTGGATATTGTTCAAACTATGGATCGCTGTGTGAATTGTGGGATAACAACTGGTCATTGCAATACACTGGACCGACAACCCTTACACGATGAAACAATTCTGTTAGTGATTTGGCAATGGCTTGCACCTGTCTGTAAGTAAATATAACCTCATCTAACCAGATGCCATCCTGGCAGGGATTGTATTGTAGGGAGACGAACTGTAGGCTGCTGCGGTCATATAATGTGCATTACATGCACATTATATGTGCCGCCCATTGTGTCACCCTGTCTAAAATTTCAACATTTATATCTGTAACTTTTATGGTGTACATAATAAAGAGTATTCTATTCTATTCTATTCTATTACAGTACCTTAGCTGGGCTAGGTACCAATATCATAATATAGTACCGCCTGCACAATTCCTAGACGACATTTTAATTATAATTGAAGATGAATAAAACACTATATTAAAATTATTTTTTATTTTATTTAAGACATCCTTTCCATAACTCCATCCATACCTGTTACCTACCTATGACTTCAAGTCATTGACGTTCATTCATATTATTTTTCAAACATTTTCTACTTATATACTAAACATGAAACACAGAAGTGCAAAAGAACATATTTTTCACTTCAGGGATCAGCTGTTAGTTAAATAATGGTACATAACCTCACTTTTACTTAATCTATTATAACTCTGTTCTCAGATTGACAAAATCCGCAGAATTTTCAGTGAAAGGTTGATATATTATAAGCTATTCATAGACACCACTTTCATCTTTTTACACCAAGGCCCAAGATTCTATGTAATCGTTTTCATCTCCTTTGATTTAGACTGCCTGCTCTTAACTATCTACTTGGACAGTCGATTTCCAGTCGGCAGCAAATCAGGTGAATACCAAACTGTCAAATTTCTCTAAATGTTGATCATTAAGTACAAAATCGAATAAGAAAATTTGACAGTTTGTGGCAATGATATTATAAGGTAAAAGAAGTAGATAGGGTACACTCTCCAAGTGGCACGTCAAAATATGTGGCTAATCAGCCACATTTTCTTCGTCTTATCTCGTTTATCCCGATAATTACGATATCCGTCCTACTTCCACGTGTCATCTATTAGCGGGAGATTGTGCCGTTTTTGAAGATCGAATGTTGAATAGGTAACCTAACCTATCAACGTCTTTTTAGTTATAATGCCATTTGTTTGTGGTAACTTGACATGCTAGCGACTACATGTCATGATGCTTCATAATCAATACCCTATAACACAAGTTTATTCACAAAACTAGAGTTATCTGACTGGGTAAGTCTTTCATTGATTTGAATGTGCCCTGGCGGCTGAGAGTATGTCATGCTCACTGTAATGTCTCGCTGATGGTGGCGGGTGTGTTGGATCATTTAGCTTCCTTCAAAATGGTTGAGCTGAATGATGCTAATCCATGCGTCATGTTCGTGAACGGGCGCCATCAGTAGGGACTGGTCATCTCTTAGCAGCCATGGCTTATTTTAATTTTAGAATTGTTTTTTTTTATTACGGATGCTTTTGACGTTTTGCATTGTTCTCACATGTATAATTTCAACATAAATGATGTAACCAATACTTCGTAACCATATGTCAATTTAAAAGAGTGTCCGTGGAGATTAATGCCCGTTCTTCTCCATAGGTACCTACCTACTAAGCTTTGGAATGGATAACTAGCTTCATCTTTACGACTAACCGACCCCTTGACAATTCAAAAGTGCCTGTAATTGGTTTATTTGAAATAAATGCTTTGAGTTTGAGTTTGAGAATACTTCTTTGTTCAAAACTATTCAAGCATAGGAACTAGCTTGATTTATAAAAAACCAAAGCTTTTCACGTGTGCACCGAACATTTAAAACGCCGCCAAGACAACACAAACAAGCCAATAAATTGGTCAACACAAACAGAACTCGATGTAAACTCAGTCGGTTCGGTTCGTTTCACCATTAAAAAATGACAAGTTGGCAACACTGTCTAGCCAATATGGCGGAACAGGCAGAGATAGCAACTGTCAGGCCCACGATACTAAGCGCCGACGAAAAAATACGTGAAAACAGACGAGAAATACGGGGAAAATAAACAAAATGGTGGAAACTGTCTGTTTGTATGGGTATTCGTAAATGTATTGACGTTCGACTTTGGTAGGCTCGTTCGTGTGACGGAGTAATTCGTTATCAAACCAAAATCAAATCAAGATTTATTTATAAAGACAGCAAAGATCCATAATGTTAGTAATACCTTATAGCTAGTATTAGTATATATTCAAAGTTATATTATTATTATTAAAGTTTGAAGCACTTTGCACAGAAGATGACCAAGTAAAGGTACAAGTTTAGGTATCTTGATTTTTAAACGAATAATAATAACTATTACATAACAATTGTTTCCAATCACATTAAAAACAGCCTATAGAAAAAACTATCTAAATTCTAGTTAAACAAAGTCGATCGAGACCTCTAAAAATATAAACACAGTGTAAAAACAGAGATAGACTTACAGTAGTCGCATAAGATGTGGAATATTTGACATCTCACCTTGGTAATAAGCAACTGAGCAGCGACAGAAATTAACCTCAAAATTTTAAAAAGCTGAATACTGAAATATTTATTCGCATAATTATGAATTACTAGTGGTCGCACACTGGTCGAAATTCAACCCCGTCTACAATCTAACACTTACTAATTCCAAGAGTACACTTAATCCATGCTCTAGCTGGCACTTCCTGTTACACATTTCCGTCCCTTTTCACGGTCGCCCGGTCGGAGTCAGTCAGTTAAAATGCAATATGAAGCTAGTTGCCCATTCCTAAGCGTAGTAGGTACATATGGTGAAGGACGGGCAAGAAACTCCATCTTTTAAATTGTAATGTTACAAAAATATTGCTACATCTTTAGTGAAGAATTTATAACTAAATGTGAGGACGATATAACAAAAAAAAACGCGTCCATAGTACAGCAAATAGAAACAAATAAAAAATAAACAATTCAAAACTAAAATAATTACAACTGACAGCGCCCGTTCACGAACATGACGCATGGATCATTTTCACTAAGCCATATCTGCTAAACATCCTTAACAACCAAAGTCAATAAATATCTAATAGTCCAAAAAGTATGCTATTGAATAAAGTCGAGTTTTCGAAACGATCCCAAAGTTACCTCTGTAAGCTTCCCCCAGCAGAAGTTAGGCATCAACTTGGAATCCTCGACGCGAAACTTTGAGAATTTTTTAAACATTTTTATTTTTTAAATCGCACCCTTGGAAACTTTATGTGATAGGGATTTGGCAGGGTTTCAGTTAGGTTGTTAGGTTTTAGGCTGTGCCAACCAGAACTATTGATGGAATATAAAAACGTAATAAAAATTATATTAAATTTTCAGCATCTTTAATGATGGTTGCAGACAGGAAACTATTGTGAAACGGTGGGCAGTCAGGATGGTCACAACAAACCATGTACTTGAACTATAATTCGTTTATCATTTTAAAATCGGACAGAGTTTCCACTTAAGGCTTTTACACTTGGTGACGGTTACAAAACGACTGATTCGAACTGCCTAACACATCCGCATTTATAGATTTCACTAATAACTGAATATTTAGATTGCATTACGTAGGTACTATAACGAGTAAAATTGAATAACAATTATTAACAAAGAAATAAATGAATTAAAGTATTTATAAATCAATATTTCTTAAGCAACCATCAATTTAAACTTAAGGGGCTGACAACAGGTAAACCGGTGTCATCGTCGTCCATTGGACGGGGGACCTCGCCACTGCAACCTTCGGCCGCCGAACCCTCGACGCGATTGGACCAGTCCTGCGAGACTGGCTCGAGCGGTCGCACGGGTTCCTCTCGTTCCGTCTGGTGCAGGTGCTGTCCGGACACGGTTGTTTCGGATCGTACCTGCATCGAATCGGACGGGAGCAGACGCCGTCGTGCCACCACTGTGGCGCGGCGGAGGACACGGCGCAGCACACCCTCGAGGTGTGCCCATCGTGGTCCGAGCTGCGCCACAGTCTGAACGCGGTGATCGGACCGGACCTCTCACTCCCCGGCTTGGTTAACGCCATGCTGAGGGATGAGGGGTCTTGGGCGGCAGTCGCCTCCTTCTGCGAACACGTCATGTTCCAGAAGGAGGCGGCAGAGCGCACGCGGGGGTACGATCCTTCCACGGCGCCGCTCCGAAGGCGGAGGAGGGGTCGAAGAAGACGTCAGTTTGAACGTCACCTCCGACTCCTCCCAGGCGGAGGCCAGCAGGCAACGGGTGCGGCGGCACCCGTTGCCTTGTACCTTACCTGTATTGCACAGGCCTCCACCAGTGTCGGACGGGAATGTCCAGGTGTCCCCGTGTATTTTAGTCACTTAAAACTTTAATTTACAGTCGCTCGTTTAAATACTACCCTTTTATAAAAGACTAATAATTGCAGTTGTAGGCTCTTAGCTTCTCGTGTCGACATAGACAGGACGGCATCCATAGCATAAAAACTTGCAGTACGGCAAATGCATGTACTTAGATGAAAATATACAAAATGTTTGATACAAAGTTTTCTACATATGACGCTCTCTTATTTATGCGTCTAGACATCGGCTCTAGAAATAGAAGGGCAAGTAAGCATAACGTTTTAGATGTCTTAAATTATACCTATTTGTATGAGCAAGTTGTAATAAGGAGGAGCTCGTGGCTAAGTAATACCTAACAGCCGCACGGGTCGATCCATCAGGTTAAGCTACACTTGCCGGGGTTGGTCCGTCGATGGGTGACCATCTTTACATACCGAGACTCCTCCGTGCCTCGGAAAGCACGTTAAGCCGTTGGTCCCGGCTGTCATTCGTGGATCTTTGACAGTCGTTACGGGTCGTCAGAAGCCCGAAAGTCTGACAACCAGTCTTACCAAGGGGTATCGTATTACCCAGTTACTGGGTTGTAGAAGTCAGATAAGCAGTCGCTCCATGTAAAATACTGGTATTCAGCTGCATCCGGTTAGACTGGAAGCCGACCCCAACATAATTAATAGGCTAGGCAGATTGATTAAAGTTGTAATAAGTATACTTACCTATGTACATAAAAAACACTATGGTTATGATTTAGAATTTAGGTGGCAGACTGCCAGCGATAAATATATAAAAAGCGATATACATATACAGTGGTTCAGTAGCTTCAATATCATCAGGATTGTGCCGGAATATAGCAGTTCGTCGTGGACGTGGTACTACCCTATATACAAATGTACTCCATACTCTTTGATGTACTCTGTGCGTGGTACGACAGCGGCTTCCCCTGACATCCTCTTCTGTCATCAGAAGACAGCCGCCACACAACCATCGATGCGACGCCCTGCTAGAGTAACTGTCACCAGCCAGTGTCACTCTTATCCGACCTTTTCGGTGATTCCAGTAACTTCGTAACAAAACAAAAATAGACGTCATATTTTATAGCCTTGATGCAGTCAGGACGTGGTCAGGAAAAACAACTGTCTTGAAAGAACGCCACAGTATGTACCAATAATAATTGATCCCAATATTAATTTTATTCATTTAATTCAGAAATTATTAATTGTTTCCTCATTTTATTTTTATTTAATAAAAACCTTAGCTTTAAGCCACTGTAGCATCTTGTTAACATTATGGAACACAAATAAACGTGAAAATGTAATTACAGCAGGAAAATACCTATTTTGACCAGTTGTCAGATTTTCAGCTTCTGCTTTCCTGGGGGTCTACTCCGACGCGCTAAACCGAAGTATCGGCCGAATGTTCGGCCGTTTTATAACTTCCAAAGTTTCCTTTTTGACTTTGAGTCCTTATCGTACCTAGCGACTTCTTTTACGCGTAATTAATTAATCGTTGCGCAGCGTTGACTGCAAAAATACGGAGACCCATGTAATTGCCAAAGATATTAAAAGACGAAAACTGTGGAAAAAAGCTCTCGGAAAAAAAAAACGGAAACCAGATATTTCGTCGAGACTATGTGCTATCCTTTTGAAACCTGGGGGTCTACTCCGAAGCGCTAAACCGACGTATCGGCCGAGTGTTCGGCCGTTTTATAACTTCCAAAGTTTCCTTTTTTGACTTTGAGTCCTTACCCGACTTCAAGTGACCTTTTTGAATTTGGCTTAACTCTTCGACTGTCTTTCTTTTTTTTTTTCGCCGTAGTCAGTGATAGTTTACCGTAGTAAAGAAACGACCTAACATTCGGCTTCAGATTTATGTTCGAAGTAGACCCCCAGAACACTTTTATGGGAGAAAGTATACAGGTGATGCTCTCAAGAGAACTCAGTCTGTTTACTTCACCTACAGGCACTTGTGATGTGATATTATTATGTAAATTATATTATATATAAATTATAATATGTAAATTATAATTATTAATTTAATTATAGTAAAGGTGTAAGTGAGTTTTTTATTATCTTATTAGAACAGTGGTAGAATGCATTATCTCTGAAAATTTTCAGTCAGGAAGATAATCCTCTAATTGATTTTCAACTCTGATTAGGTGACTTTTGTGGTACGCCTTCAGTCTTCCACAGAAAAAGAACTTAAAGTCAACAAAAAAAAAACCTATAAATTGACGGCACGGTTGGCGCAGTGGTTAAGCGATTGCGACGCTGCGTGTCGCGGGTTCGATTCCCGCACGTAACAAATATTTGTATGACCTACAAGTAGTTGTTCCGGGTCTGGCTGTTTGTGTATTTGAGTTTTAAATGTTTGTAAACGCACCCACGATACAGGAGAAATTCCTAGTGTGGGGCAAGGTTTAAAAAAAAAAAAATTATAAAACATTCATAATTTATTGACTTTTCCACTACAGCTGCTTTTTACCAGTGATAGACTCTTCCCTTGTCCTTAGCTCGTCTTTTAATAGTGGTACATTCGCAAGTCGCTTATGTAATATTTATCTAGTTTTCTTTTAATTTGTGATCGACACAAAAGTAAACAAAAAAAAAAAAATGGCCGACAACTGTGCCGCAACTGCAACCTATGACGGCCTTTAAATTTTAACCACATTAATATAGCCTAACAAAAAATGTAAACCACTGATTCACAGCACCATAGATAATATTTCCCCCCATTATCCGGTGCCTGACATGGCGCCAAACAGTCTGTCTTTGAGTTCGCAGGTTTTGACATGGTAATAGGGTTGTGCCCGCTCTGATGCAAATTACTGAATAATCGGCTTTCGGCTTATTGAGATGCGTCTACAATGAACCGTCTGTTGTTCTCGGCTTGCCATCGATCCGAGTATTTACGAAAGTAATTCGGATGTTGTTTAATTAATTAATTTTGACTTTTGATGAATATGGTTGGTAGGTTCGTCGGTTGGACGGAAAGTTTGGGTGAGATGCAGCTGTGTTTATATGAATCGTCAAGTTAGTTATTAATGCTTTAATGTTCAAAATTGAAGATAAAACACTAAGAACAATTTCCGAAAATAAAATTTCAAATAGGTAATCGGAATGTAGATACATAATAATTGTTCTTATTTTAAATTATTTCAGCACAATTTTACTAGTTTATTGTTTTTTTTTGTTAATTTGTATCTAGCATAACTTTTACGCCATGCATCACTGTATACTCGTACAAAACTGGTAAACCCAAAATTCTATTGAATAAAATACTCTTTACGAGTATAAATAGACTGGCAGATACTCTAGATTTCTTCTGCAAACTAAATTCCAATCACAGTTTAGGCCGTCAGGGATATTCTGTCTTAAGTGTGGTACACAACATACCTAGCCTAAAGGCTAAATGTGTTGTTTACCAGTTAACCAAAAATAGTTCAAAATAATTCCTCAAACTCCTCCCAAATCACCGATTATATGAATATGTACTTAAACAGATATACCACGGTATTAGACAACGCCGCCGTCACTCTGCCTCCCTGACGCGCGATGCGCGTACATCACGGAAACACATTGAACTAAGCCCATTAAACGAGCCAAATCACGAGTTATGAAGTAACCCATCGGTACCCTAGCAAGTATGCTATATTAGCGTACTGAAGTCAGCTTAGGGGCTGTTCAGAATGGGAGGCGAAGGGATGAATGTTTAAAACATTCAAAACTGGAAATTACATAATTATTAATTGAGAACATTCTGGTTTTTTAAGAAAGAAAAAATAAAGGGTTACTATAGATATATATGTACTTACTGTTACCTCAGACCAAATAAAAAAGGCAGACGGAGCATACGCTAACAATAGCGTTCAAATAAGTGAAGCCTCGTTTTCAAGGGGATGATGTCTAGCGCGTTCGGTGTCGCGCGTCGCTCTGGAACACGGTCGGCTTCCTATTTCAAATTTGGCTTCCTTTACCCTGCTTCACTCAGAGAGCGCCGCGCTCCTTCTAACTTTTTTATTTGGTCTGAGACTGTTAATATAACACGATTAATATAAAACCTTCAATTCGATAGATTTTGAAAAAAAAACGGAATAATGAAAAACTCAACCGTACCTAAGCCGTCATACAGTGTGTGGAAGCAAGATCTTAAATTGTCTGTATTGTATACAATCATCATCATCATCATCATTTCAGCCGAAACACGTCCACTGCTGGACATAAGCCTCCCCCAAAGGGGGGTTTGCCATAATCACCACGCTTGGCAGGCGGGTAGGTGATTGATTTACTTCCGGTACCACACCGAAATTGTATACAAACAAAACTATAAATATAACACAACTACCTAATCGTGCAAAAAAAACAACAGTACTAAACAAAAATAGTACTAGTTCCATGCTCAAGCTGTCACTTTCTGTTACACACTTCCGTCCCTTTTCACGAAATCACTCCCACAGAATGCGAGAGGAAAGATTTTAAAAAATGGTCAAAATGGGGACTAACGCCGCCATCTTTATTTTTACCCGACTGCGTTGATAACGTTTCAACTGACATTTTATATAGTGTGAAACACGAAACAATTCAAGTTTTGACGTGCCACTTGAGGAGTGTGTATTGTATAACATATCTACCTCTTTTTACTTAATATAATATCATTGAACCCCCCCCCCCCCCCTCCTCTGTCAATGTCATTCGAGTGCCAAAAGATCCTTGCAGCAGTGTTGTGCGTGATAAATTAGAAATTCCCTTGTGACTACTTTTCTGAACCTACACAAGAAACGTTCTACCGTATCCTCAATCCGAACCTACATAGTAGCTACCAAAACCTCTACAGAACAAAATAGCCAAGTCAGAACACGGCCCTAACAAAACTTCCGTCGTAAAATTACGTATAACCACAGGAAGATCACTCAAACTTATAAGAGGAATTTATATTTTATGAGGAAAAATGGCGGACCCTCGCGGCTGCCGACAGCATACCTAATAACTGGGGCCTTTACACTACAGCCTTTTGAAAAATACAATCGTATTTGTCTGGAGTATTCTAGGATAGATGTTACACTAGTTAGGGAAGTGGAAGATAAAGGAGGTAAGAAATGAGAGGAGATTTTGTGCAGCAGTTTGTCTTAAGGCGAACGCCACAGTGAACGGATACGTCGTGCCGCGGCACGACGATTCCGTAGCATCGGCAATAAAAACAGAGAAAGTGCATTGAGCGCACAACTTATGTCACGGACCGCCTTCAAAGCCGTCAGTTTTTTTAAGTCATTTATGTCATAGTGCGAGTAATCAGTGACACGCTTGGTTTGTAGTAGGATAATAAAATGTAAAAAAAATATACAAAAATTATCAATAGTTGGAAATCGAACTTACAATCACAGGTTTGCAAAACAGTAATCGAACCGCTAAGCTATTTGCTTTGTTGATTTACTAAAATAGCCGTTCTTAAATACACCGTGGCATTAGTACTAGTCATTGGATACATGAAGTGGGCTGCCATTGTAAGACTATTAAAATGCCACGGTGTATATGTCATGATGGAGTGCTTAGCTCCGTATAGGTGGAGATAATCATTTAAAAGGTTAAATCTGTACTGTCTGCAATATTCTAACATTTTGGCTCGTCTTTTTACAATTTGCGGTAAACTGTAGAAGAATACGAACATATCTAATGCAATTATCGTCCTCCATAGCAAATAGCGTAATAATTTATAGCCTACAGGCTTTTAGGCAATATTTATATGCAAAATTTCAACAGAATCTATCCAGTAGTATTTGCGTGAACATACATTCAGACAAACAGACAAAAATTCTTTAAACGATATTTTCGGTATTAGAATAAAAGTCAAAGTCATTTATTTGCAGTAAATACTGTACAAAATCCCCCAATGTGTACCAAATTTCAACTTGATTGGCCCAGTGGATTCGGAGTAAATTGGCTGTGACAGACGGCCCGACAGACAGACAGACACGACATGAGTGATCCTTTAACAGTTCCGTTTTTTAATTCAGACATACGGAACCTTAAAGCATCACGTCTGAATTCCCGGAAGGGGTAGCCAGATGTAAGTGCACCCAAACTACCTTCACTACACAAACTGCGTAGATTTTTTTTTAATAACTAAACTGTAGTTATACCTGTAGTTATAACTGTAGTTAGTAGCCTGTAGACTACTTTATATACTAGTATAAAGTAGTCTAAATAAACAACGACACGATTACAGTTAATAGACACAATAATTTAATATCATAGTCAAACTTCAAGTTATTTAAATAGTTCGTGAACAACCAATTAATTTAAAAAATCGACGGACCACGACCAACATTAGCACAAAACTTCTCCATCCTTTATTTACCACACAAATCTTCCTACAATACAGGAACAAATTACTCATTCTATGTGTGCGTAGTTCCAGTAATAGTTGAAACATGTGAAATATTCAGCGGCCGCGCGTGCACGATGCATCTAATTACAGCTTTGCTTTACAGTTAGCGAGAGGATGAGGCGGGGCGATCGTCAGCAACGCGGCCGAAAGAGCGGTTGGCGGCAACACACAATTTTATTTTAGGTGCACTCACGTCGGACAGAACTAAATGTAGGAAATATTGACGAGGAAGAAGATAGTCAAAGAAGCAGTCAAGAAGACGTCCACTAATCTATAAAAATTATAAAAAGTATATTTTCGTGTCTGTCTGTGTGTTTGCGTTATCCTTCTAAACTGCTCAACGAATTTTGATGCGGTTTTCACCATAATTTAGAGCATTTTTTCCAGAAGGTCTATTAGTATAATATACGTTAACATTAAACTCATAATTCCAGCCGAAAGACGTCCACTGCTGGACATAGGCCTCCCCTAAGGAAGGGGGTTGCCATAATCACCACGCTTGGCAGGCGGGTTGGCGGTCGCAGTATGGTGTTGAAATGCATAGAGAGCGCTGCTGCCCATTCTCTAGTAAGTGCCTTAGTCGCCTTTTACGACACCTACGGGAAGAAATAGGATGGTGCTATTCTTTACATCCGGCACCACATGGGCCGTGTGGTGCCGGATGTAAAGAATAGCATCATCCTATATCTTCCCACACGGCTTAAAGCGTAGAGGAAGCGAGGAAGTAATTCCCATAATGAACATCTTTTAAATTAAAATCGCTTTTGTGTCTGTATAAGCGACCGCGTTGTTCTTTTATACTACGCAATCTGTTGCGTAGTTTAAAAGAACAACGGGATTGTTCCGGTTTTCACCATAATTCAGAGAATTTATTCCGGGTGGTTTATGTGTATAGGTAACACATAGGCAAAACAGATTAACACGCCAGCAGGTCAAGCTACCCGAAACTGTCAAATTTTCCCAATCAACTTTGAACCTTATACTGTAGGGATAAAGTTGAAAATCTATTGTAGTAGCTTGATGTGCTGGCGGCTGTACTTAATAAACTTACATATTAAAAATAAATTACGGTGTTTTGTCAATTCGTAAAAATCGTGTGAAGCTGGGGCGATCGCTAATAATTAATAAGGTTGAATCACCATAGCATCGTAGGTACACTGAGTTTGACACATTTTTGTCAAATCCTAACGCGATTGGATAACTTGCTAATTGCCATAGCGAATGATGACCAAGGCAGCACTGTACCACAGCTACAACGAACTGCCACTAATCACGGATTCACAGCTCGCTCTCTTACCGGTTTCGAATCGCGTTCCGTAAAGCCAAAGGCTTATAGTCGACTTGATAGAAGCAGCCATGTCTGATAATATATTTATAATATTTAACGAAGATAATGATGCACTGGAATGTATAGGAGAATTTATTGGAAGAAGATGCTTTGTTTCATTTTCATGCTCGAGCTTTTCTTAATAAGTATTCTTGATCCAGATAACTTTGAATATCCTTAACAACTTCAAATAGAGATCAGATTCGGATCGCTTTCTAGAGTTTTTATTTTTTATTTAACGAGTAGTTAAAGTTTGTCGTGCTACTATAATATTGATAAACCGGCCAAGAGCGTGTCGGATCACGTACAATGAAGGGTTCCGTAGTTGGGATGAATTTATCCAAAAAACAAAAAAACATTGTAGTTGAAAATCCTGTTCCCCCATACATCGATATACGTCACGGTCAATTCTCCAACTGCAAATGTAAGTTGGTCAGATTCAGATTCTTTATTTGTTAACATAGGTGGTTACAAACAGGTGTTACATTTTCATATGCGCTCTATGTTTTACCATTTGGTGTACTTGAATCAAAAAATAGTTTTCACAACCCTGCAATATTTGAACGGCCTATCCCACGATACCCCACACTATGGGATGGACGAGAAAAAAATATCATCCCTAGTTTACGTACAATCCCCTTTTTTTTTTACCACTTTGTCGGCGTGATTACTATGTATACCCATGCCAAATTACAGCTTTCTAGTACTAAGGGTCTATGAGCTAAGCCGGGGACAGACAGACAGACAGACGGAGATGGCGAAACTATAAGGGTTCCTTGTTGACTACGGAAACCTAAAAAAGCAAATTGATGTTTTTTTTTGTTTACCTATGTGGTCCCATTGCTGGGCAAAGGTCTCTCCATTCTTTTCCAGTTTTCCTTATGTTGTGCCTTCTCTGGCCAATAGGTCAGGTCATTATGTTAATCATCTTCATCATCTTTTCAGCTGAAAGACGTCCACTTCTGGACATAGACCTCCCCCAAAAAGACGGTTTCCATAATCGCCACGCTTGGCAGGCGGGTTGGCGATCGCAGTATTGTGTTAAAAATAAAATGCATATAGAACTCTGCTGCCCATTCTCTAGTAAGTCCCTTAGTCACCTTTTACGACACCCACGAGAAGAAATAGGATGGTGCTATTCTTTCCACACGGAACGTATGTAGGTATGATAATATCGCTGAGAAATAATCTGAGAAAATACACCGTGGTATTTTAATCGTCTTACAACGGCGGCCCACTTCATGTAAGTATCCAATGACTAGATACTAATCATTCAAGAAAGAAAAAAAAATATTTGTTATCATTTGTTTTTTTTTTTTTAATATTATTCATTATGACGCATGATGTAGTTTGAAACACACTGTTATGAGCGCGGTGCGAGCCTTGCACTCCTTCCGCGCAGCCCTTGGAACGCAAAATACGCGCATATTGACGTGGAGTTGCGGAAACCAGCCCGTTTTACCTATTACCTACTTATTTTTTTTTAATTATTCAAATGTTAAGAAAAAAAAAATACTTTCATGAATTACTGATTAGTAGTCATTGGATACATGAAGTGGGCGGCCGTTGTAAGATGATTTAAATGCCACGGTGTATAGCTAGAAAGGAGGTGACTACTATCATAATCAGCCCATAATGTTCCCACTGTTGGGACACAGGCCTCCTCTCTGTGAGAGGAAGTGACCCGAAATCTACCACGCGGGCCCAGTGCGGGTTGGTAGATCATGTGTGTCACATGTCTTCGAATTTTTGGTTCTAGGACATGCCGGTTTCCTCACGATGTTTCCTTCACCGTTACTACTAAGGTGACGGCTAATAGATATTCATGGAAGAAGAGAAGATGCTGCGCCGAACCAAACAAATTGAGATAACGGCAGTTTAATGATAAAATAGTAATTTTATCATTAAACTGCCGTTATCTCAATTTCTCAGTATGGCGATACAATCCGATGCATGTTTTAGTCAAAAACATGTATCGGATTGTATCGCCATAGTGTTCTCTTGTTATCCTTTACCTACTAATTAAAAGTATGAAAAACTACTTTAAAACGATAACTATTTCCATACAAACTTAGCTTCCCTAGCCTGGCGCCTACGCAACATAAATCAATTACGAAAAGCAATGTTAAATAGTTGACAATATTGCCTGGAACTATGTGGGGAAATTATATCAGGGCAATAACTGAATATAACTCTGAAATAACGAGGATACCCCGGCTGAGCGTTGGAGAGGGGGACACTGTAAAACGGAACGTCAGAAGGTAAAGTAACGGTGCTGGGTTCAATGGCAAGAATTACAGACCGCTCTTTGACTTTACTTTGCTAAATAAATGCGTCTCATATTTGTAAAACTTGAATGTTCATATTCGTATTAAAAAGTTGCTCACATTTGCTAACAAAACGTACGGCATTTCATCAAACTTTCAAGCCCTTGTTTTTCGAAATGAATGAACCGATTTTAATGAAACTTCATACGCATAAGCAGAATGCAAAGTTCTAAAAGTTATTTAAGAACATTTTTGAAATTTTGTATTTAAAAACAGATAACTGGAAATCTGTTTCTATGGAAAATTTTAAATCGGTCTAATTTGGCTATAACACTATTTTTTCCGAAAATGTTCCTAACTAACTTTTTAGACCTTTGTATTCTGCTTATGCATATGAAGTTTCATTAAAATCGGATCAATCATTTCGAAACACAAGGGCTTGTAGTTTGAATGAAATTCCGTACGTCGTAATAGGTCAACCCGACATACTTTTCATACAAACGCTCGTACGTGACACATGGCGTTGTAACACATCTTTCTTTGAAATTTTTGAACTAATAGGTATCTTGTGCAGTATATCTAGGTTTCTATGCAAGCAAGCAGAAAATAAAAATTATGAAAAACAAATTCAGTATAAGTCTGCAATAATCTGCTTTTTTTGCACAAATTTTACCTGCACTTTGGCCATTCGTAATGTACTCATAAATTGGAAATGTTAAAAAAAAACACTACGATAGAAACCTTGCAAATGTAATGGAGATTCAAAATAACCAACATTTATTTCACAAACTAGTAAGGCTTACTCAAAAACACGTATTTCCTGGAACAAGTTTTATGAAATTTCCGCACATTATTTTTCGTTCAATGTTATCGCGTTCTCACTCGTTTGTTAATAGTTTTCACTTGCGCTGGATGAAACAACAAACTTTTCGACCATGCTCGCGTTGACGATAGACGGACCGGGAAGGCCACTCTTGAGAGCATAAAATAACGTTCATATTTGTAGGTATGAATCGCTTACTTTACAAAGTAAAAGTGCGGTCTGTGAATGACGATGATGTGAAATGATGACGTGATGATGATGTGTGTGTGCCCTAAGGTAAGGAAACATGCGACGATTATTCGAAAAAGCAGTTCTACAGGTATTTTAAAATTGCCTTGCTTTAGGAGGCAAGGCAATCGATGAAAACAGTCAGTATTCTGATGCCGGGCTAATATTAGAGGTATAACCTATCAATCAACTCTCAACTCTGTCTTTATCAGACACCTGCCGAATGCAGACATTTTTCATAAGGTACAGAAGGCCAAACGTTAGTGGTAACTAAACCAGTATAAGCTGGCCTCGTATTCTATTAAAACTCCGTACTACGCTAGACCTGTTTAAGGTCAAAATATCACCACCAACGTGTGGTCTACTGTACTTTTCATGACACAAAGATAAAATTTATTTGAGACATAACTGTTTTGAAAATGCTAGGACCATAGGACCTAAAATTTTGCTACACGGGAAGGTATTAAGCTTGTGCTTTTTTTACCGCAAACTATTCATAATCAAAAGTCATTTATTAAAAGTAGGCTGAGAATCAGCACTTTCTGAACGTCAAAATTACATAAGACAGTCCCTCAAAAATGGCGCCCATCACCACTTTCTAAAATAGAATAGAATACAGAGCGGAGAGTGCTCTGGGAAGAATAAGTAGCGCGACAAACTCCCCAGCAGCACAGCTGTTCAGTTACAAAAACTTGATATAAATATAGATACAATAGTATATAAAATAAACATAAAATATTAATAACTGTTGGGATATTTAAATATGCATTTTTTTGGTATCTTAGGAAAGATCAATAACAATCTCATTTTTCACATTTGCACCCAAAAAATGTTTGCCGTCTTTATTTTGCAGAGTCAGGTTTTTAGGTACAAGGCAGATGTGAGTGGTAACGCCGCGAGGGGACGCCCTAGGAGGACATAGTGACCTAATTGGTGATGTTCTTCAGAGAGCTCACGTAGTCCTCGCAACCGGCGTGCGTGTGTGACCAGATGTATGAACGTAAACGAAGCAAAAGGAGTATGTTAGGAGCGTAGCAGGTGGTGTTCTATAGTTTCTGCCTACCCCCATGGCAAGAAGGCGTGGGTTTTTGTATGTTATATATTTTGCAGAGTGATATTTCTGCATATTAATTACGATGTGGTATGAGCTGACGATATTGCATATTTCCCCGCAACATTGCCTAATACCTACGTGCGTTGATATCTGCGTTAGATAATACATATTTACTGGGTTCCTGTTTACTTAGGTTTTGCTAAACGCGAGTGTCAAGTTTTGATGGAAGAATTTTGGTGTAACATTTGTTTTCTACTTTAAGGTGCATCTGCAGCTGAAGCCCGCGAATTTAAAATTTTCTTACGTTTTTGCAATTTGCAGGTCATTTGTTACATTGAATGACTTTTTCATGAAATCATGACATTGGGGAACACATATATCTAACTAAGAAAAGAAAGAAAAAAGAAGAAAAGAAAATACGTTTATTTGCGGTAAACATAACGCAAAGAAATAAAAAACACAAACACGAAAGAACAAGTTGAGGGAAAATATGTGTCACATTCACGCAAAACGGCCATCGCTCAGCATAATGCTGCGAGAATGCGAGACAGAGCCCCAGCGCTGGTTTTCAGCGACAGCCGGCGTTGTCGTGATGACGTCAACCGGTGCAGCATAATGAGATAAAAATAAAATAAATGCAATACTTCGAGAGAGAAGAGTATGAGATGTATTAATGATTCTAATGATTATTATAATTCTGTAAATAAATAATCTGTTATAGTCGCGAATCATATTTTGATCAAGATACAACTTGACACTGACCTGCAAATATCAAAAAACGTAAGAAAATTTGAACAGTTGCGGATCCACCTTAAGATATATCTGGTCGTATCATCATATCTTATGATCAAGAATGAGCTTAAACTCTGACTGTTGTTTAAGATAATTTTTTTTAGAACTAATCTATGCTCATGGTCAAACTATGTAAATATTTTTTATAAAATTTTTCTTCACTGCTTTGTGAAAATGGAAAACTAAAACGGTTATATTTGAATTTGTTATCCGAGAAAGACTCTGATAAGTATGCATAACATAACATAACGATGTAGGGTAGGGCAGAAGTGTTAAGCATATATTCAAAATGTGGTTCTTCCATCCTGTAATATTAATGATAAGGCAATTTTCATTCCTCGATGTCATTTAAAATACAATCCATTTTGCTTATTTCACGTCTTCAAAAATACTACCAAAAACAACATTCAATCAGCCAATTTATCTCAATCTGTGTAACTCAAAAAAGTCAATCAATAACGTATCCATCTTCTCAACTGAACGATGTGTTTCGTCCATCGATCAGACCCGAAAGAGTAGAACTAACTTGTCAGATTGGAGCGTGATCACTCAATGCCCCCATTACATGCGACTATCAGTCAATTCGAGGAGGGAGTCCATTGTCTCACGTCACGGGGTTGGAGACAAAATCGAACGACGACGGTGATTTATTTCAAGATATAGAAAGAAAGGAAGAAAAATATTTTTATTTACGACACGCGCAAGAAATACAAAAATAGCATTTAAACTAACAATATCCAAAAATAAAAACAATCAAGACTTGTGCGATGCCAAAAAGGCTCCATCTCAGCATAATGCTGCGATATTTAAAAAATAAATACCGCAGCGCTGGTATTCTGATAGGGCTCGCTGTGATGCCGCGGACTCGCCTACGGACACTTATAGACCCCACTAGGGTAATAATAAAAAAAATCGGTTAAAGGTAAAGTCGGTTTACTGACGATAGTTGAACGTGATAACGTCATAAGCCTTAAATGGAACGCCTCAGAGCGAGGTAACGCCGCATGAGTCATGTTTTTTCGTGTGTGCAGCCGGCTCCATCGAATTATTAGACGTTGTCACGTCAAAAAAAAATAACACTAAATAAAAAACAAATAGATATAGGATTGAGGTAAGTGGATATTTTTCAAGATAATCTCAGTTTCATAATGCCCTAAATATATATCATTGCCGATTGTTATAATCGTGGATGGAAATAGTTGGTCATTACGTTTTCCCAGCAGTGGGATAAAGCAGGCTGGCAGTAGCCAGAAACCAGTTTCATAATGTAGTAACATCACAGTAATGTGTGTGTTTGCAGTTTGCGTGTAAACACGACATATTTTTGCTAATAAGCATTGTGAGGAACAGCTCCTTCGTCGTTTTGGGTTCGTTTCCATAATATGATAAATAAAAGACTCCCTGGATTTTTGCCTTGGTATCACATCTTGCTGTGTCTTGCTAAACTTTTCACCACGCACAGCAAGAGTTGTTGTCGGAAACGGGGAGACCTCGCGTAGATACGAGAAATAAAGCAGACTGAAAATTCTGTTTCCAAGCGGATTTCTGAAACCTTGATCGATCTTAATCTTGAGGTATGAAATTATATTCTTCCTCTTGCAAATTCGTTAATCGTATAGAAATAATGCGTGGGAGGATAAGACAATGGATACAGCGCCACACAACTCAGTGCTCAGATGAAGATAGATCGCGGACGAGACGCGTGGTCACCCTGTCCGCGCGCAGTTAGTCCTAGTTCCTACAGTGATCGATGTCTTCACTCTCATGCTTGCCTGGTACTTTGATTCGTTGTTCGATATAATATTATTAAAATTGTTATCGATTTCAGGACTAACAGAATGTTCGTTTTTCAGGACTTATCGCCCGTGCACATACTGCATGGTCTAGACGGGTTTATTGCTGGCGTAGGTATTGTATTTCCATCTCGTATTCGTAGTACAGTGATCGATGTCTTCGAACTCATGCTTGCCTAGTACTTTGATTCGTTGTTCGATATATTGTTATTTCCGGATTATTTGATATCCCGGGTTTTATCAGTGGTCAATGTCTTTTTATTACACTTGCTGTTGTTATATTGAATCTAAGTTTGGTAGGTTGGTACTTGTCGTGCTTTGATTTGTTTCACGGCATATTGGTATATTGTCTTCTAAGACTGATGTGCTGATTGTTTATTGGTTTTCCACCTTATTAATTTACTAGCTGTTTCACGGGATAAAAAGTAACCTTTATTAACTCAGGCCATGGTCTACTCATGTACCAAATTTCATCCAAATCCGTTTAGCCGTTTTAGCGTTAAAGCGTAACATACAAGCAAACAAACTCACATTCGCATTTATAATATTAAAGTTTACGGTGATGTTTGGTGCTCCAAATTTGTTCTGCGATTCGTTGCGATTGTTTATTTTATCATAATCATTGACAGCCTTGTGTAGGGGGTGGCCCCCCGCTGAGCCGAGGCGTCCTTCTTTTTGTGGTATGGTTCCCTGTGATTTATTTATTGATTTGTGTTCCGTTTAATTTCTTTTCACCACAATGTATCCATAACTTAATGGAGTAACGTAAGCTTTCTTTCTTTTTTTTCTTTCAACAGCTCACAAAATCAAAATAAAAATATTTTATTTCACATGGGCACTTATGAAACGTCAGAAGCAGACGGTGCACGGTTGCAATTGCTCGTTTTCTATGGAGAAGAGCCGGCAAGAAACTCCACGGTTACTCTTTTTAAAATTATTGACTTTTACGATGTTTTCCTATTACAGTGTTTATTTATTTATAGTTAATTAAAACCATAATAAAAAATAAAACATATTTTTGTATAATTGTTATACCTGATTCAATTTAATTTAACCTTGCATTGTTAAAACTAATATGGAACAGTGGACTCCCTTGCATACTTCCTCTCACAGAACACCAGACAGGTAATAATACAAGTTAATAAGTATGGGAGGACAGTGTAGGCCCGTTAACAAGTACCAGGTATTTAACAAAATAGAAAACGTTCTCACATTCACAAAATATTAACAAAAAACTATATAAAATAACACACATCACATCCTTCATCAACATTCTTCAGGGCTAAATATTCAATTATCATTTACACACATTTGCAACATAATCTGGTTACCAATAGACTTATTCAAGGCACGATCTCTTTGAGGCGTGATTTAATTTTACAGTTTGGGCCTAACTGGAGTGAGTTATATTTGGTTATTACCAACGGACCGTGATAGCATACTAACATGTGAAATAATTATGTTTTATTAATTGTTTTATGGTAGAATTGATCACTTAATGACCGGATACGTGGTGTTGATAATATGGTCAGTTGTTTTTGTGTTCTTTTTCACTCACCAAACAGCTCGTAAAAACTTGAGTGAAGTGAGCTTGAAGTGAGTCAATAGTGTGCGTCTACTAGTTAGTAGTGATAGTGTGACCGTCGGACTCCCAAGTCATAGGTCTCGAGTTCGAAACCAAGGCACGCACCTCTGAATTTTCGGATTTATGTGCGTATTGTATAATGACCATTTGCTTTAAAAAAAACCGGCCGAGTGCGTGTCAGACCACGCACAATGAAGGGTTCCGCTAGTTGGGATGACTTTATCGAAGTTAAGTTTATTGACGTTAAGTAAGTAATGAAATGTATGGATATTTTTTAACTACAATGTTAACACATTCCAACTGCAAATGTAAGTTTGTACGCACAATACTGAGTGATTTACCATGTTATTTTAAGACCATAGACTTCATAGGGGTATTCCTGTGATCTATAAGTAAAGAACTAAATTTTGTATTTTTTTCAAAAATGTAGGCTCACTAGTTTCAGAGATAATTAGGGCCACTGATAAATTTTCATCTATTTTCTTAAATAACTTTAAAACTGTATATTTTAAAATTATAAAAAAAATATGTTTGAAGCCCTCACAATAAGCCCTTTCATTTGATGTGTCACACAGTACGCAAAACTTTTTTTTTTAATTTTCTAATTTGCCCCCCAAAAGTGAGCCTCATATTCAAAATTCATTTATTTACGTTACACGTCCGTTTGGGTTACAGAAATTCATATGTGTACCAAGTTTCAACTAAATCGGTCCCGTAGATTCCGAGCAAATTGGCTGTGACAGACGGACAGACAGACAGACACACGTGAGATCCTATAAGGGCTCCGTTTTTTCCTTTTGAGGTACGGAACCCTAAAAACGGAGAAGGGAAACATTGCGCATCGTGAGGAAACCTGAAATGTGCATGCCTGGGAGATATTTCTCGATGGCATGTGAAGCTAAGCTAATTTTATGTCACTCATGAGTGACATAAAATCTCTGACACCAGGTTAGCCACTAACCACACGAAAAAAAATAGAAAGAAGCTTACATCACCCAAGTTTTCATGGTAACATTTTTACAGAATAGATGGGCTGTTACTGAAAAGTTTATTTACTTCATGGACGTACATTTTTGTACGTCCATGATTTTCTTAAAATAAAGTTTATATATAATATATTGTTTATTTATTTCAGACATCATTCTAGTCCATAGTTTTACACTCGAACATTTAAATTATAAACTATTTATTATAAACTATTTTAAATTCTAAACAGATAAAAACCCAAAATAAAATTGTGATTAATTAAATTTAAATATTCAACTCATTAAAAAAATATATATATAAATGTCTGAATCGTATAAAAAATAAAATGTCAAATATAAAATTGTCAATGCATAAATGAAAATCCAATATAATGTAGCATGGTTTTGCTTACCGACTTCACGTAAAGTGAAAATTTGTGCCGTGCACCTGTTCGGATTTATCGTGACTTTTCTTTTCGTGCCTTAAGATGCCATGCTATGTGAAATACTATAATTATCTTTGAATCTTTTCACGTTGTTAACTTTTGCGTTTCTGAAAAGCAATCGCAAATTGATATTTTCTTAAGCTTACTGTCTTAGTCACAACACTGACAACACTGACCAATTCTGTAACGAAAACATCAATCAATTGTTTACCAACGCTTCATTGGAGAAACCAGAATAAATCAATCAAGTTCTCAATAATAACATGTGAATATGAAGGGACTACAAGTTTTGTTAAATGCCACCTTTTTTGGATGCTAACCCTATACTATCGGGTTTGTTAATAATCCCACATCACTACGACCACGGAAAGTTTTAGATAGTTTGTTAGTTTGAATCCAATTAAATCTTAATTTCTTATTTTCATCTCAATTTTTGGTGAAATATTTGGTCAGAACTTGATATTTCACGTTCTACTTGTAGGTACTTATTATGTTTTGGTCGAACAAGTCTTTTGATACGTATTGAAAAGGGTCAGGTGCGTAGTACTCGCAACCGGCGTGCGTGTATGACCAGATATATATATATATGAACGTAAGCGAAGCAAAAAGAGTATGTAAGGAGCGTAGCAGGTAGCGTTCTATAGTTTCTGCCCACCCCAATGAGAAGAAGGCGTGAGTTTAAGTATGTGCAAATCTATTTTGATTTAATTATCAAAAGACTTTTTTAATTTTCACATCAGCAAAACACAGTTTTTTTTTCAAAAGAGAACTTGTTTTATCAAATAAAGCAAAAGCAAAGTAATTGGTATTTCGGAGTATATTAATAAAACAGACAGTCCAATTCGTAAAATAGAATCGAATAATATTCTCGAAAAACAAAAAACGAAATATCGAATATGAACACAAAAAAATGCATAAAATATTCCAATAAATTCCATCGCTATAGTTACAAAAAATGGCAACCAAATATGATGTGCGTAAAACCTTCCGTGTCACACATATGGTGACAAAAGGCGACTTCTCATATCGGATGAGCAAATATATTCAGGGGGCCCATTTTAGAGGCAGTCCTTCGCATATGTCATAGACAGTGGCCCCCAAGAGACTGGGTATAGGCAAAAACTGAATGTTGCAGATATGTTCGCATTATTGCTGCGTATGACCATTGGGATAGACGATACGGGATTTTGGTGCGAAATTGTCAGACGAGGATATATTGGTTATTAGCAGCTGTTACTGGAGTTGGTGTATTGATTAGGTACCTATATTATGAAGGTCGATTTAGTTATTGAGAAAAGAATAATCTTTATTATGTACAGCATACAAATTACAGACATAAATGTTGTAATTTTACATAGGGTGACACCATGGGCGGCCTTATTGCTAAAAGCGATCTTTTACAGATAACCTTTGGAGGATTAAAGGGAGAAGGAGACACAATACTGCTGGAAGTCATTTAAATACACAATAAATACATACATACATAAAGCATATACTTATCTAAATAAATTTAAATACAATAATAAACATGAAACAAGAGCAACAATCTTATGTAATGATGATGTTTAAGGAGAGAAGAAGTGTTTTTTGTGAGTTTAACTGGTAGATGCTTTCTGTATTAAGGGGGATGCGCTAAAGTAGCCCGCGAAGTTCAAATTTTATTAGGTTTTTTGCAATTTGCAAATCAGTAACAGGTTGTATGTTGATCTAAATATGATTCGCGGCCGTAACAAATATGGTTTTACAGGATTATAATCATTAGAATCGGCAATACAACTAACTCTCTACAAAAAATCCTACTGAATGATTATTACAGAAATAATCTTTTTTGAGTAGGATTTTTTGTACTCGGAGAGTTGCAATGCTGATTTTTAATTCGTTGTAAAATAGTTTCTTGTCAAAGTCAAAGTCAAAGTCAAACCATTTATTTCAAATAGGCACATAAGAGGCACTTTTGAACGTCAAAATTTACAAAAAAAATAGAATTGATTCTAGTTGCCCCTTCCAAAAGGTAGTTTCGTATGGAGAAGAATGGGCAACAAACTCCACCGGTACTCGTTTAAAAATGTTTTACAATATTTTGTTTGATTACATTAATTATATGATTATATGTGAAGACGATGCACCTAGAATAAAATTACTATACGTAAAACGAATTAAAAACTAAGCAATGAAAAATAACTTAATTATTAGATAGATACGTGGTGTTCACATATTTACAAACATCATACAAGTATGTTTTTCTAAAAATAATAAAAAAATAAGTCAGTGTGTGAGTATAGGTTATCACAGAATGTAAAATCAATATCATAAAAATAACAGATTTTACCATAAAAATAGCAACCAGTTTGATTTTGTCTAGACTCTAGATTGTCCTATGGAGCTGGACCAGCATGTTTCCAAGCATTCCTGTCCTGGATATAATCCTCTAACTTGTAATATGCTTGTTTACAAAGTGTACTTTTAATATGTGTTTTAAATTTTCTCTCATTTAATTTCAATATATCACAAGGTATTTTGTTGTAACATTTAACACAGTACCCCATAAAAGATGTATGTACTTTAGATAATCTGAAAAATGGTTGATCTATTTTATCTTTATTTCTAGTATTAAAATTATGTCTATCGCTTATCTTGTTAAAAATATGTAGATTTTTCCTTACATACATAATATTTACATAAATGAATTGGCAAGGTACCGTCATAATATTAATCCTTTTAAATAGTTCCCTAAGAGATTCGCGGCGACGGAGATTATAAATTGCTCTGACAGCTCTCTTTTGCAAAATAAAGATGGACTCAATGTCAGCAGCCCAACCCCACAGTAAAACGCCATACGACATAATGCATGAGATCAATTAATAAAAGATGAGCTACATAATGTTTTTCGCCAAACAGACTCATAGGTACCCATTGCGACCACTTTAACACGAAGTCGACCTGATGATTGCGGCAATGGCGTATCCATATCTGCAGTCTACGTGCAGCAAAGGACATAAAATAAGTAACCACTATAATACCTTATGACAACGGAGATGAGCCCCCAAGTATCTAATACATAATGGATAACGGGCTCCGCTAGTTTCAATAAAAGGATTTTTTGTATGCCCCTCATACACTCACAACGATATTGTTACATTTCTACGCTAAATTTATTCCTTTTTTACACAAATCATATTTTAAATGACATATTCATGGGATGAATTGAGTATTGTGCGATCTTTTTTAGATGGACTTACGAACCCTCGTAAAGCTATTCGTAGTTTAAAATAACTATCCGTTTTCCATTAGGTATATACAATAATATTATTGCTGTATAAGTAAATGTAACATGACTTGCAGACTGTGTGTACTTTGTATAAGCCTATCTAAAGTATACACAAAAAACCGGCCAAGTGCGAGTCGGACTCGCGCACGAAGGGTTCCGTACCATTACGTATAAAAACGGCAAAAAAATCATGTTTGTTGTATGGGAGCCCCCCTTAAATATTTGTTTTATTTTAATTTAATTATTTATTATTAAAGTGAATAAATAACTGCTTCGTTGGTCTAGTGGTCGCAAGTGCTACTGCCGATCACGAGGTCCTGGGTTCGATTCTCAGGTTGGGCAAAGTGTTATTAGGCTTTTCCACCAGGAATTTCTCAGTAGCAGCCCGGAGTCTGGATTTGTGCCCAGTTGATGGCAATAGGCTCGCCCCCTATTACATGGGACTTAAAAAACATAACTGGCGAAACGTGGGTGTACTATAGGTACACCTCTGCCTAACCCTTCGGCGATTACAGGCGTGATGTTATGTGTGAATAAATAACTAAATATTCTGTGAATATTTCAAGTGTCTACCTGTTGCCGTTATCAATATCGAGCAAAAAAATCACGTTTGTTGTATATTTATTTTATTCTGTTTTTTTGTATTTCTTGTTATAGCGGCAACAGAAATACTATAATATAATATATAAATAATAATATATCTGTGAAAATTTTAACTGTCTAACTATCACGGTTCATATACAGCCTGGTGACAGACGGACAGACAGACAGACGGCGGAGCCTTAGTAATAGGGTTCCCGTTTTACCCTTTGGGTACGGAACCCTAAAAAGACAGTCTTTCACGGTTTTAATAAGAAAATTGCGTTCACTTAGCAAGAGTTCAACCAGGCAAGACGATTCATTATTTTTTTTCAATCTTCTTGTCCTTTGTGAAGGCATAATTATTTAATCCGACCTCTAAAGTTTACACGCTTCTCAAGAATGAAGGGAAATTTAGGGAAAGCTATGAGGACTAGATTTCACAATCGGTAAAGAGATGAGTTACAGAATAATCATCGGGAAAATCACCCAAAATAATAAAGCAAGACAGAAACTAGTTTTAAAGCTTCGTAATCAGCCTATAATGTTACCACAGCTGGGACACAGGCCTCCTCTTTGAGAGGGAGTGGGCTGTATTCCACCATGCGAGCCCTGTGTGGGTTGATAGATGTTGTGCTGTGTTTTGTCTTCGAATTTTTGGTTCTAGGACATGCCGGTTTCATCACGATGTTTTCCTTCACTGTTTTGAGAACACTTTTAAAGCTTAAACAATGATAATAATAACATTAAAAAAACTTTTCTTACGTAAAAATAAGATACCACCCAATTTTAAATCTCGCCTTTGTAAGGTCGTCGCTCCATTTAGTTGGAGATCATCCCACTCTAGGCTTGCTAGTATGGGGCCTCGACTCGAGGACTCGTCTACTCCAACGGCTATTGGTCCTTGGACAGACATGGTCGGCCCACTGCAACTTCAGCTAACTCTGCAAGCAAATCAACAAAATAGTCTAAATATTGAAACCCTCGCCATCTTATCTCTTCACCACCCTTGGTTGACTGGTAGAGAATGCCTAAGTCCGCCTGTGTACCTCAATGTGTGCGAGTAGTTTAGATAAATAAATTAAAACGCAAATACACTCTAGTTTAGCCTTGATTTCGAATATCAAATCTCGATTTGAAATAGTCATCCTAAGACTTTCAAAAAACATAGAGTTATTTCTATCACCAGATTAAAAAACCTGCCTAAACTAAACTCCCAAACTGCAGCGGTAGTGGCACATTACTAGAGCACAAGTTCAGTAGAACAAGGCGGACAGAGTCGACGTCGAGACAGCCTGATCTAAAATGCAAACCGCGACCCAAAGAATCTCATTAGCAGACGGGACCACGCTACCTTGGCGCGGGACTATTCTGGATATGCGGCGATGGATATAGTTTCATTGTTTTGTTTGTTGAAAGATATTACAGTCTTATATACGCTGAGTTTACAACATAGTTTCTAATGACCCCATAACGAATTGATTAAGTTGTCTCGCATCCTAATGGATTTGGGAAATAATGTTAATTTATTAGAAAATTCCGGGTTAAGTACTAAAATTATAAGTTTGTTCCAGTCATACAGTCTTGCTTACCAATTTTTGGAGCCCACTAGAATAACTCCCACTAGTGCCACATGCCTAGATAACATTTATACAGATGTTATACCAACCCACAAAGAAATTATTAATCTAATAGACTCAGATCATTGCGGACAATTAATCACTATTCCAAATCCGAACAAAAAAGTTATTAAAAAATATATCACTGTCAACCCAAAAACTACTAAGCGCTTGGAAACATTTAAAACTAAACTTTTGAGTAAATTACCAGTTTTGTCAACTAATGTCGCCCCTAATCAACAATATAATGATTTCTTTTGTGTGTATTGCACACAATTTGCCAACACTTTCATTCCAAAAACATTCTTGGTTAATAGTAATGCTTCTTTCAGTGACTGGGCCACCGTTGGTATACATAAAAGTAGAAAACGACTATATGAGTTGTATGATGAACCGACTATTATAAACACTGCTGAATTTAATTTATATGTTAAGAATTATTCAATTTTTTTTTTAAATGTTTGTTGTATGGCCAAGTCACGTTACTTAAGTTCAAAAATCAAAAATAGTAGTAATGTAATTAAAATGACATGGAATATCATTAATAGTGAAACGGGAAGGTCATGCAACCGAAGTAGTGACTACAGCCTTGCTATTGATGACAGTATAATTAAATCAGATTCTCAAGTCACCGCGGCCTTTGAAAATTTCTTTGCAGAGATTCCTGTATTGACTACTAAATCTCTAAACTCATCAACCACTGCTGCAGAGTCTTTACTTAAGGAAAACGTTCCAGTTTGTGATTCTGAATTTCATTTCGAATATGTCACCTGTAAAGATGTAATTAAAACCTTTCACACATTAAATATTAAAAAAACCGCAGATCTATGGGGTAATTCTGTGGACGTTGCTAAGTCGATTATAAACATTGTAGCACCTACTTTAGCTGTTATTTTTAATAATTGTATTGACCTTGGTGAGTTTCCTGATCTTATGAAAAACAGTAAAATAATACCGTTGTTTAAATCGGGTAGTACATCAGACCCTACTAATTATAGACCTATTTCAGTGCTACCTACCTTTAGTAAAATTTTTGAAAAACTTATTTTAAATCAAATGCAAAATGTAAACATAAGTTATTGCATAACAAACAGTTCGGTTTTACAAAGGGTCGTTCGACTACTAATACTGTTGAACTTTTAGGACATGTTTATAATGCATGGGAGGATAAATGCGATGCTTTGGGCATCTTTTGCGATTTGTCCAAGGCATTCGATTGCGTTCTTCATAAAACATTAATCAGGAAACTGCACCACTACGGAATCCGAAATGCCTCTCTGGATCTTCTTACTTCATATTTACGTGATAGGATTCAGAGAGTTGATGTTAACGGAAAAAGATCTCCCGGATCTGTAGTAAGAATGGGGGTACCCCAGGGCTCAATTCTTGGCCCATTTTTGTTTCTTATTTATATAAATGACTTGCCTTACCTCATAAAGGATAAACATGATATAGTGTTGTTTGCAGACGACACTTCACTTTTATTTAAACTCAAACGTCAGCAGTTGGTTACTGACATGTAAATAGTGCCCTCGAAAAAGTAGTTAACTGGTTTAATGTTAATAACCTACTTCTTAACGAGAAAAAAACTAAATGTATTAAGTTTACAATACCTCATGTTAGACAATTAAAAACTAGTGTGCTCATAAAGGGTGAAGAGTTGAAACCCGAAGATTCTACAGTGTTCTTAGGCATAACTTTGGATGCCAAGCTTCAATGGGGCCCCCATATAGATAAATTGTCGAAAAAGCTTAGCTCTGCAGCATACGCCGTTAGAAAAATTCGTGATTTAACTGATTTAGAGACAGCCCGCTTAGTATACTTTAGTTATTTTCATAGTGTAATGTCGTACGGTATTCTGTTGTGGGGAAATGCCGCCGACATTGAGACAATTTTTATTTTACAAAAAAGAGCAATTCGTTCAATTTATAAATTAAGTCCCAGACACTCCCTCAGAGACAAATTTAAACAGATTAATATACTGACTGTAGCTTCTCAGTATATTTATGAAAATCTATTGTATGCACATAAAAATATTAATCTGTTTAAAAAATACAGTGATATCTATAATGTAAATACTAGGAACAAGCACAAATTTGTTGTTCCTAAAACCAGGCTTAAAAAAATAGGTGGCTCGTTTAGATGCCAGTGTATACGTTTTTATAATAAACTTCCTAACCATATTCAAGAATTAAGCCTGAATAAATTCAAATGTTTTATAAAGCGGAAACTGTGCCAGAAAGCATTTTATACTGTTAAAGACTTTATTGAAGACAAAAAGGCTTGGGATTGAGCTGCTCCAATTTACAGTGAATCTTGATTTGATTTTTTTTTTCCAACTATTTATATTTTTCTTTTGATTGAAATTTTTAAATACCTAAACTATGACATGAATATTTACTTTGTAAAGTATTATATTATTTTAATTATTATGAAAGTGAGGACTATGTGAATTGTTTTTTTATTTTATTCTCAATCAAAAAAAATTTTAATGCAGGTCTGGCAGTTTGAGTACTATATGCGGCCTAACCAATTGTCCTTTCTTTGGTATTGTTCGTCGAATCACTGAGCTCCTTAAGTTTTGAGTTGAGCTGCACGATAACTGACAAATGCGTGCACTGACTAGACAGGTCCACTCAAATCACACAGATTTGAGTGGACCTGTCCAGTCAGTGCAGTGTTCTTTCGTCAAAAGACCATGTCAGACACCAATCTACATGGTTCTCAAATGATCTGACCAAGATTATATCCGTATTTTATATACACATTGACATTGATTAATTTTATATATACAATGACATGAATATTTACTTTGTTAAGTATTATATTGTTTTAAGTATTGTAAATGTGAAGACTATGTGGGTTATTGTTCATTTTTCTTTTTTTTTCTCAGTTAGTTTTTATCATAGTCTGGCAGTTTGAGTGATTTTATGCGGCCTACCCAAATGTCCTTTCTTTGGTATTGTTCGTTGAATCGTTGAGCTCCTTAAGTTCTTAGTTGAGCTGCACGACTACTGACAAATGCGTGCACTGACTGGACAGGTCCCTTCAACCTGTGTGGTTCTTTCGTCAAAAGATCATTTCAGGCACCAATCTACATGGTCTTCACATGATCTGACCAAGATTATGTCTGGACTTTAAAAAGAGACTGTGACCTCTGAGTTTGTTTCGGCCTTTCTTCTCAGAGTAGTCGGATACGAAACGCCGACCTCATCTAGTTTTTTTTAATATGATTGACGTGTAAAAGTGTTTGTACAAACCTACTTACAGAAATAAATCATTTATCATTTATTTATCATCCCACTACGAATTGGTTTGCGTTCGGCCTAAGGTTGACTCTCCTTTCCGTATTAGTCGAAAATGAGGTTTCAGATATATTCAATTTGACAAGGTATTTAACTTGATTCTTTGCTAGCTAACAGGAGGTGCTTGTGGCTAAGTAATAACAGCCAAACGGGTCGATCGATCAGCTTAAGCTACGCTTGCCGCGATTGGTCATTGGATGGGTGACTATCTTTATATACCAAGACCCCTCCGTGCCTCGGATAGTACGTTAAGCCGATGGTCCCGACTCATTCCTGGATTTTTAACAGTCGTTACGGGTGGTCAAAAGCCCGAAAGTCTGACAGCCAGTCTTACCAAGGGGTACCGTATTGCCCAGTAACTGGGTTGTGGAGGTCAGATAGGCAGTCGCTCCATGTAAAATGCTGGTATTCAGCTGCATCCGGTTAGACTGGAAGCCGACCCCAACATAATTGGGAAAAGGTAGACAGATGATGACTTTGCTAGCCACCTGTAAACTGTAACGTGAATTTGAATTGGTCCAATTACCGTGACAGTTTGGAATGGAATTTACAGACACAAGTGCACACTTATGTTACCTGATTATTGAGCAACGTCAGAGTAAAGACATCGTGAGGAAATCTGGTTCTCTGTATGAAAAGAGCTCATACAGAGAACCAGATTTCCTCACGATGTTTTCCTTCATCGATGGTAGTAATGTGCAAGACAAACTGAGAAAGTACATATGAATTGAAAAAGTTACATTGATACTTGCCCAGAGTTTAACCCACAACCTCGTGCATGAGAGGCGAGGCCTTAACCACTAAGCCATCACGTCAGTACTGCTTCAGGTAAACGCTTACTACTTATTATTCATTTCAGCCGAAGCAGAATTGCCAAACTTAAGTGATGGCAGTGGACAGGGCACATTGCTCGCAGAACTGATAGCCGATGGGGCTGAAAGGTTCTGGAGTGGCGACCACATACTGGAAGACGTAGCGTTGAAAGGCCTCCTACAAGGTGGACTGATGTATCCGCTGGATGCGGGAAGCACAGAACCGGTCGAAGTGGCGGTGCTTGGGGGAGACCTATGTCCAGCAGTGGACGTCTTTTGGCTTATTATTAACCGGTTTTTAACTCTCAAAGCGTTAAAAATAAAGAAAAATAGATTTATTTGTCACAGAAACACGTGCGTACAAAAAGATACGATAATTCAAATAAAAACATACGAAAATACAGATTTATATAATACATATGAACACAGTAAATAGTCGGCAGCTGCACGCCTTGACTGTGACAATAAGGCTTCCACTCAGCATGATGCTATGCTATGGGGGACCCACAGCATAGAGCGCTGATTTGCAGTGATTTTTATTAAGCCTCTCATTCACTTCAAAAATAACCAGTATGTCATTAAACCTATAATTATAATTACGTAATGAAGTTCCCCAACTAATCCAAATCAAGACACGTTTCTCCACAGGAAACATGGAAATTTTTCCGAATAATCGAGTTATCAAATTCAGAATACGGCTCCGTTGTCCGCGGCACACTGAAGACATCGCGTCTTTGCATTCGTACCAGCCCGCTCATTGGAAAATCACTCCTTCCCTCTGAATACTAAACCAGCCCGACAATATCTGCGAATCTCTGTATTAAATCTCATATACCACTGACATACTGTTCATATCGACTGGGATTGTATTTGCTATGCCGTATGAATATTGCATAGTCTATAACTGCTACATATTATGCTATGGTTTGTTTCTTTTAGTTATGTTTGTCAATGGGTGTTTTTTACCTGAAATAAATGGATTTATTATTATTATATTATAAATCAAAGTCGCTTTTCTTGTCTGGTTGTGTGACCTCATTGTTTTTCTAAACTCCGAAACGTATTTTGATGCGGTTTCCACCATCATTTTGAGAATTAGTTCCGGAAGTTTTCCATCAAGGTAATTAATTATAATATCTATTATTATATGAATTATAATAATATTGCTCCGTGTGGTGCCGGACGTAAAGAATAGCACCACCCTATTTCTTCCGTAAGTGTCGTAAAAGGCGACTAAGGGACTTACTAGAGAATGGGCAGCAGCGCTCTCTATGCATTTTAACACTATTATACGACTGCGATCGCCAACCCACCTGCCAAGCGTGGTGACTATGGCCACTGCCATAATCGCCCCCCTCCCCCTTATGTCCAGCAGTGGACGTCATTCGGCTGAATTGATGATGATGATTTTAATTAACTCATCATGCTGTGTCTCTAGACTTTTCTCAACTATGTTTTTTTGTTCTGTTTTATGTTCAATGTTCTGCATAAATCTGTTTTGTTTTTTATTTTATTTGAATTATCTTCTTTTTTTTTGTAGGCACGTGTTTTTGTGAAAAAAAAAAAAAAAAATCTTACTTTCTTTCAGCTATGTTGGGGTCGGCTTCCAGTCTACCGGATGTCTGAATCACCTTCGCCTTTATGATATTAGTGTGATTTTAATTTCATTAAACGTTATTAGTTATTGATTTATTTACAATTTTCGAAAATAGCATCTTGGAGCAACCTGTACTTACTCGTATTTATAGAACTGTTATGTAGCGCAGAGGTAATTCGTCAGGGTCACGGGTCATAACATTGCATCAATGAAATTAAAGCAAATAATGTGCAAGGAGTAGGCGAATTGAAGGAAGCAGAGAGCTTTATTATTTTGTTTGATTTTTTTTATTTGATTTTTTTTTATTTGACATTTTTTAATTTGATTTTTTTTATTTTTCAATTTATTATTATTTTATCTTATTATACTTTTTTTATGATTACTGGCCACTAGCCCTACTCGTGTGTTGAATGAATGTCGCTATTGTGGCGGCACGTTGTATAAATAATTTAAAAAAAAATGAAGCAAAACTAAAAACCCGACTGCGTAAAAAAGTGAACTTAAAAAAGATGGCTGTCAATTAAACACTCCAAACTGTAACTGTCCACTAATTGCATCTACTGATGCAATTAAATACCTTGGTATCACTCTAGACAAGCACCTCAACTTTAAAGCGCATATTACTCTTCTGACTGGCCGTATCCGCAAACTGATTTTTTTTTTTTAAACTCTTAGACACGTTGCCAACGTACATGTTATACGGTCCGTATATTTTGCAATGTGCCAGTCTGTAATCTCTTACTGCATTACAAGTTGGGGTGGTGCTGCTAAATCAATTCTCAAGCCTCTTGAGGTGGCGCAGCGAGCAGTCCTGAAGGGAGCCACTTTTCGACCAATACTTTATCCTACCTTTGACCTCTACCAGAAATGCGAGGTCCTTACTGTTCGCCAAATGTTCATACTCAGCACAATTTTACAACAGCACACTAACACTCCAGTTGCACGTCGGCCGACAATACCCAGAAGAAGAAACAGGGTATGTAATGTACCTCATCCTTACTTTAGTTTTACAAAAAGATTCTTTCTTTATCAAGGACCATTTCTTTATAATAGAATAAATGCAATAATTCCTCTGCTACCATGTTGTTAGCTAACATGCAAAAAGCTTATTACTGAATTTCTTTCAACCAAAAATTATGATGATACCGAATCCCTTCTCACAACAATGAAGTAACTCATAATACACACACGCACACACCCTCACTCACACACACACACACACATACACACACACACACACACACAAACTCACACCCACACAAACTCACACCCACACAAACACAGAGTTCTTGTATTGGACTTTTATTAGTCCAGTTTATCAATTTTTTTTCTTGTTTTATGTAACAGTCTAAACAATAAATTTGTCCTACTTTTGGGAAATGTGGGCTGATTGTCCTTAATACAGGTTACTAAGTAACCTACTCTCCTCCGAGGTACGAGTGTTGTCTGCTGTGCGGATGACACTCTCCTCACCGCCCGGGGGGGGAGTTTCAGGGAGGCGGCCAATTTGGCATCGGCGGGCGGATCCTTGGTTGCAGGGAGGATCCACCGTCTAGGCTTAACGGTGGCGCTGCACAAGACCGAGGCCGTGTACTTCCACGGCCCTCGGCAGCGCCCCCCACCTGACGCCCACATATTTGTGGAGGGCGCCAGAATTGAGGTGAAGGCCCAGATGAAATATCTGAGCCTTGTACTCGACAGCAGGTGGCGCTTCGGTCCGCATTTTAGCGGGCTGTCGTCGCGCCTGCTGAAGGCCGCGGGCGCCCTCTCGTGGCTGCTTCCCAACTTGGGGGGGCCTAGCGCGCGATGCCGGCAACTCTACGCCGGCATCTTGAGGAGTATGGCCCTCTACGGAGCTCCCATCTGGGAGGACTCCCTCCACAGGAGGGAGAACGCCGCGGCCTTGCGGGCACCCCAACGGGCTATAGCACAGCGTGTGGTGCGGGCCCATCGCACAGTGGGCTTTGCGGCAGCATGCGCTCTGGCCAGCACCCCTCCTTGGGAACTCGAGGCGTGGGTGCTCGCCAGAGTGTAATGAATGGACGGCGGGGCGGAGGGCGAGAGGAGAACGCCCAGCCCCGGAAGAGCGGGCTGCAGTCCGGCGGGAGGCGAAAGACGCCATCGTCGTCCATTGGACGGGGGAACTCGCCACTGCAGCCTTCGGCCGCCGAACCCTCGACGCGATTGGGCCAGTCCTCCGAGACTGCGAGAAGAGGAGGCGCTGTGGTTCCGCGGGGCGATGACACAAATCTGCGACGCGTCCATGCCCCGCGTCCACTCACATCCAGCAAAGCGCCAGGTGTACTGGTGGTCCACCGAGATCGCACAATTACGTGTCGAGTGCGTAGCGGTTAGACGCCGGTACACCCGATACCGGAGGAGCCGTCGTCGGGTCCCTGACGAAGAAGCCGCGCTGTATGAGGTGTACCGCGCGGCGAAGCAGGCCCTGTGGCTGGCCATCGGCGAAGCGAGGACGCGAGCCAGGGAGGAGATGTTGGAGACTCTAGACGGAGATCCGTGGTGGCGCCCTTATCGTGTGGTTCGAGGGAAACTTCGAGCCACGGCGCCTCCACCGACCGGCCCGACGGGATCCACGGCCAAGCGCTTGCCCTCGCTCTGAAGGAGCTAGAGCCCCACTTGAGAGGACTCTACACAGCGTGCCTTGAGCAGGGCCAGTTTCCCACTTTGTGGAAATCTGGTCGTCTGGTCCTGCTCAGGAAGGCGGGGCGCCCTGCGGACTCACCGTCCGGGTACAGGCCCATAGTGTTGCTAGACGAGGTGGGTAAGATGTTTGAGCGGATAATCGCTGCCCGCCTCGTCGGCCACTTGTGCGGAGAGGGGCCTGACCTGGCCGAGAGCCAGTTCGGCTTTCGGCACGGGCGCTCCACCATCCACGCGATTTCGCGGGTGAGAGTCCTGGCGGAGGAAGCGGTGTCCCGGGGCGGGGTGATGTTGGCGGTGTCCTTGGACATCTCCAACACCTTCAACACCCTGCCCTGGAGCTGTATTCGGGAGGCACTGCGTTACCATCGGGTGCCTTCCTACCTCCGCCGCATCGTCGGGGCTTATTTGGCGGAGAGGTGTGTCACCTACACGGGACGTGATGGCGGAAACCAGCGCCGCATGTCGTGCGGTGTTCCACAGGGCTCGGTCGTAGGACCGCTCCTGTGGAACATCGTGTACGACTGGGTGCTGCGGGGCGAGCTCCAGCCGGGCGTGGACCTGACGTGTTATGCGGACGACACACTGGTCACGGCCCGGGGGAGCTCGTACCGGGAGGCAGCGTTGCTGGCGACGGCTGCGGTCTCACAGGTGGTGAGTCGCATACGTCGCCTAGGGCTGGAGGTTGCCCTCAACAAGACGGGGGCCTTGATCTTTCATGGCCCCCGGCAATCGCCGCCGCCGGGATCACACATCGTGGTCGGGGGGGCTCAAATCGCTGTCGAGTCCACCATGAAGTACCTACGATTGGTGCTCGACAGCCGGTGGGATTTTGGCCCCCATTTCCGGCGGCTGGCGCCCAAGTTGTTGGGCGTGGCTGGGGCGTTGTCAACGCTGCTTCCCAATCTGGGGGGCCCGAGCGCCGCCTGTAGGCGGCTCTACGTGGGGATCGTGCGATCGATGGCCCTTTACGGGGCCCCGATCTGGGCGGCTGACCTGACGGCCGGAAGCATCGCAGTCCTGCGGAAGCCGCAGAGAGCGATGGCCGTCAGAGTCATCAGGGGATATCGCACGATCTCCTACGAGGCGGCTTGCGTACTGGCCGGATCCCCGCCCTGGGACCTCGAGGCGAAAGTACTCGCGTCACTGTATCGGTGGCGCGAGGAAGCGAGGGCGCGGGGCGAGTGGCTGATGCAGCGACATGTGGAGCTGCGTCGGTCACAGCTTCGCGCAGCCCTGGTGGCGGAATGGCGGGACAGGCTTTCACGCCCTACCGCCGGCCTCGCCACCATCGAGGCGGTCCGGCCGGTACTCGAGCCCTGGCTCGGGAGGAGGCACGGCTCCCTGTCGTTTCGGGTGACGCAGGTGCTCTCGGGGCATGGTTGCTTCGGGAAGTACCTGTGTCGCATAAACAGGGAGCCGGACGCCCGGTGTCACCACTGCGTCGACTGCCGGGAGGACACGGCACGGCATACACTGGCAGAGTGTGCCGCTTGGGAGGAGCCACGCCGTGCCCTCATCTCAGAAGTAGGCAGTGACCTGTCGCTGCCGGCCGTGGTCGAGTCGATGGCCGGCAGCGAGGAGTCCTGGGACGCGGTGGTATCCTTCTGCGAAACAGTCGTGTCGCAGAAGGAGGCTGCGGAAAGGGAGCGGGAGATCTCGTCCGCTCACCCGGCCCGCAGCAGGCGCACCGGGCGTCGGCAGAGGGCAGATAATGCCCTCTTCCGGCCCCCCTAAATGGGTCCAGGGACGGTGGACTCGGGGACGTCCGCCGCCCCCTATCACACTGGACCCGAGGTGGCGGCGCGTAGTATTCCACGCGCGCCCCTTTGGGACGTCGCGGGGGGGTCTAACACCTCACCCCCCCGCAGACTTGAGGTGGCCCGCAGAGGCGGGCCGGCACTAGCCGGGATCACGGAAGTAATGTTAGCTCCCAAGATCCCCGGTGCAAGTGTGGGAAGGGAACACCGACAGACAGTCTGACAGACCCCTCCGCCCACCCCAAGGCGGAGGACATCCATGAGGATTTTCCACCCCGGCAAAAAAAAAAAAAAAAAAAAGTCCTGCGAGACTGGCTCGAGCGGTCGCACGAGTTCCTCTCGTTCCGTCTTGTGCAGGTGCTGTCCGGACACGGTTGTTTCGGATCGTACCTGCATCGAATCGGACGGGAGGAGACGCCGTCGTGCCATCACTGTGGCGCGGCGGAGGACACGGCGCAGCACACCCTCGAGGTGTGCCCGTCGTGGTCCGAGCCGCGCCACAGTCTGAACGCGATGATTGGATCGGACCTCTCACTCCCCGGCTTGGTTAACGCCATGCTGAGGGATGAGGGGTCCTGGGCGGCAGTCGCCTCCTTCTGCGAACACGTCATGTCCCAGAAGGAGGCGGCAGAGCGCACGCGGGAGGACGATCCTGCCGCGGCGCCGCTCCGAAGGCGGAGGAGGGGTCGAAGAAGACGTCAGTTCGAACGTCATCTCCGACTCCTCCCAGGTGGAGGCCAGCAGGCAACGGGTGCGGGGGCACCCTTACCTGTATTGCACAGGCCTCCACCAGTGTCGGACGGGAATGGCCAGGTGTTCCCGGCCATTCCCGTAGCCCCCCAGTAACGGGGGGGCATGAGGGGCCCGCCAGCTAGGCGGGCATGCGCCGGGAGGGTTGTGGAAGAAAAGGCTGAGCCGTTATCCCATGGCCCTCCCAACACGGCGATGTGGGAACACCGCTGAGTTTTAGTGGGTATACTGTAGTGACAGGAGTCCCACATACCCCGACTCGTCCCCCACGAGCGGGCATGCGTAATGCATTTCTCAGCGTGAAAAAAAAAAAAAGGTTACTAAGTAGGTAGTAGGGTAGTAACCTAGCTAGGACATCAGATCGTAAATTTGTATTGTTACCTACTCATGTCAGATGTAAACTATTCCTAAGTTGTCATCCTACTTTGTAACAGACTGTACCTCTTTTTATGAAATAAATATTATTATTACTATTACTACCTTTTAGGGATCCGTACCTCAAAAGGAAAAAACGGAACCCTTATAGGATCACTTCGTTGTCCGTCTGTCTGTCTGTCTGTCAGTCTGTCAAGACCATTTTTCTCAGGAACGCGTAGAGGTATCAAGTTGAAATTAATATCAAATACGTAAGTCTATGTGTAAGCTTTAAAAAAATCAAGCTTACAAGTCAACGCAATAAAAAGATACGGCGATATAAGCGACATTATTGCGACATATTTCGATACTCGCAAATAAATCAAAACCTACAGAGTACTTCCCGTTGACCTAGAATCATGAAATTTGGCAACAAGCAAGGTCTTACAGCACAAATAAAGGAAAAAGTTCGAACATTGTAAATTTATAGTTTTATCACATTTTTTTTTTTTGCGAATACCTCGCACATAAATCAAAACCTATAGGGTACTTCCCGTTGACCTAGAATCATGAAATTTGGGCAGAAGCAAGGTCTCACAGCACAAGTAAAGGAAAAAGTCCGAAAATTGTAAATTTGTAATTTAATCACATAAAAACAAATTGCGAATATCTCGCACATAAATCAAAACCTATAGGGTACTTCCCGTTGACCTAGAATCATGAAATTTGGGCAGAAGCAAGGTCTCACAGCACAAGTAAAGGAAAAAGTCCGAAAATTGTAAGTTTGTAGTTTTATCACATAAAAAAATGTTTGCGAATATCTCGCACATAAATCCAAACCTATAGGGTACTTCCCGTTGACCTAGAATCATGAAATTTGGGCAGAAGCAAGGTCTCACAGCACAAATAAAGGGAAAACTCCGAAAATTGTTAATTTGTAGTTTTATCACATAAAAAAACATTTTTTGCTATTACAAACTTAAATTTTCAGTTGGAAAATTGAACGTGGCGTATATCGATGCATGGGAGAACATGTTTTTCAACTACAATGTAAAGTTTGTTTTAGGGATAAATTCATCCTAACTACGGAACCCTTCATTGTGCGTGGTCCGACACGCACTTGGCCGGTTTTTTGGCTAAGCCGCAGTCGGGTAATAATTAAATGCTGTTCGCATCACTTGAGAACTGTTGTACCGATCTGCCAATTTTTTGTTTTAAAATCTTCGTAATAGTCCGAATAAGGTTTTTAGTTGGAATAATGGAAAAGTTGCGCGGAAAATTGGATAATGCGGGAAAAACTGTAAGTGCTTTTTTCTTTGAGAACGTCTGTCGGGTCAGCTAGTTATTAATATTTAGGTACAATGAAAAATTTTACAATAAAAACCATTTTCAAATCCAATTCCTAGAATATTTTATGAGTTTAACGCTGACCGAAATACCTGAATAGACTGAATGTGAGGTAGAGTACATTCAGTCCATGCAGATATTTCGTTGTAAATTCCATTTCTGTTTGTCAAGGCGATTTACCGAACAAGTATTTCCATTGTGTATTTATGTATTTTTTAGGTTTCAGGCGACGGCAAACCTGTACAACCTTTGGATGTTTTTGGATTTTTATTTTCCCCTAACACATTCATACATCACATTTGGCGCACAAAAAATGTTTTCTAAAGCGTCCATCAAAATGATTTCCTTGTAACAACATTAATCGGACAAGCCATTCAAAAAACTCGGGACAATTTTATTCGCTGTCCGTCCGAACCCACATCATGTGTACAATAAGCGCGCGAAGCATTGTCGCCACTTTGAAAAAAGCGCGCCAAATCGCATTGTGACAAATCAAATAAAGAATTATTTTTTTCATGTTTTGACTGCGGCTCCTGTAAATTTTATTTTAATATTTCTCAGATAACGAAGTCTTTCGTTCAACGAATTTTTCAGTATGAAAGCAAACATGCTGCATAAAATAATTCAGCGCTAGAAATAAGAAAATATTGCTAAAGTAACATAACCTACTTGGCCACAAAGTTATGCAATGCATCTTAACTATGCACATCTTTCACGAGTTTTCCAGTCGTATTCCGGAAATTATTTTGACGCAAGTCAAAACAAGCAAAAATGTAAACAACTAAGAAGAGTGTTCACTAGAAATCTTTGTATCAACTTACCTTCTACATTCGCGTCAGAACAATGACTACCTTTTTACACAACATGTGTACCACTCATTACAACTGCTTTGACTCCACAAATTCGTCGACCAACAGTGTTCTGCTCATCATACATAAAGACAGAATGGCTCGAATAACAAAGTGTTTAAAACTCATAATACATATAGTCTTCATGACGCTCATCGGCTTTTTTGTCAAAAAACAGGAACCTATAGAAATTGTGAAGAAAATCGAAAGATATGTGCCAGATATGAAGCATATATTAATGTGGACTAGAGTTCCTGGCATCGACGAAGATGGACAGGGATATTTCGTTAGAAATCGCTGCGATCGTCTAAACTGCTACTTCACTATGAACAGAAGTCTTTTTACTGATTTAAGATACTTCGATGCTATAGTTTTCAATGTCCACGACATCAGTCGGCAAGCTTGGCACTTGCCGAAGATGAGAAGTAAAGTTCAGAAGTACATTTTTGCTTCAAACGAATCTGCTGGTAACTATCCTGTTTGCAATCCTGTGTATGATGATTATTTCAACTGGACCTGGACATATAAGTAAGCTGAAAACCTTGTTTAATTACCTAGAGAAAGATGCGATAAGTTCGTAGTTTAGTTACGTGCTTATGATTAAGGTTATTTGTCTTGAGTGTTTAAACACAAGGATTAGCTACAGAGTGGCTCCTGTTCAATTTATCAAAACGTTACGGATACGATTACTCAACATGGTTTACATTTAGAACCAGGGAACTACGGTTTAAAACATTTAAAACACAGAGTTATTTTTGAATCTCGTACTCTATTTTGAAAAAGCTAAAGTTCTAATTACAAAAACTGACGTCTAACCCGAGTCTAAGTGGACAATTTGTAATAAGAACTTTACTATGCTCTGAATAAAGTTCAAATTACAATAAGGCTCAAAGTTTTGGGCTTCAACAAAAGTTAGAACCGGTTTTATATTTAGACGGGATTTGTTTACTTCAAAGAAATTTAAACGAATATTTAAATATGATCAACAAAGATTTTCATATCTTTTTTTCTCTCTCCAGACTCGACTCTTCAATACCCTATAAGTTCATCACCGTGTACAATACCGATAACCAAGAGCTTGGTGCAGATCTTCACTGGAAGTACGACATGAAGCCAATCACCCAACAATTTAAAAGCTCTCTCTCGTCGAAGACACAGGCTGCTGCTATATACCTTGACAAGTGCACCAGCTCCAGCAAAAGAGAATACTTCCTTAAGAACTTACAGGCACACCTAGCAAAATACAATCTCACCGTCGATGTCTTCGGTCCCTGTGGCACCAGAAAATGTGGCAGGACCTCTTTGAAGCCATGCTTTTATAGATTCAGGACGACTTATTACTTCTATCTCGCTTTTGAAGATTCGTTAGCGGATGACTTTATCACCAATACCGTGTTGTTTGGTTATCACAACCATGCCGTTCCGGTTGTGCTTGGTGGAGCTAATTATAACAGGTATTTATTTATTTCTTGGCAATTTTAGCCTTTCACTAGCTGTGACCCGCGGTTTCTGCCGCATAAGTCTCGATCCCGTGGTAATATCGGGAAAAAAAGTATTCTATGTCCTAATCCAGATCCTGGTCTACCCATGTGTTAAATTTTATTGAAATCCGTTTAGCCGTTATAGCGTGAAAGCGTAATAAACAAACAAACTCACTTTCGCAAAGGGGCATGCGTAGTTCATACAAACGTAATACCAAAATAATTTGTAAATCAAACATATTCTTAAGGTAGTGTGTATTTAATACGATTGGATTACAGAATATTTATGTTCCCAAATATATATTTTGAAAGGACAATTATTTAAAGACGAGATATGAGGAATTTAAAATTTCTATAGAAAACATATTTTTCTCATATCTCTTGTAAATCAGTGTCTATTCAAAATATATATTTGGGAACCTTGATATTCAGTATTCCAATCGGCATAAAGACACACTACCTTAAGACTATGTTTGATTTACAAATTATTTTGGTATTACGTTTGTATGAACTATGCATATCCCCCCGATCAACTTATTTTTTCATGCATATTTCTTACACGGATACTGAAATCTTACAGATTAGGTAAGGTCAGTTAAACTTCATTCAATCCAAGTTCTATCAGCAATCTGTCTATGGATAAGAACCTTCATTTACCTACTTTATATTTTATACATACACACGTATATAAATTCACGCCTTATTCCCAAGGGGGTGGACAGAAACTACAAAACGCTACCTAGGCTTGTAGAAAAATATCGATATATCGATATTTTTCGGCAATATCTATTATTTCGACACATCGATATAAAATATCAAGTATCGAAAACGTATCAAATACGATATATTTCCAATAGCAACACCGTTGTCCCCACTGACTAAAACCGCTAGAATTCAGAGGCGTAAAAAAGTAAACTAATTTTTTATCTATGTTTTATTAGTTTAAGATTTTACATCTGAAATGATATTTCTAGTTTGCAATTTCTATGAATAAAAAACAAACAGAATACAATTTCATAAAGTTCATATACTTAGGTACTTTTTAGAAAATTTCACCGATATATCGAGATTTTTTTTTCGATATATCGAAATCAATATCAATATATTTTTTAAATATCGATACGATATAATATCGATACTTTTTGCCACTTCTTGCATCCCTACTACCAGCTACGATCCTAACCTAACATACTTCTTTTGCTTCATTAACGTTTATACATCAGGGCCTCAAGTCTGCTATTACAATAGTGTCAGAATGGTCGATCATTGATTTCATAATTGTTGATTTTGACAAGTTTGGTAATCTACTGTTATAATGGCGTCATTATGACTTTCCAATGGTCGGCCACTGACACTACATTGAAAGAAATTGCATATATTGGTAATCTCGTACATAATGACAAATGAATGACATTTCTATTAATGGGTTTTATAATAATGGTAATACGACAATGCCATTATAATAACACAATTATATTACGAGAACATTGACTGATCAATGATTGACCATTATGAATTTACCAGATTACGAACTTTTAGCAAAATGACAATGGCATGACAATGGGATCGTGTTGGAATGACTGAATTTATAAAAATAGCAGACTTGGGCCCCTGGTCATACACGCATGTTGGTTGCGAGTACTACGCGTTTGACCTTTCTGAAGAACAACACTAATATTAACGTCCTTCCCCCTAGAAGAACGTTATAGTGACTATAAGCAGTTCCACTCTCATCTGCATTGTTAGTCGCATTTCATTCATCCTTATGACCAAATCATCTAAATCTAATAATACTCGTTTGATATTTCGTGCTTAATAATTTAATTATTTCACCTTTTATTTTTCACAGACATTTACCTCCAGGCTCGTACTTAGAAGGCTCAACACTGGGAGAAGAAATGACTGCTAAATTGATGTATGAAGCAATTCAAAATAAAACTAAGTACTACGAATTCTTTAGATGGAGGAATCACTACGCTGTGAAGGAGGCTAAAGTTCTAAATGCATGCACTCTGTGTCAATTACTGAACAATGAAAGATGGCTGACGCATAATTCCAGTTATAAAACATTCAGAAAATGGTGGAATCCTTTTTATAAATACTACTGCGGCTTCACAAAATATTGGTAGTTTTAGAAATTTAATAATGCTACGCATCCTTAAACCTTGTTGAAAGAACCAGCACCCTAACTAACACACCATCAGTCACAATCTGAATGATTTTGTGAAGGTATATTGCTATTCCATTCCACCCATGCTCAAATAAATCTAAAATTAGTTAGAGATTAACTACGATAATATGGCCCGCCCCTCCAAAATTCAAAGTATTTGTACGCATATGTGCGTAATGCCGTCACACAAAAACAAATGACGGATTTGTTGCTCGACTAGTGGCGTCATTAATCGCTCATTATTATTATTATGGCGCTGCCGCGCTGCACTGACGTATTCTATGAAAACGACAAGTGCGTTGTCTTGCGCGATCGGCTAGTTATGATTAGTTTACCAAAAAATCTGGTATTAGGTGAGATATTACGAGTACTTACAACTACATACAAACTCTTTCGTAAGGATGTGACTACACACATTGAAACAGTAATTTGGAGGGGCGAGCCATGTTATCGTAGTTTTTCTCTACTCAGCTAACTCACATTTTTGTTTCATGGTTGTATTAGGATCGATACTCGAAACCTAAGGTCCATCATTTATAGTTCAGCTCGGTCGAATCACTGTCTCCTAAGATACAGGCCATCCTTAGTTTAGGACACAGGATTTAATTTTTTGTTATTATTGTCAATTTTTTTTCCACTTGTGTCCATTGTTAGTTAAGTCAACTTAGATGAGGCGCAAACAAAGCATTTTCAAAGTCTTTGTAGCCCGTAATAGTTTGGATTCATTAATTGATTGAAATTGAGAAATTAGCATGTAACTAGTATACAACCTGTGTCCATGTATATTTGTGAATCAATAAACTTATTACTTATTTATTTATTTTATTTTATTTATATAATATAAAAAAAAAGTTTTCTTTATTATCTTCCATTGTACATAAACACTTAGCTAAACACTATGCAGCGTAACAACTAAAATAAAGAGTGTTTTCGATGAACTCTGGCACCCAGAGTAAGATTTAACTTGTGTTTAGGGTGCCAGCGTCCTCGCCTATAATTTGAACATATAACAGTAGTTGAATGACGAGCACAGTATATTATTATTAAGAAAACTACTTACTACTAGAAAATGCATGTTATGATGTGTCTGTTAAAGTACCTATGTGGGGGAATGTGTTTGTGTATATATTGAGAGAGAGATAAAATACGGTGAAAACTTGAGTGCATATAAGACTGTGTAAATGTAATTATAAATATATGAATTTATTAACTACTTAGAGGTTAAGCGATTGATACATGTAGTAAATCTTCAGTCTTATCGTAACTCATTGACAGTAGCCACTTTGTGACCTTGGTCTTACATCCATTATGGCACATGGGAGCTATGGTGCATACTTTGTTTATTTTATTATATAAATGGTTGGACAGAATATCATAATGACGCTGAGCAAGGGCTGTTCTACATCCGCGAGTTGAGCATACCTCGAAGCCTCTACGCTTTTTAGCAGCATTCGGCTTGTATATCACAGAGGGATGTTTGCGCAGAATGGTGCCAAGAACAAAGAGCTGTCTCACAGTGAGGACCTGACATTCGGTGTAGAGAGCCGAGGTGGGATATCTAAACGGCTTCAAGCTCACATGACCTTGAGAAGTGCTCGTTCCAGAGGCAGTAGGGTTGTCTTGGGGGCCCCACCCCACACTGTGATGCAGTAGTTTATTATACTTTGACACAGGGCATAATAAACAGTTTTAATGGTACGGGAGTCCGCGGAGTGCCTTAGTTTAAAATAAATAAATATACACTTGCGGACTCGCGATATGAGATTGCTAAGGTGAGGTTTCTAGCTCAAAGAACTATCTACATAGACTCCGAAATACTTGACTGACTTACACCTTGTGAGTTGTGGACAGCCGCATTGTGAAGAGGATAGACCGAGTGAGCAGGTATGAGCTCTAAGCGCCATTGTATCCGGTGAAGGGAGGTTAGTGGATAGTAAGGAGAAAGGTAAGTAAACTGTTTTCTTAAGATTTAAGGTTAGGATGTTATTTGATAGCCATTTCATCACTGAATTTAGAGCAAGTTCCGCGTATTTTACTGTTTCAGGCCAGTCGCTACCGTGAAGAAGCAAGGCCGTATCATCTGCGTAAGTATAAATTGAACAGTTCGTTAGAGACATTTTGCATAAATTATTAATATAAATAAGAAAAAGGGTGGGACCCAAAATTGAGCCCTGAGGAACGCCGTAACTCAATGATTTAGTGTCACTAGTAATGTTATTTATTTTGACGCATTGGCTTCTATCACACAGGTAATCCTGGAAGATTTTTAAGGTATGCCCGCGAATGCCCGTAGCTTCCAGCTTAGATAAGAGGTGGGGAACAGACACAGTGTTAAATGCCTTGGAAAGATCGAGGAAAATAGCCAAGCATTTCATTTTGCTATCTAGTTTAGATACTAAATGATCTACCAAGGCAGCAACAGCATTTTCAGTTGACCTGCCACCTCTAAACCCATACTGGTTGTCACTTAATAATTTTTATGACTCAAGATAGTCAACCAAACGTTCATTAAATACCTTTTCTAATATTTTAGAGATGGCAGGCAAGGCTGAGATCGGTCTATAATTATCTACACCACGTCTGTCCCCACTCTTGAAGATTGGGTGAACGACAGCCCTTTTAAAAACCCTGGGAAAGCAACCCGTGGAAATAGAGCATTGCAGATATGAGTGATGGCTGGGACAATCACGGTCAGGCAGGATTTTAGCAGTCTCGCTGAGATTCCGTCCCAACCCACCGCAGCATTAGTTTGTAACCCAATAATGAGATTTGAGACCTCTACTTCATCTGTGGGTAGAAGTACCAGCGAGTTGAAGGGCGGCGCATCGAGAGAATACTCCAAGGTATACGAGGTGGATGAGAATTTGTCAGCCAAGGTCTTTCCAACATTGGCAAAAAACTCGTTAACATTGTTGACTGAAGACTTTGCATCCGAAGACATCCCTAGTAGCTCGTTAGGGGATTTCGCATTAAGGTTAGTTCCAGTGATATTTTTAATTATCTTCCAAGTGGCTTTAGGGTTGTTCTTTGCCGTTTGAAACTCATTCCGTTCGTAGGCATGTTTTAAATTTTTGAGAAGCTTGTTACAAAAATTACGATATCGCTTAAATGTGACCATGAGAATGTAATTTTTAGGATCTGCCTCTAGAGTCCGAGCCATGCCAACTCTATTACGGATACAACGTAGCAGACCATTGGTAATCCAAGGTTTCAGGATTCTGCGTTTCGATGACATGTAAACCGATTTGGAGTGATTAGCGATGACAGAGCTAATTATGGAAACCAGAGACTCGGCGGCATTGTTTGCGTCATGAATAGTCAATATTCCACTAAAGTCCATTGATAAAATGTCGGTACTTACAGCTGTATAATTAACAACTATGCGATTAGCTTTATAGGTAGGAAGTGACTTTACATGTTGGATGCTTATAAACGTAGGCCTATGATCAGTAATGTAAGTAGCGAAAACTAAAGTCGTATTTTTAAGATCAGATCTCAACATTACGGAGTCAATACAAGAGTTAATACGGGTTGGGTATAGATGAGTAGGGAGGAGGCCATGTGAAGCAATAAGGTTAAGGTATTGATTTGCTTGTTGGGAGATACCATTCGGAGTGATGTCAATATTGATGTCGCCCATTATCACTAAGTTTTTTTGGACTGGCAACTGAGTAAGGACAGTGTCTAAATTATTAATAAAATTATCAAGATTTCGTGTGGACGGAGAGCGATATAGCGCTAAAAGTTGGATATTATGAGATTTCACATTACAGATCAGACAGCTAGCACCAGATATAGAAGGTTCGGTAACGATGTGAGGTAATTCTGATTTTACATATATTATGACAACATCGATCTGATTGATAGGATTAGTCGTATGATAAGAAACATACCCATCCAGTGGTGGAACTGTTGACACCATCAACCAGCACTCCGATAAAATCAAAATATCACATGTAATTTTCATCCTAGCCAGTAGCACAAGGAAACTATCAAAGTTACAATTAACACTGCGTATATTAAGGTGCATTATATTAAGCGACTTACTATTGTTGTTAATGAAGCTTCTACATGACTCCGGTACACAGATATGTGAATCACCTGTACCAAAAGAGAGAGAGAATATCATTTAAAGTGTCAGAATCGAATATTAATGTTTGATGTTATGTGCATATTGATTGTAACCGTATATATGACGTGGTATATGTGTAATTTAGTTGTAATGTAGGCAACATTTAATAATTCTGTTTTGTAAGTTGCAGGTATATGACATATAAATAAGATAAGATGTACACAACGCGGGGAAGATATGATTTGTGTGTTTGTCATAACATATTTTCAAATTATAATAATTTTTACAAGGTCTAAAAAGATACGATGTGAAATACAGAGGTTGATACAGACAGTATATAATACATTGTATAAAGTTGATAATCTCAATATTATTTTTGTAAAAGTAACAAGTTGTATTTATAAAGTAGTAAAAAACATGTTGCAACAATATGTTTGAAAAATGTGTCTGCTAAAAATATAAAAAAGAAATTATAAACTAGTATATAAGATTTATTTCATATACCGCCGCGTTCGTCTGTCTGAATGCGATAAACTCAAAAACTACCGAACGGATTTTCATACGATTTTGTGTTCACCAATGGACGGACTGAGTCATGAGGAAGAAGGTTTCGTGTAAATTGGCTAAAATATGACAATGTTTGTTGAATATGTCGGAAAAAATCATGCTGACTGGGAGCTTCACTGGCGTGCGCGCTACGGTAGTACGTTTCCGTAGGATAATTTTCGACCCCCACCCGGGTGAATCCGCGGGCAATAGCTAGTGTATAATATATAACACAACTAAGTAATTACACTAGGTACTACATTTAATGACTAACTAACTAGTAGTTCTGCGAACAGCAAACATTTTTGCAACAACTATAATATCCAGCCGATTGACCACTGGTAGAAATCTAAAAGTAAGCAATTTACAGCATTTTGAGGAGCTATTCTGCTCATCAGATTTTCAACAAATTTCTATGAGACCAGTTCAAAGTTACTACCTTTCAAATAAAAAAATTAACCATCGAAATCGGATCTCATAAGGTGGAGATATTCAGTAGTCTCCTGTTTGCCCCTTTTGAGGATGATGTACCCCATCCAATCAAAAATCTCCGACAGCAAAAAAATTCAATAAAGTCGTAAAACCTGTATACCAAGTTTTGTTCAGATGGGTTGTAAAATACGACCTGTAGATTAGTGGAGTAACAACAAACTGGCACAGGAAAGCAAATTTTGCCAGACTTGAAGCAGAGACGCTTCGCTTGCTCAGTCAATTATACAAATAAATACAACAAAAAAAGGACACTTTGGCGTCGAAGCACTCATCCGCATCGCTGTCATCCGGAAACGTGCCTGAAGACTGGCAGCATTGCCACTATGAATGTCAAAATTTGACATCCGAAATAAATTGTCCGTACCTATATTCAAATCAAAAGTTTCATTTCTACGCTGTTTCATACCATTCTTTGACAATGGTAAGAAACGGCTATAACACAGCAAATTACATAACAATTAGTTTCCTTGAATTTAATTATGTAGTTTAAAAATCCTATCACATCACTCCACAAAATCTTCAACCATCTAATCCATAAAACCCAAGAACAACTCCTCCACTAACTTTTATTTTTTGAAATCACAGTAACAAAATACAGAAAGTACTTCACAAGCGTTCAAGAAACAATTTCTTAGTGCCGAAGAGTTGGAAGGTTCATTAAAAATGTGGTGGTATTCCCGCCAGAGGCTTAGCATCGGGTGCCTCCACCGAACTAGCAACTTTCCTGACTTATAGACTTAATATAAAGTCTGACGACGGCTTTGGATTCCTGTTAGTTATTTATAGGTTTGTTTCTAGTTAGTTGAAGTTATTTTATGGTGGAAATCGGTTTGAGGAGAGAGAGGATTTGAAGTTTGATGTGGCAACACAAATTCGTTGACGCGTTATTTGGAACTTAGGTTACTGAGGTGTTGAGTTGTTGAGCTGCACGATTACTGACAAATGCTTGCACTGATTGGACAGGTCCACTCAAATTTGTGCGGTTCTTTCCTCAAAAGACCATTTCAGACACGGATCTACATGGTCGACTCACATGGTCTGACCAAGATTATGTCTGAATTTGAAAAGAGAGTTTGACCCCTTTTTTTTTTTTTTTTGGGTGGGAAATCATCAAATAACTTCTCCCGCTCTGGGCGGAGCGGGAGGGCGTGTCAGACTTTTACTGACTAAAACCCACCCGTGTTCCTTCCGTTGCCTGTGTGCCAGGGCCACGATATCCCTTTTGGACAAACTCGCAACCCCGACAGGCATTGGTCCTAACGGACCCGGCAGTTTTTGCTGACATCTCTTTGAGGCGCGCGTGGAACACAACGCGCCGTCGACCCGGGCCTGGTCCTTATCGGACGGTGAGCTACCCATCGCTCACCGTCCGCAGGCCCGCGCCTACGGTGGCCGGAAATCGGCTTGAGACTCCCGACGCCCGGGGCGTCTCCTGCGGCGACTAGGGGCGCGAGGGCGCGAACCTTGTCTCACCCTCACGCGTTCCGCCTCCTCCTTCGCTAGCATAACTGCTTCGCAGAAGGAGGTGACGGCCTCCCATGCACTCTCGCTCCGAACCATGGCCGGACGCGAGAGATCGCCGCCGCCGATCGCGTCCGTGAGGACACGGCGGTGCTCCGCCCAAGCTGGGCAGACCTCCACCGTATGCTCCACCGTGTCCTCCGGGCGATCCACACAGTGGTGACACCCGGGCGTTTCCTCCCGCTTAATCCTAAACAGGAACCTCCATCCATGTCCGGTGAGGACCTGCGTCAGGCGGAAGGTGAGGACGCCGTGGCGCCTCTCCAGCCACTCCTCAAAGAGGGGACTTATCGCCACAATTGTGGCGTGCCCAGCGCTGGGTTGCGACAATCGCACTCTCCATGTCGCCATGAGATCCCTCCGGAGCTCCGTCCGCTGTGCCGCGATTTCTTGCGGCAGCGGAGTTATGCCCCGGAGTTTCGCCTCTTCGCGCCACACCCAAATGTGCGCGAGGACTTTCGCCTCCAGATCCCATGGCGGCAGTCCGGCAAGGAGGCTCGCCGCCTCACGGGAGACCGTGCGGTATCCCCGTACCATCCTGATGGCCATGACCCTTTGGGACGCGTTCAACCGCTGCGCTGGTCGCAGCCTCAGAGAACGCGCCCACACCGGTGCCCCGTAAAGGGCCATGGACCGCACGATCCCCGCGTAGAGCCTCCGGCAGGAGGCGTTTGGACCCCCCAGATTGGGCAGAAGCCGCTTCAAGGCAGCCCCGGCCCGCTCCAGTCTGGGAGCCAAACGTCGAAAATGCTCCACGAAGTTCCACCGGCTGTCGAGGACGAGTCCCAGGTACTTCATCGTCGACTCGACGCCGATGTGAACCCCTCCCGCCGTTATCTGTGAACCCGACAGTGGCGCGTTCCGAGGACCATAAAAACACATGGCCTCGGACTTGTGCAATGCCACCTCGAGTCCCAATTGCCGGATCCTATCGACGATTGTCGCAACCCCACGTGCCGCCAGTTCGGCCGCCGCCTGATGCGAACTCCCTTGTGCCAGGACTAGCGTGTCGTCAGCGTAGCAGACTACGCTGACGCCACTATGGAGGTCGGCGCGCAACACCCAGTCGTACCCGATGTCCCACAGATGCGGCCCCAGGACCGATCCCTGTGGGACACCGCACGACATCTCTCGCCGGTTCCACTCTCCGTGGTGACCGGGGTAGATGACGGCCCTGTCCGTCAAATAGGCCTCGACCACACGACAGAGGTAGGTCGGCATCCGGTGATACCGAAGTGCCTCCCCAATGCAACTCCAGGGCAAGGTATTGAAGGCATTGGCGATGTCAAGAGACACCGCCAAGACGACCCCACCCCGGGCAACAGCATCCCCTGTCGTGAGGGCTCGAACGCGCATGATGGCATCCACCGTAGAGCGCCCCTTACGGAAACCAAACTGGCTCTCCGCCAAATCCGGCCCCACCCGCACCAGCCGCCCGACAAGGCGGTCTGCAATTACTCTTTCAAAGAGCTTGCCCACCTCGTCGAGCAGCACGATGGGCCGGTAAGCGGACGGAGAGTCCGCCGGGCGCCCTGGCTTCTTTATGAGGACCAGTTTCCCCGGAAACTGGCCCCTCTCCAAGCATGCGCTTAGGAGCCCCCTTAGTCGAGGCCCGAGAGCCTCCAAGGCCAGAACCCAGGCTTTTCCAGGCAAGCCGTCGGGTCCTGGGGCGGTATTTTTGGCATTCAGCCTATGTACCGCCACTCTCAGATCTACCTCGGTCACCTCTGGAGCATCGTCGTCGTCGGTGTGGTCCGCATCTGGCACCGCAGGAGGCGGAGCCATGAGCGGGGGAGTATGTTCCCCTCGCGAAGGGAACAGAGCGCTCACCACGTCCTCCACGAGCTGGGGCCGGAGACTCTGCGTCAGCGGGGGAGCCCATGGGCGGAGTTTATCTCGCACCCATTTGTAGGGGCGTCCCCACGGGTCTCTGTTGAGAGTCTCCAGCGTCTCCTCGCGGGCCAGTCCTCTGGCCCGCTGGATCTCTGCTCGGAGGGCAGTCTTCGCTGCTCTGTACCCCTCGTATAGCTCCACCTGAATGGCTTCCGTATCCGGAGGGCGGACACGGAGCCTGCGGTGCCTGGAGTACCGGTGGCGCGCAGCAACGCACGCCTCGCGTAAAGCGGTCAGCTCACGCGACCACCAGTACACCTGGCGCCGGGCACGTCCGGGCTGGACCCGGGGCATTGCCACGTCACATATTTCGGACATGGCCTCCCGGAACCACTCCGCCTCGTCATTGATGTCGGCAGGCCTGTCCGGTGATGACACCCAGGCCTGCACGATCGTGGCTTCCAGGAGGACCTCCCGGTCCAGCTGCTTCAGCGCCCACCGCGGACCACTCGGGGTCTGTCGGACCGGCGCGCCCGAGGTCTGGGCGGAGACGTCAAACCGGATGTACCGGTGATCGGAATAGGTCTCCACCCCCTCCATGACGCGCCAGTCGATGACATGCGGTGACAGAGCGGGGCTGGCGAACGAGATGTCCACCACTGATTCACACCGCATCCGCACACACGTGGGGACAGAACCCCGGTTTAGGACGACCAGGCCTGTCTCCAGAGCCCAGTCCTCCAACATCCTGCCCCGTGTGTCCGTATACCGAGAACCCCAAGCCACGTTCTTGGCATTGAAGTCCCCGAGGACGATCACTGGGAGGGGATGGTACCCGACGACGATGATTCTCAACTCCCCACGGGAGTTGTGGAACTCGGCGAGAGTTCGGTTCGGGGAGAAGTATACTCCCACCACGACAATCTCCCCGAACCGTGCTGCCACGCAACCCCCTCCCCTCTTGACGGCCTCAAGGGACGGGGTACCGGCGGCGGCCGACGAAATAATGGTCACTGAGCCGCTCAGGTCCTCCACCCAGTCGTCCCTGGGCGGGACAAAGTACGGCTCAGCGACCACGGCGATGTTAATCGACCACTGCGCCATGCTCTGGAGCAAGAGATCCTGAGCGGCGGCGCAGTGGTTGATGTTCGCCTGGAGGAGGCGTAATGGGGCCATTTATTGGCACTCCATTTCAGCCCCCTCCTGGGCCCCCTGTGAAGGCCCTGCCGCGGTGATAGCGGCGGCAGCGACGGCGGTGGTGGCGGCAACGGCGGCGGCAATAGTGGCGGCTGCGGCGGTGACGGCGGTGGCGGAGGGCTTGCCTCTGCCCCTGGGTTTGGGGGGGGGAGCCAGCCCGGTGATCGGCCGGCTTGCCAGCCGCCGCACAAGCAAAACAGTGCGGCGTGGCATTACAAGAACCGGCCTTGTGACCGGGGTGACCACAGCGGAAACAGTGATCGCTGCGGTCCACCTCCGAGGTGCAACATGCTCCCACGTGGTTACCCACCCGGCAGCGGAAGCACCTCAGAGGTCTGGGTTCCAGCAGTTTAACCTGCGCGGATACCCAGCCCACCCGGAGGCTTCGGCCCTCCCCGGCTATCTTTTGGGGCTCCGACACGGGGCAGCTCACCGTAACGGTTTGCATCCCCGTGTTATCAGGACGGATGGTGCCCGCCCTCACCTGCTCGGCAGAGCACCCTCCAGTCCTAGCCACGGCGGCCACAACTTCTTCCGCCGTCACGCAGTCATCCAGGCCCAAAATGCGCATGTCAGCGCACTTAGTAGGCCTGGACACCCGGGCCTCTTCCGCGTTTAAGGACGCCCTGAGCCTTTCGGCAAGGGCGTCAGCGGTAGGGCCGCTGGCCGCCCCGGGGATCTCCAGCATCCGGGCCCCCGTCGCAGTGACCTTCATTCGGAAGCCATCGGCGACGCCGATCTCCTCCAGGTTCACTGCCGCCCACGCCTTAGCGAGCACCTCACGGTAGGTCACGCCCTTCTTCTCCGCTTCCGGCTGTAGTGTGATCACTACAGCTGCGGACTTTGGGGCGCGGAGCCTAGCCGCGGCGCTTCGCTTCTTGCGCCGTTGCCGCCTCTCCTTTTTATTGGCCGCCCTTTTGGCCTTAGCCGCCTTCTTTTTCTCCCCGGCTACTTGCCATTCGGCGTCGGCCGGAGAGGAATTAGAAGGCTGGGGGGGGGGCGACCGTCCTGCCGCAGTGGCTGGGGCCCTTGCCTTCTGAGTAGCCACCTGTGCAGCCATCCCGTCCTTCTTAGGCTTAGGCTGCGCCAATCTGGCCGATTTGGCCAGAGGCGTGGGCTTGGCTGTAGGCTTGGCCGCGGCAGCCACGGTGGCCGCAAAGGTGGCCGGTCTGCTCACCGCTAGCGGGGGGCGCAAGACAATGCCCTCAAGTACGGAGAACCGGCTGTTGAAGGCAGCCAGCTCCTGCCGCACCAGGGACAAAACCCGGTCCTCCGCCGGCAAGGGTACACCCTGCCCTTGCTGCACCGCTCCATGCGGCACCTCCGGAGGGCCAGCTTTTCGAAGCCGGGCCAGGTCCGCTCGGAGCTTCTCGTTCTCCTTTCGGAGAAGCTCCATAGCGGCTGTCAGGCGGCCGACCTCCGCCCGCATCTCGGACATTTCGTCCGACGTAAGCCCGGCCTGAAGGGCCCTCGCTGCCGCCATAATGGAGGCCGTAGCAGCGGGTACGACCTTGTCTTTGGAGGCTTGTATCCTCTTCAAGGCCACACCCCTGATCGCTGCTACCACGACCTGCTCAAAGCTACTGGCGACTCGCTCCGCCTTGGAGCCGCCAGCGGCGTCCGGCTCACCACCTGAGGTATCAGAGAGCCCCTCCATTGGCAGCCTCTCGGCTCCCTGGGCCGGCTCGGCTGGGCTAGCTCGGCTGGGCTCGCTGGCTGGCATACTGGGTGGTGACCCCTCTGCCCCCACCCCATCCTTGGACCCCGCCCCGCCGGCCAATTTTCCTCCGGCCCGAGTTCAGCCCACCATCAGAGGACGACCCCTGGTCGTCCCCTGGCTTGGAGCGCTTCTTTTTGAGGAACTTTGCAGCCCCCATCTCCACGAGCTCCGGGCTCTTAAAAGAGCCCTTCGCGCCAGAAGCATGGTCGGACTCCGACCCCGCATCACTCCCTTCCTCTACGGCAACCGGGGTAGCCGGGCGCACAAATTGTGCTCGCGCCTTTGGCACTCTTGGTGCTTTTTGTTTCGGTGCCGAGGACGTACTGGGAATAGAACCCAGCGACTCCTCAGCACCGGTAGGTGAGCCACCCTGGCTCAATGCGTCCCCGAAGGACGGGTAAAAATCCGAATTGGATATTGGGCGTTCATTGCCCCCCCCATAATACGAGGGACTGACCGAGCTCTGCTCGGTGAGGGATTCTCCTACTGCGGAGAACCCCTCCTGGGGTAGTTTGTTTTTATGACTCGCTTCCATTGTTGTTGCTGAACACAGCTTTGCCTTTTTTATGGGGTGGGGTCCCCAGATCACTCCTTCACCTCAGTCATGTCTAATGAGCAGACACGTACTAGAGGTGAACCACTCTTCCCACTCTCCAACGATGAGGAGAGAAACGCGCGCCGTCCAGAACACCAACAACTGTTGAAGTCCTCAGACGGCACGCCCCTCGCGGAAGTCAGATGACATTGACTCCGCCCCATGTCTCTCTTAGTCAGGTCTCTCACTTGAGGCCTTCCGGCATGAGTGACTCTACTGGCAAAGCCCCCAAGATCATTGAGACACGCAAGCCCCACCACGACGACAACGTGGAGACACACTCGGTGGGGGACTTTGACCCCTGAGTTTGTTTCGCCATTTCTTCTCGGGGGTAATCAGATAGGAAAAGTCGAGTCCATCTAGCTTATTTTTTTCACAAGAACCTTCGATCAATAATAGTACTAATTATAGTGCTATTATTGATCGAAGAGATGAACAAAGTGTTTTTATTATAATACCAGACTCTAAGAAAAGGTATCAAAATAATCGCGTGTGCAGAGATCCAATTAATTAAATGAATTCAATATTTGTTTATTTATGGCAACTAGGCCCAATTGTTAGTAACATTGTTCTTAAAACCATTATTAGTAAACAAACACAGAAACAAAAAGAAAATAGCAAGGTTAGCTGTGCTATGGTTTTCTGACCAGCACCTCCACAGCGTGCGACAACCAAGGTCCAACAAGATCCATAACTGGTCAAAACGAAAATGGCCACTCATTTTTTCATTTATTATAAGTGCAATTTAATGTATGTGTCGTGAGCTTGAGTCGCCCGTATGAGCAGTCAAGAGGCTATAGTCATCGCTCGGAAAGCACGTTAAGCCGTTGGTTAACCTTTGACGTTCGAAAAGTGCTGATTCTCAGCCTAGAATAAATGCCTTTTGGTTTTGGTCCTGGCTGTCATTCTCGGATGTTTGACAGTCGTTACGGGTCGTCAAAAGCCCGAAAGTCTGACAACCAGTCTTACCAAGGGTTATCGTATTACCTATCTATAACTGGGTTGTGGAGGTCAGATAGGCTGTCGGCTCCATGTAAAATACCGGTATTCAGCTGACTTACTAGCTGTAGATCGTAGGTTTGAACCTTTACACGTGCTTTACTTTGTGTACATTATTTCAACACCTCTCAAAACGGTGAAGGACAACAACGTGAGGAAATCGGCATGTCCTAGAACCAAAAAATTCGAAGGCATGTGACATTTACCAACCCGCACTGGGCCCGCGTGGTGGATTACGGCCCACTCCTTCTCATCACGACGAGGCCTGTGTCCTATTTGTGGGAACATTATAGGCTGATTGTGCTATAGTAGGGAGTTCCGAAACTCCCTAACTAACGAGAAATATAACATTACGTTCGTATACTTCTATTTACATTAAAGTGTAAAAAGATTAGCCAAAAGGTATATATACAAAATTAGTTTTAGTATATGCGAAACCCGTAACACGTGTCTAGTATTTTTATGTAAAGAATCTATGTACAAAATATCAAAACTGTATCATGAAAAATCTCAAAGTTATAAGGTTGTTATGTTCTTATGTTACCGGGTTGTCCGTACAAAAACATGCTAACGGCGCCCCCGCTCCTTCAAAGTCGTCTTGCGCTCATTGATAATAATTTGGCAGTAGGTACCTAACCGTACGGCGATTGTATTGTAAGTAATTAAATGGTGATAACATTTTCCATCACACTTGAATATTTTTGGGACAAAATATAACATGGTGTAAAAATTATTGAAATCGATTCAGTTCCTTATTCTGAACAAACTATATCCAGGTTTCGCATTTATACTAAAAATAATGTTGTACCTATATTGCCGGTAGTTACAGTTTAACCCTTTAAATGATTATCATCACGCTATATCTTTATGGAGCTAAGCAGTCAATCATGACATATTTATGAACTATTTTAGTCAACTTTCAACAAAGCCAATAGCTTAGTGGTCCGACGACTGCTTTGCAAACCTGTGGTACGAGTACGACTTTCACGCGAACGAAGTCGCAGGCAGAAGCTAGGGTCTAATCCGAACATAAATCCGAAGTATCGGCCGAATGTTCGTTCGTTTCTTTACTACGGCTAACTACCGCTGACTACTGCGAAACAAGACAGTCGAAGAGATAAGCCAAAATCAAAACTGTGACTTGAATTCTGGTAAGGACTCAAAGTCAAAAAAGGAAACTATACTTCGGTTTAGCGCTTCGGAGTAGCGCCCTAGTGTTTAAATAATATCGTGTCATACTTTAAACCTTAATCTTTAATTTAATTATAAAAGGTGTCTAGTTAATAATACAGCAGTTCGTACTTACTGAGCCAAATACACTGACTACAGAAATGCTACAACAATAGATATACATAATTACAATTCGCCTCACAAATGTAAACCCAATCACGATACCCTAACTACCTAATCCACTAAAACAAACACACAGATGTCCAGAACACAATTTACGTCCAAAACTCTGATCCTGTTTAATGTGTTAAGAACAATAAATACAATATGGGCGCCAGAGCAATCTGCTTAAAAACAGGATTTAAAGTTAAATTAACATTGGACCGGAGTGTCGACAACGGATACACTGTTTTATCATGCGTTTTAATCTCTTAAAATAATTTAAACTCTTTAATCCTTGTTTGTGTACGTGAATTTGGTCGGTCGGCTTTCGATGTCGTTATTGCTGGTGATAATTTTCAGACTGTTATAAAAAGGGTTTATAACAGTCTGATTTTATTTGTCAATAAGGCCCAGATTTGTCTGATTAATTTTATTGTTCGGGACATTGTGATTCGGATTTACAAATATAGGTACAAAGTTATACAGATGTTACGTCGATAGAATTCGTATTTGGTATCAATCTGCCTAGCTTTTTCCCAACTATATTGGGGTAGCTTCCAGTCTAACCGGATGCAGCTGAATGCCAGTATTTTACATAGAGCGATTGCCCCAGTTACTGGGAAACACATTCCCTCTTGGGAATCCATAAGACCTGTGCTGTGTAGATATTTTTCTAAAGAAAAAAAACCGAAATAAACGTTTATGTTAATTAGAAGTGATCCATTAAGTAGGTATGCCTAACATTGGAGCAACATAAGCCTATTCTAAATTAGGTAAACTTACTAACAAACTACATTATTCGATTTGAATAGATATTTTTTATATTTTTTTAAGAATAACCCGACATACTGATGGAGTTTCTGCAACCAATGGCTGGCTGTAAAATGCATGGAACGTCAATCGCTTACAATTTCTGGGCCCATCGGCCATCGTCTTTATTATGTAGGATCAACCCTTTTCACAGTCTACTTTTACGATTCCAGAGACTGACAAGGATTTTATACGTAGGTCCTATGTTTTACGATCACTGCTATCTGCGGAGTAGATTTTAAGTTGTTTCTAATAAATCTATATTTATTTATTTATTAATAACCAACTTATATTTACAGTTTACACGACACATAAAAGTTATCGATCAATATTAGTAGTTAATTACACATAAAATCATAAAATAAGGTTTACACACAATTTGACAATATTAGATGACATCAATATAAAATCAGACAAAATGAGATAAAATCATACCTACAAAATTAAATAAAATTAAAGAAACAAAGATAAAATTGGAATAAAATGTTAACAAGATTTATAATTTAATTTATTTACTCCAAAGAGATTGTACTGGGAGCCACAATCGACTCCAGGTATTGAATAGCAGTGTTCAGGAATCTTAGTTCAGTACTCAAGAAGACATCTGAGGATTCGTCGTATAGCAGAATGTTGTTAATATGGATGAGGGCTAAGTACAATGGACTGGCCTTAAGGGTTATGGTACTGGTTTGAGGTATTGAGAACAGAGAACGTCGGTGAAGGCGAAGTGTGTGTCTAAAGGGTAGTGGGATATTAAAGCAGATGTACTGCAGTAACGAGGAATTGAAGTGGGTACCACGAATTAGGCGGATGAAATATTTTACCAGACTAAGATTTCTCCTTACTTCAACTTTGGTACCCCACCATACCGAGCACAAATGGTTTTGGGTATATATACGGGTCATCATCTGCCTAGCCTTTTCCCAACAATGTTGCGGTCGGCTTCCAGTCTAACCGGATGCAGCTGAATACCAGTATTTTATCAGTACATGGAGCGACTGCCTCTCTGACCTCCACAACCCAGTTACTGGGTAACACGATATCCCTTGGTAAGACTGGTTGTCAGACTTTTGGGGGCTTCTGACAACCCGTAACAACTGTCAAAGATCTACAAATGACAGCCGGGATCAACGGCTTAACGTTCTTTCCGAGGCATGGAGGAATCTTGGTATGAACAGATGGTCACTCATCCACGGATCGACCGCGGCAAGCGTAGCTTAACCTGATCGATCGACCCGTGCGGCAGTTATTATTTAGCCACAAGCTCCTCCTTGGATTATATACGGGTAATATCCATAAAGTTTTAAGTACAGGTAGTGGACAAAAGACTTCTGATAAGATCATAAGATGTGTCATCTGACATCTCACCTTGGTAATAAGCAACTGAGCAGCGACAGAAATTAACCTCAGAATTAAAAAAGATAAATACTGAAATATTTATTCGAATAATTACTTATTCATTAGTAGTGTAATAATATAAAGTATAATAATAAAGTGTAATATGTAGTACTTGCTAATTGCTGTACTCATATACTAATTCCGTGCTTTTATAAAGTACTTACTAATTCCATGCTCAAGCTGTCACTTCCTGTCTACACACTTCCGTCCCTTTTTACGAAATTAGTCCCACAGAAAGCCAGAGGAAAAATATATGTTACACATAAAAAAATAGAACAGATTCTAGTCACATTTTGCAAAGGGTAGTTTCGTATGGAGAAGAATGGGCAAGAAACTACACCAGTACTCTTTTAATAGTTATTTATGATACTAGTGCGGTAATTTGGTTTTTACAAACAAGTAGACGACACCATAGTCACGAATTTGTAAATACCAATTTCCGCACGTGTGTCATACAACATTTTTCAACACATTTGCGAGAAAACAGTACCTACAATAGGGAGATACCTAATGAAACAAGCTATCAAATCATTTTTAGAGAATGAATAAGTATTTCTTCGTGTCTTCCATGATATAAAATTATTGTAAATCATTAAATAGCGCTCTCGCAATTTTGGCGGCAAGAGACCATTTTCTGTAATATGCGTCTCATTCAAGATGTCATCAGGTGAAATTGATTCCATATTAATATCGGATTCCTTGCTTTTAAACTCATAGGTATTAATATTTTGTATAAAAATATCAGTCGGAAAGTCGCAACAATCTTTGACGTTTCTAATACGAAAATGGCGCGAATTTGCAAATGGCGCCACGTGCGCGTGATGAAAATTAGAACTACATCTTTCGTCTCATTTTCTCTTTAGAGTTAAAAACAGTAAAGCATATTCCAACAACAACACACGGAATAACAACGGAATATGCGGTAAAACAGGTAGTTAGGTGACAGTACCTTGGCTTCGTAAATGCATTTTTTGAGCAAATGTGTTGAAAAGTGTTTTACAATTTTATGTGAAGAGGATGCACCTAGAAAAAATGACTACATAACAATAGGTAAAAAGATTATCGTTTTAAAGAGAAAAAAAAATTGAGAGAACTGGAAGGAATGGCTTTTGCCCAGGAATAGGACAAAACAGGCTATCAAAAAAAAAAAGGTGTAATGCTTCATCGGGCTCAATTATGCTTCCGAGCAGAAAATGCTCACGTTCTACTTCAAATGCCTAACGACCCCTTAAATCGATATGAGCCAAATCTCATCCCACCCAGCAAGATAATAAAGCGAACGCATCCACATTATTAATCCCGGCACATCCAAAACACTTAATTACTATGCTAAACGGTTCCTCGGTCTACAGAGCGTAGTTTTTGTCCCCCAAAATCTACATTTCTAATCACAGTGCACACCCGAAGTGCTAATAAATTCAACTATAGAGCATATTATAGCGGTTAAGACGTTCCGTGAGATGAAGATATAAGTAATAATGTTGTCTTGGTCGTCATTTAATTGGCTTTAATAATTTTGTGCGTGTAGAAATAAGACTATGCCTTTTTAGGGTTCCGTACCCAAAGGGTAAAACGGGAACCCTATTACTAAGGCTCCGCCGTCTGTCTGTCTGTCTGTACGTCTGTTACCAGGCTGTATCTCGTGAACCGTGATAGTTAGACAGTTGAAATTTTCACAGATGATGTATTTCAGTTGCCGCTATAACAACAAATACTAATAAAAATCGGCCAAGTGCGAGTCGGACTCGCGCACGAAGGGTTCCGTACCAGTATCTATAAAAACGGCAAAAAAATCACGTTCATTGTATGGGAGCCCCCCTTAAATATTTGATTTATTTTATTTTATTAATGATTGAGGTTTGTGAATTCAAATTTACATTAACTATAAGTCCAGGTTTCCACACGATGTTTTCTTCACCAATGTCAGTAATAATCAAGATAATTAATCAATGAATGAAATGCACCGACCCCAGCGTGGTTAAACCAGACTCGATTACTTGAATGAACCCAAAGATTCACAGTAGCCCCTGGAGCCTCATGTTTCATGAGACTACAGAGACCATTGCATATCAAAGAGTAGACCGGGGGGCGCGATAATGGTAGGGAAGACGTGCCCTTGGGATGTGGAGGGATTATTAGAGCCATACCGGATATGCATCCTTGAGCAAGCATAGGAGTAGTGGAGAGACAGGTTATATTTATCTATGGGTGGGCATCTTCTAATGATGTCGCCGCCAGGTTGCGTTCAGGTCGACAAACTAAGAAACTAGAGACATAAGAATTGAAAACGTCATATTGGTAGTTGCCCGGATGCTTAAATACAAAGGTAGATGCAACACAATCAGTACCTGTTCTGTAACGCAGCCGCGTTCGTATGAATAAAAAATTACAAACGCGATTACAACACAGACATTTGAATACTGTTTGCAATGTGATCGGCTCCGAAAGACACTGTTTTAACAAAAAAAGACTGCAATACAGCTTTTAATAAGCTGTATTGCAGTCGTACTCGCTCTGTCTAAATGCAGGTATCAAACGCACCTTGCTTTAAGTTTAAGTAATATTATTATAGCCTGCCTAGCTGCGAGCAACTTGAAGGTAGCGCTCGCTCGGCTCGCGCGCGGTTGGTCACAGTTCTAAGCCATTTCACCCAGTTCACAATCCCAAATTCTGACACTACAACGTCTATTCTATTACTTTTATATTTCCTATTTAGCTTTAAATGCTTACAAGCAAAATATGTGCGCAGTTTAAATTGTAGATAAGTACCTACCTACGCCCGAGATCATGACACATCGACTTACAAGGTGGAGGAGATCAAAGCCCTCAAAACAAAGAAACATCACTATATACTAAATTGGGTGACATCATGTTCATTGTGATACATTTTGCTCGGATCTTCATACGAGTACGATATCAATGAGCCATTACTATAAAAACACTACAAAGTGAAAATAATTTTAATTTCGGAAATCAGTGTGTCTGGCTGTCTTTTTTTTTGTTTTTTGCCTCCGACTTCCGAAATTAAAGTAATTTTTCACTTTGTAGTGTTTTTTGGAAGTCGGTTTTTTTGTTTTTTTTAAGTATTTTTCACTTTTTAGTGTGTCAGTAAAGTACCTAATCACTTATTATTAAGTAGTTCCGGTGGCCAACTGTGGTCTTCATCATCAGTTCCACTTCACCAAATGATGCTTTCCGAGAGCAAATGCACGAGTTAATATCCAAATCGCTGTAGGTGTGCCTAGAAAAGAGAAATCGGTGAACATACATGATAAAAAAACCAACATTTTTTTTTAAACTTACAGACGAACATATAACCTCCTCCTTTTTAGAAGTCGGTTAAAAAAAATTAAGTACCACTAGCGACTCGCTCCCTGTTCGGCATGGTTTTAACGACTTGACAACACATCGAGATTTCTTTATTTTAAATAAGTTTTGTTAGTTTTTAGGGTTCCGTACCCAAAGGGTAAAACGGGAACCCTATTACTAAGGCTCCGCCGTCTGTCTGTCCGTCTGTCTGTCTGTCTGTCCGTCTGTCACCAGGCTGTATCTCATGAACCGTGATAGTTAGACAGTTGAAATTTTCACAGATGATGTATTTCTGTTGCCGCTATAACAACAAATACTAAAAAACAGAATAAAATAAATATTTAAGGTGGCTCCCATACAACAAACGTGATTTATTTGCCGTTTTATAGATAATGGTACGGAAACCTTCGTGCGCGAGTCCGACTCGCACTTGGCCGGTTTTTTTTTTATAAGTTAGTTCCGTGACGTTCCGGACGTAAAGAATAGCACCACCCTATTTCTTCCCGTGGGTGTCGTAAAAGGCGGCTAAGGGACTTACTAGAGAATGGGCAGCAGCGCTCTCTATGCATTTCAACACCATACTGCGATCGCCAACCCGCCTGCCAAGCGTGGTGATTATGGCAACCCCCTTCCTTGGGGGAGGCCTATGTCCAGCAGTGGACATCTTTCGGCTGGAATGATGAGTTTAATTTTAATGTGTATTATACTAATAGACCTTCTGGAAAAAATGCTCTAAATTATGGTGAAAACCGCATCAAAATTCGTTGAGCAGTTTAGAAGAATAACGCAAACACACAGACAGACACGAAAAGAGACTTTTTATAATTTTTATAGATTAGATTTAGAAGATATAGATTTTGGATTTCCTGGTTAATAAATACTTGCCTTCTATTGATACAGCAGAATGCTACAAAGTACATACCTAATGTTTATATAGGTATGAGGAACAGAGTGTAAAGTTAATTTATCTTCCTTAAAAAAGGGGGTTCCTACCAGACGGGTGTTGTGTCTGGTGGGGTACTGCCCGACGGTTGATACGGGACGTTGTTTGTATACTAGTCGCGCGGTAAACTCTGCTTGCGCGATGCAGGATTTTGCGTGACGTCAGTGTGATGCGTAGTTCGCATGTGGCGATGTAGATGCCGCCACATGGTCATCCATGCTTGACCATTTCTAACATCCACTCCAGAAGAGACAGTGGAGAGTGGCCCATTCATAACCAACAGCAAATCTATGTAGCTTCCCACTTATCACAATGCAATTGTAAAGCTGTCTAACTTGCCAACAAATGCACTAAACTCAGTAGTTAAGCCAACACTCGAACGATAAGTAAATTCAACCGAGGTAATTCAACTGGAACGGATTGGAACGAGCGGCGATCATGAGTTGCACACTCTATTAGTTAAATATTGTGGTTAACAATATAAACTGTTCGTGTTTGAGTTTCTACTGTTTTTGATTCAGAACATTATGGTAATTTTGTACGGAGTTTAAATTAAAATATGAATGAGAGCTGATTCTAGCAATGTAAGTAAACGAACCAGAGTCTTGTAAGAACTGTACTTAATTTTTTTTTTGATGAGGTCTGGACATGGGCATGGTCGAAATAATTGCAATAAAAAAGGCGATTATTTGCCGGTTTTATTTGAAGTTGAGAGAGAATCCAATGCAATGCTGAAACAGGCCTTTCTAAGGTTGCAAATTGGCTCAATCGTAACCTCCTTACGCTAAATGCCTTCAAGTCCAACTACATTTGCTTCACCAAGTATGCACACACCCAACCTCCACCCGATTTCCAAATTAAGATCCACTGCTGTGCCAACCCCCCAATTCCCGATTGCTCTTGTATACAGATTGATAGGTTACAATATACTAAATACCTGGGCATCATGATTGACCAGCGCCTGTCCTGGCACATGCATAGTGAACTGATCATGAAAAGGGTTAGGAAGTTAATTTGGACTTTTAAAACTTTGCGACATGTTGCTTCAAAGAATCTTCTGCAGAAAGTCTACGTATCACTAGCCCAATCGGTTCTTACCTACTGTTTGCCATGCTGGGGTGGGACAACAAAAATGAAATTTCTGGAACTTGAGAGGGCGCAGCGTTCTCTCCTCAAGGTTATGCTCTTTAAACCCTACAGATTCCCAACCCAAAGCCTGTACCTAACCGCTGACCTCCTATCTGTTAGAAAACTTTACCTACTCCATCTTATCCTGAGAAAACACAAATCCCTCCCGTATGATCCCACAAAGACGAGTATCAGTAGCAGGAGAAACTACTTAATTGCTCCAACTGTCCCTGTCAGATCTGTTTTTGCTGAGAGGCAGTATGAAAGGCAATCTTCCCGCTTATACAACCTTCTGAATAAAGAGTTACGCATCTATCCTTTGAAACTCCGTGACTGTAAAATAGCTTTGACTGAATGGCTAACGAAAAAAACCTACGACGAGATTGAGGCTTTAGTATCTTCGCTTCCATAACCTATCCAATAATTAAAAGGACCAAGGTAGCGAAATTGTTAGTGGAGCAAGATGTGCCTGGCTTCTTCCGATCCCAAGACATTGTCGCAGGGCTAACCTAAACCTAAACCAAAACTTACATCCAAACCTGAACCTAAACCTAAACGGATACCTAAATCTAATAAACACAACTAAAGTAAATGCAATTAAAACTCAACACACACTTAGCAGATCATTTATACAACTCACGCCTTATTCACGCACACACACACACACGCACACAACAAAACCTACTCTCATACATCACATCACACAAGTGCGCTCCTTCCTTTTGTATTTTGTACTTCCTTTTTGCTTTATTTTTCTGTTTAATTTAAATTAGATTATTTTTGTTTTTATTATTCTTGGTTCAGTTTATCGACTGCATACCTGTTATTTATGATAGTGGAAGAGCTGATATCACCTAACACAAGCATCTTCTTGGTTAAAAGGTGATCTCCAACTCATTGTGTGTTATAATTGTATGTAATTGCAATAAACATTTTTTTATTTTTTTTTTATTTTAATGCAATAAGAACTTAACAACTGCTAAGCCATTAGGTATTCTGTTAGAACAGAGACACAAAACCGAACTCAATCGTTTGACGTAGGTACATTTAAGCCGTGGAGGTGAATTTTTATTTTTATTTGTTACTGTATGCTGTATCCAAATAAAAATGAAAGTTCACCACTTTAACACGTATAAAAATTTATTATTACTTTAAAAAGTATCGCATCAAAAACGTAATGATAATAAGCTATTGAATATCATTAAAAATAGTCGCGGAACAGGTAATTTGGCCTAAATGAAAAGAAACTAAGTACGAGAAAACTTAAGGTAGGTACATCGGATCGTAAATCTTTGTTATGCATTTGGTTTCCGAACCAAGGAATCGATTGCAATGGGTTTTAGGTTCTTGACCAGTAAATTACGTAAACTTTCAAATTAATATTATCATGAAGATGAACCAAAGTTATCCCGATAGAAACAGTCCTGTTTTAAGATCAACTGGTATTCAAATGTAAACCCTGGAAATACTAATTACTACAATAATCAAGTGTGATGATTTAGATAAAAAGTCGATCCTGTTACGCACTGAAACCTCTGGGCCTAGCCCGCCTCCACGGGATCGCAGGCGATACGACGATCATGTGTAGCGCACCAACACAGATTTGCCGTTTAAAATCGACTGAAGTTTTTTTATAAAAAAAATTACAGGCAGTTATATGCACTAGAAAAAAATATTTGATAGTTTGAAACCGCAGAGGTCACGCTGCACTACCTACACCTACGGTTCTTTAGGTAATATAAGCGTAGTCTTTAGATCTAACTGAAAAATCTCCTATAGATGCATCATCTCATCTTATATTTATTTCAGATAAGCCAAAAGCGATTTCCATTTTATATTACGCAAAAACTTTCATTTCAACTACGTACCTGGGTACTTACTAAGTATATTTCAGAGAAAAATTAAAGAGCCGTGCAGAGTCAAGGAGGCAATCTAACTTGCTCACAGACAGAACTAGCAACTAATTTACCTAGGCAAACGTACTGCCTTCCTTTGGCGAAGCGGATTGCTTTTTCACAACTATTTCATTTTAAACTTGAGAAAATTTACCTTCATTCCTTTGGTTTATCTTCAACAACGTTATAATAGGATTGATTTAGTTTATTTATTGCTTTGTTTATTTCGTTTGCGTTAAATGGAAAATGAGGGGTTAAGGAAGTTAGATTTGATTTTTGAAGTGAAAATTGATGGATTCGATAATTGGACGAGAATTGAGAGAGAAACAAGGACGCCTCACGTTTACCAACATTTCGCTAAAATACATAAAAGAAAGATATAACTATCTCTGTCTCTCACACTAAATCTCTTATTCTTAATTTTTTAAGAAATTCACTTCTATGACGTGTCGATACGGTGCTGTACGCAATTTTTTTTAACCCCCAACGCGGCTACCTAAGAATGTGTTATACTCATTTAAATATTAGTCTATGGTTAGACTTACCTATATAAGTTTGACGACTCTGTCGTTCTGTGTAACTGTGTGTAGCATCGTAGCTCCCAAACGGGGGTTGAAAATCTGTGCAGCAACTTTAAAGATAATCAGGTCATTTTTGGTGTAGGGATTACAGCCACACAACGGTTATTTATTTCACTTTAACTCTTCCGATCGACTTGAAATTTGGTAGGTATACTGTAATATTTTGTTAAGACTGCAGGAAAGTCTGTGGAATAACCAATTCCTCAGCACAACTTTACTAACAGGAGACATTTATCGTGATTGGGCTGATTCAATTGGTCTCGATGAGTAGTTACTTAGAGGGGGCTAAGAAGGGGGCTTGCGGCTAAGGAATAATAGCCGCACAGGCCCATCGATCAGGTTAAGCTACGCTTGCCGCGATTGGTCCGTAGATGGGTGACCATCTTTACATACCAAGACCCCTTCGTGCCTCGGAAAACACGTTAAGCCGTTGGTCCCGGCTGTCTTTTTGGATCTTTAACAGTCGTTACGGATCGTCAGAAACCCGAAAATCTGACAACCAGTCTTACGAAGAGGTATCGTGTTACCCAGTAACTGGGTTGTGGAGGTCAGATAGGCAGTCGCTACATTCATACTGATATTCAGCTGCATCCGATTAGACTGGAAGCCGACCTCAACATAGTTGGGAAAAGGCTAGGCAGATGATAATGATGATGAAGTAGAGTTGGTGAACTTAGTATGATGATGGAGCAGGAAAGTAAGTCACTGGAACTCGACCTCATAAATCGTAGACCAACCGAGCTTGGACCCGTTGGATTGGTCTAAATCAGTAGTTACGGTGAAAATGATCTGATCATGTAGGCAAGAAGCTGTTTGGCCAGAGGATGTCAGGTAAATGACCTATACTTCCACTCGTACAAAACTATCAACGTATGGTTTTTTTAATAATTGTTATATTCAATACTTAAATTACAATAAGCAATGACTTTGAACGTTGTTCTAGGGTAGTTAAAAGAACCATTTCGTGCATATTGCATCTCATTTTACACGTGCAGCCTGTGGGTAGATTACACTCAAAAGTCGTACAGTGCCCTTCGCATTTGATATAATAATGCATTTCGGGTATTGATGGGGCTGTTCCGCTTCTGCAGCGCAACGGGGATGTTTGCTGATGCTCGTGTCGATTGCTTCTACGCTACGATGCGGAAAAGATTCGCCTCCCTGGTGCGTCGGGTGCGAGACAGCCCCAACATTATACCTACTGCAGTGTGTCGCGAGCAGACTGGACTGCTTATGTGCGAATCGCTGCCACAAGCTTTCCACATCGGTGTTGAGCTTGTAGCAGGGATTCTCATAACTATGGGGCAGTGTTAGGTTAAGAGCAGACAGTCTAAAACAAATTTCGAACGCAAGCTCCGCCTTTCGCTCCCCGCCACTCCGTTATATGCTAAACGCTAATACATCAGTAATAAAGTTGAATATCGCGTGCGCTCTTTGATCGTGTTCGAGCACGATACTAAATAGCGTGAATATTCAGTTCTTGCTGTGAATATTTATTTTAGTCATAAAAGCTAAACAATCTTGTTTGTTTTTTATAATTATCCTTAAAGACATGATTTTCGAATAAAAATTATAAATTATAATTAAAAATTATTGAGTGAAAATATTACAATTACGTAACTGTCTTCAACATGGAAAGAAAAAGATCCAATAAATCATATACTAAAGTTTCATTTTGCTTGTATGTGTGACTGATTCAGAATATTCATGCAAATTAACACACAAATAGGGAGCCGCCTCTTAAGTGTGTAGGTTAAGTTTACTAACATAGATGTTAAGAAAAAGAGTAGTATACTTAGTACTATTTTTACATTGTTTTTTTTTTTCACATAGTTACTTTTTTATTAAATATAAATAAATAGGTAAAAAAAAATTGTTGTGTTTCATGGCAAACATTGCAGGTACTACATGTGTTGATCGAGGGTTTTACGATTCCGTACCCAAACTTTCTCCCTGAATATTTTTTTTTACTGTAACTCACCCATGACAGATGACCGGAAAGTGCTAGAGTAGCAACCATTTATTTACGTACAGGCGAAGCGTGAGTAGACTCACAGAAGATAGAACGCCGTGACGTCACAGCTTGCACGACTGCACACCCGAAGGTGGTGGGAATCCACCGGATTCAGGCATCACACTATCAGTCGGTGTGGGCGGTCTTTGAGGAAGCCAAGTCCAGCAGTGGACGTCTTTCTGATGAGATGTGATGAAGATGACTAAAAGCAGTAAAAGCCATTCTTTGAGTCATCTTGTGAGGTACGTATAAGTGTTGATTTCTAGCTTTAGGTACCTACATGTCTCCTTTTGCAATCACCAATGTAGGGTACCTGAAAATTGAAATAAATATATAAAAAGTCAATCAAAATTTTCCTTTCTCTTCCATCTGCAAATACGGGTCTCCATTTTCACTAGATGATGACATTTTCACTGTTGTAAAATAAATTACGTAATTAGAGAAAAAAATCTAAAGATTTCGCGCCATGCCTTTTTAGGGTTCCTTACACAAAGGGTAAAACGGGAACCCTATTACTAAGGCTCCGCCGTCTGTCTGTCTGTCTGTCCGTCTGCCACCAGGCTGTATCTCATGAACCGTGATAGTTAGACAGTTGAAATTTTCACAGATGATGTGAAATACATCATCTGTGAAAATTTCAACTGTTGCCGCTATAACAACAAATACTAAAAAACAGAATAAAATAAATATTTAAGGGGGCTCCCATACAACATCCGTAAATTTTTTGGTCGATATTGATAACGGCAACAGGTAGACGCTTGAAATATTCACAGAATATTTAGTTATGTATTCACTTTGAAAATAAATAATTAAATTAAAATAAAACAAATAATTAAGGGGCCCCCCTTAAATATTTGTTTTATTTTAATTTAATACAACAAACGTGATTTTTTGCCATTTTTATAGATAATGGTACGGAACCCTTCGTGCGCGACCCCGACTCGCACTTGGCTGGTTGTTTTTTTTTAATTTCTTCTGTACGACCAAGGAACTACTAGGTACATACTACAACTCACCTACGGCGAGGCCGCAACCACAGTGTACATATTTGTTTAGAGGAGGCCGCAACGCAATGCACGCATTCTACCGAAGCGATCGCTGCTTTTAATTCCATTTTCAAAAATAAAATGTTCTTTTTTTATGAAACAGTATTAAGTCGAGTCTATAAACATGAATCCGCAGCTGTAGCCCGCGAAATTCAAATTGTCTTACGTTTTTTGGTATTTGCAGGTCAGTGTCAGGCTGTCAGGTAGTATCTTAATCACAATATGATTCGCTACTTTATCAGATATTATGTATTTTAATAATTTTATGATTCGCTACTTTATCAGATATTATGTATTTTAATAATTATTAATACAGCTACAGCTACAGCTGCGGATTCACCTCTACTTCGGATTCACAATTATGACTTTTACATTTTGATAGGCTCGTTGGTAACACAAAAATTAAAAAAAAAAAAAACACCTACAAGAAAATGCTATTTTAGCCCCGCTCTGGTACGCTAAAATGACGGACTTTTGCAGCAAGAGGAGTGAATAATAATTTATCACATTGTATGTAAACCATTCGTGTTATTGAATGAAATAAACCACCACATTTATTTCCATGCTGCTTTGGCGTAGTAGAACGTAGCATTACGTGCGAGTAACGAAACCAAAACGTCAACAATGATTTTGACAACCACCCAAATTGACAAGTAAATGAAAACATCTGTTTAAATTTCGTTAAAAATAAACGAAAACATCACAAAAAGTCGTGCAAAATAATCACAACTACAATAAAAAACCTGATGTGTAGTTCTAGTTTAAAATATTCGCGTGGAAATTCGATAAACTTAACGTTGCTTTGTTGTAAAAGTTAGGTTATGTGTTATTATGACTCAAGGTGAAGGTATATTCGATGATTTGACTGTTTTTTATGCTGTGCCGTTGAGTAGGTAGCCTTATAAGGGTTACAGAGATTACTGCTTTTACCTCAACTCGGTCAGTTTGTGTTCAGTTTCCGCAATGAGCGACCGCGAGAATGCTAGTGGTTCGGGATCTCAGGGATCCGAGAAAGGTGATAAAAATACTTGTAGTGCTTCACAGCCAATGCCTGCGGCTGCTTCAAGGTTTGTGGCTTCTTTGTTTTGTTTTAGTATCTAAGACATGTCTATAAAGTATAGATTTTAATGTCTTGAGTGATTCTTAAAACTATCAACCTCCTGATTAAGTTAATCTAAGAAATGTAATGTAAACAGTATTTGACGCAATACCTGTCAGTATCTTGAAATAGGATAAGCACAGATTGGAATACTTCCAAACCCCCCGTAGGTAATTTCATTAATAAATATTAAGTATAATATTCTGATAAACATTATGATAAAAAAAAATATATCCTATGACTCACAAATCACAATAGATGTCAAGTCATAATCACAAATAGTTTTGCAAGTCATAATAATTATTATTAAAATCATTTTAAGTACATAGTGAGATCACTATATCTGATTTAGTTAATGAATATATGAAGTAAACTTAAGCTGTAATATTAGGACAAGACAATTTTTATTTATTAGTCCATTGTTATCTATCTTTTGTTACTTACTTTGTTTGATCAATTTTACAATAGAAAATAAAAGACCTATAATTTGGAACTATGCTTGGACATAAATCTCCATTTAAAACTACATTAGAGATGTTATACTGTTCGCTTTGGTGTTTACTGTAAGTGTAGCAAGCAATTGTCTAATAAATAAATAAATAGAGTTGAGATTAGTATGAAATCTGTCACTTTATAATTGAAATCTAAACAAAGCATTGTTTAAACAAAGCATTGTTCTGGAACTTCTAACACCAACCTTGATATCTATTATTTTGTTGTTTTTTATTGTTCAGTACCTACATTATTAGTAAAACACACTTGATTTTAGGTAACCGGCTAGGAACATTAATACATATTACTAACAAATTGGATTGTATTATCTGGGAAATAAATGATGATTGTTTTTATTATCTATGTACTTCTTCCCCATAGTTACTATGCCAGTGAACCAATACAGTTCAGAGTGAGAGGTTCAACTATCACGGATGCCTCTCCACCCAAGTTTGTAACCCTAGAGGACATTATGAAGGCTGCCCATGGCATGCAGAATATGGCCTTAGCTCATGAGATTGCTGTTGACCAGGACTTCAGGCTGGAACCTTTTGAGCCACCAGATAATAGGTAAGCTTCATTTTATAACACTAATGCCATTGTTTAGTTCATGGTCTTGTATAAAATAAAGTGACATTTCATCATCATTCTCTTGCCCTTATTCCATTTATTTGTAGTCAGTGCAATATGTTTTTCTTCAATACTTCTCTATTAGTCTTCATATTGGTAGTCAACCTCTTTCTAGCTATATCATGTTTCACACAGTCCATCCATTGTTTCTTTGGTGTTTCCATACTCTTACAGCCTTCCACATTCATACTCAAAAATTTCCTTACAACATTTTCCTCATTCCACAACTGATTTCCACATATAGTAAAAAATGTTGTTTTGAAAATCTTTTTAACCTGACCCACAAACCAAGAGAGTTACAAGAAACCGGCCAAGTGCGAGTCTGACTCGCGCACGAAGGGTTCCGTACTGTTATCTATAAAAACGGTAAAAAAATCACGTTTGTTGTATGGGAGCCCACTTAAATATTTATGTGTTTCTGGTTTTTAGTATTTGTTGCTATAGCGGCAACAGAAATACATCATCTGCGAAAATGTCAGTTGTCTAACTATCACGGCTCATGAGATACAGCCTGGTGACAGACGGACAGACAGACAGACGGCGGAGCCTTAGTAATAGGGTTCCCGTTTTACCCTTTAGGTACGGAACCCTAAAAATAGAATATTAACTGTGTCTCATTACTTTGCCATTAACGGGTTATAAATAACTCCTCTAATGGGTTTTTAATAATGAATAGTATAAATGATTGCATTATTATTGGTTACAATATTTTGAATGTATCTCTTTGAGATAGTCAATTAGTAGAATATTATTGTATATAATATTATATAATATAGATAACATATATTTAAGATATATAATATTATATCTTAAATATATGTTTATAATTATATCTATCTCTATCTTCTCACGGGTAGTCAGATAGGAAATGTCGACTACATCTAGCTTATTTTTTACTTTTTAATATGACGTGTAAAAGTGATTCCAATATCCTATTTACAGAATAAACGATTTCATTTCATTTCATTTCTAGTTATACAGGGTGGAAACTTTCAGCGGGGCAGTAAGGGAAAGTACCTTATCCGTTGCAACTACGCGAAAACGGTCTTAAGAGACTATCCATATTTTTTTATGGAATTTTGATCCCCCCATTCGCAGATTTTGAAAAAAATGTACAGTCAGAAGGAAAATGGGCAATTTTCACAAAAACTTTTTTATGCCAATCGATCCTCTTTCTTATAAGGATCAAAAACCTCTATTGGACCAATTGAGGTTTGAGTACTAGAAAAGTCATAAAACGCAAAAAACTTTTCCCATACATTAAGTAAGAAATGATACTCCAACTTAGTTTTTTATATCATAGATGGACCACTACAACGAAGACTGGCCAAAAATAAATAAACTTCGTATTTCGAAATCGAATTCCGGCAATTCGCAAGGCAGTGGATACAAACATAATGATGGTCCTATAACGTGACCACCTCGCAGTCCTGATCTCACGCCTCTACACTTTTTTATGTGGCGCTATTTAAAAATTGAACTTTATAAGCAGTGTTCAGGAACTCAAAGATTTACTTACCACGATTCTCTATGGAATTAATCCTAGCACATTACCAGCTGCTACCCAGTCTGTAGTAAAGAGAATAAACCTATGCCTACGTCAAAACGGCTACCATTCTGAACACCTCATAACTTAGAGCACAAAAGTAAAATTTCTAGGTGACTCCAAATGTAAAGTTTGAAGTTTTTAATTTTAAGGTGAAATAATACCCTAAGTAGAAGTTATAGTTTTTTATTTGTTTTTCGATCAGTCTTTTTTTGTAGCGGCCAGTTTATCGATGGTAAAAAATGTAAGTAGGAACTTTTCATTTCCTACGAAATGTATGGGAAAAGTTTTTTTGCGATTTATGACTTTTCTAGTACTCAAACCTCAATTGGTCCAATAGAGGTTTTTGATCCTTATAAGAAAGAGGATCGATTGGCATAAAAAAAAACTTTTTGGGAAAATTGCCCATTTTCCTGCTGACTGTACATTTTTTTCAAAATCTGAATGGGGATCAAAATTCCATACAAAATTATGGATAGTCTCTTAAGACCATTTTCGCGTAGCTGCAACGGATAAGGTACTTCCCCGCTGAAAGTTGCCACCCTACCACAATATTTAGCTTCCTACATTAGTACATTGTAATACTTGCAAGTTGTTTACTTCCTAATATAAAACTAATAGGAAGTCATTCACTTGGAAGGCTTAGAAGATAATTTCCTCATTTCCTATTATATTATACTAGCTGCGCCCAGCGGTTTCACCCGCGTAAGTCTCGATCCCGTGGAAATATCGGGAAAAAGTAGCCTATGTTTTAATCCAGGGTGTCAGCTACCTCCGGAGGGATCTCATGGCGACATGGAGTGTGCGATTGTCGCAACCCAGCGCTGGGCACGCCACAATTGTGGCGATAAGTCCCCTCTTTGAGGAGTGGCTGGAGAGGCGCCACGGCGTCCTCACCTTCCGCCTGACGCAGGTCCTCACCGGACATGGATGTTTCGGGAGGTTCCTGTTTAGGACTAAGCGGGAGGAAACGCCAGGGTGTCACCACTGTGTGGATCGCCCGGAGGACACGGTGGAGCATACGGTGGAGGTCTGCCCAGCTTGGGCGGAGCACCGCCGTGTTCTCACGGAGGCGATCGGCGGCGGCGATCTCTCGCGTCCGGCCCTGGTTCAGGCCATGGTTCGGAGCGAGAGTGCATGGGAGGCCGTCACCTCCTTCTGCGAAGCAGTTATGCTAGCGAAGGAGGAGGCGGAACGCGTGAGGGTGAGACAAGGTTCGCGCCCTCGCGCCCTTAGTCGCCGCAGGAGACGCCCCGGGCGTCGGGAGTCGCAAGCCGATTTCCGGCCACCGTAGGCGCGGGCCTGCGGACGGTGAGCGATGGGTAGCTCGCCGTCCGATAAGGACCAGGCCCGGGTCGACGGCGCGTTGTGTTTCACGCGCGCCTCCGACTGACGGGGTCCGTCAGGACCAATGCCTGCCAGGGTTGCGAGTTTGTCCGAAAGGGATATCGTGGCCTTGGCACACAGGCAACGGAAGGAACACGGGTGGGTTTTAGTCAGTAAAAGTCTGACACGCCCTCCCGCTCCGCCCAGAGCGGGAGAAGTTATTTGATGATTTCCCACCCAAAAAAAAAAAAAAAAATGGGTGTCAGATACCTCCATACAAAATTTTATCAAAATTGGTCCAGCCGTTTGAGTTTGAGCATGAAGAAGTAACAAACATACACACACACTCACAAACTTTCGCCTTTATAATATTAGTGTGCTATATAGTTAGTATTCTTATCTCCAATTCTTACATTACAGCTATCAGAAACTAGTTAAAGAGACAATGCACAAGGCGTTTTTCGAGATACTAAGAGAGCAGCTCAATTCTGACCCACCAGAATACAAGCAGGCTCTTGTCCTGTTAGAAGATGTTAAACAGGTATGTTTATGAACAAAAACAAGCTGTAATTTTAGGACAGAGGCTTCTTCTGATTTGCAGAAGAGAGAAGGTGAAGTGTATTGTCGCTGCTGTTGATTGTTGTTGATCTATAACATATTGTGTGTGTTATTGGGATTTTCCATTAGGAATTTCTCAGTCCGGAGCTTGGAGTTGTGCCCGGTTGATGGCAATAGGCTCCCCCCCTATTACATGGGACTTAAACATAGCCGGCAGAATGTTGGTGTACTATAGGTACACCTAACTCTTGGGGGGGATTACAGGTGTGAAGTCATGTGTGTTATTAATCAAGAAAAATATTAATGGATATTTATCAAATCTACTTTATTATATTGATGACACATCACATCTGCAGAGTTTCTTTAATTTGAGCTTCTATAAATTTGACAAAGATTTTGGGTTCAATGCTGTGTATGCATTTACTTGGTAAGCCTTTATATAAATAAATAAATACTATTAAATGGCTAGAATCCTCATCTTCGCACGGAGCTCGATTTATGAGATTAGCTGATGATTGAACTCATTGGCGTATATTACCTAAGCCTTTGAACGCTTGAAGCTGGTGATAATGGTTTTAGCAATATGCTTACAAAACTAGTAAATCTGTTATGAAATCTCATAATACCAGCCTAATATTGTGCCACTGCAGGGCAAAGCTTTCTCATACAGAGAAGACACAAGCATTGATCACCAAGCTTGAAAAAAAAAAAGAAATTTCGTCATAGGCATTCAATAAATCAGCACAGTAGGTTTCGTTTTTTAAGCTAGGCATAAACTAGAAAAAAAAATAAAGTCTTAAATAAATAGAGCAATACCCAACACTGTATTTTTTTTTTCTATTAAAATTGAGAGGTAGGTCTGGTTCTTGTGGTACAGAATGGCTGCTACACAGATGTTTGTGTCTTGAAGTGAATATAATATATTATTATCATGCCAAGATGGCAGCATCACAATTATTATTATTTAACTGTTATAGTTTTCTTAATTATTTCATGCTCTGAAATCCAGCGACTGTCTTAAGTAATAATTGGCACACATCCAATGCATAACAGTTATTTATAATTGTTTAATTAATTAACTTTATAACTCGTTTCCTTGGCATTCTTGGAATCGAGATTCAGATAGGGTTTAAGAACAAAATAATAGTAACAAAGTAGGTTTTCTCATTAATTTATATTATTTTGTAAGACACCGATTAAAAGTTTTTGCTAGGAGTAGGATCAGCGCAACAACTGATGGGGATTGAACTTGCGACCTTCGCTCGCCATTCCACGTCCTGATAATTACCTATTTTATTTATGGAAACAAATTTTAGATTTCGAAAAGATTACTCCATCAATTTTTTAATTTTCGCCTGAACATTTGTTCACAAGGAACTTAAGTAATTTCATGATAAAGATTCAAACGGTCAAGTCTACCTAAACTAAATCACACAAAAATAAACCTTACCTCCCTAGTCCCTACAACCAAAGTTGAATTTCCAGGGCCTCTTCGCATTACTCTTGCCCCGGCACACCCGCATTCGTGAGATGATCGAAGAGGTTTTAGACTCTGAGTTCATAAAACAGCAGGCTAAGAACAATAGCCTGGACTTCCACAAGTATTCTACCTTCGTCATAGATCTGATGGCGAAATTAGCTGCGCCGGCGCGGGACGAGATCATACTGAATATTACTAAGCTTACTGATACCGTAAGTATTGTTTGTTTCTCTTTCTATTTTTCTAGTTTAAAGTAACTTCATGACTAGTTTTATTAACAGTTATTAAAAAGAATTGAAGTCGTAACGCAAACTGAACTTTATTTGCACTATTAAAGTTATTTTTCTAAAAACATATTTGTCTACATGTTTAAAGGTATGAGGAACAGAATGTAAAGTTCGATCATCCTCTATAGAAAAGGGAGGATCTTCCGACCAGACGAGAGTTGTGTCTGGTGGGCTTCTGCCCGACGGTTGATATCGGGATTTATACTAGTCGCGCGGTAAACTCTGCTTGCGCGATGCAGGATTTTGCGTGACGTCAGTGTGATGCGTAGTTCGTGGCGATTTAGATTTCCACACACGTTTGAAAACTAAATTGCGAATGCAGTTAAGCTAAGTTTTCCTGTACTGTTAAACGATGGATTTCCCATGACAGAAATTTGAATGTGTACGTTATTTTGGTACTTATTCTTTTTAAAGTGTATCTTTTCCCTGCTGGCTGCAATGGCTTTAGTAACAATAACGGTCCTGAGCTTTTCACGACCTTTCAGGGACAGTATACGAAAGCATTCAATTCATCAACAGTCCAGTGCGAAAAATAGATGGCGCTATTTTTCTCGTATATAGCTCCCATCTCTTCTTGCACTACACTTCATTAAAAAACATAACCCTCCTTCTGGAGCAGTCGGGTAACAACCCCTGATTGGTACGAGAAAATGTTCTTTAGATATCAATGAAACTTCTTTCCAGGTGGATGTATTCCGTGCAATATTAGAAACGCTAGAGCTCTTGAAACTGGATCTGGCAAACACTATGATCGCGATGATCAGGCCCCACATACAACAGGAGAGCGTTCAGTACGAGCGGACCAAGTTCGATGAGATACTCAAGGTTTCTGAAGGTCAGTAAAGTTATAGTATGGGGTAAGTAGTAGAGCAGTGGTGGCCCAGTACCTGGGGAGTTTGTTGCGCCACTACTTCCCAGCTAAAGCACTAGGAAGTGGTGAAGGGCTGGCGTTTCGGGGACAGTCTTATGTAATTTTTGGCGTTCGAAAAGTGCTGATTCTCAGCCTAGTTTGAACAAATGACTTTTGGTTTTGGTAACGGCCTCGATTTATGAGTGGGTTCGAACCCAGACAGACGCTTTACTTTGTGTAAATTATTGCATCACCACTGCTCTCAAAACGGTGAAGGAAAACATCGTGAGGAAACCAGCATGTCCTACGGCCATCGCTCAGCACAATGCTGTGACACTGAGACAGAGCATCTGGTTTCGACTGACAATTTGCTGATACAAACAAATACCATTTGGATCGATATCAAAACCCGCAGCAGCAGTTACCGCATTGCGTCCAGAAGACAAAAGAGTTATCAGCCAGTAGTTATAATAAACAGAAGCTGCTAATACAACATGATAAAATAGTAGGTAGGTAATTTGTAAAAATGTTGGTTAAATTAGAGCTTGCAAATAGGTTATTACGATCTTTGCGAAATATATTATGTCGGTTAAAAATACATTTGGTGGCTTTTCTTCTGTCTCCACGTGCAATTCCCGAATTTTAAGAAAGTTCACATTTCAGAAATCTGTCAATAAAACTTTTAATTGACGTACATTTTTGTCATGGCTAAGTAATAACAGCCGCACGGGTCGATCCATCAGGTTAAGCTACGCTTGCCGGGGTGGTCCATCGTGGATGGGTGACCATCTTTACAGACCGAGTCTCCTCCGTACCTCGGAAAGCACGTTAAGACGTTGGTCCCAGCTGTCATTCGTGGATGTTCGACAGTCGTTACGGGACGTTAGAAGCCCGAAAGTATGACAACCAGTCTTACCAAGGAGTATCGTATTACCCAGTTACTGGGTTCTGGAGGTCAGATAGGCAGGCGCTCAATGTCGTCATCATCATTTCAGCCAAAAGACGTCCACTGCTGGGCAAAGGCCTCCCCCTAAGGGGGGGGGGGGTATTTGCCATAATCGCCACGCTTGGCAGGCGGGTTGGCCATCGCAGTATGGTATTAAAATGCATAGAGAACACTGCTGCCCATTCTCTAGTAAGTCCTTTAGTCGCCTTTACGACACTCACCAAGAAATGGAGCTCCATGTAAAATACTGGTATTTAGTTGCATCCGGTTAGACTGGAAGCCGACCCCAACATAGTTGGGAAAAGGCAGGCATATTGTTTGTTTTTTGGCATTGATTGTCTCTGAGAATGAGGTTGTGAGCTGAATTTGAACGTTTTTTAAATACGAGACTTGGTCTTCTGGTTTAGAAGAGGTAGTTGGTGTCGGAGGAAGAAAACCGAGGAGACCGGAGGGGACCGGTGACTGAAAAGTTGTGCGGAAATCGGTTGTCATGGTATGGGCATGTGATGCGGAGGAATGAGGAAAATGTCGCCAGGAAAGTTTTGAGTATGAATGTCGATGGATATAAGAGTAGGGGAAGACCAAAGAAACGATGGATGGACTGTGTGAAAAATGATATTGCTAGAAAGGGGGTAACTACCGAGATGACGACTAATAGAGAAGTATGGAAGAAAGGGACATGTTGCGCCGACCCCAAATAAATTGAACTAAGGGCAGGAGAATGATGACTTGATCTTCTGGTTTTTCATACAAAACGAAGATAGCAGTGATATAGGAACCCCGGAGGACACGGCGGAGCACCGCTGTGTCCTCACGGAGGCGATCGGCGGCGGCTATCTCGCGTCTGGCCCTGGTTCAGGCCATGGTTCGGAGCGAGAGTGCATGGGAGGCCGTCACCTCCTTCTGCGAAGCAGTAATGCTAGCGAAGGAGGTGGCGGAACGTGTGAGGGTGAGGCAAAGTTCGCGCCCTCGCGCCCTTAGTCGCCGCAGGAGACGTTCCGGGTGTCGTGAGTCGCAAGCCGATCTCCGGCCACCGTAGGCGCGGGCCTGCGGACGGTGAGCGATGGGTAGCTCGCTGTCCGATAAGGACCAGGCCAGGGTCGACGGCGCGTTGTGTTCCACGCGCGCCTTAAAGAGATGTCAGCACCAACTGACGGGGTCCGTTAGGACCAATGCCTACCAGGGTTGCAAGTTTGTCCGAAAGGGACATCGTGACCCTGGCACACAGGCAACGGAAGGAACACGGGTGGGTTTTAGTCAGTAAAATTCTGACACGCCGTCCCGCTTCGCCCAGAGCGGGAGAATTTATATGATAATTTACCACTCCAAAAAAAAAAAAAAACGTAATATAACAAGTAGTAACATTTTTTTTTTATTTGTCCCTGCACTGCCTCAACTGCCTCGTTGGTCTAGTGGTTAAAAAGCGCTACTGCTGAGCATGAGGTCCTGGGTTTGACTCCCAGTTCGAGCAAAGTATAATTGGGTTCTTTCATCAGGAATTTTAAACATAACTGGGTGTACTATAGATGCACCTCTGCCTAACCCTTCGGAGATTACAGGCGTGATGTTATGTGTGTTAATTTATCCCTATGTCGTAACAGATGGTCTACAATACACTCGAGAATGGCTCAAGCGTCATTTAGACTTGGAAGGACTCACTCTCCCGGTCACAGATAAGAATATCATCAGGAACGTGACCGCACAGACATTAGCTAAGGCCTACCTTGAATTGCTGGAGTGGGATCCATCTAAGACCTATCCTGAGGTAAGGATACTTTAATTATACATTAAAACAGCATTAAACGGGAAAAAGCGATAAATAATTCTTGCAGTACTGCCTTAAGGACTCTGTTGTACATATTTCTTTCCTCAAAATCCTCTGTATTATTACGACTTGATTAGATAACTGTACCAAATAGTTCATTCTTGTTAAGGGATATACAGGGTTACTTGGAATTTGTCGTATTCCTTCCAGGACTTGATTGTGTGACTCATTTGCAACAAGACTATAACAGTTTTTGTAAATTAACATGTCCTATCTAAGAGAGCCGGGTGATGTGTAACTCAGGACCCTCCTACCTCAGACACCTTTCTCTATTTAAGATTGTACATTTTATTAACCAGTGCCAGTGCATATGATGTCAAAAATAAAGATTTATGATTATGATGAATTAAGAACCCCATACAGCCTAGGCGAAAATTCGACTCAAGAAAAAAACACAACAAACAACAAGAAACAAACAAATAAACATATTTGAATTTGTATTCAAATAAAACAAGAAAGAAAATACGTTTATTTGCGGTAAACATAACGCAAAGAAATAAAAACACAAACACGAAAGAAAAAGTTAAATAAATTAAAAAAAAAATCAAATCAAATTAATTCAAAAAAGATTCAGTCAAATTATTTTCTTGCTTTTCTCTCTTTTTATTATTTTTTCCCGATTGCAGACAGTATCCCTCGACGCCCCCCGCTTCGCCGAACTCGGCACGCAAGTCTACCGCCTCATATGCGTCGCGTCAATAATGTTATCCAGCCCGGCTTGTGGCAGCGACCCAAATACGGCAGCTGCTCATAAACAAGCGTTGAAGGAGAAGATACTCATCCTCATTGATAGCACTGAGAATGACATGTAAGTACAGATCTCCAACGAAAAGTATGCACTTCGGAAATCATCGTCTATCTTCGGAAACGCGTAATGAAGAGATCTAATATAGAGCTGTTAAAACCTCTGTTAAATTCTGTAAATACATATCTGTTATAGTCGCGAATCATATTTTGATCAAGATACAACCTGACACTGACCTGCAAATTGCAAAAAACATAAGAAAACGCGAGCTACAGCTGCGGATTCACCTTAACTGTTATGTTTTTGTAATGCACGTCTATCGCCTCTAATGCATAGACCTAGCCTTTTCCCAACTATGTAAAGGTCGGCTTCCAGTCTAACCGGATCCAGTTAAATACCAGAGTTTTACATTAAGCGACTGTCTGTCTGATTTCTACAACCCAGTTACTGGGTAACACGATACCCCTTGTTAAACCGGTGGTCAGATTTTCGGGCTTGTGACTACCCGTAACGACTGTCAAAGATCTACGAATATCATAATACAGTTTATTATCCAGCCACAAGATATTTTTTCTCTAGACCAAGTATTACTTTAGTAATAAACGAAAAAAAAACTGAGACTTACGCTATTTAGTTTCGTGTTCGAATACGATCAAAGAGCGCACGCGATATTCAACTTTATTACTGATGTCTTAGCGTTTAGCAATTAACGGAGTGGCGGGGAGCAAGGGGCGGAGCTTGCGTGCAAATTTGATGTCTTGCCTGGTCTTAACATCGCTTAGACGCTGCTTTAGCGAAGTCTTAACGAGATTTTATCGAAATTACGTCACGTTGAAGCATTGCTTCTAAACCAACGCCAGATGTGCAGACATCCTTAGATGTTCACTGCCAAGGATGCCTTCGCATCGTTCGATTCGAGCGATCTTATACATAGTCTGTGATAAGTCATTTTGAAATACCGAAGATCGTTAAGAGCCCTCTTACATTTCGGCGCTGCGCTAAGTTATGTATTTTTTTATTTTTATATTCACACTATCTTTATATTATATTTACACTACAGTAGTATCGAAACGACAGAGTGTGAAATCAATTGACGTAGGTCCGTCCTCGACAAGCATTCGAGCGATATTGCGGGCACCTCGTTTTTTTTTTTAGGTATGGCATCTCGCAGTTGACCTTGAGAGGCCGTGACTGCTTAACCGGTCTTCAGCGGGCACCTCGCCGGCACGGTGAAATATATAGTACTTTTATTTATTTATAATAAACTAAAAGCAATGGAAAACATTGTCATTGATTAAGAAAATGTTAGAGGTTATTTTGGTATATATGTTACGGCTAATACCCGAAGTGCGGCTACACCTAGTTTTAGCCGGTTAGAACTAGGTGTAGCCACTTACTCTTGGTTAAACCTAGTACGAGCTGATTGTTTTCGGGTAAAACTAGGTCTAGCCTTCATCATGCCGGCTAGAACTAGGTCCAGACAATCCCTGTTGGATAAAACTTAGATGCGTGTCCCGCCAAGCCTTCCGCCCCGCGTCACACTCATGACTCACAGCATCTGCAGCAGCGGCGCGGGGTGGAGGGCATAGCGAGGCACGCGCCTCTGCAAAGTCATCTACTGTTATTGAATCATTTGGGTTAGGTTAGGTTAGAACAGTAACCATTAACAAGCGAAGGCGAGCGAGCGAAGCGAGCGTGCCGCGGCAGCGGCCGCCGAGCGCCAGATCCCCTCTATTGTTGGTAAATTCAGTTACCAAAATATAAATCACACTTTTATAAAGTAAACTTGTTTGCATCTAGTTTTATCCAACAGGGAATGGCTGGACCTAGTTGTAGCCGGCATGATGAAGGCTAGACCTAGTTTTACCCGAAAACAATCGGCTCGTACTAGGTTTAACCAAGAGTAAGTGGCTACACCTAATTCTAACCGGCTAAAACTAGGTGTAGCCGCACTTCGGGTATTAGCCGTAACATATAAACTACTTCAAAATGATGTAGAACTTCAGAGATATTTAGACTTGTTTCCAACCTTTTTCAGTAGAAAATTGAATTAGGTCCACTCGTTTTTTAGGGTTCCGTACCCAAAGGGTAAAACGGGAACCCTATTACTAAGGCTCCGCCGTCTGTCTGTCTGTCTGTCTGTCTGTCCGTCTGTCACCAGGCTGTATCTCATGATCCGTGATAGCTTTCACAGATGATGTATTTCTGTTGCCGCTATAGCAACAAATACTAAAATCCAGAATACCATAAATATGGTCGTTTTTGCTCGATATTGATAACGGTAACAGGTAGACACTTCAAATATTCTTAGGATATTAAGTTATATATTCACTTTAAAAATCAATAATTAAATTAAAATAAAACAAATATTTATCCCATACAACAAACGTGATTTTTTTGCCGTTTTTATAGATAATGGTACGGAACCCTTCGTGCGCGAGTCCGACTCGCACTTGGCCGGTTTTTTTATTTATATAAAAGGCATAAAACAAAAATGTATTCTGTTATTATGAAAGTATAGGATATTGTAATATGAGAAAAAATATTTAGATAGATTATATTCAACAGAATCTGCAAATTAGAGCTCTCAAATCAGCTCTCCATGAATTTTTGCCTAAACATGCACCAGGAGAAAGATTATTGCTAAATAAATAATTAAAGAATCGCTTCATTATGATTTTAGAAGAGAAAACGAACTATTTTTATAAAGTAATTATTATTTATACGAACAAACGAATAGTATTCAATTTCAACGAGGAAATCATGCATTTACGCGCATTTCTGTAATAAAAATGTAAGAGGACTCTTAACAATGACATTTGCCCAGGCGTGGGAAAGCGAAGGCTAGTAAAATAACCATAATCATCATGACAAAAAAAAACTGCTGAAATTCTGGCTGCGGCTTATTCTATGTCCACTCACATGGCATAACTATACTGGACTGAACGAAACATTTGTGATTGTTACAGCGAACTGAAGGCTGTTCTCCCATCCTTGGCTGAGGAGATTATCCTGGTGACAGAACAACTCCTGGAGAACCTCAACCAGGCGCCACTCACTGCTGAAACTAAGGACATCATCAGAACACAGATCTTGTCGCTCGGAGACCCCGAACATAGGGTCCGGGGGATTGTTCGTAAGTATTTAATTCAAGACTTCACGAGCGGCTGTGACCCAATCTTAACGAGTTGTAAGTTGAACCCAGGCAGGCGCTTTACTTTGTGTAAATAATTTCATCACCACTGCTCTCAAAACGGTGAAGGAAAACATCGTGAGGAAACGCCCATGTCCTAGAACCAAAATTTTTAACACATGTGACATCTACCAACCCGCACTGTGCCCGCGCGGTAGATTACAGCCCACTCCCTCTCGAAGTGAGGAGGCCTATTTCCCAGCAGTGGGACCATTATAGGCTCATTATGTAGGTAAAATGGCCGACTATTTATATCACATCGAGTTTAAGACAAGTGTGGATGTGTAGAGCGTCCTGTGACGCGTTCTCAGACATGAGAATGGTGATGACTGTCAAACAGGTCAGCTTAGTGTGCGCAGACCCTAAAATATTCTGTAGCGGAACTAAAAAAAACAGCGAGCCTAAGGCGCTGTGTCGACGAGCGTGGTTTCTACCCGGCTCGACGCCGGCATGCGCTGGGCAAACTCCCGACCTCGTCAACAAACACTCATAGACTGCCATACGAGACTGCGCGCCGGACACGGCTCCGAGTCGGGTAGCGCCGGCTTCATTTACAGACCTGTGGAGCTCTTCCTGTTTAGGATTAAGCGGGAGGAAACGCCCGGGTGTCACCACTGTGTGGATCGCCCGGAGGACACGGTGGAGCTTACGGTGGAGGTCTGCCCAGCTTGGGCGGAGCACCGCCGTGTCCTCACGGAGGCGATCGGCGGCGGCGATCTCTCGCGTCCGGGCCTGGTTCAGGCCATGGTTCGGAGCGAGAGTGCATGGGAGGCCGTCACCTCCTTCTGCGAAGCAGTTATGCTAGCGAAGGAGGAGGCGGAACGCGTGAGGGTGAGACAAGGTTCGCGCCCTCGCGCCCCTAGTCGCCGCAGGAGACGCCCCGGGCGTCGGGAGTCGCAAGCCGATTCCCGGCCACCGTAGGTGCGGGCCTGCGGACGGTGAGTGATGGGTAGCTCGCCGTCCGATAAGGACCAGGCCCGGGTCGACGGCGCGTTGTGTTCCACGCGCGCCTCAAAGAGATGTCAGCACAAACTGACGGGGTCCGTTAGGACCACTGCCTGCCGGGGTTGCGAGTTTGTCCGAAAGGGATATCGTGGCCCTGGCACACACGCAACGGAAGGAACACGGGTGGGTTTTAGTCAGTAAAAGTCTGACACGCCCTCCCGCTCCGCCCAGAGCCGGAGAAGTTATTTGATGATTTCCCACCCAAAAAAAAAAAAAAAAAAAAAAGACCTGTGGAGCTCCATACATAACTGACACCGGGCCCGCTAGAAACTTCGGGAAAAATCGCCTGTGACACGAGTGATGCTATAAGGGTTCAATTTTTCTCCTTTTGAGGTACAGAACCCTAAAAAGGTAAAAATTCCGAACCGCAATCGACATTTCACCCGTCCCTCAAAAATTACACTTGAAACATTTTTTTCCACAGACCAACGAGTCCTCGAATTCCTCAAAACGATCCTAGTATGCGGAGGAGGTTCCCGTCAGATACCGGTCGGTCTATCAGCCCTATCTAAAGAACTGACGTCAGTCTCCGGAACATTACTCCGTTACGTCATGCACAACAAAGCAGTCTTCACGTCGCATTACATAGACATCGTGGGAGAAGAGCTGAGTAGAAGTTAAGCTTTATTTCTTTAGTTTTAGAGCTGATTTTCCAAAGTCGGGTATCCGTGAAATAAAATTGACGTCGGAGAGTTTTTTTAGGGTGTCAAAAATTACTCCTTGGATAAAGATATCTGGTATTGGATAAATCAGACTTTCATTAAAATGTTTATGTAATGCTCTGACCAAATAAAAAAGGTAGACGGAGTGTACGCCAACAATAGCGTTCAAATAAGTGAAGCCTCGTTTTCAAGGTTATAATGTCTAGCGCGTTCGGTGTCGCGCGTCGCTCTGGAACACGGTCGGCTTCCTATTTCAAATTTGGCTCCCTTTCCTTTTTATTTGGTCTGAGATGTAATGATTAAAAATCTAAAAAGTTTAACAATTGAACTTGAATTCAGAATCTTAGATCGTTATCAAGTTTTAGAAATACAAACTCAATGTTCTATGTTTAAAAGTTCAAATTCCATCGCAACTCTAAATAAAATCACGTTTTTATTACAAATGGTCACTCAAAAATCAACTTAGACTACACAGAGTTAAAGAAGATAGTTAGTAACTGGCAATTTATCTATGATTCTGACTTCATGAGTTTGATAAATTTTCTCTCTATAATGAAATTAATATACATTTTAACAAACAATTATGTACTTCCTAATATTTGTACGGGATAACATAAATATAGGTACTATTTAACAGTATTTTGTAGTAAATACATTATAGTTGAAGCTAATGTTTGTGTAGTATAATACTTAGATATTTAAATATATCTCTTGTAATAATAATAGTAAACTCGGGACAAAAACTCGACGTAATAAAATGTGGGAGAGACGGCTTATAATAGTGAATCGAAATGCTGTTACCTATAAATTATAGTAATATATCAGCATACAGTTTTTTTATTTTTATTTGGGCACTAACTTTACCCGACCCGGCTTCGAAACGGATAGCACTAAATATCTACCTTACCCTAGTTACCTACGTACCTACCCTATCTATACAACCGGCGTAATCGGCAGGAACGCAGATGTTCATTAATTCACTAAATACGAAAAAAACTTCGCAAGCAATGGAAAATTGCTACTGAAGGCTGCGGGTGTCGACCTCAGGACAAGCTGCTTCTCACACGGACAATCGTACGTAGCTTGCTCCCGCGTTACCAGTTCTTACTCTTCCTATTTTGGCTGAAATGAAATGAAATCGTTTATGCTGTAAATAGGATATACGATTTCATTTAATTTCTGCTGAGACCGAAACTAAAAAAGTAGTATAGAGGGAAGTTTTAGAAAAATGTGGCGTCTTAGGACTTTCACGCGAACGCGAGTTGCATGCAGAAGCTAGTGGTTCCTAAGACAGTTTCCCCGTATCTCCTATTGATTCGATTACCCCTATACTGTCCCAGTAAAAGAAAAACAATTTATTCACATATTTCCCGGGTAACGGACACATCGTCACTTTTTTTATGCATGCAGCGAGTTTTTGGCCCGAATATAAGAGTTTGAACTACCTATAGAAAACTATTATAAAAATCTATAGGCTGTATAATTGACCTCGTAAATGTTTACCACTTTTGACATCAAATCGCAGTAAATTGAAACTTCACTAAGGTTGAACATACCTATCTGTCACATAGACAAATATACCTTGTAGTTTTATGACTTACAAGTAACATTCAACATTAGGGCGTTGAAGCAAATACGAGGGCGACTGTACACATTATTAAACAAATCTTCACCATACAAACATGCATGTTGGATATGTAAACATATCCAACGTATGTGTTACTTGTAGTAACGAGTAACCATTCCCTAGATTTTTACTATAATTTTCTTACTCAAAGTTAAAATATTTTATTTAGCATAAACCTACTTGGGCACTTATGATACGTCAGAAGCTAGGTGCGCGGTTCCAATTAGTCGTTTCCTATGAAGAAGATCCGGCAAGAAACTCCACAGTTACTTTAAAAAAAGACTATTTATATAGATACAGAAATATAAAGTAGAATGTACTTTTTAAACTGACTAATACTATAAATAATATATGACTGGTTTCCGCCTAAATCACATATTACTTTGAAAATTAATAGCAAAAAAGTAATAAGATTTTTTATTAAAAAAAAGTTATTGCCTCGTCAACGTAAAGGTGCTTAAAATTTGCCTGAATAAAAAGATTTTAAATTGGAAAGTTATTGAATACTATATCATGTAATAAGGATTATATTGCTATAAATATAGCAATATTATCGAGAATTCGTAATCAAAAGTAATTGAATAGAGGGAATGATTGTGAGTGTGAATGAGTGATGATTTTATGTAAATTAAAACATGTTCATAACAATAACAGCTTAATGATCTCTTAAAACAGGGCTTCATCTCTCGTACCCTTTTGCTGTGCCCTACAGCCCAGGGTCCATAATGATCTAAATTATACACCGTGGCATTTTAACCGTCTTACAACGGCAGCCCACTTCATGTATCCAATGACTACTAATCGTTCATGAAAGATTTTTTTTTTAAATTAACATTTGAATAATTTTAATTAAAAAAAAATATTATTCATTATGACGCATAATGTAGTTTGAAACACTTGTTAAGAGCCTTGCGCTCCATTCCGCGCCGCCCTTAAAACGCAAGGCTCGCACCGCGCTCGTAACAGGGTGTTTCAAACTACATCATGCGTTATAATGAATAATATATATTTTTTTTATTATTCAAATGTTAATAAATAAAAAATACTTTGAAGTGGGCTGCCGTTGTAAGACGACTAAAATGCCACGGTGTATGGTTACCACCTAAGTACACAATGGTAAAGCAATAAAGATATTGAGTATTGAGAGTATTGAATTACCAACCTAGGTATATTTGTAGAACAAACGGCTTACAATAATCAAACACAACTCATTTTGAGGTCCTCGTTAAATCTCGTGCTGTCTTTGTCATTTGAAGGTGTATTTTAGCGACAGAAATACTTTTAAGAACGTCTTCATTCAAGTTAAGTGGCGTTTTAAGTATTCAGGGTAAGATCAGACCCATATTAAAACACCAAATTCCTTTAAAAACTGCTCCCATAATTTTCACTCTAACGTAACACACGTTGAAACAAATTCGTCTAGTTTTTGTCTTACATTTAATTGAAATTATTTATTAATAATCAAGTACAGACGCCAGCAGGTCAAGCTACCCGAAACTGTAAAATTTTCCCAATCAACCTTGAACCTTAAGATAGAGCGATAAAGTTAAAAATCTATTAAAGAAATTTGACAGATTGTAGTAGCTTGTTGCGCTGGCGTCTATACATCATACATAGCAATTTAAACGGTGATCCGCATACTAGACGTTAGTCTGTATCTTGGGCATCAGAGTTGTACATTTTCGTTATATCATCGTACACGGTGATTATTAACAAAATCAAACTAAAAGTTAAACAAGAAAAATATAATTAAGAGTGAATATAATGTTGCATTACATTATAATAAAAATAAAAATGTAAAATGTAATTTCTTGGTACTTTTCACGAATCTGTATCGAGCAGACACCAAAATGTATGAAGATAAACTTTTTGACAGTTACTTAACTAGAACACTTGCAAGATCCAATGTTTTCTCAGAAGCTGATAAGAACGTTAGGGAAATTTTCAACTCTGTCGAATAACTGAACTGGGTCAAAATTAGTTGGCAAGATTTGAACCATACAAACAAACAAACATACATACATATTAAATAAAAGCTTATAAAAAAGAAACAATACATAGAAAAAAATATTTCTTAAAAATTACCAGTTTCCGGGATTTCTGTGGGCTTATCCATGCTAGTGATATTGTTTGATGTTGTTGACCCTAAATTGTACTACCTTATCCGGTCACTGGTAATAAAATAAGCTCATGCTATTGTTGTATAGCTCATGCAAAACGAGAGAAGTTAGGGCTCACTTCATAGAGCTGTCAGAGTGAAATTCATACAAAAATAAACTTTTGAGATTGTAGAATACAATTGCAAGGAAGAATCACTGATTAATATGGGCCTGCGTAGGAATACTAGTGACCCTTGGCGCTTCTGCCTAGCCCAAACTAACAGAGGTTTGAAGATGGTTCATGCTAAAGTGTCAAAAAATATAATAGGCCCGTTTTGACATTTAACTTGAATCGATTTATCGTGAGTATTGAGTCGTATAGTAGTAATAGTTACGTCGCGATGGTCAATCGCGACGTAACTATTATTTTTTGACAAGTATAGCGTTAATATAACCAAAATTTGTCAGAAATAGACTTGATTTAAAGATAAACTAATACATAATTCATTACTCATATTATGGGCTGATTAAACTTAGTAACAAAATTGTTATGATTGTTATATTCTGTAAGGCGTTCAAAAGAAATTTAAATAAAATAGAAATACAACATTTTATCATCGCTAAAAAGCAACAATCGAATTATAAGCAATCAGGCTGTGCAGCTATGTGACCAATGACCATAGACAATTCTGTAGCTACTGGTGGTTTAAAAAACTAATAACTAAATTCGTGTAAGTGTCCTTTTGGATACAACTGGGAAGGGTGGAGGGTGTGTTGGACTACTAATGATACAAACGACTAAGCAGAAAAAATGCAGCAACAGTTATTCCATATTTAAATACTTGCTTCCAATTGTTGTTATTTCTACGGATGCAAATATTAACTTAAGAGTTGTGTAAATTATGTTGATTTCAGAATTACCTATTAAATTCATAAAGTTTAAAGTAGTAGCGCAAACTGAACTTTAAGTTAGTTATTTTTCCAGAAACACATAGGTACATAATTTTATATATGTTTGGAAACAAAATTTCTGGATGGCTGATTATTTGTAACACAATAAATAGTATTTTGTCGTATTTTTGCATGCAGTTCAATTGGGATTTGGGAAAGCGTTGTTAAGCCACATTAAGTGAATGTTTTTAGCTTTTTGCTCGGGTGAGATTTTCGCTATAGATTAATTAATACAATAAACAATATACAATAATTTATTTACAAATTGATTCACTTATTTTATTATAGTTATTACTTGTTAGAACATGCATACTGACATTATAGTTATTTGTTTGTTTTAAAAGATTAGCTTATTGTTATCATATTTTTTGTAGAACATTTTCGTGATTATTTATTCATAAATGATATATATTCAAATTGAGACTAAATACACTTCCAAAAAAATGTCAACCCAATTTTTATATTATGATTGCAGGACTTTGTTGTGTCAAAAGAAAAGGGAACAAATTAGTTTTATTTGTTGTTGTCGTTCAGAAATATTCGTTCAATGTATTTTTATGTAATCAAGTGAATGTTGCACTAATAAAAGTATTTAATACAAGGTTTGGTTTGATTTCTAGCCCTTTCACGCTAGTTAAACCTATAAAAATTATAACCTATTTTAGGGTTCCGTACCTCAAAAGGAAAAAACGGAACCCTTATAGGCTTCGTTGTCCGTATGTCTGTGTCTATCAGTCTGTCAAGAAGACCCTTTTTCTGAAGAACGCTTGGAGGTATCAAGATGAAATACGTTGATCTACGGTCCCTTGGAGCTCTAAAAAAACAAGCTTCAAAGTCAACGCAATAAAAAAATACGGCGACTTATGAGACATATTTTGATACTCGTTACAGTTGTTTACAGTTTTATCACTTAATATATTTTTTTGCAATTACAAACATACATTTCCAGTTGGAAAATTGAGCGTGGCGTACATATCGATGTATGGGAGAACGTGTTTTTCAACTACAATGATAAGTTTGTTTTAGGGATAAATTCATCCTAACTAAGGAATGCCTAAGGCATTAAGTCCGCCTTTGTACCTAATTGTGTGTGAGAAGTTTAAATAAATAAATAAATAACTACGGAACCCTTCATTGTGCGTGGTTCGGCACGCACTTGGCCGGTTTTTTCTGATTGGTTACTGTCTGGACCATAGATACGTATATTATATATTCGCATATGTCACGCAATGACAAACAGTCCTATCTCAGTTATTTTACCTCAGCAGCAACCCAACAGCAACCTTATTGCAACGAGAATAAAGATCATTGTGATGTTGACAGATTTGTCAGTGGCAGCAACTGAGCAACCCAACAACAACCTTATTGCATCGAGAATAAAGATCACTGTTTTTGTCTCAGTGATGCAAAATTATAGGTAAAATAATTATGAAAGGACTCTAAAAACGGTGAACGAAAACGTCGTGAGGAATCCAACACCAGATTACGACCCACTCCCTCTCACCGAGAGGAGGCCTGTGTCCCAACAGTGGGAACATTATAGGCTGAATATTTAGCATATTATAGCGTAACTGATGAAAAAAAGACACAAAACTATCGTTAACGCTTTATTGATGTTATACTTTACAAGTCAAACTGAAGCAACGAAGATATTCAACAACTTGTGAACACGTAGTCTGAGGGTTTGTCGGTTTAGTCGGAGCCGCTGTGAGCAGATGACGCGCTAGATGCCGAACCACTGCGGCTACGGGAGCCCTGGAAACATAGAAATAATTAAAACTGTTGTTTTGTTAGGAATAACAATCAGGCAGGCTTACATCACAAATTAATGACTAAATTCATTTAACGCTAAACGTATTTAAATAACCGGTCACATATTATGCGAGTCGGACTCGCACACGAAGGGTTCCGTACCTCCCTAAAATATTTAGCAAACAAACACCGAAAAAAAACACGTTTCTTGTATGGGAAGCCCTTTTAATTTTGAACTATATTTTTTTATCTCTTCAAAGTCACAGTGAACAGGCTGCTTCTGGGTAAGCTCACTCCATCGTCGACCTTGTCTCTGTCACCTCTGACCTAGACTAAGGTCAAGAGTGAACCCATCCCAAATAAAAAATAACAAAAAACTATATTTTACTTTTATTAATTGTTGTGATAGCAGCAATAGAAATACACAATCTGTGAAATTTTCAACTATTACGGTTCATAAGATAGCCCGCTGACAGACAGACGGACCACGGAAGCTTAGTAATAGGGTTCCGTTTGGCACCCTTCAGGTACGGAATTGTAAAAATGATTGTCTCTGTCATCTTCAAACGATTCATAGAAACAGAACGATGTTTTAAATTCGACTGGTGATTGGATGAAAGCACAAATAATAAAATTGGTCACTCAAAAATCAACTTTGACAACATAACGCTAAAGTAGATAATTGAGTGCAATAAAAGTACTGAGCATCTTTACATAATTATAATAAAATCGTAGCGAAGTCAAAACTGTACATTGAATATTAATTTAAAAAAAAAAGCCAATTGCTACGAGGTCTGGGAACGATACTAATGCCGAAAATCGTTTTCAGAATTTTTGTCCGTTTGTCTGAATGTATTCCAGCATCACGCAAATACTTCCGGATAGATTTGGTTCAAATTTTACATAGATATTCCCTGGTCAGTCTGTAGGGTAGGCTATCCACGCTTATTTGTGTTCGTATTCTTCTATAGTTTACTGCAAATTGTAAAAAAGACGAGCAATGAGGTTGGAATATTTCAGATAATTACAGATTTAAGCTTTTAAATGATTATCATCACGCTATATCTCTATTGAGCTAAGCAGTCAATCGTGGCACAATACAGGGTGGATTTTTGAGATGGGGCAATACGGGCAGATCGTTACAAGAAGACTGTCCTTAACGTTTTGAAACATTCTGATCAGCATTCACCGATTTAAAAAAAATATTGCAGTCACCAATAAAATGACAAATTTTCACAAAAACTTTTTTGATGGCAATCGATCCTGTTTCATTTATGGATCAAAAAACTATCGGACCAACTGAGGTTTGACTACTAGAAAAGTCAGAATTCGCCAAAAACTTGTCTTATTTACTACGAAATCGTACAAAATGCGACTAAGATGAGAGAGAACACAAAATACCAGTGTATGACAACAGTCGAATTATTCCATTACTTCACTGAGCTGAATAGGGAACGATTATAGGAGATAGTTACAGATTTAACCTTTTACATGAGTCTCATCCCTCTTTAGCTATATGGAGCTAAATAGTCAATCATGAATTCATGGCATATATATAATATACGGGGTGGTGATTTAGTCACCTGCAACCCACAAGGGGGTGATTCTACCCATCATCCTAAACAACTTTTTCTATGAAACTCATATCCGATTCGGGGACAAAATTTATAACCGGAGACAGACTATTTCGATGCATTGTTTCATAGCGAAGTTGCTCAATATGACAGATAGAATATACTTTCTTAACAACACATTCTATATTCCAACTCACCTTCCTAGACCCACTTCCAGACCTACTCCTAGACCTGTCAGATCCACTTCCTGACGCCGAGTTTTTCCTAGAACTGGCTCTAGAAGACGCCTTAGAGCCTGAAGCTTTAGACTTAGATGAGGCACGTGAGGCTCTGGACGAAGCTCTTGAGGAACGCTTGCTTCCACGTGATGAGGCGCGAGAACTTGCTCTGGAACCCTGGGGAAGGATGGAGTTCTGTGAATTCCTTGGCAAACATGTCTTGACATGGGGATTTTCGCCTGTTCAAGCGTCAGTTGTGTTTTGGCGCTAGCGGCATATACAGTGACTCCCGGGGACCAACATCGTAATCGTGAAAAAAATATCAGTCATCCTATACACAATACTAAAACCTTTAACATACGAGTAAATTAAGCAAGTTTTAGGTAGACTTGGTTAAACAATTTTTTTTTTCTTGTCTATAATATTCTCCGATTTTAATCTATAAATTACGCTTCGAACACTTCGGAAGACATACACATTCACACACACAAACACACCCCCACACACAACAAAAACATAAACCCTGTTTAAAAATAAGCCGCACATACAGTTTCACATTGGCATACAACTACAACTGATCCCTGAGTTTGTTTCGCCATTTTTCTCAGGGGTAGTCAGATAGGAAATGTCGACTACATCTAGCTTATTTTTTACTTTTTAATATGACGTGTAAAAGTGATTCCGATATCCTATTTACAGAATAAACGATTTCATTTCATTTCAACGGGTACACAAAGAGCTGCAAATTAGTTTATAAGTCATTTACTCGTATCTTCTGTTCCTAAATTATTTTTTTTGTCACCTTTTGTAAACAATCGTCTCAATATTGTTAATAATTAAGGGAAAGAGCGAGACAGACCCAACACAAGTATTATCAACTACTTACTGGAGATGTCTCGTTTATAATCTATGTAACTGTTTTGGGACAAATAAACATTTTTCACAATTCATTTCATACAGTTGGTCGAGAAGGTATTGCAGTTTTGTATGGGACGTCAGATTTTATTTCACGATTACTGTGTTGGTCTCCGGGAGACAGTTGTTCAATTATATTATGGTCTGTAGACTGTCCCACAACCTTTATTTTCACCACACCGTATACAGACACATTGTATATAATGCGAAATTAATCTAAATGAACGTGCCAATGCCCGATATACAAAGAAAAATTAAATTAACTAGCAAAACTCCGCAGACGTTGTCAGTATAGATACTTAAAAAACGATTAAACAAAAAACTAAATGCCTGTCCTTCTTTTTTTGGAGCCAATGACTGCTGGCGGTGTATTTGAAGAATGAGTTGAGAAAATCCGTTTTAATAGGTCATCCAATATATATTTTTTATTTTTCCTTAAAAATAATAATAATAGATCCATCGCATCCTATCCCATGTCTGCGGAGTTTCGCTAACTAATTTAATTTTTCTGAATTTGGCCCTGTATATAACTACCATAAGATGTACTGGATTTGAGAAGTGTTTGAGGTCATTTACAAGCAGCGCCGCCATCACCTTTATTTAGATACATGTAGTTTGATGAAATGTGGTATTGAAAATGGGTCATTTGCACATAATTCACCCCTGCATTAGCTCTACTTAGTTTCATCCAGAAATAAGCATCTGGTATTTAATTTATAAAGTACTGTTTTTGCAAACTTGTACTAATATTTTTTTTTTTAAACGTTGCCCTACTAGGAATTTCTCCTGTATCGTGGGTGCGTTAACAAACATTTAAACTCACATAGACAAACAGCCAGACCCGGAACAACTACTTATAGATCATACAAATATTTGTTCCGTGCGGGAATAGAACCCGCGACACGCAGCGCAGCAGTCAATCGCTTAAGCACTGCGCCAACCGTGCCGTCAAATTGGTCGTTGGTCTAGTGGTAGCAAGCGCTAATGCTAAGCATGAGGTCCTGGGTTCGATTCCCGGGTCGGGCAAAGTGTTATTAAGTTTTTCTATCTGGAACTTCTCAGTAGCAGCCCGGAGTCTGAATTTGTGCCCGGTTAATGGCAATAGGCTCGCCCTCTATTAAATGAGAGTTATACATAGCTGGCGAAATGTGGGTGTACTACAGGTATACCTCTGCCCCAACCATTCGGGGAAACAAGGCGTGATGTTATGTTACTAATTCTTAGTAGCACTCCAGGGTCTGGTTTATTGAGCCCAAATGTTGGCAATGGGGTTGCCCCACTACTACAAATATCAAAATGTAAGTACAAGTAAACACCACGGCCTCCCCCCTCGGGGAATACAAACATAATGTTACCTTATCACGACAGTCACAAACCCAAGTCATTTATTAAAATAAGCTAAAAATCAGCACTTTTTCAATGTCAAAATTACATTAGGCAGTCCCCCAAAACTCCCACCCTTCACCACTTCCTAGAACTTTAGCTGGGAAGAAGTGGCGCAACAAACTCCCCAGCTGCACAGCTATCTGTTAAGTCAGAACTTGATTCTTTACAATAGTATATAAAGTAATAAAGCAGTAAATACCTTGCCACTAGCTTTAGAACTGGCTCTAGACCCTCGTCCACTGGCAGAACTGGCGCGCGAACCCTTTCCACTCTTGGAACTGGCGCGGGAAGACGCTCTTGACGATGCACGGGATCCGGACTTTGAGCGAGAGCGGGAACGAGATCGACCGGAACCAGACCTGTGAATAAACAGTAGGAAGTATAATTAAAAATTTCGTAGCTTGGCGGTAAGGATCCTTCATTCATTTTTAAGTTTTAGGGGTGGATTCTACCAATGAAACTGAACGCGATCAGAACATCTAGACCGAGTTCAAGAGCTGTCAGTATCATCATATTTGCTCTTGAACGCCCTAGTGTGAAACAAAAAAGCAGCCAACCGGATAGTTACCGCCGTCTAGACATCAGCAATAGGTACGTGAGGCATCACAGGTGCGGTTCTAGATTAAATTATTTCTATTATAAAAAATAGTAAGTATATCTTTTTTACAGAATGTTTAATGAACAATACCATTAAACATTCTGTAAAAAAGATATACCTGCCAGATTTTTGTGTTTATGTCATTTAAATCCATACCATAAAACAGCCTGTTTGTCTATATCCACTAATGAGAAAAACTCAATTACTTACCTCGCAGACCCCGACCGTGCAGACCCAGAACGAGATCTGGATTTTCTGGAGCCAGATCGCGACCGACTTCTGGATTTGGATTTTGACTTGGACTTGGACCTGGAACGATCGCGCGACCCAGATCTTGATCTGGACTTGGATTTTGACCGCTCTGAGCCTTGAGGCGATTTCGAGCCAGATTTTGAACGAGAGTGTGATCTGAAAATAAATGATAATGACATTATAATGCTAGATTTCTTTCATAATATACATTCTGTGGCTAGTTTAGTTTAACGGACTCCAAAAAAAAGGGGAGGCATTCGGCGGGTTCTTGAAGTGAATCTTCTTTAGCCTCGTTGAGCGATTTTCGGTAGGTGCTAAACTTATGACTTCACGTCACAGACGTGCTAAACGCGTCACGTGACGTGTTTTGACAGACTGGCGACGAGCAGCGGCCTGTGTACGCATATAATTACACCAGGCTAATAATAAGACAGAAGCATTTTGTCCAAAAAAAGGTAGAGTTACAGTATATAATTTATGTACAGACGCCAGCACGTCAAGCTACCCGAAACTGTAAAATTTTCCCAATCAACCTTGAACCTTAAGCTGTAGCAATAAAGTTGAAAATCTATTAAAGAAATTTGACAGATTGTAGTGGGTTGATGTGCAGTCTGGACCCTAAAAATTACGCAATCAAATTGATGTGAGTGAAGCCTGTGTAGCCCAGTGTGTATAAATAATGAATACGTAAGTACCTTTCTTTATCTCCATTCTGTCCTTGTTTATCTTCGTCATCATCATCGTCATCTTCCTCTTCTTCTTCGTCTTCCTCCTAAACAAGACAGAAAAAGAATTTATTAAACTTAAATCTTTATAACTAATCTAAATCTTCCATAGATTTGAATAGGCTGTAGTTAAGCCCTAGCAAAACTGGTTAGTGCATGATACACAAAGTATCTTATTTAACCTCTATCCTACAAAACTAACATTAAAATGTTTTATGAAAATCTTGATTTTTATTGGGAACAATTTTCCACTCATCTTCTTTTGATACTTAAGTATTTATTAAACGTCTTGCAACATAAAAAGGTACAAAGACGGAATTAATACCCCAGGCATTCTCTACCAGTCAGTCAAGCAATAATCTAATAAATTACCAATATTCTAGTATAATTAAATGATGTGGCAGTTCAACCTGCTTCTCTCTCAGCCTTAGGCTAAGCGCGCACGGACGGCCAGGTCGTAGCGGCCAGCGGCTCGCAGGTACGTCGCAATGATCTCATTGGCCGCCACGACCGCTGGCCAAGTGCGCGCACTGATGATACAATGCATACATTTCGCTGGCCGCCACGACGTGCACTGAGCGGTCTGTGCGTGACGACTAGTCGCGTTAACGCTTGAGCTTAGACTACTCAATTCTGTACTCTAAATAAATGCTCAGTTGCTCACCTGTGTCGGTTCAAGTTGTTTCTCTCTCAGCCTTAACATGCGATGTTCAGCCGCACTGAGCGGTCTGTGTGTGACGACTAGTCGCGTCAACGCCTGTGCTGCTACTCCGGCGCGCGCACGACGTTTTGATAGACGCACGCGCGTCTCCAACTCATTGTAGTAGACACAGTGGTTGCGGACCACCTGTTGAAGAGTTTGGCAATTATATTCAGGTGAAAGAAAATGTTGTAAAGTATGGAACTTCCGGGAATCGTTAAGGGGCCGTGCATGAAATCGGCTGATTTTGGTCAATTTTGTTCATTGGTTGTGAGAAAGGGGAAAAGAATTTAAACAAAAATATTTTTGATTTCAAATGTCGAGTTATTTGTTTTGCATGTGGCGAAAAGGGATTTTTCAAATAGATTAAGTATTCATGGAAAATCACTAATATTCGCAACAAGTTTTCCGAAAAATTACGCGAGACTGTCGTTTGATCATCTTTTATAAAATATAATCAACATTATTATGGTCTAGTTGCATGTACTTTTTTCAACTTCCATACAAAATATATCAGAAAAATAATGTTGAAAAAAGCTATATTTTTTTTAAACCCAGTCATTAATGTTTTTTTCCTATTATTTAGGAAACCATATCAAGAAATTAAAAAATCACACATTGGGCTTCAGCTGTCCTTGAGATAAAATCTTTTATGATTATACACTAACTTCATTAGGTAAATCAAAGACGCAATTCACTATATTTTCGAGGGCACAAAAGTGATGAAACTACTAACAGGTGCTGTGACTGACGCGAATGGTTTAGCACCACGAAAACTGTACTTCTATAGTAACACAGACTTAATGTTTCAATTATTTCAAGCTTTCTTACAATTAGATAAGAAATTGACGAAAAAGGGTTTTTTTCGTGCATGGAGCCTTAAGAAAGGAAGAGTGTGTTTACGCACAATTGAATTTTCGCTGATGCATACAAAATAGTAGGGTTACTCTTGCTTTGTGTTGCAATTTTCTACAGTAAATTATCTACTTCAATAATATCAAACTTCTAAGGACATTTTGTAATTGGCAATTTGCAAAAGTATGGCCAGCAAAACTAAAAAAAAAAAAACATAGGTACCAACCACATAGTTTAGCACTTACACAGCATAATCAATACAATCTTCAGGGCTGATATTATTTCACTGAGTCAAGTTCAATCAATCATTGCATTACTTTAAAATAAACAGGCAAGCTTCTTCATTACTCATTTACACAAACATAAAACACACAAAGTATAAAAATTGCATCACCACACTTACCAAGAAATAGTTCTCCTCGTAACCCTTAGAAGCCTTACTCTTGACATTCCAGTTGTATTCCCTAGCCATCTTATACTCATAAGTGTCACCGTCCATGTATAATATACTCTCTGTAATATCGCGACGACGTTTCTGTATTGTGTCTTCAGTTGGCAGACAGTAGGCCACAAACTGTTCTCCACTTTCATCCATCACACCTCTGGAAAACAAGAGAAAAATAATTTGTGAAATTGTAGGTAGGTATCACAAAATGTTATAAAATTAAACTTTTTCTAAACTTCATAAAACAAGACTGGTGTGACTCCCATTTGGTCTGTTGTGCGTGCTGGGCTGTTGTAAAGGCATCATTTTCTTTAGCAAAAAAGAGATTGAAACCTATAATATTATCTTAGAACCTGTAAATAACACCAAAAAGTATGAAACAGTTTACAAGCAGTAAACAGAACAAGAAATAAAGAACAACCGCAGTTCAAATACCCACCGAATCATAGCCTGAGACATGGCCTCAATCTGTCCGGCCATATTCTTATCAACAGGTGCCGGATCTGAGTCAAATATGACTTGAGCACATGGGTATTTCCACATTTCAAAGTCAGGGAATACTTCCATAACCTCCACTGGTGTAACGCCTGGTTTGCTGTAATGTTTCTCTATAGGTTTCTTGTTGTCCTCAAATGTCTTCTCAATTGCCTTGATTTGACTCTCACGGTCCATGTAAAGGGTCTCTTCGCTGAAGATCTTTTTGACGTTGTAACCAACTTTTGCTTCAACCTGAAATGTTTATCATTGTTTTACTACATTTTTGTTTAGTTTTATCTTCAACTAAGTATATAATAGTAATAGTCCACTTTTTAATAAATCTTCCAATTTTTTTTCAAAAATTCAATTAGCTACCTGTGCATAGACCATGAAATATACACACACTTGCAATATAAAACTTACACTACAATAGTAGTGCTTTTATACGAAATTGATCCACTCAGTCAGACAATTCAGATTTTTATTTAGGAATGGTTGAAACAAACCTTCTCCATAGACTGAGGCTGGAACCTCGTCTGTTCAGTAGAGATATACTCGGAGCGCCGCAACCACGACACGTTTTTGGCATGATGTCGCGACCTCTTTGAGTCTTGAGGAGTGAGGATGTCATCCTCAAGCAACTTCTCGTCAGCCGGGTCTAATATTGCATTGCCATCGCCCTGATATATATCCCGGTTTATAAGATCTATGTGAACTCCCAAATCGTGCTCCGTAAGCACTTCATACCGATAATTCTTTTCCAAAGAGGTCGGATTATACTGAATGAATCTCGTCGAGGGAAACGGATATGTAATAAATTTTAAGTCAAACGGTATGTCCGGAAGCGTATTGCAGTACTTCACACGCGTCACAAGCTCCGATCTACAAATAATTTAAGAATTAAGTTCAATAATTTTGATGTAAGTACTGTTTTGGTTGAAAGTTAAGAAAATGTACTAACCTCCTTTCGCCCGTCCGTTGTGGACGTTTGTCTCTTTCCGGCTCATTTGTTTGAACGGTAGGTGGCATTTTCACGACCTTATTATTCACTTATTTGCTATATCATTTCAGTAGCATTGAATTATCATAAAATATTAAAATATCCAAACCATTTCTACGAAATTACAACAAACAACGCGACGACTAGTCTATTTTCCCGTTATGACAGTTGATTAATTGATTTTGACAACAACATAGTATTATTTCGTGCTAGCAACACCAATTTTGGAACAGGTTAAACAGACTATCTTACACGCATCAAATATTACTCATTAGTATGTGGTTCCCCTTGTCCTTCCTCAGTCAGTTACTCGGTTTACATATTATATAATACTCTCTTCTCTCTCTCTGCAAAAGTGAGCATCCAGCCAGAGTCTCCTATATACAAATGTACTCTGTGGCCAGAGTCTGCTTCGACGAAAACGCCTGTCATCTGAGCAAAGGTATCCACTGCGTGACGAAATGGCGGCGAACCTGGCTCATCCACCCTGATGCATTTGACACTAATCATCATCATCATCTTGCCCATAATCCAATTTATTTGGGATCGGTGCAACATTTTGTCTTTTTTTAGGGTTCCGTACCCAAAGGGTAAAACGGGAACCCTATTACTAAGGCTTCGCCGTCTGTCTGTCTGTCCGTCTGTCACCAGGCTGTATCTCAATATCTCATGAATCGTGATAGCTAAACAGTTGAAATTTTCACAGATGATGTATTTTTGTTGCCGCTATAACAACAAATACTAAAAAACAGAATAAAATAAATATTAAAGGGGGCTCCCAAACAAATGTGATTTTTTTTGCTCGTTTTGCTCGATATTGATAACGGCAACAGGTAGACGCATGAACTATTCACATAATATTTAGTTATATATTCACTTTAAAAATAAATAATTAAATTAAAATAAAACAAATATTTAAGAGGGGCTCCCATACAACAAACGTGATTTTTTTGCCATTTTTATAGATAACTAGCTGCGCCCCGTGGTTTCACCCGCGTAAGTCTCGCTCCTGTGGGAATATCGGGATAAAAAGTAGCTTATGTCCTAATCCAGGGTGTTAGCTACCTTCATCCAAAATTTTATCGAAATTGGTCCAGCCGTTTGAGCGTGAAGAAGTAACAAACATACACACACTCACATACTCACAAACTTTCGCCTTTATAATATTAGTGTGATGTGATGTGATGATAGTGTGATGGTACGGAACCCTTCATGCGCAAGTCCTTCTCTATTTTTCTCTCGGTAGCCATGCATTAATTAAGTGCACTTAATTAAGTACACTTAAGGCGGAACGACGGTTATTTTAAACTGTAAGAACGTTGAAACCTACGAGTCAGTGGCTTATTCCGTTTATCCACCCTAAAACAGCCACCCCCACACTCAGACGAGGTGGATAATCGGAATTCATATATTATTTAATTTTTGTTCCGATTTTCCCCCTCGGCTATGCAGTCATTCAGAGAAACATGATAGAAACTGGCCCAAGATACTTAGTGAACATTACATACAATACACAATTACGTCTACTCACTAATAAAATTATTGTTGGTCATGGACATAATGCAGAATTTATAAAATACTACCTGCCCGCCTGCCTCTGCTTCGCACGGGTGTATTCTTTTTTAGTTGGTAGATAAGTGATGATTTTTTTGTTTAACACCTTAATTACTTTGGTAAGTCAGTACTCAGTTAGTTACCTCGTCGCTACCTACTTACTCGTACATTACCTACTATGTAATGTGTGCATAAGAACTCTATAAACAAAAAGACCAATTTATTCAAATCAATGTACCAATTCGAATTAAAATTTTAAGCTAAAACTCGACTTTATTACCTAAAAATTGTTATTAATTTGTGTATCATTGTATGTTACTGTTTATCTGACTAACATCTATTAAATATTTACATGCCATCAGTGCATGGCGGAGTGTGTCTTTGCACTGAATTTTATAAATAACATCTTTTGTACCCACCACATCTTATGTAAATAAACGATTTTGATTTTGGATCCTCAGTGGTAGACCGGGAATTTTTGCAATTTTCAGGTCAGTGTCAGGTTGTAGGTATCTTGATCATTCACAAGTACGACCATAAAAAAATGTAATTTTAGAATTATAATAATTAATCATTATAATTCTGTAAATAATAATTATGAATTGGGGGGCCCGTACCTGTTTGGATTACGGTACACTTTCTTTTTAGCTTAGCATAATCATAATCAGCCTATAATGTTCCAATTGCTTGGACAGGCCTTTTCTCTGTGAGAAGAAGTGAGTCGTAATCCACCACGCGGGCCCTGTGTGGGTTGGTGGATATCACATGTCTTCGAATTTTTTGTTATAGGACATGTTTCCTCATGTTGTTTCCCTTCACCGTTTTGAAAGCAGTCGTTTTTAGTTTTTTTTATTATGAAAAAGCCCTCGCGCCGACTGAGGCCCTAGGCCAGTGACTTGTTGACTTGTTAGACTTACCAGCTCGGACACTGAGTGGGCCCCCAAAGACCAGAAGCTTTTTATCTTTATTTTTACAACAATAAATTAAGAAAAAAAAATCCAGTTTGGGACGCGGACGGCATTGGAACCACAAAGTTTGATGCCACAATCATTTTTCTCCCGTTTATTCGAAAATATTGTTCGAAGCCTGAAAAAAAGATCCGGAAATTATGGTAAACTTCATAAACTTGCCAGTTTCATACTCTGTCCGTGTTTCGTTCATTTACTTCATTTCATTCGCCGTCATTTTCAATTTCAAGACACTGTGGTCACTCATTCGCCGTGTTCCGCCGTCGCCATCTTTCTTTTCACAACTTTTGTCGGCAGTAAGGTACGTTATTGAAAAGGAATAATTCGCTAAATAAATCGAAATTGTGATAAAAAATATTGTCCAACCGCTACTTCATTTGTTTTGCAAGTCCGTTGATAATCCGTAAGTGGTATTAGTTTTCTAAATTGTGCAAGAACGAAGTCGGCCATGTGGTCGGCCAAAATGGTTTTTCAACGTACTACGCATTATGTTTTTTATGGAAAATCATGAAGTACGCTGGTTAGATATGTTATTTGAGTAGTTCTAAGTTTGTTGGTGCGGTAGTGTTGTATTAGGTTATTGATTGTAAAAGTATTTGTCGGAAGCCGGTATGGTAACCAACGTGGCGCGAACGCCGTTGTTCTAACGAAGAGCTCTTGTTTTAGATATAAACATGGGTACAGTGGAGCGTGCTGGTGATGACCACACTTCCGAGGTGGAGTCCGGAGAGGAGGAGGAAATTGTTGGGGGTGGTGAGCTGGCTCAACACCTGATGAAAAGGTAAGACTGCCTTTGTATAGGTTAGCCCTGTCCTCACCCTTGTCGTTGTCAGCCACATGTGTTGACTTGACATAAAAACTTGCTTTCTTCCAAGGAAACCGAAAGCTATGATAACTCAGTACCAGTCAAGAGATTTTTAAATTAAAATGAACCACAAATTTAAAACATTTTATTTACTTGTATTTTAGCACGCATTCATGTCATGAGGTCCTAGCTGTCACTGATTGACAGTTATTTCTCATGCAGAATTCTTTACATATTATAATTTTTGACAGTCTGACCATGTCAGGTTCTTCACCCTAGCAGTGTATTATAATAGATGTATTTACTAGTATTTAAATTTATTAGCTTTGCGGTGAAACTACACAGACCACTGAAATGTGTTCCAATAAAATTCATCATACATCACAAATGTTTTAAGATTAATCTCTTTTTAGTAAAGATCAAACTTCAAAGTTTCATGACGAAAGTTCCCTTATTTATCAGAGATCCAACATTCCAACAGTTTAATTCCTATTAAAAATGATTACATCACATGGTAGGTCCTAAATTCATGTAAGATGAATCACACTTCCGGGTTAGCACATTCATAAAATGTTGAAACAGCTCATCGGCTTGATTCAAGCTATTTTAAACTTCAACAGTTATGTTCCATTTTTAGTAGTAACGCTCTTGATAAATTACAGCTGTTAAAATAATATTCTCAAAATATTTTTGTTCAAGTGCTGATGTTTTTATCATCATAATTATGCGAGGATTAAATAATAATAAAAAAAAAACAATGTTAAAAGTTGATAAAAAACCTCAAAATTTTAAATAAGCAAAAATTTTACAGACTCCAAAGTATGGAGTCAAAAAAAAGACTATTTCTTTTCGTTTTATTCATATCTCCACATTTTTGATACATTTGATATTGTTACTCTGTATTTCTTTATAATAAAATGTACAAAGCTGTGATTTATATCAAGTCCTTTAAAACTAAAAAAAAGTTAATAAAAACATCTTTCGAATTCCTTCTGGCCACAGACATTATCTATGATTACTTTGACTCAGATCTACTTGTTAAAGAGCATGGACAAAAAGGCGCGAGATGAGATTACGGGTCATTGAACTAATGAGTCATTTTACGCTCTACTTGATCAATAAATGTTCGGACTAGCTGACGGAATTTATAAGCACGATGCGGTTAAGTTAAACCGAGCATAAAATCTTTGTTAGCTACTAAAATACACTGACTCCAACATGGATAATGCACTTTGCATTTTTCATGTGTAGATAGATAGATAGAAAATCGAAATAGGTACCTACCACCAGAAAACCTACGAAATCTATAAATGGCAAACTTATATCTAACCACGTGGGTAATTATATAAATAAAAGATGTCCTTCAATTTTAATGATGCAATAGCAATTTGCTGAGAAGGGAATAATTATCTGTCTTCCACGAACGAAATCGCGAAAGACGTTTTTCTAACCAAGTTTTATTAAAAATTAAAAATCTTCTCAAATATCAAAAATTAAAACATCCTCCAAATATTATATTCACCAGTCAGTCACGGCGATGGAATTTTCGTAAAATCTCAAAGAACAATCTTGGGAGAATAACATACGAGGGTCATTCAATAAATACTTAGCCTACAAAAAGTAAACGAAAATTTTGGAAAAGTGGGAATTTATTTTTCAACATAGTCTCCTTTTAGTTCGATACACTTAGCCCAGCGATGCTCCAACTTTTTTAATCCGTCCGAAAAATAGTTTTTGTCAAACTCTGCAAAATAGGCCTCCGTGGCGGCGATGACCTCCTCATTCGATCCATATCTATTCCCGGCGACTGATTTTTTCAGATTAGGAAACAGAAAGAAGTCACAAGGGGCCAAATCTGGAGAATACGGTGGATGGGGCAGCAATTCGTAGCGTAATTCGACCAATTTGGCCATGGCAACGGCAGACGTGTGAACCGGTGCGTTGTCATGGTGAAACAGCACTTTTTTCTTCGCCAGATGGGGTCGTTTTTTCTTTAATTCGGCGTCGAATCGGCCCAATAAATCGGCATAGTAAAGCCCTGTAATTGCTTTACCCTTCTCGAGGTAATCGATGTAGATCACACCTTGTGAATCCCAGAAAACGGTGGCCATAACTTTTCCGGCCGATTTTACAGTTTTCGCCTTCTTTGGAGCACGTTCCCCGGTCTGGATCCATTGTTTTGATTGCTCCTTGGTCTCTGGTGTGTACCAGTGGATCCAGGTTTCATCGACGGTCACAAAACGACGCAAAAACTCCGCTGGATTCCGCTTAAACAGCGCCAAACACGTCTCCGATGTGGTCTCACGGTTGCGCTTGTTTTCTGGTGTGAGTAAACGCGGCACCCATCGCGCCGACAGCTTTCTCATGCCGAGTTCCTCGTGAAGAATATGATGCACTGTTCCTTCTGAAATGCCTACAGTCTCAGCTATCTCCCGAACCTTCAATCGGCGATCTGCCAATACCAGATCATGGATTTTTTCAATGTTTTCCTCCGTAGCAGCTGTTTTCGGTGCACCTGGACGTGGTTCATCAAAAACCGACGTACGGCCACGTGCAAACTCGTTGAACCAATTCTTGACGGTGGCCATCGATGGAGAAGAGTCACCGTACACAGCATCCAAGCGCTCTTTGATTTCGATGCGCGTTTTCCCTTCCAAAAATAGGAGTCGAATCACCGAACGATATTGCTCTTTTTTCATTTTTGTAAAACCGATCGACACGTTCGCTTCCATAAGTTGTCAAATTAAAACAAATGAAGGGATTGGAATGAAAATTTGAAAAAAGAATTAAAAAAGAATGTGCTACACTGTGGTAAAACTCTTTTGAAACTACAGCGCCCTCTGGCGATGAGGCTAGGTACTTATTGAATGCACCTCGTAGGTCGCACGCGTCACATTCGAATTTCGAACACTACCCAAATTAAACATTTTTTACGCCAATCGCAGAGTTCCAAGTCCGATCAAGAACGTTGCTTCATATAAGAAAACGTTGCGGCTATACAAGCTATTCATTCTCTTAAAAAAACTCATAAGTTCGTCATATTCAGAAATGACACCAGAAAGGCTGTACTCATTTTATGACCAAATACCCTTCCATGCCAGTAGCTTATCTATCAGTTTTTATTAAATTCCTATTTAACCTTCCATTAACGACCGGTTATGAGATTATTATGATCCCTGTTTTATACGTAATGATAATTATAATAATACGACCGTTAAAATATCTCGTGCTCTGATAATTTTGCAAAAAGTGGATTAATATTACAATTTTTACTTTTCATCTGCTGGATGGATACGTCTAGAATTTGAAGCAGTCTTTTCTTCATACAATATAATAATAATGCGCGCAGTTTAAAAATCGATCATCCGTAATCCGTACCAGGCATTCTTATAAAAAAGTAGAATTAATAGTTCCATTTATATCTTCGCACATAAAAAAAGTAACTAAACTATTGTTACTGTGAATTCAAAGGCGTATTATACAAAGATGGCTTAGTAAAGTTATTAGGTTGCCAATTTCGCACCCTTTTTGCATTAACCCTTCTGTTAGTAATCATATACCAAAAATATATTTTCCTCTCAATTTTGTTTAACCACTTTATACCTAGAACCTTCAGATCAAGAGCCCTCGATATAATTTGCTACGGGCCCCGAGCTTGCTTAATCCGGCACTGCTTAGGTACTTTACCTTGTAACTCGCTCTTCAGAATGAAGGTCATAAGTATCTAAATAAATAATAAAAATAATGTAGATTATAAGTCTTACAAATAAATAGTAAATTTCAACATTTTGATTCGAACTGCTACACATCCACACTGAGTTCTCGAGTAAGGGTGCTCGCACACGTCGCGACTTTTTGTAGAGCCGATTCAAATTCTATAATATAATACGAGCGACTATTTGTAGAACTTGTGCGTTCCGTATGAAATTCTGTTTTATTCTCGCCAACGAAATAATTGGTCACCGATTGTCTGACGTGGATTATCTTAGTCGGAAAAGGTGTTACTTTTCAAGTTTTTGCGAAATCAAGTAGTTCAATATTCCACGTCTTATAAGTTTCAGTCAAAAAATTGAGGTAGAGGTGGGCGGTTTTGGATACGCGGGGCCGCAGCTGCTACTCTTCAACTCTTGCTACGTAGTTAATCCGGCACCGTATCTAAGTAACCAAGGTACCTCACGATCTGGCCTGTTAATGGCAATGAGTCAGGATGGGAGCGTATACGTTGCATTGATGTTATGCGATGCGCACTTAATAAGCCATTTCCCTCTCCGTTCTTACTACTCAGGATGTGGGGCAGCTGATACTTATTATTTCTTTTATTTCCTCCGCAGCATCCAATTGGGCCCAATTAAAATAATTTAAAACGAATTATCTTTGTGAATCTTGAAAGATTCGAAGGAAGGTTGAGGATTTCATGTCGCAATGCAAGTATACTTTTTAACCGAAAAGTTAAAACTACACGCGCACTGAATTAACAATGAAATACGCTAAACTTAGCAAGATCTTCTCGCGCATGCGAAATGTATCCTTGAGCTGATTTCGGTCTGACGACGGAAGTACTACCCATCTTACGTCGAATGTAATAATGACGTACGCAGGAAGCAGATACATTATGTTTGCATGAATATGTAAAAAAGCCGGTTCTTCCCTGCTCTCCGGTCCTTCACACCGACGACGCAATAAAAAGATTTATAAAAACCTCAAATATGTGCCTCTCGTTGACTTCCGTATAAACACCGACAACTGATGCTTCTAAGTTCTAGGATTTTTTGCAACATCAATTTTTTTGTTCGATTTTTCTGGCGCAATCTTTCGATCATCAGCATATCGTGCTAAATTCCAATCTGTTTAAAAGACAAGACATTACACGTTTATAATATTAAATTAAACCAATTATAACTATCACGCTATAATATAATAGTATCAAGGTATTTTATCTACCAATCTTTATGTCTAATTAATTTCTTTTTGCGCTCTCATAAAGCAATCACTACACGAACATCGCTAGATAAAATCTAATGTAATGCCAAATATGTCGGTTTTTCAATCAACAAAAACTGCAATCATGGTCTTGCTATGTAAAAAATATCGGCATACAAAATGTAACCGTAGCGAGTCGGTCTGCGCAACGAAAAGCTTTAATAAAAAATTTATAGATTCCTAGACTAGCGCTACGTATTGGTTTCCGAGGCAATTATAAGGAACTATCTTCTGCCCGTGACTTCGTTCGCGTGGAAGTCTTAAGTCACCACAATATAGGTACTATTGTAATAAAATAACAATCACATATTTAATATATCTTCTCTTTTTACGACGTTTGTAGTTTTGGTCTAAGCAGCCAAAATATACTGAGAGTCACGACTGGTACAGTTGTCTGTGTGAGTACCTAGCAGCTCGTCCTGAGGTCGACAGCCGCAGCCTTCATCAGCGATTTGCCGCTGAAGTTTTTCATTTTTAGTGATGAAAGTCTGCGTTACTGCATAGTACTACGTAATGGCACTACACTGATGCTTTTAATCTGTAAGAATGCATCAGTGAGTGTCATAGTATTTTTTTTTTGTATACCTAGATGACCGAAGAGACCTAAATTTTGTTTTTCTGTGTAAGTTCTACGAACTATAACGAAATAATTACAAAGCCGCACTTATATACTACTTATACTTGTGATGATTGACTGCTTAGCTCCATAAAAGTATTGCGTGATGATAATTATTATATGATATTAATTTTTGACTTTCGTAGCGGTCAGTCTGTATACTTGGGTCGTCATTTTACAAGCTTTTATTTAACTTGCCTTGTTAGTTCGTATGTATTCCACTTCCTCTTATTACAATTTGCCGTAAACTATAGAAGAATACGAACATAATGCAATATTGTTCATCCCCCATAGTAAATATCGTGATTGTTTATAGCCTGCAGACTGACCTGCACCCTAATTGCGTAACGCAGTTTGAATCTGAATGATTTTGAAGTATATTGCTAATCCATTGCTTCATATGTTAGAAAAAATTGTCTGCTCAACAACGTAAATAACGCAATGAATGTTGTTGAACTGTCAAATTTAAACCGATTCCTACTGATAGTGTGTTACGCAATTAGCCCTCAGACTTGTTGGGAATATCTATGCAAAATTTGAACAGAATCAATCCGGTAGTATTTGCGTGAATGCTGGAACATACATTCAGACAAAAAAAAAAAAACTATATTTTTGGCATTAGGATCGTTCCTAGGCAGCAACATAGCCTAATAACAATTACTTTTATTTTTAAATATTCAATGTAAAGATTTGACTCCGCTACGATTTTATTATAATGTAGTTTGTGTTTGTTGAGCCGTTGAGCCGCAGTGCAAACAAAACGAGCAAGGGTGTCACAATCAATAAAATTAATACTTTCACAGACCAGAATCGTTTAGTTTGATACAGACAGAAATTATCTGAATTCACAATATCTATGAGCAACCCCAGGAATTCCTAAAAGACCTCCCGAGTTCTCGGCTAAAAATATACAAGTAAGCGTATACAGGTGACTATTTGTCCTTCTTGGATGCTCCCAACCGGTTTATCTTTTCATACAACTAAATCACGGCACTTGTACGGCTTCATTTTATTCCGAATAAAGTAAAATGCGATCAATCGTGATCCAACAATCGAACGAAATGACGTTCTCGTTTAATTGGTTCTTCTCAGAATCACAACAAACAATATAATTATTACAGTACAGAAGGCTGGCACTAATAAAGCGAAACTATTTCGTGTTTTCTTTTCAATTAAAACGGGTTCAGGAAATCGTAGACAGGCTAAAAAATATGCTCAAAAGGATGACATACATTACAGAGTATCTGTGTATCGTTACTACGCAATAAAGCGTTGGTAACAAGCGAAGGTCGTTCCTCTCGTATAAACTAATAACCCTTGAAGAGGTAACACCTAACATTCTACAGCACGGATAGGTTTACTGATGTTTATAACATTATACTGTATATTTCGTTGCGTAACGGGGCTATTTCAGGGAAATCGGGCGCAACTGTAAATCTACTGCGCACCGGGATAAAAAGTCTGGTGTTTTTATGTCGTGAAACGTAAATTAGGTTGTTATTTACGTATGCCTTGTTTGTGGAAAGAGATTCACGTATTTTGAGAATATTTCACATGACGACAATGATTTTTAATTCAATGCGATTGTTGCTTAATAAATCTGTAACTAAAATCAACACGATTCTGCAGAACCTTTGCAAAAAGTGGTGTTTAATCGATACTTTCATGACTATTCACTGTTCAGTTTCTATGAAACCAGGCTAGCTCAAGGATTTATAATGTTTATTGGAATCGATTATGTATTTTAACTGGATCAAGTTTATTATACCTTCTGAGAATAACATGCACGCGTATCTAGTCCGTAAATTATTCGATAAATGCAAAATTTGTTCACAGTTATGTAATTTTAATCTTAACCTTATAAGGTATAAAAATATCCACGTCACCCTATGAAACTGGTATGTCCTGTAGGGCTTAAGAGCCTATACTACCTCAAATGGCTTAGCATGATCCTCCGTTAAGTCGAAAATACTGCAGAATTAGTTTTGAAATAAATATAATGGTAAAGTTCAGGATTAATGTTAGAGCGTATACGCCGTACGGCATTTTATCATTCAAACTTTCAAGCCCTTGTTTTTCGAAATTACTGAACCGATTTTAATGAAACTTCATACACATAAGCAGGATACAAAGGTCTAAAAAGCTAGTTAAGAACATTAACGAAATGTTTTATTTAAAAACTGATAACTGGCAATCTCTGTTTCTATGGAAAATTTAAAATCGGTCTAATTTGGCTGTAATACTATTTTCCGAAAATGTTCTTAACTAACTTTTTAGACCTTTGTATCCTGCTTATGCGTATGAAGTTACATTAAAATCGGTTCAGTCATTTCGAAAAACAAGGCCTTGTTTTATGAAATGCCGTACGTCGTAAACGCTCTTGTACAGCTTGATTCAAACTTAAGTACTATGTTTGACGAAAACACGATTCCATAAAATTTTCTTTATACAAAAAAAAAAAATCCAAAGTTACCTCCAAACCGAACAATTAACCGTTGACATTAAAAAAATACTTCAAATTAGATAATGAAACTTTGAAACTGAACTAACTATAAAGCAGGTCTTATGTTATTATTTTTTTAATTACTATTATTTCACCGTGAAAAGAAATAAACTAAACTATCGCTGCCTTGCGTCTTCTTCCTGTCTCGCTTGCTCGCGTGACCGCCAGCAGTAGGTGCGAGCGAGCTAGAGAGTGAGGTGGCGCTCAGGTAGTATAGACTCTTAACTCCCCAGTCCCGAGACTTTGCAGACTTCTTAATAGTTGTGATGAAGGTAGGCAGGAAGGTGATATTTGTTGCACTTCACTACAAAATTTCAAGCACCAAGTACACCATTAGATATATGTAACGCACTATTGTCAACTATTGTCGTGGAAAAATCATAGATAAACCAATAAATAAATAAAATGTAATCGCGATATTTACATGTGGCTTGTAACATTACCAATCTCTTATACTTAAAAAGGTCTTATTCACAGGGAACAATTGATTAAAAAAAAATTTGAATCCTGTTGTTTTTGATTGATATAGGGATGAAAGAACAAAAATATTAGAATATGTGCTGCTTTTCATAGCTGTTTTTGAGACATGGCGGTGACAAAGAGTGAACTGGCTGATTGAGGTAGCAAATTCAACTTATACATGATGACATACCAACACCTTTTACTGAAACAATCATGATAAGATTTGTTAACATGCATCACCAACTGAGGATTCACCTCAGCTACACAAACAAATCTCTTTCAAATCAAATATTAAATTTTTTTCTCTCTTGTCAACAGTGGCATCACCCGTAACGAGATGCTAGCAGCCATCACTAACCGCATCCATGTTGAAGCAATGGCGATGCTGCCACCGAACGTGCGCAGGCGCATACGTGCTCTGCGAACGCTCCAGAAGGAGTTCGTGGACATCGAAGCCAAGTTCTACAGCGAAGTGCATGCTCTAGAGTGCAAGTACGAGAAACTATACAAGCCTCTGTTTGAGAAGGTAAGATCTTTGAATGATGAAAGTAACAACTGACTTGCATGGTCTAAACACAGTATACGGTGGAACTTTTATTGTTCCTTTAACTTATGTTATGCCAGATGCAATTAAATCGCATTGTGTAAATCAGGCTTTATTGTTTTTGTAAGCCTGATCAATTCCAGCTTCCAAGACTTACACACTCAATGCCGGCAAAAACTTGCGTGGACATTCCCTAAACCTACGGGAAAATTCGTCAAAGGAAATCTTTAGAAGCAATAACTTGTCTATCCGAGTTAAAAAAAAAGCATGGAATAGGCTCCCGGAAAATGTTGTGCTCCCCACACTAAATTGCTTCAAGAACCGACTGGACAGATTAAATATCTCCAAGCTATTTGAAACACACGCATCAGCTAATTAGATGCTTAATAATTCATCATCAGCCTCTATAGGAGTCCACTGTGAGACAATCTAGACATTGTGATCTCCAATTACACGCCGCACTATCTTTGGTCACTTAGAGCCATCCAAAATAAAAAATCTGTTATTCAAACTAGGCTGATCGACTTTTTGAACGTCAAAATTACATAAGACAGTCTCCCAAAAACGCCATCCATTACTTGACACCCCGGGAAAATGCGTGAGTGTGTCTCAAACATATCTGCTCCAGCAGCCGTCGGTATGAAGACTGATTAGTTATTCTGGTTTCAAAGGACGTTTTAGTTGTTGTATTGGATAGGCTTTCGAAAACAAGGTATAGAATAATATGCAGCTAATATTAGAAAGTTAAGTACGCAATATCGACGGTATAGTTTTCATGAGTACTGATAAGGATAGATATATAATGAAGATAGTTCTAGTGGAATTCTCACGAATCAAAATCAATACATTGAGCGATGCCTCGTGCAGTGTTAGATCAATAAAAATCGAAAAGTATCTTATTTTGACGAAAAAAGGAATCAATCTTTGCTGCTGTCTTTTGTTTTAGTTTCAAATCCGATTTACGCATTCGAGAAGTATTTTGAAATTGCACGATTTCATGTCTGACCTATCATCACGCTTTTATTTAGTGGTGTTCCTCGAAGGGGGGTAAAAGCAAAGGTGTACACACATTTCGCCAGTTATGTTTGGTACAATTTAATAGAAGATTGATGAGCAACCGCGCATAGTCTTTAAATAAACTTCAAACAAATACGACTCTAGCACTGTCATTATAGTTGCTGATTGACTGCCCGAGTTTATATCTAGCCATTTATCTTTACATCACCAAACAACTATCTATAATTGTTCGCAGCGCGCCTTGGTTGTGAACGGCGGTTACGAGCCCAACGACGAGGAGTGCCTCAACCCGTGGCGCGATGAGAACGAAGAAGATGAGCTGGCCCGCGCTGTTCAAAGCGCTGCCATCACCGACGGTACTGAGGAGAAGAAGCCTGAGGAGAAACCTGCCGAGTTAGTATTGTTTTTTGACTTTTCCGAAGTATTTGGGGATGATTAGGGTGATAAGTTCCAACTACATTTTTGCTGTTTTTGAGACAAGGCTGTGTTAAGGACCAAGTTCCCTAATCAGCAATGTTAAAGGATAATTATAATCATTCAGAATATGATAATGTGTTCTTCCCTTGTGTCGAAAAGAGCTATACGAGAATCAAACTTATAAGTTACACCCCGCAGTTTCACCCACGTATGTCTCGATCCCGTGGGAATATCGGGATAAAAAGTATTCTATGTCCTATTCCAAGTCGTGGTATACCCATGTGCCAAATTTCATCCAAATCCATTCAGACAAGTAAACTTACATTCGTATTTCTAATATTAGTAAGAAGTAAGAAAACGTAACAATGACAGAAATGTAACTACACGTTAAAACAAATTCTCTTAGTTGTTGTTACATTTTTATAAATTTTAACCACTAATTTGTGGTATGTTTCACGAATCTCTGTACCCGGAATTAAGATTTGCCCGTGAGCAAAGTTACTGCTGGGGCTGACTGATTATCTTAGTACAGTTTATCTTCAATTGTTAAGTTAACTAGACCATTTCAAGGGTGCAACTAATACAACTTTACATGATGACATACCAACACCTTTTACTGAAACAATCATGATCAGATTTGTTAACATGCATCACCAACTGAGGCTTAACCCAAACAAAATCCCACACACCATATCCATACAATCTTCTAAATAAAGACAACTTTTCAGACCACCAATGGACCCCAATGTTAAGGGCATCCCAGACTTTTGGTACACCATATTCAAGAATGTTTCAATGTTGTGTGAGATGATGCAGGAACATGATGAGCCTATCCTTAAGACATTGCTGGACATTAAAGGTAAGATAATCAAATTATAGAAGATATTTCAAAAAAAAAAATGGCTATCAAAATTAGCACACCAGCCCAGATTAATAGATAAAATGGGACAGGATAATTAGAATTTGTTCCTGGTAAATACGTATCCAGTGGTTGAACAAGTCCTAAGCCCAAATGGGCATAAAAAATTGCTACGATTTAATGATGACAATCCAACACCCAATAACTGAAGAAATCATGATTGATTTGTTTAACATGCATCACCAACTGAGGAACTCTTTCTAACATCACCAACCACATTAGTTTTCAACCCAAATCTAACATTTATCAACATTTTCAGTGCAAATGCACGAGGACCCCATTGGTTTCACTCTGGAATTCCACTTCGCGCCTAACGACTATTTCACAAACGTTATCTTGACTAAGGAGTACTCAATGAAGTGCAAACCTGATGATGAGAACCCTCTTGAATTCGAAGGCCCTGAAATCTACTCTTGCAAGGTAAGCTACTTTAATACAAAGTTTTTTTTTTTTTACAATAATTTCACACACCATGTATAAAGCTTGATAGTTCTCTTAAAAAAAGTTCTCTCTTGGGCACTGTGTAGGTATGTATGAACCATTAGGTCTAAGGTCAAAATTTTCAGTTATACCCCATTATCATTGTACTTGGTTTCACATGGGATATGTCCTGGATTATGTATCATTTTAATATTATCGTTTTTTTTTTTCTTTAAAACGTTGCCCCACTAGGAATTTCTCCTGTATCGTGGATGCGTTTACAAACATTTAAACTCACAGCTTTTAAGTGGAATCATGATATAACTCCCAGGACATATTTTTATGTGAAATAGAGTATTAACATTACCCCTAGCACGAACTTTTAGCTAAATAGTATAGTCACTGTTATCGCATTACCATGGACACATTTAGAACGCCTAGTATACACGGTTACATATCAAGCTATGCATTTCGAGTATAAGCTGATTTCGAATTGGACAGGATTTCCGTACAATGAGAGATCAGCTTATACTGGAATAGTATAGCTTGATAATGTAGCCGTGTGTACATAGGAACGACATCTTTGAGAGTCATGGGGTTTGGTCTGCCTGTGTACTTGAGAAACTTATAACTGCGTCAGTGAGTTCGCTGAACGCGAACTCAACTGAGTTGCTGGATTTCAAACCAAACATATTACAATTTCTCAATGACTTGTTTTTTTGCTATCGTTAAGCTAAGAAGATGATTTGGTAGCACGAATAATGTTCCCACTGTTGGGATTCCTCTCTCTGTGAGAGGGAGTGGGCGTTGACCCACCTCAAGGGTGTAATGAAATGAGAGATGGTGGACTGACTTCACTTCACAGAATAGATTTACGAAAGCTAGCCATCGCTAACATTAGGTAGACCCCTTAGTTCGTGCTAGGTGTACTGCTTAACAGCTAAATAGATACCGCTTTGTCCCGCTGCTCACAATTCGCGCTGGATCAGTACCGACAGCGCCGGCGTCGCATGCTCGTCAATACGCAGGTATGCACACGATTGGCACGATATCATGCTAGTTAAGTCATGCTAGATATTAAGCAACAAAGATTTTCCACAACAACTATTTAATTTAGCATTTCAAATACAAAACACGGTGTAAAGGGACATTAGCGCGCACACTTATCGTGAATGCTTCTAGAACCCCCAGAAAATATTAGTCGAGTTAGTAAAAAAAAATCGGCCAAGTGCGTAATCGGCCACGCATCATGAATTTATTTATTTTATTTTTATATTTAATTAACACGGTTAAACCAATTACATTTATTAAAGGCAGACACATAGAAAATAAAATATAAAATTCAGGTAAAAACAATAAAAAAAATAACAATACTTTCATTAATTCACAGTATTTCTGGTATGCCAATAAGATCTTCGTCCACTCATCCGCAAACAGATCGGTTTATTGGATTAGAATCCAAGAGATCATTAAGTGCAACCAGAGTGCGAGGTACTGGGGACTTAGCACGCGAAACGGTGTGACATGGAGGCACAGCAAACGAATGAAGGGTTCCGTAGTTGGGATGAATTTATCCCAAAAACAAACTTAACATTATTGTTGAAAAACATGTTCTGTCATACATCGACATACGTCACGGTCAATTCTCCAACTGCAAATGTATGTTTGTGATCGCAAAAAAAAATGTGATAAAACTATAAATTAACGGTTTTCGGACTTTTTCCTTGAGACCTTGCTTCTTGCCAAATTTTATGATTCTAGGTAAACGGGAAGTACCTGATTTTTTTAATTATTTGCGAGTATCAAAATATATCGGCCGTATTTTTAAATTGCGTTGACTTAGAAGTTTCATTTTTTTAGAGCTCCAAGGGACCGTAGACCAATTTAATTTAAACTTTGATACCTCCACGCGTTCCTGAGAAAAAGGGTTTGGACAGACTGACAGACAGACAGATGGACAACGAAGTGATCCTATAAGGCATCTATTTTTTCTTTTTGAGGTACGAAACCCTAAAAAGTCTGCTACTTCATTTAAAAGTGCAATACCTACACGATCTAAATGTATGGAACGACACGACGCTATTATCAAGAAGCGCCAAATACACAAAGAGACCACTCCTACACGTATACATACAACACTGCAGGCCAACATTATTGTTCTAATTGCGACCGAGTGTTCCAAACTAAATTCGGTCTAGCGAAGGGCGGGCTCACGGAAGGAATTGATTTCTACGGGTAGGACTATAGTGTTAATGTATGAAACAGCTAATTCTTTTTAACCCCTCGAATGTCTTATGTTACACAGTTCGACATAAGAAAAAATGCTCCAAGTGTTTTAAGTCGGACAGTTACACTTAAGGGCTTGGTCAAGATTGGTCGCTAAATATCTGTAGTTGTGTTGCAAGTAGCAATATGTTCTGTATTTATATGAAAGAAATGGTTCATTCACTCTTAATTTTAATATTTTTCAACAGCAGAAACATTATTTTGAACGAACTAAAGAATAAATAAATTCATCTGACATTCCAGTCACGGCCAACGTCAAAGTGTATAAATTTGTGCGTAACGAACGGAGAAATAAACGATGAATAGAGGCAGAAAACCATAAGTTTTCTTATAAGAATCTAAATAGAATTACTGAGAAATAAGTGTAGATTCCGTATTGAGTAATTGTTTTTCAAAAAGTAATGATTATATAGGCGAAAAAAGTAACGAAAGTTTAGACTTAAAATTTTTTCCAAAATGGCCGTTGTGTTATAACATGTTTTTGCTAAAAATATTCTCGTAAATAGTTTGTAAGTAATATATACTTATACCATCACGTATTAACATCATTATTGTGTGTCTAATTAGAAAAAGTCGTCAAATTGGCGCCAACCATGACGGTTGCGGGACAAAGTACGTTACCGGCCAGGCAGTTTTGCCGCCGGCGCGCGCCGGCGTTCGCAGAATTTTTATCGGTTGACAGAATAAGTTGTTGTGTCATGCAAATAGTGTATTTAGTAGTGATATTTAGTATGTTATGAATGTGTAAACATATGTGCCATCATATTCTAGTGAAGTTTTAGTGAATATATTTGTGGATTCGACGTATTGTGATAAAGTGTGTAGGTTATGTGAATGAATATTATCAAAATGAAAACATATCACGCCACTGCAATATCAGGTCAGTTTTATTTCACTACGTAGCTATTTTATTAGATAGGAAAACTAATGAGGATTACGGGAAGGTATCATTTATAATTTATTATTATCGATTTAACAGTAAAATCTTCCTTTTTCTGAAGGCCTACCTACCTATATTACCTACTCGTAAAAGTACTGTCATTTACGTAATATGCGTTTTCCGGAAGCCGACAACCGAAAGGTTAAGGTGATACGTAAAAAATTAATCATAGCGAACTGGGCGGCCATAAGAAAGGGACGGAGTCAATTACTTCCACATGCGAAAAAAGAGAGCGCAACAATGCGCTGGAACCGAAATAAAACAACGTAAGAACGCCAAACCAAATAAAAATTGTTTAAAAATAAATTAAGCTATGTATCAAATATATTTTCAGTCAAGAGTTTTCAATTACCTAATACGCACATTTTGAATGCAATTTTGCAATGAAATTACTTAGTATTTTCGAATTACAGAAAAAAAAAAGGTCTTTTCGGAATTAAATTCTATGGAGGAAATTTAACCCAATTGCGTTTTCCTTCAGTCATAGTATTAATCAAATAGTCAATAAACATACATCCAAAATTTAAATCCATACATGCTGTAATAGTGAAATAAATGGTTACGAAAAAGCCCTCAATTTATTTTGGTATCGCCTTAATAACGACGAATAGTCCCTACACCGCGGGGTTTAGAATCCTGTGTGCTGAATTCATGGCAACAGTTTGCGCGTCGATGTCGCTTCCCTGTGTTCAAATCGAACATATTAAAATTACGTTCAACGATACATATAGTGCCTAAATTAAACGAGCGGTATCACCTTTACTTACATAGCAAAAAGACTTAATGAGGAACTCCAAAAGGGTTGCTAAGATTTAAACTACATTACACTACATGCAGGCTTACAATGACGCTTTCTATTTCTGCTCTACTGTAGAATAGAAATCGCTTGTCTACCTATCAAGAAAAAGGTAGAAAACTGTCAACTGCCTAAATGGAAACGTCACTTTTAACTACTCTAATTATACAAAATTCATCGCAATGTGGGTTAGTCGTAACTATGAAGTATTACTGTTAAGCACTCTAGCAAGTCCATTTGTCTTTGCTTCACGTCGATAAACTCGAAACTCGAGTATTTATTTAAATTAAACCATTTATAGGTACTTTGAATTGTCAAAGGAGTTGGTCAGTCAGAAAGATGAAGCTAGTTGCCCATTACAAAGCGTAGTAGGTTCCTATGGAGAAGAACGGGCAAGAAACTCCACATACCACTCATGGCTAGTGTAACAGAATAGGGAAATATTAACGTATTTTTAGTGTTCAGTTTGCGATTATTCTTTTATGTTTAGTTTAGTTGTCATATATCTGTATAATATATTCACGTTAACAGGGCTGCGAGATCAACTGGAAGAAAGGCAAGAACGTGACAGTGAAAACGATAAAGAAGAAGCAAAAGCACAAGTCGCGCGGCTCGGTGCGCACCGTCACCAAGTCAGTGCAGGCTGACTCGTTCTTCAACTTCTTCTCCCCGCCCACCATGCCTGATGACCCTAACTCGACTCTTGCCTCTGATATCCAGGTAAATACGAACTTTATGATAATTTAAGTCTTACAGCTGCATTGGCACATTCCATAGCCAATCTAGAATCCCCTTGTCACCTGGTTGTAGATTACGGACGCCTGTGTGAGTGATGTAGTAGGATTTTTACAATGCGTTGCGGCGCGACGCGCCCAAATGTGTAAACTTGGATACGTATTTATTGCCATTGAATCGACGCAGAAATTACAGTAATTCCATCTAATAGGTACGAAATCTTTACGAATTACAACAGAAAATGTTAGAAAGGAGCGTACGGCTTGCGTGGGGCTCGAACTTCTACTGTCATATTCCACAGATCGCCACATTCAAAACAAAACCTACACGCAGGCCATAAAGCGCCGCTTACAGCCATAATTGAGTAATGTGGTGTCGATTTATCCTAATTTGTTTGACAAAGTCAAAGCTTGCGGATATAAAATCCTCAAGTAGGAAACACCGCCAGGCCAGGCCGATATGCCGTGGGTACCGTCAATCCGATAAGGCCTGTGGTGGAAATGCTTGGCATTGGCCCCGACAGGCCATGGGGCCGCGGCTTGATATGTTTTTGATGCTAAATTAAAGCAACAGTGATGACCTTGTGAAGGCGACAGGACTCCGCTGGATGCGAGGAGCACAGAATCAGTCGTAGTGGCGACGCTAAGGGGAGGCGGCATTATGTTCAGCAGTAGACGTCTTTCGGCTGAAATCAATCATTGATTGATGATTTGTGCAGTAGCAACTGCTCAAAAAAACAACTCCAATTCGTAACACATACACACGTAATTTCCAGGCGCTGCTTACAGCTGACTTCGAGATCGGCCACTACATCCGCGAGCGCGTGGTATCGCGCGCCGTACTGCTGTACACCGGCGAGGGGCTGGACGATGACGACGACGACGATTATGAGGAGGAGGTCAGTAAAACACGCTTGCACACGTGACACCACGTGAACCGGTTGGTCAAGGAAGTACCATGCTAGAAAGCTGAGAGAATCGAGAAAAAGTAACTAATACCATGGGTTCATACAAAATCGCAACAAATTGAAAAACATGGTCATGTTTTTTAAATATCACGTGACGGGGTAAATGTACCTAGTATCAGGGCTCGGAAACCGGTTAATGTAACCGGTGATCAAGCAATCTTTGAAGCTAATATCAATTGTATCAAAAATAATTTGTGTCTCTGGAAATAAAAATTAACCGGTTTCAAACCCTGCCTAGTATCATCATTATGGAGTTATAGGGACTATTAAGAATAAAGCTTGGGATTTGTATAATTCTACATTTTCTGTTTCATTTTATCTCATCAATAGAAGAACGGAGTTAAAAACTGTCTGAAACTTAGCGATTTTTTGCTAGTTGAATGAACCAGTGTGACTAAAATTAAAACCTCACTTTATTATTTAATATGACTATTGGTTGGTTTAATGAACTCGTAAAAAACGTCATGTTACCGCTGGGGCATATAAAACATCTGACATTGGTCAATGTAAGAATTTATTAACTTTATTTTTATTGTTTTAGGTTCACAACTGTTTAACAAATATCCTCATTTATCGTCGTTTACATGCAACCATTTTGTAATGATTCTGCATTTACAGACCATGACATCTCAAAATATTCTAATAGTAATCTATAGGTTGTATTTTGTTTCATATATTTTGTTTTTGGGGGTTGTAATGTGGTATAGTGTGCCCAGGTATTCTAGCATAGTGCTTCCTGATTGACCTTGTTGTATTTCGATATCAGTGAAATACGCTTAAAAACAGGCAGGTAACCCCTTCGTATGCCGGTGGATGCACGCGAGACACAATGGCTTTTTAATTATTTTTATAATTACCGGCGGCATACGAGTGGGGTAGTAGTTACATGATCTCATAATGAATGCTGATTATTTTGTTTCCAAACCAGTAGATGGTGTCAAATCGTTCAATCAGAAGTATGCAGTAATTTACTAACAGAATTATAAAGTGAATACTAAATTAACGAACTAACCAGCGCTCAGCAATCTCAATAGGCTACTGAATTTAAAGCTCTGCTGATTGAACTTTCGTCACAACCATCATGACGATAAACTCGTCCTAAGATCAACGCTTATCTGCATAACTTCAGGAACAGTGAATTCTACAGCCATCTAGCATTTCAACGAGGTGTTAGTTTGAACCACTTGCATGGTAGAACATTTTTATTGCTTGCTTAGCTAGTTTTTAGCACCGGACGTGCTAATATTGATTTTGCCTCCCCCCACTCCCCGCATATCAGACGAAGGTACAGTATGTATTCTAAACCCCGCTCCCCTATATTATAGTGTATTATAAGTGCGTCTGCATAAATCTTCCACGGGTAACAGAGTATACAGTATCTACGTCTGGTGGGTGTTGGCGGTGGCTGCACAAACAAAAGCGGTATATTTGATTTCAGGAGGATTCGTACTTTGACGAAGACTCTGGGACGGAAGAAGTGTCCGACGCGGAGGATTGATGCAAGACGTTGTCCGCCCGCCCTAGCGTTATATAATCCGTCACTCGGCAGCTCGCTACGTGCCCACGTCGCTCGAGGTGGGCCCCTAGCGGCTCGGCTCACGAGCTCTGCGCGCTTAGTCTTATCGCGACCATATCAACCCATATCTCTATTAAATTGTACCAAAAATCGATTCGCCAAGCGAAACGTGATAACCAATACTCCTGCGACGCGTCGGGTTATTTGTCCTAAATCGGTAGTATTTGTACGCTAGAATATTTTTTAATAATTTAACTTCTCGCTCATCCAGTCCGTTCTATGCATGGTTTATCCCTCTGGCCAGATAAATATGTTTTAGAGTAGATTTAATAGCGAGCTCCCGAGGGGCTCGCGTAGTTTTGACGCGAGAGGAATGAGGTGCCTTCATTATCGATGTATAATGCATGTTAACTTGTTAGATGTCTGTTACGACAACTATTTTGCATTTCTAGTTTAGTTATACATTACTCGTTTTTATTTATTATACAGTAATTATAGTGTGTATTTTTATTTACGAATTTTACTTATTCGTTTGAGTACTTTGAAATTTCATGTGATATTACTATTCTCTAAGGCTATATTTAATGTTTCCTATTGAATGAAAATTAAAGTACTGTCATTCCGTTGAGATGCTAGTAGATCCTTCGCACCGTGCGTATCGGCAGTCTGCCCAGGAATTGAATTCGCTGAATCTCTTTTTAGTGCCAAAATGCATTTTTTACATCATCACATGAACATCGCCAACTGTGATCTATCCGATATAATATGTATTTTAATAATTAATACTGTTTTGACAATAGTTAGGTCGGATAATAGATGTATATTTTTTATTTATGTAGTAATCTTCTATTGAAGTTAACATAATAATGTGAATTCGCAGCAGCTCCACAGGTAGTTTTTATATATCGGTAATGGCTTTATGTTTTTGGCATGATGTCGTAATGATGACATTAAAATTGTATGCTTTTTACTCGAGTGTGTTTTATTTATCTTATCCTTATTTGCATGCGAGGTTGTCGAGAATGCAGATGGTTGCAGAATTCACGTTCAATGTTATGTGAGGTAACGAGAGTCGAGGTTGGTGTATAGTAATATGTGTTGACGTTGTGTTGGCGTTGTCAGGAGGAGGAGGAATGTTCGACGGAAGAGAGCGAGGATGAGGAGCCAACACCGCGGAGACGAGGCAAGAAGCCGATCAAGGCCGGGCCGCAGGACAACCCCGCTGAGTGCAAGCAACAGTAATGCGCGCTCGCCCGCGCTACTCTATCTAACTGTCGAGGTCTGTGCATACGAGAAGTATGTTTGGTGCTGAAAATCTACTTACCCTTCACTACATTCGACCATCCGTATCTATTTATATTCATCTTGGTTCTCGTGAGAACATCCAGGAAGATTTTAATCAGGTAATGTTAATGTAATACCCACAGTAAATTTGGTTTTAAAATGTAATTGGGTCTTTGTAGTGAGCGGCAATGTTCCTTAATCAGTTCTTATATATTATGGTAAATTGTATTTATAGACCTTCATAATCAATTTCGTATACGTGTTCGATTCTTCGTTTAGAGGCAACCGGGATTTAAAGCAACATCTTTAAAGTTGTCGTTTAATTAAATGAATTATTATATCGATATTTGTGATGTTGTACTGCTTTTGTCTCCGAAGATTACTGCCGTGAACATACGCAAAGAAAAACAGTTGCCAGTGACCTCGCCATACACAAATGCACTAAATTATAATGCATTGACTGATATCTAGTATAGGATGCTTTTAGAAAAGGAACACATGAAAGAGTCGAACTGAGTGACCTCGCATACCGTCTTTTCCTTCACATTCCTAATTTCGTGTCGAAACACATAAAAAGTAAAGGAATGTAACAAGGCAGCCTTCGAAATCGGTGGGGATAACTTATTTATATGCTTTCATTGAACAATTTTACTTCCAGACTGCATGTGAGCGCCGCGGTTATAGTGTATTTAGAGCGCTCAAATAATTAATTGTAAGTTCTACCGTTGTTGCCCCCGTTTCGAAGCGTCAGCCCGTTTTAATAATCCGCCTTCAGTTGTTCAATGTCGTTTATTATTATTTTGTCCATTGTTTTAGTAATCTAAATCGGTCGGTGCTTGAGGCACGATAGCTAGGCTAGTTTGAGATGTAATGTAGTTTACACTGCCTGTTAACAACTTGGAATTAATGGTCTATGAGACTGTAATTAATGTTAAAATAATGTTATTTTGTATTTGTAAAATGTGGCCGAACTGCGGTGTCGCTACTACAATAAGCAGGTGTTTAGGTGGTAACAGGTCTTCACAATGCAAATTATTATGTTATAGGCATGATTAATTGTTAGGTTGTTACAATTTAACTTCGGTGTGATTCCAAGGCTATTTGAGTGACCAGTGGTTCTTTTTTATAATGAACGGTATAGCGTTTGCTCGCATCGCATACACAACAGCTATAGGGTATTTGTACACATAACATTTTTTAAATAAATTTCGTAATGAAATGTCTGTTGTATTTATTTCTCTATCCCCTAATGTACCTGTGTTGATGACTGCTTATAAAGGAAAGGTACCTACACACAACAACGTATATTTACGATAGAGCTGGCTTCATCTCTTTATTGGTGTGGCCTGAATATAAAACACGAGATTATAATTATTGACTTCGTTTGTTGAGAATTTGAGAAGAATGTTGGATAGAATGGCTTACTCCGTGTATCCACCCTAAAACAGCCGCATGTGGATATTCGGAAACGCGAGTTCATGTTGGATACATGAACTCGCGTAACCGGATAACCCTGGCAGGATATCCGGGATATCCTGCCAGGGTTGCGAGTTTGAGGAGAGTTTGAAGAGATATGAACATGATATGCCCTGGAACACAGGCAAATGAAGGAACACGGGTGAGTTTTATTCAGTAAAAGTCTGACACGCCCTCCCGCTCCGCCCAGAGCGGGAGAAGTTATTTGATAATTTCCCACCCAAAAAAAAAAAAAAACCCCCGGGAGGGGTGGATAATCTGAATTCATATATAATTTTTCTTCAGATTTTCGTCCTCGGCTGTGTACGTGTGCGTTACCCAGGCCAGATGTCGAAAATGGTCATTTGAATCTAATAGATATTTAGTTTTGCGGCTTCTGTAATTATTGCGCACATTTTTAAATTTGTTGCGCTTATAGTTTTTTAATTATTTCACAAAAACATTTCCTGCTGGGGTAACGTTATCCCAGCCAGACCTTTTTCTTTCTAATGGGAATATTTAAATAAATACTAGCTATAAAATTAGTTGTCTAGATGAAGTAAATGTTGTGCCTTATTTTGTATTTGTTCTTTCATCGGTTGCGAAGTTATTCGAGATTTTGCTGGGGTAACGTTTTTGGTTTTGCTAGATCTTTGAAACGGTTAAGCGGATTCTTATCATATTTTATACATGACTTCTTTTAAATTTTAGAATTAGTTTAAATTTGTTCTGCAATAAAAAAGGCAAAATTACTATCTGTGATTGTTTTTAAGTATAAGTTTATTAATATAAAAGTTCAGTTGAAATGATTATTTTACCTGTTAATAAAAATTATTTAATAAACATGTAGTTTTTTTTAAAACTTGTGTACATGTCTGTACTAAATTTGTAACACCATCCTACATATTTTAGAAGGTACCATAATGTTCTGCGATTTCGCTTTTTCGTAACCACCTAAACTTGGTCGGGTTACCTCGGTCATTCACTTCCTAATGACTTTAATCGTATTATCTCATTAATTATCCAATGTACTACGCTGAAATTTTACTGATATACAACTGAACTAAACAACTAATAATTGACATAACATTCAGTTCATATATCCAATCCAGTGACCAAATAACACCGCGCGCATCAAGACCGTGCTCGTGAAGAACTGAATATCATCATAACTTGTTAAATTCTTACAGGATACTAATGAAACTTCACATACATTTGAAGGCATTTACAAGCTTTAAAATAACGTTTAAAGTAAGTCTTTAGACTTCTTATTGAGAGTGCTGGAACCAATTGAAGTGTTTTTCTATTTAATGAAATAACCTTTAAACTATGCATTATTTTGGTTTTTTTATTGCAGAACAAATTTAAACTAATTCCTAAGAAGTCATGTACAAAATATGATAAGAATCCGCTTAACCGTTTCAAAGATCTAGCAAAACCAAAAACGTTACCCCAGCAAAATCAAAATAGATGAAAAAAGATGAAAGAACAAATACAAAATAAGGCACAACATTTACTTCATCTAGACAACTAATTTTATAGTTAGTATTTATTTAAATATTCCCATTAGAAAGAAAAAGGTCTGGCTGGGATAACGTTACCCCAGCAGGAAATGTTTTTGTGAAATAATTAATAAACTATAAGCGCAACAAAGTTAAAAATGTGCGCAACAATTACAGAAGCCGCAAAACTAATTACCTATTAGATTCAAGTGACCATTTTCGACATCTGGCCTGGGTAACGCACACGCTGTGTACAGTCATTTAGAGAAACATGATAGAACCTGGCCCAAGATACACATTACACACGTACAAATTCGGCGATATAAGCGACATTATTGCGACATATTTCGATACTCGCAAATTAATCAAAACCTGTAGGGTACTTCCCGTTGAATCCCGTTGACTAGAATCATGAAATTTGGCAAGAAGCAAGGTCTCACTGCACAAGTAAAGGACAAAGTCCAAAAATTGTTAATTTGTAGTCAATGACATAAAAAAAAAATTGCGAATATTTCGCACATGAATCAAAATATAGGGTACTTCCCGTTGACCTAGAATCATGAAATATGGCAAGAAGCAAGGTCTCACAGCACAAATAAAGGGAAAACTCCGAAAATTGTTAATTTGTAGTTTTATCACATAAAAAAACATTTTTTGCTATTACAAACTTAAATTTTCAGTTGGAAAATTGAACGTGGCGTATATCGATGCATGGGAGAACATGTTTTTCAACTACAATGTAAAGTTTGTTTTAGGGATAAATTCATCCTAACTAACCCTTCATTGTGCGTGGTCCGACACGTACTTGGCCGGTTTTTTAATTTTATTATTCTTAGCTCAGAACTCTGTTATTTATCTGTATTTATGGACATCGTGGATTTATACATTATTGGTATATTCTTTTTTACTAATACTTTGCATATCACTTTAAGGTGCAGCGCAGACGACAGACTTTTTGTGCGAAGGAGTGCGGCACACACCAATGTGATTACATTTTATTAGCTCACAAGCTTTCATTAATCACTCGATCCGGTGCAGCGCAGACAACAGACTTTTTGTGCGAAGGATCGAGTGATTAATGAAAGCTTGTGAGCTAATAAAATGTAATCACATTGGTGTGTGCTGCACTCCTTCGCACAAAAAGTCTGTCGTCTGCGCTGCACCTTATTATTTGACTTGAGTTGTATTCATTATTTAGTGATAACAATATTTGAAATTCAGTAAAAGGAATACAGAACGACGGAAGAAGTCTTAGTTTTTCAAGTGTGAGACCATCATATATATGAAATAAATTGAAATAAATAAACAAACAGGTTTAAAATTAATAAAGACAATAATAATAAATATCCCAATAATTTATATTTACGCGACGTGCATGTGATCGCTTGGACGTTAGAATATAGGGTACCTTATGTATGACGTATCTACTAGATTATCTCTACAAGGCCTAGATATCCTAATATGTTGAGATATCGGCATTCTAAAAAAAATCCAAAAAACGCATTACTTACTAGTCTGTACATTTACTAACGAATCCCCGAAGTAGTCAACAAAAATAAAGCAAATAATGAACACCTAATTTTACTAATACCTAAATGTCTTCGAGTCGATATAGTACAGCTAATAATAGCTATCTATCCACTGATACACGACTGCACACCGCGTCCGGCGCTCGCATACTTTGTCAAACAGAGATACTCGTAGCAATATTCCGAACGAATTTTGCGCTCGCCTCGACTTGCAGTTCCGGGCGATGCAGCCGGCCCCTTAAGCGTCGACTTACTAGTCCGCATCGCTGTCATCCGGAAACGTGCCCAGAAGACTGGCAGCATTGCCACGTTGAATGGTAATGCTAATTCTTTGGCCAAAGAACGAGCCAGCCCTCTGGTCACGTGAAGTGTCGATCAGTCGCCAAGAAATTTTCTTAAAAAAGAGTCGCGCACTCGGGCCCTATGACCCGAGCGTTTTGTGTACGTTACCCCAGCAGGAAAGTGTCTCCTAGAGTTATATGAGTGGAACATTTAATTGGTGCCTTAGCTGCTGTAAATGTGCCCCCACATAAAAAATGTGTGTGGTCGGATAACCAGCCGTTATTTACATATTTTGGGTTTTTGTTAATATTTACTTAATGCGAAATATTCCAAGCTGAATATTTTCACCATATATTTTTGACTAAAGGCACAAGATTTTGGTTTACACCTACACATCTGGGATTGAGCCGGTTCCTTGTATTTTGCCGTAAAAGTTATGACACCATCGTTTTGACTTTTAGCAAGATTATTCAAAAACGCATGCATGAACAGTTTGAATCTTTGTATGGTTATTATTAGCGTCAAGAAGGACCGAATACAATTTTCAGCGAACTTATACCTTCTCTCATTTAGGCGCTGCGATGTTTTTTCGGGTTTTCATAAAACGGCGATAACTTGAAAACTACAAATATTTTCTTAAATCTAATTGGGGCACTAAGCTAAGGGGCACACATTAAGAGCTACTCGTGTATGTTTATTCTACAGGAGCACATGCAATGGTTTAGAGATATACGATTCTGCAAAACGTTACTCCAGCAGGAAATGCAATATTTCGAAAACCTGAAGGGGCACAGATTTTATTTTTGGGGGCACATTTTGGCACACATATAAACTATCTGGCCATGCATAATTTTTCTCTCTCCGATCATTCGTTTAGAATTTTCCTGCTAGAAAAACGTTACCCCAGCAGGAATCGTTTTTTCCGTTTTTTTCCAAAACGACAGGGGGCACACATTTTTTATGTTGGGGCACATTTACAGCAGCTAAGGCACCAATTAAATGTTCCACTCATATAACTCTAGGAGACACTTTCCTGCTGGAGTAACGTACACGAAGTGCACCGACCCCAGCGCGGTTGGACCAGACTCGATTGCTCGAATGAACCCAAAGATTCACCCTAGCCCCTGAAGCCTCATGTTTTATGAGACTACAGAGACCATTGTATATCTGAGAGTAGACCGGGGGGCGCGATAATGGTAGGGAAGACGTGCCCTTGGGTTAGGGAAGGATTATTAGAGCCTACCGGATATGCATCCTTGAGCAAGCATTGGAATAGTGGAGAGACGGGTGATATTTATTCTATGGGAGGGTCATCCTTTAATAGCATCGCCGCCTGGTTGGCTCAGGTCCTCTCGTCTCTTGTCTGTGTCACTGCTATGCTGTATTACATGTTGCTTTTTCCAAAGTCTTTGTCTGAGATCTCACTATCCGTTACTGATTTCTTGTAAATTTCGCTAGCAGCTTTCTTGATCTTATCGCGGTCTTCAGCCGTGTCCATCCTAAAATGTATTTCCTTGTTGAAGTATGTCATGTCTAGTTTTCGCTTTTCTATGTCACTGTTATGCTGTTTGCTGTTGCCAAAGGCTACATCCGACGTTTATGGTTTTTTGATGTAGTAGGACGAAATATTGCGTAGACTTCACTGACTTATTCATCATAGTGTGTGGGTGTGTGACCCATAGGCAATTCGTACGTATTTACAGCACTACAACACTAGCGAAAGGATGCACACTTGCACTGTAAGCGATTAGGAATTAAAAAATCTACAAACCCGACTGCGTAAAAAGTGAACTTAAGATGGAAACAAGATTTATATAAATTAATACTATAAAAAAACTCATGGAGTCGGAGGCATCTTCTTAAAAATAACGACCTATTGCCTCCGACTGCATGACATTGTTTATTTCACACTTTTTAGTTGGGATTAAAAGACGGTACATTAGGTTATTTACGTGCACCCATAATCGGATGATAACGGCTTCTTACTCACTCACTCCAGACGTTCGGGAGATTTTTCATCATTTCTCATTTAAATTACATTTAAACATATATTACGTATATATTTTTGTAATCTCCTTTTAAAACCCTTCATTTTGATAGGCTCGGGAGATTTTTTTTTCGAAAACGCCTTTTAGCGCCAAAAATCCGTCATTTTGATTTTTTTAAAATTTTATTATACCCAGTGACACTTGCGCAAATCTAACGACATATCATTCATCAAAATCAGTTTAGTAATTTCGTAGTTACGTGGGAACATAGGGACGGACATACATACAGGTCAAACATAACTCTCCTTCGCCGCAGTCGGGTAAAAAGAGTGGAGCGCGTCTTCGTGGATGGCATTATCTGTATCTAGATATTATGATTAATGTTGGGGGATTCAGAGCGTAGATGCCACGCGGCGGAACCACGGTATTAGTTGGTAATAAAACACAATTTTGTAATATCAATTTATTAACTTTCAATGATTGTAACAATTTATTTATCACGATTTGTCTTTACAATGCGATCAGATCTGGGGTCTACAAAATATAAATTTCGTGATAAATCAGATCTGTTTTATGGCATCAAACTCAATATAAGGCAAGTTTTGACCTAAATAAAACCTACATGAGGAAGATTTTAGCTGCCCTACCTATGTAATAGTTATCTTACAGCATTAAAATAAAGACAATACTATCGAATTATAGCGTCGTCACACGGTATGATGCCATAAAATAAATCTCAAAAATTAACTAATTAAATATGTCTAAAACTCATGTTAAAAGTTAACATCATTGACAACAAGTGTACCATGTGGGGTTTCTGGTTACCACTTGTTAAAAACAATTTTTGTACTCAACATCTGCATTACACTATTAATTTCATTAAGTACGAATTTCTTGATATTTCACGATTGTAGACACAACTGGGATATCTCACTACAATATTTACGTATAACCTTCGTTTATTAATTTGAACTGTGTCTATGATACTGATTTGTTGACTGAAATTGGCGTAACAAAGCTGGAGCCTTGAATAACTCTGAAATGATCTTATAAACAACAGTACAATAGAAGATGGAACTTATGGCAGGCTTATTAAAGATCAATTTTCATTAACGCCAACGATTTATTAACTCATTTACTAAGACGGCAGGAGCTAAACGCAACATCACGTTACAATTTAGTACAAAAACACACCACATAGAAACGAACAGGATATTTTTTTAAATTCATACAAAAATTTGAGCCATGCGCGGTGTTCAGTCTGAGAACGTATATTTAGCACCATGTTGCCTTACAAATAATTCTACACGTACAGCTAAAAGGTCGATAATATCGCTATCATAACTACGCAAAAACAGGGAATGATGCGATATGGTAAACTCGTGTTAATCGTTACTTAAACTGCGATTAGTTCATTAACCTAGCAAATAATTTACAAACACGGCGTTTCAGAAAATAGCCGTTTACAATGATAATTTTATAGTACTATTATAAACGCAGTACATTTCATTGCTGGGCGAAATAAAAATAAAACTACATGTAAACGATTAAGTTCGCTATGCAATAAATCATTTGCAAGTTTTCGTAAAATATAATACACGATGATGTAGGAACACTAGACATTTTCCGAAACACCGTAAACACTACAATAATCACAACTTAACTGAGCGCTCATCTCACTAGTCGACAGTACAACTGAATTTGAAGACAAAACAAATGATATGGGACATACAACATTATAAGTAAATTATGTAGTATAGAGAAACAAATTCATAATCAATGTCAAGAAAAGTGGAAAGAAACAATTTTATAAAAAGATAACTTTGTAAAATGTTCAATTTACAATTGAATCTAGTCACAGGATTAAAAAGCAAATGAAAACACGCATTAGGCAGTTATCACTCATCAAAATATAAATAATTTAATAGGAATAAAATAAAAAAATAAATTGAAGACACATTATTACAATGTGTTCTTTAAGTATAGTATTTTCATCTCACGAAGCGACTCGCGTTTTATTAGTGGTTATTAAGTGTACAAATACGCTGTGAATGTGTAAGCGCAGGAGGAGAGCTGCGGTGCCATCGGAGACACGGGCGAAATCGGAAGTGTGTGAGTTATGTGCTGATGCTACTCGTCTTCACGCACACATTCACAGTGTGTTTCTATACTTGGTTACCACACGCTAAGCGTGCGTCGCTTCGTGAGATAAAAATACTGTAACTAAAATACGTTTGCACAAAATAAGGGTTCCCAGCCTAAACCTTCTTAAAAGATAAAAATAAAATATTAATTTACAACCTCGAAGCAATATAGTTAAAAAAAAAGGACTGGAGTTTTCAAAAGGAACAACTAGATTGCACATGAAAACATTCCAAGAATGGACAAAAATAATTAAAAATGTCTTTACACAATAAAAAAATATTTAAAAATAAATAGTTACGCAAACCCGTGGTGTAACTTCTAGACATCCATAGTCGATAATAATCTAAATATATAAAATAAAATTTTCCTGTATAATTTTGCTTCTACTTACAGTAAACACACAACTTGGGACCCATCTTTACGAACCGCAGCAAAACAAATGACAGTTCATGTTTCACTATAACTTGACGCGTGACGCGATTGGTAGCACTGAATTTTGCAGTCGTAGTTTCAATACTAATAGAGTTCAAAATGGCGACTGATAGCACAAACTACATGATTGCAAAATTCAGTGCAGGAAGTTATAGTGAAGACACAGTAGTTTGAAATTAGAGCTAGTACAATCTGCAGCTTAACAGATTTACACCCAGTTTCTAGGTTAATAACACAACGAAAAGGAACTAACCTACTGTCAAACTATGTTAACTTGTGATTGGCTATCTGCCTAAAAACAGCAGTCAATCAAATCGACTGACAGTCTGTTAGCTAATTTTTGTGTTCATAAACATTTGTTTTTGACCTACATCGGATGAACGATCTATGAAGTGTGTTTAATGCATGTAGTTGTGATTTAAACAAACTTTAATTATATATACTTTACATTAATAATCATATTCCACTAAACAGATTTTTAGGATATGATATATTGGCTGATGTGACATTTCACATAGCCAAACACATACTCAGAAATAAATACCGTTCAAAAGGGTTGCAAAAGGGAATTTAAGTACGTAAATAGTATACAAAATTCATGTATGAATCAAAACTACTACTAAATGTGTAACCAGACTGTGACAAACGTGCAAGAAATCAATTTTTTTGGGAGTAAATCAAACATTGAAGAAAAAAATGACGCTCAGTCTAATTTTAACCGAGTTTATAACACAGCTTTGACGAAGCGCGACTAACATTTAACTTAAATATGGTCACTGAAATTGACATTATGAGGTAAAGCGTATTTTTTCTACACGACTTATTTTGTAAACAAATGTTGAGATTATAATTTTGAGAAAATTAATGAGCTTTCATGTTAAATCAGAACAATTTTCTACATTATTTATAGCGTATGTGGTTATCTACAAAGATTTAGATGGTCATACCTTCTTCCGAAATTCCTGATATCGCCGATCCCAAATAAATTTCGATAAGGGCAGGAGAATGATGATCATACCACATTTTTGTTTACAAAATAAGAAAACTAAGTAAAAATACACTATAATTATTATAACTAACGGTTATCTTTACTGGTCTTTACCATGATTTTTGGCTTCTACAATTGACTTTTACAACTAAGAAACGAAAACATTTCTTTATTAGGCCGAACAATTTATTAATTTTCTATTACTCTACAAGACTTTATTATCGGAAGCTCAACTTAAAATATGGAAATGGAGTTATTTATTGCCAAAGTAGTTTACATTTTGCTATATTTTTTTTTTATAGTACAAAATAGGAAGGTACAGTTCATACTTAACTTGGCACTTGAAGTCTTAGCGGGTTTTTGAGAGTTTTTCTATTAAAACAATGTTGTTTTTACCAAAACGGAAAAAGACGAAAATAATGAAAACTGGCAAATCAAATTAGATCATATTATAAAACTTTAGCATGTTTTTAAAATAAATATTTGTCTATAGAAACTGATTGGAAGGTTTTAGTTTCTCCTCATTTGTTAGCTCTGAATTGTCTCTCGCTCTTGTTCCATATGAATTTAAGTGACAGCAATATTTTCTAGCATTATCTAAATTTGGCAGCAACTGTTTTCATCTTCACACTCATTAGCACAAATTAAAGCGCCAAAAGGATATTTTGTCGCGTGGTCGAATCAGAACTAAAGCCGCCATTTTGTTTTTTTAATACCTACATGACATTGACAATACGTTAAGTGACATTTCACAAAACAATTGCACAAATGTTTATCAAATACCCTTACGTCATTCGAGCGCCACAAGATCTTTGTAGCAGTTTATACAAAAATTGCTCGTGATAAAAATATGACCCAGTCATCAAGGTGGCAGCAGGGTTGACTGCCCAAGTATTACCACTCTTTATGTACTCTATATTTTCACCAAAAACCTCCCAATAATTCCATACCTTCAACTTTGTACAAAAAAAAACTGTCATCAAAACTCTTACCGTACACGCTTCGCTCAGCTGTGCCTCATCGAATACTACCGCGATGTGCCCTGGTGACGTCACGCAGGCGTTTTGGTTTTCTTACCGAAAGGCAGGTGTATGCGACGTTTGCGTGGCTTCGGAAGTCCTTCGTCATCCATTAGGGAGGAGTCTGTTGATTCCTCTTCGGGTGGCGTATTGCTTGAGGGTGTTGGGGTGTCTGGAAGGTGTGAATGGTGATTATAGTCATTGGGATATAATTTCAGTTTTTTTTTTTTACAAATTGTGTGCCGTTTTAAACAAGTTTATAAAAGAATAACAGTAAAATAAGTAAACAAACTAGTTTACATATTATATGCAACAATGTCCGCAAAACAAGGTGCTCAGATGGCGCCATCAGCACAATCAGTCAATAGAACGTCAAACGGTTTAAGAATTTGAAAAAATAAATTGATTTTTTAGTTAATTTTCTGCTGAAATTATGGAATCGTACCAGCCATATAAAAATTGCAGATGAAAAAGATAATGCTTTTAGTTTTCTAATCACGACTCGCGAGGAAATTAATTCACGCCACCAGGTGGCGCCACTTTGACATGAGGTCTTCCGTGTCGACACTGAATATAAAATATAAGATGACGTTCATCATTCAGTCACGATCATGAAGGTATAGATAAAAGTGGAAGCAACACTCTAAATACCTAAGTGAAGACGACTGTGGGCCGACTCTCTTTCTGAATACATACATAAGATAAAGAAATAGTAGATTATTAACCAGGGGGATAAAGCAGTGTCTTCTGTCGCGGATGACGATTTAAATCGCGAGCGTAACGAAGGACTCGAAGGTGTTAAAAACTTAAATCACGAGCGAAGCGAGGGATTTAAGACGAGTCCTGAGTGTAGCGAGGGATTTAAGTTCACCCAAGACTAAGACAGCTTTATCATCGAGGAAAATACTCTACTTTTCGTACCATTTGCGAAAAAATTAACACAATAACAATATGAGATAAGCATTTATCAAAAATTATGACAATTCGGTATGTAAAGTATTTTTCAGGTATGTTTTTCATATTTTTATTTTAAAGATTTGTTTCAAATACTCTTAGTATTTGAAACACATAATTTCATCTTTTTGTTTTTACAAGCTGTAGTTATTTTTATATATTTTTTTAAAGTATTGTTCGTGCTGCTTTCTAAAGTAGCCTGAATACCTTGGGATGTTTGCCACGTTTAACACTTATTTAAAAACAAAATTCAGTAAAGTCAAACAGTCAAATTTGACAGTTAATTTGTTTACATTTCATACTTTAGCGATTTCCGTACCTTAGTTTAAAGTTATAGCTTATTAATAAAATGAATGGATCAAAGACTACTTCTGCTACTTGCTTCATACCGTCAAGTATAAACACCACAACAAATAGCAGACACAAATTGATTGTTAGTAAAAGAAACCTTAAAAAAGAAATGGTGCGAGGAAGTAAACGTTGAGTACTAGTCTGTGCGGCGTCTGTTTTATTGTGAAGATCATTTGAACGTAAGTTAAGTTTTCCTGAGGCGATACATCGATGTGATTCGACTTGTCCTGTCGGCCGCTGGTGAAAAACTACACTATTTACCTATTTGAATAGAATAATAATAAATGCTTCATGTAAATTTGTCGTTGACATTGACACTTGACACATACAGGAACAACTTAATTATTTAACTACAAGAGGCACTGAAAATTCCCAATTCAGGCTACTTTGGATGACATTTAGAGGTCAAATAAAAGTCAAGTGATTTGAAGTATTTTTGAGAAAATAAATACAATCTTATAATTTTAAGACCTATTAATAGAAAAATGACTCATAAAATCTTAAAATCTGGAAATGGTTTTGGAATCGGCATAGGTTAATTTTTACTTTACATACCGAATTAAAAGTAAAAGTTAACATTCGAAACATTGGTCCGATTATTGATAGAGAGAGCTACATTTTTGTTTGGTACATTTATTGTTGATGAGTTAATTTGAGTATTTCTCTGTTCTTGCGTCTGAGGAACTTGCGTTTCATTGTAGATAGTACACGTCGGAGATAGTGGTGGTGGTGCATCGTGAGTTACGGACGAAGATAAGATGCCGGAAGTTGATGGTTGTGGCTCTGATTGATTAAGTTTTATATTTTTGTTAATTTGACTGCTTAATATGGTTTTATTCGCCATTGAGTTTTCGATATAACCCTCAGCTAGTCTATCAGAGCTCCAACCACCACGTAATATCCGCCCCTGAATCCGCCAAGAAAGTCGCCGAAGTTCTTCTAAAGCAGTGACCGGTGTAGAGTTCAACATCTTTAAGTTTTAAATATTTAGCAATTTCCTTTGGCATATTGCAAATTTTATTTTTGCCGATGGCTTGTCGAGTACATTTCCCATTCCGATAGTTTACAAAAAATCTATTGTTTTCCATGTTGGTGGGACGTAATGCTTGGTATTTATTAAACACAGATGTAGTTCAATATAAATTTCGGTAAGTATTCTAAATTTAAATCACATTCTCCCCCTAGAGGATGAATGAAATTCAGTACAATTTTCTTTCCCTGTTTTTAACAGATTAAAAACGACTATTGTTATGTTCGCTTTTTGTGGCATAGAATGTCACTTTTTTGAGCAAGTGGTACGAAAACACACATTACTGTCTCTTTCTTATGTATGTATTTAGAATGAGAGAGTCGGCTCACAGTCGTCTTCACTTAGGTATTTAGAGTGTTGTCTCCACTTTTATCTATAAGCTTCTTGGTTACGACTAAAGAAAATATAGGCGCTTTGACACTTTTGACAGGTGCTTGGACCTGACGTCTCAGTGCTGCCACCTAGTGAACGTCATTTCAGAGAGCCACGCGGGTTATTTGTACGCTTTATTTGGTCCTATATCCACAGGAAATGTCTTCATTCGTTGGTACAAACCTTCAGTTAACGGCTTCTGTCTCGTAAAAGCATTCCTAGGCGGCGGTCTCGGGTCATCTGCCGTGAGCGCCACTACGTCAGTACTGCGCGAGCGCACGACGGGCGCGCCCAGCGGCCGGCGCGGCGGCGGCAGCGGCGCGGCCCGCAGCGACGCGCGCAGCTGCGGCTGCGACTGTGACGTCACCGCGCGCGACAGCTCCACCGCGCGGGACAGCTCGCCTTCGTTTGACCAGTTCACGCTGGAAAGGAAAAAGTTATTTTATTGCAATAATATCATAATTCTCTTGCCCATGAGGGCAAGAGAATTTATTAGTTAATTTATTTAGGGTCGGCGCAACATGTCTTCTCCTAACATAATTCTTAGTCGTCATCTCAGTAGTCCCCCTTTTGTAGCCATAATCAGAATAACATGATAAAAAAAGACCTTGATAGCTCGTTGAACCCAGTCCTTACCAATAGCTGTGCATGTTCTAACGTGACTTTAACTATATCCCTTAAGACGCTGACAACAGGTAAACCGCGGTCACTGTCAGACTGCATACAAAAGAAAGAGAAGCGCGATGACAGAACGCTTGTAATTTTTTGCAAAATATGAAGCAATTATCTATTTACTCAAAAATGAGTGGAGTAATCGAATATAAAAAACAACCAAGTTCTGCATAAAAATAAGACGTTCTTGTTATTAATTATATACCAACCGTACGTTGATATTGAATACAGATATTTTGGATTGAAACTCAAAGTAAAGGGTTAGTTTACCGTTAATTTGTATTGAGTTTTTTTTCTTTCTAAACGTGTTTTGTTAACAACCAAGTTCTGAGAAATAATTATGTTCAAGAATAACATATTTTTTCCGCTACCACAAATTATATAGATTTGGCAATTTTTTTGTTTAAGACATGACTTCTTTTATCATTTGCCTCTTGTCAGCGCCTTAAACATTATAATAGCACGGTCTAAAAATGTGTTCAATACACATTTTTAGACCGTGCTGCTATGTTTTTTTTTTCACTAAATGTGAACGCAAGCGTTATAACTAGAGATCGGATATTCGGATGCATATTCACCTAAAGTTTGAGAGTTGACTAGTATGGAGTGCGCTTCGGTACGGGAAAAAGAGTCGGTTTCCAGGGCTGACAAGTTTTTAAGAACTACTCTTTTTTACTGTTTATCCCCGAATAAATATATTTCATTTTAGAATAAAAGGTTTTGAAGAAAATGTTTTTATGGAAAATATAACACGTTTAAAAAACACTATTAATATGTGTTTTTTAAACGTGTTATATTTTCCACAAAATTATTGCCTAGTTCTAAATAGATAAGAAATATTTGTTATACTGAAACCCCGCGATCCCGGAATAAAAATATATTTTAAGAAGCCGTTTCCATAATTGTATCCTTTGCCGGAAAAAAACGTACTTTGGGTAAATAATATGCATCCGAATATCTGATCTCTAGTTATAACTGAGCAATCATGCGAGAATAAGAGTGCGAAACTCATTTCCTAAAACTGCGGTTTGGTACACAATATTTATAACATTTCTGAAAAATGTATAGGCAATTTAGTAACATGTATATGGTAAATACACTTTCATAGTAAGTGGGCCTGCCTTTTCCTAATTATGTTGGGGTCGGGTCTAACCGGATGAATCTAAATACCAGTATTTTTACATGGAGCAACTGCTTATCTGACCTCACGACGAGTTACCCAGTTACTGGGTAACTCGTCCTCTTGGTAAGACACTTTCAAAAAAGGTTTAGCAACTTACTTGTCACCCCCCAATATGAACTGCACTTGGTCCTTATTCCGGTCGTCAGTGGGACTCTTGCGCAGATCGTTGTACGACGCCCTCGCACGGTACTCTTCGACCGCGTTTCGCTTGTCCTCCGCTCGGCGCTCGATTCGCTCGTCCTGTCGTCGCTCGCGAGCTTCTTGAGCTAAGCGTTCTTCGAGCTGTAATCTGAAAAATAATGAGAGTTAAAAGGAAATGAAAACAACCCATTTTGAGCCTTAGATTTATGGACTGTAGGCACGAATTAGCTGTTTCCTAAACAGTTCAACTAAAATAGTGGATCAGAGAAAGTCTTCAATCCCAAACTGAACCTTCACTATAATCTGTCAAAAGGAAAGTTATAAAACCAAACCAAATTAAATGAAACTACGATACCCGAGATACGTAAAACTTTGTCAATTTAGTGAGTACGCACATCATTTGTAAAATCATAACTATCGAAAAAAAAAAAAACTATTTATTTGCAAAAAAAACTTTTTGGTTTAGGTAATAAAAATAACTCACCTAGCTTCCGCAAGTCTCAGATCTAAAGGATAGTGTGGGGCGTCTGCTTCGCTGCCAGAGGAATCCTCGCGCCACAGGAAGTTATCAGCCACTGTAATTATCAAAATACATGTAATAATTCCCAACAAACTCCATGAAACAAGCAAATGTTTCCAGTCGCTTTTGTTTTTTACCATTTCACCATATTTTTAGGTAAAAAAAAGCATCTAATTCCGACGAAAGCATGTATGAAATAATATTGAAGTAATATTTATTCTACAATAAAAAGCATAAAATATTGATACATGACAATCTCTTACCTGTAAAGTGCCAAAGAATAAAAATGTTGCCATAAAAACACTGATAAAGCATAACTATATATAGTCTATGTACTGGAAAATCCTTGCAACACTGATGGAAGCCGGGAAGGGTATGGCGGCAAAATAAAACAAAATCACAATCGTCAAAAGCTTTCAAACGTGCATAGAGTTTCAAGTCATTTGTTCAAAATCGACTAAATAATCTACTAAACATGTCAAGCTGGGGTATATTACAAGCGGTATTACGTTCAAGCTAATTATTATTATTTTTGTATCAATACACAATACAATAAGAACATTATTGATTGCTGTCAGTCAAGCCTTTTCAATTGCATTTTAACATTTTAAATAATTATTTAGTACATTTGTTACTTGGGTGCGAAGAAAAGTTGCATCAAGCTTATTATAACTAAATGAGACTTTGTATGTGGTATTAGTTAACAAACATGCACAGGGATAGAAAAGTGAAAGAAAAACCCACACCGATAGGACTATTACATACAACTTATAACATTTATTACTTCATACATGCTTTACTTATTTGGGAAACCTCAGATAACACTAAAAAAATAAACTTCTTTTAATATTTTCAGCCTGAAAGCTTCCTACCGATTGTGACGAATCAATTTTCTAAAATACGATTTATTTAATCAAATACATACATAAAACTGTTACTTAGAAACTAATCATAATAAATAACAATGTTTTAAATCTTATTATTAATGTCACCGTTATGAAACATTTAAAATCTACATCAGGAACTCGACTAACAATTCGATTGTTTAACAATTAATTGTATAAACATATCGACGGAAAATGAACTAAACATTATGATTATTAAATGAATCTTTAATGTGATTAAATATATTGTAAACTAATCAAACTGTCTACGGTCTACAATAAACCATTCGATGGGAAAATCGATGCTCATAATAAGTTAGTTTTTATAATAATAATATACGATTAATTTAAGTAATAATTACAAAACGAATTTATTTATGACATTTCAAAATCGACTAAAATATCTATATCGATACATTAATCGTTTCGTTTAAGTACAACACTAACAATTTCTGCTTATTTGATACATAATTTGAGCACAATTCAAATAGTTTTAGATACTTCAATGTTAAAAGGTAACTTTTAAAATTATCACTTCACAAGCAAGCTCCTTTGATACTTGTTTATTACTATTTAATATTATCACATCGCTTCAAAAATAGTTTATATACTTTAATTCAGTTTGCAGAAGCTCGAAACTAGCGGACATTTTTTTTTTTTACATTTTGTTTAACTCTAAATAAAATTGAAACATCAGGATATTTTACATTTGCATTAGGATTTTAAAATATGATCATGCAAATTATAAGTTCATATTTTTTTGTATTTTTATATAAATTGCTGCAACAGTTTGCATAATATTTTAAATAAAAAGAAAACCAGGCAGAATAAGTTAAAATTTGCTGCCGCCAAAACCGTTAAATAAATATTTAATTATCTATTCTAATACTTTCAAACATTACTCTTAGAAGTAATAGCCGCTTTTGAAGTGGACACCGATAAATCTCACTTATCGAGGTTATTATTGAACATTATTTTATGAAAGAGAGAAAGAATAATACTTGTAAAAGAACGAATAAAAAATATTCTTCGGGACCTCTAAATTACCAACTTCCGGTTGCTGGCTGTCCAGCTCTGACCAATCTGATGTCAAAATATCACGCCCTTTCATAGTTATTTTCCCTCTTTAAAGATGATAAAGATCACTGATTTGACAGATTTGTCAGTGGCGGCAACCCAGCAACAATTTGCAACCTTATTTTAACTATGATAAAAATCATTTTGATTTTGACAGTGATGCACCATCAGAGGTAAAATAACTGAAAGGACTATACACTTATAGTCCTTTCAGCTTTAACTTCAACTCTTCATTAATGGCTTTTGTAAAAAAGAGTCGTGATTGGTTGTCAGAAAAAATGACAGCCAATCAAATTATTCAATGAGTTTTGACCACAGATAAAACATTGAACTAGCCTTCTAACTGGAAGACATTATATGGTTATATTACCTCTGTTTTCGTTCAAAGGCCGCTACTTCTTACAAGACTTATTATGAAGTGTTTATTGTTTTAAATACATGAAGGCCTATTGAGATTCCATTGAAAGCTATGGTCAAATATTGCTCAATGTTATGGTATAAAATTTTAATAAAAAAAAAACACTCCATAGCAAGATTTCGAAAATAAGTTTGCTAAACTAAATGCAAAACAAAAATGTCTATCGAAATATGTCTTTTGGCAACTTTATATAAAAGTGTACGCTACTTATAACTGCCGGTTCGATGCAATCGTTCATCTTTCGAATTAAGAACTTTTAAGCACTGACAAATTGATTTAAGTATCGAGATACACATTTCGATTTAACTGAACCAAGAATCCGATTCAAATATTTTGATAAATGAACTTAATTCGTTTATAAAACGAATGATTTTATGTTCAGTTCGAAATCGAACGATTGCTCATAACCAAATCAATGAAGTAGATGCATTCATAGTACTGTGTATTACTACATCGGATACATTTGTCTCGGCCTGATTTGCATGCTACCTAAGATACAGAAAATTTAAGTGCCAAAGAGCTTTTTAATGTCATCCCCCATGACATTAAAAAGCTCTTAAAAAAAATAAGAGCCTGGAATTTTAATTCAAGCGGTAAAGGCCCAATGGCAAAGTCATTTCTAGCGCGCCAACGAAGTTTTCGTTGGCTAGAAATTACTCAGCTCGTCCATAGACTATTGGTGTTATGTTTTGTTACTAGAAAGACTAATAAAGCGACTTTCCTTGGCCTACAAAAAATCTTTGACTCCACATTAAAACTACCTGTATCTTGTACAATCTCCCGCGATGACGTACAACACTATAAATGCACCTATACTAGAATTCCTAATCCCAGATAATTTAAATTCCATCGTCATTTACTCAACTATTTACTTTAGAGTTATGTATTTGTGCAATGGACTTTGTACATTGTCATGTGTGACATTGAGTTTGTAGTTCGAAAACTTGATAATTATCTCAGATTCTGAATTCAAATACAATGCTACAAGGATCTTTTAGCACACGAATGACGTTGACAGGGGGGCGGTGGTAGTAAAAATTTATGTAATTATTTGTGAATTGTATTGAAAAACAAGATGGCGGCGTTAGTTCCAAGTTTGGCCACGGGCCAAAAGATCCTTGTACAGCTATTTACTTCAGTGCCGTTAGCGAGCTTATTCAACGTGTTCGTGGAAGAGGGACATCTCATCGTAGTTCTTACCTGAACCGCATATAGACGCGTCGTCACCGATACTCAGGTCGTCTTGAGAACTGCTGATCCGACCTGGAAGGAGAATAGGAGTTTTAAGATATGTTGGTGGAGTTGACAGTTTTGGGATGAAAGAAAATTTACCAAATAAGGTCATTAAGTAGTTGTGTTTCTAGTTTGTTTGTACTCGTGATTTGGGGATCAAACAGAAGGGACGATGATCTAAACAAGTGTAATGTGCGTTCACAATAACTTAACGCGTGACGCGATTGGCAGCACTGAATTTTGCAGTAATGTAATTGGTAGTTCAGTTCTGTCAGTGGCCATTTTGATTTTTTCAAATTAAAACGAACAAAATTGAGTCGTCTGCTAAGCTTAGTACTAACGCCAAAAAAAGGCAACGTCCTCCGACTGATAACCTTTACTGTTTCACCATTGTCAACAATTTTTCAATAATGAGCAGACTTAAAAGAATCATTTTCACCGCCTTCAATCAATCACCATGTAGTATTATTTAGACTAGAATCTGAGAAATAAAAAAACATGAGTCTACGGTAGATGTAAGTGGACTAAGTGGACCAAAAGTCTTTTGCCAAACATCGTCGCTGAGTTCAGGTTTAAGACAGGCAGATGAGACATTGCAGCTTTACATAACATAACACCACAGCTGGGACACAGTCCTCCTCTGTATAAGAGGGAGTGGGCCGTAATCCACCACGCGGGCCCAGTGCGGATTGGTAGATGTCACACTCTTCGAATTTTTAGTTCTAGGTCATGCCGGTTACCTCACGATGTTTTCCTTCACCGTTTTGAGAGCAGTGGTGATGAAATTATTTACACAAAGTAATGTGTCTGTCTGGGTTACCTTACCACTGGGCCACCATTGCTCTTTCAGCTTTGTCTCTGGTAGAATAACCCATATGTGATGGTTATAGTGTTGCAGTATTAAAATTACCTCGTCCACTAGGCCGTCCGTTAGCGCTCCTGTAGAGGGCAGTCTCGAGGTACTGCAGTCCATTGTTGTTGATGATGTTGAACCCGCACATACGCTCGATTTGTTTCCACCTGTGCATTCGCTCCTGGAAAAAATTACGTATATTGATTGAAATTAGGGTTACAATATTTTAATTAGCGAGCTTTTAAACATAAATATATTTTTTTACAGTTCGTTCATCAGATTTTGACTTCTATTCCGTGGGCATTAATTCGGAATTAAATGCAAAAATCTGGTTACAATACCAACTGTTTGTTACGGCTGCCATTTGTCATGCCACCAACGCAATCGAAGTCAAAATCGGTTGAACGGACTGTAAAAAAGGTTTATTTAAATGTCTAATCTTATTTCAAATGGAGTATAGGCAAAAGCATTCGCCGGGGTAATTGCGTAGCACAATTAGAATGGCTTTCATTTTGACAGTTCAACAACATTCATTGCGTTATTTACGTCGTTTAGCAGACAAATTGTTAGAACAGATGAAGCAATGCAAGCAAATTTCATTTATTTGCAAATATGCTATACATATCAAAAAGTTCAGTGGCTTGTTAGCCACTTATAATTTTAATGTAATATTAAATGAAGAAGGCTGTATTACCTGTAATTCCTGCGTGACTTCGTTGAGCGCCGTGCGAGCCTCCACAATGGAGCGGTCGACGTCGTCGATAGACTTCCCGTGCGTCGATACGAACGCGCCCACCAAACTGGACCGCTTCTTGCGTAGTTTCTCGCACTGTAATAAAGAAGTGTAAAGGGTTAGTATCAAGCACCGCCACTTCGACCAGTTCTATGCTTCCCGCATCAAAAACTTTTACAAAACAAAAACAACCGACTTCCTTTTCAGACTAATTTCGGACGTCGAAGGCAAAAGCTAAAATACAGATCCAAAGACACTGACTTCCGAAATTAAAGTTATTTTTCAATTTGTAGTGTTTTTTTGGAAGTCGGTTGTTTTTTTTCAGTCACAGCATCTCTACACTCACTCGCCTGCTACAGCCTGTTACAGCTGCATATCAGCCTGTTGATACGCCTTGTTTTCGACCTCGTAAGTTAACTGCACTCATTGTTGTAGGCTCAGCTTCTGTACTTATCTATTTTGTGGTAAAGTTTACTTGTGTTAATACTCACAGCATCTCTAGCTTGCTGTAGCTGCATATCAGCCTGTTGTTTTTTCCTTAGATAAGCCCTGTTTTCGACCTCGTGAGTTAACTGCAGCCATTGTTGTAGGCCGGGAGGGGGCGCCCAGCATCTGTCTTCTAACTCGCCTTCCGCGCGACGGAGCTCGGCGCGTAGCATCTGGAAATAAAAGGGGGAGGGTTTAATGCTTTGGGATTCATATAAATTGCATTAGAACAGCATTACGCGCTTATGCTTAAATTCAGCCGAAGAATCAGTGTTGACTTTAACTTAGCTTTGGTCAAACTTTTTTGGCAGGAATATACCAGTAAATTGCACATTGCCATATGCCATTGCTACTGCTACTGTCCTAGCTTTGGGATCCCTTCTTTTTGCATAATGTTCTTTGTCCTAATATACTTCGGCATAACGATTTTGGCACAATTTGTTTTGGCATAATAATACTTCGGCATAATTTTTTTAGACATACATTTTATGTTGGCATATTCATCTTAAAGACTAATTTGATTCGCATAACGTTAGTAGGCCTAATGACTATTAATATAATATTATTAATAATATATAGGCATAATAATATTTAGGCATAACAAAAGTTAGTGACAGAACCGAATTGCTGCAAAACTGACTACACGTAGTCTTGTTTGTCCTACCCCTAGAGTGTAATTTAAAATCGCGTAGGCGCGTAGGGGCGAGGCGGCCCGCGGGCTGAGGAGCAGGCGGTGGTGAGCGAAAGCCGTCTGCTACGATTAGCACGCGTGGGGCCGCAGCGCCGGAGCCGTGACAGAAACCCTGCCTGCTGCATGCTGCATGCTTGCTTGCTTGTTTGCTGCATGCTTGCTTGCATGCTGTATGCTTGCTTGCTTCAAATTTCTGTTCTACCTACAATATCAAGGGCCTACAAATTTCATTAGAGCAATATTGTATAAACGTGTGTAGTGTCTAATATTCTAGGTGTTAATAATTATTTCATTGTTATACCTATAAAAATATGTTTTAATATCATTATGCGTAAATAAATTTATGCTTTAGGATATTATGCTTAAAAAAGTTATGCTTTAGAACTTTATGCTTAATAAATTTATGCTTTAGAATATTATGCGTATTTATATTATGCGAAAATATAATTATGCCCAACAAAATTATGCTAAGTTATATTAGGTCTTAAAATTTTATGCAAATGGATATGGAACCCCTGGCTTCCATGTATGGCTGGCTTTTATGTATGCTTGACAGTGTAAAGTACATACCTATACAAGAGGTGTTGAACTTGCCTAGGAATAGAACGCAACATCTGCGCGTAGCTGATTAACGATGCGCCTAATAGCACACCCATATTATCACAATCACTTTTTCATCCCGTGGATCACCAGAAAACTATTAAATATACTTTACATGGACCATCGCAAAAATGCGTACAGACTAAAATAACTTACTTATACTCCATTTGAAATAAGATTAGAAATTTAAAAAAACCTTTTTTACAGTCCGTTCAACCGATTTTGACTTCTATTGCGTTGGTGGCATGACAAATGGCAGCTGTAATAAACAGTTGGTATTGTAACCACGTTTTTGCTTTAATGTCATCCTTATGCCTACGGAATAGAAGTCAAAATCGGTTGAACGGACTGTAAAAAAGTTTTTTTTTTAATTTCTAATCCTATTTCAAATGGAGTACAGTTCCGACTGACATTTATGATTTACCGTTACACATTATTTTGTTGGTAATGTTAAAGTGTATCATATTTTAAAGTTTCAGTAATGGCCGCCAAGAAGAAAACAAAGCACCATTGCTCTATCCATTTTGGTCATTCTTAAACAAAATATTTAAACATCAGGGTTTAAATATTTCAACTAACTTGAAATTACATTAAACATCACGCTAGCTTATTATAGCAGCGGAACAAAATAAAATCTTCAAGTCATCACATTAGCACAAAATGTCGTATAATTATGGTGGCAGTCCGACCATTATTTTACATCGTATTGTATGTACTGAAATTACTCATAATAGTCGCACTTCCAGAACAAACACAATCGTATTTTGTAAGTTTAATAATGATAGTTGGTATTGACAAAGATTTTTGGATGTTCCTTATAATCTCGTATAAACAGCTTAAAAGGATTCAGAAGTAACTTAGCACACAGATAGACCATAATAACAAAAACCCTATCAGAATACCAGCGCTGTGGTATTTATTTTTTAAATATCGCAGCATTATGCTGAGATAGGAGCCTTTTTGGCATCGCACAAGTCTTGATTGTTTTTTTTGTGTATATTGTTAGTTTTAAATGCTTTTTGTATTTCTTGTGCGCGCTTTGCGTCCCAAATAAATATTTTTTCTTTCTTTCTTTATAATAATAATTATTCTATATTAACAAGGAATAGCAGAAGATCATTAAAGTAAAAAAAAAAAAAACTGATCCATAGATTTGTGTTCACATGCATAATCAACCTATAATGTTCTGGGACACAAGCCTCCTCTCTTCGACAGGGAGTGGGCCGTATTCCACCACGCGGGCTCAACCCAGGTTGGTATATGCACAAGTCTTCGAATTTTTGGTTCTAGGACGTGCCGGTATCCTCACGAGGTTTTCCTTCATCGTTCTGATAGCAGTGGTGACAAAATTATTTACACAAAGTAAAGCGCCTGCCTTGGTTCGAACCAACGACCTACAAACTCGTAAGTCGGGGCCATTACCACGGGGCCACCACTGCTCTCTGCATGTCCGATTTTTGTGTTCCCATGAATCGATCTCAGGTTTGGTCCCATAGTAGTAGTAGTGTCATAGAAATATTATAAACAGGAGAAGTGGCAAGTGGGCGTGTCTGTGTCCGTGCGACGTGATCGAAACGTTCATTTCACAGGCAAATTGTCGTTTCTGCGAACTAGTGCGATTTCGACCGCGGTCGTGACAACATGACAATTGCCGTGTTGTTCAGTGGTTTCTTGTAAAAAACGAAGCCAAATTAAAAACTTTATAAACCAAGGAATCACATAACATAAATAAGTAAAAGTATTTTACTATATTTGTGTTTAAAATCATGAATAACGACAAATCGTAAAATATTTGTTGCTTTTACTACGTTACTTTTGTTTTCATATGTCACGACTGCACTATTTTGCAAGAAATACATTGCTTCTTAACCACTACCTAATATGTATGTCGCTAAGTGACTGTAGAATCAATGTAAAGATCACAAAACGATACTTTGCGGATGCATCGCGTAGTACGGCCGGTGTATCTTGCGACGAGTTAGTGATGTCCTTGTGCAGATCCACTAACGTAGGCTATCGACAACAATGTCGATTGCCTAATCAATAATTATATTGCTATTATAGTTTATTCTTCAAAATGTCAACCCTTTTAACTCGATTGGAAGACCCATGTGGAAATAATGTTTTGTACTTACTCATTTTGATTTACACATATTAATTATTGTTAATTTTTTTTTGATTTACTTAAGTATATTTTTTTTAGCTACATTATTGTTTATTTATATTATATTAGTATATCATTTATTATTTATTTTAGTTTTAGGACCCTATACAATTTTTAATACAATATCTTGTATTAAAAATTGTATAGGGTCCTAAAACTAAAAACTACTGGAACTAATGGAAGAATCGATAACTTTTCGATTTAGTCAATCACTAGCGTATATGTAAAATAAATGGCTTTTGCACAGCACAACCATAGCGACCGATGTTTTCGTGTGAGTAAGTTGTACGGTGTATGGTCGCACGCTGCACGCTGTGTTTGACGTGATAAGGTTTAAAATTGATTGTGTAGTACGTTCTAATTGCGAGTGTGTGCGCGACTTCGTATCTATTGCTTTTACTGAACTGCATGTGTAGTTGTGGCGAGTGGCAGGGACAAACTGGAGATACCAGGTTCCGATACATTTTCTACTACCGGGCATATCTCCTACTTTCTTATATCTATAAGTAGTGTTCATAATGATGAGTACAATGACCCCATAAAGTTTAGGGTAAATAATTACACTTGGTGCAGTTAATTTACCTCAAGCTCCGCCTTCAGCTGCGTGACCTCAAGGTCTGATGACGCTGAGTTCAGAAGCGGTGTGTCACCTGCTTCTCTTAGTTTCTTCTCCAAGTTCTTCTTTTCTGTTGTCACGTTCTCCTAGAAATATTAAGAGGATAATATTGAAGATTTGTTAACACCGGAAGGAGCTGTGCGTAGCAACCGTGTTTTAAATTCAATTTTGACTGCTGAATAAAATCGTGTTTTTTCCCGAAACAGCTATAAAATGCCCAGTGATTTTCTGAAGTATAAAAACAAACAGCTCTGTAGGTGTGAGAAGATTAAAGATTACTCCAACAGCCGCAAATTACATGATTTTTTCTTAAAAACTGATTTGTTTTGAGTTCTAAGAAAACTATTAAAATGTATCATCATCCTTCAGGCATCCTACTTTCAAGATTATAATTTTCCATTATATTCGACACCATATCGCGCCAGAGCTCCTAAGAAACACATATTAACTTACACCTCATTAACTTTGCCAAACATCCATAAACGTTACGTCAATGACGCACCGAAGTTTAGCAGTTAATTATCAATTTTGATGAGACACAAATAAGGTCGTAGTAGACCATTAGTTAACAGCAGTTCGTTAACGTGTCGGTGGTGAAACGCTAATTGTCTAAATTGCTGTGACTGGACCAAACGACTGAGCCCCCTGCCTTATACAATATTAGTTTTAGTATATGCGAAACCCGAAACACGTGTCTAGTATTTTTATGTAAAGAATCTATGTACAAAATTTCAAAACTGTATCATGAAAAATCACAAAGTTATAAGGTATACAAAAACATGCTAACGGCGCGGCGCCCCCGCGCCTCCAGGGTCTAGTAGCAGCAGGGGATAATAATTTGGCAGTAGGTACCTAACCGTACGGCGATTGTATTGTAAGTAATTCAATGGTGATAACATTTTCCATCACAATTAAATATTTTTGGGACAAAATATAGCATGGTGTAAAAATGATTGAAATCGATTCAGTTCCTTATTCTGAACAAACTATATTCAGGTTTCGCATATACTAAAAATAATGTAATACTACGCAAGGTCCAGAAATCGAATAATTAGTTGGTTTTGGTGGCCATCTCCGCTTGCTGATGTTGCATAGCGCGCAGCACGATAAGGTGGTTAGGATAGCTGTCAGAGCACCCAAAATAACCCGAGTAATCGCACATAACTACCTTCTGTCTCCTTTGTCCACTATTTAACTGAGCAGGGCTTTAAAAGAGCTAAAAAATTCTTACAGAAACACGAAATTTTCACTTTACTAGCTGACTGAAAGGATCGTTTATATATTGAAAATGTTATATTGATCAGCAGAAATATCGCCAGGAATCTTGTAATACGTAAGAATTTTAGATAATTGTGTACCTACTTTACTACTACATCATGAACTTTTCATAATATTGGTCTCTACTCAGCCATATAAACTAAGGTTAACAACTGACCTGTTCTAAACGCGCTTTCTCCAGTTCCTTCTGCATATCGTTCAGCGCCATCTCCGCCTTCCGGAGCTGTTCCATGTCGCGTAACATTCGCTGGACCTGGTGACGGCTGGCGCGTCCCGCCCGCAGCGCCGCCCATCCGCCCACCACGGCGCCCAGGAGCAGAGAAGCGAGGAGCCAGTCCTTCCATCTACTGCCTTCTGGAGAACAAGCATGGGGTTTAGAATATGGTGATGGTGGAAGCTTGCGGGAATACGTTGGATGCAGGTAGCACTGAACCAGTTGGAGGTGATGTCTATCAGAGGACATTTTTCGGCTGAAGTGATTATTGTCATTTTCATTTATACAGGGTTATTGGTAAAACACCAACAACCTCTTAAGGGGTCATTGTACTCATCATTATGAACAACTTTTACTATGTGACGAAATGTAGAGAAGAGCAGATTTTTTTTTCGCGATTTCGGGTTTGGTCCCATAATAAAATTTGTTCATAATGATGAGTACAATGACCCCTTAAGAGGTTGTTGGTGTTTTACCAATAACCCTGTATAATATTAAGGTAAAGTATGTGAATTTGTGAGGTTGTGTAATTGTGTAATTATCTCTGGATCTACTGAACCGATTTTGAAAATTCTTTTACCCATATAAAGCCACGTAATTTGTGAGTGTCATAAGCTATATATTAATCCGAAAAATGAAAAGACTTTCCGCCCAACGAAGTGGGCACGGGTCAGCTAGTAATGAATAAACTCAAAAAATAGTGGACCGATTTAAAAAATACTTTCGCCAATAGAATGCTATATTATCAGTCACCGAGGAACATAGGTTATAATTTACACTTACATAGTTACAGAGAAAATATTTGTATTTTTGTGTGTAATAAATAAACTTAAAAACTACTGGACCGATTTTAAAAATTCTTTCGCCAATAGAATGCAATATTATCATCGAGTAACATAGGTTATAATTCACACTTACATTCATACACTGTTATAAAGAGAAAATATTTGTATTTTTGTTTGTAATGAATAAACTAAAAATCTACAGGACCGATTTAATCAATTCTTTCGCCAATAGAATGCTATAATTATCAATGAGTAACATAGGCTATCATTTATAAAAATACTAGCTGCGCCCCGCGGTTTCACCCGCGTAAGTCTCGATCCCGTGGGAATATCGCGATAAAGAGCCTATGTCTTAATCCAGGGCCTCAAGTCTGCTATTACAATAGTGTCGGAATGGTCAATCATTGATTTCATAATTGTTGATTTTGACAAGTTTGGTAATCTACTATTATAATGGCGTCATTATGACTTTCCAATGGTCGGCCACTGACACTACATTGAAAGAAATTGCATATATTGGTAATCTCGTACATAATGACAAATGAATGACATATCTACTAATGGGTTTTATAATAATGGCAATACGACAATGCCATTATAATAACACAATTATATTACGAGAACATTGACCGACCAATGATCGACCATTATGAATTTACCAGATTACGAACTTTTAGCAAAATGACAATGGCATGGCAATGGGATCGTGTTGGAATGACTGAATTTATAAAAATAGCAGACTTGGGCCCCAGGGTGTCAGCTACCTCCATACAAAATTTTATCAAAATTGGTCCAACCGTTTGAGCGTGAAGAAGTAACAAATATACACACACACACGAACTTTCGCCTTTATAATATAGTGTGATCACGCGGGCGAAGCCGCTTGCGGAAGCTAGTTTCCAATTTATCTGGCGTGTTCATCCACATTTCTCTTTATTATCTTTTACATGATAGGAAGCAATTAACGTTCATATTCTTATTGCATATTGTTTTAAAATACCTTTAGTCTTAAGTAAGTCACCTACAAGTATTTGGGCTAAAAACCTGTTAGTCCTGTTGACCTTGAAGTATTTTGTCGATCTTTAGTACACAGCATAATCAGTCTACAATGTCCCCACAGCTGGGACAAAGGCCTCCTCTCTGTGAGAAGGAGTGGGGCGTAAACCACCACGCGGGCCCAGTGCGGGTTGGTGGAAAAATCACATGTCCTCGAATTTTTAGTTCTAGGACACGCTGGTTTCCTCACGATGTCTTCCATCACCGTTTTGAGAACAGTGGTGATGAAATTATTTACAGTAATTACTACTTAAACATTATCCTACAATCCGCAGCCTTGCCATCTATTAATAAATTCAGGTGCCTACAGACAGTCCCACGTGATAAAATGGATCAGACCAGAGATGTCTGAACTTCTAGGAAATGTAACTGATATCAGGTAACCTTATATTATTAAGACTACTAATTGAATTTAATTGTTAATTCCTTAACTAGGTACTATCTAGCTTTAATGCCGGCGCCAAATGAAGTACTTATTAGGGTTCCGTACTTCAAAAGGAGAAAACGGAACCCTTATAGGATCACTTCGTTGTCCTTCTGTCTGTCTGCCTGAGAAGAACCTTTTTCTCAGGAACGCGAGGAGGTATCTCTTTCTTCTTTTTTTCCTGTGGCAACACTACAGCTAACAGCTGATTTGAATTTGTTCTTGTAATTTTAATCTTAAATATTAAATTTCTTTGTTTTTTATGGCCTATTTCCAATTACTCTTCAAGTAAATAGGATAATAATGTGTATTGTGTATTAGCATCACTTATCAAGTGCAAAATAAGTGTAAATATCAAAGTGAATCGGTGACAGGTTAGGTACTCCCGGCACAAGTGACTTTTTGCATTGTCATCTTGTTAACAGGTACAATATTTCATATTTTACTTGTTATTAGTTTGTTTACGTACTATAATTTCTACATCAATTACTTTGTGCATTTTTAGTACGGCTTCTTATTGATGCCAATGAACTTTGAACGTAAACATAACCTTAATTTGTTTTGGTGACAGAACTCCTGTACATCTAAATTTCATTTTTCTTTTATACTAATCATCTCTTTAACTGCTGTCGTGCCACACCTACCTACTCTCTTCCATTTTCTTGTCGTTTAGGTACTGAGTTATAATCATGATTATGACTCGCAGCGCCCGTGCTCGCCTTGAAGAGTCCAAACTTAATCAGGCTTTGAGCGAATTAAAGGCGTCAAGGGAGTCCTGTGACCAACTGAATAAGGAAATAGATGACAATGAAAGGGTGCTCTTTGATGCCCATGAAAAGAATAGGAAGCTGAAAATCGAAATGGCTCAGTTATATACTCAATTCACTGATGCCATAGAAGAACGGGATAGACTTCAGCTTGTTGTGGACAGTTTCAGCCAGTGTAGCATAGAGTATGAACAAGCTCTTAGTCACAAATATTTATTACAACAGCAGCTACATGAGGCTCAAACTCAAATAACAGAACTTCAAACCACAAATCATAACATCACTGCCTCGCTGAATCAAAGTCTGTTCAGCGAGTTGATGCCTGTTGCCCCGTCAATGGTTTCTGCCATAAATCCCTCCTACACTATTGATTTGACAGGTAATGATGATTCAAAGTCATGTAATTCAGTGCGGGTAGTCACCAGTAAAAATAAACTTAAAAAATACATTAAAATTAATAAATACATTGTTAAAACTCAAAAGATGGTTAAAAGACAAAAGTTCTTTATTAAAAATGTTAAACTTAATAGAGAAAGGCTTAATCTACTAAAACAATTAGATATGTATTCTTTTAATTTGGAACAAAGTACCAGGAAATACAACATTGACACAGAGTACTTGCAATCTAAACTTGACCATTTACAGGAAAATCTTAGTTCAATGACTATCAAATATAATACCTCTGAAGATCTAATGAGGGAATATGTGTTGGCAATGAATGAGCTGGTAAACTCACAAACAAGCAACTGTGAGCAGTGTCAAATACCATCCAATGTACTTACACCGGACCATTCATTGACAACATGCAATGCCACCTTACCGCAGCCCTGTGTTGATTTGATATTTCCTACTGTAAAAAGTGATATAGTGTTATTTTGCGATGAAATTGGAAAGGACTTGGGCCACTTGCTGACAGATGAATATCCGGGACACTCCATAATAAATTACTGTATGCCTGGTTGTTCTTTATTTGTTATTATGAAAGAAATTATTAAATGTAACTTTAACCAGGACACTACATTATTAATTTTTATGGGTAATAGGGGAAATGTGAACAAAGGAGAATTGCTCCAATATTATAGGACTTTGTGTAATCTTAGTTTAAAAAAAATTGTATTGTTTACATTCCCTTACAGTAACAGTTTGCCACAGGAAGAAAATAAAATACGATTTGAAATAAATTTGACATTGCATAATTTGACATTTAACAATAACCTATTCCATCTAGTGGATATTAACAATTATGTTAGTAATAATTTGTATCTGACAAAAGATAGATATAATATTTATATGTACTATCTTTCTAACTATAACAAAAGACAGATATCTGTGTCGCTATCATATTTTTTTTCTATTTCAGCCAAAAATTTGGCTAAACAACTTGCTTCTTTTGAGCAATGCAATGACTTTTTAAATAATTCTGCCAATAATTTGGCAACAACTAATGACATTGATTATCATTTAAATTAGAAATTAGGACAATAGAGGAAACCTCTTGCTTAATAAATGTTACACAAACTTCTTTGATATCACACCCATCAAATTGTAGTAATCAAAATAAATGTAATAATAATACTTTAAAAATAGTTCATCAAAATATACAGGGTGTGATAGGTAAGGAATTAGAATTAGAGTTGTTCATGAACTGTAGTTATATTGATATCCTATGTGTAACTGAACATTGGTTAAAAGTCCACCAGTTCATGTTCAGCTTTAACAACCACCAGGTTGCCAGCTCATTCAGCAGAGTTAATATGATACGTGGTGGCTCTTTAATAATTGTTCGTAATAATATGAAATTTAAAGAACGTAAGGATATTGTGAGCCTCTCTGTTGAGCGAGTTATTGAAATAGCTTGCATTGAGCTTGAGCAGTTCATTGTAGTGAGTGTATACAGGCCCCCATGTGCTTCATATGATATTTTTGAGAAATATATGGAAGAAATATTATTAAAGACTTGTAACAGTAATAAAACAGTTGTTGTCTGTGGAGATTTCAACATTAATATACTGGAAAAATCTTCTACAGTAAATAAGTTTATAACCTTATTAAAGTCATATAATTTGTACAATACGTTCTTTGAGCCGACTAGAATAACTGCCACTAGCGCTACCTGTATTGACAATATTTTTACAAACTTAAGACCTTCTAGCCATTTAATTCTAAATGAATTGGACTCTGATCACTGTGGCCAGTTAGTCACTTTCCCTCAGAAAATAGTCAGAGCTCAAAGAAAACTTGTGAGTTTTATTCCTGTAAACATAAGTCGCTTAGAACAATTTAAAAATAATTTAATGGAAAAACTACCGGGTTTGTCTTATCACACCGACCCAGATCAAGCTTATACTTCACTATTTAACCTCATTAATAGTGAATTTAGGAAGGTATTCACCTCAAAAACATTGCCTGTTTGTGACCGCGTTATATTTAGTGATTGGGCAACACCAGGTATTTACAAAAGTAGGCAGAGGTTATACGAATTGTATCATGAAAAAACATATAACCATGATGAAACTTTTAAAGAATTCGTTAAAAAATATTCTAAAACTTTTAAACGAGCCTGTTCCTCAGCAAAAGCCATACATATTAAAAATAAAATAAAATCTTCTGGTAATAAAATTAAAACAACTTGGAATATTATTAATTCAGAAACAGGTAGAACAACAGTACGTAATCGTGACTTCCACCTAAAAATCAATGATGTAGATATTAAGGCAGACGTGGAGGTGGCAACTGAGTTTGAAAATTTCTTTACTAATATTCCCATTTTAACAACCAAAACTCTGTCATCGTCGTCCTCCACTTCTGCTTACTCCATACTAAAAGAATGCGTACCAGAATGTGATAAACACTTTAAATTCACGGTTGTTACCGCTAAGGATATTATAGAATCTTTTAAAGATCTTGATGTAAAAAAAACTGCTGACCTTTGGGGATTATCATACCATGTCTTCAATAATCGATGTTATTTCACCGTTTTTAGCAATTGTTTTTAATTCTTGTATTGCATCTGGTGTATTTCCTGATCTGATGAAACTTAGTAAAGTGATTCCACTGTTCAAATCTGGCAGCACAACTGATCCCACGAATTTTCGGCCAATTTCGATATTACCTACATTGAGCAAAATCTTTGAAAAGTTAATTTTAAAACAAATGTTAGGACATTTCAATACAAATAATTTACTTCATCTGAAACAGTTTGGTTTTACAAAGGGTCGTTCAACTACAGACGCGGGCGTGGAATTACTGAAGAGCATATTCGAGGCCTGGGAGGAGTCGCAGGATGCTCTTGGCATTTTCTGCGACTTGTCTAAGGCCTTCGATTGCGTTCATCATGATACACTCATCCGAAAACTGCACCACTATGGTATGAGGGACAGTGCTCTCGACCTTCTGACTTCTTATCTGAACAACAGAATTCAGAGGGTTGATGTTAATGGCAAGAGATCTGCAGGATCTGCGGTCACTATGGGAGTTCCGCAGGGTTCAATTCTAGGTCCTTTCTTGTTTCTAATTTATATAAATGACTTACCTTATCACATAAGGGATAATCACAAGATTGTATTATTCGCAGATGATACTTCCCTCATTTTTAAAATCAAACGTCAGCTAGTCAATTTTGAACATGTTAACGATGCACTCTCTAAGGTTGTCCATTGGTTTAATGTAAATAATCTTCTCTTGAACGAAAAAAAGACTAAGCTCATTAAATTTTCAATGCCAAATGTCAGGCAGCTAACTACCAATGTTCAACTTAATGGAATAGAGTTGGACCCTGTTGAGTCGACAGTTTTTCTTGGGATAACTATTGACGGTAAATTACAATGGGGCCCACACGTAGAAAAATTGTCAGGAAGGCTTAGTTCAGCCGCCTATGCTGTTAAAAAAATTCGACAGATAACTGATGTAGATACTGCGAGAATTGTTTATTTTAGTTATTTTCATAGTCTTATGTCATATGGGATTCTTCTCTGGGGAACCTGTGCGGACATTAATACTATCTTTGTTTTACAGAAAAGGGCTGTTCGAGCCATTTACAATCTAGGTCCAAGAGATTCACTTCGTGAAAAATTCAAAGAAATAGATATTCTGACTGTAGCCTCTCAATATATATTTGAAAATCTATTGTATGTACACAAAAATATATCAAATTTTAAGAAAATGTCCGATATTCATTGTTTAAATACCAGGAATAAACACAATCTTGCTGTACATCGCACTCGCCTCCACAGAGTAGGCAACTCGTTCATGGGTCAATGTATACGCTTTCACAACAAACTTCCTACTGACATTCGAAACTTACCCATTAAACGATTTAAAAGCTGTATTAAAACCAAACTTTGTAAAAAAGGGTACTATAAAATTTCTGATTATTTAGAAGACAAAAAAGCTTGGGATTGAGCTGCTCGCTCTGCAAGCCTTGTGATCAAACTGGAAAACTTGACATTTAATGTTATTATGCATGATTTTATATAAATATTGACATTGCAGAATATTATATACAATATTACATTAATGTTTACTTTGAAAAGTATTATATTTACTGCTTTAATTTATTGTGAATGTGAGCACTATGTGGGTCATTTTTTTTTTTTTCTCTTTAAATATTTTCCTATTATTTTATGCTTTTTCTCAGTTTTAATGGTGGTCTGGCATTTTGAGCACTTTATGAGGCCTACCCAAATGTACTTTCTTTGGTATTGTTCGTCGAGTCGTTGAGCTCCTTAAGTCTTGAGTCGAGCTGCACGATTACGACAAATGCTTGCACTGATTGGACAGGTCCACTCAAAATTGTGTGGTTCTTTCCTCAAAAGACCATTTCAGACACAGATCTACATGGTCCTCACATGATCTGACCAAGATTTTGTCTGGACTTTAAAAGAGACTTTGACCCCTGAGTTTGTTTCGCCATTTCTTCTCACGGGTAGTCAGATAGGAAATGTCGACTACATCTAGCTTATTTTTTACTTTTTAATATGACGTGTAAAAGTGATTCCGATATCCTATTTACAGAATAAACGATTTCATTTCATTATCAAGTTGAAATTTATATCTAATACGTAGATCTAAGGTCCCTTGGAGCTCTAAAACATAGACCTTCTAAGTCAACGCAATCCAAAAAAAAATCCCCCTTTACGCGACATATTTTGATACTCGCAAATTAATCAAAACCTACGAGTACTTACTTATAGGGTACTTCCCGTTGACCTAGAATCATGAAATGGGCAAGAAGCAACAACAAGTCACAGCACAAGTAAAAACCGGCCAAGTGCGTGTCGGACCACGCACAATGTGGGGATAAATAAGGGATAGGGTCGCAGCATTATGCTGAGCGATGGCCGTTTTGCGTGAATGTGACGCATATTTTCCCTCAACTTGTTCTTTCGTGTTTGTGTTATTATTTCTTTGCGTTATGTTTACCGCAAATAAACGTATTTTCTTTCTTTCTTTTTCTTTTCTAATTCATTGTACGGAACCTACGGAACCGTAGTAAGAATGAATTTATCCCTAAAACAAACTAAACATTGTAGTTGAAAAACATGTTCTCTATATCGATATACGCCACGGTCAATTTTCAAACTGAAAATTTAAGTTTGTAATCGTAAAAAGGTTTTTTTTTATATGATAAAACTACAAATTTACAATTTTCGGACTTTTTCCTTTACTTGTGCTGAAAGACCTTGCTTGTTGCCAAATTTCATGATTCTATGTCAACGGGAAGTACCCTATAGGTTTTGATTGATGTGCGAGATATTCGCAATTTTTTTTATGTGATAAAACTACAAATTTACAATTTTAGGATTTTCCCTTTACTTCTGCTGTAAGACCTTGCTTCTTGCCAAATTTCATGATTCTAGGTCAACGGGAAGTACCCTATAGGTTTTGATTTATTTGCGAGTATCGATATACCGATATGTCGCAATAATGTCGCTTATATCGCCGTATTTTTTTATTGCATTGACTTGGAAGCTTGATTTATTTAGAGCTTCAAGGGACCATAGACTTACGTATTTGATATTAATTTCAACTTGATACCTCTACGCGTTCCTGAGAAAAATGGTCTTGACAGACGGACAACGAAGTGATCCTATAAGGGTTCCGTTTTTTCCTTTTGAGTTGAGTTTACTCAAGAATTGGGCTATCAAATGCAAAAAGATTTTTTCAAATCCGACTGGTAGTTCCGGAGATTAGCGCGTTCAAACAAATAAACAAAAAAAAAACCCGACTGCAAAAACACATAAATGAAAAGAGAAAAACAAGCATTATATACAATTTTGTTATTGCAGACAGCAAATAAAAGTTACACCACATTTCAGGTTATTGGCCTGCAATAACAAAATTCGCCTGCATTTGCTTAGTTTTATTTTTAAGTTGCCAAAAAGTCTATCAGACCTACACAAAATGGACCAATTCAAATTAGGTTTGCAACAATTCCTAGTAGCAAAATGTTACTATTCAATTACGAGGGCGGCACTGAAAATTTCGGGAATCAAGGAAGTGACACAACATTACTATTTAAAAATGTATTTATTGCTTTTCGAAGTATTCTCCGCGAAATTTGACACATTTTTCCATACGATGGAACCAATCATTGAAGCAACCATTCCATTCGGAATTTGGGGTCTCCAAAATGGCCGTTTTGTAGGCGTCCACAGCTTCTTCAGGTGATGAAAATCTCTGTCCACGCAATTTATTCTTTATTTTAGGGAAAGTATAGAAATCATTAGGGCTTAGGCCGGGGCTGTACGGCGGATGGTCTAATAATTCTATGTTTTCTTGCTCTAAAAACTCTTTTGTTCTGTGCGCGGTGTGAGAACTCGCATTGTCGTGATGGAGGATGATGCGGCGGTTGCAGTTCTCTTTACGGAGTTTAGAAACGACCTGTGGCAAACAAATGCTAGCATACCATTCTGCATTAACCGTTCTTTGTCCCTCAAGAGGAATAGTCGTAACATGGCCGGTTTTGGAGACAAACGTGGCCACCATTTTTTTTGCAACACTCCGTGAACGAACAATTTTTGTTGGCTTTAACTTATTTTCGAACACCCAAACTCGTGACTGGTTTTTTGTTTCGGGTTCGCCAAATCGCGCCAGTCTGCAGGAGCCTTTATCATAATGTGACCGGAATTGTCTAAAAGGCGTCGAAAATTTATTTTGGAAAAATCATCCTCTTTTCAACCAACATTTTACTTTTTTCTTTGTAACTCTAATGGTAACACTCAATGATGTATAAAACTATAGATACGTTGTCCGCACTCTAAAATGGCAACATGAAATGAAGCCAATTGGCCACATTGCGCTCAGTCACGCACCAACCTGTCGCGCGACGCTACGTTTGTTTTTAATTTATATCGTGTGTGAAAACCTGTGCAAAATATAAAGAAAACATGCCGTCGTGTGTTTTCAGAGGATGTACAAATTATACCCCAAAAGTTAAAGACAAAAATGTTTACGCGTATAAGTAGTTATCTAGTATTTTCGCCGTTTTTAAGCGCCGAGATGTTTGTTGATAACGTGTCTATATATAATACGTCATTGGTAACACTGCATACCGATATATTGTCGGTTTCTTATTTTATCCGTTCTTTATTTACCTATGCGTTGTAAATGCAAATACTGCCTGAATATGTGATGATCGGCAAACGTTGAAATTCCTCGCAAACGCATCGTTGGTAGAGTGTTTGATAGTCGTCTCGTCGAGGTCATTGACCAGACAGAATGGTGAATGAATAAGCTAGGGAATAGAAATATTGAACTTAAGGTGGATGTTCCGATCGTCCGTCCATACATTTTTCAATCGGATTATATGCTACATATTATTAGACTCTACATTTACTTCTCGACTCTACTTTCTACTGTATATTTAAAACGAATAATTTTATCACTTTTCTACAATGAATTAATGTGCATGTGAGCGAATGTAACCATTCCATTCGGAAGTTGGGGTCTCCAAAATGGCCGTTTTGTAGGCGTCCACAGCTTCTTCAGGTGATGAAAATCTCTGTCCACGCAATTTATTCTTTATTTTAGGGAAAGTATAGAAATCATTAGGGCTTAGGTCGGGGCTGTACGGCGGATGGTCTAATAATTCTATGTTTTCTTGCTCTAAAAACTCTTTTGTTCTGTGCGCGGTGTGAGAACTCGCATTGTCGTGATGGAGGATGATGCGGCGGTTGCAGTTCTCTTTACGGAGTTCAGAAACGACCTGTGGCAAACAAATGCTAGCATACCATTCTGCATTAACCGTTCTTTGTCCCTCAAGAGGAATAGGCGTAACATGGCCGGTTTTGGAGACAAACGTGGCCACCATTTTTTTTGCAACACTCCGTGAACGAACAATTTTTGTTGGCTTTAACTTATTTTCGAACACCCAAACTCGTGACTGGTTTTTTGTTTCGGGTTCGTACGCGTATATCCAGGATTCGTCACCTGATAAAATGTTGTATACAGCATTTGAGGATCCTGCGTGGAATCTTTCAAGAGTTGACGCACCAAGTAACGCGAGCTGCTTTTTGCTCTTCACAGAGCGAATGCGGTATCCATCGGGAAAACAACTTTTTTACACCTAATTGTTCATGCAAGATTATTTGTATTTGACTGATGCCAATGTCTAAAGTTGCCTGAATTTCGCGGTATGTCACATGTCGATCTTCCTCAATTAGCTTACGCACAGCATCAACGTTTTCTTGGGTGACTGCAGTTTTTGGACGACCTTGACGGGGATCATCACTGAGCTTGACACGTCCACGTTGAAATTCAGCAAACCAGCGATAAATTGTGGTTTTGGATGGGGCTTCATCACCAAATGCAGAAATCATCCGGTCAACACACTGTTTTTGTGTTAAACCAGTTCGAAAGTCATAATAAATCATCGCTCTTGAATTTTCTCGAGTCAATTCCATTTTCTCAACGACTAAACAAGTTTGCCAAAACCTTGTGACAAGACCGAGAATCTTTTTTTAAATAAATAAATAAATGGTATTCGATTTTTAAAACCAAGGAGTTCAGGAACAGTGGAAATATTCCATTCCCGATACTTTTAGTGCAGCCCTCGTAATGATTATTTGTAATAATGTGTAAAATACTGGTATTCAGCCACATCCGGTTAGACTGGAAGCTGACCCCAACATAGTTGGGAAAAGGCTAGGCAGATGATGATACAACCTGACACTGACCTACAAATAGCAAAAAACGTAAATACATTTGAATGTCGCGGGCTACAGCTGCGGATCCTCCTTAAACAACTATGATTTAGTAAAATAACATAACATCATGCCTGTTTTCCTCGACTCACATTTAGCCAGTTATGTTTAAGTCCCAAGTCCCATGTCATTGGGGGCACCCTCAGTTTTTTTTAACATAATTATGAGTTCACATAAGCATGGCCTGGAAAGGCCACTGGTTACTGGGTAGGGCGAGCACCGGTAAGGTGGTCAGACGCGATCAAGGATGCAGCATTGTTGGAGGTAGCATTTACCGAGCGGTCCACACTGCAGAAGACCGCATAGCTTGGAGACGCATCGTATGTGGTCGTTATCTCATCATTGAGAAAACGTCGAAGTCGAACATGAAGAATAGAATAGGGGGCGAGCATATTACTATCAGACGGGCACAAATCCCGACTCCGGGCTGCCACTGAGAAATCTTGACCATGAAACTGGACTGACTCTGTGTGGTGTCGTGTTATCACTTGACGCCTACTAAAAGCGTCGATGAGGCAAGCTACAAATTAATCAACGCTATTTGTGATGACGTGTGACATTTTAACACTTTATATCTGGCCTAGAAATCATGAACATATGCGACAATTTATACACTTACATTCCATACGTGAAGTGTGTAGTTCAATAAATATTTAGTCCAAGATCAATGATATAAACTCTCTTGAAAGATCTAGCTAACAATGGTGTCCATGCCGTTAAATCATAAAGTTCTTTCCGACTTTATCTTAGACATAACTGAATCATGTATTAGGTATGTTGAAACTGTTTGTACTCCCCGTCGCTGGCCCCTAAAGGCTTCGATGACAGAAGCTTTCCACTTCTGTAATAGAAGGGGTCTAAAGTAAACAAAACATAGCGTCAGGGTAGCCCGCAAAAATCAAAATTCAAAATCTTACGTTTTTTGCAATTTGCAGGTCAGTAGCAGGTTGTATGTTGATCTAAATATGATTCGCGGCCGTAACAAATACATTACAGAATTATAATTATTAGAATCAGCATGAAGTATATTGCTAGTCTATTGCTTCATTATGTTAAATTTGTCTACTCAACAAAGTAAATAACGCAATGGATGTTGTTGAATTGTCAAAATGAAACCCATGTGTGTTACGCAATTTCCCCGCAGTTTTATTTTGAGTTTACATTCTGTGATAACGGATACTCACAAACTGACTTATTTTTTTTATTTTTTTTTACAAAAACATACTTTTACGATGTTTGTAAATATGTGAGCATCATGTATCTATCTCATTATTAAGTTATTTTTCATTGCTTAGTTTTTAATTCTTTTTACCTATTATGGTACAGTAATTTTATTCTAGGTGCATCGTCTTCACATATAATCATATAGTTAATGTACTCAAACAAAATATTGTACAACATTTTAAAAGAGTAACGGTGGAGTTTCTTGCCCATTCTTCTCCATACGAAACTACCTTTTGGAAGGGGCAACTAGAATCAATTCTATTTTTTGTAAATTATGACGTTCAAAAGTGCCTCTCATGTGCCTATTTGAAGTAAATGGTTTGACTTTGACTTTGTTTAAATTGATGTAACATTTCAAAATTCAAACTTAAATTACGAACGCAAAGTTATTTACCAAAAATTGATTAGGAAAAACTTGTGGGGCTTGTGGCTAAATAATAACAGCCGCCACAGGTCGATCGATCAGGTTAAGCATGCATTGGGCTGTAGACGTCATATAGACAGTCGCTCCATGTAAAACACTGGTATTCAGCTGCATCCGGTTAGACTGGAAGCCGACCACAACATAGTTGGGAAAAGGGTAGATTGGGATTGTTTAGTCAGAGCTAATGTAAATTGTGGTGGCATTTTTACTGTGATTGTAAATAAACAAAGTTACTTTGAATTGAAAATGCTCCCTCCATGACATAATTAAAAAGGTAACACTTAATTAGTAATTACACTTTCAACAGATACTAACTTAGGTACCTAAGCTATCAATGCTAGAGATTACATCCGGTAGGTCACCAGCTAATCTGAAGGTGAGATCAGACCATAAAATAGTCATAAGTCGACATAACATTTTCCAACAAGCTAAATTGTGAAAATGATTAAAATAATGTAAATTGCATGTAAGCCGTCGTACACACGGGCGATTGTTCGGCCCAGCACCCATTGGCGGCACGGCGGCATAGCAAGGTATTTTTAGGCGACGAATAAAAATATAACTTAATATTATGGAAATAAAGTTGAAATTTCAATGTTAACGGTACTGCGGTATTGTTTTTTTTAACTTACGACCGTAAACATTGAAATTTACTTTATTTGCCATACCGTACCGCCAATGGGCGCCGGGCCATATCGCGCACTGGATTTTAAACGCACTGCTTAGCACCGAGAGTTGAAAATCTAACAGTGCAGAGACGTTCTGTTGGATTCGCAATGCTCGGCTCTATACAGAGAGTTGAAAATCAAGTGTGCGATACCAAATCGGCCGTGGGTACGATGGGTTACGTGCAATTTACCTTATTTTAATGATTTTAACAGCTAACAATGACGGCTAATAGTGAGCGAAGTTATCAAAAAGGTGAAATAACGACAGTGTAAAAACATTAATAGCTCTAAAGTGCTTCACGCTTAGTTAGTCCACGAGGAATCCTCATTTGAAGGTTATGTTTTTGTACATTCAACCGTAGATTAGTGGTAAGGTTGCACTTAATAAATGTTTTATTTTTATTTTTGATATCGATACCCATCACGTCTGCGGAGTTTCGCTAGCTAATTTAATTTGACCCTGTATACAACATGTCCCAGAATTAACGCAAAACCTCTTTCTTAAGGGGTCATTGTACTCATCATTATGAACAACTTTTACTATGGGACCTGGGAGGTTGTGCGTTAATTCTGGGACATGTTGTAAAAACAAAAAATAAATTGAATACCATTCATGGTCATGTAGGGCATTGAAAGGCCACACAAGGCCAACAGGGCAATGGCTCTGTTGGCCTTGTGTGATATTAAAGCCAGATTATCCGCGATAATGGTCCACTATGAACATAATTTCTGATTTGGACATACTGGAAATATGTATTAAATTGTCTACTCTATTACGGGTTGATTTTTTAATAGTCCGATAAGTTTTGTCCGAAGAGTAAATATTGCGGTTTGACAGCTTTTGTATAGAAAAAGTGCCAAACTGTCAGTGTCAATAAACTGTTCTTTATTTGAATGTGTGGACATTCAATTAGAGAACAGTTTATAAAAATAGATCAGCTTTAAAATTGCTTTGAATAAAGGCCAAATGAAGTAGGAAAAACTATGACAATATTGTACTTAAATAGCCGGTATTCTATACTCGTGGATTAGCTATTTGATTTGTGTAGTACACAAATCAAATAGCTAATTTAAACGCTTATTCACAGTAAAGGCTCCCCTTTACTGTGAATAAGCGTTTAAATTAGCTACATTCATTCACAAATGTCATAAAATAAATGATTTGTGTACTACGGTGTAGCTAATCATTTATTTTATGACATTTGTGAATGAATGTAGATAATTTAAACGCTTATTCACAGTAAAGGCTCCCCGCAAACAGGCGCGACACGACGACGCGATTCTAAGTAGAACAATTTCCATGAAGTTTTTATAGAAATTGATCTAAGAGTTGAGTCGCTCTGTCGCGTCGCGCCTGTCCGCAGGAGCCTTAACACGTTTAAACAGCCTTGACTAGAAATCAAGTTTATTAATTATTACTATTATTTGAAAGTTTCCCGCCTAAAAGGAGTAGAACAAAATCCGCCAAACTTGATTCTTTTTATAAGGCTTTTGCAAAACCTGATAATGTACCGAGACTTGAAAATAAATCGTAGTAATTTTCTACGTTTATTATTACACTTATTTATCCCCGTTTCTGAGGTACTCAGATAAACACTCAATAGTTATTAATTTGACAAAGTTAACACAAGACAAGTTCTTTCTGAAATGTTCAGAAATACAATGTGTCAAGATATCGAACCTATAGCACTATCGAATACATAAACTTCGGTTAAGAACACATTCAACTGGGCATCAAACAGCTATACGTTAGGTACGAAAAAAGTCAGGTATATTAATGTTCCCATAACCATTATATACTAAAGATATGTACATTTTTTACCATCATCATTTAATTCCACATAACGCCCATTAAAAGCCAGGTATACACCATACGAAGCACACACTGCGATCCAGGTCTCAAACATTTATTATCACATACTAGTAGCAATCACTTCACGCTGTATGAAAAATGAGTCATCACTATTGACAGATTGTTATTAAAAGAAAATATGCACTATTCCTGCGGAAATAATTACTATAATTCGTTAAATATCACTTAGAAATAAAAGCAATTTTTGCGCGTATTTATAAAAACTGTTTCACTGTCACAGCTACCGATCACAAAAGTCAAGTTTGAATGAATGAAGCTAAATCGCTCTCGTAAGTTGTGATGTAACGCTAGTGACACCATCATTGAAGTTTATCGTGAGACATACCTGTTAGTTTGGCAAAAAAACCCAAATATTGTACGCTACTCTTGACACAAACTTATAAGCACTTCTGGTTTTCCCTCAATCGTAGTTTTTTTCTTTTGAGTGTCTAATTTTGGTATACAAATTTGACTCAGATTTCGATTTTGATGTGGTACAAGGGTTAATTTGAAGCAGTTTTTTAATGTTATTTATAACGTATGTGTTTCTTACAAAGAACAAGACGATCATAACCAACTGGAGAGTCTGGAGGTCTGCGTAAACTCGTCACGGTTGCCGTATAGTTTGTCGAACATGATGATATCATGAAAACTTGTGAGACTAAATATGATAAAGTCATAGCATGAAATATTAAATTTTCACACTTCCCACATATTCTAAGTTTTTATTAAAACAGCGCTGTGTTATATAAACGCGAACATACCAATATTAATAAAACAAAGATTTGTGAGAGTTCAGTATGTTAATATAAGGTGAAATAAAATCCTTCGAGTAAGTTAGTGTTTACGTGCAAATCACTTGCAATTGACGCAGTTGTACACTTTTAAGGGTACAACTACAACGGGATAAGTTGTTAACGCGTATTTATAATTTCGATATTTTTACAAACCGGAAAGTTTCTAATTTAGAAACTTTTAACCGCTTGCTTGCTTGCTTTCATACAACCGTTTTTTTACCTACCTTTACAGACATGAATGGGTATCGATAACTAAACACGATAAATAAATAAAAAACAGATTTTCTCAACCCATACTTCCAGTAACAACACTAACACTACCAGAGGATGACCCAAAAAAAAAAACATCAAATCATTTTTATTTTTTCGTGTTTAGATATCATCACGTCTGCGGAGTTTCACTAGCTAATTTAATTCGATCCTGTAGGTAACATACTATTCAGAATTACAGAAACACTAATCATAGATTTATTTTGACCTTCCTAACTTGTTTTCTTAGAATTGATTGAAATAATTTGATTCGTTTTTTGTCTACGAATTGCTTTGAATAATCTTTTGCCAGGTAAAAAATAGACATAACACTCCAATATCACAACACATTATATACGAGTGGGCAGCAATCAAGGATATAAGGAGGGCAAAGCTCAACATAATTCAGGCCGATATTTGTGGGACAGTCTCTGGTAAACGCTGATGACAGGTGACTCTAATAATAACACGTTTTTATGTAGTAATAACTTGTGGTCTGTCATTACATTCCATGCATTCTAGCGACACAAACCATAGGATATCGTTTAATCTACTTTTATTGTGTGATTGAGTTACAAAAGTGTAACGTTTATTGTTAGTTAAAGTTTACTTTTGTGGGAGTTATAGTCAGGGTCAAAATAAATTATCTAGCAAAACTTCGCAGACTTTATGGGTATCGATATCTAAACATGATTAAACAAAAAATAAATTATGTTAAGTAATGTTTTTTTTTGTGGGGTCAGTTAGGGAGAGAGAGAAAGTTAAACTGCAGTTTGTGTACTCAAGTCAATTGAATTTTTTTTTTTTTTTAGTGTAAACTTCACAGACGTGATGTGTGTCGATATATAATTACGATAAAACAAAAGAAAAGAGATTTTCTCAACTCACACTTCAAGTAACAGCACTAAAAGCGGACATTTACCCTTTAAAAAATCCATCAATCTTTTTAATTTTATCGTGTTTAGATAATATCACGTCTGCAGTTTCGCTAGCTATTTTAATTTGACCCTGTAATTGTTAATTTTGTTTATTGTCCAATTCGCTGATATCGAAGCGTTTACTGAAGAAATTAGGTAGGAATCTTTTTATATGCATAATTAGACGTTTCAATACTTAAGACATATATTATTTTAAACCTAAATGTTGTATGTCACAAAGGACATCAACAACAATTTTAACATAAAAAATAGCGTTTTATAGACGTATTAAGTATCGTTGTTGCATAGTAACCATGCTGACCGAGCGGACTATTTCATGAAGACTACTTGGAGCACTAAATAAGATTTCATGGTCACAGTACAGGATAAAATATAATTAAATTACAACTGATTGCTACTCATACATTAAATCAAGTTTTGACCGTTTATTCCTAGTAAATGAACCTTCAGTTGACAATAAATTAGGTACTTACAAACCCCACAGCAACTAAAATTAGTGCTGTTGTATTAAAATCTTTAAGGCGAAGAATAATAAAATATAAATGTCCCACAGGTTAAGGCCCCGGCTCTCACGCTCGGGTCCAAATTCGGACCACGCACCGTAAGGATTATTCCTGCTTACAGTGCTCGGCCGCTATTCTTATTGGGCGAAAAAGGGTGGTCAGACATTGTAACAGAGCCTGAGAAATTTATGTAAGGTGAATCCGCAGCTGTAGCCCGCGAAATTCAAAATTTCTTACGTTTTTTGCTATTTCCAGGTCAGTGTCAGGTTGTATCTTGATGTAAATATGATTCGCGACTATAACAGATAATTATTTATTTTCAGAATTATAATCATTAAAATACATCTCTCTAAGTTAGATTTAAAAAGATGTTTAGGTAAACTTTAGACATCCAAAAAACCACAACTGGATGACCTAATTATAAGCTGATGATTCACAACTAGACTTTGATAAAATTGTCTGGAAGACTTGTTCGTCTGGCGGAGAAGTCATTAAAATAAATTGAATAATGGTCTAATTATGTTCTTCACATGACCGTTATGTGCATCTGAATGTAAGAAAAATAAGACAATATATTGGTTTGTGGTTGTATTTTGCAAAATCAATATATTTACACAATAGAGTTTCACCTTTCAAAATTTTCAATGCATTCAATAAGAATCTGATTCGGCAATTTTCTCGGTTTTTGTCTTAATTTTCTAAGAATTCAATTCAAACAAAATATATCTAGATTCAAATTCTTAGAATAGTAAACGATGTTTTCTTTCACTCATATCCAATCATAATTGAGAATTAAAAATAAATGTCTCACCCTAGACACTGAATCCTCTGTCTTCGAAGAACAGCCATCTTTTTATCAACACACCATACACAAACACCACATATCACTAAGTTTAATAAAACTGTCTTGTTTTCGCAACGTAAAAATCTTTCAACCAACGCCAACCAAAGGCTACAACGTTTTGGAAAATATAAAAGAAACCAACAAAAAGAGGCAAAGATTAGTAAGTAATGGGTTCAAGAACAATACCCAATGTGCACACAATCAGACAACACTTTATGCCTTCATACGTTGACATGTTATAATTTCATAGCTTTAAACGAGTAATTACAGCCGCGTGGATTCTTTGAAACTATGTTTTTCAGGGTACCGTAACGAAACGGAACGTGAGATTTTGATGTCTGTCTTTGCTAATGACCTGAGAATCCTGTTAATGCGAAATCGAAGTGGATGAGAGAATTCCCGTACCTTCCAACAATTGATGTACTTATAACAGAAGTTCTAATTTTCACTTCATCTTCTTTCGTGGCGCGAGTGTAAGACGTAGCTGTCAAGGTCACCAGCATAAAAATGTTGGCTTGTTTGTTTCAGGTGTTTTGCAGCGCGACACTATCTAGACATAAAAATAATCAAAGATGTTGCTTATACTGTTTGAGCCCGACAGGTGGCCACGTTTATTTCAGCGTCTAAGGCGTTGTTCAGATCGTCGGGGTGCAGGTGAACGGACATTTGGGACATACTCTTTCACCGATCATACACACTAAACTATTGTTTTTAAATAGCTATGCGGAGAAAGTCGCCGGTCAATATCTACCTACATACATACATTTTGCTTATGGTTACAACTGTATTTATCTTGATATTGGCTGCAAATGGCTTGATTAAGGTCCACACATATCAGGGCCGTGCCCGGGACGAGACATGGCCGTGGCACACATAGGGCCAGGCACTGGAGCTCCGTCGCGGGCCGGACACGGATGTGTGTGAACAAAAAATGTACATGTCACCACTTCATGATGTCACCGTATGATTATGAACTTCGTTAGTTTATAATCATCAGTATTATTTCCGTTAGATTATAAACTGTCGAAAAATTGTGAACTGCAATAAACCATTTACAATTTAACGCATTCATCATCGTTTCGATAGTTTTTATTCATTCAGATTTTTCAAGAACTAAGCCCTTTTAAAAATGTTATACTAACAGGGGATTTAAATATATATATTGGCTCCGAAAACTGCGATGCCGGGACCCAAGATTACCTTAATATCTGCTCATATCATGGTTTTCTCCACACTCACACATTGCCTACAATCAGAGCGTTTCCTGCCTCGATCATATGATGATCAAAACCAGCCTATCATATATTACGCTTGTTACTAACTCCACAATTACTGACCATCACGCTGTCCTACTTACCGTAAATTTAACGCTGCCTAAGCTAAATCGTCCCCAGACCGTGAGCACATTAAACGTAAACAAGCTCGAATATGATTTATGCAAACTAAATTTTTACCTAGTTTACAATACTGCTGACGCTAATTTGGCTTTATCGTACTTAATAAAACATGTCCAAAAAGCAGAGTTACGTAACACGACAGTTTCTGCAGTAAACAAGAAACTTTATAATATCAAACCGTGGATTAATCCTGAACTAATTCGGTGTAAACGACACAGAGATAAACTCCATCAAAAAACAAAGAGATACCCTGATAATCTAATAATTCAAACCACCTATAAAAGATACATGAATTTCTGCAACAATCTCCTAAAGAACTTAAAAAATAATTGCGATGAAAATGAATTAAATAAAGCAGGTAACAATAGTAATCAACTTTGGAAACATATTAAAAATGTCACTAATATGTCTAAACAGCGTGAATCTAATTCAAGTTTATTGCTTACTAATCCTTCACCACTCTTGTCAGCTAACAATGTAAATAACTTTTTTGTAAATGTTGGAAAAACTCTTGCCAAACAGATTCCGAAACATTGTAACCCGAAATCCTTTGCTATGCTGGACACCGATGAAGATGAAATAAACCGAATCATTTCTGGGCTAAAAGATAACTGTGCAGTTGGATGGGATAGTATAAGCAATAAGATCCTTAAACTCTTTAGGCGTATTTTGGTACCTCCTTTAACGCATATATTTAGAATCTGTCTTTCCGACGGAATTTTCCCTAGTTGTCTAAAAAAAGCAGTTGTGATCCCTATCTTTAAATCTGGAAATAAAGAATTAGTTAATAATTATAGGCCAATATCCATACTCCCCTCGATATCAAAAATAATATGTGTGTGTGAATGTGTGTGTTGTGTTATTATTATTATTAAAATATTAGAGAAAATTATAAAAAGTAGACTAGTTAATTACCTAGAAAAAAACAACTGCCTAACCCCTGCGCAATTGGGTTTCAGAGCCAAACTATCGATAGCCCAGAACTCGGCAAACGAAACCAGACCCTGGGAGTCTTCCTTGATTTAGCCAAGGCCTTCGACACGGTGTCTGTTTCTGTTCTTCTAAACAAATTAGAGACCATAGTGAATAAGGGGAACGCCGCTGAAACTATTTGCTGACTATTTAGGGGGCCGGTACCAATGTGTTAGAATAGATAATACTACGAGCGATGAGCAGAAAAATACTGGTTTTGGTGTTCCTCAGGGGAGTATTCTGGGTCCCACGCTATTTCTGACTTATATTAACGACTTGTGTAGTCTTAATATTCCAGACGACAAAATTATATCTTATGCCGATGACACGGCGTAAATATTTACCGCTAAAACCAGTAGCGAATTGTTTGAATTCGCTCAACTAGGTTTTAATACTGTAACTAATTGGCTTCAAAGCAATTTACTAACATTAAATGCTGACAAAACAAAATATATTAAATTCTCCATGCGCAAGCCTCAACTTAACATTACTAACCCTCATCTGTGTGCCCATCAATGAGGAAACCGTACAGTCAACATGTGTAATTGTCCTTTTATCCTCAAAACGAGCAACTTAAAATACCTTGGGGTAATATTATAGATGACACTCTTTTAGAAAACATATTGAAAGTCTAGTTAAAAGAGTGCGCAAACTTGTATGTTTTCAAAAAAATTACGTTCATTTGCAGGTTCAAAAAAAAAAAAAAAATCAACCGACTTCCAAAAAAAAACACTACAAAGTGAAAAATAACTTTAATTTCGGAAGTCGGTGTCTTTGGATCTGTATTTTAGTTTTTTGCCACCGACTTCCGAAATTAAAGTTATTTTTCACTTTGTAGTGTTTTTTTTGGAAGTCGGTTGATTTTATTTTTGTAAAAAGTTTTTATTTTTCACTTTTTAGTGGGTCAGTTTGTAATTTATCGAATTATCAATAGCCTAATGTCAAATGCTCATCACCTTTTACAAAATATTGGCATTCCCGATGCAGGGGCGTTAATTGTTGAGGAGTTCTCCTGGTAAGAACCAGGAGAACTGATGGTGACTTTACCATATGCATTTTGACGAGCATAAATTGCTTATCAACCATATTAAAGTGCCTAATCGAATCGCAACAGTGAAATACTTATTATTAAGTAGTTCCGGTGGCCATCTGTGGTCTTCATTATCAGTTCCACTTCACCAAATGGTGCTTATCGAGTGCAAATGCATGAGTTACTATAAAAAATACTAAAATCCATATAGGTGTGCCTATAAAAATTGAGGATTGCCCTCGATTTCCATGGGATTCCCTCATCAGATTCTGATTTGGTGGCAATGGGACCACCTCAGGAGCATACCCTTCCAAACAAAAAAATAATTTTCAAAATCCGTCCACAATTGACGGAGTAATCGGTGAACATACATAAAAAAAAAAAAAAAAACACAGCCGAACATATAACCTCCTCCTTTTTGGAAGTCGGTTAATTAATCACACAAGTTTATTTGACCCTATAATTCAATATTGTATCACTTCTTGGGGTGGCGCACCAAAAACTAATTTACTTCCTCTGGAAAGAGCTCAGAGAGCAATTATAAAGGTAGCAAACTTCCATCCCTTCTTCTTTCCCACAGATTTACTATACAATATTAGTTTTTGTATATGCGAAACCTGAAACACGTGTCTAGTATTTTTGTGTAAAGAATCTATGTACAAAATTTCAAAACTGTATCATGAATATTCACAAAGTTATAAGGTTGTTATGTTACCGGGTTGTCCGTACAAAAACACGCTAACGGCGCCTCCGCGCCTCCAGGGTCGTCTTGCGCTCATTGTTAATAATTTGACAGTAGGTACCTAACAGTACGGCGATTGTATTGTAAGTAATTAAATGGTGATAACATTTTCCATCGCACCTAAATATTTTCGGGACAAAATATAACATGGTGTAAAAATTATTGAAATCGATTCAGTTCCTTATTCTGAACAAACTATATTCAGGTTTCGTATATACTAAAAATAATGTTGTATAAATCCTGCAGCGTACAAACGGTTTCGCCAGCTTTTCATTATGCACTTAGTATTAAAACAGCACACTATGCTTACCTACAATGCTGACAATACTAACAAGAGACGGAATGATATTATAGTATGCTTATCTAATGCAACCTCAAAACATGTATTTGTAGAAAGATTTTTTACATTCTTAGGCCCATTTCTGTACAATAGATTAAATAGAAAACTTTAGTATCTATAAACTAAATTACTTTAGCTGTAAAAAAATTATACACAAATATTTACTAACCATAGATTATGCACAGTCAGAAGATCTACTTGTTCTCTGCAAATAGAACTGCTAACATGCTATTTTATTATTTACCTACGTTTTAATTTTAGTTTTTACTTTATAGTAATTGTTAATTTATTACAGTATTTATCTATGCACTTTCTAGCCTGAAGCACAGGTTCAACCTAGTTCAGGCAAATGTGCTCTATTTTAATTGTTAAGGTATTTATTGTACATGTGACCCTTTTATAAATAAACGATTATTTGATTTGATTTGATTTTGATTCTAACGATGGGAAACCGACAAATCGTGAACTGTTATCAAACTTGCTTGCGACGTAACGCACCTTGCGCTAATACTAAATAGCCTGCCAGCTGCGAGCAACTTGGAAGAAGCGTTCGCCGGCCGCTGCCGTGCACCACTCGCTTCGCTCGCTCGGCTCGCAATCACAGTTCGAACCAAGATGATAGTGTAATCTGATTACAATCGTTTGTTCTCAGGTAAAGGTTGCATAGTAAAAAGGGTCATTGATAAATTACTGATTCATGAATGAATGAATAAATAAATAATTAAATCCTACAACTTAGACACACGTTGAGCAGCTGATTTTATTACGTATGCGATATTTATAGGGTGATCACTTAATACAAATAAAGTCGTATGGCACAGTCGTCACGCGTGAACAAAATTTTAATATATTATTATATAAATATAATATATAAATATATATAATATATATAAATATATATAATTAGATAAATATTTTTTGTATTTTTGTTGACGTGACAACATGCGTGAAATTATGAAGAATACATACATCTTTGAGACATTTATTTCAGCCGCCTGGGACTAGGCTCTTAAAAACCTTAAGGAAGATCCGCTAAGGTAGCCCGTGAAATTCAAATTTTATTACGTTTTTTGCAATTTGCAGGTTAGTTACAGGTTGTATGTTGATCTAAATATGATTCGCGGCCATAACAAATATGACTTTAGAGAAATATAATTATCAGAATCAGCATTACAAATTTCCAGACTATTGATATCTTCGCTTTTCCAGCTGATAAATTTAGAGGCCTTGTTCGTGGAACTGTTTTGGATATTGCTCCATAATATTTTTAGCTCTTAGTCTATATTTTTATAATGTCTTGTTTTTATTTTTTATTTTACATGCCTTTTTAGTGTTTAGTTTTAACAATAACATAATAATATAGTTTAATTGAACTTACTTAATTGTAAGCGACCATCGCATTAGTTTATAAGTTGTTTTTATATTATGTGGAAAATGTCTACATTTACTCACTCTAAAGCTCAAATTTTATGTATTATTGTAATGAGTAACTGTTTATTTTCCCAAATAAATAAAATAAAATAAAAATAATCTGCCTGCTTTTTTCCAACTATTTTGGGGTCGGCTTCCAGTCTTACCGGATGCAGATGAATACCAGTATTTTACATGGAGCGACTGCCCATCTAACCTCCACAGCCCAGTTACTGGGTAACACGAGACCCCTTGGTAAGACTGGTTGTCAGACTTTCGGGCTTCTGACGACCCGTAACAACTGTCAAAGATCTACAAATAACAGCCGGGATCAACGGCTTAACGTGCTTTCCGAGGCACGGAGGGGTCTTGGTATGTTAAGGTGGTCACCCATTCAGGGACTAACCGCGGCAGACGTAGCTTAACCTGATCTATCGACCCGTGTTGCTGTTATTACTTAGCCACATCATTTAATGATATAACCATGTGAATCCTCCACCGGCCATATTAAAAATTGCCACACCGACTACAGCAGTCGCATGTCGCGATCCATCGACACGTATGAACAAAACCGTATCAGCATACAACAATGGCCGCAGATCTATTATCAAGCACATAATGAAACGTTTTTTGCACCATGACTGACCTTCAGCGTACCATGGTGTTGGTGATATCCTATTTACTTTTAACCGACTTCCAAAAAGGAGGAGGTTATTTATGTTTGTCTGTATGTTTTTTTTTTGCCGATTTCTACGTCAATAGTAGACGAATTTAGATTTTTTTTTTGTTTGAAAAGGTATTCTCCCGAGGTGGTCCCATTGTCATCAAGTCAGAATCTGTATGTCAATTCTGTAACCATCTCACCGTGAAAACATAAGTGAAGTGAGCGTGGAGTGAACTGTCAGTGTCATCCCACCTGATGAGTATATAAGTGTCTAAACATAGCAGCGGCGAGGTGTCAATTTTTGTATGAGAGAAGCCGAAGCGAAGCCGGTTTAAATTACTTACTTATCAATAAAGTAAAAATTAATTAATTAGCTTAAAAATAAGTCTTTCCTGTATTCAATTTTTACATTATAAATATCGCCAAGTAGTAGAACCAAAAAGACGCATCACTACACAAACAAAACTTTTTTGTTTGTTATTTCAATTCAAAGCTAATAGCATAGGCATTTTTGTTGTTTGAATGTTATAGTGAATTAAACACCCGTAGTGTAAATATATTTTTTGGCAATAGTAGTCATTAATGACTGCCATTTTTCAATAGCGGTAGAGTTGTTGATGCAAACCTCCGAAGGGAAGCCGGTAGGAATCGTGTTATATGGTCCTTTCGCCACTGAAACATAGTAATGTTTAAGGACTAGTCTAGGAAAAAAGTAGATAAAAACAAAATTGAGTTTCTGATTGAATTTCTGTTTTGCAATTTTATTTAAAAACCTCCTAATTAGTAATGTTTAGACACTTAAATACTAGCTTTGAAATAATATAAAATGATCAGCAGAATTAGCATAAAAAAATATGATTAAAAATCTCGATTATGATTGTAAATGTAATGCTTGGTCAATCCCTAGCATTAGTGAGATGACACTGACAGTTCAATCTACGCAAGATTTCACGGTGAGATATTTACAGAATAGCACTACTGATAAGGGGATCCCATGGAAATCTTTTAAAATGTATAGGCTCACCTATAGCGATTTGGTTATTTTTTTATTGTAAGCATGCAGTTGCACTCTGAAAGCACCATTTAGTGAAGTGGAACTGATGATGAAGACCACAGATGGCCACCGGAACTACTTAATAGTAAGTATTTCACGGTTTCGATTCGATTAGGCACTTTATTATGGCTGCTTAGCAATTCATGCTCGTAACAATGCATATGGTGAAGTCACCATCAGTTCCAGTTCTCTCAATTAACGCTTAAATATTGCTTTTCCTGATGCAGGGGATCAGGAAAAGCAATACATTGTAAAAAGGCGATGAGCAGTTAACATTAGAGTGGGGGCCGTTACCTCTTGGCCACCGGTGGAAACGGCCCCGACTTATCGAGTGGTCGTGCCTTCGAACCCAGGCAGGCGCTTAACTTTGTGTAAATAATTTCATCACCACTGCTCTCAAAACGGAGAAGGAAAACATTGTGAGGAAAACGGTATTTCCTAGAACCAAACTTTCGAAGACATGTGACATCCACCAACCCGCACTGGGCCCGTGTGGTGGATTACAGCCCACTCCCTCTCGCCGAGGATGCCTGTGTCCCAACAGTGGGGACATTATAGTCTGATTAAGTAAGTAATGAGAATGACAGAGGACACAGAACCCAAAAGTGAAATAGTATAACATACATAAACTCACGCCTTGTTCCCATGGGGGTAGGCAGAAACTATAGAACGCCACCTGCTACGCTCCTTACATACTCCTTTTGCTTCGCCTACGTTCATACACAGACAGCCAAAATTGCTTCACAAGCACGAAAAAATCACAATCTTGTCAAGCAATTTTGACCGTCTAAGAGACCCCATTAGACTGCGATCGAATTCGGTCGTAAAGCGATAGCTATCTATGTCGAGACTGCAGGCCCTGGGGGCCGATCGCGCTAATTTTGAACGTTAATACCACAACCAAAAACGTTCCGTTCAAACGGTAATTACGTTGAGAAATAGTGCGATCGGCCCCCTGGTCTGGTCTTGTGGTATAACATACTGAGCTGGTTTTTAAATACCAGTGACCGTATTATTGTTTCTTACATTTATTGAGCATAAAACAGCAAAATAATTATTTGTGCTAATATCACTTGTAACACCGTCAAACTAGCTATTAAATGCGCACATATTCTTTAGTTATTTCGCCATTAAATTGCCATTACGATGAATCAAAGATAGTAAAAAAAAAATTAAACTTCAAGAGGCAAAACAGTATGTACACAGTACTACTTTGGAGAAATTTGACAGTTGTACTGGCGACTAGCGACTGTTCAAATTGTACAAACATTGTCTGGCGAAATATTAATTTTGTTTTTATGAGGTTGATGTTACTAGAATAGAATCAAGTACCTAAATGACGTTAGCATACTTATTCTTACTAGGTACCTATACGCTTTTTAAAGTGATATATTAGGTAATTACTAGCTTCTACCCCCGGCTTCGTCAGCGAGAAATTTCTTGTTCCTCCGACCCACCGCGTCGCATCGCATCGCACCGCCCGCGCTATTAGGTACTTCGTTTTCGCTTAGCGATTTTTCTGACTTTTTGTATTTTTGCTAGGCTCCTAAGGGTCTTAGCTTGATGTTAAATAGCCTTTACCTACCTTAAGAATTGGGATATCAAACGTAAAAAGAATTTTTCAAATCCAACTGGTAGTTCCGGATAATGCGCATTCAAACAAAAAAATAAAATCAAAAACTAAAACCCGACTACTGAAAAATCACGCTCTAAAAAGTATGAAACAAGAAAATATTCTCCTCTGAAATTATTATGTACAAACTATTCAATATTTATCGTCTATTAAATTAACAACTTACACGTAATATATTTTAATGTATTTAATACATATTCATAGTGATGTCCAGAGACAGCCGTGGTCACCTCATTTGTCAAATTATGACAAGTAGTTTAGAAGTAATGAGGGAACAGATGAACATACATACATAAATATCGGTCAAAATCATAACCCTCTGTTTTGCTTCGCCATAGTCGGAAAAAAAAAACAGTCTTTGATTAGATAGTGTGTCGCGCTGCAAAAGAACTACAACAAACAGGCCACTTTGATAGACTGGTGTGCGTGACAGCTACGACTTACACTCGCGCCACGTCATTGTGTGTAAAAAATAGCGTCCAACAGTTTGCGGCCAAAGGTTGGACGACATTTTTTTAGACAAGTTTACAGCTTTGACTGTCTATCTAGACATATTATCTTTGATATTAGTATAGATGGCAGACTAAATAAAAAGTTAAGTACGTACATCTTTTGCTTATTTACCTTTAATTATGCATGACGGTTACTTAAAGTCGAATGAATAATGTAATAATTAAATAATAATAAGTGATGGTCGATAAAAACTTCAAATGACTTAGGTACAGACGCCAGCAGGTCAAGCTACCCGAAACTGTCAAATTTTCCCAATCAACCTTGAACCTTATGCAGTAGGATAAAGTTGAAAATCTATTATAGAAATTTGACAGATTGTAGTAGATGTGCTGATGTAGATTGTTGATGTGCTGGCGTCTGTACATACATAAACTCACGCCTTTTTACCATGAGTGTAGGCAGAAACTACAATGTACTTAAACAAAATATTATAATATATTTTTAAAAGAGTCAGTCTTACCAAGGGCTATAGTATTACCCAGTTACTGGGTGCAGGTCAGATAGGCAGTCGCTCCGTGTAAAATACCGGTATTCAGCTGCATCCGGTTAGACTGCAAGCCGAACCCAACATAGTTGGGAAGAGGCTACGCAGATTGATTTTTAAAAGAGTAACGGTGGAGTTTCTTGCCCATTCTTCTCCATACGATACTATCTATTGGAAGGGGCGACTAGAAGCAATTCTATTTTTTTGTAAGTTATGTCGTTCAAAAGTGGCTTTTATGTGTCTACTAGCTGCACCCCGCGGTTTCACACTCGTAAGTCTCGATTCCGTGGGAATATCGGGATAAAAAGTAGCCTATGTCTTATTCCAGGGTGTCAGCTACCTCCATACAAAATTTTGTTAAAATTGGTCCAGCCGTGTGTGCGTGAAGAAGTAACAAACACACACTCACAAACTTTCGCCTTTATAATATTAGTGTGATTTGAAACAAATAATTTAACTTTGACTTTTACAGAACGCCACCTGATACGATCCTTACACACTCCTTTTGCTTCGTTTACACATACATAATCAGCCTTTAATATCCCCACTGCTGGGACACAGCCCTCCTCTCTGTGACTGCTTAGTTTACGTTCATAAATCTGGTCATACACGCACGCCGGTCGCGAGTGTTTAGCCCCGGCGTTTCCACTCACATCTGCCTTGTAAATATCTTTTGTTGGTCGCTTTTCATTCATCCTCAACAACACAAATGTTTGCTGCAAAAATTAGGCAGCACTGTCCTCTTATCTGCTAATATCAACAAATTGCATGCATTCTAATGCACGTTGGTGGTGACAAGCGGGCTAATAGATTTTCAACTTTCGGTGTAAGGAGCCGAGCGTTGAAAATCCAATCCGCTTTTCTTTCGCCTAGCGTTAGTGAAAACGGGCACAAAACTGTCAGCCAAATGTGGCTGTAAGATAAATACCTACTTTTGACCATGTTCTACAGTAGTAGGCATTTTAGGGCTAACTAACTACTGTCCGCGGCATCGCCCGCGTACACACATACATACATAATCAGCCTATAATGTTCCCACTGCTGGGACACAGGCCTCCTCTTTCTGTGAGAGAGAGTGGGCCGTAATTCACCACGCGGGCCCAGTGCGGGTTGGTAGATGTCACATGTCTTCGACTTTTTTAGTTCTAGGTCATGCCGGTTTCCTCACAATGTTTTCCTTCACCGTTTTGAGAGCAGAGGTGATGAAATAATGTACACGAAAACAGTACAACGAAAGTAAAGCGCCCGCGTGATTTACCTAAAATAAAAGTAAGCCTAAGTTACTGCTTATAACAACAGCTATCTGCCAGTGAAAGTCCCGTCAAAATCGGTCCAGCCGTTTTGGAGATAAGCCGGAACAAACAGACAGATAAGACAAAAGTGTATTTTTTTTACCTAGTAAAAAGCTCTTTATTTTAACATTACAAACAGACACTTCTATTTTATTTATTTAATAATAATCGTTTATTGGGAACAAAAAACAAACAATGTTTAATGATGATTTTTGCAATAGTCAAAGCTTGTGGCGCAGCTACCAACGCCCGACTCCTAGTAAGAGGGTAGGTTGTTCCAAGACTATTTTTTTGTAAACGTTGCCCCACACTAGAAATTTCTGCTGTATCGTGGATGCGTTTACAAACATTTAAACTCACATAAACAAACAGCCAGACCCGGAATAACTACTTGTAGTTCACAAGCAGTCAAATATTTGTTCCGTGCGGGAATCGAACCCGCGACACAGCGCAGCAGTCAATCGCTAAAGCACTGCGCCAACCGTGCCGTGTCGTCGTTTTAAATGACATAACAAAGGTAAAGTATTTTTACAAAACTTTAAAGATAAGAAAAAAATAAAGTTGAGTAGTATAGATGAGGGTGTGTATTTTGTGTCGTGTGTGTTTTCCGAGATGTTACAATAACACAAGTTTTTCATATAAGTGATTTTAGTAAAATGTCGTTTTTTTTCTTGCATTCACAGGTGACACAATAGATGTAGATATTTTTATTTAATCTATTAAATGATAAATGATTTTTATTTCTGTAAGTAGGTTTGTACAAACACTTTTACACGTCAGTCATATTTTTAAAACTAGATGAGGTCGGCGTTTCCTATCTGACTACTCGGAGAAGGCCGAAACAAACTCAGAGGTCACAGTCTCTTTTAAAGTCCAGACATACACTTGGTCAGATCATGTGAAGGCCATGTAGATTGGTGTCTGAAATGGTCTTTTGAGGAAAGAACCACACAGATTGAGTGGACCTGACCAGTCAGTGCACGCATTTGTCAGTAATCGTGCAGCTGTACTCAGAACTTAAGGAGCTCAACGATGCGACGATCAATACCAAAGAAAGGACATTTGGGTAGGCCGCATAAATGACTCAAACTGCCAGACCATGATTAACACTAACTGAGAATAAAAGACAAAGTGAAAATAAAAATAAAAGAGCAATAACCCACATACTCTTCACATTCACAATAATTAAAATAATATAATACTTTACAAGTAAATATTCATGTTTGAAATATCACTGTATGTAAAATAATAAAAGTTAGCAAAAAACATCAAACAATAAAAAAATAAACCACTTCAATAAGTAAAAATTGGAGCAGCTCAATCAGCCTTTTTGTCCTCAATATAATCTTTAACGGTATAAAAGGCTTTCTGGCACAACTTACGTTTAATGAATGATTTGAATTTATTAAGGCTTAGATCTTGAACTATTATATTAGGTAAGTATATATTTTTGAGCTTCTCATGTAGCTAAAATAGCGACGCGCGAATGGCAGTTGTACGAGGCTTAACATACACAAACTCGATCAGAACGGCGTCTACTGCTAGATCTAACTTGCTCATATTAAACAGATAGCAAACTTAAACCGTAACAGAACGTCGTCTTCAGAGCTCCTAAAGAGCTGCGACAATCCCTCTCAATCAGTTGACATGGTAAATGACTTCAAAATTGGTTGGGCAGCCTTGACCTAAACGGTCATCGATTATGTTTGCATTATCGCCATGATGAGGCAGCATAACATGCCTACATAATAGCTATTTAACTATAAATACATAACACAGAGCATTTCCAGACTGGCCAAACGGGTTTCATACCAATATGATATTATCTTAGATGAGGCTAATACTTGAGGGACCGGTTTCTTTGATCTATCGTCTTCGCCATTTAGTATTAGATAATGTGAAACCGGTTATAATAATAACATAAAGGTGTATTTGCGTTTTGTTGATGTATATGTGACGATCGTTTAAGCAACATTTCTTGTGTCCAAATTTGAAAGAAAAGAAAGAAAGAAAAATAATTTTATTTGTCACAGAAACACGTGCAAGATATATGAAAACATAAACTGGTAAAACAAACCTGGTATTTGAAGCGTAAACGCCACTGCGTTAATAAAATTATTACTTTTTTGGAAGTATACGAGGGCGGCACTGAAAATTTCGGGAATCAAGGAAGTGACACAACATTACTATTTAAAAATGTATTTATTGCTTTTCGAAGTATTCTCCGCGAAATTTGACACATTTTTCCATACGATGGAACCAATCATTGAAGCAACCATTCCATTCGGAAGTTGGGGTCTCCAAAATGGCCGTTTTGTAGGCATCCACAGCTTCTTCAGGTGATGAAAATCTCTGTCCACGCAATTTATTCTTTATTTTAGGGAAAGTATAGAAATCATTAGGGCTTAGGTCGGGGCTGTACGGCGGATGGTCTAATAATTCTAAGTTTTCTTGCTCTAAAAACTCTTTTGTTCTGTGCGCGGTGTGAGAACTCGCATTGTCGTGATGGAGGATGATGCGGCGGTTGCAGTTCTCTTTACGGAGTTCAAAAACGACCTGTGACAAACAAATGCTAGCATACCATTCTGCATTAACCGTTCTTTGTCCCTCAAGAGGAATAGTCGTAACATAACCGGTTTTGGAGACAAATGTGGCCACCATTTTTTTTGCAACTCTCCGTGAACGAACAATTTTTGTTGGCTTTAACTCATTTTCGAACACCCAAACTCGTGACTGGTTTTTTGTTTCGGGTTCGTACGCGTATATCCAGGATTCGTCACCTGATACAATGTTGTATACAGCATTTGAGGATCCTGCGTGGAATCTTTCGAGAGTACTGACGCACCAAGTAACGCGAGCCGCTTTTTGCTCTTCACAGAGCGAATGCGGTATCCATCGGGAAAACAACTTTTTTACACCTAATTATTTGTTGTATAAGATTATTTGTATTTGACTCATGCCAATGTCTAAAGTTGCCTGAATTTCGCGGTATGTCACATGTCGATCTTCCTCTATCAGCTTACGCACAGCATCTACGTTTTCTTGGGTGACTGCAGTTTTTGGACGACCTTGACGGGGATCATCACTGAGCTTGACACGTCCACGTTGAAATTCAGCAAACCAGCGATAAATTGTGGTTTTGGATGGGGCTTCATCACCAAATGCAGAAATCATCCGGTCAACACACTGTTTTTGTGTTAAATCAGTTCGAAAGTCATAATAAATCATCGCTCTTGAATTTTCTCGAGTCAATTCAATTTTCTCAACGACTAAACAAGTTTGACAAAACCTTGTGACAAGACCGAGAATCTTTTTTTAAATAAATAAATGGTATTCGATTTTTAAAACCAAGGAGTTTTCAATTAAAAAGATTTTAATATGACAGGAACAGTGGAAATATTCCATTCCCGATACTTTTAGTGCAGCCCTCGTATCAGAACACTAAATTGGCGCAAACGCGTAGTCGTTAAAACCCGCCCTTATACGTGTGAGACTGTAGGCGTGCGTACATTTGTAATGTGACCACAATTTTTTCTCACAATCAGTGTGACTAATTTAATAAATAAACAATGTTTTATATAATTATACTAGTAAAGAGAGTTCCAAAAAAAAAAAACACTATAAAGTGTTTGGATCTGTATTTTAGTGTTTTGCCACTGAAGTCCTTTTTTTTACATTATAGTGGGTCTGTTTGTAATTTATCTAAGTTACAATAACCTAATGTCAACTGCTCATCACCTTTTACAAAATATTTATTTTCCGATGCACAGGCGTTAATTGTTGAGGAGTTCTCCTGGTAAGAACGTAACGTAAGAACCAGGAGAACTGGAACTGATGGTGACTTCACCATATGCATTGTGACGAGCATAAATTGCTTAGCAACCTTATTAAAATGTCTAATCAAATCGCAACCGTGAAATACTTATTATTAAGAAGTTCCGGTGGCCATCAGTGGTCTTCATCATCAATTTCACTTCACTAAATGGTGATTTCCGAGTGCAAATGCATGAGTTACTATAAAAAATAACCAAATCGCTATAGGTGTGCCTATAAAATTTGAAGAGTCCCCTCGATATCCATGGGATCCCCTTTAAAACCATAACCCATTCAAACAAAAAAAATAATTTTCAAAATCGGTTTACAATTGGCAGAGAAATCGGTGAAAATACATTTAAAAAAACAAACATACAAACATACATACGAATTACGACCATATAACTTCCTCCTTTTTTGAAGTTTGTTAAAAATTGGGGTAGAGGGAATTTTCCATCGGCAGCTTTTCTTATTCAGGAGCCTTATGAGTGTGATGTGTGATGAGTTACCAAAAAAATGGTTCAGAACACAATGACACAATGAAGGGTTCCGTAGTTGGGATGAATTTATCTCAAGAACCAACTTAACATTGCAGTTGAAAAACTTGTTCCCCCATTCATTCCAATTGCAAATGTAAGTTTGTACGCACAATATTCAGTGATTAACCATGTTTATAATTAAGACCATAGACTAATTCTTATAGGTTTTCCTGTAAAGTATAGAACTATTCTCTGTATTTTGTTCAAAATTTTAGGCCCAGCAGTTTCGGAGATTAGGGTGGTCAAGTGTCTATTTTCTTTAATATCTTTAACAATTATATTTTAAAATCTCAATTTTATTTGAAATCCTCATGACAAGCCTTTTCATTTGATATGTCAACCGGCACAGTTAGTAATAAAAAATAAAAAAAAACTATTTCTCCCCCAAAAGTGAACCCCATATTCAAAATTCATTTATTTACGTTACACGTCCGTGATTGGGTCACAGAAATTCATTTGTACCAAAATTCATCTTAATCGGTCCAGTAGATTCGGAGAAAATCGGCTGTGATAGATGGACAGACACACGAGTGATGCTATAAGGGTTCCGTTTTTTCCTTTTGAGCTACGGAACCCTAAAAACGATGATAAAACGAACTCTTACCTACAAACAGCAGCGTTAACACTAATTCCCACGTTTTTAACATCTAGTTAGACCAAGCGGTTTAGCCTGTCCGTGGTCTGTCAGTGAGACAATTTAAGATTTTTATTAAGTAGATCGCTTATCTCTTATGTCCAAGAATTACACGCTACCTTTAGGGGGTCCGAAGAGCACGACGTCCATCGCTTTGAGCGCGAGTTTTTGTTTGTGTATGGGATCCTTGATGCCCAACACGTTGCTCAGGTACTGCATGTTGTTTACTGCCAATCTGTTTGGAAATAAAAGGGTTAAAAGAGTGATGATTTTTATATCATTATAATTATGTAAATAACAAAAGGTATTTACATTCGTCAACGCCCTAGGAGGACTTATAGTGACCTAATTGGTGATGTTCTTCAGAAAGGTCAGGTGCGTAGTACTCGCAACCGGGTAAAGGAGTATGTAAAGAGCGTAGCAGGTGGCATTCTATAGATTCTACCTACCCCCATAGGAAGCAGGCATGAGTTTTATGTATGTATGTAAAATTATACAAATGATTAGTGTCATCAAAAGCCCATAAAAGTTGTTTACTAGACACAGAGATGCAGGATTGAAAGTTTCCAAAGCTTCCTCTCTCCTACTATTTTGGTGTGCCCGACAAGGTCCATAATGATCTCATAGATTTTTAAGTTACCACCTAAGTTACATTGTCGTATGCAATAAACGATTGAGTCTTGAGTGTGCTGAGAAGTCATCAGTATTATGTCGTTGGCAAAAGGACTCAGTCTTGAATATTATGGTCGCAAACACGACTACTGGGCTTGGGGTCTTATGTTCGATTCGTATGTCGGGCAAAGTATAATTTAGGGTTTTTATAATAGGAATTAGGGGCTTGTGGCTAAGTAATAACATTCGCAAGGGTCGGTCGATCAGGTTAAGCTACGCTTGCCGCGATTGGTCCGTGGATGGGTGACCATCTTTACCAAGATCCCTCCGTGCCTCGGAAAGCACGTTAAGCCGTTGGTCCCGGCTCTGTCATTTGTGCATCTTTGCCAGTAATTACGGATCGTCAGAAGCCCGAAAGTTGACAATCAGATTTACTAATGGTATCGTATTATCCAGTAACTGGGTTGTGGAGGTCAGATAGGCTGTCGCTCCATTTAAAATACTGGTATTCAGCTGCATCTGGTTAGACTGGAAGCCGACCCCAAAATAGTTGGGAAAAGGCTAGGACATTGATTGATATTAGGAATTTTTAAGTAGCAGTCCGGAGTCTGGATCTGCGTCAGGTTGGTGGCAAAAGGCTCGTCACCTATGTAACCTCATGTAGTGGTTGGTACCTCATGTAGTGGTTGGTACCTCATGTAGTTGTTGGTACCTCATGTAGTTGTTAGTAACCCATGTAGTTGTTAGTACCTCATGTAGTTGTTGGTACCTCATGTAGTTGTTAGTACCTCATATAGTTGTTGGTACCTCATGTAGTTGTTGGTACCTCATGTAGTTGTTGGTACCTCATGTAGTTGTTAGTACCTCATGTAGTTGTTGGTACCTCATGTAGTTGTTTAATTGCCGTTCACGATCCTTGCGGGAGTATCTTTTCCTGTAGGCTATAGCCCATGTCATTGAAGCCCAAGTGAACTGATATTATCAATGATGACAGGGGGAAGGGGGGTCTGTGCTGAAAATCAGAAGCTAAACTAAGTATGTTCTAAAAACTTCAACCACTTTAGCTTTAACTGCCCTGTTGGTGTCGTGGTCAGAAGCACGACTGCTGAGTGTGGGGTCCTGGGTTCGATTCCCAGCTCGGGCAAAGTGTTATTGGGTTTTTCCTATTAGGAATTTCTCAGTAGCAGCCCGGAGTTTAGAAGTTGGTAGTGTGACACCGTCGTACCTCGGTGTGTCACCGTTGGTTCTGCGCCTGATCTCTCCCCGCGTGGCGTCGGATTGCCGTCCCATCGGACTATGAGAATGAGGGAAGAAAGAATGCACCTGCCCCTGCGGGCACTTTTGTGCAAATTCGGTTTGAAGGACTATGTTCGTACGACATTAGGAGCCCAATCGACATCCAAGGGTCATGCAAAAGTAGATAACCCGGTTATGTCAAAGATGACAACGGGCTTGTCATCACGCCACGTGCCGCAAATTCTCAGGCAAATAATAATGGAGGTAGACTGTATACAATTTTGACAGGAGCTTTCCCCAGTTAGATAAACTTGGCTTGAGTGACAGTTGCTCCATTTAATTTTAAACGAATATTTACCTGCATTTGTCTGTAATTAAATATTTTTATTGTTTGATTTCAGTGTCGGTATTGATATTAGTCATGCTTACTCCTACCAAATCAATCGATCTGCCTAGCCTTTTCCCAACTATGTTGGGGTCGGCTTCCAGTCTAACCGGATGCAGCTGAATACCAGTGTTTTACATGAAGAGACTGCCTATCTGACCTGCACAACCCAGTTACTGGGTAATACGATACCCCTTGATAAGACTGGTTGTCAGACTTTCGGGCTTCTGACGACCCGTAACGACTGTACAAGATCCAAGAATGAAAGCCGGGACCAACGTCTTTACGTGCTTTCCGAGGCACCGAGGAGTCTCGGTATGTAAAGATGTTCACCCATCCACGGACCAACCCCGGCAAGCGTAGCTTTACCTGATGGATCGACCCGTGCGGCTGTTATTACTTAACCACGAGTTCCTCCCACCAAATATAAGTAGAATAATCAGAAAAGTACTACTAAATATTACTACTGCTTTCCTAAGACCTCATCATTATCTGCCTTTTTCCAACTAAGTTGGGGTCGGCTTTCAGTCTAACCGGAACCAGCTCAATACCAGTAAATTACAAGGAGCGAAAGCCTTGGAATATGAGCTCTGAATGCAGTAGTAAAAGATTAGCCAGACGGTAGATAAGTTACGCGGCTGACTGTTCAGGATGCGCCGGACAAAAGTTTAGTAGCGACACTCGTAGAGGCTCTTTTATTACGATAATCCCTGCGCCCGATGGGATTTTCCATCGGAAGAACTTCCAAACAAAAATTCATCCCCTTTTTATTACAAGCTTTTATTTAACTTGCAATGATCGAGTATGTAAGTTGTCCGATTCAAAATTTGCAGACAATTTTTCGGCCACTTGTTGGTATCCGATTAAGCTGTAATTTGGCATATTTATGTAAGTCTTGTGACAATGCAATATAATGATAGAATTTTCAAAAATCCTCTAGTGCTAGTTTTTTTCGCTCTACAGGGTCAAATTAAATTAACTAGCGAAACTCCGCAGACGTGATGGGTATCGATATGTAAACACGACAAAATATAAAATTAAAAGCTAAGATGATATTTTTGTTGGGGTCATCGACCGCTTGTGTAGTTTTTAATTGAAGTATGAGTCGAGAAAATCTATTTTTCTTTATGTTATCGTGTTTAGATATCGATACCCATCACCTCTCTGAAGATTACAAAAAAAAAAAACAGATTATTTTAAACTGCCCAAAAAAACAAATCTTATCAATTTCTTTTTGAATACCCATCACGTAGAATGGATGGTGCATGGTGCGGAGTTTTATTAGCTAATTTAATTTGACCCTATATAAGGAACTTTTGTGCAAGATTTCATGCTTCTAGATCTAGCCCAGCGGATTAGGTTGTGTCTGTCAGTGAATTTAAGATTTTTATTAAGGGGATGCACTAAGCTAGCCCGCGAAATTCAAATTTTCTTAAGATTTTTGCAATTTGCAGGGCAGTAACAGGTTGTATGTTGATCTAATTTTAGGATTCTATGAACTTCGAGAGTTGTATTGCTGATTCTAATGATTATAATTCTGTAAAGCCACATTTGTTACGGCCGCGAATCATATTTGAATCAACATACACAATGACATAGACCCGCAAATTGCAAAAAATGATTTTCGAGGGCTACCTTAGCGCATCCCGCTTAAGTAGATGTAGTGTTAAATATTAATTTGTTACCTGGGCAGGGTAGCTCCAGTGACCTTGTGTTGAAGGAACAGGGTTTTGTATTGAGGCAGATCCACTGACTGCGACAGCCATTCTACCGTTTGCTCCACCGTCCAGTTGTGCACCTGTAATTGAAGTTCAGAACATTAATAAGATATCTTATTGTCACTTCAGCTTCTTAATAGATTCGAAAACCAAAGATTGTAAAGACAATGTCGTCAGTAGTGGCTCCAATTCATTGATATATTTTATGACTATTCTAAAAGATCAGGAATTTTGATCATTACATACTTAGACTTATCTTCAGACTGCATCGAATCCAGATTTTTATGTCAAAAAAGGTAATTTTGAGTTCTGAACTCAATCTCACCTGCAGGCTCAACGCGAGAACCGTAGATAAGCGTTTTGACGACGGAAGAGTAGACAAAAATGACGTTTCCGTGTAGACAGTAGAACATATTCGGTAGACAAGCGATTTCTATTCTACAGGAGAAATAAAAAGCATCATGCTAAGCTTGCTGATTGGTTTAAAAAGGATTTTGACAATAACTAATAGTCAAAGCTAACCAATAACCAATTCTGATCAAAGTAAAACAAAGTTTCGCATACTTGATCGAAGATTTAGAGTTCTGGGTGGGAGACGAGATCGATAAACGACGCTTTTAGCACTGCGCGTTAAAAAAAATCATGCGGCGCAGTCTTTGGGACTGCCGATAGAAGTGAAACTAAGTAACTTGTGAATTGTATCGTCGAGCTAGCGTTCGGTGACGATGTCGCGAGTTCCATGATTTTTGTTCACCCAAAAAGTGCTCAACGCGCATAAAGCAGTTTTCACTTCAAAATATTTATCAGTTTTGAGTTGAGACAGTCGACCAGAGAAAGAGAAACAACCCTGATTCTCCAACAAATATAAAGCACTTTCTATTCTCAGGTATTAGATCGTTCGAAACTATGGTATACTAGGTTTTGCCTGCGGCTTCGCTTACGTTGAGGTCGTAAGTTATCAACGGGAAATCCGTTCGTAACAACAGACAGATAGTCAGACAGTTATTTTCGCATTTATAATAAGATAGTAAATAGTAATTTATTGTCTGTCCAGTTGGTCTCATGGTCGCATGTGCGACTGCTAGCGTGGGGTCCTGGGTTCGATTCCTAGGTCGGGCAAAGGGTTATTGGGTTTTTCCATTTGGAGTTTCTTAGTAACAGCTCGGAATTTGGAAGTTGGCGTTGTGATACCCCCGTGGCTCAGAAAGCACGTTAAGCTGTTGGTTCTGCGCCCGATATCTCTCCGGACGTGTCGGATAGCCGTCCCATCGGACTAAGAGACTGAGGTAAGAGAGAGCACCTGTGTCTACGCACACACGCGCCGAAGGCTGGTCTCCGCTTAGATTCGGTCTAGAGGACTATATTAATGACAGTAATATAGTATGTATGTGCATGGACGTACTGACCTCAGATCTAAGCCACGCCTCCCACAGCTCCTTGACAGAGATGTGCATGTCATCGTTGTGATGGAACGCGCGCTGCCGCTTCTCATACCCGCTGTCGTACTGCAACTCTTCGCGAAGGAACTGGAAACAGGATTTACAGGTTATAAACAAAGTTTTTTTAATGTTATTGAGTGGTTAACAAACATGTAGGTCTGACCTGCTCAACGCTTATGGACTGAAATATCAGAGGCATCGCAGAGGCGTTCCTATATGCCGATTATGCATTTATCCGGCAACATTATATGTATACCTAGGCCTCGAGGAGGTATGAGATGAGATATCTCTTAGCTTTATACATATTTACATTGGCAACTATGCCGTTTAAAACGGATCGCAGCAACCCTGCTCGGCGGCAATTATAGGTGGTGAATATAAAGGCTCGTACAGACCGGCTGGAAATTGTTCTGCCCGTGTCGCGCCGGTCTGCACGAGCCTTTACACTTAAATATTGTTGTTCTGTAAACTTAGTACTTAGTTATTGTAACACACTAAAATAGCTTTTAAGTTTTTTTTTTTGTACCTAACTAACTAACAAATGGGTCATTGTTGTCCGAGTGAGTGAATAAATTAATAAAAACCGGCCAAGTGCGAGTCAGACTCGCGCACGAAGGGTGCCGTACCATTATCTATAAAAACGGCAAAGAAATCACGTTTGTTGTATGGGAGCCCCCCTTAAATATTTGTTTTATTTTAATTTAATTATTTATTTTTAAACCGAATATGTATCTAAATATTCTGTATATATTTCAAGCGTCTACCTGTTGCGGTTATCAAGATCGAGCAAAAACGAGCAAAAAAATCTCGTTTGTTGTATGGGAGCCCCCTTAAATATTTATTTTATTCTGTTTTTTAGTATTTGTTGTTATAGCGGCAACGGAAATACATAATCTGTGAAAATTTCAACAGTCTAACTATCACGGTTCATGAGATACGGCCTGGTGACAGACGGACAGACAGACAGACAGACAAACAGACAGACAGACGGCGGAGCCTTAGTAATAGGGTTCCCGTTTTACCCTTTGGGTACAGAACCCTAAAAAATAGGTGGTTTTAACCAGACGAGCTCAGACCATTTACTCAAAGATATTAAATTAAAGTTTTAATAAAAAGACTCCTTCCTCCGGCGTTATTCGAAAGCATGACCCTTGTCAGGACCAGTTATTGAAGTATTAAGCGTATGTCTTAAGTGTCTCGTGTCATCCTAACCGGTTTGTGGTTGCAGCAGAAAGCCTGTGGTAATTTACTACCTATAAACATAATGTCCAAGCAAAAAGGGTCTAGTATTGAGTTAAGACTAGATTCGGTATATAGAATAGTGGCCAGCCGTACTCAAAGTGTGTTCCGCGGAACCCTAGGGTTCCGCAAAGCCTCTGTGGGGGGTCCGCGAATACTGGTCGGAATAAAAAAAATGCTACAGTGGTACCTACTATATTTTATTTTACTCTGGTACCTGAGTTAAATAATATCAATCTAAATATTCCAACATAAAGTAAAAAAAATATGCAAATTTTAATGTCAAGTAATATGATTAGTAATAGAGAATACACATCAAACCATTTTTGATTACTTTAGGGCTCCGTCAAATATTTAATTTTCCAAAAGGGTTCCGTCTCCAAAAAAGTTTGAGAACCACTGGAATAGTCAATTGATAAGAAGGATTAAAAAAATATTAAAAAACTGGCACATTTTTTTTATCAGACATTTGATGTTGAAGCTATGAAAAAGCTTGATTTGAGAAAAACCATTGGTACCAAAGGTACTAGTGGTCGGCGGCATGTCAAATTTGTAAAGACATGCCGCCGACCACTGGTACCTTTTTACTAAATTTTTCTCTTAAATTTCTGGTACTTAGAAACATCATATAAAGTCATTTACTATATGAACTTGTAGATAACTGAGCATTAATTATTAATTTAATCAATTAAAATCGCGAAAGCAATTTTTTCACCCATCTTTACAAAACTGTGTATAAAATATCTCGAAAACTAAATGCCGAGAACTGGACCCTTTTTGCTTGGACGTACCAATTTAAGGCACGTGCATAATGACCATGGCAAAAAAAAGAAAATGAAGATTAGTGAACTGTTATATAACCCAAATTATGCCTTATTTGCCTATGAAATCAGGAAAACAGATAAACAATTTACTCTCAGAAATACGAAGCAGAAAAAAATATTTCAGTATATTTAAAAAATATACAGGTCTAACAATTATAGCTAGGCCATGAGGTATATAATATACAACATGTCCCAGAATTAACGCACAACCTCTTAAGGGGTCATTGTACTTATCATTATGAACAACTTTTACTATGGGACCAAACCTGAAGTCGCGAAAAAAAATCAGCTGTTGTCGGCTGTTGTGTGTGTGTGTGTGTTGACGTTTATGTTCGAATAACTCTAATTTTGTTTTGCCTTGTTTTGCGTATACTGTCCATATAGGCAAAACAAGACAAAAAATACGGCAAATGCCTAACCTAATCCTTTCAGGAAATCTTTTCCCCGTGCCACGTCTGTAGCGCAATTAAAGACATTATTTATTTTTTTAACTTTATTATAACAATGAAGGTGCTTTTTTTATTTGAATAATTATTATCGCTCTTTGTGTTTAACTTTTTATTCGTTTTTTCCAGTTTTTATTTGCCATTTGCCCACTTATTAAAAGTTTAAATACTAACTACATCCAGTGACTAGACTATCCGATTTTAATTCAGGGTGGCAAGGACATCAACGCGCAAACTGTAACCATGAATTCAGCACATGATTGTGGACCTCCCATACCATATTAATTTTTCGTCAGTATAAAAAAAAATCTGCTGTTTCAATAGAAAAGTTAAAAAATAATTGTCGGCCCATGCAAAACTTCAATAACTACTCAACCAAAATGTATGGAACAACTGATAATTTTTTTCACGATTACGTTGTTGGTCCCCGGGAGAAAGTTGTTCAGTTTAATGGTCTGACACATTGTATAACTTCTATAAGGGATGAATTTTCAAAAATCCATCTTTAGCGCTTATCTTCGTTGTAAAAGGAACTCTTGTGCAAAATTTCTGCTGTGCGTTGTCTGTCAGTGAGTGAATGAATGAATGAATTTAAGGTGAATCCGCAGCTGTAGCCCGCGACATTCAAAATTTCTTACGATTTTTGCTATTTGCAGGGTCAGTGTCAGGTTGTATCTTGAATAAAATTATGATTCGCAACTCAGAATATGTATTTACAGAATTATAATCATTAGAATCATTAATACATCTCTCTTAAGTTAGATTTGTTCCATTGAATGACTTTTTCATGAAATCATGACATAGAGAGTTGTATTAATAATTGTAATGATAATAATTCTGTAAATACATGTATGTTATAGTCGCGAATCATATTTTGATTAAGATAAAACCTGACACTGACCTGAAAATTGCAAAAACCTTGAGAAAATTTGAATTTCGCGGACTACAACTGCGGATTCCAGTTCTGCATTCAAATAAGACGTTCTTGTTATTAAATAAATACCAACCGTACGTTGATATTTGATACAGATATTTTTGATGGAAACTCAAAGTAAAGGGTTAGTTTACCGTTAATTCGTGTCGAGATTTTTTTTACTAAACGTGTTTTGGTAACAACCTAGTTCTGAGAAATATGTTCAAGAATAACATATATTTTTACCGCTACCAAAAACTTACCGTACTTAGATTTGGCATTTTTTTTGTTTAAGACAAGCCTACTTATATCATTTGCCTCTTGTCAGCGCCTTAAGAGGGGCCTTCCCGGTCCGTCTATCGTCGACGCGAGCATGGTCGAAAAGTTTGTTGTTTCATCCAGCGCAAGTGAAAACTATTAACAAACGAGTGAGAACTCGATAACATTGAACGAAAAATAATGTGCGGAAATTTCATAAAACTTGTTCCAGGAAAAACGTGTTATTGAGTAAGCCTTACCAGTTTGTGAAATAAATGTTGGTCATTTAGAATCTCCATTACATTTGCAAGGTTTCTATCGTAATGTTTTCTTAACATTTACAATGTATGAGTACATTATGAATGGCCAAAGTTCAGGTAAAAATTGTGCAAAAAAAGCAGATTTTTGCAGGCTTATACTGAATTTGTTTTTAATAAAAATTACTTTCTGCTTGCATAGAAACCTAGATATAGTGCACAAGATACCTATTAGTTAAAAAAAATCAAAGAAAGATGTGTTACAACGCCATAATCACGTACGAGCGTTTGTATGAAAAGTATGTCGGGTTGGCCGCCCTTAAGTCGTGGGTCAAGCATGATTTTCGATTTCAAACATGTATTGAGTAGAGACAACAGAATAAAGTCATAGTCATGAACTCACATCATCACTCTCGCTGAGGTCGACGTTTCCGTTGGCATCGTCATCCAGCTGATTATGCAGCGCTGTGATGGCTTCCAGACCAGCGCGGTCCTGCAAGCACGTGGGCTCATTGTGGCACGCCTCGAACAGAACTGGAAACAAAAGGTGGTTCTGTTAGGAACAAGCGATTTGTTTTTTTTAAACGTTGTCCCACACTAGGAATTTGTCCTGTATCGTGGGTGAGTTTAAACTCACATTCACAAACAGCCAGACCCGGAACGATTACTTGTAGGTCTTACTAATATTTGTTCCGTGCGGGAATCGAACCCGCGACACAAAGCGCAGAAGTCAATCGCTTAACCACTGCGCCAACCGTGCCGTCCACGTTTGCGGACGAAGATTTTATGGGCATGCCAGAACTCCAGAAGTACTGTGAGATTCATAAAAATATTGTTTTTTTTTTATTGTTTTATGTTTTAACCTGAACTTTATAATTTATTTTTTAAGTGAATTAGGTCTATGACTTTAAAGATTGTTTTTGGTTTTTAACCATATTAATAGAAGTATCTAAAATGAATAACAAATCGAATGATCTGGCAGGTGTTAGATATTATGTTGGTAATAAGTACAGACTTTCGGTGTAAATAATCATAGTGAGGACACTTACAGTAGAATTGGTTTTACGTTGTTGAACAGACAATTTTTCGAACATAATTATGAAGCAATGGATTATACCGCATCATGCACCGTGGCATTTTAATCGTCTTACAACGGCAGCCCACTTCATGTATCCAATGACGACTAATCATTTATGAAAGTATTTTTTTTTTATTAACATTTGAATAATTAAAAAAAAATATTATTCATTATGACGCATGACGTAGTTTGAAACACTGTGTTACGAGCGCAGTGCGAGCCTTTCGTTCCAAGGGCGGCGCGGAATGGAGTCCCTTTCAATGGGTAACCAAAATGGTCCCTGGATTAAAGGACATGGATAAAGTGTGGCCTAGCAAAGACAAAGAGATAACTATATAAAAAAATAAGTGATAATATTTGAAATCCCATCCCACCACAGCTTCTCACTCACAGCTCATATTTCAATTTAAAAGATTATTATTTTGATTCAAGTAGTCGGGGAGTTTATTTATGTTGCCAGTTTTGGCAATATCATGGTAATTGGGAACAGGGGCGAGCCATCCATAGAGGCAATTAGGCCTAGCCTACCCTAGCCCAAATGCATTTATCTAACTATGTTATAAAATAATACAAAAAATATTTAAAAAAAGTTAAAACTCCTGTTAGAACACTTATAGCAACTTCTCGCACCCGTGCTCCATACACGACGTAATTACGCGCCTAAGTCAGTACGTAGTAGACTGTATAGGCTCCAAGACGAATTGCCTCATTTTGCAACTTTTTCATTGATAAATTTAAGCACACTGATGCATATTTTGTGTGTATGAACGGCACACATGTCTAGATTATGGGCGTAACTCCTTTGAGTGGAGCTGGGCTGTGATTGGCTCATGGCTGCAGACGGATAACCCGCCAAAATTTGGTTGCCCGCTTTTGTAAAGCAACTCTATAAAAAAATATCGCTATTTTGGGTGCATCCGAATTAAGACCATAATCGCTGTAATCGATTTTAGCGCGCTTAAACGCGTTCCCTTTTACCGTTTAGCGCGCTAAAATCGATTACAGCGATTATGGTCTTAATTCAGAATGCAGCCTTTATCTGCTAGTATTTTCGACAAATTGGTAATTATATTTTTCGTTTCGTTTTTCGTAAATACGCCATATTGTTTCATAGTAACAAGCAATTTATAACGCGTGCTTGCATGTTTAAACCTATTAAGTTATAAATAATTTGTTTTGAAACAGAAAAGTACAGTACGAGGGCTGCACTAAAAGTATCGGGAATGGAATATTTCCACTGTTCCTGTCATATTAAAATCTTTTTAATTGAAAACTCCTTGGTTTTAAAAATCGAATACCATTTATTTATTTAAAAAAAGATTATCGGTCTTGTCACAAGGTTTTGTCAAACTTGTTTAGTCGTTGAGAAAATGGAATTGACTCGAGAAAATTCAAGAGCGATGATTTATTATGACTTTCGAACTGGTTTAACACAAAAACAGTGTGTTGACCGGATGATTTCTGCATTTGGTGATGAATCCACAATTTATCGCTGGTTTGCTGAATTTCAACGTGGACGTGTCAAGCTCAGTGATGATCCCCGTCAAGGTCGTCCAAAAACTGCAGTCACCCAAGAAAACGTTGATGCTGTGCGTAAGCTGATTGAGGAAGATCGACATGTGACATACCGCGAAATTCAGGCAACTTTAGACATTGGCATCAGTTAAATACAAATAATCTTGCATGAACAATTAGGTGTAAAAAAGTTGTTTTCCCGATGGATACCGCATTCGCTCTGTGAAGAGCAAAAAGCGGCTCGCGTTACTTGGTGCGTCAGAACTCTCGAAAGATTCCACGCAGGATCCTCAAATGCTGTATACAACATTGTATCAGGTGACGAATCCTGGATATACGCGTACGAACCCGAAACAAAAAACCAGTCACGAGTTTGGGTGTTCGAAAATAAGTTAAAGCCAACAAAAATTGTTCGTTCACGGAGTGTTGCCAAAAAAAATGGTGGCCACGTTTGTCTCCAAAACCGGCCATGTTACGACTATTCCTCTTGAGGGACAAAGAACGGTTAATGCAGAATGGTATGCTAGCATTTGTTTGCCACAGGTCGTTTCTGAACTCCGTAAAGAGAACTGCAACCGCCGCATCATCCTCCATCACGAAAATGCGAGTTCTCACACCGCGCACAGAACAAAAGAGTTTTTAGAGCAAGAAAACATAGAATTATTAGACCATCCGCCGTACAGCCCCGACCTAAGCCCTAATGATTTCTATACTTTCCCTAAAATAAAGAATAAATTGCGTGGACAGAGATTTTCATCACCTGAAGAAGCTGTGGAAGCCTACAAAACGGCCATTTTGAAGACCCCAACTTCCGAATGGAATGTTTGCTTCAATGATTGGTTCCATCATATGGAAAAATGTGTCAAATTTCGCGGAGAATACTTCGAAAAGCAATAAATACATTTTTAAATAGTAATGTTGTGTCACTTCCTTGATTCCCGAAATTTTCAGTGCCGCCCTCGTAAATGTTACTTGTGTATTGTTTTTATCACTTAAAAATGGTATTCAGTTGTGAAGTGTGCGCTGATAATGTGCGTTTGTTATAAGTTAAATGTAATAAGTTTTCTCAATTATCGTATAATGATAAGATTCAAGTTGTGTCTAAACGTAGATATGTACCCGAATTACGAGAAGTAATCGAAAAATATGGTAATTCATCTCGTACTCGTCATTTCAATATTTGTATTCTGTACATTTTGGTTATTACTTCCAGTAAGTAGAGTGAGGGTGAGTTCTTGTATTCATAACTGTTATAGGCTTATTTTCAAATATTATAAATCAATAAATGTGACTACTTTGAGGGTCATCATAATTATGATGTAGGGCGACTTTGTTTTATTTTTTTTTTATTATCCCGTGGGCTACCCTCCGTAGAGAACCACTGCACGCCACTGATTGGGACATGCTTATTAAGAATTGATATGACTTCACGAGTATTTTTAGAATATAAAACATTAAAACTGTGTTTAAAGCGTATTGAATATTATCTAGACGGTAATGAACATGATATTTTGATTAATGTATCAATTTCATTTTTTAAATCAAGAGATCAGTCTAGTCTTAAGTCTTTTGTCCAGTCTTTTTTTTTCTTTTTTTTAATTTCTCCTGTATCGTGGGTGCGTTTACAAAAATTTAAACTCACATACACAAACAGCCAGACCCGGAACAACTACTGCACACACAGCACATTCTTTATCTTTCATAATCATTGTCACTGCCCGTCATTGTCATAATATGTCATTAATTTATGCTTTGCACAGACCTATATCAAGCGTAAAAGGAGGCATTAAAAGATAAACAATGCAACGCAATATTTAATTTGTCTATACGAAACATCCTGTGTGTTAGACACAGTACGCTTTGGTTCTCAAACTTTTTTGGAGACGGAACCCTTTTCGAAAACGAAATATTTGACGGAGCCCTAAAGTAACCAAAAATGTGTATTCTTCATTAATAATCATATTACTTGACATTAAAATTTACATATTTTTTTACTTTTGTTGAAATATTTAGATTGATATTATGTTACTCAGGTACCAGAGTAAAATAAAATATAGTAGGTAGACACTCCTTTAGTATTATTTTTTTATTCTGACCAGTATTTTTGCGGAACCCCCACAGAGGCTCTGCGGAACCCTAGGGTTCCGCGGAACACACTTTGAGTATGGGTGCTTTAGTACATATATAATATAATACTAGATGATTCCTAAAATATGACTTTTGACTGTAAGTGATTAATTTTACGACGAACAAAAATATGCAGGGATATGAAACAATATCATAGCATCATAATACATTTTGTTTTATTTATGTTAATTTCTGGGTCAAGCTTGTATGCGACCCTTATCCATCTCCTTTGGCAAACAGATCGACTATAACCTGGGTAGACATACTTAAGACATTCTTTATCCCGGCAATACGTTCCCGAGTATACGCGAGCGAAGCCGCGGGCAAAAGTTACTTAATGTATAAAAGAGGCCATTTTAATTCAAACATTAATTTGCAAAACGACGGTGATCATAAATTAGGTGTCTCATAGTTTGGACCAGGGACCATTTTGGTTACCCATTGAAAAGGTTTTCGATAGGGTTTTTCTAAGCGGTAAATCAAAAACCCATACGATATGGGTAACCCTTTTGAATGGCTTAAATTAAATTTTGGTAACCCGTTGAAAGGGTTTTCGATAAAACCCATACGGTGTGGGTAACCATTTTGAACGGCTTAGTTTAAGCCATTCAAAATTACCCAAACCGTATGGGTTTTTGATTAACTGCTTTGATAAACCCTATCGAAAACCTTTTCCATTTAAAGGGTTTTTGATAGGGTTTTTCTAAAATGGTAACCAAAAAACTTACTACAGATGACTGTATATTATAGCGATGCGTCGCCACGTGGCATCCGTCGCCCCGCCAGCAGTCGGTTTTACGTGCGGCTGTTGAATGTTTCACATCAAAAAACTTACTACAGATGACTGTATATAGTAGCGACCCGTCGCCACGTGGCATGCGTCGCCCCGCCAGCACTCGGTTTTACGTGCGGCTGTTGAATGTTTCACATCTAAAACTTTGTCTATTCTTGGTAGAACAGAGATAGAATTGCTCATGCTAGGCGGATATCGAAATTACATAATATTATGGATTTTTCATGTCACTGGGTTTCAAGTAGGTATAGAACCCATTGAATGGGTTAACATGTAACTCTTTCACTGGGTTTCAAGTATAAAACCCATTGAATGGGTTATCATGTAACCCTTTCACTGGGTTTCCACTATAAAACCCATTCAATGGGTTATCATGTCATGGATGTTTCGGGAGGTTCCTGTTTAGAATTAAGCGGGAGGAAACGCCCGGGTGTCACCACTGTGTGGATCGCCCGGATGACACGGTGGAGCATACGGTGGAGGTCTGCCCAGCTTGGGCGGAGCACCGCCGTGTCCTCACGGAGGCGATCGGCGGCGGCGATCTCTCGCGTCCGGGCCTGGTTCAGGCCATGGTTCGGAGCGAGAGTGCGTGGGAGGCCGTCACCTCCTTCTGCGAAGCAGTTATGCTAGCGAAGGAGGAGGCGGAACGCGTGAGGGTGAGACAAGGTTCGCGCCCTCGCGCCCCTAGTCGCCGCAGGAGACGCCCCGGGCGTCGGGAATCGCAAGCCGATTTCCGGCCACCGAAGGCGCGGGCCTGCGGACGGTGAGCGATGGGTAGCTCGCCGTCCGATAAGGACCAGGCCCGGGTCGACGGCGCGTTGTGTTCCACGCGCGCCTCAAAGAGATGTCAGCACAAACTGACGGGGTCCGTTAGGACCAATGCCTGCCGGGGTTGCGAGTTTGTCCGAAAGGGATATCGTGGCCCTGGCACACAGGCAACGGAAGGAACACGGGTGGGTTTTAGTCAGTAAAAGTCTGACACGCCCTCCCGCTCCGCCCAGAGCGGGAGAAGTTATTTGATGACTTCCCACCCAAAAAAAAAAAAATGGGTTATCATGTAACCCTTTCACTGGGTTTTTACTATAAAACCCATTCAATGGGTTACATCATGATAAAGGTAACCCATTGAATGGGTTACCCTTTCGAAAGGCTTAACCCTTAACCGGGGTTGTACGACCGTGGTTTGGACACTGTCAAAATTCAAGCACATTAATGAAAATGTGTCAAATTTTGCATGCAGGATTTCACGATTGTTTTTCTCAGCAAATAATGTAAGTTATTTCCTAAAAAGGTCCAACGCGGCCACATTAATTCATTGTAGAAAAGTGATAAAATTATTCGTTTTAAATATACAGTAGAAAGTAGAGTCGAGAAGTAAATGTAGAGTCTAATAATATGTAGCATATAATCCGATTGAAAAATGTATGGAAGGGCGATCGGAACATCCACCTTAAGTTCAATATTTCTATTCCCTAGCTTATTCATTCACCATTCTGTCTGGTCAATGACCTCGACGAGACGACTATCAAACACTCTACCAACGATGCGTTTGCGAGGAATTTCAACGTTTGCCGATCATCACATATTCAGGCAGTATTTGCATTTACAACGAATAGGTAAATAAAGTATGCAGTGTTACCATTAGAGTTACAAAGAAAAAAGTAAAATGTTGGTTGAAAAGAGGATGATTTTTCCAAAATAAATTTTCGACGCCTTTTAGACAATTCCGGTCACATTATGATAAAGGCTCCTGCAGACTGGCGCGATTTGGCGGGCGCAACAGACAGGGCGACACTTTCCATGAAGTTTTCATAGAAATTGCGCTACTAGTGTCGCGTCGCGCCTGTCTGCGGGAGCCTTAACGCTTTCAAGGACACTGAACGAGAAGTTTTATTGTTTAGACGCTTATGTAGTGTTCCATAACTGTTTTAATTTCAACTTTTTTCCAGATCAGGGTAGATGACACCGATTCCGGCTGATACGACGAAAATTGACGATTTGTATGTAAACAAATTAATTTGATTATTAGAAGCAGCGTACTTATAACGAAAGATATCTAAGTGTTTTAATTTCACCTTTTTCAGATCAGTGTAGAAGATATCGATCCCGGCTCCATCAGCATTCTCCTGCACTTATTCCAATTTATTTGAGGTCGGCGCAACATTTATTTTCCATACTTCTCTATTAGCTGTCATCTCGGTAGTCACTCCCTTTCTAGCCATATCATCTTTCACAAAGTCCATCCATCGTTTCTTAGGTCTTCCCCTACTCTTATAGCCATCGACATTCATACTCAAAACTTTCCTGGCGATATTTGCCTCATTCCTCCGCATCACATGCATATACCATGACAACCTATTTCCACACAACTTTTCAGTCACCGGTGTCACTTTCAGACATTCTCATTTTAAATACTCATTTCTTATTATATCAAAATTAACGTTATGTATGCAAACAAATTAATTTGATGATTAGACGGTGGGTAATACTAAGAATCTAGGTTAATTTAAAAGCCCATTTATTAATAGGCTTGTAATCATTTATTGTCATACAAGACACAGGAAATATACCGACAATAAGATATTTAGTTTTGTAATATATTCAATAAAATTTAATAGTAGCAGCTGAAAAAAAAAGACAATGGTAAACACACGTCAGCGATTATACATATATATTGAAGGTAAAAAACTGAAGAAATAAATAAAAGAAGACTTAGACTGGTAGAAGTATGCAGAGAACCGAGAGTCATGGACTCATGGCCTGGCCCACAAAGAGGTTTCCTAATTTTTGACAATTTGTCACATTAATATTGCAATAATTTTCGTTCGAGAAACTGGCCCTAACAAGAGGCAAATGATATAAGTAGGCTTGTCTTAAACAAAAAAAAAAATGTCAAATCTATATAGTTTGTGGTAGCGGAAAAAATATATGTTATTCTTGAACATATTTCTCAGAATTTGGTTGTTAACAAAACACGTTTAGAAAAAAAAAATGTCGATACAAATTAACGGTGAACTAACCTTTTACTTTGAGTTCCAATCCAAAATATGTGTATTAAATGTCAACGTACGGTTGGTAATTAATTAATAACAAGAACGTCTTATTTGAATGCAGAACTTGTTTGTTTTGTATTTTCGATTACTCAACTAATTTTTGAGCAAATGGATAATTCCTTCATATTTTGCAATAAATTACAAGCGTTGTGTCATCGCGCTTCTCTTTCTTTTGTATGCAGTCTGACAGTGACCGCCCTTTAGCTGTTGTCAGCGTCTTAATGACTCATTCCATCAGTCTTGTCAACTCCTGCCTACTCTTAGGGCGGATTCGACAAACATTTTATACCTATATCCTACAAATAAAATCATTTTTTTTTATACAAAAACTGTCAGGCGTCAAAATTCATTTGTTGGATAAAACTTATTCTATGATTGACATTGAACATAAGCTTGCCACGGACTTCCCGTGGATCATGACTGTCATGAGATAGAGAAAAGGGGTGAAGTAAAGACACACAATAGTAATTGCCAGAGCTGCAAGCACAAAGATTGCAAAGAATAGTACTAAAGCGTTCTTCTTTTATTTGTCTGCTATAAAACTTCATTGATGATCGGATGCAGGGCAACGATCCAAAACACTACAAAATGTAATCTCTAGAACTTTTTACTTCACTGTAACTGTAACCACAGAGTAATTTATTTTACTCGCGCAGTTAAACCATTAAAGTGATGGTGTTAGATTATCGTTAAAACACATTTAGAACTACTGTCTGTACCATTAGGGTTTGGTAACAAAGTAGTGGCGATAACATCGACACACCATAATCAGCATAGTGTGAATAATTTGAGGCGCTCGTGCGACACTGCTCAAACCCATTACATTATAAACGCGTTAGCAGAAATTGTCTACAATTACGTGGTATTTATTCAATTATTGAAGGCTACCGAATTGCCAAAAAACAAACGCACAGTATACCTAGTCGGAAAATGGATGATTAAACTCATCCAGCGCTAGGCAGAAACATTGCTAGCAGTAGCAAGAGAATACAGCTCTGTAAAAGGGGATACCCAGCTGGGGAAAACTAACATTGGTGGATCAGGTAGGTTGACGAACATAGAAGTAATGGTAACATTGGTAACGAAAGACCTAGATGCGTTCGGCACTGATTAGATAAGAATTAAACCTAGTAGGGGTATGGCACGCGCTGAAGATTGACATAAAAAATGATTTTTAGCTAATGCCATCTATATCCACACAGCTCATCAAGCGAAATGGCCTGTTAAAGTATTAATCACTTCATAAAGAAAGTTTCAATAGGACAGAAAGAAAAGCCGATTTATGAATGAAGTAAGTTATTATAGCAGTAAAACTGTCGTTATTATTATGTAGGTAGCAATAACATAAAACCTAAATGTGTTTATACACAGCCGTTTTATCAGTCAAAGCGGAGGTTACGTTTATTCAATTATCTAGACCAAAGCCTGCCATGGTTACAAATAAAATGGCTGCATTGTCACCACACAGTAAACGCGATAAAACACGAACTATGTGATCAATTTAAATGTCGAAATGCATTGATCGAAACAATTCCTATAGCACTTGTTCTAAATATTATTTTCTAAATATATTTAAATTATGCTTAGTTTTATTCTTAAATCATATCCGGAGAGAGGTGACGAATTTGCAGCTGGCCAGACTTTCATTCCCTTTGTCTATTTAGGGACTACTAACTCTTAGTCTGTAGAAAGTTGAGTACCTGAAAAATATTCCCAAATTTCGATAGATCTGCTCATGTGCTAGTATTAAACATAAATATCTATATCAAACTACACATTATCTAATACAGTTGTAGGTATTTGACTCAAAGCTAAGAGCTCCCAAAAATAACAAAAAAACTTTAGTTTAAAGCGCGCAGTTCCACCAATTCAGTCAAATCAAACCCACAACCGCAAAACATTTGAAGTAGTATTTTATGATGATAAAGTTATATTCGCTTTACGAGTTGTTAATACAATAAAATACTAATAAATGTTTCTGGAAACATCAATGGAAGCGATTTACACCATTTAGTTCAAGTCATCGTCATTATTATCGGCATCGATCAAGCATTTGATGGGACCACGTGGTTCTTGGCCAAGAATAGTTCATCCCGCTTCGTAACACGAGTGTTGTAACAGCCGTTTATTAATGAGATTATGAGTAGGTAACGTAAAGTGGACTTTGTTAGTAGGCCGGGAAACCATCTAAGAAAAAGATGACAGGATTTTTCCTTAATAGTGGAGTATACTTTGTAGAAGTAGATAATGCGGTGTTTACTTGGTAACACAAATTGGGCATTAGAAGGACCTTCAATTTTCACTCTTGCTTCGTAATTGGACTACTATGCATGATTTTACCGCTACCTAGTTTCATTAAACTCTGGAAGACCAGTCAAGCAATAGAAAAACATTCATTTTACACACCGTTTTTCTCTCGGTGTAATTTCCAGAAATTCAGATTCTATTGTGTTTGAATTTGGATATGGGCTGCCGACAATTTATTGATTCGTCACGTTTCCACCATTTTCGTTCCGGTATGGATTGACAATCATGATTGGACATTGAAAATTTATTTTCCAACTATTTTAGAGTCAGCTTCCATTTCAGTCAAAGCAGCTACGAATAAAAAGTAAACCCATACTAATTAAATATGAACAAAATTCCGTCTCAAGTATAAGTTATGCACATAAAAAGGCGCATAGATTGTAAGTAGGTAAGTACTTATTTTTGCGACGTTACGTCATTCACGTTTAGCTAACACTTTGGGTACTGAAGTACATGACCGGCCGTTAAATGTACCATAAACATTAGCATTGTTGGAACACCAGTAGATGCTAAAAACTGTTAAACAAAATGATGAATTTTTAGCTCAGATGATTGCTGTAGCAATACACAAAAAAGCTACTCTTACTGAGAGCATTTTTGATGAGAAATCAAAGAATCATTTCAATCTGAATGTAATCTGCGAAGCGATTAATGGAGAAGAATTACTCTTTGTACTCTTCATTAAAAACATAGCTTCCAGAATTCCCTTGGACCTTTGTTTTATTCAATTTTTATCAGTAATAATCCCAAGTTCTAACGCAAAGGCTTCTGAAGAGTGTTCATGACACGGAAAACAAATTGCTTAGTCAAATCCTTGAAACTATCAAAGTTGACACTAAAACCCAAACAAATCCTTGGAAAATAACAAAGGCCATTTTAGCTTTAAAATTCTAATCACGAAAATTCGGTGAAGACCAGGAAAATGCCAAAAAAATCTAGCAAATGTTTTGCGAATATTACCTTTTAGTACTTTGTCACGTTATCAAAGTTGAATTATGATTCAACTTTAATGGCATTTCGCGAATTACGGTTCGGTAAGTGCCGCGCCAGTGCACGTGAGGTTTCAAATCCATAATATCATATTCATGGTGCTCGGCACAAATTTTATAATTAAAGCAAAGCCATTTACTTTATAACGAAAACATCAAAGGCTATGGACAAATCGGTGTATCATACCAGCAGATTCTAATAATCGTGTAATTTATTTTCTTCTAAAAGACAATAGGCCTTGCGAGTCCTATTTTAAAGAGACTGGAGACTTGAGGATGACAAGCGCACATAGACTTTCAGACTCCGAGAGCATAGATGACTAAGTATTAATACAATTTATCCCCAGCACCAAACACAAAAGTCATTTATATTACGATGTCATAACAATAGAAGCAGTGAATGAAACAATCAATTCTACTGGCCGTGACCAACGAAGCAACACATAGAGCCATTTAACTCCCCTTTTATTAAGATCAATTGATGTTGTGACGCAAACATAATAATCTTCTAACATAGAAATCGTGTGCAAACACTCAGTTGTAAGCAATAGCAAAGGATTTAAAAAATGTAGTCACGACAAGGGAAAACCCGATGTTGTAAGTTAATTTACACTTCTGGACAATTCGATGCTTAGAATTTGGGTTTTCTGTCTAATGTTCAAGGAAGGTGATGATAGTCAATATACGTTGTTGTTTTAAACTACGAGCATTTACTCTAAATTGTGCGTTTCTTGAAAATATTTCTAGGCAATAACTTCACGGTCTATTGACGTAAACTACTAGGACTATAATAGAAACGGACTGTCGAAGACTTTATTTTAATAGACGTGGATATACAATATGACGTGAGTAGTGTAAGTACAAATATGCAAATATCGTTATGCTACCTTGAGGACGTTTCTGAGCGTTTGTAAATTTTTATGACTACATGTAAACAATTTGAAATGTTTCCAGAAGCTTAAAACATCGTTGAAAGAACTAAAGGCGCCATTTGTTTGAGTAACATGTTTCTTCGTTGGCGCCAGTTGCATTTCGAAAGTCTTTACATATCCGTACGGTGAAAAGGTCAATTGATGGTATCAGTGGAGCTCCAACAATACCAAGACATTGACGGCATTTCGTGAAACTGCAATACACCCGTAATGAGAATCTAGGTTGCATCTGTTGCAGTTAGGGCTGGCAGGCAAAGTAAAAGGCTAATATATACGATCTACTGAAGCTGAACCAAACTTGGGGTTGGGGGAAGCCGTTCATATTTCGAGCAATGGTAATGGATCAAGAAATTGTAGGAATTAATGTGTTAGACATGAAAAATATATCTTTGACGGTGTGGTCACGTTACTTTATATTACCAAATAGAAAACATAAAAATACTACGAGTAGCCTTCGAAACGCGATTTTCGATCTAGTGCGCGTCGCCACGCCAACAGCCCGTCTCACCCGCTGCATTATATGTTTCACGTCAAAAGGATTATGTTGATCTTGTTACTGAAGGGCATGCGTTGACCTTATTGATTTCGAAGAAGATCTTGTAAGGACAGCACATGGCTATATTTATGCAGTTTCTGCTTTCATAGGAGTTTGGCCTGATAAAGTACTGTATGACATAATTTAAATAGTTATTTAGGGCACAACAACGTGACGTATTTGGTGGTGAAAGATGGGCTAAATTAGGCCGACAACAGATTGCCTATGATCTACATTCTCCGCGGTATAAACAAACAACGTTAAATCTAGACGAGAACTAGAATTTATTAAAGTGCTGAATTACTTTGTCTATTCTTGATCTATCGGTCATTTCTATCAAGTGCGCTCATAATTCCGTAAACATAAATAATTTAATGGCTACCTATTTTCATAGATTGTTTGTTTTAAGTCGGATATCGATGATTTATGACCATTCCGTACTGACGTGTTTTGTATTCTCTATCTGACTTTCAGCTTCATATCTGCATGAAAATGCCTATACACATAATTCAAACTCATATTTTCTTGTGGTGTCTGTGGTCTTAGTCTCAGTATTATGTCTCTTTGCAGTGTCGTTGACAAAAATGTTGATGTCATTCACCTATGCGCGCATTATGAGTACGAATTTCAATAATAACAGTAGTCTTTAATGGTCTTCCTCTACCTACCCTTTGTAATGGAAGTACCATTGGAAAAAGGGCAGCGTTAGAGTCAGCACAAAATGTTTGAATCTTCTATCCTTCTCTGTCTGCCTTTAAGTTATCATTTACTTCCTCTACATTCATATCATTGCGCCCATTATTTGATCCAACTTTTTTTTGTACTCCACTCATCCTTCAAGGGCCTGTATTCAGTGGTGGTTAACATGGCACCCGTTCATATGTATTGAAACAAACATATGAAATCTTCAACGATACAAATATTTTCATCATTCTGATGACCCTAACTCTTGAGTAGACGTAGAATTCAATGCAATCCATGAGTCGAGGGCCGTGCAATAGCGTTTTCAAGTTCATGATAACTAGCTGTAACACTTGAGATAGCTAAATATTATAGTCTAACAATCGCATATTATCATTGATATTAACTGCGGGAGTACCAATAGGTACTTGCTTATATGAGCAGCGATTATTCTCAGCCATTGTTTTTATAGCTCGTTTCCTTAGAAGAATGGCTTCAAGCTGTAGCTACTAGGTGTTCCAATGTAGTAGATATTTTCATAACAACAGCATGTAATACTCATCTGTCAATTTATGCTTCAACTTTGCCGGGGACTAAGGACACTTCACCAAGGGTATCTTCCTTCTCTTTCTTGGCCGTATCTACAACGTGGGGGGGGGGTCTTTTTCTAACGATTTATGTCGTCATCATTAGAGCATAGTTTACACATATTGTTCATATGTGTATGTATTATGTTGGGCTACAGTTAGGTCGTCATCAAACTTGTCGTGGGTTTGGTTTTAATTATCATCAGAATTTGCAGCAGAATTCACATAAAAACTGATAGTAAATGATAAACAGTGTCCAGTTCCGAAAGGATTGCTAAAGTCAAAAGTACTATATATTGATCAGTTATGGTTTACTATTTAATTTACAAACAACGCTTTCCTTGATCCTATTTTCCTGGTTTCCTTTTGAAGAGGGTACCCTTACCAACGCACGAGGAAATTATTTAAAGAATTCAAGCAAATACTAGAAAGGTCCTATGCAAAGATTCAATCTGTGCATTTACATTACAAAACGAAAACAGGATACATCTCCTTTAACTAATCCATATCACTTTGCTCGATTCGATGTACCTAGATGCTCATAAAATAAACAAGGTCTTGCCACACCGACACACTTTAGGAGTTCAACAAACTGCCCCAATAAACGTGTACTCTGGAAGATTATGTTCTATTTTGGGTTATTTTCGCGAATGATTAACGGTTTTCCTCGAGATTTGAGCGGCTGTAAAAGTGATTTATTGCTTTAGGAGTGCATTTTTAAGATTCAATGGAGACGGTAGTAAATATAGGCAGGTGTAGTAAACAATGATAGTACATTGGCATTTCGTACGTTATATAGTGTCTTGTATGCTATGCCAATGTGCGCTTTTATAATTTCTAACGTGACGATATTATCGTTGAAGTCTACGTCCAAATAACGGTATCACGATAACACAGGGAAGTAACATGGTAATTTCCGACCACAATAACGTTATAAATAACGTGCATATTTTTTTACATACATTTTATGGACGTGGACGTCAAATTATAGAAGCGTACAATGATTTTAAGTCAATCGTGGGTTTCTTTTCGAAACAATTGCCTGCTTTGACGCGAGAGGAGAAAGCGTAATAAAATAAATCTATGTATAGTTAAACCATTTCACGAAGTCCGTTTGGTTATTGCAATTTGAACCTTATGTTTACCGCCATTAGAGCGACAAGAGAGGACTTCGTGAAATAGTTTAACTATAGCTTGTTGCTTGCCAAATATGCTAAGATCACAATGTGATGCCCATATTTCAACATCCTGATTCTTGAAGAAAATCTACAAGCCACATTAGAAGAACAAATCGTAAGTGGAACATCACTTTCCACAGCATTCAATTACAAATCTAATTATTGGCATCTGCAAAAAAATACCAAGTGCCACTTAACAGCCTGAAATAATCAACAAGGGAGCTTTTCAGTTCTAGTTGGGAGTTAATGAAACCACAATTAACAAGTTCAGAGAACTGGAAATGTGATTGTTAAACCAATTAGGTGTAATTGTGAACACAATGTGCGTTGTTATTGAATGAAACACGAGATAGGTACTTAGTACGCAGAATCTCTACAGATTTTGGAGTTGGAAATGGCGGATTTGCTCTCTAGATTTTCGACTCTTAAGCCTGATTTATCTACACGGTGCTATTTAATTGCCTGTGTATACCATAAGTTGAAGCAAAAATAAAAGTTGCATTGTCCAAACAGTGTTTAGATGATACAAATCATGTGTTGCTTCAGTTTTATTCTGTACTAGCTGCGCCCCGCGGTTTCACCCACGTAAATCTCGATCCCGTGGGAATATCGGGATAAAAAGTAGCCTATGTCTTAACCCAGGGTGTCAGCTACCTCCATACAAAATTTTATCAAAATCGGTCCAGGCGTTTGAGCGTGAAGAAGTAACAAACATACACACACAAACACTCACAAACTTTCGCCTTTATAATCTTAGTGTGTGCCACCGGCAATAAACTGGCATAATGTTAATTGCTTTAATGATAGGAATAGTAGGATAGCCAGAGACTAGAGACAGATCAGATTGTGTGCCTTTTAGTCTGTGCTAAATAAATGTATTTTCATTATTTCATTCATCGGCACGAGCTATATAGCTACGAGAACAACTCATGTTGTGGTGTAAAGATTAACACTGGATGGATGAATGGCGAGAGGTTACGGGAACAATCTGCGACTCCCGCTTTCCCCTAAAATTGAAGGGGAAGATTTATAAAACAATGGTTAGACCTGCTGTCTTGTATGAATCAGAATGTTGGGCCACAAAAGGGATGAATGAAAGGCAATTAATTGCATTTAGCTGAGAACAGCAGATAGAATAAGAGAGCACACAAGAGTCAGTCTGAACGTGGCACCGGTGACTAAAAAGTAGTGTGGATATCGGTTGTCATGGTATAGGCATTTGATGCGTAGGAATGAGGAAAATTTCGTCAGGAAAGTTTTAACTATTAATATTATGGATGGCTATAAGAATAGGAGCCGACCAAAGAAACGATGGATGGACTGTGTGGCTGATGATAATGGTTAGAAAGGCTTGAGATGGTTAGAAAGGGGGTGACTACCGAGATGATGACGACTATTTAGAGAAATATGGATAAAAAAAACAAGTTGTGCCGACCCCAAATACATTGAGATAAGAGCAGGAGAATGATATGGCGTGTACTTGAAGTATCCCTCACTCGATGAAACTTTTTAAACGTAAAATATTTGGGAATCAGATCCATGCAGAAAATGTGAACAGCTAAGAGGTGAACTGAAGTGTTAACTTAATTTGTGATTTGCATAGCCAAATATTTGGTTTCAAAATAATTTTACATTATTACTTAGATCTAAGAATAAGTTTATTTATTACTAGGTGCTGCTTGCGGCGAAAAGTAGCCTTAAGTTACTAAAGTAGCGAAAGTCCCGTCAAAACCGGTCCAGCAGTTTCAGAGATTACCACCAGAAGAAACAGACAGAAAAAAATATTGTTTTATGTACCGTCTATACTTTCATAAGCCTTTAATAAAAAGCTGTTATTTTGACATCACCAATAGACAGACACTTCAATTTTATTTATTTGTATAGACGACGACAGCTGCAATCTGCAACAAAAGAATCCTGAACATATGGATCTACATATTATTATGTTTGATACCTTATCGAGTTTGACTCAATAATGTTTACTGTATTAATTAAGAATGTTGCGTTAATAAACAGGTATGGCTACGTATGAGAACTGGTCAAGGTCAATATGATCGGCCGGCAAATTTGACTGTTTGGAACTTGATTTTTATGCAGATGACAAGAGTGATACTCCTAGATTTTGGCGACTCGATCGACAAGATAAATTTGAAAAAAAAAAATCTTTAACTGTGCTGTCTAAAAGCCTAGACATTAGACGAAAAAAAATAAAACCAAGAGAGATAACCGTGGAAGAATAGCCAATGATTATTATCTTTTTATGCTAATGGATTTAACCGACCACAATGAAACATAAGACGCTAATTTAGTAGAAGAACAATGATACAAACAGTAGGTAACTTAAATAAGCGATTTTCAAACGAGATAAATATGACGACAAATCTGTAGTACGTAAAGCAAAAAACCTAATTGAATGTTCAATTCAAACGGTAAGCACCTACTAACAGCTATGACAGATAGTCAATCTGTCAGCCTCTTCACAATGATACCCAAGGTTAGTCTGAACCGAAAAATAAACAAAATCATCCCAGTAAATGTCTAGTTTGAAATGTAGAAGAATTAAAACAACTGGCCTTGAAAATAGAGTAATGAATCAATGTGTTATCAACGGTTTGTTACCGTTCAGTATTGAAAATGTTTAGATTAAATAATTGCTCGCATTTTTCATGACACATACTGCAACTGAAATGGTCGAACTCTGATGTGTTTGGTTTTACGGTGGAGGTCTGCCCTGCTTGGGCGGAGCACCGCCGTGTCCTCACGGCAGCGATCGGCGGCGGCGATCTCTCGCGTCCGGCCCTGGTTCAGGCCATGGTTCGGAGCGAGAGTGCATGGGAGGCCGTCACATCCTTCTGCGAAACAGTGATGCTTGCGAAGGAGGAGGCGGAACGCGTGAGGGTAAGGCAAAATCAACGCCTTCGCGCCCCTAGTCGCCGCAGGAGACGCCCCGGGCGTCGGGAATCGCAGGCCGATTCCCGGCCACCGTAGGCGCGGGCTTGCGGACGGTGAGCGATGGGTAGCTTGCCGTCCGATAAGGACCAAGCCCGGGTCGACGGCGCGTTGTGTTCCACGCGCGCCTCAAAGAGACGTCAGCACCAATTGACGGGGTCCGAAAGGGCCAATGCCTGCCAGGGTTACGAGCCTGTCCGAAAGGGATATCGTGGCCCTGGCACACAGGCATCTGAAGGAACACGGTGGGTTTTAGTCAGTAAAAGTCTGACACTCCCTCCCGCTCCACCCAGAGCGGGAGAAGTTATTTGATAATTTCCCACCCAAAAAAAAAAAAAGATTTGTTTGGTTTTACTTCGATGAAATGACAGTGGAAATCGCTGATTTAGGGACTACATTTATTCAGCTCCATTCGCGTTTCACTGAACGATTTTGGTCACACTTATACAGTTCTATTCAGCTTCATTCGCGTTTCGCTGAACGATTTTGGTCACACTTATACAGTTATATTGAGCTCCATTCGCGTTTCGCTGAAAAATTTTGATCAGCGCTGTTCTGCCACGTTCAGGGCTGTACGCGGTCGCATCTTGTAGACAAGGAGTCGGAAACAGTCCACGTTCAGCGCCGAACGTGGCGGAACAGAGCTGTACACGGATGGTTCTCGACTCTTCGTCGATAAGTTGCGACGTTTTCACAATGTTACGATGTTGTACGCGGTTGATGGAAGCAAAACTGTATAGGTGTGACCAAAATCGTTCAGCAAAACGCGAATGGAGCTGAATAAATGTAGTTAGTCCCTAACGAGAAGCGAGTAGAGCTAGCAGCTAATGCCTTGATTACACGTACCGAGAAGATGGGCGAGACAGCAAAATGATACTAGGCCGGGAGAGTTGGGTGGACGAGTAGGTGTTAACACACAAGGTGTATTTTTTTTTATTTGGTATCTACCGTTTCAGACAATCGGGTCACAAAAATCGGGGAAAACGGTAGCGTGCTGCGAGCGATGTGTGTGCCGAGTGCAGATTACGCACCGAGTGCATGTTTATACCTGCCGAGTGGGCAAGCGAGTCAGTGCGGGGAAGCGCAGGGGTGCCCCACTCAGTCTAGTAAATGGAACAGGGTCCGAGCGACTGCCTCGTCCTTTAATCGGCCGAGCACTTGGTGATGTGTTTACATGTACCGAGCACACGGCCGAGAGCAGTTTCGCCCATCCACTCGATACGTGTGTTCAAGGCATTAAAACGAGTTTGCGAGCAAGAAGTGCATGACAGCGACAAGCGATTACTCGCTGTTATGCGTATGTACCAAGCGCGAATCTCTCAGCGAGAATTCTGTCCGCCAAGCGAGGGTCGCAGAGCGTGTATTCTCTTGAATAGCTCTTGTCGCTGCCACAAACGAATACTCGCCAGCGAGCGGTGGGAACAGTCAGCGATCAACTATTAATATAATATCTATGAATGTATCTCTTTTGCTTACACGGGACCTTCAATCTTTTGTACGTTTCTTGATCGACAAAATCATTGATAGACAGGTGCCTTAGCCAGTGAGCATGGACGTTAATGGCAGACCGAGGCGAATAAAACAAATAATGCAAAAGGTAAAAACATTCATAAAATGGAACTTAAGATTAAACAATGGGCCGTTATCCTGCATCGCCACCACTCATGCTGAAAATTAAATTTAAAAAAATTAAACCAATCGCATCTCTATTGTATATGTTTTCTCTTTCTTCATACTCGTAGAAACAGTGTAACTATGTAATAAAACTATACTGCGAGAAAACGAAACAAATGGAAATTAATTAATCATTCCACTTTGCCCCACCAGTGGGGCGGCTCGGTGGGGCAAAGTGGAATGATTCAAATTAATGGTAATTTATACTAGCCGTACTACACTTTGCATGAGTTATTAATACCTACGTCGTGGTAAGAACTGATTACTTTTTCCGTAACTGAAAGTAAACATAGTTTAATGTTTATCTCATAGTAAACTAATAAAATAACATAAAGATTATGCCAAACTAAAACTTTTGGACGTACTTCGTGGGCATCGATGCATCTAATCACGCACAACAGACGTTCAAATTTCTTACAGATTTTCTTCTATATTGATGATAACACATACTCGATGATTCATCATCCAAAGATCCAAAAGAAACCCGTGGAAAATCCCCCAAAAGATCGAGAAAATTTCTCCGAGCCAAAATCTATAAAGAAAACCCTCGTGCGCCGAAACCACGTCAGAAAAATTACTATTAGCATCACAGTCATAAGTTGCAATGGCCAGACGGTACGTTACTGATTTAGCCATGGAATTAATCAAGCGATCGGCCGCCCCGTGCCAACAGATGTTTACGTTCATGTCATACTAGTAAACGCCCTTTAAACATTATTAATTTTCGCCAGTACTTCCTAATGAGCTGGGCAGAGAAACAAATGAGTGTGGCCTTTTTAGTTAGTCTATTTGGGAGTGTAGGAAAAGATGGCTAAGGATTTTTCAACGAGCTGGATATAAAAACAGACGAGTGTGGCCTTTTTACTAAGTCTATTTGGGACTTTTTAGTAAGTCTAGGTATTTGTAAGAGTAGAAAAAGATGTAGAGCCCAGGGTGTTCCAATAAGCTGGGCAAAAAACAAAAAAATAAAACCGGCCAAGTGTGAGTCGGACTCGCGCACGAAAGGTTCCGTACCTTCCGTTCCGTTCCGATCTATAAAAATGGCAAAAAAATCACGTTTGCTGTATGGGAGCCCCCCTTAAATATTTGTTTTATTTTAATTTGAATATTTATGTTTAAAGTGAATATATAACTAAATATTTTGTGAATATTTCAAGCGTCTACCCGTTATCGATATGTAGCGAAAACGAGCAAAAATCACGTTTGTTGTATGAGAGCCCCCTTAAATATTTATTTTATTCTGTTTTTTTGTATTTGTTGTTATAGCGGCAACAGAAACATCATCTGTGAAAATTTCAACTGTCTAACTATCACGGTTCAAGAGATACAGCCTGGTGACAGACGGACAGACAGACAGACGGCGGAGCCTTAGTAATAAGGTTCCCGTTTTACCTTATGGGTACGGAACCCTAAAAATGAGTGTGATCTTTCAGTCTGTTTGGGAGTAAAGAAAATATATTATCTAAAGCTCAGGATTTTCCAAAGATCTGCGCAGAAAAACAAACAAATGAGTGTGACATATATCCAGTAATGTAGGAAAAGATAGCCTAGGATTTTTCAGAAGACAGAATGATTAATAAAGGGTCATCTGGGATTACATACATTGATTGGTATTGATTAAACGATGATTGGCAGTCACTGCGTTAAGAACGCAGAACGAGAGTGGATATTAATGAGACTAGCTGAGTCTCGTGCATTGATATAGTATATCAATGGTCCCGTGATAATTAATCTCTATTTAAAACTGTCAGATTTCCTACTAATCGTTACTGGAATCTAGTTTTAAATGATGATTCGTGATTACGTATCGTTCTAGAATATGCCTCCGATTCTATATTGACTGAAACACATCCCATTATCGTCGGAAAAGGCAAAATTATGTGGAGAATTGGAGATGCAGGGCAAAATGATGTGGAGATATACAGAGTAAAATCTATAAAAGGAACACACGTTGGATTAAGTAATTTTCGTTACCTAGTTCACGGCAGAATAAAAATAGATCGATGACTCAATAATAGGATTAAGGACGGAATAATACTATAGACTATATAATAATCCTCTATAGCCTTATATTGGCGGTAAACCACAGTTTCCGGTGCGACTGCCTTTAGCAAACAGTTATCCGGTTAGGTAGAAACATTTTTAGAAAAATCAAACAAAATAGTTTCCGACACCTACTGACCGATTTCAATTATTAATTTTCGATAGGAAATTAATTGTAAAACCGATTAGATATTTAATTGTTTTGAAACAAAGAAGATCCCGGAAATATTTTGACCGATTAGCGAAGTGTCGTTTAGGTCGATTTTTATTCGCATTAGCAAGTCATTAACGCCGGATTAAGTATCTGTCTGTCTGATGTAATTAGATTGATTTATTTATTTGATAAAATAACTTTAAATTCCGGCTTCAATTTGTTCTATCTAAAAACCAGCACTGCAACGTTAACTAATTTATTATCACTGTTGCAACATTTCTTGAAACAGCCCGTTTTGGCCTTGTACAATTTTCAGGGTATCCTGTTGTCTTGTTTGTGTGTGTTCTATTCTGACCTGTTGCTAATTTTCCCAAGCAATCGTTTTTTTCAATTGTTCTCGTATCGGCACGAGATAGGTATAAGAGAATACCTCGAGAATATCTATCTTTCCGAGTAGTAACGAAGCAAGTTAGAGAAGATGCGCTACGGTAGCCCGCTTAATTTAAATTTTCTTACGTTTTTTACAATTTGCAGGTTAGTGTTAGGAAATATAATCATTAGAATTAGCAATACAGCTATTTAAGTTTGAATTGGCCTCTAATGTCATGATTTCATCAAATAGTTATTCAATAGGGTAAAATGAACTTAGAGAGTTGTGTTGATGATATTTATGATTATAATTCTATAAATAAATATTTGATGCGGCCGCGAATCAAATTTAGATCAACGTAAAACCTGATAGTGTCCTGCAAATTGCAAAAAAACAAAAGAAAATTTGTATTTCGCGGGCTACCCTGACGATTTCACCTTAATAAAAAACTTGTAAAAAGAATAGTAAGTCAGAACCAGCAGTCAGCTGGTTGGAAGCGCAGCTAATTGTCCAGCGGGGCGAGCACGGCCTACTGTGACATGACTTGAGTCACACATTTTATCACAGTTTGAGCGATAAAACTGTTTTGTCATATAATGCTAGTACAAATTAACATGACATAATTTATCATGTCTTGTCACGCCCTTGCTTGGCCCGCAGGGTGGGCCGGAATACTGCTTATTTCCGTCAAACATGGAGGCTCTACTCTGATGACTAGATCCTCATCGTCATTTCAGCCGATAGACGTCCACTGCTGGACAGGGCTCTGCCAGAGGGGGGTGAAGGGGTTGCCATAATCGCCACGCTTGGCAGGCGGGTTGGCGATCGCAGTATGGTGTTAAAATGTATAGAGAACGCTTCTGCCCATTCTCTAGTAAGCCCCTAAGTCGCCTTTTACGACACCCATGGGAAGAAATAGGATGGTGCTATTCTTTACATCCGGCACCACACGGAACCTACTTAAAATTAAAATAAATCAAAGAAAAAGGTAAGTATTTCAATCATCACTTCCATGAGCTAAAATCATTTCACCTGGGGGCTAGCACGCATCGTTTCGTAAGTCAGGTACTTTCATACAATCGATGCCACGTCGACACGTTGCTGAGTCTAAAATAAGATGAAAACACGCATCGACCGCTCGTTCGTCTGCCATTGATATCATGTATTTTGATGAGTCATGCACTGTCTCGTTTCTCACGTGCCACTGAGCTAGTTAAATTTCGGAAGTGTCCTCCGATTTATGTTCTTAGCTCAATAAAAATGAGTATTATGGAATAAATGAGAGGAAGTTTAGTCTACGTGATTTTTAGTGGTGGAGTGTAGATAGAGGATGGTTATAATTTTTAACCAGCTTGTGTTTAGAATAGAGTGATTAGAGAGAACTTGGTTCTGCTTTGCGAGCGAGATGCTTTCAATTGTTTGCAGAAGAAAGAGAAGCTCTTCATACATAGGTAGTCGCAGCCACAGCTGTGATTCGCACACAGCATAGGCTTCAGCGAGCATCATGCTGAGTTGAAGCCTTCTCGTCACAGTTACGACGTGAAACTGCCGACTATTTCTGTTCTGTGCTCGTGATTATTTTATCTACTTTTTTTAAAGTTTTTTTATTTTATTTCCGTTAATTAACTGATGTTTTTGTATGAACGTGACAAATAAACCAAGTTTCTTTTTTTTTATCATAATTCGTCAAAAAAACACTCATATCATTATTTGATTGAGATCAGAAGCACTTGCCTGTGTGGTCATAATAAAAAAAAATTGACCATAATAAGGAAACTTCTGATATCAAAATGTTTTTTTCTTTTTTTTATCAGTTCGTCAAAAAATTACTCGCATCATTATTTCTATGAGAACAGAAGTACTTGCCTGTGTGGTCATAATAAAAAATAATTGACCATAATAAGGAAACTTCTGATATCAAAATGTTTTTTTCTTTCTTTTATCAATTCGTCAAAAAATTACTCGCATCATTATTTATATGAGAACAGAAGTACTTGCCTGTGTGGTCATAATAAAAAAATAATTGACCATAATAAGGAAACTTCTGATATCAAAATGTTTTCCTCCTTATCTCTTAGTTCATGCGGTTCAACAAATAATGATACTCGTATTGCATGTAATCTGATAAGCAAACATAGATGTTTGCCGGCTAAATTATGGTAACTACACGATCATTATTAGTATACCCGACTTTCAAGGGGATTATTAAACGTTTCACTTCAAGTAAAAGACGCCGAATGAAAGGCAAAAATGAAGCTTAAGGGGGTGACAACAGGTAAACCGCTGTCACTGTCAGATTGCATACAAAAGAAAGTGATGCACGATGACACAACGTATGGCGTAAAAATGCAAATGAAATTGTATAAAATTAGATATTAACTAATTAATAAAAATTAATCCATCATCGGATGCAGTTTGGCATTTGTAATTTTATGGTATACTTTCCATTAAAACTGTTAACGAAGGGATAAACTGCTTTTAAAAATAATTGTTTGTTTGAATTAGGTAAGAGTGACTTTGAAGATTTTATTGATGTATTAAATTATGTTTTGATACTGTTTTTGTTTTGGAAAAAATATTTACGGTTTAAGAGATAAATGGTGGTTTTTAAAGCAGCGCTTTAAAAACCACCATTTTGACCATTTTCAAGAAATCTCCACCTTAACGGCCATCGGCCCATCCATCGGTCATCGATTTCGAATAAGTCCTTGAGTGAATACTGCACATCGACAATCGTAAAGGCTGACGCAACGGTGCGACCCGACTCTGGTAGAACAATTACCTTTAAATTTTCATAGAAATTGTTCTACTAGAGTCGCGTCACGCCAGTCTGCGGGAGCCTTAACGTAGGACGGGGCGTTCCACAGTTGATCGACGACCGACGACCTTAAAACCGCCAGGTCAGACAGGATGCGGAATGCGGAGAACCGGATTTTGTGGCGCACCTTAGGAGAGGCCTATGTCCGGCGTATGTGTAGAGGTGTATGTGTAGCGCTCTGTGATAGGCTCATCTGATTGATAGTCTCGTTTTTCTTTTTGTATTATTGTTATTTTTTTGTCTGTCACATTCACATAAATGTGCCCCTTTCCTACATAACAAACCAGACTAGGCCACTGCGCGTCGCCACTCTAGTTAGAAAAAAAAAAAAAAAAAAAAAGTCACATTGGCATGCCGGTGACGTGGTTAGTATGTCGGTGACGCGAACATTTTTTTTTTTTTTTTTAAACGTTGCCCCACACTAGGAATTTCTCCTGTATCGTGGGTGCGTTTACAAACATTCAAACTCACATACACAAACAGCCAGACCCGGAACAACTACTTGTAGGTCATACAAATATTTGTTCCGTGCGGGAATCGAACCCGCGACACGCAGCGCAGCAGTCAATCGCTTAACCACTGCGCCAACCATGCCGACATTTTGCCCCTACCAAAAATCGCTCGACGCGGCTAACGAAGTTTTCACTTCAATAACATGTCAGCCATTCTAACTACTAAAGCCCACTAGGTGTGGTCCAACCCACATTATCACAAAGAAAGCTGACAACGAAAAATGAAAATAGTGTTGTGAATCAGAACTTTAAAGTCACATTCAAATATTATTGTATATTAGTTACTTCAAGAATTCTTTCATTACAATTAGACATTATATTTCATACTTCTACATTTCATGAAATTTTAATAATCATATTTATTCTCATGATTCATCTTTATTTTTAGGGCTGAAAATGAACATTTATCTACTACGTGTTTTATTAAAACGAAATAATTGATTGTCAACAAGGTCAGCTGCTGGTTGTAAGCCTAAATTATTAGTATTGTTAGTCATTGTTTTTTAATAAACTTGACCACTGTTTCACCAGATATTAAACAAAACTTTGGGTTACTTCTTTCCACTATGAACACAATGTAGTACTTATTTTAATATATAATATATTTAATACACTATAAAAGTAGTAGTTCTGCGAACAGTAGACCTCGCGAGCCAAAACTTTTTTTTAACAATTAATATTGGTACCAGTCGATTCCACTAATAGCAATCTAAAAGTGAGCAATTTACTGCATTTTGAGGAGCTATTCTACTCATCACGCCGAAGAACCTCATCAGATCTTCACCAAATTTCAAATAATTTAATAAAGCGGAGATATCCAGTTGCCCCTTTTTTGGAGGAAGTAGCATTCGAACCAAAAATCCCCGACGGCAAAAAAAAAATCTATAAAATCGTAAAACTTGTATACTTAATTACCAAGTTTCGTCCAGATCGGTTTTAACATACGACCAAGTCTGCTAACGCAGTTGTGTCCGAATGGCCGATCATTGGCACCGTAATTGTACAGTTTTGCTAATCTCCTAATTGTAAGGCGTCTTTATGATTTTCCGATGACGTGCCACTGATACTCCATTGGAAAAATTTTCTGTATTTGGTAATCTCGTACTGACAAGCTCCTATTATTTTGACTTCCATATGGACGACTGTCACGCCATTATGAATTTAGGAGGTTACAAACTATTGGCACAATGGTCATGGCGTTGCCTTGGTATGGTTGTCATAATGACCAATCATTGAAAATAGCAGACTTCGCCCCGTGTAGAGGAGTACCAACAAACTGACAGAGGAAAGGAAATTTTGCTAGACTTGAAGCAGTTCGCTCGCTCGGCAATTATAATGATAAAATATTGCCAACAGTTTTACCTGGTAACACCTAAGTTCTGTAAACTAGGTTCTCAACATAAAAATAAACAATGTGACGCATAAAACTACTTACATTAAATGTATATTCTATTTAAATATTCTTCATACCTTTCTCATTAGTGACTATATGTTAGAAACACTGATATCACACCTACATACTCGTATAAGTACGTAAAAATAGATATAACATAATAAATAGTTATGGGTTTCCCTAATGCCAGCAGGTAAAAATGATAATAATAATATCAGCCTATGATTGTTCTACCGCAGACCACATGCCTCTTCTCATAATAGAGATGGCATGAGCACTGATCAGAAGGTTTGCAATGCGTGTCAGCAATTTTAGACTTACTTTAGTAACAATTTAATATGCCTAGCTTTTTGCCAACCATGTTGGGGTCGGCTTCCAGTCTAACTGGATGCAGCTGAATGCCTATCTGACTTACACAACCCATTTACTGAGTAACACCAAACCCCTTAGTAACACTGGTTATCAGAAAGACTACTTTAGTATCAATTATTCCATTAAAATAGTTTGTAATGCAAACATTTCATTTAAACACCTTTTGTTACTTTGTCTATGTTTGAATTTGTGCCAAATTGTATTTTCACAATATCGTGAGCCATTAATTTTGCATTTTTATTTGAAACATGATTGGTTGGAGTTTAATTTTTATGTTGATTCTACTTTGTGATTTATGAGAGCATAGGATTACTTAGTAAGTCAAGAAATAATATGTCAAGCTTCTTTTTAATCACATCACATTAATATTATAAAGGTGAAAGTTTGTGAGTGTGTGTGTATGTTTGTTACTTCTTCACGCTCAAACGGCTGGACCAATTTTGATAAAATTGTGTATGGAGGTAGCTGACGCCCTGGATTAAGACATAGGCCAGTTTTTATCCCGAAATATTCCCACGGGATCGAGACTTACGCGGGTGAAACCGCGGGGCGCAGCTAGTTTTTTATTGAATATAGGTTGTATTTAGCTGCATCCAGATACACTGGAAGGCGACCCCACTATAGTTTGGAAAAGTCCACGCAGATAATGATGAATTAGGGTATGCTAAGTTCTTTTAACACATTCAGGGACACTGAACGCCCATAGGGGTCATAACAAACTTCTATTATGTCTCATTCAGTGTCATTGAAAGCGTTAATCTTTGGATTCAATCGATTGGAATGTGACTCTCATATTAGTTCTGCTTGGTACAGCAGAAATATTTACTAACAACTTAACATACCACTGTTACTGGTATATCTTTTTATCAAGGAAGGCCGTCAAGCTCTTTACAAATAATAACTGAAAGGGGAGTTACAGCAGACAGTCTAGCAGCACCTATACCATACTCTTCCATTCTTCATTAAAGTTCCCATACAGTCTGTTCCAAAAGTATTTGATGCAAATGTGAACAAATCTAGAGTCTAGACAAAATCAAACTGGTTGCTATTTTTATGGTAAAATCTGTTATTTTTATGATATTCATTTTACATTCTGTGATAACCTATACTCACACACTGACTTATTTTTTTAGAAAAACATACTTGTATGATGTTTGTAAATATGTGAACACCACGTATCTATCTAATAATTAAGTTATTTTTCATTGCTTAGTTTTTAATTCGTTTTACCTATTATGGTATAGTAATTTTATTCTAGGTGCATCGTCTTCACATATAATCATATAATTAATGTAATCAAACAAAATATTGTAAAACATTTTTAAAAGAGTACCGGTGGAGTTTCTTGCCCATTCTTCTCCATACGAAACTACCTTTTGGAAGGGGCAACTAGAATCAATTCTATTTTTTTTGTAAATTTTGACGTTCAAAAGTGCCTTTTATGTGCCTATTTGAAATAAATGGTTTGACTTTGACTTTGACTTTGAACGGAACTGAAAACATATCTGTGGATGCAAATTTTTAATGCCACTTACAAATTGAGTGCTTCAATTTGAATACTTAATTAAACCCTTGAGGGCAATTGTATAACTTCAATTTTCATCAATGATTTCTCAATTACAATTTAAGGAAAAAGTCATCATCTGCCAGCGGGCTTACGATGATGCTTTCTCTTTATACTCTTCTGTAGAAAAGAAATCGCTTGTCTAGCGAAAAAGTTCTACTGTCTACACGGAAACTTCATTTTTTGTCTACTCTTCCGTTGACAAAACATTTCTTGTGCTAAGCCTAAAATTGAAACTTAACCAAGATATAAAGTTGAAACTTATAATAATACAGATGTATGTGTTACAAAATTCCTTTAGTGAGTGTATGGTTAACAGTTTTAAAACAGACAGTAGCAGTAGTACTGTAAATTATATTTTCTAGAAAACCAACCCATCAGCAACTGGCTGACAACCAAAAATGCATGGAGCAAACATCCTGTAATAATTTATTACATCAGCAAGTACCAGAACATGTGGTCAAACAGTCAGACAGAACTCTTACATCCACTATAACTGACAACAGTGTAAGATTAAGTGTGCACTATAATAAAAGTACCATACCCGTGGTCCATGAAAAACATCTGGTGTTTTTATGGGTTTTGGCAAAGGAAATTGGATCTTGATGAAGGGGGATAAGGTGGGAATTGGTAACTGAAGAGATTGGGTCTAGTTTTTGGTAATGTAAACAAAAAGACAAGGATTCTAAATTAATTAATTTATGGTTACAGTATGGGTTGAATAGTTGTGATACCTATAGGTAGTTTAAAATAGAGAGATTTTTTTTTGAATGAGATAATTATGTTCAGTATAATTTCAATAAAAAGCTAAATTTTCAGGGAATCAGGATTCTATTTGGAATTTGTAAACAAAATCCCAAAGAATGGTGCTGTTCAGTAATTAAATGTTTAGTTTATTAATTTCAGTTTCTAATCCAATTGTGTTGATTATTTGAAATTTGGAAGGTATTATTTTTTTTTAATTTTCTGACTTCATATTATCAGTTTTAAATTAATTATTAGCACTTTTAATTAATAATCTAAGCAGAATAATGTACGTATTAAAAACTTAATTACCAGACATACATCTCGAATTTTCCAATACGAAATATAAATGATTGAGCCGCGAAATGCTACAAGATTATGAATTACTATGTTTTGTAACTACAAATTTATAAATATGAATAATTGGCATGTATTCTTGTAATTACGAATTGTTTCAGACATGACTCGAGTGAAGGACGTCAACAGGTGTCATGAGAAGTCAGAAAAAATGATCGTATTCAGGGTCGTGAGAAACTTACTCTGTTCATTGGATGCTGTGACCGCGGAGTCGCTCATAAACGACCCGCTCCGCACCACGGGACCCCACTGCTGCCTTCTGCCACTATCTCTAGTCTCTGTCCTCTCCACATCTTCCGCTTTACACAGATGAAAAGCAAATACGCACCAATATAACACGAAACCGATACGCATCGTGATCTTACAATGACACTAATGCATTAACCACACATAAAAATACAAAAACACCTCAGTAACACCGCACTCTATACACATTCTAAAATAATATGCAGACAAAATGGTTTATAGTTTTTAAGGCCACATCACAAGTTCAATGAAAAAACATAAAAGCTACGATTTTTTTTATCACAGAAAGAAAAATTAACGAGGTCGAAAAACTTTGACGGTAATTTTTAGTGCGTGGCAACATTGGCAAGAGCAGAAACTATTTGTTTATGTCACAGTGACGTTTAAAAGATAGTCGAATAGTCTACTATTTCCATAGGCTTGACTATTTCTATAAAGGATTTTTGCAATAATCGAAATGAACGCGCCCATAATATTTACCAAAATATGTCAAATGACCTTGCCAGTTTGTAAACAATACCTTGAAGAGCAACTTTTGATACAAAATAACTAATTTCCTTGTTGTTTATTTCACATAACGACATAGCATAATATATCATTCGCGTTTTTACTGTATTAGGTGATAAAAATTGTTAAAATGAACATCGATTTTGAAGCCATGGCTGTTTTGGAGGAGGAATCACAGAACGTGAGTAGCTATTAATTTCCTTTGTTACGCTTGTTTACTACGTTATTATGTTCTATTTATGATCTCTGCTCATGTTTTTTCTTACATCAAAGTTATTTTGGTGCCAGGATTGTTTATTCAGAAAATGGTACAAATTATTTACTTCCGTATTGATGACATGGATTCAATAAATTTATTCTCTGTAAGATTCTATTGCACAACAAGATGTAGGGTTTCGTCATAATATGTATGCTGGATCATGATTATAGATGGCTGATACCATTATTGGCTGAATAGAAAGGCTGTGCAAAGCAAACTAATGGTGGTTGGAAGCAATAATAACTGGTCTTATCAGCTGTGTTTACTATGAACATGTGGAGTGGTTTATTATGACATGCAACATGTCCTCCACATATTTTGCATTATTGCCTTTTAACAAAGTACCAAGGTCATTAGTTAATATTCAAATAGCACTACATTTAAGGTACCTAATATTCAATAACTGATTACACCTTGCAGGTAAATCTTACTAGATTGATAAATACTGTGATTAATGAATCACAGAAATACTGATTATTAAAGTTTTAAGAAACAATGAGCATGTTTTCTATCAAACAAATGTGTTTCCTCTCAAATAGCATAATTTTCTTGATACTTAAAAATAGTTATCAGCAAAATTTACATTCCACATTACATTTGACCTCAAATGTCTGACACATATAGATTATAATTATTCACAACTAAAATAATTAGTACCATTTACTTACCTTTATATTTAATTTGTTACCAAATATTCTGGCTCATAATAGAGGGAATTTCAATTCCTTTGTAACATGCGTATACATTTTTTTAATAATGGATACTGGCAAAAAATATTCACATGAATAGACATTTCTTTCAGGCATACTACCTATAAGGTGGGTGGAAGGTGGCAAAACTGTCAAAATCCATAATCATTACATTACAAAGCTTATTTCACAATTATGTTGATGGAATACTTTATTATGATTGAATTAAGAACTAAAAATAGACAATGGATCATTTACACAACTAGTAGCGCCATCTAGTTTCGTTATAGTGCAGTGCACTGGTTGTAAAATGTAAACGAGAGTGTGATGGTGAAACGGTTCGGCTAAAAAGCTGTAGATGGCGCTGTACACAATATACGCAATATTTTTCCTATAACTTTGTTGTAATCTTTATCAGGCGGTTTCACTTTATCCACTGACTGATTTTACTCACTACTTAGCATCTTAGCATGTGCTTCTTTACTGTGTCACAAACTTACTTGCATTCAAATGGCGCGTCGCACCCTTCCCGTAATTTCACGCTCGCTAAAAGATTACAGGTCGAGTCTGAGTCCTGCTTACAAAACTTCATCCTACCACGTAATCAGTCACTAGGAAACATCATAATTTTTTTTTGCGCGTTCATTTGAACGACGGACGGGACAGACGAGCATGACGAAATGATAATGGTACCGTTTTTGCCATTTGCCTACGGAACCCTAACAACGGGCATAAGCATAGGGTTACGCGGCTCGCCGTTTCCCTACCTTGAGGCCAACGCACCTAACCAAACAGCCTTGCTACTAAACATGTTATCTCTGTGTTAGTCAGACCTTGTTGTCTTGTCTGGCTGTGTATCCCCCACTAGATAAGATAAAGTTATCACTTCGCTCTGTATCACTGCTTAATGTTGAAAAAGGTATATTTTGCACTGAAATATCGTAACATGCGTATTGTCTTCAGTCTTTATAATAATTAGGTACTAGCTTCTGCCCGCGACTTGTTCCGCGTTGTTTTAACTTAAAATATATCCTATGACACTCGGCCATACTGTAGCTTCCCATTAGTGAAAGAATTTTCGGAATCGGATCCAGTATCCGGTTAGTACAAAGTTCACCGGGTCATCAAGTTTAAAATAAATGATTTGACTTTGAATTGGTATTGGTTGGTACACACGGCTACACATAAAGCTATACTTTTCCAGTATATGCTGATCTCGCATTGTATAGAATTTTCGTACAACGAGAGGTCAGCGTATACTGGAAATGTATAGCTTGAGGTGTAGCCGTGTGTACCTCAGTATATCCAGAGAGCCTTATTTCTAAGGTGGTGCGCACTTTTGGTGTTAGGAATCCAACATGTGGGAATGGGTGTACTATGGGTACACCTCTGTTGAACCCTTCGAGGAAACAAGGCGTGATGATTTGTTATGTTATGAATCCAACATATCTCTGTTTGGGGTTCCGTACCTTAAAAGGAAAAAACGGAACCCTTAAAGGATCAGCTAATTTTCTCCGAATCTACTGTACCGATTAAGTTCCAAATTGGTACACATACAATTTCCTGTGACCCAAACACGGACGTGAAAACGTAAATAAATGAATTTAGAATATGGGGTACTTTTGGCTGGCAAATTAGAAAATAAAATTAAAAAGTTTTGCAAACGGGGTACCGTGTGACATTTCAAATGAAAGGGCGTGGGTTGTGGAGGTCAGATAAGCAGTCGCTCCATGTAAGATAGGTATAGCGGGAAGGGATGTAAGGATGGATATAGCTGCATACCAGTATGCAGCTGTATCCGGTTAGACTGGAAGCTGACCCCAACATAGTTGGGAAGAGGCTAGGCAGATTGTTTTTTTTTTATGTAGGTACAACTGATTAATTCAGAATAAAAAAATATAATTGTTTTGTTTATTGAAATAATACATTTACATAAATATTTACAAAATAGGGCCTAGAGGTATATAATAATTGGATTCTACCTGAACTAGGAATAAACCTGAATCTCAGGCATCTCACTCAAGTGCTACATAATGCTATCTAAGATTCCAACAAATAGTACATGATTTATCTACTATAAATAATGGTTTTATTCAACTTTAGAAAAATAGTATGCTACTTTTTAGGGTTCCGTACCCAAAGGGTAAAACGGGAACCCTATTACTAAGGCTCCGCCGTCTGTCTGTCTATCTGTCCGTCTGTCTGTCTGTCGGTCTGTCCGTCTGTCTGTCCGTCTGTCTGGCACCAGGCTGTATCTCATGAACCGTGATAGCTGGCCTGTTGAAATATTCACAGATGATGTATTTCTGTTGCCGCTATAACAACAAATACTAAAAAACAGAATATAATAAATATTTAAGGGGGCTCCCATACAACAAACGTGATTTTTTTGCCATTTTATAGATAATGGTACGGAACCCTTCGTGCGCGAGTTCGACTCGCACTTGGCCGGTTTTTGCATCTTCGTAAGACATTTTTGCAACCATGTTCTATTATGATTTTTGCAATGTAACATTTTTAAAAAGGTCGCCTTGATTTTATTATTTAGAAATATTTGCCGTGTCTAGAAACAGTCAAGATTGCATGTTTATTTATGATGCGAATTATAAAGACTGTAAATACAAAAACGGAAATAAAACACGGTTAAATCTGCTGATTATAAACTGGCAGTCGGGGACTGCTGACTGAAGTGAAAATTTATCGCTCAACGCGCCTAAAGATGAGATAATTATTATCAATTTTAAATTATTAATAAAATATACCTTAACGGTGCTCACGAGCGTTTTTTCGGCGATTTTCGCGGCGATTTTTGTCAGATTGTATACATTCTAACAAAAATCGCCGAAAAAATCGCCGAGAAAAACGCTCGTGAGCGGGCACCGTAAATCCGTACAACAAGCTCTTTCATTTGATATGTCACACGGTACCTTTGCAAAACATTTTTGATAAATTTTCTAATTTGCGCCCCAAAAGTGACCCTCGTATTCTAAATTCAGACATTCTGCGTTGAAAACTCAAGTACCTTCCTAGGTATAAGTTCTTTAACTTAGGCTAAACTATCTAGAAACATCCAAGGCAATCAACAACCAGCATGTGCGTGTTAATTAGGTACCTACTGACATTAAAGCATTTATTATGAACTAGCTTTTGTCCGCGGGTTCGTTTGCGTTCAGTGTCTATCACTCGGGAACATAGTTTTTTTTCTGGATAAAAGGTACCCTATGTCCTTTTCTGTATCCCTGACAACGTGTATGCAAACTTTCATGACGTGACAGCGTAACAAACAAACAAACTCACTTTCGCATTCATTTATAATATTTATAACTAGCTGCGCCCCGCGGATTCACCCGCATAAAAGCTTTTACAGACTCACGCGATATCGTTGGCGCGACAGGCACCGAGATAGAAATTGTGCTACTAGTGTCGCGTCGCGCCCGCGATATCGCACTAGTCTGTACGAGCCTTAAATCTCGATCCCGTGTGAATATCGGTGTCAAAAGTATCAAGTGATGGTCTACCCATAGTGGTGGGTTGCAGCTGAAAATCAGCGTCAGGTGGTATACCTTCTGTTGTCATCTGACATACAGCTGAGCTGTGGCCCTTTTGGCATTATATCTAATAATTGTTTTCTGTTTTTACAGCTGTAGGGTGTTTTTGCTGTCATGCCAACAAACGCATTTTTCTTTCTTTCTATATGCCAAATTTTATCCAAATCCATTCAGCTTTTTTGGCGTGAAAGCGTAACAAACACTTTCGCGTTTATAATATTAGTTATTAGTTAGGATAATATATAAAACAAGCCACATGCCCCATGAGATTTTTCATCGGCAAAAATTATGAATGTCCATACAATTACAAACTTTAATCCCGTATTTAAACCCTTTTAAGTAATTCATTTTCAAAAATCATTCCATAGTGCTCCCCTTCGTTATACAGGGTCAAATTAAATTAGCTAGTTAAACTCCGCAGACGTTATGGGTGATAAAACAAAAAGTTAATTAATTTTAAGATTTTTTTCTGGATGCCATGGACCGTAGTTTGTGTAATCACTTGAAATATCAGTTGTTTTTGTGCAAACTTCACATACTGATGGGGATTTTCTCAACTCATACTTCGAATACCTAACAACAACACAACCAGCGGTCGTTGAACCCCCATAAAAAAACTATCAAAACTTTTTAATTTTTTCGTGTTTAGATATAGATACCCATCTAGTAATATTTAACGTGTTTTTTCCGTATGTAATTTTTTTATTTTTTATACCATGTAATTTCAGATACTTACAATAAATTGTTCATGAATAAAATGACTTATCACGGATGCAGAGTTTCGCTAGCTAATTTAATTTGAACCTGTATAAGGAACTGTTGCGCAAAATTTCATGTTTCCCCAAGCGTGAAAAAAGTTCAGGCTGTGCGTTGTCTGTCAGCGAATGAATGATATTTTTACTAAGTAGATGCATATTCAATCTACAACGTTCCCAACTTCCCACTGCTAGGACACAGGCCTCCTCTCTGTGACTCTCACAGAGCGGAGGCCTGTGGGCCTGGCCGTTATCCATTGCACCACGCAGGCCCAGTGCATGTTCGTAGATGTCACATATTTTCGAATGTATGGTCCTAGGACATGTCTCAATATGTTTTTAGGGTTCCGTAGCCAAATGGCAAAAATGGAACCCTTATGGATTCGTTTTGTCTGTCTGTCTGTCCGTCCGTATGTCACAGCCACTTTTCCGAAACTATAAAAACTATACTCTTGAAACTTAGTAAGTAGATGTATTCTGTGAACCGCATTAAGATTTTCACACAAAAATAGAAAAAAAAACAATAAATTTTGGGGGTTCCCCATACTTAGAACTGAAACTCAATTTTTTTTTTCATCAAACCCATACCCCATCTATGGATAGGTCTTCAAAAATGATATTGAGGTTTCTAATATCATTTTTTTCTATACTGAATAGTTTGCGCTTCCAAAGTGGTAAAATGTATGTGTGTCCCCCCTGTAACTTCTAAAATCAGAGAATGATAAAATAAAATAAAATATATGATGTTATATACATTACCATGTAAACTCCCACCGAAAATTGGTTTGAACGAGATCTAGTAAGTAGTTTTTTTTTTAATACGTCATAAATCGTAAACCGCAATATACCTACGGAACCCTTCATTGTGTGTGGTCCGACACGCACTTGGCCGGTTTTTGTTCACCGTTTTGAGAGCAGTGGTGATGAAATAAATTACATAAAGTGAAAGACCTACCCGGGTTAGAACTTACAACCTACAACTCGTAAGTCGGGACCGTTACCACTGGGTCAAATTAAAAGTCAAATAATTTATTTCAAATAAGTAGGCACTTTTGAACGTCAAAATTCACAAAAAAATTGAATTTATTCTAGTTGCCCCCATCCAAAAGGTACCACTGCACTAAGTAGATGAGATCCGTAAAATTGCTTCTCATTTTTCGGATTAATATAATTATAGCCTATGAAACTCACAAATAACGTGGCTTTCTATGGGTAAAAGAATTTTCAAAATCGGTTCATGAGATCCAGGGATTAGGGGTACAACCTCCTGCACGGCTAACATGACATGCGCGAGAACGCTCTCGTTCTCGATTTGTCGAAATTGGTCGACGATTCTGACGTCATTCTAAACACTAACATGACCGCTAAGCTCGAGATATCTCGAAAAAGGCACTTTGACAGTTCTTTATCTCGCAACGAGAGACCGATGAAGCAAATGATTAAAAACAAATAATATTTATGATAGCCACATCAGCTCATTCATTCGATTTTACGCTATAGAATTAGTTTGTACTATAATGATTTACATCCACCTATTTTATGTTTAGTTTTTTTGTGTAACAGACTTATTGATTAAAATTAAATGTTTTTCTTTGGCATGCCGAAATTAAAATACAAAACAAAATCACGCAAATGAAAATGAGTGAGACATTTTTGGTAGGGGCTGAGTCATCAATATTCTAAACGCGTCACTGACATGTCAACAGCGTCACCGACATGCTATCAGTGTCCCCGACATGTAAACAAATTCACGAATTGCCAACCACGTCATCGACCAGCTAAAACCGTCCCGACATACTAACTGCATCACCTACTTGCTCACAGAGTTCCGACATGCTATCAGCGTCCCCGTCATAATACTTGCGTCACCGACATGCTAATAGCATCCCGACATGTTAAAAACGTGCCGATATGCTAACTGCGTTCCCGTCATACTATCTGCGTCACCGACATGCTAACCAAGTCTGACTTGCTAACTGCGTCACCGACATGCTAACCAAGTCTGACTTGCTAACTGCGTCACCGACATGCTAACCAAGTCTGACTTGCTAACTGCGTCACCGACATGCTAACCAAGTCTGACTTGCTAACTGCGTCACCGACATGTCAGTAGCGTCGTGGACATGTCAGAACGCTTCACCGACATGTCAGTAGCGTCACCGACGTGCTATCAGCGTCCCCGACACGTAAACTAATGCACGACGTTCCAACCGCGTCAACGACATATTAAAAACGTGCCGACATGCTAACTGCGTCACCAACGTGCTATCTGCGTCACCAACGTGCTATCTGCGTCACCTACATGCTAACCGAGCCTGACTGACTAACCGCGTCATCAACATGCTAACTGCGCCACCGACATGCTAACCGAGACTGACTGACTAACCGCTTCACCGACATGCTAACTGCTTCACCGACATGCTTACCGATTCGCCAACATGTTAGCCGCGTTACCGAAATGATAATGTGACGTGTTGCAGCAGACTGGCGTCCCACAGCGGCTTGTGTACATGTACGAGTATACGTATTTACGAGTTTTATGTTATTCCAAAGTTTTAATTTTTCACGTCTGTCGCCAGTTAATGCCTTTTTTTGTATTATAATTTTGTCTACTCTTCTCGTCGTCAAAATCGAGGACGAGTAAATGACAGAGAAATCAGAGATATCTCGTGTTGAAATGTCAAAGTTCGAGATAAAATACGTGCTATGTTAGGGTTTGTCGAGAAAACATCAAGTTTGACAGAACGAGTCGAGTATTTTGTATGGGAGCGCTGTCAGAAAACGAGATAGGTTAAAGAAATAGACAAGAATTACTCGCGGGAGAGTGAGTAATTGTCGCGTGTGTCATGTTAGCCCTGCTGCCAGGGTTACGAGTTTGTCCGAAAGGGATATCGGGGCCCTGGCACACAGACATCTGTAGGAACACGGGTGGGTTTTAGTCAGTAAAAGTCTTAACACGCCCGCCCTCCCGCTCCGCCCAGAGCGGGAGAAGTTATTTGATAATTTCCCACCAAAAAAAAAAAGGGGTACAATCATTAGTTTTCGGAAACTATCTTTTAAACGGGACGGAGAGAGTGTTGAACTCTGTAGGGGAAGACACGAAATACACACGGACGACAACGGACGTCGCGGGCGAAGTGGTAGTATTTGATAAAGTCTGAAAAAAATACATATCATTTTTACCCGACTTAAGAAAAAATTTGAGGTTATTTAACGCTGTTTACCATTGGGCAATCTTCGAATAGGTACTTACTCTTTGCTATGAGTAGACTACCTACTCATAAAATTAAGTTACCTTGTAACTGAAGAACTGCGTAGTTGTTTAATTCATGCACGAAGAACCGATCTTTTTGTTATTATTCGGAGAAGTCTCCGAAATAATGCATTCTTTATGCAACAAATGAAACTTTTGAGAACTCATATTAACTAAATTAAAATATCTAAACAAATACTGGTGTTTTTCTTAGTAAATATTGTAAGTTATTCCCCAAAAAGCCATCTGTGACAACAATGCATTGCATCATAGATTTTTGTTTGCTTTAAACGAAGATAACATTATTCGTTTGAAGCAAAAGTGCCTGTGTTTAGAAGAGGACCATTAATTTACAAATTATTCGATAAAAATTATTATGCGCAGTCCGCATTTCTGTTCATTGTCCTTCATGGTTGACCTAGGTTAGTTTCTGCGTAGTTACGTTTCAAGAAACGCAGTGCTTACTACGCCGCAACGTATTCGCATCAAACTACCATAAATGCCTTACAGACAGTGGGGTTAATGTTAAAGTCGGAATTGAGGATTTCTCTGAAATGTCTAGGTGTGAAAATTCCACGCTTCCGGAATGCGGCATCGCATAATTAGCCCAAAATAAAATATGGGTCAAGTTTGAGACTTTAAATGTTAGATGAACGTTAACGCTAATATTTCGGTACGGGATGGGCAGGGCTTGAAGCGAAATTTTGATGGAAGGGTGGGTCCCTTCAATGTGCGATGCACTGTTTTTTATAGGTTTGTTATTTTAACGATCGGTGTGCGAGACGTAAAATATTTCGTATTCATTCCAACATCCAGAATAGAGTAGTTCGATATTCAAGCGCATGCCTGATGGAAATGGGTCTCCAATTAGTGCGCTGCGTTATTGAATCCTGCCTCGATGCACCTAGCCCGGCCAGTTCCCCTTCGACCACCGATGTAACTACTTGTCAAAATTTTGTCAAAATTCCTGTTGCTTTTGTTGTTGATTTCTCAAGTATCTGGTTGATATCTAGTTGTTTTTGAATGAGGGGATCTGGAGGAGAGCGGCTTAGAAAAAAACCTGTAAGTTTTTGCCATTTTACTTATTTTTGTTCTTAAGTTCAGCTTATGTGTCAGGCGTGGACACAGCCGTTCTTCCAGAATGCAAGCTCAGCAGTCTGCAGTATTATTGAAAGAATCATTAATCTTTATTAGTGTCGCAACACGGCGATGTAGTAGGTAAGTACGTCTTTATATTGCACTCACTGTTACCGAGTGCAGCCAAACGATAAGGTCACTTTGTCCAAGGTGGGGAGGGCTACAATACGAGCCGTTGCGACACGTCTCGTCCGCTGCTTGTGCGACTCGCTGTAGTCTGTCTGTCTGTACCGATCCATTGCCGATTTAAAAAGTTGTTTTTTTAAAATAAGACGAGTGAATGCGCGCGGTCGTTCCCACTGCGCATCGCGTCGCGCCGCAGCCAGTGTGCGTTGAGGCAGTCGCTAGGGTGGACACGACACTCCGACAATCACTATAAATCGTGAGTAGCGATACATTCCTTTATTGATTCTTGTAAGAAAAATTATGTAGATCAGTTTTTTATTCACACCGGTATGTTTAAGTTGTGTGTATGCAGTGTTTTGAGTGGTTGAATGCGAAATATTTAAGGTTAGGAACTGACAGTTACTACGCCGCATTAAATGAACATCGTTTCACGCGAACGAACGACGCAGTTTGTTTGATATCGGTCGGCCTTTTGTTGCTAACCGAGAAACAAAACTTACTGCGTATATTGCTTATTATGATATTATTTATTATGTACAATATAATTGCTGATAGTTAATTACCTGCGTGGTTATTTAATAGGTAATTGGTACTCTTCAGGTCCTAATGTAAGGTAATGGTTAAAAAAGACAGTACGTTTACCAAAGTGCGTGCTAATAGAAAGTTAACAGTTTTACCTAGGTATGTACTCCAAATTATAGGTACGTTTGTTTAATTAGGTACAAAAATGTACAAAATATTTATGCAATCATTTATTTGTTTATCAACATCAACGTTGTAAATGAGATAACAAAACACGTAGAGTAGTACAGACGCCAGCAGGTCAAGCTACCCGAAACTGTCAAATTTTCCCAATCAATCTTGAACCTTAAGCTTTAACGATAAAGTTGAAAATCTATTAAAGAAATTTGACAGATTGTAGTAGCTTGATGTGCTGGCGTCTGTACCATTGACCAACTTTGATCTGTAGACCCCACTCAAACATATTTGAAAAAAAAAATGTTTATTATTTTCAGCTGTAAATAAATGTGATAATTAACTATTTCTGCATTAAACATTATCATTCTTACCTACTTATAGATTTAGTTCAATGTTATCATGCGCTCTTTGTTTATGAGTGAAATAGAAAGTTAAGAATTTGGATAATATTATGTAACAACAAACATTTTACAAAATCCAAAAAAAATACTGAGTACCGAATCAGTTGACCAACAAAAGGAATTTTACAGCTACATGCAATGCTCCCATTCTTGAAACGTAGACTCGACAAGTCGACACATGTGTTGGCAATTGTTTGATCACATTGATTTTTAAAACGCAATAAGTACATCCAACCCAACACGCTGTTAGTAATAATAACCTGCAGTTAAGATTACCAGTATAGATTACAGTTTACACACCAATGCGCAATTGTTAAGTAGCTCACATTGGTCATAATTACCATATGCACAATGAATAAAAGTGTAGGTAAGTAGGTATATTTCCAAGGTGTGAGATCCTTTGTCATTTAAATACCTACTCATCTGCGAATGCTGTGATTGTATCAGCTAGATTCTGCACAGATGGTGAGAGGTCACTGGAAAAATATAATAATAATTATTATTGTTATAATGCCCTTAGCAACAATCTGTCGCCATGTCAGTTTGCGCTGGTAGACTTGTAATCTATTGCCCTCTGGGCATCGAACTTATATTATTTAAACATGGTTTTGATAATAAAGTTCATTAGCTACATTTCATTGCATGTGAGCTTTTCTCAATATAAACTAAAGAAGAGCTGTGTGTCTGTGAAACTTATAGGAACTAGTTACGATAAAATGTCACACATAAACAAGGAAAAGTTAGACATATTAATAAAATTAGGAATTCTATACAAGAAACAACAACAAATAATTAACAAATTATATCATCCCTTAACGTACCTAACAGTGGGCAGTACTTTCTTTATTTCCAGGGACACCATGGGTTAATGAAAAAAAAACCATAACTACCTTTCTATTATGTCTGAAACTATTGGACAACTTTAGAAATTACCAGTTTTAGCATTTACCGCAACATAAAACATCTTTATTTGTTAATACTTACAATTAAAATAAGATTCATTTATGAAAGTTCAAAATTATTTATTATATTATACCTGTTAAAATGTTTTTGCATTGGAGCTGCCTCTATCAATTTTATGCAGGTATTCTGAGCAAATACTTTCAATATTTAATTAATTTTTGGTTTAGTTGTTATTTTTTACCTATCTTAGCACATCAACAAAAAGCTCATGCTTATTGCACTTGATTGATTTCGATGCGGTTTTGACCGTCATCATAGGTCAAAGTCAAATTATTTATTTCAAAATAGTCATAAGTCAGATTAATAGTAGGCACGTAGAAGGCACTTTTGAATGTCAAAATTTTCCAAAAAAATTAATTGATTCTAGTCGCCCCTTCCTAAAGATCGTTTCGTATAGCGAAGAATAGGCAAGAAACTCCACCGTTACTGTTTTAAAAAAGTTTTACAAAGTTTTCAGGAAGGTGCTGAATATTCACCTGACTGCGTGACGTAATGTGTTTTAAACTGTTATTTTTTAACATGTATGTTTTAAATCCATACCGGATTGTAAACATGCATGTTATAATATTTAACTTCAGTAGCTTGGACAGGGTTTGTTACAAACAAAGTAGGTATTGCAAAAACGGTTGAAGCTCCATGGCAACATTTAAATTCACAAGACCTTGAAACACCCTATTTGTAACGTTTTTCGATATCGCCCTTGAGCCACCCTGATGCCCGAGGGGAAAACCGTTTGTAAGGGATAACAACCAAATTCTATAGAAACTTCTGAGTTTCTACCCTTTCACGGTCACGTTGGGGCGAGGGTGACCTTCGGATTCTGTAAGCATGGTAGCCAGTGTAGAAATCTGCACAAAAATATATTAATGTTGAAAGTCGAAAATTTGTTTGGATAAGTTAAAAGTAACCACGAGGCTTTTGTCAGGCAGTATAAAAGAAATGTGACTGAAGGAAAGTTCAAGAAATAATCTACATTTCTTTAAAAACATTTTAACAATTGTTCTGACTAATGAAGCTTGGCAAAATAGTACCTACTTAATTATAATGAGTACCTACCCTACATCAATGTTTTATTTTTCATTCAAAATTTCTTAGGTAGTTGATATTAAACGAAGTACTTATAAGAGCAACAATTAAACATTCGTCCCTTTATATCTAGATGGTGTAACTCATTTAGCTTGTCTATCATAAGGAGTATATCTGCACATTTGCAGTATTTAACCTTGTAACAATACAAATTATCTTACGATGCACCTGTCTATTCTATTCTGTCAATTTCTGGTATCGATGGAAACATCCACCAATAAAGAAAACCCGGGTAAACCCGATGCATAATTAAAGAAAGACGCCATTTAAACCACTTTCGTCTGGCGCCAGTCTACGTGCAGGCCAGGCCGAACGCATAAACGATGCATGGCGCCCACAACAGTATTGATATTAAAATTTCTACCAGAAGTAGCGGTGAAGTTCAGTTGTCAATAATAAATACGAGTAAAACATGTACTTAATTTGCGACCTAAAAACCCAATGCAGCGCTGCACGTAGCCATATCAACGAAGATACAAATACTCAGCACGAAATATGGTTTTGTTTAATTTCCATTGCGTCTTTTGTAAAGTAGGTGGGTAAATAATTATAGCGTAGAAAGCGATGGATAGTCAAATGCTGAAACGGTCGTAATTTTTATGATTTGTTAGTAAAAGTCTTGGGATTGAGACCGCGCCGCGCCGACTACGCAGTTCCAATATTTTGAATTGCGATGACGTCACCGACTTTTTCAAAACACTGACGTTCATCGGGCGTTTAATTTTTGTATAAAAATATGGCTAGAGCTTAGATAATGCCAATTTACGCGCTAAATTAATGTTGATTCTTTACGACGTTGTTTTTTTTGTTGAAAAAATTGATTAATTTGATGTAATTTTCGGTGGGTTCTTCTGCTATTCTGTGCTCGTGATTATAGATCGATCTACTTTGTTACTTTTATTTTTCTATACATACATAAACTCACACCTTCCCATGGGGGTAGGCAGAGACTATATAATTTTTCTAGATTATTCGAGTACCTTATCTTTTTGTATGCACGTGTTTCTGTGACAAATAAGCCTATTTTTTTCTTTCTTTCTAAAATAGTTAAAAAAAGTCGGAATTGAATACTTAACTGTTTTTTTTTGTTTTGGAATTAGGTTAGGACTAGGAGCTAATTTGTCGACTATGAGCGACATTATCGTAGGTAGTAAATTCTCTCGTCATAACAAAGGTGCAACTTGCGTTGTATGATAAATAAACTGATAAAGCGTGCAATCAATTGTATGCCTATCACATTCCACTGTTGGCCGAGGACCTCTCCCAAGTCACATGATATTAAATCGAATCGTGAATACGAATCCAATTTTTTGGTTATATTTTCGTAATTGTTATGTTGTGAATTGTGTGAAATACGGTTTTTTGAAAAGTATCTAGGAATTTTGTAAAACATAATTATCTTCCTGCTTAATTTTTTTGCGGCATTTCATTTTCTAATTGGAATGAGTAATTTTCCTAAATGATGGAATTAATATTAAAAATATTGATTGTAAACGGTTTTTCAACGAAAATCTTCTAAAGGGTGGTCCATTGTCAATTTTTACATGATGGATACACATATTGATGCACAAATTGATCGTCTACCAAATGCAATAGAAACGATTAACAATATTACTACAATACAAATTGATGGCAATTGATCAACTGCAATTGATCGTTTCGGGGACCCCTAACAAAGGACATTAACGAATCTAGTCCTTATCCTCTCCTAATTAAAATCGTTTGCCGAAATCGCACCTCCCCCATCGAAAACGCTGTCTAGACATCAAAAATATTTAATAATAATCCCCATCTCCAGATCTAACCCCACCTGCGCTGTCTACCTACAGAGCATACAGGCCTATTCAGATATAAGCGATATCGCTGTCGTGCTCGGTAGCGATACTGTAGTGCTATTCTTTAAATATCTCCAATACCAATTTTATATTAATGGCTCCATCGTTTTACCGATGATTCTGCCAATGTCAAGGCTGAGGGAAACAAAATGTATTCGCTGAAATTGACCGGTTTTATTGCCTTTAGTATGCTTTACTTAATTAAAACTGGATCCGTTTGAGTAGCCTGTAAGGACAACACAAAATATTTGTTAGTACATATTGTTAGTAATCAACTTTATTATGATGAGACGAACACTATGAACTACCATTATGAATTGGTAAATTAAAGCTTTATATTTTTTTGGAGTGTTTTAACTAATGGGGAATCAACGAGTGTCAAGAGGAATGGTATATTAATAGGTCTGGGAAAATTAGGAGGGAGCATATCATATAGAGGTACCAAAAGATTACGACAAGAGAAAAATATGTGCTCAAGAGTACGCTCTTCCACACTACACTCGCAATATCTCACCGTGAAATCTTGCGCGGAGTGAGCTGTCAGTGTCATCTCACTAATGCTAGCGATAGACCAAGCAAAGCATTACATTTACAATCATAATCGAGATTTTAATCATATTTTTTATGCTAATTCTGTTGATCATTTTGTATTATTTCAAAGCTAGTATTTAAGTGTCTAAACATTACTAATTAGGAGGTTTTTAAATAAAATAGCAAAACAGAAATTCAATCAGAAATTCAATTTTGTTTTTATCTAGTTTTTTCCTAGACTAGTCCTTAAACATTACTATGTTTAGACACTTAAATGCCAGCTTTGAAATAATATAAAATGATCAACAGAATTAGCATAAAAAATATTATTAAAATCTCCATTATTATTGTAAATGTAATACTTGGTCCATCCCTAGCATCAGGTGGGATGACACTGAAAGTTCACTCCACGATCACTTCCCATAAGTTTTCACGGTTAGATGGTTACAGAATCGACATGCTGGTCCGCCTTCTGGTTAGTCACTTTGGATTTGGACCAGTATCGCTACCGAGCGCGACAGCGATATCGCTGATTTCTGATTAGGCCTTAAAGTAGAAACCCGTATGGTATAGGTAACCGGTTTGCGCCATGGCCCAGACGTCTAGCCTACGCAGGTTCGCCCCATCCCCTCTCGGTCCGAAATAGCATTACAGGATGCAGTATTGATCGTTGCACGGTCCAGGCGAGCTCGCTCGGCTGCTGCTCGGCAACGGGTGGCTGTAGGAGGGTTATAATACGTACTACCCCCGGGAATCGGAGATGACAAAGATGTGCAGCCCCTTATTAAAATAATTTAGTCTGAATTGAGGCGTGGTGCTGGCAAGACGTGTTTAGTTTTAGTTTTTTTAAGTTTAAAGTAAAGGTGGTCGACTTTTTTCAGGTGAGTTTTTGATTTGATTTTGTTTTTTCCGGTATTCAGTTCCGTTCCAAAAAAACTTAAAAAAAAAACTGTTTTTTAGATTTTTATCATATCGGTATTAAAGCCTTTTAAAGTGGTCTTTAAATATTTTTGTTGATAGTAAGTCAACGATGTGAACAAAACCGGTATCCTACAAGAATTTTGGCAAAATCTCGTGGATGTTCCCAGGTTCGAATTTGCGTTGGAAAAGTGGAAGATTACGAATCCAAATAAATAAACTACATAATATGAATGGTACCTATGTAGATTATTGCACGTACGTTCCTATATTTTATGGTCAATAACATGAAATCGAGCTTAGTCTCGTAAATCCTTCAGTGCTCATGCGTGATCTGGCGAGTGCCAAGTAACATTTGTTACTCATCTAAAGGAGGTACTTTGGTTTATATTGGTCCTGGTATACTAAGCTGGGATGAGAGGTGTTAGGGAATACAGGGTGTCCCATCGCGCATATGCTACATGGTGGGAAGGGAGTATTAATATTAAAATGGATTGCTTTTCATAGACTTCATTTTAGTGGTTTCTTTACAGGTACCAGTATCTAACCCCTTTCTTCAAAAGTCACAAATATTGGAGTTACATAATAAAATAAAATTTTCCACCTACGCGACTACAGCGTCGTCGTCTAAGGGCGGATTTCACCAACGAAATTAAACGTGATCAATTCACGCTGAACTCAGATCAAGCGTTTAGCTGAGTTCAGAACTCCACTTTTGATTTCACCAACATAAAGTGAACGCAGTTCAAGCTTAAATTCTGAACGCCCGGTTTTCGGCGTTTAAGTCTCTAAACGAGTTCATGAGCTGTCAGAGTCGTGTTGTTTAGAAAATATTGATTGTTGTCTTTTAATATAAATATTTATTTTGTTAGTATTTGGCTAATTAAAATGAAAAATTTGTTAAGACTGTATTATAACAAAAACTGGGATGAGCAGTGTCATCAACTTCATAATAACAGTTTTTGCTGCTGATCTTTGAAAGCTAAAAGCAAAAAAAAAAATATTTAGGTTGCGAACCTCTCAATCGATGTGTCATGATTAGTGAATCCCCTTTAGGAAACCCCCAAAAAGTATTATTTTTTCTCTATCTCGCTTCTTTACAAGTTATAGTGGTGTTTATGGTTTTTTTTGGGGTTAGGTCGGCATTGCATGCTAATAAATGGATTTAGAATGCATTGTCATCGAGTTGTGAGCTACCCTGAAAGTTTCAGCCGGATAGCTAATCGGGAAGTGCTCGAAATTTGAGTTGCAAGATTCCACCCGGAATGACAGACAGACAGATAAATAAGAAAGTGACTTAATAGAAACGTGGTAATATAATGTAAGCACTGTAGGTCGCTATCGCATGTTGCAAATGCTAAACAAATTGCGTTCATGTGACAACATTTACATTCTATGCCACGGAAACTTGGTTTTCGTGAACGCGATCAAAATGTAGCTGGTGAAATTGGTTGGACGTAAAACGAGATCAATATTGACATTTGAACTCGTTTATGCAGAACTTAGTTTTCTTAAACGCGTTTTGTAATACGATTGGTGAAATCGGCCCTAAGTCGTACAAAGATTATAGGCTAGGTTTTGTTTAAAAAAAAATCAAAATGGTGGATTTAAAACGTCAAAAAGTAATGTTAAGAAATTTTTTTAGTACTTTGATTACTTTTTATTTTCGATTACTCAACTCATTTTTGAGTAAATAGATAATTGCTTCATATTTTGCAATAAATTACAAGCGTTGTGTCATCGCGCTTCTCTTTTTTTTGTATGCAGTCTGACAGTGACCGCGGTTTAGCTGTTGTCAGCGTCTTAACGCATTTCTACTCTGTAGTGTTTACGTAGTATTTCATTCAAAACAAAAAGTAATTTATTCAAACTAGGCTGAGAGACTTTTCGAACGTCAAAATTACATAAGACAGTCCCCCAAAAACGTCTGCCCTTCACCACATCCTAGTGCTTTAGCTGGGAAGAAGAAGTGGCGCAACAAACTCCCCAGCAGTACAGCTGTCTGTTCAGTTAGAAAAACTTGATTCTATACATATTCATTATTATTTAAACTACGCCATATTTACAGTGATTTACTTTTGTATCATCAAGCGTGTCAGGATTATTTTGTCCTTCGTTACTCAACGCATCGCTGGTCCCACTTACACACCCAGTCCTCTTCTAGAATGTCAAATGCATTAACTGCATACACTTCCTGATTATGGATGAATCTACACGTCACGTGGATAAGAAGATTGACTTGAGATTCTGAGATTTTATTGCAGACTAGCTGCTGTATACCGTATAATATATACTTTCCTAAGCATCTAGTAAAAAGCTGTTATTTTGACGTTACAAACAGACGCTTCAATTTTATTTATTTGTATAGACTACAAATTGGTTTGCTATGCCATTTTTTTTTACTATTTTTAAGAAAGTTTTTGTTTTCAAACCTATTTCTTAGACAAATGCTTAATTAGGATTTAAAATTCCTCAAAGCTGATTCAGTGCTGTAACTCCTCGAAATAAAGACTGCCGTCCCTAGACACCTTTGCAATACTCCACATTGTCCTTTGAATCGATTGAATATAATAGAATGTTTAGCTCTATTGAAAAAAGTCATGGCTACTGAAAAAGCAATTACTTAATTGAAAATGGTCCGCGTAAAATATTCCACGCGCCACGATATGAAATTGCGTATTTCTGTTTTTTTTTTTGAATTGACTGTCCCACCGCGTCGTCAAATCTGCATTGGTCCATCTGCCGTTTCCACTTACAAAAAACCCACACATTCCACAAATCAAAAATAACTTCAAAAACGCAAAGAAACCATAAATTTTCTAAAATCAATTGTGTTTATGTCACCGCGGGCGCATCTCCTCGCACGCAGTGAAAACGTGCTTCTTAAAACAATTACCCCCATTCAGTACTGTCACGGTATTAAACGTACTAAACAGTAGGGTTATTGTTATTGTGTGGTCATGTATTCAATTCTGAACCTTACCCCATCAAAATAAGTGCTATGTTTAATGTGCATACAACTACGTGTTACCAATGAGGTTTTAGTGTCAACGAACTAACAAACACTGTGTATAGTATACATGTTTGCCTTGTTTTTTTTACGTGTTGCGTACAATGTTATGCGAATTTGATCGATACTACGCAGTTTGTTTATATTATAGTATTATAGTTAGATGAACTGCGTATAATCGATAGACTCTATACATATTATAAATTAAACTCGCTTTTCGCCCCCCATAAAAATAAGTGCTATGTTTAATGTGCATTCAACTACGACTACGTGTTACCAATGAGGTTTTAGTGTCAACGAAGTAACACACTGTGTATAGATGTTTGGCTTGGTTTTTTTACGTGTTGTGTACAATGTGAATTTGGTCGATACTACGCAGTTAAGAGGGGCCTTCCCGGTCCGTCTATCGTCAACTCCAGCATGGTCGAAAAGTTTGTTGTTTCATCCAGCGCGAGTGAAAACTATTAACAAACGAGTGAGGACGCGATAACATTGAACGAAAAATAATGTGCGGAAATTTCATAAAACTTGTTCCAGGAAATACGTGTTTTTGAGTAAGCCTTACCAGTTTGTGAAATACATGTTGGTTATTTAGGATCTCAATTACATTTTCAAGGTTTATATCGTAATGTTTTCTTAACATTTACAATAAATGAGTACATTATGAATGGCCAAAGTTCAGGTAAAATTTGTGCAAAAAAGCAGATTTTTGCAGGCTTATACTGAATTTGTTTTTCAACATTTTTATTTTCTGCTTGCATAGAAACCTAGATATAGTACACAAGATACTTAGTAGTTCAAAAATTTCAAAGAAAGATGTGATACAACGCCATAATCACGTACGAGCGTTTGTATGAAAGTATGTCGGGTTAGCCGCTCTTAACGCAGTTCCTCTAGTATAGACGAACTGCGTAGAATCGATAGACTCTATACATATTATTATAAGTTAAAGTCGCTTTTCGTGTCTGCTGCGTGGCTGCGTTGTTCTTCTTAACTACGCAACCGATTTTGATACGGTTTTCATAATCATGTAGAGAATTTATTCCGGAAGGTTACATATAATGAAGAAATCTCGATGTTTTATGAAGTCGTAAACACCGTGCGAAGCAGGAGCGGGTCACTAGTGTAACATAGAAGAATTGTTTACATTTTTGCTTCAACTTCCACGTGTGTTGCGTGTATTTCTTTGGTGAGCAATTAAAAAGTATACGATAAGAAATAAAGGGATATATCAAGGGGTGTTCCCTTGTTTCGCAGACAGAAATTTCATAGAATTTTGTTTCATATAATATTTGGTCCTTGTATTTTTATTTCGAATAATATTGTTTCAACGACTATTTAGTTGAATGAAACATATTTCACAGAAACACAATTCAATGAATTTTATAGTAAAATATTTTTTAGAACAATTTTATCAAACAATAGAATTATTTTTTAACGAATATTGTTTGTTTGGTGTATTTTTTCATAATGCGTCAGATACCATCTACTGTTATTGAATCATTTGGGTTAGGTTAGAACAGTGACCATTAACGCCAGATTCCCTCTATTTTTGGTGAATCATTTTGAATGTTTCAAGTAACTAAGAGCTATAAGACATTTAATTTCAAGATTGAATTTTAAATCCTTCGCATATTTTTTTTTCAAGTTGGTTTGCTTGTTTTCTTCTGTAAAATAAAATAAAATCAAATTATAATTTGAAGTATAAGATAAAAACATTGAATAACAAGATTGTTTTCCAACACCCCGCATTGTTTTTGTGAACGCAGTGTTGTAATTTTATATGAGGGTATGCATTTTGTCAAAGATACGAATTGAAACGTTTAGAAACCGTCACTCGATAAAATGTTTTTCTTGGTAATAAGTTTGATATTAACTAAGCAATATTATTATGAGGAGAATATTTGATTGGTTATTCTATGATATGAATATTAAAACATAAAATTTTATTTGTAACAAACATCTTTGTTTTAAATTTCTTCAAAGTAAGTATTCTGCGTATTGGTTATTCTATGAAATGATAATATGAGAAAAAAATTATGTGAAACGAAATTCTATGAAACTATTTTCTATAAAACAACGTACAACCATATCAAGGTCTTTGTTTGCGTGTGTAGTTACCATGTTACTCTTGATACTCGTTCGGTTTTACAAGCGTTGTAATGTAGTGAAATACTTTGGTAAGTAATTAGTTTTAGCCCTGCTAGTATGCGCGACTTCGTAACAGTCGATTTTTTATAAAACGTCCTCTGCCCCCGATCCACCGCATCCCATCGCATCGCCCGCCCCGCTCTATTACTTTTCGCTAAGCGTTTTTATTATTTATGTACACACAGTAATAAAATAGATACAGATACGACATAAGTATTGATTACAAAGGTATCTACTGCTTATTTCTTAAGAAAATTTCTTCCTCTTTCGCCTTTTTTAGGGTTCCGTACCGAAATGGTAAAAAGGAACCATTATGGTGAGACTAAGTCTGGCTGTCACACCTGGATATCTCAAGAACTACTAATGCTATCAACTTGAAATTTAGAATAGTTTTAGATGACGTTTGCCCAACTATTTTGCAAACAAGAAAGAAATTAAAAAATATATATATAATGCCATAGAGCTTGATGGCGCGCTTCTACCGGTCTGCTCCGACTTTCGGTATCTCGGTTCACTCGTGCAAAGCGATGGCGAAGTAGATCGGACGGTTAAGGACGCTATCACATTTTTCCTCAAATATCAGTGCTTTTCAGGTACCATTTTAATGAATGAGGAGTCACAACTGCAAGGATATCATTGTCTCAAATTAAAGATAATATATTCATCTCCAGAATGGGCACATAAAAATTGTATAGCTGGGGCTATACAATTTTTCACACAAATACGTTTTAACAATCACAATAAAACCAACAAATTAAAAAAAAATGAGGTCTGAATAGGAACCAATATAGCCAAATCCACTGCATAGTTATACATAAAAATAATAACAAACTGTTGCTTATATAGTCCTCTATACGGTCAACTAAATATTTTATAAGTAAATAAATAACTTTTTTATTTATGAACTGTTTTTTTTTTTTATTACTTTTTTTTTTAGAAGCGCCCTCAAATTTCTCCATACATTTTAGTTATGTAAAAATATGATATTTAATCCATATGGCCAGCGCTTGAAATTTTTGAAAACCTACCTACGCTACGTAATGGCTGATGAATTTAAAAAATACTAAACACATAATTATCACGCAGATAGTACTTAGCCACAGTTACTAAAATTCGATTGCAAACTTACAACTAACTTTACTCAATCAATACCAGTAAAATTAAAAAAAATATACCTTCAAGTACCAAATAAAATCGAGCGGTCAGCGGTTTCAATGTGTGCGTGCGCGTAATGTTGTTGTGTTGCGATTCAGATACCTAAACTCGAGCGAGTTCAAAACAGAATTAACACAGGATGGATGAAATGGCGGCAGGCACGGGAACAATCTGCGACTCCCGCATTCCTCTTAAACTTAAGGGGAAGATATATAAAACAATGGTTAGACCTGCTGTCTTGTATGGATCAGAATGTTGGGCCATAAAAGGGATGAATGAAAGGCAATTGCATGTAGCTGAGATGAGAATGCTAAGAGGAATGTGTGGTGTGACACGAATGGATAGAATAAGAAATAAGTACATAAGAGGAAGTCTGAAAGTGGCACCGGTGACCGAAAAGTTGTGCGGAAATCGGTTGTATGGGCATGTGATGCGGAGGAATGAGGAAAATGTCGTGAGGAAAGTTTTGAGTATCAATATCGATGGCTATATGAGTAGGGGAGAAGACCAAAGAAACGGTGGATGGACTGTGTGAAAGATGATATGGCTAGAAAGGGAGTGACCACCGAGATGACGACTAATAGAGAAGTAGGTATGTATGGAAGAAAGGGTCATGTTGTGCCGACCCCAAATCAATTGGGATAAGGGTGATGGATAATGGTGATAAAGATAATGATAATGATATATTTTTTGCAAAAGGGACTGAAAATTTTGAAGTGGGGCTACTAGGGCATGTGGGGTATCATATGAAAGATAAAAAATGATATAGATAAAAATCGGAAATTATTCTATGTGAAAGTTTATGTGAAGATTACAGGAAAAATAAAACGATGTCTCTAAATAACACAGTTTTCCAGAAATCATCAAAATCATAATATATACGTACGGAACCCTCGGTGCGCGAGTCCGAGTTACTCTTGACCGGTTTTTTCTTTTTGTTCGGCTTCTGAGGATCGTAGCGCGCAGGGCCTACGTATTACCTTCCTCAATCCAAATCCACTAGTAGTGCCAGAGATTAGCGCGTTCAGACAAACAAATCTTAAACACTACTATAATAGAAGATGTAAATTGTAACAAATGCCATTCGGTTTTAAACATCATCGTAAGTATTAATAAACCGCCTCCATCCTGGGGGGCAAGTCTGCTAACGCAGTTGTGTCAGAATGGCCGATCATTGATTTCATAATTGTTGATTTTGACAAGTTTGGTAATCTACTATTATAATGGCGTCATTGTGACTTTTCAATGGTCGGCCACTGACACTACATTGAAAGAAATTGCATATATTGGTAATCTCGTACATAATGACAAATGAATGACATGTCTACTAATGGGTTTTATAATAATGGCAATACGACAATGCCATTATAATAACACAATTATATTACAAGAACATTGACCGACCAATGATCGACCATTATGAATTTACCAGATTACGAACTTTTTAGCAAAATGACAATGGGGATCGTGTTGGAATGACTGAATTTATAAAAATAGCAGACTTGGGCCCCTGGTGTTTTAATCTGTTAAGAGGTGAGCTTTTAAGCCTAACATACATACATCGAAGTACCTAACATCGTAACCTAACCGATCTGGGGGCGCTAATTCGCCAAATCGGTTACGTGACGATGTTAGATGTTTTTATAACACGAAAACATGGCTCAGCAGACCCGGCTTTAGAGCTACGTAAAAAACTGTTAAAATAGCTCTAATAGCTCACCAATGATGATAGCTCAGCTCTGTAGAGAGTTCAAATGAGAGCTCACTCAGAGCTGTCTCTGTATTACTCACTGTTCTAAGAAGACTATAATAGGTACCTCAAATTGCTTCGCATGATCCTCCGTTAGATCGAAAATACTGCAGCATTAATATTTCGACAAAAAAAAGTTAAGTAGGTACCTCCAAATCGAACATTAAACCGTTAGCATTAAAAAAATACTTCAAATCAGATAATGATTTTTCCATAATAACTGAACTAAATATAAAGCAGACTTACTGTTTTTTTTTCAATTACCATTATTACCATAAAATAAATTAAGTACCTAAACTATCGGCGCCTTGGAGCCTTCTCAATGCCGCCTTGTCTCGCTTGCATACATGACCGCGAGCAGTAGTGTGCGAGGAAGATAAAGAAGGGTGAGGTATTATGACTCTTAAAACCTTGTTTCAATACCATACAAAAGTTTATTAACAAAGCGCGGTGTGTTTTTATGTGTGTGTGTGTATGTGTAGTCCGAATAACCCGCCGAGCAAATTACAAATAATTTAGCCGTAAAAATATTATTTACGCAGATGTTTTTGTCAGATTATTTACGTCTAGATGTTGTTAGGCAATTCATGGAACATGTATACCTTGCACACTGAAATTATGAAACCCCGATCACATGTACCACAACTACTGCACGGGCGATTTGTATGAAAATGAATAGTTCATTCACACGGACCACATTTGGCCGTCAAATTCAACCGTGTGGGCGATACTTACCGCATCAAGGCTACGTCGCAGCCACAGCGCTACCACCAGCGAGACTGCGCAATAGTCCGGCCCCATCGCAAGATAAACAACGTATACAATAATAATGTTTATTTGTTGTTATTGTTTATTACTCGTATTATATTATTTGTTCACTTACTATGAAGAGGTAAAGTTTGTAAGGTTGTATGAGGCAGGTAATCTCTAGATCTACTGAACCGATTTTGAAAAAAAAAATACCCATAGAAAGCCACGTTATTTGTGAGTTTCATAGGTTATACAATATTAGTTTTAGTGTATGCGAAACCCGAAACACGTGTCTAGAATTTTATGTAAAGAATCTATGTACAAAATTTCAGAACTGTATCATGAAAAAACAAAGTTCTAAGGTTGTTATGTTACCGGGTTGTCCGTACAAAAACATGCTAACGGCGCCCCCGCGCCTTTAGAGTTGTCTTGCGCTCATTGATAATAATTTGGTAGTAAGTATCTAACCTTACGGCGATTGTATTGTAAGTAATTAAATGGTGATAACATTTTCCATCACACTTAAATATTTTAAAAATATAACATGTTGTAAAAATCATTGAAATCGATTCAGTTCCTTATTCTGAACAAACTATATTCAGATTTCGCATATTATACTAAAAATAATGTTGTATATTAATCTGAAACATGAAAAGACTTACAGCCCAACGAAGTGGGCACGGGTCAGTTAGTTATTATATACTTTGATTTATGTAATTGGTTTCAAATCAAATAACTAAAAAAAAATAAACGTTGCGTCGACGGCGACGTCTTCCTCTACGAAAGCGGGAGTCGATCTGTCTGTCTGCAAACAGCAAACACTAGCCACAACGTAAGCACATCACAATTACTAGCGACAACGCAACCACATCGAAATGTTGTAATTACCACAACGCAAGAAGCAGCAGCGACACTGTTCACTCGCAACCACTGTTTGCCCACATTTTGTCGCGTACGTGTGTGCGAGGCCTAAGTAGTGTGTATTGTAATGTAAAGAAAGAAAGAACGAAAGGAAAAATATTTTATTTGGAACACGCACAAGAATTATACATAAAGTAAAAAAGAGCATTTAAAACTAACAATATATTGACATAATTATTAATTTGTTCGAACAAAATACAAAAAAAAGACACATCAATCAAGACTTGTGCGACGCCCAAAAGGCTCCTATCTCAGCATAATGCTTCGATATTTATAAATAAATACCGCAGCGCTGGTATTCTGATAGGGCCCGATACAGCGACTTTTACGCCAGTAGCACGCTTCCGCCGCGAAACCGCAGTACTGTAGTTCAATTCAACTGGCTCGCGTCATGTTTCGCTACTCGAATCGGATGCGACTAGCGGAACATGACGCGAACCAGTTGAATTGAACTACCGCGGTTTCGCTGCTATGGTTTCGCGGAGGAGATGTGCTACCGGCGCGGCGGCGTCGCGGCGTTAAGGCGAAACTGTTTGACAGTGACGAACCACTATGATGTATGTATGATAGCTTGTGACGCTTGCATGTTTTTATGTATTTCTGTTTATTGCCTGCTAAATGTGAGGAAACAGATGCCATACTACTTGTGCGGGCCGCAGAATCTAACTCAAAAATTACCCAAGCAAAGTTAATACAATTTCATATGAAACCACCACGCAAGCTAAAGGAAATGAAAAAGAATGTTCAAATTCGGTCCATAGTTGACGAAAATATCAATAAACATAAAAATAATATAATGACGAATTGAGATTCGCCTCTTTTTTAATACGCTTTTATTAGCTTCATGTTAGTATGTATGTATGTAACGGAAACTTTAAACACGATTTTGACCTCCTTCAAAACGTCGGATTAACTCGAAATTTGGCATACTTATCAAGAACCGATGACAAATCAATATTTTGAACAGTTAGACCCGTTATCCCTACTAGGATAATCAGGATTAGCGATTTTTTTGTTTTCCTAAAAGTAGTGTCTTTGCGCCAAACAGAAAATACAACAATAACTAACAAAATCATGAAACAAATAAAAAGAGGAACATTAAAACTAACAAAATAGAAAAACAAAAACAAAGCCCTGTGCGAGGCCAATAAGGCATCTATCTCAGCATGATGGTGCGATATTTGAAAAAACAAATACCGCAGCGCTGGTATTCTGATAGGGCCCATTGTGATATACTACTAGCTAGCTTCTGCTCGCAATTTCCGCGTCAATTATACCACAAAGTTATATCCTATGGTACGCGGCAATAGTGTTCCTTTCTATCAGCGAAAGATTTTTGTAATCGGATCAGTACTTCCAAAGATTACCCCTTACAAACCAACAAAAACATTTCTTTATAAAGGCAGGTTTATACGAGTCCAGTTATATGAAGTTTCAACCCAGTCTAGTACTGACTTCGCGCCCTCAAGCCACACCAGTTGACTAACCTTCCAGTCTATATTCGGGCCCAGTAGCTCCTCCAGCCACGCGACTGACTTACTGCCCATCTCGTCTACATGAACCCACTGACTGGGTCCGAAATTCCGAGTCAGTGGGTCCAGCCGCTGCCATCGTGATAAACCAGACATGATATTAGTTTAGTTAGACGAAGTTTGTCGTATCTCTATTTGTCAAAAACTGTGACACATATTCATCATTGTCTTGTCTTCACGATAGTTTCTGCTAGTCCAGCTAATGGTCCAACTTAAGGCTCCCGCAGACGGGCACGACGCGACTCAGAACAATTTATATGAAAACTTCATGGTAGTCAAATTGTTATTTCCGAATCGTGTCGCGCCTGTCTGCGAGCCTTTACGCTTTGAGGGAAAATTTTAACAAAAGATATATAGCATATGAATGAGACATATTTAGACGTCGTATTGCGTTTCGTCTTACTATCGTGTGCTCATTGTTTTCACTGCCAACTTGTAACGTTCTCATGTGCGTATTATAGCATATCTGGTAGCAATGATTTTGAAATCAAATTGAACTCGTTGTAATTGATTAATGTTTTGTTTTGAATCAAGTTCTTCTAACTGAACAGACAGCTGTACTGCTGGGGAGTTTATTGCGCCACTTCTTCCCAGCTAAAACAAGGAAGTGGCGAAAGGGGCTTTTTGGGGGACTGTCTTATGTAATTTGGACGTTTATAAAGTGCTGATCCTCAGCCTAGCTTGAATTATTTTTGACTTTATTTTGATGGGTCGCCTGATAATTTCTTTAGTTGGTTAAGATTCTTTGGTTATTGAAGCTCAAGGTTGGATATAAGAAAACATTGAGATTATTTTCATTTTATCCGAGATCATACATACCTTACCACATAAATAACATTGAAGACTGACACCGCATAAATGAGTGGAACTTTTACATTGCCAAACAAGCTACTGCTATTAAAGCAATCAAATCCAGATCAATTAACTGAGTAATCTACCTAATTCATTAGTTTTTGGGGTTCCGTAAAGGGTAAAACGGGAACCCTATTACTAAGGCTCCGCCGTCTGTCTGTCTATCTGTCTGTCTGTCTGTATGTCTGTCTGTCTGTATGTCTGTCTGTCTGTCTGTCCGTCTGTCACCAGGCTGTATATCATGAGCCGTGATAGTTAGACAGTTGAAATTTTCACAGATGATGTGTTTCTGTTACCGCTATAACAACAAATACTAAAAAAACAGAATAAAATAAATATTTAAGGGGGCTCCCATACAACAAACGTGATTTTTTTGCTCGTTTTTACTCGATATTGATAACGGCAATAGTTAGACGCTTGAAATATTCATAGAATATTTAGTTATATATTCACTTTAAAAATAAATAATTAAATTAAAATAAAATAAATATTTAAGGGGGCTCCCATACAACAAACGTGATTTTTTTGCAATTTTTTATAGATAATGGTACGGAACCCTTCGTGAGCGAGTAAGACTCGCACTTGGCCGGTTTTCTTTATTTTTTCTTCATTATCACAGCGTAAACTGTAGGGTCTAGAAGCATGAAAGAAGAGTTCTTTATTATCACAGCGTAAACTGTAGGGTCTAGAAGCATGAAAGAAGAGTTCTTTATTATCACAGCGTAAACTGTAGGGTCTAGAAGCATGAAAGAAGAGTTCTTTATTATCACAGCGTAAACTGTAGGGTCTAGAAGCATGAAAGAAGAGTTCTTTATTATCACAGCGTAAACTGTAGGGTCTAGAAGCATGAAAGAAGAGTTCTTTATATAACGAACGTGAAGTATTTTTGAAAATTCATCCTTGTAGGTGTTAAATAGGGGTTAACAGTTTGTATGGAAGTTAATCATTTTTGCCGATGGGAAGTCTCATTGGGTACCTAAAGTTGTTACGTCCACTAGTTCCGCACTACGTCGCGACGTAACTAGTGAAGTAACCATACGACTCTGTACTCGATACTCACGATAAATCGATTCAAGTTAAATATCAAAACGGGCCTATTATTTTTTGACAAGTATACATAGCTTGTCCCAACAATTTTCTAAAATACATTATCCTAATGAAACTTTTTATTATTTCCAGGAGTCGCTGAGTGGTGGGGTGTACGGCTCGGTGGGGACGTCGGGTGTGGAGGGTGGGGAAAGGCGTGAGGGGGGCAAGCGTGGGCGCAGGCCTGGCCGGAAGGCGCAGCTCGACAAACAGGACATGAAGGCGAAGCTAGGTAAGGATCTTTAAGACAGCTTTGAAGTTTCAGAGTTTTAAGCAGAAAGAAAGAAAATCCAAAATAAAATAAACATGATGCAAAGAAAACACACAAAATTAAAAAACTAGTTGAAGGAAAATATGCATCACATCCATGCAAAACGGCCATCGCTCAACCTAATGCTAACACTATGCGAGGCCGAGCCACAGCGCTGGTTTTCAGCGTGGACGTTGACTTTGTTTCGGGTAGAACCGATTCGTGTAGCTCGAGAGTAGGGGCTTCGTTTAAGTCCGAAGCTAGTTTGGCAATCTGAATAAGATAAACTGTAGTATACTGAGGAGTACTTAATTATAGCCAAAAATATTACCTACGGTTGTTTTTGTAAGAATCAGATACGCCTTGAGCAAGCGTGGCGATTAATGCGCATGCCTTCTTTGTATGAGAACGCCTTTGCCTTGCATCTGGAAAATAATAGGCTGTATAGTATTATAATATTATTATTTCTAGGAATATTGTGGGAACTTTGAACGAAAACAATCGTTAAGGAAATCGATGAAATAGAAACAAAACACCTTCGTTTTTACGTTCGTATCTTAGTCTGTGGGATTTATATAGCGAGCCTTTCACTATTATGTGGTATTTCGACATAGTGGATTTAAGGTCAACCTAGCTAATGATGCACATCAGTTTAAATTGGAACACCATATGCGTGTCTGATATGTGACTTTACTAACAGAATAAGAAAAATATTTATTTCGAAGAAGCAGCACGATAATATATTATGACAGCCTTTTTAAATTGGCACCTACTTAGTTTTCAATTTCTTACCCACTCCGAGTTTCTATTTTTCCTTATTTAATTGTAGGGTTACCCGCCTAACAAAGTCATTTAGATTATGAGAATACAGGCAGTTAACTACATCATAGGTACATATATTCGAAACAAATACACGCCTCATTATCTTGGGTCTTCAATACATTTTCAAATACACAGTATTTGATGCGTGACTATGAATGATAGCACCTCGATAGTAATAAGGATTCATAAGGATCAATAAAGTAGAACATTATTATCTATCGAATCCAGTTTGTACACAACCAAGCTTTGAATTTCTGTAGTTAATTAATGACACCCTGCAGTCTAATTTTCTAATATCTAGAAACCAATTAGATAATAATGATAATGTCACACTGCACATATTACACTTTTCCAAAAATACAGTTCAATGGTATTGGTTCTCACTCCACTTAAACACAATGATTGCATTTTCCTATACAAAAAAGCAAATACAGGTAGAAGGATATTACTGAACGAATAAAATATGACATTACTAACTCTACTCTATAAAAACAAAACCCGACTATATTAATTTCTAACAACACAAAGTAAAAAAAAAATTGGTAGGTTGCATTGCATAAATAACGTATCCCAGAAAGCAGACTTCAACTAACCTTGTCATTAAGGGTGAATCCAAACGAACGTGATTTTGTGAGTATTATTCGCAGAATTTCGGTCGCAAAAATTCTGCTGCATTCGGTTTCATAAAAAAATCCTATTTGATTCACACGGCGACGCAAAATGAGTTATCTGCCGACTCACACGCATTATTCTGACCGAAATGAGTTTGGGGCGAGGGGCCGACGCGGCCGAGCAAAGCGTCAGTCAGGTACAGGTTGCGTGAGAGTCAACACATATTTTTACTCACAAAATGCTGGGCACAGTAAAAATTATAATTGAAATTGATTCCAAGAAATTGGTTCCATTGCATGACGCAAAAATCCGCTATAAACGTTGGATAGTAACTGAATAAAATGCGGTCGTCTGGCATCCTAACAGAATTTCTGCGACCGAAATTCTGCGACTCACGACTCACAAAATTACGCTCGTTTGTCCTCACCCTTAGTCAAAACACTTGACTTCTTTTCCTTGATCAAGCCTTCTTAGACTCAAGCCTAACGTGGGTCCTTCTTCATGTGTTCAAGCAGAACGCAGCAGACAGTCTGCGCGGGAGTGTCGTGCGCGCAAGAAGCTCCGCTACCAATACCTTGAGGAGCTGGTGGCAGACCGTGAAAGGTCTGTGATTTCGCTGAGGAAGGAACTGGATAAGGTTTGTACGTGATATCATTTTGTTTGACGTTTTTGGGGGGCAAACCAGTAGGCCCACTTGGTTGTGAGAGGTTAAGCCGCTTTGGGATATTTGCAATACCAGAGCCGCTGGTATGCCTCTGGTCCAAAGCAGGTGTTGCCTTTCCAGAGACAGCTGAAATGTCTCATTTGCCTGTAACAATACCGACACCCAGTCTTCAAATCGGAACGCAGAAAAGGTGCGAAGTAGTGCTCAATTTCTAAAAAATTGTTTTTCTTTAAAAAAACCTGGAAATCAAGTCAAAATGAGCTTTTACTACTTAGTAAGCAAGCACAATGACTTAAATCTTCGCTGCTACTTAGTAGAAGCGAAGATTTAAGTAATTGTGCTTGGTATAAAAAACCTTGAAGTCAAGTCAACATGAGCTTTTCTTAAGTAGAAGCGGTGCTTGGTGTAAGGAGAAAAAGCAGAATACTATAATATAGCTAATAGGTATATGAAAGCAGATGCAGGTAATGGCTAAAGCTAATATATGGTAGATGTACCGTATGTTCGCTTAGCCCAGCGTTCACACTACCGAGTAAAGCGAGGCGAGACTTGTGGTCGGTAAGTTCGATCCCCGCTAAGCGATAAACTTTCCTGCCAGGGTTGCGAGTTTGTCCGAAAGGGATATCGTGGCCCTGGCACACAGGCATCTGAAGCAACACGGGTGAGTTATAATCAGTAAAAGTCTGACACGCCCTCCCGCTCCGCCCACAGCGGCAGCGGGAGAAGTTATTTGATAATTTCCCACCCAAAAAAAATGGTATATATACCGTTGTTCTACGAGAGATTGGTGGAGCATTTAAAGCTAGCTGGTTAAATTTTGACTTTTGTTGGTCATTTTGAAAGTCTCACATCTGAAGTTTCTTAAGAACTGGCGACAATAAATAGTCCTCGAACGTCCTACTGTGACCCGACGTCGGTCCATAAAGATATGCGTCAAATATCAGGTGTTAAAAACATTAATCTCTTCTATTCCAGTATTACAAGTGGAACTTGGAGCTCGACCAGGGCAGGATGCCGGAAGGTCTCGAAGCCGTGCTCCAGGAGATGGGGATCGTCAAGCAGGAGGAGAGTAAATCCTTTTTAACATAACCTTTTAGTGTGTTTTCCTTTAATTATGCCGTAACTGTAACTTATTTGTAAAGAATGAAGAGTTGAGGATTCACATTAATGTGGAGTTCACGATGTAACTTTGCTGGATTTCGTCATCAACAAACAGGCTAAAAGCAAAAATGGTCTCAACAAAACAAAAATCATATGGAACAATATGGACGGCCTTTTTGATTGACATTTCAACGACTGAAAACAATATATTATGAACGAATTTCTAACTGCAGGAAGCCGTCAAAAATTCCGATGGAAATTCAAATGAAAAACTTCTAAAGCTTAGCCTTAAAATGCTTAGCCATAAAATACTAGCTATTTTCAAAAGGGAATGAGCACTTTAGGGACAAGTTGCACATTTTTCTTTAAAGCTGTGGAGCGTTTTCTGCTGAGTTAAGTTGAGCTATGATAGTGTCACTTCCAACTTTTATGACTGTTTGAAGCGGTACAAAAAGCGTTGAAATGACGTTCAATTATTTATATGTACAAAATATCACATGCATGCCACTGTTTCAACTCTTCTTTGTACCGCTCAACGCGAGGTCCGATTTCTAGACGCTTTAGCTCAACTTTGATCTGCTCTTGGTTTCAATACTATAACCTGTGTACTGCCTTAGTTGTCACCGTTTTGCTCGTCCCCTTTTGCGTAGACATTCACAAACTACTGTTAGGCATTGTAACAATTTCCATCCATGTTAGACCTGATGAAATGTTAGAAACTTTGTCACGCACAGAATATGTTAAAAGAACTTTCAGATTGAAAACATAACGGTCTGAAAATGCTAGCTGTTTAAACCAAGAAGGGGTCAGTGAGCGTTATGAGAACAAGGGCGTAGTTTTGTGGAGCGTTGTCTGCTGAGTTAGGTTGAGCTATGATAGTTTCACTTCCAACTTACGAGTATGTTACTGTTTGAAGCGGTACACGAGATGAGATGAAATCTTGGTCATATTTTTAAAGTACAAATTAATATCACCTGTATGCCACGGTTTCATCCCTTCTTTATACCGCTCAGCGTTGGGTCTAAATTATGATAGATACTTTAGCGTAACCTTACTCAGCTGCACTCTCCGGTTTTGATTTTTGTCCCGTCTTGTGTACATTTTGGCACACATCCTTTGATATGATAAAAGTCCGTGCTGGATCTGAAAAATGTTAACTGTGTGACATCCAGAATATTATGTTTAAAGAATTTTCAAATTGAAAACGTAACAGTCTGAAAATGCTAACTGTTTTAAACAAACCAATAGGGATACGCGTCGTGGGGACCAGGGGCACAGTTTTCCATAAAGGTGTAGAGGGTAGTCTGCTGAGTTGGGTTGAGCTGTGATAGCATTACTTACTTCTCTCTCTGCTTACAAATTATTTCTCTGCACGGCGGTACACAGGACGCGTTGAAATCTTGTCCATATTATAAAGTACAAATTAATATCACCTGTATGTCAGGTTCTTCCCTTCTTTGTACCGCTTAACGCGAGGTCTAAATTCTAATCTTACTTAACTTTAGCTCAACTTTGCTTAGGTAGACCCAGCTACGCTCTTAGTTATTGTACTAGTACCTTGCCTTTCTTGCCTCATTTCGCTGGGGTCTTGTGTAGATTTTGGCAAACATCCTTAATGGGTCGTGTCAGATGGGCGTTCAAATTGATAATTTAACAATCCGGAAATGCTAGCTGTTTTAAACATTCAACTAATAACTAGTATTAGTGTCAGGGAGACAAGGGCACCGTTTTCCTTAAAATGTGGAGCTCTTTCTGAGTTAAGTTGAGCTATGATAGTGTAACTATCACTGTTTGAAGTGGTACAAAAAGCGTTGAAATCACGTTCATAATTATTATAAAGTACAATTGAATGTCACCTGTACGCCACTGTTTCAGCTCTTCTCTGTACCGCTCAAAATGAGGTCCAATTTTTAGACGCTTTACGGTCACCGCACACGGGCCACACACGACAGCCACGTGACGATTTGTAGCGTGTGGCGGCCACCGGCGTCAACCGTGTGCTGCGAGTCCATACAAAATGTATGAAAACTGCAGGACATATAGGCTGCGTTTTGTGGTTGTGGCCGGTGGCCCGTGTGCGGTGACCCTTAGCTCAAATTTGCTCAGTTACTCCCGGTTTTTGTACTACAACCCTGTTTTGTTCGTCCCTTCTCGTGTTCACATAAGCAAACGTCCATTGATATGATTAACATTCAAACCGGACCGGATTTTTTTGAAGAAAAGAAAAATAAAGATGTGAAACTCATAGAATTAAAGTGTTAATGAGGTATGTTCAATACTGAATAAAACAATAGTGTGAATCGAAGGATATCGGCATATTAGGTATTCTATTATTTTATCAAATTCTAAAATATGAAATAATAATATCAAACAGAATGATTGATGTCGTTTGGCCAAATATTTTAAAAGGTTATTATTTTATTCGTTTTCAAAATTCCCAAAGTTTGAGTGGAGGTTAAATTTATGGTTATTTTAGAATTTTAATATTTTGTTTGTACATAACCGCGGTATTCATTGCGTGAAGTTCGATATCGAATTTATAAGGCATTCAATGTCAATTTAGTTAGTTTTAGTTAAACATCGTGATTTATTTTTTGGCTAGAGTTAAGGAAAGTTTTTTTTTAAAGCGTGAGTGCATCTTTGAATATAATTATTTTTCGAAAAATATTTTAAGGTAACTATTTTTATATGGCTGTATCCTAAATATTAACATTAAGGGGAGGTCCTTTTAAGGAGTGTATATTAATCCTTTGCAATGTCGGAATTGTTTATCGTCATTAGATGCGAGTATTACTTTTAATTTCCTTATTTTTCGTATCGTATGGTTTTCGTTTATAAAGTACAATATTATTTCGTATTTTTAAGGGTTTAAGAAGTTCATCCATTATTTTATTATGTTGTTTAAGTAATATTATCGTACATTTAAGGGGAACTGTGAAAATGCAAGCTGTCTAACCGCTCTTCAAAAATCATTTCTAAATCTGGATTTAAACTTAAAAGTAACAAATAATTTTCAGTTTAATCTCCTCCAAAACTAAATAGTTTAACAGAAATATTAGTTTTAAAAACAGCCCTGAAACGTTGATTTTCTAAAACAAAGGTACTTACATTATTTTATTTTTACGTATGATTGTGATTAGGCATAAAGCCGTAGGGTATAAGTTGAAAAAAAATGGGTTTATTTAGTAAGTAGGTATAACACAAAAAATAAGTGGTATATAATTAATTATATATTTCGAGGAAGGAAAAAAGGTAGATATGCCCTAATTAAACTGTAATGTGTAAATATACATGAAAAAATGTTAGATGAGATATTAGCTACAATTATAATAAGAGCGATTTTTGAGTGAAGATATGTAGGTGAGTATATGAAACGTATTCTAAAATCGTTAAGTAACAATTGTAGAGAGTATTGTAACATAATTCACCATAAAAATGAGAGTATGAATGAAATTTTGATGCGCTTTTGTTTCTGTGTATATGAAACGTAATATTCTAATTGCTAATTCCAATGATGTGTAAAAAAACGCAGTGCGCGCACTTTTACTAATACATATACAAAATATAACATACATGATACAAAATATAACTTTTTTTAATGTAACTATATTTTTTTGTTGTGAGATTTTTATTGTATCTTTGTATCAGACTATTTTAAGTGGAACTTGTTTTTTCGTCTATGTAATTATTTTTTTTTTCACCAGTAAAATTCTTCATATTTCCATTCATTCATGAACATTTCAGATCTTGTATTTTCATCGTCGTGTTTCATCTTTCGCGTGTTTTTTATTGTTAATTTATTTCTGAAATATAGTTTCTGTAAGAGTACGCGCACACATATGTAACATATTTAATTAGCACGTAGCATCGAGTAATTTAACAGATTTTATTTAATAGTTGGTAATTTATTTTAATAGTTTCTATTAATTTAAGCATTATCATTAAAGTCGTAAACGGCTACTCGTCAACTGAGTGATAAAATCATAGAATTTTTCTGTTAGTCGCTATTTTCAAGATGGCGTCTTATTGTTACGTGTACTGACGAATATGTACATAAAATGCAGATTTATACATAGTTGCTATATAGTTTTTAGATTGTGTTTGCATTTTTAATTAGTAATTATTTCATTCATAATCTTTGATTAAAATTATTTAGAATTGATAATAATCAAATCATTTTCGGTGAGGCAGACATACGATTTATATTATAATTAAATAGGTAAAAGTGCAGTGAAACATACTGGAAATATTAGACATATTTAGGGTATTGATAAAACATAATAGAAAATACAAATCATCAAGTTAAATGCCGAAAGAAATTAAACGAATTAAAAAATTACACTGAAACACATTAACATCAATACTTTTTGATTATTCTTTTAATTTATAGTATCTATTTAATACCATTTTAATATATAAGTTTGTTTATTTGAAAAAGATAAAGCTCTTTACCGTTCAATTATTAGTTTTAATTTGATTTAGTTTTCGATAAATCTATTTTGACGTGGCTGAATAGTCTTATACTAGTACACTTTAATATTATAATCTTTATTTTTGTCAGGAATGAGTAATATCTATTTAAAAAAAAAAATATTTTAAACATCGTAAAACTTATCATGAAATTTTTATAATACTTTCAAATTACCTGTATTCTTCAGAACTTGACATTTTCATAAATAACATACATATTATGAATATCTCATTCAAAAGAATACGTATTTTATTTCTTCAATATTCATATAGTTTTTATTGTTACTCGGCAGCAAAAACATTTAATCTCAAATTTATATTTCTAGTACTGAATGAAATAAAAAACTCATTCCTGATAATTAAAATAATTTAGTTGACAAGTTTAATATGTCGGCAATCCGCCTTAAGTTTATATACATCTTAGTTTTTATTACTTATTTAAACTATTTCCCTTCGTGATCTGCGTTCGTTTTAATATAAGTTTATTGATAGTATGTTTGTCTTTTAATAGATTTTTTCTTATCACTTAAGTTTTACCGTAGAAAATAGTTAAAAAAATTGCAACAACTATTGAAAACGCAACAGGTTTTTTTTAAAGGTTTTTAAATATCCAGTTCGTCTATAAGATTTTTTAGGTATTAGGTATCTTATGGTAGTATTAGTTATATAACACCGTTTTAATTTAGGGATGTGCAGGAATTATTTTTCTTTTCGATTTATGTTATGATTAGAGAATACAATCCCGGGATCTTCATCAATCCCGGGATTTAAGGATATGTGATCCCGGGATTATCCCAGTATTCGATTAGATCATGATGTTAAAAATGGATTGAAATAATGATAAACTTATGTAACACAACAAAATGTAATGTAACACAAAACCAACAAACTCAGAACTCAAAGCATTAATTTCAATTAAACCATTTACAGGCACTTTTGAACCCTCAAAGAGCCGGTCAGTTAATCAGAAAGTTAAAGCTAGTTGCCCATTCCAAAATGTAGATTTCTATGGAGAAGAATGGGCAAGAAACTACAAGGAAACTCTTTTAAATCAAGATTAAAATCCTGGGTACATGTTATTCTTGTTCTTTCTATTATATGTAAAAATAAAATAAAAAAACAATTCAAAACGTAAGATTAAAAATAAGCCCTGACAGTTAAGAGATGACCAGCGTGGATTAGCATCATCCAGCTCAACCATTTCGTATGGAACTGAATGATCCAACACACGCGCCACCATCTGGAATTCAAACTTTGGAATTCCGAAGACGAAAGCGCAAACATATCAAAGCATCTAATGTTTCATTTGCAAGCTTGCTTCTTAGTTTATTGCCAATATAAACAGCAGCTGACGCTCGCTCCAGTTCTACACTGATTGGAGGAACAGACAATAGATACTTATATGCTAATTCTAAGTGATATCCGCAAACATCTCCATTTTCATAGGTTTAGTTTAGTAGTAGGTAATTTCACGTCAATGGTTTTGACCAAATCTGACTCATTTTGTATACCAAGAGGATCTGGAGATTCAATACTATCAATTTCTAGGTGTAACTTTTCCTTCATGCAGTGTCAATAGCAGTTGGGTTGTACTAATGTTGATATTGTATGTTTTTTTTTGTCGAAATAAAGTGCCCTTAATTAAATCTAGATAAGCTTATAGTCAAGGCGTAATGAAATACAAACAAAACCTATTTTAGGCAATCTCGAAAATCCCGAGATTAGCCATGTTTATCCCGGGACTTTCGGGACTAGAGAATACAGTCCCGAGATTAGGGATTTAGAGAGTGTATTCTCTAGTTATGATAAAATTGCATTATTAAATTGTTTTTTCGTAATGTTAATAATAACAATATATCTGTGCAACACTGAACATCGTTGCAGTGTTTTGCAATGTGTGATTTGCTAAATAAAAATGAAAATACTTCATACAACCAAAAGGAAATCCACCTCAACTAGGTTATTTAATTATAAGTCTCGTATTCTCATACACGAAACGCGAAATACAGTCCAATGTACTACAAAGGAATAAAAGAAAATGCAAAGAGACATTCATGAAAACTAAAAAGTAATATCGTGTAGCAATAGCAGATAGGTGCGAGTTAAAAATTATATAAATTAATAAATAAATAATAATTATTTGTGGATTGGATGTTTGTTTATGACTAAAAACATAAAAGGCTTAATACAAACGTCAATATTTAAATAAACTGACTGACTCCTCAACTGGATGTGAGTTCCTGTGACTTAGAGAGTCAGTTATTCTCAGTAATAACAAAGCCAAGCATATTTGAGTAATTAGGAAAGTTTTAACTATAAATGGTGGATAAATTAAACGACACAAATAACTATTTCAGCTGAAAAACTGTACATTGGGACAAAAAAACAAATAGAAATATGCCAAACGGTAACGTTCGGTTACCGTTATCACAAACGATCGCCACAAGATTTTTAAACCAAAACGTTCAGTCCTCGGACGTAAACGTATTATTTATTATTTTTAACTGGAGTACTTTTAGAAAGGCATCCTATACTACCACCGGTGAAAACCGTGTTCATATATTAAGTTTAAAAAAGTAAAAACTTTGGTTAAAACCGAAAAAAAATATAATTCTGTATGAAATTTAAAAACTTTATAGAACATTTCATAAACATTGATTGTCACAAAATATATATTTTATGTATGAGCACACATCATTTCACAGTCATTTCATAATCATCACCATCAAATATATTATATTAAATGTATAAAAAACCATTTCATTGAACATTACTTTCATTTTATTTTAATTAAAAATATGTCAAACTTACGTCAATTCAAATGTGTTTTATTTTTTTACTTCCATACATTTCTCATCGAATAATCGTATTTAATTTTATAAAATGGCTGATTTTATAACTTTTCTTGTAACTTTCCAAACGAGTAGGCGGCACGATAAACAGTTTTTTGATGAAACAGCCTGCACTTGTTTAACATGCATAGGTATTCAATTTGGGGCAAAAAATGAACATGTAAGGATGTTCATTTTCCGCCCCAACAACTAGTTTGAATTAAGAAATCAAAACAAAAGAACACCCCAGAATCATTATAAAAAGATACAATACAACAATTTGTGAAGTTACTAAAAACGCATTAAAAACGGTATGAAGCATTTCGTGTATGGGCCACGATAGTGATAAGTTTTCTATTGCTTGTATATTTCTAAGATAGTACAGTCAGGCCCAAAAAGATTTACACACTGACAAGGTTTTTGAACCTATGTCAGCCTGACATGTTGGCAATTGTATATGATATCGCATTTTCAACTAAATACTTATTTCTAATACCTCTCAAAGTTGAACTTTTGAATTGAATTAACTTTTAGATTTGTTAACCTCGTTACTGTGGACATATTTATGCGATTTATTTAGATTAAGTACCTTATTTTGGTCATAGGGTGTTTAGATATTTTTGGAAAAAATGTTTACTTTGTTTCGGTAAAACAAATTGTATACCAATTTTTGTAACTATACGGTGGATACAATAAAATTATTTGGTTGTAGACAATAAAATGGTTCCTTGTCCGTGTATACATCTTTTTATGGTAACTGTGCTCTAAATTAAATATTAATAAAGTAAATTCATGAATTTTTCACACACAATGCGATATTTTTGTGTCTGAAAAATAACCATATCTTAGTAATCGTCATTATAAGTTTAATTTAGAATAAGTGTGTATATTGAAGCGCGTTGCACGAACGACACAAGTGGGCTCTAAAGAAACTAAATAGAAAATATAATATTTTAAAGTTATTGTTTATGTATGCTTATGCGGGAATGTAATGGCTAAAACTAACATATAATATTAGTTATAGGTATGGTTATAAAGACAAGTAGGCATGTATTGGTGTAGTATTATATCGGATTAAGTCATTAGGTAGGTACTTTTCGATTTAATTGTACAAATCAAATTCTTCACTAAAATAATTTAATTCACTAAAATATATAATTCACTAATCATTTTTAAAAGATTGTTTGATTGGAACTACAGTCAGGACAGGAGATAAATATTATTCTATAGTACCGAAGGAGGGATTGTGCAGGTGACGTTCTGTAGTTTCGGCTTACTCCCATGGGAGGAAGGCGCTAGTTTGTTTGTATAGTAACGAAAAAAAGCACAGATAAACATAAAAAGTCACGAACTAGTAAGGTTTCAAAATAGACTTCTGCACAGCGCTCACAAAATCATTGTGTAAAATTTAACAAATAAATGATCATCAAGATGGTAAGTATTTTGTTGTAATAAAGCAACTTTTGCATAAAACGATGTGTAAGGCTGCCACAAACTGCTATAGAACAACAGTTTAAAATATTAAACATAATTAGACTACCATAAATTCAATAAAAGAAGCAATGGAATATTGTTCGCTAGTTCCAGAATAAACATATGTAAACTCGTACTCTTTAGATTTATTTCTTCTGTCGTTCACTGTTGTCCAAACAATCAAATTAACGATTCTATGCACTTCAATAATAATAGTTTAGATATGGAAAATAACATGTCCATGGTAAGACCGCGTCCTATCTAAAAAGATCGTCGCATTAACACGCGACCGTAGCGTTCATTTTATTCGGCGCACCCGAACGCGTGGTCGCGCCGACAGAGGGCGCGTTTTCGTTTCGAACAAATAAGTGACATCATGTGAACGCGACGATTACGTATTCGAACGACCGATCGCTTTGGTTAGGACGCGGGTTAAGTTATCCAGCCCGGGATGCGTCAATTTTTTTTTTTTTTAACGGGACTTAATTAGAAAGAAGTCGTTGTATATCATTTCTAGGGTAATTAAATTAAGGTTATTTAGGGTAGTTTAATTAAGAAGTAGGTTAAGGTACATTAAGGTCAAGAGGAGTGACAGAACAAAACATAATTTCATAATGTCCAACTTTTCACAAAAGCTCAAAACCCTGTAACTTTGCTTTTAGGTAAACTGCCTTTGAAAAAAAAAATACGAGTGGTAATAAATAACGATGGGAGAAATATATTATGTATTAATGCATAATATAGGTACATGTATTTTTTATATTATGTAGTTATTCTTACTTAAAAAATGGGAATATCATGTCATGATCAGATCAAGGAAGAATAACTTGAAATTGTACCAAATAGTTTGAAAATATCATGCTTTGATATGTCAGGTTAGGAAATAACATTTCATGTTCTGGATTTTCTTATTTATTATTAGTATTATCTTCTTTCTATAATCTGAGAGTATTATAATCAGACTACAAGTAACCTTAAGAGTCTACGTCAGTGCCACCTCACTCTTTTATCTCGCTCGCACCTACCGCTGGCGGTCACGCGAGACAGGGTGGCAGGGAGAACACTCCAAGGCACCGATAGTTTAGTTTATTTATTTTTACGGTGAAAATAATAGTAATTTAAAAATAATAAATAACATAAGACCTGCTTTATAGTTAGTTCAGTTAATATGCAAAGTTTCATCATCTAATTTGATGTATTTTTTGAATATGAGCGGTTTATTGTTCGGTTTGGAGGTAACTTTGGATTTTTTTTCTATAGAGAAAATTTTATGGAATCGTGTTTTCGTCAAACATAGTACTTAACATTAATCCTCAACTTTACCATATATTTATTTCAAAGTTAAAGCTGCAGTATTTTCGACATAACGGAGGATCATGCTAAGCCATTTGAGACAGTATAGGCTCTTAATGCAAAGTTTCTAAGGTCATCTATATTCATCTCAGTTCAAATACACGTTTTATCGTCACCATTTTGTTCATTCTCTTCTGTCATGTTTTCAGACCCACTTAATCTTTGCTTGTACCATTCTTATGTTGACAAGTTCTTCCAATCGGTACCACATTGTTTTATTAAAAGTCTGGTGACATCTTTTTTCTTTGCACCACTCAGTCCACGGTCTTCCTTAATTTTCATTTAATTTCTTGGGTGAATTGCTCCATTTCAACAGTGACATGAACTGTTCTTCAGAGTCAAACCTGTAATTTAGAGAAGCTTTTACTACGCAGTTCAGTTGTCTGCCATGAGAAGATTTGCACTTCTTGAATATTATTTTTTTCTTGGATTGTGTATCCGTAAGTTTTTTATAATGATTTTTTAAACCTTTTACATCATACATATTCCAGTCTTTGTCAAGCTCGCACACTCTGCCATGATTAGAAAATATATCAAAATATTTCTGCCATGTAGTAATCATCGGTATTTTTCTTACGTCTTTCTCATTCGTTCCGAATAAACGATCTACTGGCAGAAAACTATCGTACTGGTTCCTCGTACTGGGTAGAAAAGTTGTATTTCGCACGTATCGGCCTTATTTTAAAGCCAAAATACCAGCATAAGCAACACATGGCTATTTTTATTTTGGTCCAAAGCCATCACAAAAATGTCTTATTAATTTCACATTCGCTGGTATTGTGTGCTTTTTGGTTGAATCTTATAAAACTTATAAACCATGACCTTTTCACTTTGAATTCATCTGTGACACTGTTGTTGTAAATCAGGGGTTCCCAACCTTATTTTGTCTACTGCCCACTTTAAGAATACATAATTTTTTAGCGCCCCCATTTTCTCACCTACTTAAAAACCACTATAACTTCAAATTAAATTAATTATTGTGAGCTATATTCCTCTACACAACGCCCCCATTTTTTTCTGGGTCTCTTACCGCTCTTTAGGCCGTTTAACGGTGGGCGTTATCGCCTACTTTGGGAAAGGCTGTTGTAAAGCATTCTCAATTTTTGTATATGCAAACTTGCATCCAAATAAACGCTCTTGCTCTTAGCTCTATTACAATGGCTTTCAATCAAAAATTCGAGGAAGATTTCGAAGGAAATTGCGTAAATTTTCTTTTTTTTCCTCAGATTTGGCTGAACGCTTGTCATCTCTTCTTTCTTCCTTTGGAACTTTGTCATCCAGTACATATTTGATAACAGTTGAAAACTTCTGCCTCTTCATTGAAAACACTGCCATAAAAAATGGTTTGCAAACCTTTTTCATTAGTTTCTTTTTCCCATAGATGAAAAATTAAGTACTTAGATTTAGTTTTACCAGAAGGACGTAGTGTACCTTTGCCTCTACGTTGGGGTTCAAATGCACTTCTATGATGACACAAATATGCATCTTGGACGACTTTTCTGGATGTTGAATAAAAAACAAATCAGTTTCGAAAGTCATCCCCTTGGATATTTGTACGTCTTCCCTACTATTATCGCGCCCCCCGGTCTACTTTTTGATATGCAATGGTGTCTGTAGTCCCCTGAATTATGAGGCTCCAGGGGCTAGTGTGAATCTTTGGGTTCAATCGAGTAATCGAGTCGATGAACCACGCTGGAGTCGGTGCATTTCATTCATTCACATTTAAATTTGCTGTTACTTGGATGATTACAGGTATGTCGAAATCTTAAGCACAGCAGGTGCCAACGTATCTAAAATAAAATTATATACACATTAGAATCGATTATCAGAATAAAAATCACTAAGTACAAGCTTACTTGTTATTTAATTCGGTTAATGCTTTCCTCTCTCGACGTTTCTTCTCCTTCACTCCAATATTGAGTGCACCAACAATTGACTGCTCAGACATGCTTGGAGTTAAAAAATATCTACTGGAAAAACCACGCAACTCACAAACAAAACCGCTTGGAACAAAATTATAAAATTATTAAAAAATCGAAGCGCGACGTTTTTTGACAATTAAATGATAAATGATTTTTTTTACGGCTTCGACACACCAGGATTTAGGCTATAATAGCAACGAGTTCTTTTTACATGGAAATATCCTCTTACGTGGCAACTTAAGATCGGTTTTGTTCCGATTTTTTTAAACATCGAAATTGCATTAAACTGCAAGCTTCAGAGGCTATTTACTACAGGAATAAACATGATTTGAACCAGACCGCCTAAAGTGTGATGTAATTTATGCTATTCAGTCGAATGTCATTGATATTTTTTTTATCGTTTTTTGTGCCGTCACTCCTGTTTTCTATTAGGTAAGGCTAGAAAGTATGGAAGTGAGATTGTGTTTTAAGATTTAAAATAAGTTTTTTTTTTTTTGCACTCTTAGTTCGTGGAAAAGCAGTCCTTTACTAACAATAAAAATTGAGATGTCGCGGCTTGCCTGGCAGAAGTGAAATATCGAAACTATTTTGTATAGAAAATGTGTATGAAATATATTTGGTACGCAAACACGGTTGGTTTTTGGTGGGTTATCCATCTATTTATATCGAGGTTTCTATAGAGGACTGCTTTACCTACCTAAATATATAAATATATAAAAAAAATGTATAAGGTGTTTAAAAACTAATCCGACAAACTATAAGGAGCTAATTATTTTTCGTGATATCCAAGTTGGCCCCATAGTAAAAGGTATTTAGTTTGCTGGCCATAAAGCACTCCTTAAGAGCAGGCAGTCGTAAATCAAATTTCGAACGCAAGCTCTGTCACTCGCACCCCGCCACTCCGTTATGTGCTAAACGCTAATACATCAGTAATAAAGTTTAATATCGCGTACGCCCTTTGATCGTATTCGAGCACGAAACTAAATAGCGAAACTCTCAATTCTCATTTGGTTTATAACTAAAGTAATAATTGATCTAGAGAAGACATACGTTGTGTCGGGACACTATATTTCCTTGCTGTGAATATTTATTTTAGACATAAAAGCTAAACAATCTTGTTTGTTTTTTAGAATTATCCTTACAAAAGACACGATTTTCGAATAAAAAAATTATTGAGAGAAAATATTAGATACAATTACGTAACTGTCTTCAACATGGAAAGAAAAAGATACAATAAATCATATACTAAAGTTTAATTTTGCTTGTATGTGTGGTGACTGTTTCAGAATATTCATGCAAATTAACATAAAAATAGGGAGCCTCCTCTTAAATTTGTCGGGTTAATTTTTAAACACCCAATACGTACTCGTATATGTATAGGCACATTAAACGTGTAATCTTCCCATTCGGAAGTTAAGAGCAGGCAATCTAAATCAAATTTCTAACGCAAGCTCCGCCCCGCGCTCCCCGTCATTCCGATATGTGCTAAACGCGAATACATCAGTAATAAAGTTGAATATCGCGTGCGCTCTTTGTTCGTGTTCGAGCACGAAACTAAATAGCGTAAGTCCCATTTCTTATTTCGTTTATAACTAAAGTAATAATTGAGCTAGAGAAAAAAAATCTTGTGTCGGGATAATAAACTATATTTTCTTGCTGTGAATATTTATTTTAGACATAAAAGTTAAACAATCCTGTTTGTTTTTTAGAATTATCCTTAAAAAAGACGATTTTCGAATAAAAAATGTATTGAGAGAAAATATTACAATTACGTAACTGTCTTCAACATGGAAAGAAAACGACACAATAAATCATATACTAAAGTTTCATTTTGCTTGTATGTGTGACTGTTTCAGAATATTCATGCAAATTAACATAAAAATAGGGAGCCTCTTCGTAACATCGATGCAATTTATGAAATCCGTATGAGGGTAAAACGTAACATAAATCAAAGAAACATTGATTAGCGACATCCTTTTAAATTAATAATTAAAAAAAAAACAATTATTGTAATTAGTAAAATAAGTGCAGATAAATTGAAAAAAAGACGGAGGCTTCTGTAACGAATCTAATTAATAAAATATATTATAATTGTAGAAGTTAAGAGTGTATTAAAATAATCAAAGATGTATAGAGTTTAATTACTCTAAGTATAGGGATATAGAACCGCGGTACATATAAATGTATTTATAACATGCAATATTTTATTTTATTTTCATTGTGTGTGAACGAAAAAATGATTTATTTAGTAAGTAAGTTAGTTATAAGCAACACATTGGCCTTCGAAATAATTTTCTTAATCATTATATTGTCATAAAATCATCTTTATATTGCTTAAAGTTATAATAACTTTTAATCATTATTGACATTCATATTTAACTTCACCAAACATTCAAACAGGATTAAAAATATAAAATTGTGTGTGGTTCTGCGTAAACCTAATTGCGTCAAAAAAAAAAAAACAAGTTTAAATGGGGCGCCAAGTAGATACAGTCATCAAGTTACCAGAAACTGTCAATTTTTTCATTCGATTTTGAACTTAACCATCAACATTTTAAGGTTTAAAACCATTTGGAGAAATTTGACAGTTTGGTATAACCTGATGTACTGGCTAAGTACCTATTTTGTTTGTTCAAACAAAGAATAATATGTAAAACTAACAATGCTCAGTTTAGTTTTGTATATCTAAGATACAAAACTAAACTTAGCTTTGAAAATAAAAAATTGAAATACCTATTTAATTTTTGAAAATTTTTACGACGATACGTCGTCGTAAAAATATTATATTATACCATACATTATGTTCCAATAAATAATAATATATAAAAAAGAATGACTGATTGAGTGAAAACTGATAGATTAAGTACTTACATAATGTAGGTAATAATGTAAAACCCTATTTAGCATCTGCTGATTATAAATCCGGAATTGAATTTTTAGACAATAACACTTTTCATAAATGATGTTGATGACCTTCGTAAAATATCTTCAAAATTAGGTTCTTCATAAAATTGTAATCTTCAAAATTTGGTTCTTCTGCACCGTGCATTCATCAATCTAGCTAATAGCTAAGAACAGGTTTATCTGGGTTATTTATTTGTAAGTATACCTAATGTAAGTATTAGGTATGTTGGAACTATTTGTACTCCCCGTTACTTGTATTGTTTTCAATCATTAGAAAACCAGCGGCAGACAGCATCTGTCTGGCATTAATGCTGCCATGAACCTTTTCGGCGCAGCCGTGAGGCACACACTTGTTGTTAATACATTATTTTCACTTTTTTATTTCGTTGTTTGTATTTTGTGCTTCACGAACTGTGTCCAAATAAATGTTAATCTTTCTTTCTTAGCATTTAAAATTCACTTCAGTTTCTCACAGGTACCTACATAAGTTGCTGTATCAAAAAATAATGAAGTCCTAAATAATGACTTCTACTAAATTTGTATCTTTTTCGATCTTCGCACTATGACCTTAATAAAGTAGAAAAAATAGTTTTTTTAAATAAGCTATTTGTGTTATTGAAATAGATACTTAAGTTAAGATGAAATGTCTTATAGTTTTAAGGATACTATTAAGAATTCTTAGTTAAGTTTTCTTAATTAATACTTATCTATACTTAATTCACGCCAGTAGCACATCTCCGCCGCGAAACCATAGCAGCGAAACCGCGGTAGTTCAATTCAACTGGTTCGCGTCATGTTCCGCTAGTCGCATCCGATTCGAGTAGCGAAACATGACGCGAGCCAGTTGAATTGAACTACTGTGGTTTCGCGGCGGAGGTGTGCTACTGGCGTAATAGTTTAGTTTTCTAATCCCAGTGATAGTTAAGAAGGGCGCTACAAACTCAGTAGTTAAATGTAGGTTAACAAACTAGGTTACAAGTGTGTTAAACCGGCAATATGCAATCCATACTCGTACATAGATATAAAAAAAATACTTCAATATAGTCACATAAAAGCTACAACTAAACGAAGCAGAATTTCAGATACAGAAAAACTACGAATTTCAGAAATTTACCTATATTTTTTTTCGCCCGTGGGTCACTCGCATTCTAGGGATGGGGGGGGGAGTTATATAGGAACTACTTGATGTACCACCATACCATAATTTTCCTGGATTACTACATATAATACTTTTACTATTAAGCTACACCTGTGCCTAGCCCGACTGGGAAAACTGCCGTAATGTTATATGTGTAATACTTTTAGAATATTTTTTCATCCAGACATCTGTAAGTCAAATTTTACCAAAATTCGTTCAGCCGTTAATGCGTGATTGAGTAACAAACATCGTAATATAATGATATTTTTGCTGTGTTTGAACAACATAACAAAAACCGTAGTCCAGACAAATGAACAACTAATATGTCTTGGGCCTTGGCTCGCCCTCTATTCATATACATCATCATTTCAGCCAAAAGGCGTATACTGCTGGACATAGGCCTCCCCCAAGCACCGCCATTTCGACCTCTATTACAGGGGACTTAAACATAACTGGCGAAATGTGGGTGTACTATAGGTACACCTCTGCCTAATCGTCGGGGAAATAAAGTGTGGTGTTATACAGGGTGGGCCAGAAAGGCGTACGATTTTAAAAACACTCTTGCGTTTGAAGCTTTAGAGAGGGGACTGCGCGGGTGGTGGGGTTAAGTAGCTCGGTTCCCGGAAATTTAGTCGCGATGGATCACTTCACCGGAGCGCAACGTGCATTCTGCGTTAAACATTATTACAAAAATCACGATTCGTGCGTTATTGTTCGGCGTGAGTTTGGATTACATGACCTAAATCAGTGTCCGAAAGAAAGTGTGATTCGATCGTGGGTCAGAAAGTTCGAAGATACTGGTTCGACTCTCAAACAGAAGCCTGCGGGACGCCCAAGGTCAACAAGAACGGAAGACACAATTGAACAAGTTAGAGCTTCAGTTCAACGTAATCCTGCTCTATCGACTCGAAAGCGTTCAGCCGAACTTGTGGTATCCAGAACATCTTTGCGTCGCATTTTGTTGAAAGATCTGAAATTGCACCCGTATAAAATTCAACTTGTGCAGGAATTACAGCCAAATGATCCAATTTTCCGGTCGTAAACGAGATGTTTGCTGGGAAACTGATATCGCGCCGAGGTGACATTGCATGGCCTCCTAGAAGTCCGGATCTAACGCCACTGGACTTTTTTTTGTGGGGATACCTAAAAAGTAGAGTCTACTCCAATAACCCAGCCACGATTAACCAGTTGAAGACCAATATCCGGGAAGAAATGGCAGCTATTCCCCGTGCAATGTGCCAGCGAGTTTTTACCAATTTGAGGTTCAGATTCGAAGAATGTTTGCAGCGGGATGGTGCACACCTGGATGACGTTATTTTTAAGAAATGAATTTCCCAGATGTAAATTTTTATAAAAATAAAATTTGTATGTGAATTCTACTAAGTTTTTTTTTAATAATTTTTTCAAATTCGCATTTCTTTCTGGCCCACCCTGTATTATGATTATGTTTTTTATATTAATTGAGGATAAGAAACTTGTTCGAGAGTTGCGTTTGCGCGGACGTAACCATGCTTTAGATCTAGCTAATAAGCGTTGATGACCGCAACTCTGAAAAATTGTCTTATCCTTGACTGATGTATTTAATGACCTTTTGTTTTGCCATTTATGCATACCTATTATAATAAATCTCGTCATCTTCATCATTATCATTCAGCCGAAAGACGTCCACTGCTGGACATGGCCTCCTCCGAGCATCTATTCCCAAATTACGTTATAGCCTAGTGATGTGACAAGTAGCTCTTGAGTTCGAACCCCAGCCACGCACCTCTTGACTTTTCGGATTTTGGGCGTATTGTATAATAATTATTAGATAGTTGCTTAAAAAACGGTGAAGGAAGACATTGATTGTGAGGAAAATCGGCCTGTCTGAGAGATATTTCTCGACGGCATTTGCGATGCCTGGGGCCCATGGGCGGCTTAAAAACTTTGACACCAGGTTAGTCACTAACTATACGAAACATAAAGAAAGACTGCACTGATACGTCATCATTCCAGTCAGCTTAAAGACATCTGGACATGGGCCTCCCTCAAGGATTAACACACCTACCGATCCTGTTTTTACGCCTCCAGCGGATGACTGATTACAACAAAACTGATAACGCAACCTTATGATCAAAATTGGTTGCGGTACGTAATTTTGGATGGATAAAACTGAACGGAATAACAGACATTGAAAATCACCAGTTACAAACGATATGCCCAAAACGCACAAATTGCAGGTCACATTTGGCAAGAAATATAGAGGCATTGTTGGTTTTTTTTCTGATTTTTAACCAATTATTGCCAAAACCGTTTACAAGATGTTATATTAAAAAAAAATGTCTAGTATATTAATTAAGAGTTAGAAATTTGTTTGAGAGTTACGCTTGAACGAGAGCCGTTCTTGGCCTAATTGTAGAATAAAAAGGTATACAGCTGTTGCTATTTTGCTGTTCAGTCAGGACCTTTGTACACGGCACGATTTCTTTACGGTTCGGCGTTTAAACCACGCTATAGAAAACACGCGTCAACAAGCTTCCATAGTGATCCATACAACACTGACGACCGTGCCACGGCGAATAAAGCGAAGATTTTCACGGAAAGAAAAACGTATGTGTATAAAGAGCCTCTACCTAAGCTGATGATAACCGCGACTCACAAAGACTCTAATTCTTGACTAACGTACTCAATGATCTTGACAAATTATCACGGTAGATTTTGGTGTTCTAGGTTTGGAATCCGAGACATAGATGATTGCAGCACCAGATCAGATAGATAGTATAAAAGAAGACGAAAGAAGGAAAGAAAAATTCTTTATTCAGCTCAAATAAGACACTAAACACGGAAATATCAGATCTATTGAATAACATCATCCGCGCGGATCATCTGCCTAGTCTTTCCCCAACTTTATTGGGTCATCTGCCTGGTCTTTTCGAAACTATAATATGTTCAGGTCGATTTCCAGTCTAACAAGATCCAGCTGAATACCAGTATTTTACATGGAGCGACTTACCTCCAGAACCCAGCTTCTGGGTATCAGAGAGAGAAACAATTAAGAATGAATATTACCAGAAAAATGTACCGCAACTGGGATATCCCAAACTACATCAGAGAAAGACCGTACCACTTCAATCAATGAACATTAAAGTCCACCGCTGGGCATAGGCCGCTCCATGTTGCCCAAGAACACCCGGTTGTCCTTCTACATTCAATCTGTACGATTTATATAGCCCACGCTACGCTTGACGATTTGCGAAACTCTTCGGCTCATCACCTGCCTAGTCTTTTCTTTACCTATGTTGGGGTCGGCTTTCAGTCTAACCGTATGCAGCTGAAAACCAGAACTGTTCGACTAAATGAGTGTAATTTAAGGATTCCCATGGTTTTCGGAGAATCTGGTCATATCAACATAGGTATACCATTTTATTGGTCTGTTGTTGTCATGTCTCCAATTGATCATATCAAAACACTCCCATGATAGTAGACGGTTGATATTATAGTTGTTTAGATGATGTAAAATAACGTTACCGAGTTAAACCGCTGATTCAAATGCATCAGTCCTATAAACGACTTGAAATATTTCCTGTAACAAAAAAAAATCTGACAGCGATAAACGGTTTTCAAACGTTAAAGAACGGTTCGGAACTTAAGGGGAATCCGCAGCGGTAGCCCGCAAAATTCAAATTTTCTTAAGTTTTTTGCAGGTCAGTGTCAGGTTTTATCTTAATCAAAATATGATTTGCGACGATGTATTTACAGAATTATTATCATTACAATAATTAATACATCTCTCGTAAGTTAGATTTGTTTCCCCAATGTCGTGATTTCATGAAAAAGTCATTCAATCCGTCGTTTGTTTTATCTGTGGCTCTCACGCCGCCGCATGCTTCATTTTTTTGTACGTTTTGACTTCGAAATATATGTTTAAATAATTTCTAGTATGTAATGGTATCTATATTTCCGCCGAATCACTTTTTATTAAATTCTAAATGTTTTTTTTCGTCAATTATCTTTCCTTGATGAAGATGTGATGACGTGATTTAATGTTATGGTTCAAAAAATAAATATTTCCAGTACATTAATTACTTAGCGGAAATATTGATACCCCGGTATTATATTTTACGTTACTAATAATATGTTAACATAAACGAGCAGTCATTTCTAAATTAGATTAAGAAGATAAAGTGTACATTATACAATAATAGGCATAGCAGACCTAGACAGGAATCAGAACTAAGTACATTATATTATTTAGGATGAACAAAACGAAAGTTGTAAATGTATAGGCATTTGAACTATACTAGGGCCATTGCAAACGCAAAGTTTGGAGTCATAAATCATTATGTTAATTACAATAACACAGTTACGAACAAAACTAGTACCTACTGGTCCATAAGGGTAATAAATGCGAGCGTGAGGTCCGATATAAATGATTTATGACTCTTAACTTTGCGTTTGTAATGGCCCGAGTATAATTGTACTATTATTATTCACAATCAATGGACGGTCGGATGTATGCCAAATAGGTAGTTAATTTGTAAGTAAATAGGTTATGAATTTACTTTTGAATTCTATAGACGTTACCATAAAAATGAATAAAACTAAAAACAACACTCTTTAAAAACGAGAAATTATGTAAGTTTTAACCAAAATCATATAAAAAGACATTAGTGCGAGTTTGTTTCACGGTTATCTTCTGAAGTAATAAAACAAACAAAAAAATGATATCAGAAATATTTGAGTAGGTATCTTATTCATAGTAAAACAAAGATTATGCAATCATAAAATAACAAAAATTCCACAAGGAATTAGCAAAGTTAATATATTTTTTCTTAAATTAAAAAATACTAAAATTCTTCATCTTCATCAAAAATAATCAAAACTTAAAAAATCGTATTTCATTCCGATAGAAAAATGTTGTTACTCAAAAAAAGAAAGCCTATTCTTTATTTTCAGACACTTTCAATATACATACCTACACATCTTCATCAAATAATAATCAAAACTCGAAAAAAAAAATACTACTCGAAAAAAAGAAAGTCTTCTTTATTTTATGACACTTTTAATAAACATACCTACTACGTGTGGTTATTTTTTTGCGTGGAAGATCTTATAGAATTCGGCGTAGTTTTAGTGAAAAATACTATTCATATACATACTGGTGAAAATCCTTTCAAATGTGATTATGTCAGAGTAGCTTTCGTCGAAATGGTCATTTAACAACTCCTATAACGAATATGAGTTGTTAAATGACCATTTCGACGAAAACTGGTGAAAAACCTTATAAGTGCGATGTATGTCAACGTCAATCAATCAACTCGGCCTATTGCAGTCCACTGATGGCGATAGGCCTCTGCCAGGCTGCACCAAAACACCCTATCATCCGCCTTTCGCATCCAGTCTGTCCATCTAGCTGGGGGGGGGGCTTCCCACACTAGGTACGGTTTCCGATACGCGGTTTCTACTCGTCTGCTCCACCGGCCAACGGCCCTTCGACAAACATGGCAAGCCCACTGCCACTTCAGCTTGCTTACTAAAGCTTAGCTTACCTTATAAGTGTGATGATGTATGTCGTCGTAGTTTCAGACAAAAGAGTGCTTTAACGAAACATATTCGTATACACAAGTGATAAACCTTTTAGTTGTGATGTATGTCAGTGTAGTTTTCATCGAAATGTTCATTTAATAAAACGTATCGGTATACACACCGGTGAAAAACCTTGTGTGATGTGTTTCGCGTTTTCGTTAAAATGATAATTTATCAAAACATATTCGAATACACACTGGTGAAAAACCTTTCTCCATGGGATAGAAAACACACCATCAACATAATCTAGGGATATTTTACGTTTATTAGCATAACTTTAAAACTAGTCGCTATTTTTTAAATATTTCAACGGCACTAGAAGAACTTCGGCTACACTGCCGGCTGATTTGGGAGCCAATATTAAAAGCCCATAAACCCGACCCTAAAGCGTCATAGCGGATGGCGATCTACCGCAGACGCTGAATCTTATGTCGAAGATTGATTGATTTACAAAAATGCAAACATGAGTGCTAAAATAACTCGTGCAATTAATTTGGAGCCACAGACGAAGAAGTCTTGTCCTGAACCACGACAATCTACTTCTCGTGACACTGGTTATTTAGTGCCTTCTGCTGAACTAATGAGCCCTTATATTTACAACATTCATACAACTCCTATGAAAATATTTCATCGTTTACCCAAGAAAATGAAAATAACGAAATTATTAATAATACCAATACAATAACACAAACTGTAAAAATACCAACGAAAACTGTTCGGTATCATTTAGAAAATTGTACTTCCACTAATTGTTTCAATAATTAAAAGTTAATCACAAGTCTGTTTTTTTCCTCGCAAGTGTGTTGAAGTTGAAAAACGGCGTATGAAACGCGTGTGCATTGATCATGACAAATCCGACCCCCTCCTCCTCTTGGCTCGACTCCCTTATCGCGCTCGCATATGTAAAACGCGAATAATACCGTCTCGTGTGTAATGACCAACATATCTCACTTGTATCGGAATGTACTAATTAAGAACCTAGTTCTTTTTAATAAAGGATAAAAAAAATATCATATTATTCATGCCTGAGAACCTATAAAGATTTTTTTTCGCTCAATTATACTAAAATTCTTCGTCTTTATCAAATAATCAAAACACCAAAACAAATCATGATTCATTCCGAAACTTAAGAAACAAAAATGTCTATTCTTTTTTTTAATTAAGACACTTTCATATACCTGCTACTTATGTCTAATGATTCAAACATATACTTACTATATCATTTTAATTAAACTACTTTTTTAAACTTTGTGCATGGAAGATCCTATAGAATTCACTAGTACTTTAGGTATTTTAAGATGTAAATGTGCATGAATTTGACGCAAAAATAACAGATTTGATACTGAAAAGTTGTAACATACTATTTAACTTAAGATAAAAAGTAGGTTATAGGTTATCTGGGAAACCGGAGTTAGTGTATAAGATAATGATAGAATTCACTTACTTAGGTATTCTAAGTTGTAAATATGCATGAATTGACGCAAAAATAACAGATTTGATACTAAAAAGTTGTAACATACTATTTAACTTAAGATAAAAATTAAGAGTTTGTGTTAAGAAATTCAAGATTAAAAAAAAATTATAAGTTATAAAATTAAATATAATTGTATAAGTAATTTAAGGTAAAAAATAAGTAGGTTATAGGTTCTCTGGGAAACCGGAGTTAGTTTTTAAGATAAAACACACTTTATAGTCGATTATTATCCTAGAAACACTATTACGTGTTTTAGTCATAAGCGCATCAAAGAACGCATTATAATATAGTTAGATTATGATAGGAATAAAACTAATTGATAACGTAGGTAATATCTTTGTAAAATGTGCACTAAATAAAACTGGTTTTCTTTTGTTTTAAACGCAATACCGTCTTGCTTACAACTTTGAAAATGAAACATCCCGACCAAATGAGAACCTGCTCCTTTTTTGGAGTCGGTTAGAAATAAGAAAAATTGACAATATCAAAATCATTCGTTTTGATGCAGGCAGCAAGTGGTGTGTTTAACTATCTCTACCCATTTTTGACCATCAGATACATGTCTACTTAAACGTGACTATTTGATTTCAAATCTATTAAAAGAATAACTAAACATAACCTTTTCATTTCGCATACTCGGAAAGTAGTGTTTGTTTGATCCGAGTAGCGGGTGGAAGACGCTGCTCCTCACCTTTGGGCGGGAAAGACTCATAGTAATTGCTTCCATCTCTAGGGCGGGAATGAATTTTAAAAATAGTACTAAATTTGGTTAGGTAGTCTTCTACGAAAAATTTTACATTTATCACGAAAAATATCGAATAAAATAAAAATGCTGCGGTCTTGTGAGTGTATAAACAGCCAGTGTTAATTAAAAAAATACCTATTAAGCGAGACGGCCCGCGGCGGTGACGCGGTGAGTTCCATATTTAAAATTTAAAAAAGACGGCGGTTTAATTTGGCGGGATACTAACTCTGTAAGCTGTACCGAAATTCAAAATCTCTGTTTTATAGATAAAAATTTAATTAAAAATAAGTCCAAGCGATTCTGAAATGTTGTTCTCCGATTCGAAAATATTTTGCCAGAAACAAAGGAAAAATATTTAAATACATACAATGTTATTAAAAAGTGCAAACAAGAAAATAAAATATTTTAGAAAAACTACTATTTTTACTTTCGAAATGAGAACTAGAGTGTTTAACAGGGTGGAAGTCACCAATTCCTACTCGGACTATAGCCGACCTATACCGAATTTATTCGTTTCGACCCTCGTATAACAATCTACTATTCATTACCAAAAATATAGACAGGGAAATAAGGATAAGACTGTGTTAAAAAGAGAAGAAATATATATTATATATATAGTCCTTCGTTACGCAATATTTTGGCTGTGAATGAAGTATCTATCTTCTATAACAATATTATCGTTGGCAACGCATCCTGTATAAATCTTAAATGAAAATTAACAAATGAATGCCTCGCTTCTTTCCAAAATCAAAGTTAAATTTTACATTTTAAATAGAATTGGACCAACGGTTTTTTTGAAAGAAAAAAGCTAAGAAAAAATACTTAAAAAAGGAAAAATAGAATTACCATTGTCTGAATGTACCTACCTCTGCCTTTCACTTCAGGGAATACAAGTCTGTGATTTTTGCCCGAGTAAGGGCTGAACCTATTACATAGAACTTAAACATAACATGGCGAAATGTCTGCGTAGGTACAGACGCCAGCAGGTCAAGCTACCCGAAACTGTCAAATTTTCCAATCAACCTTGAACCTTATGCTGTAGGGATAAAGTTGAAATCTATTAAAGAAATTTGACAGATTGTAGTAGCTTGATCTGCTGGCGTCTTTACATACATCTTTCAAATATAAATTATTTATATTCTAAATTAAAGTCTCTTTTCGTGTGACCGCTTAGAACTTCTAAACTATACAACGGATTTTGATGTGGATTTCACCGTCATTTAGAGCATTTATTTCGGAAGGTCTCTATGTGTTAATTGCATTAATATTTAACTAACATATTATTATAATAAAGGAATCTTCATGTTTTGACATGTCGTCATTGCATCCGTGCCAAACAGGCGGGTTGCTAGTTTAAAATAAAACATTGTAATTTTTTGCACATTTTACAAAGTACTTAGGTAAATAAGATTTTTGGTTAGTTATGCTTTAGTCTTTTTTTGCCTGTTCACGTGATTGACTATTCTCACTGCTAAGTCGTGTATTCCACATATTAGGTTAAAGCATATTAACATTATGCTGTAGATATAAGTCTAGGCTAGCACAATGTTACTGTATCTATTTGTGATTTTTTTTCTGCTGTTTTTTGACAAGTATCTCACTAATATAATTAAAAACCAGTGCATGAAACAGTTCGAGTTATAATAGCAAGTTAATTAGTTTAAGTAGAGTGTTAAAATAAAATAGGGTTACTGTAAAAAAAAAATTGGATAGGTTTAATTTTACTATCATTAATTTTATTGCATTATTATGATATATGAGGGTGACATCCTCATACTGATCAAACCCTCTATAAATTAATAAACATAAAAAAAACATGTTAACAGCTTGAGAAACACCAACGATAGCGGAAAATAAAACGAACAAAAAAGGCCAAAATATTTTTTTTTTAACGGTTATCTATAGACAGCTTGCTTTTAATACTAAGGTCATATTTGTGCGACAAAAACAGATTATACCTGCCCCCTGAAAAACTTTGCAAGGGATGTCACACATAATATAAGGAGTTTAAAATCATCATTTTACACCATCGGCCTGAATCACATTTACTGTGGCACCAACTTTGAAATCGCAAAAAAAAAAAAATTGCTGTCCCATACAGTTTAGAACAGGTATAAACTTTAGTACCTACGGAACAGCTGATTTGTTTTTCGCGATTTCAAAGTTGGTCATGTAAAAGTTATTCAGCTCGATGGTCTAACGCACTGCACTCCTTAAAGTTTATCGGGTTAATTTTCAAACACCATATATCTTAGGTACCAAATCTTCTTTAGAATAAGATTAAATTCTTGGATATTTAAATACAACAGCACCAATAGCACCTCTAATAGTAATGATCACCAGACCGCATTACGGTGATGGCGCCAAGCTCACCTGACTAGCCATCTATGCAAGAGATATTATAGCGCACAAGTGAGCACGCAAACAAACGCACTCTCATAGTCCAATGGGGACGGCAATCCGATACGCTCGGGAAGGGATGACGCAGAACCAACGGCTTTACGTGCTCTCCGAAGTTCGGAGACGGAGGGGGTCTCGATGTGATCACCGAGCCATGGCCGGACTTCAGTTCTCGAACGAAAATTATTGTGACAAATAGTCAAGCGCGCGTAAACTGCTGTGATTGGTTGAATGATTTATCAACAGCCAATCACAGCAGTTTACGCGCGCTGAACAATTTGTTATAGTAAATTTCGTTCGAGAACTGAGGGTCTACTCCGAAGTATTGGCCGAATGTTCGGCCGTTTCTTGACTTCCAATGTTTCCTTTTTAGACTTTGAGTCCTAACCCGACTTTTATTCACATTTTTGACTTTGACTTATCTTCTTGACCGTCGTTTTTTTTTTCTTTCACCGTAGTCGGGAAACTGCCGAATTTTCGGCTGATACTTCGGATATATATAGGAGTAGATCCCCTGACCCTAAACCTCGCATATCAATCGATCCGCGTGGCTGTTACTTAGCCTTAAAGTTTAATTCCGGCGAGGAATTATATATCGTACTCCCGCCGGGGATACTGACCACTATTACTACCGAAGCTTATTAGTTTTATTTTTAGGGCATAGCTGATGACTTATCTGGCTATGCTGATGATGATTTTTCTTAATTTTTCTTTTGTTTGAGTACTTATTCTCATATCAAATTAATATGTAATTTGTTATGGTGTACAATAAAGAGTGTATTGTACGTATCTATTCCAAAGAACAATATCCTTTGCCATTTTTGAAAATCAACCATCCTTTTTGATTAACTCTTGGATGACCTTAATATTTATGATTTAGATAAGTTTTAAAATTTTAAGTATTGATAGGCTTAGAAACTATTTAATGGATTAGTAATTCAAGATGTGAATGTTTCCAAAACAATTTATTTTATAGTCCTCTTACACTTTACGCAGAATTCAAAGTTTTCGATGTATAAAACACCTTTGAATTTATTTTATTACTATACTACCTACTTTAACACTTAGGCTACGATATTATTTCTAATTTTTCTATAGCAAAAGCTCTCCTTAGCCGATAGAAATCAATAAAAAATATTTTAATGAAACCAAACCTTATATTGTATTAAGTTTTATATAAAATTATATAAAGTATTTGTGCCATGGAGTATCTGTATTTTATCATTTTGTGAAACAACATTGTAGGTATTTTTTTTCAATACATTTCTGTTTAATTTAATTAATGGTTTTATTTTACCTCCACCTACCTATGTTCTACAAACTAATCATAGGTTTTCTTGCTTTGCATCACTAATTTACTTAAAAACATAACATCACGCCTGTAATCCCCGAAGGGTTCGGCAGAGGTGTACCTATAGTACACCCACATTTCGCCAGTTATGTTTAAAAAGTCCCAAGTAATAACTTATATCACTACATAATCAGCCTATAATGATCCCACTGAAGGGACACAGGCCTCCTCTCTTCTAGAAGGAGTGGGCTGTAAATTCAGTGCCGTAACTAGCCTCATAAGCGCCCGGTGCGAGCTTCTATAACTGAGCCCTTGAAAAATGTTCTAATCTTACCTGACAATAAAATGGACAAAGTCTATGTAAATAAATCTATCAACCAAAAACAAAATTTCTCAAAAACGGTAGAATTATGAATAAGTATTTATAAATTAGGAAAAAAAAACTTATTCGAACACAGATAACAGCAAAAACTCGTTCTAGTATATATAGATCTAGTAGAGACGAGCAGTGGCGGACTAAGCCTGTCCGGAAACATATTTTGGCCTTGTTTGGGATTTTATTACCAAGGCAAACCGTAAACGCAAATCGCTAGGCCAGACAATCTTTCTTGCCCCATTGTCGAGCGTAGGTACGTCTTTTTCAATTTGAGCTTACTGAATGATCTTTTGAGGACAGGAAGCTATAGTCACTGGCATCGTAAAAAAATCTATATATCAACTACTTTTTTGTAAAAACATATCCTTTAAACAGTACAACTATAGCTGTAAGAAGACCCGGACTTGACTGACAGCTGCTACAGCTCTTGAACACGTAATGTTAGCATTTACAATCTCGATGTCTATTATTATTCATGTTATTTGCTTTTAAGAAGAATATTATATCCTGTGTAAACTCAGTATACTGCTGATAGTAGGGCGCGTCTATAGCGTATTACGCGATAAATAATAGGTATTGTATGTATGTTAGCAACTAACTACCATGTATCCATGTATGGCCCAAAACTTGGTCATTTCTGCGCCCCTCCAGGGTCTCCGCCCTGTGCCTGGGCACCGCTGGCACCGCCCTAGTTACGGCACTGGCTGTAATCCACCACGCGGGCCCAGTGCGGGTTAGTAGATGTCACATGTCTTCGAATGTTTGATTCTAGGACATACCGTATCACTAACAAATTGGTGAATATTTGGTGTAATTATTTATCAATTTGTAAGTGATATATGTAAATTAAACACAGATTGCCTCGATGCTCTAGTGGTTACAAGCGCTACTAATAAGCATGAGGTCCTGGGTTCGATTCTCAGGTCGGGCGAATTTCTCAGTAGCAGCCCCGAGGTTGGATTTGTGCCTGGTTTACGGCAATAGGCTCGCCCCCTATTACATGGGACTTGAAACGTTACTGGTGAAATGAGGGTGTACTATAGGTACACCTCTGCCTAACCCTTCGGTGAGTACAGGCGTGATGATGAGGTCCGCCCCAGCTGTTCTTTTCCGGAGATCTTTTAAAAGTATGTACAGGGTAAGTCTGATATAGTTCTTTTCACGGTTTTTAGGGTTCCGTACCTCAAAAGGAAAAAACGGAACCCTTATAGGATCACTTCGTTGTCCGTCTGTCAGTCTGTCATGACCGTTTTTCTCAGGAACGCGTGGAGGTATCTAGTTGAAATTAATATCAAATATGTAGGTCTATGGTCCCTTGAAGATCTAAAAAAATCAAGCTTCTAAGTCAACGCAATAAAAAAATACGGCGATATAAGCGACATTATTGCGACATATTTCGATACTCGCAAATAAATCAAAACCTATAGGGTACTTCCCGTTGACCTAGAATCATTTGGGCAGAAGCAAGGTCTCACAGCACAAGTAAAGGAAAAAGTCCGAAAATTTGTAGTTTTATCACATAAAAAAAAACTTTTTTGCGAATACAAACTTAAATTTTCAGTTGGAAAATTTACCGTGGCGTATATCGATTAAGGGAGAACATGTTTTTCAACTACAATGTTAAGTTTGTTTTTGGGATAAGTTTATCTCAACTACGGAACCCTTCATTGTGCGTAGTCCGACACGCACTTGGCTGGTTTTATTTTTGTTGTTTGTATTTTGTGTTTCACGAACTGTGTCCAAATAAACTTTATTCTTTCTTTCTTTCTAATCACATACGGCCGGTTCCGTAATATGAGACGAATGTTTGTGTTGCGTCCTTTATTAACAAATCTTAGTAGTAGGTACTTGATACCTATGTGGTTTCTCGTGAGTTGTTGTGTCTGTTAAAATTGTCTTAGGCAATGTAGTCAATTATATAAATGTCTTTGATTGTAAGTGATATCTCAAATGTTATACATGTTTCTTTCCATCTTGTCTTTGGCGTTTATCAGGTACAAGATGTCTGTATTCTTTTAATTATTATTTTCAATAAAAAATAAGTCAAACCGACAAAATGGCCATTTAATTAAACCTTTAACAGTGACTGGTTAAATCTTTGCAGAAAAACTTAGTAAAACATGAATTTTTAATAATGATTAGGTAAGCAATGATTTGTAATTCGACCGCCTAAAGGCTCTTACACATTTATATTATTATAGGAAATATTACGACGTATGACGATGTCTGTAAGATCGCTGAGACGTCTCCAGCATATCCATATCTTCCAAATCCATCAAGTCAATCATCTTAATCTCCATTTTTAACTATTTGTAAATAAAAAGACACAATAATAATCAATTAGTACTTACCGAAGTTAGTCCATAGAAAAACTAGGAGTCTCGGTAGACTAACTTTAGTACCATAGATAGTTCGTGAACTAGTGATAAACTTCATTTTCTAATATCGTTTTATTTATAAGTCATTGTTTAATTAAACATAGTAATAATCCCAGTACCTACTAAATTTAGATCGTGTTTTGGAATAAGATAGTTTGAGTTTGAGTAGAGATAAAGTGAATCTAAAGAATGAATTTAGTTATCTGGGTTAAGTGAAAGTACCGTACCTAATTAACCTGGTAGCAATTTATGTTTTCAATGAAATGCGGTATTATCTCTAGTGATGGGAAAGTGTTTATTTTTTTAAGATTTTTTGAATTAAGGTTTTTTTTTGTTGTTAAATATTGAAGTTTGAAAAAGTATTTTTAAACATAATTTAAACTAAGGCGAAAGCGCCATCATCTGCGAAATTCAATTTTTCTTAATAACAATAATTTCACGGCTACCTTAGCGCTTCCCCCCTTTAAATGCCGGCCGAAAGGGAAAATTGATTTAAGTAGGTACCTACCTACCTTCATTTTATATAGATATATAGTTAGGTAGGTATTAGTTTTTAGTCCACTAGGTAGGTATGATAATCGAAAACTAACTGTGAAAGGGGAAGGGAAAGCAGAACGAATCACTTAAGCAAGAACTAATTTAATGTAGAAAAGAAACTTACGTTTTATTGAACACTAGCTGCGCCCCGCGGTTTCACCCGCGTAAGTCTCGATCCCGTGGGAATATCCGGATAAAAAGTAGTCTATGTCTTAATCCAGGGTGTCAGCTATCTCCATACAAAATTGTATCAAAATTGGTCCAGCCGTTTGAGCGTGATGAAGAAACAAACACACACACACACACTCACAAACTTTCGCCTTTATAATAATTAGTGTGAAGTGTGATATTAGTGTGATTTTCGGCCAAAAACATTTACTCTACGTTACTTATGAATGAATTAGACTTTGTCGGATCGTCAGGATTTACTCCGTTAGATTCGGCTATCATGCGGGCAGAAAATGAATTACGTGCAATGAAAACGTACTGGGTGCGATACACAGCGTTTATTGAAATCTCAAATTGACAAAATCACTACAAATTACAATTACCACAATAACTGAGCACAACGAATCGAGTACAGTTCCGCGACGTCTTAACTCCGATGCGATCGGACCCTGAATCCTGAATGTCGTCCTCGCCCATCGGCTCAAAACATCACGACTCTGTAGAAGCGCGCTAGAGGTGTGGGTAGATCACGTGATGTCACCAGGTGGCGCGCTTGCGATTCGTTTCGTGTCCGTACTAATGACCGGATCCGACATAGAGAGAAAGAAAGAAAGAAAAAATATTTATTGGGACCAACACAGGCGATCACCAATTAAACCAAACACACTAGAGCAGCGGTGGCCCAGCTGTGGTAACGGCCCCGACTTACGAGTTGTAAGACGTGGGTTCGAACCAAGACTGTGCTTTACTTACAACGTAACGTAAATAATTTCATCACCACTGCTCTCAAAACGGCGAAGGAAAACATCGTGAGGAAACCAGCATGTCCTGGAACCAAATTTCGAAGACATGTGACATATACCAACCCGCACTTTTTGCAGAGGGTATGCTTTCGAGGCGGTCCCATTGTTACCCAATTACAAAAAATACCCCCAATTACAAAATTAATCTTTCATTCAGCCCATCACTATCCAAGTTGAATTATTACGAAACAGTATAAGAATGCCTTCTTAAATTGAATTTGAAATATTATTTATGTAGCGCCTTGTGCTTTAAAGCTGGTTTAATTAAGAACAACTCGAAAGTCGACTTCATAACTTAGAAATTACTGTAATTTAACGAAATAAGTAGACAAGAATAGGTATGCTTAGATGGTTTGGTTATGTTGAGAGAATGAATTATAGGCGACTAAAAGTGCGAATTTCACCAATCAAGCTGAACGCGATCAGCACATCTAAACCGAATTCAAGAGCTGTCAGTATTAATATTCCAAAGAAAATAATGAGACTGACAGCTCTTAAACGAAGTTTATGTACTGATCGCGTTCAGTTTCATTGGTGAAATTCGCCCTTATTACAAAAGGAATTACAACGCAGACGTGAGTGGAAAGTTGCAACGTCGGTAGAGGACGCCCGAGAAGGACATAAAATATGTATAATATTATAGTGACCTTATTGGTGATGTTCTTCAGAAAGGTTAGGTGCGTAGTACTCGCAACCGGCGTGCGTGTAGATGTAGGTATGAACGTAAACGAAGGAAAAGGAGTGTGTAAGGATCATAGCAGGTGGCATTCTGTAGTTAGACCATGTGTGTGTAGACATGGGGAGGCTGTTGCCTGAACAGTGAAAGGCCCGAGACGGCGCGGCGGCGCGAGCGGCGCGCTGTGTTCTGCGCGCGCCTCTCTTTAGAGGCAGGCGGCCGTATGCGGCCGCTGAGGGTGACGGGGTCTGCATGAATTTATGCGGGCCAACACCTAGCCGGGGGAGCGTGATGAAATGCGCAAGCACTTCAGCACTCCGGCTAAAGATAGCAGCAGAACACTGGTTTTAATCAGTAAGAGTCTGACAAACCCCTTCATCCACCCCAGGGTGAAGGACATCCATGTGGAATACTACACAATAAAAAAAAGAAGTAAATCTGTAGTTTCTGCCTACCCCCATGGGAAGAAGGCGTGAGTTTATATAGGTATGTATTCTAGTACCTTACGAAAACGTTGAACACTTTTTAAACTTTACAAAACTCGTTCATTGACGCGTCACATTTTTGACGTCGCCATTTGCGTCGTATAATACTATAGTGCGTTCACTATAACTTGACGCGTGACGCGATTGTTAGCACTGAATTTTGCAGTCACGTGATTGGTAGATCTGTTCTGTCAGTCGCCATTTTGAACTCTATCGGTATTGAATTAAGACTGCAAAATTTAGTGCTACCAGTCGCCTCACGCGACAGGTAATACTGAATGCACTTCTACATGAGTACATGCATGTTTTGACAGGGGGGGCGTTGTTGGTAAACATTTGTGCAATTCACAGAAATTGTATTGACTTTGACTTGCTGACATTGGCTAATTACCTAATAACAGCCGCACGGGTCGATCGATCAGGTTAAGCTACACTTGCCGCAGTTGGTCCGTGGACGGGTGACCATCTTTTCATACAAAAAGCATGTTAAGCCTGTTCGGTGATTTCACCGAACACCTTAGTTAGCAATATCGGCGTGACGCGTTGACCTAATTTATTTAATAACTTGTTACTTATTATTTTATATTATATTCAGTGCACTTTTGTCTACCGCGTTAGCCGGGTGTATTCAAACATTTCATTAACATTTTAACTCTAAGAACAAATTGTGAGTGAGTCATTAAATAGTGTTCAACATAAACATTTGTTTCTCCTCAAAACACCGACACCTTGCTACGTACCCCGACATATTTTGGTCCTTCGAGCCGGATCACGCGTCGCGTAATTTCGGAAATTGGGTGTGTGAGGTCTGAACTATCGTAACAAATAACAGAGTGTGTCCGACGTGGGCTGTCGGAGCGAACATTGGAGCAGAACAGTGAAGTAGCAGCAAAGGCTGAGTACCTACTAACAGCGGAGAATACAAGTAATAAATTTCCTTATTTTTAGTCAGTAAAGACTGCAGTTTAACATCCTATAAAAATGTCGGAACTCATTGAAACGCAATCAATGATCTATGATAGCATCATAAAACTTAGCATTAACTTGAAGAAGGATAGTGCTGATCGGAAAACAGTAGATTACTTTAAGCGTAAGCTTAATACTTTGGATAGTTACTGGAAAGATTACCAAGTTAATCATGAGCGCATTGAGGAGGAGGTAAGTAAAACTGCTACTTATTTTACCGACCGAGAGTACGAGAAAACAAGGCTGGTTTATGAGTCAACCAAGGCGTTGATCAACCAACAGTATCAGCAGCGGTTCATGAAGATAGGAAGCCTTTCAACAGGTGAGCAAACAACAGCTCGAGACAGATCACAATCGGCATCGGGTTCGCGTCCAGACGAAAAAACAGGTGAGGAGGCGGGACCAAGGCAGCTGAGTGACCGACCAGCTCAGAAGTCAAACACGGAGCCAAACAACAAGCTAGACGATTTGTTGAAAAAACAGTATGCGAATTTTAAAGCTTTTGTGCGTACAACTGCAAATATAGATGTGGACTCTCAGATAAGTGGGAATTTGAGGACGTATTGAGGTCACTACAGGCTAGATGGTCAGCTAGCGACAGGCTACATTGGGACATCGAGATCGAACTGGAAGGAGAGAACGAACAATACACCAACATGTACGATAAGTATGAGCAAAAATTCAACAACCTGAAAAGGGCTATTAACACAAAAATGTGGTCAGTCGCACACAGGGAAAAATCAACACCTCAACTGGAGATACCGAACTTAAACGGGAACTACAACCAATGGGTATCGTTCAGATACCTATTTACTGAAGTAATACATAACAATCCCTCGTTATCAAGCGGCCAAAAGATGCAGTATTTAAAGGGTAAGGTACGTGGAGAAGCTGAGAAACTTATACAACATCTATCGATAAGTACCGATAACTATTCGGTGTGCTGGAATATTCTCACCCATCGGTATGACAACAAAAAACTAATATTCTCGTCCCATATGAACATTTTGCTAGACCTGCCAAACATACAGCAGCAATCGTTACAGCAGATAAAGCGAATGCATGACACCACGCAAGAATGTCTTAATGCCATCAAAAACTTAGGAGTTGACACCACATCGTGGGACCCAATGATCGTACACATTCTGGGTCAAAAGCTAGATACGGAAACATACACAGACTACATAGAGTCACTGAAGAATTCGAAAGAACTACCGGTTCTCGACGAGTACTTAGATTTTTTGGAAACAAAATTTACATCCCTGGAAACAGTTCGCCGTAAAGATAGTGTGCCCTCGAAGACTTCTCATCAAAACAATTTTTCAAATCAAACATCCAACAATAAGAGAAATCATTACAACAATTCTAACAACCAAAGCAACGGAAATAGAGCAGTTGCGAAATCAATGCACGTGTCAAACATAAGGTGCCCACTCTGCAATAACCAACACGGCATTTATAATTGTAAAACATATTTAAAAATGAGCGATGACCAAAGGCTAAAAACTGCAACCAAATTAAAACTTTGCACAAATTGTTTATTTAGCCATTTCGGAAATCAATGCACCTCCAACTTAACATGCCGAAAATGCCAAGATCAACATAACACCGTTTTACATGACGCATTTGCGAAATTATCGAATGCATCAACTCTGTCGTCAAGCGGCAACAACATTGAGAAACAAAAAGCAAAGCGCAATGAACCCGTGACGGGCACCGTGAATGCCTCTCAAAATGAAAAGGCGGACATATTGCTAGCGACTGCTCTGGTGAAGGTCAAAGGTGTGGATGGAACTTACCAAACCATGCGCGCCTTGATCGATCAAGGGTCCCAGATATCCTTAATCACTGAGGAAGCAGCTCAGATATTAGGTATCAAGAGACAAAGATGCAAAGGAGTTATCTTTGGAGTGGGGCAAAAGGAAAACAGTTGTAAGGGGAAGATAAACATACAATGTGCTTCTACATACAGCAATTTTGAATTCGAATCGGATGTGCTCATCGTGAACGAACTGATTAAAAGGTTGCCAAACCAAACATTCGCTAAACCAAATTGGACTTACTTAAAAAACATTAATTTAGCTGACCCGGAATTCTACAAAAGTCGACAAGTTGACTTGCTTTTCGGGGCGGACATATGTGCTAACATTATGCTAGGCGGAATTATAAAAGGAGAACATGCTCAACAACCGATGGCTCAACAAACACAGCTAGGATGGTTACTATGCGGTAACGTAAAAACATACCAATGTAATGTGGTTCTAAATAACATCGAAGAAATTCAGAAATTTTGGGAAGTTGAGGAGATTTTAGAACCTTCAAACCTATCGGTAGAAGATCAGGAATGTATGGACTTTTGTACAAAAACAACAAGAAGAAACAGTCAGGGTCGCTATGAAGTAAGAGTACCATTGAAAGAAGAATTAAAACAGCAATTGGGATCTTCCAAACCTATGGCTATTGCTCAACTAAAGAATTTGGAACGCCGCTTAGAAAAACAACCAACTTTTGCCGAAAAATACAAGGATTTCATGAATGAATATGCAGCGTTGAACCACATGAAACTGGAACAGAAAAACATTAACATAACACTCGAATGCTTCTTGCCTCACCACGGCGTGCAGAGAGAAGAATCTTCAACAACAAAGCTTCGCGTGGTATTCAACGCATCCGCAAAAACATCCACCAAATACAGCTTGAATGACGTCATGCTGAAAGGGCCAAACCTACAAAAATATCTACAGGCGTTATTACTGCAATGGAGACAATATCCTTTTGCCTTCACCGCGGACATCGAGAAGATGTACCGGCAAATCTTAGTCAACCCCATTGATCAACATTTACAAAAAATCGTTTGGCGTGAGTCATCAACACAACCTATTCAAGTGTATCAATTGAACACGGTAACATATGGGACAAAGGCCGCACCGTTTTTAGCAATTATGACCTTAAAACAGTTGGCGGCGGATGAGCGATGCAAGTTTCCAAAAGCGGCTGCTGTCCTGGAGAACAGTTTTTATATGGATGACCTGTTACACGGTTGCTACAGCATAGAACAAGGTAAACAGTCGATAAATGATTTAATTCAGCTCTTGAAATCAGGAAGCTTTAATCTTCGAAAGTGGTCATCCAACAGTCAGGAATTATTGGGGAACATATTAACAAGTGAAGAGGAATTCGTTTATAGCTTCAAAAATGATGACATGTTGAAAACCTTAGGTTTATGCTGGAACCCAAAGGGAGATCAATTTACATTCCGTTGTGACTTTTCCCAAACCACCACAAAACTAACTAAAAGGAGCTTACTATCAGAAATATCAAAATTATATGACCCGCTTGGTTGGCTGACACCACTATCCACGAAACTAAAATTATTATTTCAAAAGCTATGGAAACATGATCTACAGTGGGATGATAAAGTGTCAGATGACATACATAATGAATGGGTAAAGTTGATTATGGAAATTGAAAACATCAAACATTGTAAGATTCCTCGATGGATATTATGCAACGAGAATGACGTCATCGAACTGCACGGCTATTGCGACGCGTCCAGCGATGCATATGCATGCGTGGTATACGCACGAACAAAACACCAACAAGAAACAGTAATCGTCGCAGCAAAATCGAAACTTATACCAAGTAAAAAGAGCGTAACATTACCACGAATGGAGCTTTGTGGGGCTTATCTATTATCTAAGCTCATCGACAAAATTAAACAGAGTATAAGTTGTAAATTAGAAGTCTATGGATGGTGTGATTCTATGGTGGTTATAGGGTGGATACAAGGCGATTCAGCACGTTGGAAACCTTTCGTGTCGAATAGAGTCAACGCTATAAAACTGATAATGCCGGCAAACTGCTGGCGATATGTGAAATCGGCAGACAACCCGGCTGTCTGCGCCAGCCGAGGTTTAACAGCGCCCTTACTATTAAAACATCATTTATGGTGGAAGGGACCGGCATGGCTAGCGTCCTATGACGTAGAAAAAGAATAAAAACAGCCTATCTACCGAACAGAGGAAGAGATAAAAAATATAAAATTGGTAAACATTGTTCAAGACATTAACAGTAATACGAGTAGTATAATAGATAATTTATTATTACAACATAATTCATTTATAAAAATAACTCGTGTCTTGGCGGGTGCTGAGGGCATTGACACAAAGTCGCAACGTAACATTTACCGGAGTACCTAACATTACTTAAACTGCGAAAAGCCAAATCAGCAATTATAATACAAGCGCAAAGTACAGCATTTCCGAAAGATATTGAAAAATTAAACAAAATTGGTGATGTGGCAACAAACAGCAACTTATTGAATTTGAAACCTTTCGTTGATAAAAGAGGCTTTCTCCGAGTGGGAGGACGTTTGAGGAACGCGAATCTGAGCGACGAAATGAAACATCCTAAGATAATCTCTAACAAAAGTCGATTGGCGGAGTTACTCATAGAAGAAGCTCATCAGTTAACATTCCATGGGGGTCCTCGACTGACCTTAGCTACTCTCAGACAACAATACTGGATAACAAGTGTATATAGTACTACCAAAAAACTGTTAAGAAATTGTATAACTTGCCGGAAGTACGAAGCCAGGAAGCAATATCAATTGATGGGTGACCTTCCTGCAGCTAGAACTAACCCCGCTCCTCCATTCTACCATACTGGGGTGGACTACACAGGTTTTGTGAACATCAAGGCAAACAAGGGGAGAGGGGTGAGAACACTGAAAGGCTACGTGGCTGTATTCATATGCATGAACACAAAAGCAGTTCATTTGGAATTGGTGTCTGACCTCACCAGTTCAGCATTCTTAGCTGCACTTAAGAGAATGGCGGCCCGGAGAGGAACACCACATAACTTGTATAGTGACCAAGGAACCAATTTTATCGGAGCTAATAGGCTGCTGCAAGAGGAGTACTACCCAACCAACCACTACCAATTACTAGAAAATTTCGGGGATAGTTGCCAGGCAGAAATTGCTGAAATGAACATACAATGGCATTTCAACGCTCCATCTTGGCCGAGCGCAGGCGGGCTGTGGGAAAGAGCCGTCCGCAGTCTGAAGTTCCACCTGAAAAGAGTGGTTGGTAAACAAAAACTTACGTTCGAAGAGTTCACCACTGTACTGACACAACTGGAAGCGTGTCTGAACTCGAGACCGTTATGTTCGCTTACAGAAAACATTGAGGATCTGGATTATTTATCACCAGCACATTTTTTAACAGGAAGATCCGACTTAACAGTGATTGAGACGAAGGAGGATGCCAGAACAAGATGGCATTTGACAACTAACATTTTTAAACAGATTTGGCAAAAATGGAAGAGTGAATATTTGAGCCAATTAACAGCGAGAGAAAAGTGGTCTAAACCTCAGGAAAACTTAAAAATAGGCAACATGGTGGTAGTGCATGAGGATAACATGCCAGCTGCCAGCAACAGTCGTTACGGGTCTTCAGAAGCCCACAAGTCTGACAACCAGTCTTGCCATGGGGTATCGCATTACCCAGTTACTGGGTTGTGGAGGTCAGATAGGCCGTCGCTCCATGTAAAATACTAGTATTTGGCTGCATCCGGTTAGACTGGAAGCCGACCCCAACATATAGTTTGGAAAAGGCTAGGCAGATTGACCTGGGAACGTTCTGTTTACGGAGACATAGCGTATAACGTTTCAACTTGTTCCTCTTTTTAAATACCTACTCTGACGACCGCCATTACTTGCACCCAGGAGAATGTTTTGCGTGTGGTGCAACAAGCCTTAAAAACGGTGATCTTAACTTGATTAAGCAACGTGCAAACCTGCGGGCTAGCATATCCGCTCTTTTCAACTAGGTCCTCCGCTCCCGTTGTCAAATTGATCCTTGAGGTGACTATGCGCCCTAAATATTTAAAATAGCCCACTCTATCTAGGGGAACAGCATTGAGAAAAACTGGTCGTACATTTTCCAGGCAGTTTGCACCGCTGGCTACAAAGACCATGCAGTGACTCTTGCTAACATTATATTTTAGCCCTGCGTACCTACTCCTCACAGACCTGTATCAGCTTCCAAAACAAAATATCGTTTCCGGCCGAAGAAAAAAGACCATTTGTGTCGGACTCTATACTTACTATAGGTATACCTACATGTCTGCCTAACCCTTCGTGGAACACAGGCGTGATATTATGGTATGTAGGTGTTTTATTAATTGTATGTCCTATTTCGCAAAAGATCTTTTCGTGGCTTATATCAAAGTTTTATTTTTAAAAATAAAACATAATATCATCACGACTGTAATCCCCGAAGGGTTAGGCAGAAGTGTACTTATAGTACACCCACATTTCGCCAGTTATGTTACGACAACGTAATCAATGTGTCAACGTAATTTCTTTTCCATTTAAGTTTTTAATTTGTTATTTTTTCATCGTTTATCGTCGGGTTGGCTCGAGTTGTTTTGAACGAAAAATAGTTAATTTGATAAGAACTGGATAAAGTTGTTTCTGGCTTTAATTTTGTTTTCTAATTTGTTAAGCTTAGGTTTGTGTAGCTCCTTTTTTGAGATGAAGACTGGGATTAATTTAAAGAAGTTATGGTTAAATCCACTGGGCCCGCGTGATCGGTTGTGGCCCACTACCTCTCACAGAGAAGAGGCCTGTGTTCCATCAGTGCCCTAGGCCCTAATCTTAACAGGCTTTGTATGTATGTATGTTCATCTGTTCCTTCATAACTCATAATTTGCTCGTCGTATTTCGACAAACGAGGTATCCTTGAAAGCGCCATGTTATTACGCGAGTTATAGACTATATGACGTCACAGAAAATCCAACATGACGGCTTATAGCAGATGAAAAGTCTTACCGAAAAACACTGTTATAAGGTTAATATATCATGATAATGAAATAGATCTTACTTAACGATTACTTTCAGAAAATTAATTGGTTATATAATATATATTGATTGATTGACAATATATGATTATTTATACGTAAACCTCTAATTTGACTGTTGAATTTTCCAAAACTACAGAAGATCTCAATGATCGCAAACTCCAAAAATATTTAAATAAAAGTTAAACACTAAAACCCACGACAAAAACGCCAACTAAAAAGGATTTTAGTTGGCGTTGGCGAAGGATTTTTTATGTTTCTGCGTGTCTTGTTTATTATAAAACAAGACACGCAGAAACATAAAAAATCCGGAGTTACACGTAATCTGTTCGATTTATGCCATGACAGTTATAACCTTATAACTGATGACTGACGACGATAATTTTCAACTTTATTTTTTTTATTAAAACAAATGAGTTCGCTTTCAAATTATATACACTCACTTAAGTGAGGATCAATGAAAACTTTAGTTCGGTGGCAGAAATAACTTCAACGATTTACCGATAACTATAGGTACTTTTATGAAGACACGCATCACAAAAAAAAAAACCAGTTCATATCCACACCCTTTGTGGTTATGAACTGTTTTTTTTTGTGAAAAGATCCTGATTGATGAATAAATCAAACGAAACTAACTGAAAAGAAACGGTATAACCATTTCTTCATTTACATAATGTTTTTAGTTGGTGTGGGTCTTATTCCCGACTATTCCCGACGTGTCGGACCCATGTTCGATGTAAGCCTAAAATGCCAGATTTCATTAACAAACTGGATTTTTGTGTTTAAACCGGATGTGGCGCGATTTTTCCTATACCACACGTCATGTATTTATTTTTATTTTACTTCGTTGGACCTAACATTCAGCAAATTATCCACCAACCCGCGCGGGACCCGCGTGGTGGATTATGGCCCACTTCCTCTCACAGAGAGGAGGCCTGTGTCCCAGCAGTGGGAACATTATAGGCTGATTATGATGAGCCTTACATAATATTTAAATGACTCTGTCCTTTTGCGTTATGAAATCTCAATAATTATATGGATCCAGGGAGTCTACTCGAAGCGATACTCCGAAGTATCGGCCGAATGTTCGGCCGTTTCCTGACTACGGCGAAAGAAAAAAAACAACGACTGCGGTGCTTCTGTCTTATGTGCTTATGATGGATTAGTGCTGCGGTACTCTTCTACTAGTTTTTGGACATGCACTGCGGTGCCTCTGTCTTGCAGACACGGCTTGTACGTGTATTATCGGACATGTGCTGCGGTATTATGATCTCGATATTGTGTAGAAATGCGCTGCGGTGCATTTGTTGCGTAAACACTTTCTAATAATGAGAATGTGTGGCGCCGGATGATATAGAATGATGGATGTGAGAACCATATAACTGCGATTGACTGAAAGCGATTTGATATCTTTAGCTGAATTGCTTCATTGAAAGGGGGCTTCAAATGTGTGATGAATGATTAAATAGGCAAAAATAAGCTTTTGGGACCTCACTAATCGTGTCATAATTTCAGGCGAAGATAATGGTGTTGACACGCAGGCAGGACCCTCGACTGATTCACCTCCGAGCCAAGACAAGCACCCAGCTCAAGATACTGCCACATCAGATGTGCCCGAGGACGGTGCACAGTCAGGAGAAGCCGTATTAGATCAAGAATGAGGTTGTAAATGTCTGTACAGCTGTCATCCGAGACGTCACTCCAGCGCCTATAAAAGCGGTTGTCAACCGAGGCGCAGCCCCTTTTTTTGCCTGTCAGCGCTCGCGTGGTGAGGTCATTGGATTTCGTCTCGGATCACAGCTAAGTTTTTGTTTGGTGGTCATTTTATTTTGAAGTTGATTGTTTCCTATTATATAGTGCGTGGCTATTTGTGTTAACTATTTATCTCGTTATATAAATATAGCTTAGGCTGATCTGACAGTTGTTTTTTATATTTAAAATACCACTCCTGGTCCCTAAGAATATATTATTATTCTAGTAATTTCAAAATCAGCACAGGTTGGTGAAATACTATTTCAACTACGAAGAAAATTGCTATCAAGTTTTAAAAAACTTGATAATCTTGAAAATTGCTATCAAGTTTTAAAAAACTTGATAGCAATATCCCGGGTTCCACAGGTTAGGTTGAATAGATTTAGATTCGATGATTTTGCCATCACTTTGCACATATTCTTGTCCACCAATTCTTTTTTTGTGACCGTTCCTTTCTCAAGTTTATTCTTTTGTTTCTCAAGCCTTTTGCTCCAACTTTTTCTGTAAGTATTAATGTCATCGAAACTTGTATTTTGCTTTTAGATTTTGTCTTTTTATTCATTTTTTTTTATTTTTACTGTTTTTGAAACTACTTCATCGTCATTAGAAGAAGAAGTAGATCCTAACTATTCACCTAAAATTGCAGCTTCTTCACAATCGATAAAGGATGAGTAATCTTCATCTGATAAATCCAAGCATCCTGGATATAATCCTCTAACTTGTAATTATGCTTGTTTACAAAGTGTACTTTTATATGTGTTTTAAAATTTCTCTCATTTAATTGCAATATACCACAAGGTATTTTGTTGTAACATTTAACACAGTACCCCATAAAAGATGTATGTACTTTAGATAATCTGAAAAATGGTTGATCTATTTTATCTGTATTTCTAGTATTCATATTATGTCTATCACTTATCTTATTAAAAATATGTAAATTGTTCCTTACATACATAATATTTTCATAAATGAATTGGCAAGGTACCGTCATAATATTAATCTTTTTAAATAGTTCCCTAAGAGATTCGCGGCGACGTAGATTATAAATTGCTCTGACAGCTCTCTTTTGCAGAATAAAGATGGACTCAATGTCAGCAGCGCGACCCCACAGTAAAATGCCATACGACGTAATGCTGTGGAAATAGCTAAAATAAACCAAACGCGCGGTTTCTATAACTGTTCATCGAGCTGTCTTATCTTTCTAACAGCATAAGCGCCCGAGCATAGCTGCCCCGCAAGAGAGGTTATATGTGGTCCCCATTACAGTTTCTCGTCTAGAGTGATTCCTAGGAAAACCGTTTGATTATTAAATTCCAGTTTTTCTCCGTTCAATATGAAATCCTCCCATCCGGCACACTGCCAGCTTATGCCGTGCCGTGTCCTCTCGGCAGTCGACGCAGTGGCAGTGGTGAGGCTAGTACCTACCTAACCTAATATTGATGAAAAGTAATTAGAAACCATAATTAATATTCTTTGAAGTTTGAAGCCTTTGTTACGTAATGAAATGAAATATTTTAAGGATTCATTTATCAGAGAAATTGTATTGGAATTTAATTTATTGTGTTTTTCGATAGCAAAGTAAAAGTTTTGTTTGAACAATGAGTGTTTTATAAAAGGCACTGATTAAAGCGGCAGTCGTTTATTATTTGCTAAATAGAAAATTACAAAATGCAAGTACGGCAGTAAAAACAGACGAGTAAACTAAATAAAAACCAGCCAAGTGCGTGTTGGACCACGCACAATGAAGGGTTCCGTAGTTAGGATGAATTTATCCCTAAAACAAACTTAACATTGTAGTTGAAAAACACGTTCTCCCATACATCGATAAAGGCCACGGTCAATTTTCCAACTGTAAATTTAAGTTTGTAATCGCAAAAAATGTTTTTTTTTAATGTGATAAAACTACAAATTAACAATTTCGGACTTTTTCCTTTACTTGTGCTGTGAGACCTTGCTTCTGCCCAAATTTCATGATTCTAGGTCAACGGGAAGTACCCTATAGGTATTGATTTATGTGCGAGATATTCGCAATTTTTTTTTATGTGATAAAACTACAAATTTACAATTTTCTGACTTTTCCTTTACTTGTGCTGTAAGACCTAGCTTGTTGCCAAATTTCATGATTCTAGGTCAACGGGAAGTACCCTATAGGTTTTGATTTATTTGCGAGTATCGAAATATGTCGTAATAATGTCGCTTATATCGCCGTATTTTTTTATTGCATTGACTTGGAAGCATGATATTTTTAAAGCTTCAAGTGACCATAGACTTACGTATTTGATATTAATTTCAACTTGATACCTCTACGCGTTCCTGAGAAAAATGGTCTTGACAGACTGACAGACAGACAGACAGACAGACGGACAAGGAAGTGATCCTATAAGGGTTCCGTTTTTTCCTTTTGAGGTACGGAACCCAAAAATGAGTCAAAATAACAATAAATGCAGGTAGTTCACAGAACGTGTGTCAGTTAACAAATCGGAATTAGTCGGTAAGAAATCAAACTTGGAAGTAGCGCTCGCTCGGCTCGCGCGCGGTTGTTCGCAGTTATAATTTTGTTTTTTAAGGGCTGGAAAATCCTCTTGTATGTCCTCCGTCCTAGGGCGGGCGGAGGGGTCTGTCAGACTCTTACTGACTAAAAACCACCCCAGTGATACCTTCCCACACCTGCACCGGGGATCTTGGGATCTGGTATTACTTCCGTGATCTCCGGTTGAGGTGACCTCAAGTCCAGGGGGGGGGGGGGGGTGAGGTGTTGGACCTCCCCGCGACGTCTGAAAGGGGCGCGCGTGGAACACTACGCGCCGCCACCTCGGGTTCAGTGTGATAGGGGGCGGCGGACGTCCCCGAGTCCGCCGTCCCTGGACCCATTTAGGGGGGCTGGAAAAGGGCATTGTCTGCCCTCTGCCGAAGCCCAGTGCACCTGTTGCGGGCCGGGTGAGCGGACGAGATCTCCCGCTCCCTTTCCGCAGCCTCCTTCTGCGACACGACTGTTTCGCAGAAGGATACCACCGCATCCCAGGACTCCTCGCTGCCGGCCATCGACTCGACCACGGCCGGCAGCGACAGGTCACTGCCTACTCCTGAGATGAGGGCACGGCGAGGCTCCTCCCTTGCGGCACACTCTGCCAGCGTATGCCGCGCCGTGTCCTCCCGGCAGTCGACGCAGTGGTGACACCGGGCGTCCGGCTCCCTGTTTATGCGACACAGGTACTTCCCGAAGCAACCATGCCCCGAGAGCACCTGCGTCACCCGAAACGACAAGGAGCCGTGCCTCCTCCCGAGTTTCAGTTCTATCCTTTTTTTTCTTTGTTGCCGGGGTGGAAAATCCTCGGGGATGTCCTCCGCCCTGGGGTGGGCGGACGGGTCTGTCAGACTCTTACTGACTAAAAACCACCCCGGTGTTCCCTTCCCACACTTGCACCGGGGATCTTGGGAGCTAGTATTACTTCCGTGATCCGGCTAGTGCCGGCCCGCCTCTGCGGGCCACCTCAAGTCTGCGGGGGGTGAGGTGTTAGACCCCCCCGCGATGTCTCAAAGGGGCGCGCGTGGAACACTACGCGCCGCCACCTCGGGTCCAGCGTGATAGGGGGCGGGGGACGGCGGACCCATTTAGGGGGGGCCGGAAGAGGGCATTATCTGCCCTCTGCCGACGCCCGGTGCGCCTGCTGCGGGCCGGGTGAGCGGACGAGATCTCCCGGTCCCTTTCCGCAGCCTCCTTCTGCGACACGATTGTTTCGCAGAAGGATACCACCGCGTCCCAGGACTCCTCGCTGCCGGCCATCGACTCGACCACGGCCGGCAGCGACAGGTCACTGCCTACTCCTGAGTTCAGTTCTATCCTAACCTAACCCATCGGTCGGGGTGCCTTGGCTTAGTTACTGCGACTAATTCGGCTCGCGCGTGGTGGGTCACAGTTCCAAGCTAACCTATGAACTGCCGAACTATTTGTCTAACTGCCCATTCCATCATTTCTAACTGGCCATTCATAAATTACACTACTTGAGTATTTGTTGTACTGACATTGTCTAAAGTACAAAAATAAAACCTATCCGTGGCTGATTGACTGACTGCGTCAGCTGTTGAAGAATATGTTTCTAAGTGGGGGACGAGGCTTAGAGAACACTAGGGAACTCATTAACCAATAATTATATCCTGAAACAGAACTACTAGAAGTATCTAGTTATAATTAAAAAAAAGTAAAACAAATAATAATTAAGAAATTTTATTAATTTTACGTGAGTAGTAATAAATAGGCTTTAGAGTACTTTTATTTGAATAAGCTGTCATTTTTAGTTTCCGAAATAGTAAAATGTTGGTGAACCTGATTAATCGCTCCCCAGTGTACTTTTATAAATAACTAGCTTTTGCCCGCGGCTTCGCCCGCGTGGGTCGGTAAAAATGTCACGAGAACGTACTACCGGAATTAAAAGTACGCTATGTGTTAATGCAGATTATAAACTATAAACTATGTTACCAAATTTCATCTGAATCCGCTCAGCCATTTTTGCGCCAATCCAAAACATAAAATAATCCCCTTTAAAATTGACTACCCCTTTCCACCCCGTTAGGGGTAGATTTTTTGACAACCCTGATAAACCTTTTCCTTTATTTCCGATCTTAAATATAAATATCGAGTTTCAAGTTAATCGAACCGCGCGATATATCTTTCCATACAATTATTTTCCTCCACAAAATTCAACACCCTCTTTAAAAGGTTGTTTTCGAAAATGTATGTTTATGGTCGTTTTATTTATTAAGAAAATATACGGGTCAATTTTCAAGTTTATTGATTAAAGGAAACATAATTTTGATATAAACTGTGTTTCACCCCAAAAGGAGTTTATTTTTGAAAAATATTCAATCATGTGTTATTCAATTAATGTGGAGTTTATCAAGACGCACAGTAAAATCATTCCCTAAAACTTAAAAAACCCCTTTTGCCCCATAAGGGTTACATTTGAATAAACCCAAAAACATGTAAGGCTTTATATTCTGTGAGCGTTAGCTGGTTTATATAAAATACCGGGTTTCGAGTAAATCGGACCGCGCGTTAAAATTCTTCCATACAAACCTTAACATCCCGCAATCCCCCTTAAAAAAAAACAAAAAAATACCAACTTTATAATTTACTTAGGTTAGCATTCGTGCCAAGTTTCAGGTTTATTAACTCAAGGAATAAGATCGTTCATACAAACGAAATGCCCTTTTTTATCCCTTTAAAGGTCAAATTCCCAAAAACCCCTTCTTAGCAGATGCCTACGTCATAATTTAGAGTTAATCAAGCCACGCAGTAAAATCCTCCCTTGTCAAATTGACTACCCCTTTTCACCCCGTCAGGGGTCAATTTTCGAAAAACTCTGATACATGTTATTCTTATTTTTTGTTGCTAAGTATTAAAACCAATTTTCAAGTTAATCAAGCCACGCAGTAAAATCCTCCTTTGTAAAATTGACAAACTTTTTCATCCCGTTAGGGAATGATTTAAAAAAAAAAGCTGATACATTTTATTCTTATTTTTGGTTTTAAGTATAAATACAGAGTTTCGAGTTAATTGGACCGCGCGTTAAAATTATTCTATACAAACTTTGACATCCCCCAATCCCCCTTTAGGGGGTAGTATAAAAAAAACAAAAATGACAACTTTATAATTTACTTCGGTAAGTTTCAGGTTTATTAACTCAATTATAAGTACGAATAAGATTTTTCATACAAACATTATCCCCCCTTTCACCCCCTTAAAGGTCGAATTTTACAAAACTCCTTCTTGTCGGATGCCTACGTCATAATAAGTATCTATGTGGCAAATTTCAACCCAATCCGTTCAGTGGTTTGAGCTGTGTGTTACCAGTCAGTCATGGTTTCCTTTTTGACTACCCCTTTTACCCGTTAGGGGTAGATTTTTGAAAAACCCTGATACACCTTATTCTATATTTTTGGTTTTAAGTATAAATACTGAGTTTCGAGTTAATCGGACTGCCAGTTAAAATTCTTCTATACAAACTTTGACATCCCCGAATCCCCCATCGGGAGGAACTTTAAAAAAACTAAAAATGGATAACTTTATGATTTACTTAGGTAAGTATTCGTGCCAAGTTTCAAGTACATCAACTTTATTATTTTTACTTGAATACAAAATTTTGCGAATGAACAACTTCAATACAAAACTTTTTCCCCCTTTTATCCCAAAACAACGATTTACGTTGTATAAGCCAACCATAAGCCGAACCATTAGTGATTTTAACTTAAAAAATAAAGAACTTTAATTAAAAACAAAATTTCATCCCCCTTTTCACCCGATAAGGGTTGAAATTCTAACAATACCATTGCGTTAGCTTCCGACCATAAGCCTAGATAATAAATTTAGTGATTTTTACTTTCTAAAATGAAGGACTTTCCATACACAACTTCATCCCTCTTTTTAACCCTTCGGGGGTGAAATTATCAAAAAAACTGAAACATGTATAAATTAATTTTCAATCGTCAGCCTAAACACAAAATTTGAAGATCCTAACTTCAAAATTGACGAACTTTCATATAAACTTCATCTTCCATCCCTTATTTTATCCCTTTAGGGGTGGAATTCCCAAAAATCCTTTCTTATTCCTTGTCTACATTATAAAGAGAACTTCTGTGCAAAATTTCAGCTTTCTAGGTCCAAGGGTTTGGGCTGGGCGTTGATGAGTCAGTCAATCAGTCAGTCAGTCAATCAGGACTTGTCTTTTCATTTATATAGATAGATAGATAGGTACTTCTAGTAATTCTGTTTCAGCAGGGCTAACATGACACACGCGACTTTTACTCACTATCGCGCGAGTAATTCTTGTCTATTTCTGTAACTATCTCGTTTTCTGACAGCGCTCCCATACAAAATACTCGACTCGTTCTGTCAGACGAGAAGAGTAGACAAAATTATGATACAAAAAAAAAGGCATTTACTGGCAACAGACGTGAAAAATTAAAACTTTGGAATAACATAATAAATACGTATACATGTACACAGGCCGCTGTGGGACGCCAGTCTGCTGCAACACGTTAACGGTAACGTGGCTAACATGTTGACGAATCGGTAAGCATGTAGGTGACGCAAGTAGCATGTCGGGGACGCTGATAGCATCTGGGTGACTAGGTTAGCGAGTTGGTGACGCAGTTAGTATGTCGGGACGTGGTTCAAATTGCTGTGACTAAGTTAGCATGTCGGTGACACAGGTACTATGATGGGGATGCTGATAGCATGTCGGGACTCAGTGAGCACGTTGGTGACGCAGTTAGCATGTCGGCATGTTTTAAACATATCGGCATGCTTTTTGCATGTCGGTGACGCAGCTGGTATGATGGGGTCACCAATAGCATGTCGGGACGCTTTAAGCATGTCGAAGACGTGGTTGGCAAGTCGTGAATTGGTTTACATGTCGGGGACACTGACAGCATGGCGGGACGCTTTAAGCATGTCGAAGATGCGGTTGGCAAGTCGTGAATTGGTTTACATGTCGGGGACACTGACAGCATGTCGGGACGCTTTAAGCATGTCGAAGATGCGGTTGGCAAGTCGTGAATTGGTTTACATGTCGGGGACACTGACAGCATGTCGGTGACGCTGTCAACATGTCAGTGACGCGTTTAGCATGTTGATGACTCGGTTAGCACGTCGGTGACACGACACCACAGATTTAGCCCCTACCAAAAATGTCTTACTCATTTTCATTTCATGTTTTGTATTTTAATTTCAGCATGCCAAAGAAAAACATTTATTTTTAAACAAATAAGCCTGTTACACAAAAAAACTAAACATGAGGTGGATGAAAATCAATATAGTACAAACTAATTCCCTGCGTAAGATGAATGAATGAGCCGATGTTGCTATCATAAAAATTATTTATTTTTAATAATTTGCTACATCGGTCTCTCGTCGCGAGATAAAGAACTGTCAAAGTGCCTTTCTCGAGTTTACTCGAGCTTATCGGTCATGTTAGTGTTTAGAATGACGTCATAATCGTCGACAACTTTCGATAAATCGAGAACGAGAGCGTTCTCGCGCATGTCATGTTAGCCCTGCAGGACATACTTATTATTAATGATTTAGTGCTGAAAATGTACTAGTTTGCAGCTATTAATATCGACATTGAAATATAACGAGTGGGTGTAGGGATCAAACATTTGAGATTGATTGACATTTAATTATAACATAGTCTCTAAACTAAAGGATGTTCTTTGAAACAACTATTTCTATCAAAGTAATAGACACATACAATATGGTAGGTAGGTACAGTCAACCGCACTCAGTTGTATAATTTTTAACACGCTTTTATTAGCTTGACCTATATCTGTGTAACGAAATCTTTCAAAGTAATTTTCACCAATTTCTAATTGTCGTATCGCAGTGAAACTTTGTATGCATAAGTAGTTCGAATGACAATAATTTAATTTGGTATCTTGGAGCTGATCTGGTGATGGAGCCAGTAGAAGATATTGGAATTCTTAAGTGGTTACTAGTAAACCCATCATCTATTATATATTATCATAGTTTTTCATATGATTCGTTTTGACATGTCCAATAGATTGGGCTTGGTTACGAGGGTCTGATGATGAAACCAGGAGGTGGACAGTGGAATTCTGCAGTGGCTACTAGTAAACCCCTCGAGTTTCGGCTCATATGATTCGTTTTGATGAGCTCAATATATTGCAATTGGTGTCGTGGAGTGCTTTTTTTTTTTTTTTTTTTTATACTTTTAATGATTAATTTAAACTTCCACACTTATTGAATTAATTATCGGATATAAAAGAAGTGACAAGGTGTATAGGTACTTATATTATAACTAATACAAGTCACATTATTTCATAATTTTTAGTGCGTGATAAAAGTTAGTTTTTTGAGTTTGTTTTAATTAAAATTGAAAGCGCTTATAATGCTATACGTGAATGGATGAGCATGGTATAGGTAACTGACATAGCCCGAAGAATTGCCAAGCTTAACAACAGTCAACGCCGAGTCGGACAATGGTGATTGACACCCCATTTTCATCTGGAGCCAGACAAAAATTACTATTTTTGCCAAATTTCATCAGTGTGTTTTATGGGTTTAAGGGATATATTTGAAGTCATAAAACATGTTTTAATTCTCACAAGCAACATTTTATACCTATTTTATGTGTTAGTAAGCGACACCCACCATTGACCGACACGGCTTCTACGCAAGGAATACCGGGAATCTGTTACAGGGGGCCGCGCGGGCGCGATGATGCCCACCCGCCCGTACTAGCAGAATATACTTTTAACTGCAGGAAATTGTTTCATTTCTACAGGAAAATATATATTATTACGCGCGAGCGGAGTCGCGAGCGGAAAGCTAGTTTTTAGGCTTCCGTACCCAAAGGTTAAAACGGGAACCCTATTACTAAGGCTCCACCGTCTGTCTGTCTGTCTGTCCGTCTGTCACCAGGCTGTATTTCATGAACCGTGATAGTTAGACAGTTGAAATTTTCACAGATGATGTATTTCTGTTGCCGCTATAACAACAAATATATGTCGTCGCAAGCGATTTTCAAGACGACAACATTATCAGAATATTACTTCCCGTTGATTTCATAGTATTGGTCACACTAACTTAATTCTCATTGGTTGATCGGTTAGTACAGTGAACGCCGTGAGGTGGCGCTTTAATTTTCCCGCCATACCTACACGCGGACAGAGTCGATCGAACAACGCGAGATTGATTCGCATTGCTGTAGCTGACGTCATCAGCTCATACGATCGAAACTGTCACGTTCACCGTACAAGTCTTTGTTCCTTGCTACTTACGAACGACTGTAAATTGTTGATTAAAACATGACTGTGATTTGCGCTACAACCTACGTTTTACTGGTTTGCCTGAGTACCCACCTACCTCATGGAACCCGCACCAATAACCGATGACGGTGACCCTAATGTCACTACGCCCACGCTCCCGCCGTCATCAGAAGTGGGATCAGCTCGGGCGCCTATCACCGATATCTATTGGCGCCAGCTTCTCGAGCAGCAAAATCAGATTACCATGCGCATGATCGAAGCCATGCGAGGATCAGTGCCAAAGTCAGATTCAATCAAGCTGCCAGAGTTCAACCCAGACCTACCAGACGACGATCCACGTTCTTGGAGCTCAACGGTGGACATTTGCCTCACAGAACATCCCTTGGAAGGAGGCGCGCTGATTATCGCTCTTAGCAAATCTCTGAAAGGAAGTGCATCGACATGGCTTTCTCAGGTATCTCATACTGGTATGACCTGGAGCCAGTTCAAGAACCTTTTCCTAGCACGATATGATTGTGCGGAAACCTGTGCGGCGACTATAATTAACGCCAACAATAGTCAACAAAAGGAGGGTGAAAATGTAGCTGCATACGCAAGCCGTTTGATGACGTCACTTCTTCCTAAATGGAAGGACATGAGCTGCGAGGAGATAGCTGTATCGTATGTACTTGCTCACATTGCGAAAATAGATAGTAGAATCAACCGACTAGCTTTTACTACGGAAATCAAAACAAGAACGAAGTTGATTCAAGAATTAAACGCATTTTCGTTGAAAAGAAAATATGATCGACACGTCGACAACACCACTTTGGACGCTAAACGAACAAAGGCAAGTAACACGCCGACGCCGTTCCAGTGCAATTATTGTCATACGATTGGACACAAAGCAATCGACTGTCGTTTACGTAAAAGTAATCAGGCGCTTGCTACACAAAGGACCACTTCTACCACTACGCCTTCGGATCCTAAGAAGAATGTCACCTGCTTCCGCTGTGGAGAACAAGGTCACATCGCACCTCGCGGTCCGAAGACGAACAAGGCAGCAGGCAGTAGCAACACCAGCAGCAACAGCGGCGCGGCCCTGGAACGAAGAGTCAACTACTGCCAAGTCCAAGGTGTACGTGGAGAGCTAACACAGTCCGGTGAGTCGTACATTTTTTATTTCGATAGTGGTGCTGAGTGTTCTCTCGTAAAGCAAAGTATCGCGCATAAATTCATAGGAGAGCGTTCCGTTGCTAACATACGATTAACAGGCGTTGGTAACGCTTATGTTTACTGTACCGAAAAAAAAAAATTATGTGAGGTAGTTATTGCCGGGCATTGTTTACATTTGGCATTTCTTATCGTTCCAGATGAATTTATGCCGCATAACATAATGTTAGGCTCTGATATTTTAAATTATGATCTGAGTATTACGTTAGCGAGAGGGCGTCTAATAATAACAAAACCGGTTTCTTGTTTTGCCGCGGTAACAGAAATTAATTTGAGTTCAATTGAAACCGACGTTCCACCCGCTTTTAGAGATAGTCTTGCGCGTGTGTTGAGTGAATTTTCGTTTGGTTTTATTGATGGTTTACCATTAACTCGGGTTACGACAGGCGAAATGAAAATTCGTTTAAAAGATCCAACTCGTACTGTTTACCGCCGCCCTTACCGATTCAGTCCCCGCGAACGGGAGGTAGTGCGTATCAAAATAAATGAGTTGTTGAATGCAAACATAATACGACCGAGTAGTTCCCCGTTTGCTAGCCCGATTCTTCTCGTAGAAAAGCGTGATGGTTCAGAGCGTATGGTAATAGATTATCGAGAGTTAAATTCGAATACGGTGCCAGATAGATTTCCACTCCCGCGCATAGATGATCAAATAGCTAGACTGAATGGCGCCAACTATTTTACTTGCCTAGATTGTGCTAGTGGGTTTAATCAAATTCAGATCCTGGACCCTGAAAGCATTGAGCGCACGGCATTTGTGACACCGGACGGGCAATTTGAGTACCTAGCCATGCCCTTCGGTTTGCGCAATGTGCCCAGTGTTTTTCAGCGAGCAGTATCCAATGCTCTGGGGCCTTTAGCTTTTTCATATGCGATACTATATTTAGATGACATTATGGTACCCTCAACCAGCGTAGAGGAAGGACTTACTAGGCTACGTGAAGTTTTGACTGCTTTGACCGATGCTGGTTTTTCACTAAACCTCTCGAAGTGTTCTTTCCTCAAACAAAGAGTTGAGTTTTTGGGTTACGATATTTCTTCAGGACAGATCCGCCCAAACCCTCATAAAGTAGAGGCGCTTAGTAAGCTCCCCCCTCCCGAAAATAGTTCTCAATTAAGACAATTTATAGGCCTAGCTTCCTATTTTCGAAAATTCGTGAAGAATTTTTCACTCATTATGCTCCCATTGTTTCATTTGAACACCAGTGTCCAATTCAACTGGAAACCTGAGCATGAACAGGTCAGACAGAAAATTATTTCTGTTTTAACCGACACACCCGTACTTACGATTTTTGACCCTGACCTGCCGTTTGAATTACACACTGATGCGAGTGCTATTGGTTATGGTAGTATTTTATTTCAACAAGTAGATGGTCAGTTGCGCGTTGTTGAGTACTACAGCCGAAGAACCACGGACGCCGAGTCGAGATACCACTCCTATGAGTTGGAAACTCTGGCGGTGGTGAAGGCTGTAAAACGTTTCCATCATTACCTTCAGGGACGTCACTTTGTAGTAGTTACTGATTGTAACTCTCTGAAAGCATCTCACAACAAAGTCGATCTTTCCCCGCGAGTCCATCGTTATTGGGCTTGCTTACAGTCATATGATTTTGAGATTGTCTACAGGGAGGGTAAACGGATGAGCCATGTTGATTTCTTATCTCGCAACCCTTTGCCCGAACTACCCGCATTACCTAAGAATGTGTCAACGGTCGAGCGGGTACAACAAAAACGAGTTGACCTTACAACTCTGTCAGAAAATTGGCTATTGGCTGAACAGTTGCGAGATGATGAAATTCAAGCTATTGTCATAAAGCTCAAAGAAAATCAACTCCCTGCCGACATTGCCAAGACGTATGAGCTGCGATCGGGTGTATTGCATCGTAAAGTACAAAGAAATAATCGCACGCGTTGTCTGCCGATAGTACCGCGTGCGTTTCGATGGTCCGTTATAAATCACGTACATGAGTCGATTATGCATCTTGGCGCTGATAAAACATTAGAGAAAGTGTATGAACATTACTGGTTTGACAGTATGGCTAAGTACGTACGTAAGTTCGTAGACAATTGCATCACGTGCAAAGTTTCAAAGTCTCATTCCGGGCGTATCCAGGCAGAGCTTCACCCCATCCCTAAAATTACTGTCCCCTGGCATACAGTGCATGCCGATATTACCGGCAAATTAAGCGGTAAAAACGATCAAAAAGAGTACGTGATAGTGTTGATAGACGCGTTCACAAAATTTGTGCTTCTTTATCATACGCTTCGTATTGACACCACTAGTGTCGTCAAGGCGCTCAAATCTAGTGTCGCTCTCTTTGGTGCACCCTCACGCGTAATAGCAGACTAAGGTCGTTGTTTTGCTAGTAAAGAATTTAAGGAATACTGTAGTTCGCATAACATTCACCTACATCTAATTGCGACAGGGTCCAGCCGAGCGAACGGTCAGGTAGAACGCGTGATGAGTACACTAAAAAGCATGCTTACTGCAGTAGAAACATCGCAAAGGTCGTGGCAGGAAGCTCTTGACGAGGTACAACTGGCGTTAAATTGCACTGTAAATAGAGTGACAAAGGCGAGTCCCCTAGAACTTATGATCGGTCGCGTAGCTAGACCACTGAATCTTTTGACTGCTGACGATACTGAAGTTGAGGTAGATATTTCTGAAACGAGAAAGCACGCAGCCCACAACATCGAACGAAGTTCTAATTACGAAAAGTCCTGTTTTGACAGTAATAAGGCTAAATTAGTCAAATTTAATGTCGGTGACCTGGTTCTTATTCAAAACGAAGAGCGAAACCAAACAAAATTAGATCCGAAATATAAAGGTCCATTTCAAATAACTGATGTACTTGAGGGCGATCGTTACGCTTTGAAATCATTGACCAGTAACAGAACCTATAAGTATGCCCACGATCGTCTTAGAAAGATGCCTCAATGTGAAGTTCCATCTGAACTGATTGTTGACATAGAATCCAATGCAGATAATGATAGTGAAAGCACTTCCGCTATTTTTTGAATTCTTATTCTCACGCACACTAAAATGACTAAGTAGGTATAACCTACCCTTTGTTAATCAAACTGTACAGTCTGGTCGTAGTTGTAACTGCGATTCTATGAGTCGTTCAGGGTGCAATGCGCGGCTAGATGTATGGTGGCTGAGTCTATAAGATTATTGCTTGGGTCTCAATAAGACTACTATTGGGTCTCTGTAAGACTACTGTTCGGGTCTATAAGACTACTGTTCGGGTCTATAAGACTATTGTCCGGGTCTGAATAAGACTACTGTTTGGGTCTCAATGAGACTACGCTGCCGAGCAGCCGGGTCATATTAGTGTTGTTTGTTTTTGTGTATTGCTCACTGTACAATAATTAAAGTTTATTCTGATTATGTTTACTTGTGAGGTATCTTTCGAACTTCTTATTTTTATGTTTACCTTGTAGTCAGGTTAAGCCGAGCAAGAGTTTTGCTACAAATGAGAATTTTGTTACAGATACACACGAGGACGTGTGACTCGTCAGTTTGGCCGTGTCGTCGCAAGCGATTTTCAAGACGACAACATTATCAGAATATTACTTCCCGTTGATTTCATAGTATTGGTCACACTAACTTAATTCTCATTGGTTGATCGGTTAGTACAGTGAACGCCGTGAGGTGGCGCTTTAATTTTCCCGCCATACCTACACGCGGACAGAGTCGATCGAACAACGCGAGATTGATTCGCATTGCTGTAGCTGACGTCATCAGCTCATACGATCGAAACTGTCACGTTCACCGTACAAGTCTTTGTTCCTTGCTACTTACGAACGACTGTAAATTGTTGATTAAAACATGACTGTGATTTGCGCTACAACCTACGTTTTACTGGTTTGCCTGAGTACCCACCTACCTCATGGAACCCGCACCAATAACCGATGACGGTGACCCTAATGTCGCTACGCCCACGCTCCCGCCGTCATATAGATAATGGTACGGAACCCTTCGTGCGCGAGTCCGACTCGCACTTGGCCGGTTTTTTTTATTTCGATCTAAGCTTGCGAATTCTAGTCCATATTTTTGTCAAATGTGTTTATACTAACGCTAAACGCCATTTTTGTATATAATTATAACACACAGACACAAGTAGTCCATTATAGTGAAAATTAGACCTCACAAGTAAAAAAACACGAGATATATTTCAGACTTGTCTTGTTTGCAAAAACCAAGCTAAACATGATAAAATGCAGAGCCGCGCGGGTCTCCCTGTCATATAAAATTGAAAGACTTTTCAGTCCGTTGGCCTACAGTCGCAGTTTAAAAACACGTCTGACACGCGGTCACCGTTGGGTGACACGGCCCGAATGAAAGACATATTTTCTTATTGGCAGAGAACGTGTCAAGTGACAGTGGGCAGGGCACATTCCTCGCAGAACTGATGGCCGATGGGGCCGTAAGGTTCTGGAGTGGCGTCCGCGTACCGGAAGACGTAGCGTTGGGAGGCCTCCTACAAGGTGGACCGATGACCTTGTGATGGCCGCAGGTATCCGCTGGATGCGGGAAGCACAGAACCGGTCGAAGTGGCGGTGCTTGGGGGAGGCCTATGTCCAGCAGTGGACGTCTTTCGGCTTAAATGATGATGAAGAACAGGGTATAAAGTTCACTCATCCTCCATGGAAAAGGGAGGATCCTCCAACCAGACGGGTGTTGTCGGGATGTTGTATATATTCTAGTCGCGCAGTAAACTCTGCTTGCGCGATGCAGGATTTGCGTGACGTCAGTGTGATGCGTAGTTCGCATGTGGCGATGTTAATGCCGCGACAGTTATTTATCCAACAAAGTTAGAAAAAGCCTGTTGATGTTCCTTGGGAAAATAATATTTTTTTGTTCAAGGAACCCCACTTTGCTGAGTAAATGCGATAATTAATATAAGCCGTATTTCTTTTTCATAGCACGAGATATTTTATCAATCTTATGAAACGCAAACACAAGAGAAAAACTCTTATTTCTACAGTGATTTATTAAACTTAGTCAAGTTCTTTTATAAAGTGGACAATTAAATGTTTATTTATTAAATGAAATCTACAATGAATAGTGTTTAGGTATAATATCATAATTATTGACATTACTGAATATTTTATACAAAATTACATTAATATTTACTTTGAAAAGTATTATATTTATTACTTTAATTATTGTGAATGTGAGCACTATCTGGGTTATTTTTATTTTTTCTTTCTCGATTAGTTTTAGTGATGGTCTGACATTTTGAGCACTTTATGCGGCCTACCCATTTGTCCTTTCTTTGGTATTGTTTGTCGAGTCGTTAAGCTCCTAAGTCTGAGCTGCACGATTACTGACATATGCTTGCACTGATTGGACAGGTCCACTCAAAGTGTGGTTGTTTCCTCAAAAGACCATTTCAGTCAGGGACCTACATGGTCCTCACATGATCTGACTACGATTATGTGTGGACTTTAAAAGAGACTGACTCCAGAGATTGTTTCGCCATTTCTTCACAGGGGTAGTCAGATAGGAAATGTCGAGTCCATCTAGCTTATTTTTTTATATGACGTGTAAAAGTAATTCCAATATTCTATTTACAGAATAAACAATTTCATTTCATATTAACATCACAGCGGGCTCTATCAGAATATTAGAAGATTATATCAAAATAAAATAAAAAACGGACTATCATAATTGAATGCGTATTTAAAATTTCATGCCTGTGCTATTGACCGTTTAGGAGTTATCTCGTCTGGAGCCATCCTTGGGTGCAGCCCCTAGGTCAAGGTGGACTTTAGAATGGGCTATTATAATTGAATGCGTGTGTAAAATGTTGTGTCTGTGCTGTTGACCGCTGAGGAGTTCCCTCCTCTAGCACCATTCCTGGGTGCAGCAGCCAGATCATGGTAAACTTTTGAATTGGCTATCATAATTGAATGCGTATAAAAAAAATATTGTTTATGTGATGTTGACCGTTTAGGAGTTCCCTCATCTGGAGCCATCTCTAAGTGGCTCTTACCTACGTTATGGTGGACTTTAGAACGGGATATCATAATTGAATGCGTATATAAAATGTTAGACTGTGCTGTTGACCGCTGAGGAATTCCCTATTCTGGAACGAACCCTGGGTGCAGCAGTGAGATCTTGGTGAACTTTAAAATAGGCTATCATAATTCAATGCGAATATAAAATCTAGTGACTCTGCTGTTGACCGCTGAGGATTTTCCTCATCTGGAGCCAATCCTGGGTCCAGCAGCCAGGTTATAGTGAACTTCAGAATGGACTGTCATATTTAAATGCGTATATTAAATTTCGTTTCTGTACTGTTGACCGTTGCGGAGTTCCCTAGTATGGTGTCAATCCTTGGCGCAGCAGCCAGGTCATGGTAGACTTTACAATGGACTATCATAATTAAACGCGTATATAAAATTTCGTACCTGTACTGTTGACCGTTGAAGAGTTCCTTCGTTTAGAACCAATCTTGGGCGTAGAATCAGGTCATGCAAAAATGCATTGTCTTCGAAACTGAACCAACATGTAAAATTGCAACTCCGTAGGATAAGAGGAAGTGGTTTTAATTCAGCTTGCAAGATTTGACGCGTACATACTAACAAACTAACTAACAAGGCAAGTTTAAGCTCAACACACACATACGGCGAGTGCGAGTCGGGCTTGGGTCGGGATGGCAAAACGGCGGGCTTTATTCCTTGTGTTTTTAAGGCAGCACACGGAACGCGTGCGTGGCGCGTGGGTTGGGCGGTTATCCGATAGCCAATCACACTGACGCTGCGTACGACCCGTGCAAGCGATCCTCGTACGTTTCTAATTCTCTACACAGGTGATGACATTCTCCATATTCAAGTCTTTTTTTATTAATTTTATGAACATCACATCCTTTACATTTTCGTGCTCTTGCTATTTCTAGACTTCTTAGTTTTCGTCCGTGTCCGAATCACCCGAGTTTTTTTAATCACACTGCCACCGCTGCCGCGCTGCTGCCAGGCAAATGCGCCCGCGCACGACCCGAAACCAACGCGCCGCCGACCCCCGCCCGGGCTTTTTGTGAAAACAATGAACAGCGCGTCTCACGCGAAGAAAACGTGTCCGTATGGATTGAGGAGCCATGTCTCTTATTTAGTAGTAAATTAGCCGATTTAGTAGTAAATTAGCCGATTTTGTAGGCCCGATCCTGGATTTTGTAGTAAAACCGTTAAAAAGTTATAGGACGCCACCTTATAACTCGAAAACTAGCCGACGGATATTTTAGAAATTTTTGCAGGAAAAAGTAGTTTTTGTGCCTAAACTGTACAAAAAAATGGGTTTTATACGGCTGAATTTGAGATAGCTACAATGCTTTGATTTTTCATAAACATCACCGCTTTGTTTCTCGGAAAATCATCAACCAATTATAACATATTTTTAACCGACTTCTTAGTATGATTTAGTAGTAAATGTGTTCTAATTTGTAGTAGGTATAAAAATAAAATGTAAGAACTATTTTCTTTAATAATTTAGAAGCAACAATACCTGGTGGGGATTGTTACTTATTTTTCCAAAAATCCCCACTTGGCTGAGTTTATTTAACCAGTGGGGAAAATTTGTCGGTGGGGATTTCTGGAATACTTAAATCATAATTTCGGTGTTACAACACATTTTATTTTGACACGTCCTATAACTTTTTAACGGTTTTACTACAAATTCCAGAATCGGGCCTACAAAGTCGGCTAATTTACTACTAATTATTGGCAGTCATCATTCATCATCATCATTTCAGCCAAAAGACGTCCACTGCTGGACATAAGCCTGACCTTAGGGGGAGTGTTTGCCATAATCGCCACACTTGGCAGGCGGGTTGGCGATCGCAGTATGGTGTTAAAATGCATAGAGAACGCTGCTGCCCATTCTCTAGTAAGCCCCTTAGTCGCCTTTTACGACACCCACGGGAAGATATGGGGTGGTGCTATTCTTTACGTCCGGTACCACACGGAGCGAATATTGGCAGTACCCGCATTTAAATATGAGATGCATTTTAAGTGTGTTGTGCTTAAGGTGAATCCGCAGCTGTAGCCCGCGAAATTAATTCAAATAAAAAATCGTTGTTTGAAGTTTTTGCTATTTGCAGGTCACTGTCAGAGTGATCTTGATAAAAATATAATTCGCGACTATAACAGATATGTATTTGTTCCCCAATGTCATGATTTCATGAAAAAGTCATTCAATGGAACGAATCTAACTTAGAGAGATGTATTATTGATTCTAATGTTATAATTCTGTAAATACATCTCGGAGTCGCGAATCATATTTTGATCAAGATACAACCTGACAATGACCTGCAAATTGCAAAAAACGTAAGAAATTTTTAATAACACGTGCAACAGCTGCGGATTCACATTAAATAAAAGATTGTAAAAATAAGAATAATTACTTAACCGCCTTTCTCTCACTCTCTCATTCACAAGTTTTACTAACAACCCCGCTTCGGAATTGTCCTCATTAATTACAACCGCACAGTTGAGGTTACGTCAAAGTGACATTGTCTTTGAGTAGGTTCTTCTTGACAGGTTTCTTTAAACATGCAACATCTTACTAAAGTTTTATGGAGGATGGAAAATGAAAGTTCTGTTTAGGTATGTGCTGCTTCACAGAAGTAAAGTATTGAGAGACCGCCACGGCCCACAGTGTAAGCAGTGTGAGCCATGGCGTGTTTTGACAGACAATCTATGTTACGGACCGGTAGAAAATTGTCATAATTGTCGCCGTCACCACATACGAAAATGGTCTTCAGCGCTTCACGCTTGGTTACAGTTTCAGGCAACTTTTTCGGAAGAAGAATTGGATCCGCGTTTTCTGTTTGTGAATCCCAATCGCCGTTCACGCCGTTCGTCACGCGTTCACCTGCTTACTCCCCAAGTCAAGCGTGCGTAAAGAAGTTTTACTTCAAAAAGATTTGTTCCCTAATGTCATGATTTCATGAAAAGTCATTCAATGGAACAAATCTAATTTAGAGAGATGTATTAATGATTCTAATGATTATAATTCTGTAAATACATATCTATAGTCGCGAATCATATTTTGATTAAGATACAACCTGAAACTGACCTGCAAATAGCAAAAAACGTAAGAAAATTTTAATATCGCGGGCTACAACTTTGGAGCCACCTTAATGCCAAGTAAGTACGTGCCTACATTGAAATTCACGTAACCGTGTTAACCTCTCATCACATGTGTCCCGCGGTTTGTTTGAAATAGCTTTTGCTGGCGGCTTTGCCCGCGTGGAGGTCGAAAATCTTAATTAAGATGATATAGTTATATCTAACCAAAGCCAGTACTTATAGTTTCTTTAGAAGTAATGAAATGAAATGAAATCGTTTATTCTGTAAATAGGATATCGGAATCACTTTTACACGTCATATTAAAAAACTTTTTACAAAAAAAAAAACAACCGACTTCCAAAAAAAACACTACAAAGTGAAAAATAACTTTAATTTCGGAAGTCGGTGTCTTTGGATCTGTATTTTAGTTTTTTGCCACCGACTTCCGAAATTAAAGTTATTTTTCACTTTGTAGTGTTTTTTTTGGAAGTCGGTTGTTTTTTTTTTTGTAAAAAGTTTTTTATTTTTCACTTTTTAGTGGGTCAGTTTGTAATTTATCTAATTTACAATAGCCTAATGTCAAATGCTCATCACCTTTTACAAAATATTGCTTTTCCCGATGCAGGGGCGTTAAATGTTGAGGAGTTCTCCTGGTAAGAACCAGGAGAACTGATGGTGGCTTCACCATATGCATTTTGACGAGCATAAATTGCTTAGCAACCATATTACAGTGCCTAATCGAATCGCAACGGTGAAATACTTATTATTAAGAAGTTCCGGTAGCCATCTGTGGTCTTCATCATCAGTTCCACTTCACCGAATGGTGCTTTTCGAGTGCAAATGCACGAGTTACTATAAAAAATACTCAAATCGCTATAGGTGTGCCTATAAAATTTGAGGATTTCCCTCAATTTCCATGGGATCCCCTCATCAGATTCTGATTTGGTGGCAATGGGACCACCAAAGGAGCATACCCTTTCATACAAAAAAAGAATTATCAAAATCCGTCCACAATTGACGGAGTAATCGGTGAACATACATAAAAAAAACATACAGCCGAACATATAACCTCCTCCTTTTTGGAAGTCGGTTAAAAAGTAAAAAATAAGCTAGTTGACATTTCCTATCTGACTACCCCTGAGAAGAAATGGCGAAACAAACTCAGGGGTCAACGTCTCTTTTAAAGTCCAGACATAATCTTGGTCAGATCATGTGAGGACCATGTAGATCTGTGTCTGAAGTGGTATTTTGAGGAAAGAAACACACAAATTTGAGTGGACCTGTCCAATCAGTGCAAGCATTTGTAAGTAATCGTGCAGCTCGACAGTATAGAGTACTTACTCTCCAACCTCCGGACCGCTGAATGGACCGGACGGTTGGAGTCTCTCTTGGATGGTCATTAATCCAATGGACTTAATGGATGGTCCTTTTTGCAAGATTGATGTGTTTTTTTCTTTAAATTATATGCAATAAAGAGGATTTTATTTATCTTATGGTCAATTGCATCCCCTTCGGATGAATTCCGACTGACGGTTACCGGTTCAAGGTGTAAAACGTCTGAAAAAAGGATTTAGGTAATTAACAAAATCTATACCTCTCCCGGACCGTCAACGTTGATGAATTGTATTGTTCACTTCAAAAACGAAAGTTTATAATCAATCAAAGTTAGTATAAAATCTAGGCAGACTCCGGGTTAAAAGCTTCGAGACGGATTATTTTAATTGTTCAATGAATATTGAAAAGACATGTCAATGAACCTGAGTAGGTTCATTGACATTTTTACTGAGGTCTTAATTACCAGAGGTTGATGGCAGTAATTAACGGCTTTTATTGAACGATCAATTTGCACTTTAAGGGCTTGATGTATTTGTTAAAAAGGTTGCACATTTTCTGATTTATTCTTCGTTCGTTCAGAAGTTTAATCTTTTGTCCCATATCACTATTGAAGTTGTGTTTCGTCCCAAATTTCAAGTACTTTAAAGGTTCAGACATTTGCGGGGGTTACGATCCGAACGATATTAAAAACACCCCTATTCTGTATTTGTCGTACTTCTTGTAGGATTTTCCATCTATACCCCGATTCTTATTCAAATCATGTACTCCACAATCTCTTCCAGATATTATGTCTTGAACCAAAAAACCTACTACCTACTTTCCCAGCTATATCGAGATAAAGATAAAGACATTTCGCTCTCGGTCTATACTGGTCGCGGTGGCGAACGCTAATGCCCTAAGCTTGTAGAAAAAATATCGATGCATCGATATATTAATATTTTTTGTTCGATATATCGATATTTTTCGACGATATCTATTATTTCGATACATCGATATATTGATATAAAATATCAAGTATCGAAAATGTATCAAATACGATATATTTCCAATAGCAACACCGTTGTCCTCACTGACTAAAACCGCTAGAATTCAGAGCCGTAAAAAAGTAAACTTATTTTTATCTATGTTTTATTAATTAAAGATTTTATATCAGAAATTATTTTTCTAGTTTGGAATTTCTATGAATAAAAACAAACAGAATACAATTTCATAAAGTTCAAATACTTTTTAGAAAATTTCACCGATATATCGCAATCGATATCAATATATTTTTAAATATCGATACGATATATATCGATACTTTTTGGCACTTCTTGCATCCCTATAATGTCCGTGGCTGTCAACTGTGCCGCATGGATAGACGCCCCGCCTGCCGCACCGCCGCGGCATTCGCGTCGCCCGTTCCCGTAGCCCAGTTGAGCCGTGTGATATTTTTTATAACCTAGTTATTGTGCATATGATTGCAATAAGTTAATAAATTAATTATTGCTCAAGGGTGGTCAGCTAATGGAAGTAACAGCCTGTACGTATCTTTATTTGCAGATTCCGGTAACATATTGTTGCATTCTGCGTTCAGCGCGTTAATGGCACCATCTCGAGTTCTAGAACTTAGCAGCATATTCTTCTACTTTGTGTCTGCTATTCTTATTCTCTGCTTATACGCGAGAATGGGGTATCATATAAGGTACCTACACGTTGTTATTAGTGATTTTTATTACATAACATCACGCCTGTAATCCCCGAAGGGTTAGGCAGAGGTATACCTATAGTACACCCACATTTCGCCAGTTATGTTGTAACACCAGTTGTGTTTGTTTTTTTATATTACAATTTATGTTACAATTTATCATAAATTATACCTTGGCACCCTAAACTAATCTTAAACCATGTTCAAAATACTTGAAAATGACAGGGATTGGTCTACAGCGTGTTACGGAAAGGGTATATACATATACATAATACATATCAAAGGCACAGATTCTTTTGGTGATAACAAACTACATGGCAACATTTTTTTTAATAATACCTACATAATTATAAAGTTAAGAAATATTTAACTAATAAAAATCAAATGTTTCCAATTGAATTCTGCACATCACTTGACTATGTGCGCTGATCGGTACACGTTTTAATCCATTCGTTTGATCCCGCCGCTAATCGTGACGCCCACGCCGCGGCGCCGCCGCGTGTCGTTGCGGCGCCGCCGCGCCGTGTCGCAGAGCTGTGGCAGGTGTGTGTGTGTTCTAGGCGCACAGACACAGATAATGGATAATAAATTGATAACACTCGTAGTGCGGTGCCACGTTTGTTATGATTTAAATTTAATAAACTATAGAAATAAAAAAAAATCAATCATTTTCAAAGTTATTATTTTTGAGCTGAAATTTTGTAGAGGGCTTCAGAACCAGATGAAATCTTCACCCTGTTTGTATGGATATACCTTTTCCGTAACACGCTGTATACAGCCCCTAGCTAAGCTATCCATGCCATGTCAGTCATTTGTGTCTGTGTAATAGTTTGCAAGATGTGTACGTGATTTGGAGTACGGTTAAATATTTTAAGTTTCTGAACCCTTAAAGCAAGTAGGTATGTTTTCCTACGAAACTTTCTGAAAATGTATTATTGGATAATATTTAATAATAAGTATCTATACACAGGGCCGGATTTAGGGCAGGGCAACAGGGGCTCTAGCCCCGGGCCTCCACAAAGAAGGGACCTCAACAATTAGTTTTTTTTTTAATAAGAAAAAAATACATCCTTTGTGTCCGCCAAAGAAAAAAAAACGAGCGAGCCTTACAGTAGTCGCATATGTAGGGGCGCGACCTAAGTGGTACCTGGTGGGATTCGCTACGCTACTAAGTTAATCACTCAAATCACCTTCAAAGGTTTATTGCTAAGAAAGAGAGCTATCGCTAAAATGAGAAAATGATGGAAATGACTGCACCCGGTTGCTGTCCGTAATGCACTGAGCTCACGGCGCATTTAGTGCGACCGTATTGTATCGCTAGGTCAGCAAACGTGTTCGATTGCAATTGTTGTCTCGAACAGCAAATGATGTGTAATATCTGACATCTCACCTTGGTAATAAGCAACTGAGCAGCGACAGAAATTAACCTCAAAATATAAAAAAAGCTTTACTAAATAGCTATAGCTACCTAACCTACCTACCTATAAATATATACTGAAATATTTATTAGAATAATTATTCATTACTAGTGGTCGAAATTTGACCCCCTCTACTTACAATCTATATAGTACTTACTAATTCCATGAGTAGGTACACTAATTTCATACTATTATAAAGTACTTACTAATTACATGCTATTAAAAAGTACTTACTTATTCCACACCTGTTACACACTTCCCTCCCTTTTCACGAAATCACTCCCACAGAAAGCCAAAAACATATCGGGGCCTCCACTCCTTGGTTGCCCCAGGGCCGGATTTAAAGGTGTGGACCTTTAAATCCGGCCCTGACTATTTCATCACACACACTTTATCAATTCAGAGAACAAGCATCAGTTTTCCATTACGTGGCATAAAGGGAGCTTGTCGCGTTCGCGCTGAGTGAACATTCGTTGGAAAATGAATTCCCTTATTATTGTAGGAACGTGTAATTTGTCAGTGTCCAATATTCTAACAAGATTTCCGAATTGTCCGTTCGCATCTACTTAAGCTACATTGATCTTTATTTTTGGGCAAATTCCGGACCAATATAGACAAAACAAGAAGGAACAAAATAAGAATAGAGTTAATTGCATTCATCATCATCATGTTTGTACTCGAGTACGTTATCTGGAAGTTGATTAATATTAGATTTGATTGGATTGGTATGAAGCTGACGATGTGTGGGATTTTGTTTCTACCCGTGCGTTCCTTTTGAAATGACGCACTTATACTCCGTTGGTTTAGTTAGTTAAATAAAGGTAAACAAAAAAAACACCGTGACGAGAGAGCTGTCAAGTAACCGACTAAACGTAATACCTATCACTTCAATTGTCATGCTACGTCACAGTTGTGCTCTTCAATTTAGCAACGTTATAATTCGTTGACGTTTAGAGAACCTGTATTCCTGGGCTCTTTACAATAGACAGATTACAATATAATTATAGTATTGTTATAAATCTAACAAAAAAATTTTGCTCAAGCAGTTACATCTACGAAGAGTAAGTAGTTTAAGAATAAATGATAATACAGTATTAGAAGAGGAAACTATCGTAAAAATCAAAAATAAATTTAATTTGGTATTTTTAAACAAAAGTGTCATCTATAAAAACCCTTTTTATGATTTGTTTACCTTTATTTAACTACCTAAACCAATTAAGTATAGGTAGGTACAGTCCGCGAAGCCTAAGCTGAGCTTTGCGTTTGTGTGAGTGCACGTAGTGTAGGTGTGACGTCGGCCTAGAGCGCGACGCGTCCTTTGTTTGATTTAAACCGGTTTTTTTATCGGTACTTTTGGTAATTACCCACAAAACGCAAAGCTTAGCGTAGGCCTCGCGGTCTTGGCATTGCACAAGTCCGAGGCCATGTGCTTTTATGGTCCTCGGAACGCGCCACTGTCGGGTTCCCAGATAACGGCAGGAGGGGTTCACATCGGCGTCGAGTCGACGATGAAGTACTTGGGACTCGTCCTCGACAGCCGGTGGAACTTCGTCGAGCACTTCCGACGTTTGGCTCCCAGACTGGAGCGGGCCGGGGCTGCCTTGAAGCGGCTCCTGCCCAATCTGGGGGGTCCAAACGCCTCCTGCCGGAGGCTCTACGCGGGGATCGTGCGGTCCATGGCTCTTTACGGGGCACCGGTGTGGGCGCGTTCTCTGTGGCTGCGACCAGCCCAGCGGTTGAACGCGTCCCAAAGGGTCATGACCATCAGGATGGTACGGGGTTACCGCACGGTCTCCCGTGAGGCGGCGAGCCTCCTTGCCGGATTGCCGCCATGGGATCTGGAGGCGAAAGTCCTCGCGCACATTTGGGTGTGGCGCGAAGAGGCGAAACTCCGGGGCATAACTCCGCTGCCGCAAGAAATCGCGGCACAGCGGACGGATCTCCGGCGGGATCTCATGGCGACATGGAGAGTGCAATTGTCGCAACCCAGCGCTGGGCACGCCACAATTGTGGCAATAAGTCCCCTCTTTGAGGAGTGGCTGGAGAGGCGCCACGGCGTAAATAAGCCCTCGCGGTCTGTACATCTGTATTGGATTTTTAACTTACGCGGTGCGCTGCGACGCCAGAGCGATGACGTTGCGTCATCCTACGTACAAATCACAGTGACATGACACACGGTGTTTTGCGACGACGTTTAGTGACGCAACGCACGTTCAATGGACAACGAAGACCAGATAAACGAAGCGGGGAAGGATGTTGCGGTGCGATGCCGAGCGTCTGAGCGGCATCACAGCTCAGCGCAGTGTTGCTTGTACTAAAGTAAACTGACACCCACGTCGTAGTATGCGGTGTTGCGTTGCGATACCGCATACTACGACGTATTTGCATTGTATTTGCCCGTGTGGCGCTCGGTGGGTTGAACTCATAGCGGTGCGACAACGTGCAGCGCACCGGCAACGCCCGTGTGGCCTCACTCTAAACAAGAGTATAACTCAGACTAATTTATGATGCGGAACCAGAAGTAGAATCTGAATATGTTTTGGTCTGCCTCTGGTTTAATAAAAAGAGCATGATAAACAGGTCTCAGGCATGTCCGGGACTCAGCCCTCGGTATTGACGGAGTACCATATTTTTTTATAATTCATTCTGAAGACAAGGCTAAACTCTACTTCCTCAATATCATTAATTTTTGTTATAGCAATGGTTGGGTTCCAGATCAGTGGAAGTTACAGATCATTATTGTATTGAATCCAGGCAAACATGTAGATGATCACAACGGCTTTAGATCAGTTGCTTTGTCCTCAGTCTTGGCCAAATTATTGGAACACCTGATTAAAAATCGACTTGAATGGATAGTCGAATCGAGGGATTTACTGCTGAGCTACCAATTTGGCTTCAGGAAAGGGCTCGGCTCGTTTGCATAAAACAAAATACTCTCATATCGTAACCGTCCAGCGCTGAATACAGTCTGTTACAAATTTAATGGTAATGCATAAAATCCTCCTCGCTCGGTTATAATTTGCATTTTAAAACGATTTGTTTTATTACCAAATTTTTTTTATTACCAATTGAGTTACCAAACAAATTTTTAGTTTATGTATTCTCACTGTAGTTACTTTACTGACCATAAAAACAAATTTATGTAACCTCATTTACTTATCGCTGAAAGCAGCTGAATAAAACTAATGATATTACATTTCCAGAATTCAGAATATCAAACCTGTACTTGTAGGTACATAAAATTACTTTTAAATGTACTTTAGGAATCTTGTTAATAATTATCACATTACCACGACTTCAGGAGTTTGAGATCTGTGACTACACAGCTGCGGAAAATTATGTTGTCATGTGTGTGTGTTGTTGTGTACATTTCTTTATTTTTGTTTAAATGGTTATATAGCTTCCATTGTGATTGTTATTCTTTGAATTGAGACAAAATTGAAACTTTTTTGGCACGTACAGTCACAAGCATAAATATCTTATTTATTTATTAACTAGCTTCTGCCCGCGACTTAATTCGCGTGGAAGTCGTAACACACCACAATATACTAAAATAACAACCACATTTTTTATAAAAAACTGCCTCGTTGGTCTAGTGAACGTAAGCATTACTGTTGAGCATGAGGTCCTGGGTTGGATACCAGAGTCAGGAAAAGTGTTATTGGGTTATCCATCTGAAATTTCTCAGTAACAGTCCGAAGTCTGGATTTGTGCCCGGATATTGGCAATAGGCTCGCCCTACATTGAACCTAAACATAACTGGCGAAATTTAATGTGGGTGTACTATATAGGTAGCTACCTACACTTCTGCCTATCCCTTCGGGGAATACAGACGTGATGCTATGTTGTTTTTATAAAACATACATACATGAACTCATGCCTTCTTCCCAAGGGGGTAAGAAGAAACTATAGAACGCCACCTGCTACGCTTCTTACATACTCCTCTTGCTTCATTTACGTTCATACATCTGGTCACACACTCACGCCGGTTGCGAGTACTACGCACCTGACCTTTCAGAAGAACATCACCAGTTAGGTCAATAAATATCCTCCGAGGGCGTCCCCTCCCGGCATTTCTACTCACATCTGCCTTTTAAAGACCTTTTGTTAGTCGCCTTTCATTCATCCTCTCAACATGACCAAACCATCTAAGCATAGTCTTTAAAATTTTTGTCACTACAACTTTTTTAAACCGCACCGTTGCTTTACCACATATTTTTTTTAGCCTATCATTTATAGTCACGCCACACACGTTTCGCAAGGAATACATTTCCACAGCATTTATTCTAGTTTCATGCTTCTTTTGCCACACCCAACATTCCTTCTTCCATACATAAGCATGGGCACTAAGCACACCATTGTGAACAGCCAGTCGAGCATTTTTGGGCCAATGCCCAAAAAGGCTGGTTGATAACAATCGCACAACTGGTTGATCACAATCGCACAACTGGTTGATCACAATCGCACCACTGGTTGATCACAATCGCACAACTGGTTGATCACAATCGCATGTATTTAACCATTCACTTTATTTCCCGCATTTACTATTTATAAAACTTCCATATAAACTACGTTTATAGTTATGGTCTCAGTAGTCAAAATATACAGAGACTCAGGACTGGTGACGTGGGAGCCAGCGACGCGACGTACAGTTGTCCGTGTGAGAAGCAGTAAGTCCTGCGGTCGACTCCGCAGTCTTCAGTAGCAATATTCCATGGCTTGCAAAATTTGTCGTTTTAGTGAACGCCTGCGTTCCTGTACTACCTAATGTCACAAAACTGCTACACTGACTGATGCATTCTTACAGATTATTCCTGACTTACGGCTGTCACTAAAATAATATCACAGTAGATTATGCAGCTCAGATGGTCGATGGGGCCGAAAGGTTCTGGAGTGGCGACCGTGTACCGAAAAGAACAGTAACGGCTTCCACAAGATGGATCGATGACCTTGTGAAGGCCGCAGGAATTCTCTGGATTTGGGAAGCACAGAACCGTTCGAAGTGGCGGTGCTTGCGGGAGGCCTATGTTCAACAGTGGATGTCTTTCGGCTGAAATGATGATGATGTGATAAAACTACAAATTAACAATTTTCTGACTTTTTCCTTTACTTGTACTAAGACTTGGCTTCTTATCAAATTTTATGCATTTGAATGAAAATATGAATATCCGAAGTCTTTAACTAAAAAATAAATATACCTACACGTTTAGCAAATAATATATACTTCAATAAATACATAGAGCGTATATAAACATACTCTCATAGGATGAGAGGAAAGGTCTCTTCTCTCTTTTACTCGATATATTTAATTTTAGTGTTTAAAACACTAAAAAATGCTAGGCGGAAGTGAGTTCCAAAATCTTCCAGCATAGACAGAGAAGGAATAAGAATAGTAGCTAGTTTTATGAGGAGGATGTAAGGAGGGATCTAAGGTATGGTTTACACGGTGCGTCACTAGGGCGAGCGTAAGAAAAACGTTCACGCAGGTAGGACCTTACATTCACGAAAGATTCAAAAGCGATTTTCTCTTCAAATAGTAATAGTTTTATGGCGTTACGAGCACAGTATTTTTACGAATATTATGAAATGTCTTTTCACAAAGCTGCAATCGTTATTTCAAGAGAAAATCGCTTTTGAATTTTGCGTAAGATTAAAGTTTATATTTATTTTAAGCTCATGAATCTAGGCTGGTGAAGAATTAACGTAAATTTTATGCATTTGTTGAACGTCAAGCCTGAATTTATAGGCAGCAATGAAACAGGCTGTAATTCTTGAAGATAATGTTCTTGATGGTACTTACTGTTCAAGAAATGGCACATTAAACGCAGACTGTGAACGAAGAAAAAAAGACTGTGTAAAGTCCCCAGTTACGTGCAGACCCTTAGAAAAGCAAATGGAATTTACGGGCAGCAGTGAATCAGACTGTAACTCCCCAAAAGAACGTAGATATTTGCAAGGAAACCGTTAAAAACAAAAAGTTTTTTTTTAAGCCCGCGGTAAGTTAGACGTCCGTGAAAATAGGCTGGTGAAAAATGCTCTTAGATTCGGAAATAAAGTTAAAAATATTCAACCACATTTCTAAGAATATGGACATATTTAGCCCTTTTCCTTTTAAAGCGTAGAACTTCCAGTCGGCGCGCGGTGGTTGGGTCGCGAATAGGGTTGCCAGATGAAAAGACTAAAATATCTGGACAGAATTTTAAAAAATCGGGATAATTATCGGAACAAATAAATGTTACAAATCAAAATGTTACTTTTTATTATTCAAATTAAAAGTATGAAGTAAACGTCTTAATTTTTCCACATGTGTACATGGCAATCCACCAATTTTGATACTTGAGAAGTACTCAGACAACTTTTAAAATTCTAACAGGTTTACGTCTTATTATTATCATCTAATTATTAACTCGGCTTTTAATAAATCAATGGCCCTACGATTTCTCTCTTTGGTATACAAGTTATTTTACAGACTAAACACCCATTCACAATAAGAATTACTTACAGGAATTGACAAAACAAATAATATAAGACGTTTTGCTTGCCCAAAAATAAATGCCCAAATATTGTCATTTGACATGTCCTTGTCTTTTGGAAAGAGTTCAAATGTTTCTCTAAGGCAGCAATAATCGGTATATAAAGCATCCTGTTGAATATAACAGGGAAAGCTCTACCCATATAAATAAATGTTCACCTTATAGAGACAACATAGCAAGCTTTTAAGAGTTCTCAGAAAAATCATAAAGCACCCCGCACTGCACCGAGCGCGTTCCATTCAATCAATCGGCGCGAGTAATTTGATTTTTAACGCGCGGTGATTATAAATTTCTGTTATTGTTTAAAAAATACAAGAACCTGTTTTCCGGGACATTTTGTCGAGACTCGGGACATCATATGAAATGTCAGGACAATCCAGATGAATCCCGACAATCTGGCAACCCTTGTCGCGAAGCAAATTCAATTTGCCTATATTAATAATTCTACGTGCTATATTTTCGGATTCTTCAAGATCAACTGCGCTGCTTTCCAGAAACATAATTTTGTTGCGTCACCCCATTAGGAAAGTTCCGTTTATTATGTAAGGCGTGAATCTTGAGGATTTTGTTGTTGATTTTGACACCGCATTGCGCCTAAAAAAATTGGCTTAACAAGGACAGATTTTTGATGAAATGCTGTGTTACGTGATAGTTCATTATTCTAAGTACTGTTTATTTTATTTTACGTTGTTACCTACGTACAATGCATTTCATTAAACCTGACTGTATTTTCGGGTGACCACTGAAAATCAGCGTTGTGCTGCATAGCACAGCATCATGCTGAGCGGAAGCCTTCTTGTCACACATGCAGCTGCTGACTGTTTGTATTTGTGTACCTACTCGAGTTAATTATCTTTTTGTACGCACGTGTTTCTGTGATATATTTTTTTACTTTTTTTTTTCTGCCTTACAGAATTGTTACCTTATTGTTAATTAGGAACTAAAAGCCACGTAGGTGGAATTTTATCTTCTTACTTTGTCAGCGCGAACAATATCAGAATAGCTGACAATTCGCTGAGCAAATCAAGCAAGTGTTAGCGGGCTCACTACCCATGTTCTATAAGTACTTACTGACTTACATATACAGTCGAAATGAAATCGATCCTTTAGTTTGGGGCATATTTGCTCTATTTGGAGCACTATTTGCTTAGATATTATAAATTTGAGTTTTTGTAATCAATTTTTCAATGCCCTTTCATACAGGAAAAATATAAGCCGTGCGCTAATTTTGACAAATTAAACTTAAGCGAGTCTTATTAAATATATATTTTTCATTTTGATGTCTTAGTACAAAAAAATAAAGTTGTCGTTAGCGAAAGACGTTTATTTTGGAACTGGTTTTATGGTGACTTGCCGGCCGGCGCGGGTACACGGTGTAGCGGAACGCGCGATGGTAGCTTAACAGCTGTGCGCTCGATTTGCGATTGGTCGGAGAAGTCGGAGAAATACCAAAAAATTAACAAATAATGAAACGTGTTCTACTACTGATACTGTCCCATTTTGTTTCCTGTATTTTAAATATGCTACTTGCGGTTACTCTGAAAACCTTAACAAGTATAAACAGGGTATGAGCGTAGGTTGTACTTAGTACTACGATGCGACTGGTAAATCGTAGTGTCAAGAAGTTTCAAGTGGATATCAAAATCCTCGTGAGACTTTCTGCAACAAATATCGTGTTTGTGCAGAGGTCAATGTACTGTTGATCTTGGTCTTGGGATTTCAAGTGATTTTCCAGTTAATTAGCTTGATACAAATTAACATTTTGTAATAGACTTACTTTGCGGTTGAATGACTTCGCACAGAGGTATCGTTTGCATGCATTTTGATTAATAAATTAAGCTACGATATTCTCGATCGATTAAGTACAGTCAGGGAAATTAATTGTTTATCAAATTGACACCCTATGTTAATTTGCCGTATTACAGTCATTTCATATAGTTGTGATTTGTATATACAGACAATTTTAGTAAATTCGGTAAACAATTAATTTTCATACCAGTTTGTTATATCTAGCACACCCTTACTAGATTGTGCAGGTGCACACGTGCGCAATCAGCCATGTAACCCAGCTATGTAACAAATCGTGCGTTCGTCCCCGTTAGGTTGCCAACTGGTGTTGCCAGTTGTGTGCTAGTGATGTGGTAAATCGATATTGCCACACCACCCCCCCATGGTGTAAAATAACCTCTTAATATAAAATTAAAAAAAAATATATAAAAAAATATAATTATATATTAATAATTAATAGGTAATAATAATAACAATTTACATTAATTAAGAAAACAATGGAAAGAAGGGGGAAAAAGATACATTAGACGTCGATGGGCGTCTTGAAGCGGACATGGCGTCCTGAACGAGATACGTAGTTCTTTTTGAGAGCTGGATGATTGCTGTCAGACTTAGATGCAATGGTGGGAGATGTAGGTGATGTCCCTTGAGGCGTTTTGCAAGATGGTGATTGAGGAGTAGTAGAGCCAGTACCTCCTGAATGTGGTGTCTGTTCAATAAATGCTGGCTTCACACGGTCAAGACTCACTTGCGCATCCCTGTTAGGCAATGCAATTGTTATTGTCTTATCTGTTCTGGTGATAACTCTATGAGGGCCAGTGTATGGAGGCCTAAGGGATGTCTTCGCGGAGTCGTCACGTAGGAAAACATGAGTGGCGTTGGATAATTCCTTGAAAACGAAAGCATGTCGCTCTGAGTGACGTGACGCTGCCACTGGTTTTAGTTGGGCCATGTGGCTCCGCAATGCCGTTGCAAAGTTTTGAACGTCTTCTATGTTGCTCGTTGTCGTAGGAGTTACAAATTCGCCAGGTAGACGAAGATGTTCACCATAAACTAGTTCAGCGCATGATGTTTGTAGGTCTTCTTTTAAAGCAGCCCGCATGCCCAGGAGCACTAAAGGTAGAGCGGTATACCAACTACCACCGTGGCACATAAGAGCTGCCTTTAACTGCCGGTGCAGCCTTTCCACCATGCCATTGGCACATGGGTGATAGCTGGTCGTGCGAGTGCGTTGGATAGATGCAGACTTTAAAAGGCACATGAATAAGGCAGACTCAAATTGCCGACCCTGATCGGTGGTAACTATAGAAGGGACCCCGAAACGAGCTATCCAGCCTATCGTGAACGTTTCGGCCACCTCTTAAGCTGTAATGCCGATCATGGGCCACACCTCTGGCCACCTGGTGAATCGGTCAACCGCAGTAAGGCAATACTGGTAACCTTTACTAGAAGGTAAAGGGCCGATTATGTCGATGTGAACATGACGAAAACGATTTGTTAGGGCTGAAAAATTACCTAGGGGCGTGGATGTGTGTCTGGTCACCTTACTACGCTGACATGGTTCACATTCTCGACCCCATTGACGACAATCTTTGTTTATTGAAGGCCAAACGAATCGTTCAGCTACCAAGCGTGCGGAAGCTTGAGCGCCAGGGTGGCTGAGGTTATGAAGTTTATTAAAGTAATGGCGACGGAAAGAAGGCGTAACGTAGGGTCGCGGCTTTCCGGTAGACGTGTCACAAATAATAGTGAGGTTGGTGCCTGGGATGTCGATTTTCTCCAGTTTAAGGGAAGAATTGGTCTTGGCATTTTGTAATTCTTCATCTGTACCCTGCTCCTCTGCCAACGCTGAGTAACTGTCCTCGAGGGAAATAGCTTCTATCCTCGACATAGCGTCAGCAACCACATTATCCTGTCCCTTGACGTGTACAACGTCAGTTGTGAATTGGGAGATGAAGGAGAGCTGGTTGAGCTGAACTGGAGGAAGTTTCTCGCTGCGTTGAGTAAAAGCGTAGATGAGCGGTTTATGGTCCGTGTATATCGTGACATGTTGAACCTCGAGTATGTGACGAAACTGTTGAACGCTTTCATACACTGCGAGAAGTTCACGATAGTACGCGGGCCATTGTGCTTGTTTTTCTGTCAGCTTTTTGCTGAAGAACGCTAAAGGTTGCCATATGTCGTCCACCTTCTGTTGTAGGCAAGATCCGACTTGTGATGATGAGGCATCCGTAAAAAATCCCAAAGTGGCATCACTGACTGGGTGAGCCAGGAGAGTAGAATTTGCCAGACTGTCCTTGCACTTTGTAAATGCAAGTTCTAATTCAGGCGTCCATGGTACTGGTTTGGCACCCTTCAGATTGGAAGAACTCAGAACATTGATGAGCGATGCTTGTAGTTCTGCGGCTTTGTGGAGAAATCGGCGATAAAAAATTACCATGCCGAGAAACCTGCGAAGGCCTTGCACGGATTTCGGCAAGGGAAAACTCTGCAGGGCTACAATTCTCTCCGCAGGAGGGCGCGTGCCGTCCTTGTTGATTCGGTACCCTAAAAAGGTTACCTCATCAGCTCCAAAAACGCGCTTGGATGCGTTTACAATGACACCATAGTCGGTCAGCCGTTGGAACAAGGTACGCAGATGTTCCAGGTGTTCCTCTGGTGTGCGTGACAAGACCAGAACGTCATCAACATAAGGGTAGCAGAAGTCGAGTCCCCTTACGACCTCGTCAATGAAACGCTGAAACGTTTGTCCAGCATTTCGGAGACCGAACGTCATGAAGGGAAACTCGAACAGGCCGAATGGCGTGGTTATTGCGGTCTTGCAGATGTCGGCTTCCTGGACTGGCAATTGTTGGTATGCTTTCATGAGATCGATGGTGCTGAATATGGCTGATCCTGTCATATTTTGTGAAAAATCAGCAATGTGTCGCATGGGGTAGCGGTCCGGGACTGTCCTAGCGTTTAGGACACGGTAATCCCCACAGGGACGCCAGTCATCTTCTCCTTTTCGAGCCATGTGTAGCGGTGAAGCCCAGGGGCTGTCGGAAGGTCTGGCAGTTCCACAGCTGACCATCTCTTCGAACTCCTTTTGAGCCGCGAGTAGCTTCTGCGGGGCTAAGCGGCGAGGGCGGCAGGATACAGGCGGGCCATCGGTGGTCACGATGTGATGAACCGTGGTGTGCTTGACCTGTCGAGGAAGTCCAGGAGGATGGGACAAATTTGGAAATTCCAGGAGAAGTTTTCCAAAAATTGAATAATCAGTCAAAGAAACGGCCTTAACGCTGACCTGACTAGCTTGGACTACTGAAGCAGCAGTGGTCAAGCTTGTGTTACCGTCGACGAGGCGTTTGTGGCGAAGGTCGGGTAGTAAGTTGTAATAACTAAGGAAATCCGAACCTATGATGAGAGTCTCGACGTCAGCTATTGTGAAACTCCATTGGAAATCCCGGCGCAGGCCAAGGTTGAGCCGCATGGTAATGCTGCCATAAGTTTTAATTGAACTGCCGTTTGCTGCAGACAGCTGGTACCCTGTCGATGATGTGGCGCGACCTATGGCTAACTTTCGCGGGTAGCAGCAGAGGTCGCTGCCGGTATCGATGAGAAATCGACGGGAAGAGGCTCTGTCTGTGACAAATAAACGGCGGCACGAGATGTCACGGTCAGTCGCCGCGTTTACTGACCGTGTTTTTCGTTTTCCGTTTCCTTCCAGCTGCATGGTTTGGTGCACTTGTTAGCCTTCTTTTTATAGGTCCTGTGATACCAACACAAGGAAGAGTGGGATGTTGAATTTGATCTGGAGCGTGGTCTACTGTTGTTTCGACCTCTTGGGCGTGGATGCCTGTCAGAACTAAGCGCTTCGACCATCTTGGTCAGTTGTTCCACTCGAAGGGTGAGTTGAGATAATTCTGATGAAGGGCCCCCCACTGCATGCACTGAAACCGACACAGCCACTTCGACAATCTTGTCGGCTATGTCTGCAGCCTTTTCAAGTGGCATGTCCTCTTGGGCTGCCAGGATAGCCTGCACATTGTTTGGTAGGCGGCGCATCCAAAGCTGTCGGATGATATCATCACTCTTGAAAACCGAGCCAGCCAGACAGCGAAGGTGGCGTAAAAACTGGGAGGGTTTCCGGTCTCCTATATCTTCCTCTCCCAGAAGTCTACGGACCTTGTCCTCTCTTGAGGCTGAAAGGCGCTTAATAAGCTCTGTTTTGAGGTGATTGTAACAGTCAGTTTCCGGTGGATTTTCAATAATATCGGCAACTTCCCCAGCAACCCGGGCATCCAGCATGGCTACTATGTGGCTATATTTTGTACGGTCTTGTTTGATGCCAGCCAATTCAAATTGAGCCTCAGCTTGGCCAAACCATACGGTGGGCTTATCAGCCCAAAACGCTGGTAATTTGGCTGACACTGCCATTGCTCGATTGGCCTGGCTCACTTACATTTCCCTCAATTGTTCCTGCATAGCTTGTATCTGTTCTCCGGTAGCCATGGTCACAAAGAAGAAATGGAAGAAAAAAAAATGGATAAACTAGAAAATAAGAAAAGAGTTACAAAACTGCACAATAAATGACAGCGGTCTGCGTACAAGTATTATTATATTATTTTATTTTGTTTATACAGATAAGATATAATTATTATGTAGTAGCTACTGAATATTATAGAGAACGACAAGTGCAATTGAGCAAAATAGCAAGTATGTTTGAACAATAACAAACATTATTAAATTTTAAATTTTTGCAGCTCGGCTACGGAGAATAAAACTTTAAATCCTATTTATTTCTGCATTTAGTGGACCAAGCTCAGTGAATCAGTATGCATTTGATTGTACACAACTTAAAAAAAAAACTAACCTAGGTATTTTAAGTATTTCCAATTTACATTATGGGAACTAGGTCACAACTAGGCTGGGTCACCCTAAATATATAAAATATATGCACACAAAACAAAAGAAATAACAACATCAACAACTTAAAAGGTTTGTTCTTATCACTAAATTTTATCATAACTTATCACTGATGAGAAATGTCACAATAAGGTACATACAGTGTCATTAGAGTCTCTACCACGGTAATAAAATGAATAGGCTCTCGTCGCGAAAGTTATCTCAAGTTTCACGCTTGTGTATGTGAATCCACAGGGCACTTTTATAATACACATATGTGTATTGTAGAGACTGCAGCAGGGGTAGGTAGGTAGGTAGGTTCGCTCACCGGATTGTTGATTTGTACCCACTGGTCGATGCTGATAATTGAACGTTGACGGACGGAACTTGTTGCTAGGGGCGGACGCGCCGGTCGTGGCCGTGCGCGGGCGGCGACCTTATGACCGGCGTCAGCGTTGACTTCGGAGTTAGCGACCCGGCAAGCAAAATATGTCTTGCAATTTGCCTCGGTCGCTTGATAGCTGCAGCTGTCTAGTCGATGGCGGGGCACCCGTAGATTTTTATTCACAATTAAAAAAAAATGCAGCAGGCCGGACTTAGAAAAAAATGGCGGCGGCGACGCAACTTTTTAGCCCGTAATGATCTTTAGCGATATTAGCGCACTGCACTTCACTGTAAGTGTTCGAAAGAGTTGTTCTTGTCGCGGGTCACCAATGAGGAGGGTGACGGTGTAAATAAAACTTCCGTATCACCTTTAACTCTATATTCATTAACCTTAGTACAGTACAAGTTCACGACGCACGTTCGTCCCCGTTAGGTTGCCAACTGGTGTTGCCAGTTGTGTGCTAGTGATGTGGTAAATCGATATTGCCACAAGTGATATAATATATAAAAATGTAATTTTAATTCTAAGTATAACTTTGTTTATTCCCATTAGTAATAATTGTTTGTCTCGGCAGAGCGAGAAAAAACTAGTTGTGAAAAGTAAACCTAGATTTATACATTTAACGGTAACTGGGTTATTGGGTAGAGGTATGAGGAACAGGGTGTAAAGTTCACTCATCCTCCCTCCATGCCGCTACAGTAGGGACATTAATTTGACACACTGCTCTGGTAGGGCCAGTGGCCAGTCAATCAATCAACTCAGCCTATAGCAGTCCACTGCTGGACATAGGCCTCTCCCAGGCTGCGCCACAACGCCCTGTCCTCCGCTTTCCGCATCCAGTCTGTCCCAGCCACCTTTTTAAGGTCGTCGGTCCATCTAGCTGGGGGGCGCCCCACACTACGCTTGCCGATACGCGGTCTCCACTCCAGGACTCGTCTGCTTCACCGGCCATCTGTCCTTCGACAAACATGGCCAGCCCACTGCCACTTCAGCTTGCTTACTCTGCAGGCTATGTCGGTAACTCCGGTTCTCTTCCGGATAACTTCATTCCTGATCTTATCCTTCAAAGAAACTCCGAGCATAGCCCGCTCCATAGCTCGCTGAGTGACCTTGAATTTGTGGACCAGCCCAACTGTTAGTGTCCACGTTTCGGCACCGTATGTCATAACGGGCAGGACGCATTGGTTGAAGACCCTAGTCTTCAAACACTGCGGGATTGACAACGAGAAGACTTGACGAAGTTTTCCAAATGCTGCCCATCCCAACCGGATCCTTCTGTCGGCTTCCTTCTCAAAGTTGTGCCTACCAAGCTGAAAAACTTGCCCTAGGTAGACATACTCCTTCACAATTTAAAAATATATATATATGTATATATGATTATATATGTTTTTATTTTTTCTTCAAATATATTATATTAAGATAAATAATTCTAAATTGAAAAATAAAAAAAATCTAACAAACTAAATAATAATGCTCTCTCTTTCCTTAAATTCGCCTACTCCTTGCACGTTATTTATTTTAATTTCATTGATTCGATGTTATGAACCATGACTCCGGCTAATTACCTCTGCGCTACAGTTCTTTAAGTACAGGTTGCTCCAAGATGCTATTTTAGAAAATTGTAAATTAATAAATAAATAATAACGTTTAATGAAATTAAATTATTTTCTTAAAACGTAAAGGCAAAATATACGTGTGTTAAATTAATGTCAACACTACAGCGCCACGTTGTATATCCCAGTTGCGCGGTAAACTCTGCTTGCGCGATGCAGGAATTTGTGTGACGTCAGGTTGTTGATGCATAGTTTACATGTGGCGTTGTAAATGCTGCCACAAATTAGTTAGGACAAAGCAGGAAATGATAGTGAGGAAACTGTACCCAGAATTTTGGCCGAGAGTAGATGGCAATAAAGTTAAAAGATCGGATGAGTTCGTGTGTCTACATTTATTGGTGACAACGTTACCTTACTTCTGCAACACCAGTATTAAATAGTAAGTATGTATTTAAACACGGGAAAATTAATTGTTGAGCAAATTGACTACCAACTTAAATTGTTAGTATATTCAAATCACATCTCTCATTCTTAGACAGTTGTATGAAATGGCTATGTATTATAACACGGCAAATTGACGTGGGTGACAATTTACTAAACAATTAATTTCTCTGACTGCTCATACTCGCGGAATTAAAAGGTTTAGCATACCTTTCTCAAGAGGTGCTTATATTTTAATTATTATATTATATTCTTTACTTTTCCGACAACAATGATCCAGCGTGTTAGTAAACAATATTATTACTTATTAGTAGTGTTAGTAGCTTAACCTCATATTCGTTGAGTTTACAATTAGGTTTAGGTAGGTACAGTCCTTTTGTAGGTAGGTTCCGTGTGGTGCCGCACGTAAAGAATAGCACCACCCTATTTCTTCCCGTGGGTGTCGTAAAAGGCGACTAAGGGACTTACTAGAGCAGTGGTTCTCAAACTTTTTTGGAGACGGAACCCTTTTGGAAAACGAAATATTTGACGGAGCCCTAAAGTAATCAAAAATGGTTTTATGTGTATTCTTCATTAATAATCATATTACTTGACATTAAAATTTGCATTTTTTTTTTACTTTATGTTGGAATATTTAGATTGATAATATTTTACTCAGGTACCAGAGTAAAATAAAATATAGTAGGTACCGCTTTAGTATATTTTTTTATTCTGACCAGTTTTTGCGCGGAACCCCCACAGAGGCTTTGCGGAACCCTAGGGTTCCGCGGAACACACTTTGAGTATAGCTGTACTAGAGAATGCGCAGCAGCGTTCTCTATGCATTTTAACACCATACTGCGATCGCCAACCCGCCTGCCAAGCGTGGTGATTATGGCAACCCCCCTCCTCTTTAGGGAGGCATATGTCTAGCAGTGGACGTCTTTCGGCTGAAATGATGAGACCTAACTTCCAAATATCACTCGGAATCTAAGAGTTACTTTTAAACTTAAACTGAAGTTTCTCATCAAAGTTTGCTTTCACGACGACGCTGGCCAACCGTAATTTGATTCAAATTGATCTCCCTTCACTTGTTTTAAAACGCAACCCTTTCTTGTTTTTTAACGAGAATCGTCTACGAATTGTACATTGACCCCTAACATTTTATTTATAAGGAGAAAATACTGTCGCGTAAAGGCTTGTCCAGACTGGTGCGAAATCGCGGGCGCGACGCGATTCTAGTAGCACAATTTCTTTGTCCGTGCCTGTCGCGCCCGCGATATCGCACCAGTCTGTATGAGCCTTAACGGAGAATTTCATTTCCGATATTTTTCTGTAATTCTGGATGATATACCTAATACCTAACGACTAACCACAAATAACAAATCAAGTCAGGGGCACAAGAAGATTGGATTTGTAATGAGTTATTTTTTCGTGTTGAAACATTATTATTTTCTGTAACTAAATATCTTTGAAGGCATTATGTTTTGTAAATAAGAAAAATTATAGAACTAGTTTCCTAGATGCTTGCATTTATTGGTTACTAGCTGCGCCCCGCGGTTTCACCTGCGTAAGTCTCGATCCCGTGAGAATATCGGGATAAAAAGTAGTCTATGTGTTAATCCAGGGTGTCAGCTACCTCCATACACAAGTTTATCAAAATTGGTCGAGCCGTTAGAGCGTGAAGAAGTAACAAATATACACACACTCACAAACTTTCGCCTTTATAATATTAGTGTTACGAGTATAGTGCGATTCATTGTCTTCTCTTTGAATAGTTTTTTTTAATGCGTGACATGGATTGACCATACTGAAGGAGTTTTAACGGCGAGTACGGTCACTAATTTCGTATTTTTTTTAATTTCTCGAAAATATTGTATTGTATTCTTTATACAATATGTAACAAAAACCCTGTTGTTCCTTCTACCTACGTTTTAACAATAGGTATACACACGTAATAAAGCAAGTCATTTATAAAAACTGTTCAATAAAAATAAATATTTATTTATTAATATTTGTAATGTTTAACTGATTTCTTACCTCTGCAATTCTGCCGCTGCCGCGGCACGCTCGCTTCGCTCGCTCGCCTTCGCGCGTTAATGGTCACTGTTCTAACCTAACCTAGCCCAAATGATTCAATTCTATAAAATATAGCTTAGACAGTTTTGTCGATGAATCGTTCGCTGGTGAAAGGTTATATCGATGAAAAAATGAAAAGTGAATCGTTCTGTCGACGAATCGCTCGTCATTGAAACGTTCTATCGGTGAAAAAGTTAATAGTGAATCGTTCTGTCGGCGAACCGTTAAACGGCAAAACGATTGTCGGAGAAATGTTTCAGAATCTGCACTATGATATATCGTCCAGTAGGTAGGCACCTATTATTGTGAGGTGGATTTGTGGTCGTTGGTACCCCAATGGACCTTCCGTGCATACCGACAGAGAACATAAAATATGGTTTGAGTTTTAATGTTGAATTACTATTATTGATCGAAGTTGAGTTAGATTCAAATAATAAGGCGCTAAGGTAACCCGTGAAATTAAAATTTTCTTACGTTTTTTGCAATTTGCAGGTCTGTGTCAGGATGTATGTTCATTTAAATATGATTCACGGACGTAACAATTATGGCTTTATATTAAATTAATAATCTATATTAAACTGTATACGTCCCTAAAGGAACAACAGCTTAGGGTTTTTGTTACATATTGTATATACAATATTAGTTTTAGTATATGCGAAACCCGAAACACGTGTCTCGTGTTTTTATGTAAAGAAGCTAAGTACAAAATTTCAAAACTGTATCATGAAAAATCACAAAGGTATAAGGTTGTACCGGTTGTTACCGGGTTGTCCGTAAAAAAACACACGCACACTTAAATATTTTTGGGACAAAACATAAAATGGTGTAAAAATTATTGAAATTGATTCAGTTCCTTATTCTGAACAAACTATATTCGGTTTCATATATACTAATCTAAGTATAAATATCTAAGTAGTAGTAGTAGACGTCAAGAATATCACCATCCTATTTTTCCCGTGGGTGAAAAGGCCACTAAGGGACTTAGTCTTAACTTACTCAACTTAACCCCCCCCCTTAGGGAGAGGCCTATATCCAGCAGTGGACGCCTTTCGGCTGAAATGATGATGATGAATATATCTATATGAGTATTCTTCTTCTTAGCGTGTCGATGGATCTAAATGGACTCAGCCCAGAGTTCCGCTACGTGTTTGGCGCCATCACTAGCGTCCATCAGTTCCTGTAACGTGCAGCTGACAGGACACGCAGGGCATGACACTAGGTGTCCCATCGTTTGTGGGACAGCACCACATTTACACTCCAAGGCGGAGTCGTCTATCAATCTCCACCTGAACAGGTTTTCCTTCAGGTTGAGGCGGCCTAAGCCCTAGGGTGAAAATCGAAATTTTCTTAGTGGACTGTATCAGGGGCGGTACAGTGACACAAGTAGGTGTTTTGGTGGTGTGGGAAATGATGGGACCTGCTCGGTTAGCTATGGCGGAGACACGGTGAGAAGTTTCCTTAGCCACGTGGCGGCGGCTTATCCAGGATATCACGTACGGACGAGAATCTGCACTTTCCACAACACACAGACACTCTTGCACAGTTTAATAACAATCTTCGTTCTCTGCGGTGAAATATGAGTCCTTTTCGACTTTGGGTTTATTTTGACCCACAAGCGGCGATGTCGATTGAGCGCGGCGGGTCCGGAATCTGTTTAAAGACTTCTAGGTTAGCCAAGGCAACTCGTGTCCAGGTTGAGATCTTCAGAAGGTGGGCCGAATGGTTTGGGTAAGGATTCACTGTCTCACCACAGCTTTAGTAAAAGTATTTATATCATTAAACCAGTCATGGAGACTTCCGACAGAAGTGAAAAGTTAAAACTATTAAATAACAGTTGTTTTTTTTTTTTTTTCAAATTATTTTTTTTTTTTTTTAGTACCTTTTACAAATTATAATTTTCTTAATACAGATATACTGTTAACATTAGCATGTCGGTGACGCGAACTCATAACTTTTTCCTCAATCGCAAATCGCTCAACGCGCCTAAAGGAGTTTACACTTCAAAAACTATACAATATGGTGTAGTAGACTGATATTAGACTTTTATCTAGACAATTTCCAAATAAACGGTTTATTCTGGATTTTTTTCGTGGTAATTTTCTAGACCATTTAATAGTAATTTCACGTTTGAAAGATCTTGGTCAAAGGCTCAAAGGTCATTCAGAACAGTCTGGTTTCCTGAGGACTTTAAAAGGATATTACTTACAAGTTGGAGAGTAAAGTAATCTGTATTTGGTCCCTGATTTTAATTTGTCTGGATGTCAAAAGATAGGTGTTCCCTAGTTTCGCAGACAGAAATTTCATAGAATTTTGTTTCGTAGAAAATGTTTCATATAATATTTGGTCCTTGTATTCTTATTTCGAATAATATTGTTTCAACGACTATTTAGTTGAATTAAACATATTTCACAGAAACACAATTCAATGAATTTTATAGTAAATTTTTTTTTGGACCTACTTATCAAACAGTAGAATTATTTTTTAACGAATATTGTTTGTTCGGTGTATTTTTTCATAATGAGTCAGATACCATCGACTGTTATTGAATCATTTGGGTTAGGTTAGGTTAGACAGTGACCATTAACCAGCTTCCCTCTATTTTTGGTGAATCATTTTGAATGTTTCAAGTAACTAAGAGCTATAAGAAATTTTTGTTCATATTTTGTTGCAAGTTTGTTTGCTTGAATTCTTCTGTAAAATAAAATAAAATGAAATTATAATTTGAAGTATAAGATAAAAACACTGAATAACAAGATTGTTTTCCTGCAACCCGCATTGTTTTTGTGAACGCAGTGTTGAATGTATGACCATGCATTTTGTCAAAGATACGAATTGAAACATGAAAACAAAAACAACCGACTTCCAAAAAAAACACTACAAAGTGAAAAATAACTTTAATTTCGGAAGTCGGTGTCTTTGGATCTGTATTATAGTTTTTTGCCACCGACTTCCGAAATTAAAGTTATTTTTCACTTTGTAGTGTTTTTTTTGGAAGTCGGTTGTTTTTTTTTGTAAAAAGTTTTTTATTTTTCACTTTTTAGTGGGTTAGCTTGTAATTTATCTAATTTACAATAGCCTAATGTCAAATTCTCATCACCTTTTACAAAATACTTTTCGCGATGCAGGGGAGTTAATTGTTGAGGAGTTCTCCTGGTAAGAACCAGTAGAACTGATGGTGACTTCACCATATGCATTTTGACGAGCATAAATTGCTCAGCAATCATATTAAAGTGCCTAATCGAATCGCAACGGTGAAATACTTATTATTAAGTAGTTCCGGTGGCTATCTGTGGTCTTCATCATCAGTTCCACTTAACCAAATGGTGCTTTTCGAGTGCAAATGTTCGAGTTACTTTAAAAAATACTCAAAATGTTATAGGTATGCCTATAAAATTTGAGGATTTCCCTCAATTTCCATAGGATCCCCTCATCAGATTCTGATTTGGTGGCAATGAGACCACCTCGGGAGCATACCCTTTCAAACAAAAAAAGAATTTTCCAAATCGGTCCACAATTGACGGAGTAATCGGTGAACATACATAAAAAAAAAAAAACAAACATACAGCCGAACATATAACCTCCTCCTTTTTGGAAGTCGGTTAATAAAAATGAAATATTTCAAATGAGGATAGAGAATATTTGGTTTGTTATTCTATGATATGAATATTTGTAACAAAAATCATTGATTTTTTCTTCAAAGTACATATTGATTTTTCTATGAAATGATAATATGAGAAGAAAATTATGTGAAACGAAATTCTATGAAACTATTTTCTATAAAACAACGTACAGCCCAAAACATATTTAGGAGAAATGAAACGGTGGCTTCAGAAAAAACATATTACTTATTTAAAAGTGTCAATTCACCCGTTTCGGGCAAGTAGTTTCGCGCGGATCAACCAATAAGCCCAAACGGTTTGTGGCTCAGCTTCAAAGGGATAGACAAAGTATATTGGTAGATTTTGACTTTGATAAAGGAAAACGTAAGATACGAGTGGACCGTCTGCCTTCCTCGGACATCTTTCGCATTTGATTCAAATCAGAGTAAAGAAAAGTTTTTTTTACCCGACTGCCCCAGAAGGAGGGTAAATAGGGGAGATATGTATGTATGTCTATTTTTAACACGCTTTTATTAGGTCAACCTGTATGTAACTAACTATGTAATGGAATCTAAGGTAACTAATTTAACCATCTTCCAAGGGTCGTAGCGTAATGAAAATTGGCAGCTGTATGTAGTTCTGATGACAATACAATAATATGGTACTGTCGAATTGATCTGATGATGGAACCGGAAGATATGAACTGGAACTTCATGATGGAAAATCGTATCATAGCTGTTTTGGATTTCTTAGAAAAGTCTTTTTTGTTTTTACGTGCATTTATAAAAGCGTGTTTTTCTAGTGTTTTTTAAACTATTAATTACTTATAGAAAGCTGATAGAATGGAAAATAATTGGAAGTAATAAAAAAGGGTAGGTAATCGGGACTTTTATTTTGGCATGCTCTGTAGCCTAAACGGCTTGATGGATTTTAACATATGAGGTGTCATTAGATTCATCTTAATTATAGGAGTGACATAGGATATATATTTATATATTGCATCTGAAAATACAAAAAAGGATGAGGAAGGTTTTTTTTAAAATAAACTACCACAATATTGGTATCAAATAAAAGCTAGTAAAGAGTTGATTCCAAATATATACATACACATATATTAATAAAACTAAAAAGCTTAAAATAAAGCAAATTATTTAAAAAAATTAAAACTGCAAAAAGACATAAACAGTTATGTGTTTTTGCTGTCGGGGTTTTATTTTTTATTAATTTAATTAAAATAGGTATCATGTTCCCGTCGACTACCGTGTTTAACCAATGTAAATGCAAGTTTCAAGTGTCAACACTTGGCTCGCAGAATAACTAGACATTAACTAAAAGCCTAAGTTATTGTAAAGGTCGTATAGTCTAGGAAAATGTGAATTAGCGTAAAGCACTATCAATTCGCAGTCTGACTGATTTTGAAGTATAATCAGCTAATCCATTGCTTCATATGTTCGAAAAATTTGTCTGCTCAACAAAGTAAATAACGCAATGAATGTTGTTGCACTGTCATAATTAAATCTATACAATCAATCATCTGGATACATGATGTGCAATTTTGATGTACCGAGTGTCTTTGTTCAGAAGCACTAGACGAGCTTAATTTGGGTACTGTTTGTAGTTATCATGATGAAGATGCAGAATTAATTAAACATTAACTCTTCGTACTCTGGAAGGAAGTAACATAACATTATGACCAGTAAGTGTAGGTACTTATAGCACACCATTTTATTCCAGTCTATTGCCGTTCACCGGGTACAAATCAGAATTTCTTAGTAGAAAACCCCAATAATACAAAGCGGTCATATATTTAATTTCTGTCATCATTCAAGTGGTTTATTTAAGTTATTAGGCTAGTCGGTATCCAAACCCTTTTCGATTTAAGTATTTTTATTTTTTACCTTATTAAGTGATAAATGCCCCTGTATCTCTAGCAAACGAAAGGTAATATTCTAATTTTCCTGTGTACCTGAAACGTAGGCGCGACGTGGGCCTTCAGTAAAATCCTATTTGCGAATACCTACCTGTTGTTAATCAAGATGATTGACAACTGTATCCCCTGACTAAACGATAATTATACATACAGGAGTTCACTAATTTTTTTGTCAACTCACCAAGCGTCCGCCACAATTAGTAGTTCTTTTGAAAGCAGATGTAAACGCACGATGAAGGGTTCCGTAGTTGGATGGCTTTATTCCAAAAACAATAACTTGTAAAGCCTACTTAGCTGTGATAGTTTTCCTTTTAATTTCATTATACTAAATACTACAGCTATGACTTTTTTTGACATATCCATAAGTAACCATTTAGCCGGCGGGGGTTGATACACCGGACTCTAACAAAAAATTTCACTTACAAAGCATGAGAAAAATAGTCTTTACAGACCCTCAATATTTTGAATGGCCTATCCAACGATGCCTCACATCATAGGATAGACGAGAAAAAAATATCATCCCACTTTACGTAAAATCTCACAGTCAGCTTTTTTAATGACCTACTATCTAGGTATAGGGAAGCAAAACTCGATAAGAGTTTATTTACCAAGGAAAACACATCACGTAAATACAACACGTGTCTTCAAAGCTAAAAGAGTATGTTACTATCGTCTTGAGTATTCAATTCGTAAGTACTTAGGATGCCTGAAACGTGCTGAAATATCGCTGAAGCAACGTTATTGAAAACTATTCAACCGGTTAGAAATGTAACCTACTTTACGTTTTGCTACTTTTATTTTCTACCTTACTATGAATGGCATCGGTGCCTTCCTTAAAGGGCGTTTGTCCACCGCAACCGTGACATCAACGAGCACGAGATGATGGCGCCGAAACGACCAATTGGAACCGTGCACCTACGTGACGTTTCATGAGTGCCCATGTAGGTTTATGTGAAATAAAATATTTTGATTTTGATATTAAGGATTAAAAAAATATTCAATAATTGGCACATTTTTTTTATCAGATATTTCAAGTTGTAACTCTGAAATAGCTTGATTAAAAAAAAAAAAATGAACTTGTAGATAATTGAGCATTAATTTACAATCAATTAAAATAGCGAAATGGTTTTTTTCTGAAACTACATTCCGAGAAATGGACCCTTTTTGTTTGGACGCCTACATACATACATTTACTATGACCGCGTGTTCACCGCACGCCGTCACCTGGGAAGTCATGTTCGGTTCGAATAATCTCGTTTCTCGTTGACGGTGGCGGTGGATAAACGGCGTAACACATCAATCATCTTAACGTTACTATTCCCAAATATAGAACCTTTCTAGAAAGGATAACGTTGAGTATTATTTATGGGTCAGTAGTTATGTCGGTCAGGCTGTATACGCTCAAACTCAAACTCTTACTTTTATTATCCTTATGATCCTTAATACATCCTTATGATCCTTAATGATCAGGATCATAACCTATAATGTAGTGAATGTGCTTACGGCCGGGTTCATCGCTTTCTGAACCAGAAAAGAGGTTAACTTATCTGGCTGACATACAAATCCTATTCTATTTTATTTTTCTGGTGGATCTCTGAGGGCCTCTTTATATTTTATAATTACCTAAAATAACTTAATAACTGTCTTGTTCAGAGAATGACTTGTGTCATGGAAAAACGCAGATCGGCCTGCTAAAGGGTCACGTGCATGGCGCGAGACGACAAGCGAAATCTAGGAAAGCTACCACAAGAATGCTAGATAAGTTTATCCAAGTGAAGTCTGGAGTATAATCTAGTTTGCCTACGTAGAATCTTTTTCCTCGCGATTGAATTTTATGTGAGACAAGACTTTTATGCTAATCTCAACTTTTATAAGTAAATATTATTGTTCTATAGAATAAGATTAAAAAGTAGAAGCTGAGGTGCTTCCACTATTTTCATATATTTCAATGATTAAACCGCCACCGTCTATGTTGGGGCAAGCAGAGACGTTATGTTGAAATACGCAACAGTTACGTATGTAACTGTTGCGTAGCTCAACATAATGTCTGTGTGAATGTTACCTACTGGTAGGTAGTCTACAACAGAAAAAAAGTCTGTCCATTGAACACTGGTTTTATACTCTCTTCTAAAGAAATAAAACAGAAGCCACCATCATTTTAAAATACCATAATTTGTGCTGCTGTGCGGCCGTGTGGTGGAATATGTCGTTAATTTCCGGGACACTGTGTACAGAATAAATAAATATTGTTTAACTATTGCTCACTGCGTACAACTATGTTTTTTTGCCAAGTAAGTACGCAAACCCATGAAATTCACGCAAAAAACTTTTGCTGTCTGGCTTTATCGTCCATAGATGTAACTTATACGCTAAAAATAAAGCAAATTATGTTACTGAAAACGATGAAACGGCCCCTGAATTTAAATAGGAGTTCTACGACTATTTACGTACTTTTTTGCCGCACCCGTGACTAAACTTTAATTTTGTTTGCACGTTGCGATTTCATTATGACTTCCTACGTGTCGTCCCCCTATTCGTCGTACAAAATTACCTGGAAGTCTTTCGTAATACATCCACCAATTAAAAAAAAAAATTAAAATCTTTATTTCTCCAAAAAATTTTTTTTAAACATTATTTAGATCTAAAAATATGCCTTAAGCTATAGTGTTCCAAAGTGAAAAACCCTGACTTCTAAACTAGTTTATGTACCTGTATCTTAGAAGCCAGTGTCCCTTCAAAGTGATGAGCATATAGAAAATTGGAAACTACTAATATTAATATTACAAATGTCAAATTAACTCTGTGTGTCTGTCTGTTACCCCTTCACGTCCTATCGGCTGAACAAGTTTGAATGTGGCACACGGCCAGACGTATGACTTAGGTTAGAACATAGGATACTTTTTATCCTGATAGTACGTTCCTGAAGGATATTTTCCTACCTCTGCGGGGGGGGGGGGGGGGGTGAAACCGGGGGTAAAAGCTAGTCTACATAAAAAAAAAATCTATGTTTGTTTGTTTGTTCTCTATGGACACCGAAAGGGCTGGACCGATTTTGATAGAACTTTGGTGAGTTTTTCTGCATGCGCCTGCGAAGATTTAGGGGTAGGGTAGGGGTGGGGTAGGGTTAGGACACCACGCCAACGATGTCGCGCCCCGGCAGCTAGTAGGTTATAAAGATCCTCATATCAAACATTTTTAAAAGAGTAACGGTGGAGTTTCTTGCCCTTTCTTTTCCATACGAAACTACCTTTTGGAAGGGGCAACTAGAATCAGTTCTATTTCTTTGTAAATTTTGACATTCAAAAGTGCCTCTTATGTGCCTATTTGAAATAAATAATTTGACTTTGACTTTGATCTGGCACATTTAAGGGTTCATGAATATTTTCATACTTTGTCGCAATCATGACCAAACTTTAATTACGTGGATAAGTTTGGAAATCGGTCTCTTTTGGGATTTGCTTGGACTTCCTTACTGAAACTTTACGCCGCCCACTTACTAAAGTATTTTAACTTGAATGTCTGTCGTAATATTATTTTTATGAATATATTTTTAGAAATATTGCTTCTCTGTCAAAGTTAAAAATAATTAAGAGATATCTTTGAAGATTTTTTTGATGTATTAAATTATGTTTTGAGTTCCATCACCGTATGCACAAAAGACTTGAAAGTATCATACTGTTTTTGTTTTGGAAAAAATATTTACGGTTTAAGAGATACGAGTACACTGCTTTAAAAAAACATCTTTTGACCATTTTCAAGAAATCTCCGCATTGTCTATAAAACCGGCGCGTATCGGACCACGCACAATGAAGGGTTCCGTAGTTGGGATGAATTTATCATAAGATCGAACTTAACATTGTAGTTGAAAAACATGTTCCCCAATACATTACAATTGCAAATGTAAGTTTGTACGCACAATATTGAGAGATTTACTATGTTATTGTAAGACCATAGACCTCTTATAGGTTTTCCTTTAATCTATAAGTAAAGAACTGTTTTCTGTATTTTTTTCAAAATTCTAAGCTCGGTAGTTTTGGAGATAGGGAGGGTCTGGTCTGAATGGTCAATGTTCATCTTATTAAAACTTATTTAATAAGATGACTAACTTAATTTATGTTAAACTTAAAAAAAAAATCTAACATTTTTCATTTTTCATTCTTATAAGCCCTTTCATTTGTTATGTCAAACCGTACAGTAACAAAACTCTTGTTTTAATTTTCTAGTTTGCCCCCCAAAAGTGACCACCTTTTTTTTTTTGGGTTGGAATCAAATAACTTCTCCCGCTCTGGGTGGAGCGGGAGGGAGTGTCAGACTTTTACTGACTAAAACCCACCGTGTTCCTTCAGATGCCTGTGTGCCAGGGCCACGATATCCCTTTCGGACAGGCTCGTAACCAAGTTCAAAATTAATTGACTTATGTTATACGTCCGTGTTTGCATCACACAAAAAATTCACATGTACCTATATCAAATTTGTACTTAATCGGTCCAGTAGATTCGGAGCAAATTGGCTGTGACAGACGGACAGACAGACACACGAGTGATCCTATAAGAGTTCCGTTTTTTCCTATTGTGGTACGGAACCCTCAAAAGATGAATCATGGAGAGCGACTCTTTCGAATCTTCACGTGACCTATTTGGCAGAGGGCTGGCCTATTTGGCAAAACCCCTGTTGACAGCGATGCGGACGAATGTTTTGATGCCCTATTATTCTGTCCTCCTTTTTTTATATACTTGTTCAATTATTATTATTTATAGACAATTAGCTTTTAAATTATGTAAATACTACCTGCACCCCGCGGTTTCACCCACGTAAGTCTCGATCCCGTGGGAATATCGGGATAAAAAGTAGCCTATGTCTTAATCCAGGGTCAGCTTCCTCCATACAAAATTTTATCGAAATTAGTCTAGCCGTTTAAGCGTGAAGAAGTAACAAACATACACACACACACACTCACAAACTTTCGCTTTTATAATATTAGTGTGATTATCCAGAAATAAAGATTCGTGTTATCATGGAGTTTCTTCAGAGTTTTCTCCATAGAGAAAGATGAATTTGAAGGTTTAATGCATCATCAGTGAATTCAAAGGGCTCATTTTTGTTGCAGTAGGTATTACAACCATAAATACCTTTAATATCTTTGACTAATAACAAACAGACCAACATATCCCAAATTCTAGTTTATTCACATTCACAAATATACCTACAGTGCTATTTAAACACAATGAAACAATTTATCGATGGTTGGCTTGAGCTTTCGTCAACTGTTGTGGAAATTCCTACGAGTATTTGGATTACAAACAGCTGATATTTGTTTCGAACGGAATCTATTCTAGAGTTCCATTCGGATATTGTCAATGTTGATTTTGTATAACTCAAACTCAATCAGCTGTATTAATTGACGTCATTGTGTCACATCAGAAATGTCATTGTAAAAGGTCCTTGTTTGTACAATATGCATATTATTTTCTGTGTGGTTCTTTCGTTAAAAGACCATGTCAGACACCAATCTACATGGTCCTCAAATGATCTGACCAAGATTATATCCGTATTTTATATACATATTGACATTGATTAATTTTATATATGCAATGACATTAATATTTACTTTGTTAAGTATTATATTGTTTTAATTAAGTATTGTAAATGTAGGAACACTATATTGTTTATTTTTTCTCAGTTAGTTTTATTATGGTCTGGCAGTTTGAGTAATTTATGCGGCCTACCCAAATGTCCTTTCTTTGGTATTGTTCGTTGAATCGTGGAGCTCCTTAAGTTCTTAGTTGAGCTGCACGACTACTGACAAATGCGGCTACTGACTGGACAGGTCCCCTCAATCTGTGTGGTTCTTACATCAAAAGATCATTTCAGGCACCAATCTACATGGTCTTCACATGATCTGACCAAGATTATGTCTAGACTTTAAAAGAGACTGTGACCTCTGAGTTTGTTTCGGGCTTTCTTCTCAGAGTTGTCGGATACGAAACGCCGACCTCATCTAGTTTTTTTTTTATATGATTGACGTGTAAAACTGTTTGTACAAACTTACTTACGGAAATAAATCATTTATCATATTAAAATATTTAAAGAAAAATATTTTAAATTAAATTACCCTAATGAAAATAGTAAGTATCTTTTCGCAGTAAATGGATAGTGAGTACCCTGTATACTTGTTAAAGATAGTGGAGCAGAATTTGTATGAAATTATCTACCAATTAATTTGACGTCGAAGCATACTTAAGCTTACTAAGCCTACTTATGCTAAAAATGCAATAAAAAAGATATAATTTAGGTTCCTGTTAGGTCAAGCCCGTCTCGTGGAGGCTGAATAGCTGTTAAATATTTTAATTTGGGCTCAGCGATCTAGTAATATAATTAGGAGCTATATTAAAATAGGTGCTCCGAACCCGCTTTAAAAATCCTTAAAGCCTAGTATTGGGAACAGATAAGTCAGGGAGAAAAACCTATAAATTATTATCATTTCCATACAATTCAGTCTAATTATAACCCGATTTAATTTATTTCTTTGAACTAACTCGTAAATTAAAGCCACCTACGCACAGTTTTCTTGGCGTACGCTTAGGGGCATTATTTATACATGCAAAATGCTAATCGTCTGCCGTTCACAAATGTCCAGGGCCTCAAGTCTGCTATTACAATAGTGTCAGAATGGTCGATCATTGATTTCCTAATTGTTGATTTTGACAAGTTTGCTAATCTACTATTATAATGGCGTCATTATGACTTTCCAATGGTTGGCCACTGACACTACATTGAAAGAAATTGCATATATTGGTAATCTCGTACATAATGACAAATGAATGACATTTCTACTAATGGGTTTTATAATAATGGCAATACGACAATGCCATTATAATAACACAATTATATTACGAGAACATTGACCGACCAATGATCAACCATTATGAATTTACCAGATTACGAACTTTTAGCAAAATGAAAATGGCATGACGATGGGATCGTGTTGGAATGACTGAATTTATAAAAATAGCAGACTTGGCGAGAAAAGTGTCAGATTTCTTGTAGTAGCGTAAACTTAAAGAATAATTTAATGTTTAGGTATGTTCATTAAATTATTCTTTAAATTTACGTTACTACAAGAAAACTCGGAATCGCGCATGATTCGTGTACATACACGAATACGCGATTCCGATGAATCCTTTTGTTAATCCTTGGTAATTAAATTACCGAAATTAAAACAAGCGAACCGGATTTGTTCAAATAACTTGGTAATCCAATCAGGCAATTTCGAATTTATTAGTCAGCTAGCTGCTGCTGCTGCGCGGCTTTATCTAATATAAAGTCGCCTAACGCGTAACTCCTTATAATATCAACTATCTGCCAGTGAAAGTGCCGTCAAAATCGGTCCAGCCGTTTCGGAGATTAGCCGGTACAAACGACAGACAATTTTTTTTTAAATTGTTTTTTTTAATAAGTATCGTATATACTTTCATAAATAAGCATTTAGTAAAAAGCTGTTATTTTAACATTACAAACAGAGGCTCAATTTTATTTATTTGTATAGATTTAAAGTAATAAACTAATAAATATGTAACTCGATCCTGAAGAAAAGCTTGTTGAATATCGTTATAAGGATTCGTATGTTAAGCCTGACTTATCCACAAGACCACTTAGTATACAGACGGACCAACGATGGCTGACGTTTTGGTTGTGATACGAATGTAAAATTGCTTTCTTTTGTTTCTGATTTCACTAATCTATCGACAGCGAGTGCCTTTACATCGAGACTAGTTAATACAATGTCTATCCGAATAAAATCCTACTGTTAATCCAAGGCATACCTACTTACGGCCGAACCCAATAACCTATTTTCAGTGAAAGACAGATCGCTATTGATGATAGACACTATAATTCTATCTATCCTTGGATGGCGTCTCACAATCATTGATAAAGGCTATCTATCTAACAAAAACAATAAATAGGTTTATCTACTTCGCCCTCCCGTGCGTTCCGTTACAACCAACATCACTTTAAAAAACAACATGTGTAATTATTCTTATTATAAAACTTCTTTGTTTCTTACTTCTAAATAAGTTACTGGATTAAGATATAATTCTGTAGAGCCGTATTACAACCTGTTACTGACCTGCAAATTGCAAAAAACGTAATAAAATATGAATTTCGCAGGCCAATGTTGGATTTTTTTTTTTACTTAAAATTCATGTTCGCTTGGTGCTTGCACGGGGGGGTGTTACAAAGGACGCACCGTTTTCGAGATATTTGAATTTCATTTTTTTTATTACTTTAAAAATAAATCATCATCTATCACATCTATGATCATTATTGCATGTACCTACTCAAGAATTAATTTTAGCCTGGCTACTTTACGTTTATCCCTGCAATTCGGGGAATAGACCAATCTGTCATCTTTAGTACTATCCTGTCAAAGAAATCGTATATTGGGACGCATAATTTGGCATTTTCATACAAATAGCTATCCGTTGTAGGCGATACACCCCTCATCAGTAGATAGCGTGGGCCGGTAAGATTCCATAATGTCTCATAGATTATTGGGACGTTAAAACTATCGACAGATAGATCTTTCTATCTCCAGTATGCCAAAACTGGTGATAGATAGGTTATTGGGTTCGGCCGTTAGTGACTAATGGTTTACCGTTTTGTTAGGTGACTGCTGAAAAACGTTAGTGACTATCGAATAGATTACGTTAGTTTTTTTACCTATCGAAATCTATGGTGCTCATATTACGAATTTTAATTCTTACTGTGACCGCTAGGGACGCTGTACAATATTTCATACATATCATTTACGGACACTCTAGCAAGTTTTGGCTGTGTAAACTCATGGTTGAGCTGTACAATTCTTTAACAAGCATCGTGACGCACCGTACGGAGCGACGCGTTCTTACGAGACCATAGTCTTTTTTTTTTTGTTGGTTGGGATATTATCAAATAACTTCTCCCGCTCTGGGCGGAGCGGTGTTAGACTTTTACTGATTAAAACTCACCCGTGTTCCTTCCGTTGCCTGTGTGCCAGGGCCACGATATCCCTTTCGGACAAACTCGCAAGCTGTTATAGCGTCATTGAGTAACAAACGTCCAAACTCACAATCTTCCAAACTTTTAGCCTTTATGAACTTCACTACAGATTGCCAGTGAAAGGTAAAAAACCGGCCAAGTGCGAGTCGGACTCGCGCACGAAGGGTTCCGTACCATTATCTATAAAAACGGCAAAACAATCACGTTTGTTGTATGGGAGCCCCCTTAAATATTTTTTTTTGTTTTAATTTAATTATTTATTCTTAAAGTGAATATATAACTAAATAATCTGTGAATGTTTCAAGCGTCCACTTGTTGCCGTTATCAATATCGAGCAAAAACGAGCAAAAAAATCACGTTTGTTGTATGGGAGCTCCCTTAAATATTTATTTTATTCTGTTTTTTAGTATTTGTTGTTATAGCGGCAACAGAAATACATCATCTGTGAAAATTTCAACTTTCTAACTATCACGGTTCATGAGATACAGCCTGGTGACAGACGGACAGACAGACAGACAGACAGACGGCGGAGCCTTAGTAATAGGGTTCCCGTTTTACCCTTTGGGTACGGAACCCTAAAAAGGGATCCTTACATATTATAAAACAAAATCCTCCCGCAGCGTCTGTCTGTCTGTCTGAAGGGGATAAACTCAAAAAATACTGAACAGATTTTCAAACGGTTTTCACCAATGGACGGGTTAATTCATGAGGAAGGTTTGAATGTATTATTCATTAAAGTTTTTTGTAAACTGGCTGAAATATGACGAATATTGTTGAAGATGTCGGTAAAAATCATAGTGACTGGGTGCTTTACTGGTGTGAGCCGCGTAAATCGGACGAGATACATACAATTTTTATTTACTACAGAATTGTACACCTTGAGAAGTTTAACAAAAAAGTCCAGAATAGCATAATGTCTATCTTCTAAGGATGACCCACAGTAACCATTGTTATCTTTCAGAATTTGATAAAATTTCATTGTGTACTTTGGAAGCTTTTTTTAACCGGTATTAAATTAATTCTTATCCAATAAAATATGTTATTTAAATTGGGCATTTAATTAAGATTAAAATATGCCTTTTCATTTAAATTAATACTTTAAAAGATATCACAGATTCAAAATAATTATGGTTGACGGCGGCGCGGCGCGGCGTAAGGCCTATTCGTTATGCGATCATCGCTTCGCTTCCTTTTAATCCCGGTAGTACGTTCCCGTGCGATATTTTCCGACACCCACACGGGCGAAGCCGCGGGCAAAAGCTAATTAAAGATATAATTTATATGTAAAAACAATTGGGACGACAACAGAATATCTGATTAAACTTTCTTTGACTTGATATTTGACTCACGGAGAGCGTTTTCCCGCGACTGTAACAATCTGAAGTAAATGGAGTATCCACATAAATACTAAAGGTACTAATATTGATCAACCTTTATACACCGTGGCATTTGAATCGTCTTACAACCGCAGCCCACTTCACGTATCCAATGACTACTAATCATTCATAAAAGTAAAAAAATATATTTCGATCATTTGTATAATTTATAAATAAATAAATTATTCAATTATAACGCATGAAGTAGTTTGAAACACCCTGTAATGAGCGCGGTGCGAGCCTTGCGTTCCAAGGGGCGGCGCGGAATGGAAACGGCAAAGAGCTCTACTACTTCTAAAACGTTTTTAGTATAATTTTTTTCTCAATAAGTTTCGAAAGGAGAACATACATTTTGGGCTAAACTATGAAAGCAAAAATAAGTTATATTCCGTTAGAACATGTTATTTTCTTCACTTTTCTGTATGATACCAAAGGAGAATGGCAGAAGTTCAACGCTGGAATTAAACTTTTTTTGTTTCTACAGAAATAAAAGTGGCATGGTTTGATAGGGGGAATATTATGACCAATTATTAAAAAAAAATACCAATTGGGTTAAAGAGAAATCTTAATTTTTGTAAAAGTGGGGTTAAGTGCATCAATGTTAGCACTTTATTAGGTTTTTTTTACATTTGTTACTATTTTAACGCAAAAATGAATGTTTATTGTATGCATAACATATTGCTAATTTATGACTTGAAAAATGATTACTACTTTTTGAAGTTTGTCTAGTTCAATGATTTACCCACTGATCATAAACCTAATGACAGTTTAAGTGTACTCTGTCAGTTGTAATTAAACTCAGTAGTCACAGAAAATTCAGGAGACTTTAGATACTCACTTATCGGAATCTAAGCATATATATTACATTTTATTTTCTAGATTTTTCAGTGAAAACACTATCATATAATATGACAAGGCCAAAAAGCCTTGTATCAATGGCTTTAGAAACAAAGACTGGTCCGCTCTGTGTTAAATCGAGAGATCTTGGCGGGAAAGTGAAGTAACATGTTTAGCAGTTAAGTTTTATTTTCTAAAATTTGTGTTTAGCCGAATATTAATGTGTAATAATAGTGGATTATTAACCATTAAGTGTTCGTGAACGTGCATTAGTGTAGGCAAATGAAACAAAACAGTGCAACATCACTTCAAGTTCTCTCAAGAAGTCCGCGAGAGGTCTCAAGGGGAGTGGGCGGGGATATCATCATCATGCAAATAATATTTATTTTCATCAATATTTAAACACTGCTTCGTCGGTCTAGTGGTCGCAAGCGCTACTGCCGAGTACGAGGTCCTGGGTTCGATTCCCAGGTCGGGCAAAGTGTTATTGGGCTTTTCCTCCAGGAATTTCTCAGTAGCAGGCCGGAGTCTGGATTTGTGCCCGGTTGATGGCAATAGGCTCGCCCCCTATTACATGGGACTTAAACATAACTGGCGAAACGTGGGTGTACTATAGGTACACCTCTGCCTAACCCTTCGGGGATTACAGGCGTGATGTTATGTATGTAATATTTAAACAAAGTTTGTAACTGAATAAAGACTTGGCTAAAAGGTCCCAGCAACCAGGCCATTAAAATATTATTAAAAAAAAAACTGTATTAAATCAAATCCAGTTACTAAATTTAACGAGATTTTGTCCGGACCCATTGTCAATAATAAAGTTAATCTGGCTATTAATACAAAAAAAATAAGCGCTTTTTTTAAAAGTAGCTTTGAATTTTCCAAAATTTGTAATGTCAAAAAATGCAATCTCCTCTGTGAAAAATACTGTTTTCAGTATGTTTTAGTTAAAAGAATAATTACAGTAATAGCTTATGATAGCAATAGGTTTTCTGAATTTCTGTAACTTGAAGGAGAATGATCCTTCAGGTAATAAACGTGTAGGGTCATTCTCCGTCAAGTTACATGAGTTGGAAAAATCACTTTTTCATACTGTATTTGATACGGGCTTTGATTTATAGTAAAACCGGCCAAGTGCGAGTCGGACTCGCGCACGAAGGGTTCCGTACCATTATCTATAAAAATGGCAAAAAATCACGTTTGTTGTATGGGAGCCCCCCTAAATATTTATGTTATTCTGGTTTTTAGTATTTGTTGCTATAGCGGCAACAGAAATACGTCATCTGTGAAAATTTCAACTGTCTAACTATCACGGTTCATGAGATACAGCCTGGTGACAGACGGATAGACAGACAGACGGCGGAGCCTTAGTATTAGGGTTCCCGTTTTACCCTTTGGGTACGGAACCCTAAAAATTAAGAGAAAAACGTATTCTTTCGGATTATAGATTTTTTTTGTTTGTTTGTTTGGACTTTCACATTTAGCTCAAAAATGTATGGATGGAGAATGATCTCCTTTCATTTATTTACTGTGTTGGAAGCCAATTCCTAGGCAAGGTTTTGTCTATGTAAGTCCTGCATGTTAAGAACCACTAACTCCCAAAACACAAGCTTGGCTTAGTTTGGGAGTTGGTAGATCATCTATTATGTGCTGCTGTACAACCATCAAACATCGTAATAAATTGTTCTTCATAGTTTAAGGCTTTGTTGTACAGCGCCAGCAGGTCAAGCTACCCGAAACTTTCCAATTTTCCCAATCAACCTTGAACCTTATGCTGTAGGGATAAAGTTGAAAATCTTTTAAAGAAATATGACAGATTGTAGTAGCTTGGTGTGCTGGCGTCTGTACTTAGAGAGAGATTTTTTTTAAAATTATATTTTATTATACCTGCCTGGTTGGTCTAGTGGTCGCAAGCGCTACTGCTGAGCATGAGGTCCTGGGTTCGATTGCCAGGTCGGGCAAAGTGTTATTGGGTTTTTCCACCAGGAATTTCTCAGTAGCAGCCCGGAGTCTGGATTTGTGCCCGGTTGATGGCAATAGGCTCGCCCCCTATTACATGGGACTTCAACATAACTGGCGAAACGTGGGTGTACCTACTATAGGTATACCTCTGCCTAACCCTTCGGGGATTACAGGCGTGATGTTATGTTATGTTATACCTACTAAATTTGATACTTTAGCCGTCACAACAGACACACCAATTTCGTTCCTAATTTTTAAATAATTGAGTTTGCCAACGAATTTACGAAGCTGCTGTGGAGAATTAAATGGTGTACTAAATGTACCAATACAGCGTATTTCAACGCGCCAAGCAAAATGGTCGCTCGAAACGAATTAGCCGTCATCAAACGACATGACCAAGATGTTACATCCACAGGGCTAATGCTTTAGAAATCGTCGCCATAATTTAGTTAAATCGTTTCCTAACTTGGCAACACGTACAGAGAGTAAAGAACTAAGTTGGCCGTTCGATGAAATATGAGCAACGCCTGACTACGGTAATTTTAAGTTGTTTAACCGGTACCAATAATGTAGCTTTGAGAAATTATTTTTCTGATTTGGGAATAAATGTAACTTGATTGATGTTTAAATGTTGTTAAACTTGTACTTTAGATTTGTGTAACTTCATATTTTACGGATTAAGAAATAAAATTCGTACCTAATATTTATGTCTGGAAGTTACATGAAGGTGACGTTATACATTTTATACCGTTCGTCTTATTCATTGTTTTCGAAAACGCTCGAAATAAATATCATTTGATTTTTATACACCGTGGCATTTTAATCGTCTTACAACGGCGGCCCACTTCATGTATCCAATCACTAATCATTCATGAATGTAAAAAAAATATTTATTAATAACGTTGAAATATTTTTTTTTTTGAATATGACGCATAACGTAGTGCGCGGAGCGCGGTGCGAGCCTTGCGTTCCAAGAGCAATGCGGAATGGAGCGCAAGGCTCGCACCGCGCTCATAACAGGATGTTTCAAACTACATCATGCGTCATAATTAAAAAAAAATATGTTATTAAATATTTTATTACTTTCATGAATGATTAGTAGTCATTGGATACATGAACTGGGCCTCAAGTCTGCTATTACAATAATGTCAGAATGATCGATCATTGATTTCATAATTGTTGATTTTGACAGGTTTGGTAATCTACTATTATAATGGCGTCATTATGACTTTCCAATGGTCGGCCACTGACACTACATTGAAAGAAATTGCAAAGAAAATGATCGACCATTATGAATTTACCAGATTACGAACTTTTAGCAAAATGACAATGGAATGACAATGGGATCGTGTTGGAATGACTGAATTTATAAAAATAGCAGACTTGGGCCCCTGGGCTGCCGTTGTAAGACGATTAAATGCCACGGTGTATATAAATATTATGATGCTACGTAACTAAGTAATGTTTGTATATCACAGTAAGAGTACAAAATTGGATCGTTTAGCTTGTCTGAAATCTTTTCCTCTCGCTTCCTGTGGTAGTGATTCCGTGAAAAGGGACGGAAATGTGTAACAGGAAGTAACTGTTTGAGCATATAATAAGTAAGTCCTTTTTTAATAGCATGGAGTTAGTAAGTACTTTATAATAGCATCAATCAGTGTCAATGAATGAATGAATGTTTATTTATTTAATTAAATAATGCATATTTACAATATTAAGCCTTATAGTAAAATGGTAGGTATATAATAATGGTTCGACCTGAACTAGGATAAACCTGTATCTCAGGTGTCATAAGTGCAAAATTACATTAAAATTTTCTAAAATTGATGGTAGACATAAATAGTGAGTAACTTAACAGACTAATGATAGGACAGTACTTAATTAAAAATAATATTTAACTAAAAACAACCAGTAACTTTTCTGTGTCATCATAAGACAAATTTTGTAACCAAGTTGAAATAACATTTTTGCATTGTACCGTTTTTAATGCAGACATAGACAAAATTGCGTTTACTTTATTATACAAAAATGGGCCTAAGAATATAAAAAATCTATACATTAACGAATGCTTTAATCTATAATTATCCATACAGATATCTTTACGTCTTTTATCAGTGACAACTCTATCATACGGCAATTTAGAGTGCTTTTTTATTAAAGTATTCATAATGAATAACTGCCGCACTGTCAGAACATTGCAAGATTTATATAAAACTTGGGTCGGGAACAGGATAGGCCGGAATGTGGATACTTTCAGAACAGCTCTTTGCGCGCGCTCCAGTGGTAGTAAAATTGTTTTAGCCGCTCCTCCCCATGAAGTAATACAATATGTAATTATCGATTGACACAAAGCATAATATACCTGTTTTATCACCTTAGAGTCAGCAAAAGGCCTAACTTTCTTGAATATGAACATCAACTTACGGACTCTACTGCATAATAGTTCAACGTGATTTTTAAATGTAAGAGTAGCGTCAATAATTACTCCAAGATATTTTATAGTTTTCGTATTAAGGATAGTTGGGCAATTGCATTTAGAGTTAGCAACTGTGTTACATACATGCGCATGAATATCTGGAATGATCATAGATGTCTTTGAGTTGCGTAAAGAAAAGCGTATGTATTTAGTTTTGTCAGCATTTAATGTCAGTAAGTTATGTTGTAACCATCTATTAACTATATTGAAACCTTGCTGTGCACATAACCAAACTTCATGTACTGTATTTGCGGAGAATAGGAGTACGGTATCATCAGCATAAGATATAATTTTCCCCGAATTTAGATTGAGACTGCAGAGGTCATTTATATAAATAAGAAATAAGGTTGGTCCTAATATACTTCCTTGCGGGACTCCAAAATAAGTATTTTTTAGTTCTGAGCTAGTAAAATTACCAATCTTCACACATTGACAGCGGTTGTCTAAATAGTCTGCAAAAATCTTAAGCTGCTTACCTCGTATACCTATTTTCTCGAGCTTGTTCAATAAGATAGGAACAGACACGGTATCAAAAGCTTTTGCAAGGTCAAGAAAAATACTAATAGAATGATTACCTTTGTCTAGTTCTTGAGATATATAATCGGTCATATCTTGCACAGCATCAGTTGTGGATAATTTTGGTCTAAAACCAAATTGATTATCCGAAAGGATGGCTTTAGACTCTAAGTACTTCATTAACCTATTGTTAATTATTTTTTCTAATATTTTAGATGTAGATGAAAGTATTGAAATGGGTCGGTAATTTGAAGGTACTTTTTTGTCACCTGCTTTATGCACTGGGACGACTAAAGCTTTTTTCAGATAGTCGGGAAAAATGCCTTCAGAAAAGCAAATTTGAAAAATATGAATTAACGGCGGAACAAAAATGTGTCTGAAATTCCTTAACACACTATTAGAGATACCGTCCCATCCAACCGCACAGACTTCTTTCAGCCCAAAATAACCCTTTCGACTTCGTCTTTGTCTGTATCCAGTAAAACAAATGAGGTTAGTTGACGATATTGCGATGTTACAATGGCCCTGTTTCCGTGTATGCTGTAATTTTTGTTATAGTTACATTTAATTTGCTCAGCAAGATTTTGACCCACATTAATAAAGTAACTATTAACATGATTTGCTGATGTATGCGGCGAGGCGAGCGTTTGTAATAACTCTGACGATGATTCATGCTGTTTTGATACAAAAGCGAATTTTTTTATATGGCGCCACATTTTTTTGCTGTCGTTTCCTGAATCTTCAATTAAGTTTCTATTATACGTATTTTTCAACTTTTTTAGTAGATTGTTACAGAAATTTCTATATCTTTTATATGATGTTTGTAAAATGGTATTATCTGGAGAGGATTTTGCATGCATGTGAAGTTTATCCTTGTGCTGAATGCACTTTATTAGCCCGGGTGTGATCCATGGTTTTAGGTTATTGTTTTTCTTAGTTAGTTTTATGTGCGAAGTATTATTTACAATAGCACATTGCACTTTATTAATAAAGTATGGCAGCGAAATGTTCACATCATCAGTTTTGTAAACTGGGTCAAAGTCAATATGAAGTAATGCGTCTTCAAGTTTTTTCATATTTATTTTAGTAATGGTATTTGTGCACTTAGATCTAGGGGTTTTTACTTTTAAACTAAGCAGGACTGCTCCATGATCGGAAACTGAAGGATTTGTTACTAGGGTAATGGATGCAAGGTTAGTTTTAAGCAAGGTGTGGTCTAAACAGGACCCACTCAAATGTGTTGGAAGCAAATGGGCCGGAAGCAGTCCCTTGCATGCGCACATGTTAAGGTAGTCTTTAGCAACTCTATCACTGTCTTCTGGGTTAATATCTATGTTCATATCGCCTGTTAGTACTACATTTTTGTATAGAGATAGTTTTTGGAGTGCTCCGTCCAACGACGCTACAAAATTATCAGTATGCTTAAAAGCACAAGGCCTATAAATACATAGGATAGCAGTTTCTAGGCCCACTTTTATCAATAATCTGCTACAATCTTGTATGGCATGTTGGCTTGTTGGCATTGTTGTAGCATGGGAGTGGTGTACTCATGGAATAAGTAAGTACTATACTATACTATAGATTGTAAGTGAGATGTCAGATGTTACAAATCATATGCGACTGCTATAGGCTCACTCGTTTTTAGTTTTCCGTACCTCAAAAGGAAAAAACGGTCCCAAAAACAAACTTAGAGGGTCTTGACAGACTGACAGACAGACGGGACAACGAAGTGATCCTATTAGGGTTCCGTTTTTTCCTTTTGAGGTACGGAACCCTAAAAACACTACAAAGTGAAAAAAAAAAACTCCAATTTCGGAAGTCGGTGGCAAAAAACGAATTTATTAAAGTTATTTTTCACTTTGCCGTGTTTTTTTGGAAGTCGGTTTTTTTTTTGTAAAAAGATTTTTTGCCTTTCGTCCTCAAACAAATATATGAAGCAAAGTGTTTGAACGAATCTTTCTTCAATAACAAAACGCAAATGGTCTATTTGTTACGTCATACATTTTTATTTATAGCTGGTGCTCGTAAAAGTTAAAACCACCAGCTAAGTTTTAAAACTCATTTGTGTGTATTGCGTACAATTTACAGCCATTATTTAAATTGAGTGCCATAATTATACTATTTTAATGGCGTCACGCAAAAAGTATAGCATAAAGTATTTTTTACTAAGTACATTGTTATTTATTATTGTATCCATTTATGTAAAACAATATTATTTGTTTTTATATATCATCACACTTCACACTAATATTATAAAGGCGAAAGTTTGTGAGTGTGTGCGTGTGTGTGTTTGTTACTTCTTCACGCTCAAACGGCTAGACCAATTTTGATAAAATTTTGTATGGAGGTAGCTGACACCCTGGATTAAGACATAGGCTACTTTTTATCCCGATATTCTCACGGGATCGAAACTTACGCGGGTGAAACCGCGGGGCGCAGCTAGTCACACTAATATTATAAAGGCGAAAGTTTGTGAGTGTGTGTGTGTGTGTGTGTGTGTTTGTTACTTCTTCACGCTCAAACGGCTGGACCAATTTTGATAAAATTTTGTATGAAGGTAGCTGACACCCTGGATTAAGACATAGGCTACTTTTTATCCCGATATTCTCACGGGATCAAGTCTTACGCGGGTGAAACCACGGGGCGCAGCATACAACAAACGTGATTTTTTGGCCATTTTTATAGATAATGGTACGGAACCCTTCGTGCGCGAGTCCTACTCGCACTTGGCCGGTTTTTATTTATATAGATTATTTTAGAAGAAAGTTTTCTATCCCAAACTGTCAAAATCGGGGAAAAGTTTTACGTCATGCTTGACGTTGTAGACAATTGTCTAGGGCAGCGTTTCCTAACCTTTTTCAGTTACGGACCCCTAGGAAATCAAGCGCTATTATTAAGGACCCCCTTAACAAAAAAGCAATAAATTTCGAACCATTTATTTTAGTACTACAAATAAAAAAAAAAATATACTTAAAAAAAACTTTTTTTTTTCGTTATTTTTTATTTATAAATTATTCAGTAGTACACTTACATTTTTATACATATAAGTTGGCGCAAACATAAACTCATTAGAGTTTTACCGTGTACCAAAATCATCGACCACACACTAAAATGCGTTAGCATAAAATTCTTATTCTTATGTATAGTGTTGCTTTTTTGAAACTAAATTAGTGATATCCGGGTTTATGTTACTACAAAGTTGTATTCTGAAATCGGAATCCGCCCGCGGCCGGACGTTCACCGTGTCGAGTAACCGTTGCGATTACGAGACTTTTATTTATTATTGTTAAATAGTCCGAGGTGAGACTGCGGACCCCCATACATATTATTATATACTCGCGGACCCCCAGGGGTCCGCGGACCACAGGTTGAGAAACACTGGTTTAGGGTAGTGAAGACTCTTGTCTTCACATTTGATTTGTTATCGCCATGCTAAAGACAGTAGAACACTTTCTACTGTCTACACGGGTTTTTGTCTACTCTTCCGTCGACAAAATGCTTCTCTGCAGAAGCCTATATCCACCAGTGGACTGCGATTGCATGATGATGATGTTCAGAACGCAATGATTGACCCCAAGTTGAGGATTGTATTAATGAATAACTATGCATTTATTTGTTTACTGTTGCTTACATTTTCCTGACGTTGTTTCAAGATTTTTCAATTTATTTCGTACTACCCGCGCCCTGCGGTTTCATCCGCATAAGTCTCGACCCCGTGAGATTATCGGGATATAAAGGATCTTATGTACTAATCCAGTTCATGGTCTACCCATGCGCCAAATTCCGTCCAAATCCGTCTATCCGCTTTAGCGTGAAACCCAAACAAACAAAAAATAAACTCTCAAAGAATCCTAACCTAAATAATAGGATAGGATTCTTTAATCCCAAACAAAAACCAAAGATGTAAACAAACGTGGGTTACTTTCACGCAAGTTTAAAATATTTATTTTTAATAAACGAATACTTGAACACAACTTGTCTGTGTGGTGCCGGTCGTAAAGAATAGCACCACCCTATTTCTTCCCGTGGGTGTCGTAAAAGGCGATTAAGGGACTTACTAGAGAATGGGCAGCAGCGTTCTCTATGCATTATAACACCATACTGCGATCGCCAACCCGCAAGCGCTAAGCGTGGCTATTATGACAAACCCGGGGTTTTTGGGGGACCTGCCAGGGTTACGAGTCTGTCCGAAAGGGATATCGTGGCCCTGGCACACAGGCATTTGAAGGAACACGGGTGGGTTTTAGTCAGTAAAAGTCTGACACTCCGTCCCGCTCCACCCAGAGCGGAAGAAGTTATTTGATAATTTCCCACCCAAAAAAAAGGGGTTTGGGGGGGCCAGTGTCCAGCAGTGGAAGTCTTTCGGCTGAAATGATGAATGATGATGATGACTTGAACACACAAACCAAAGCGAGAATATATTCTGTGGATATATACGTAAATCATGTCTATTGTATTGACAATACAAACAACGCGCGGTTTTCGTTGGGAAACCGCGGGTTGTTTGTTGTGCCGCCACAAACCAGACAAGCGGGAATTTAATCTACTGAAGAGCTTTCTTCAATGGACGTTATTTCGTAAACAGTGTCAGCATTCTTTGAGAACTTTGATTTATTTGTTTCTCTGCTGTCTACGTTGCTTTACTTCAAAGCCTCTAGTTCGTGATAAATTGACTGGTGCAAATGTCAAACTCCAAATTGAAAAAAAAATCGAATAACAATCATTTGGAACGTCAAATTAGTCTCTGGGATTGAACCGTTTCCGTACGTGTATATATGTGATGTTGACGATTTCTGAAAAACTGTGCTATTTAGAGACATCGTTTTATTTTTCCTGTAATCTTTACATAGAATAATTTCAGATTTTATTCTATGCAAACTTCGGAGATAATGTGGTGGTGTGTGGTCGATGATTTTCGTACACGATAACTGATTTTTTTTACATTTTTCATCAAAAGTCAAAAAATAAGATGCCTAAAAAAAATGTTTGAGAATGTGCAAACAACGCTCAGTCATATGATACCCCCACATGCCCTAGTAGACTCCATTCGAATTTTTAAGACCTCCTTTCAGGCCCTGTTGCAAAAAAGTTTTTTTTTAAATTCCTTTCTTGTTTGCAAAATAGTTGGGTAAACGACAGACAGACTTAGTCTCACCATAAGGGTTCCTTTTCACTATTTTGGTACGGAACCCTAAAAAGGGGAAAGACCTCATTGGTCATCACGTATAGCTAGCTACTAGAGAAATACTGCTTATGTGTAGAATTATTGTAGATCAAAAGGATACGCCATGTTGTCACTCACTGCAGATATTCATTTAAAAATAAAGCAAACATTTCGTAACTATTGTGTAACAATTCAGTTTTAAAACCGGCCAAGTGCGAGTCGGACTCGCGCACGAAGGGTTCCGTACCATTATCTATAAAAATGGCAAATAAACACGTTTGTTGTATGGGAGCCCCCCTTATATATTTGTTTTATTTTAATTTAATTATTTATTTTTAAAGTGAATATATAACTAAATATTCTGTTAATATTACAAGCGTCTACATGTTGCTGTTATCAATATCGAGTAAAAAAATCACGTTTGTTGTATGGGAGCCCCCTTAAATATTTATTTTATTCTGTTTTTTAGTATTTGTTGTTATAGCGGCAACAGAAATACATCATCTGTGAAAATTTCAACTGTCTAGCTATCACGGTTCATGAGATACAGCTTGGTGACAGACGGACAGATAGACAGACAGACGGCGGCTCTAAAAAAAGTAGATATACGTAAATACTGAAAAAAAAAAAATATGTGGTCCATGAAATTTTTTTAGGCTTCCATTAGTTTCGACGTCTCAATACTTGCATTTGAGCTTCTGGTAAAAGACCATATTATTATTATACCCTATTTTAATGGAGCTATGGTCGTAAAACCTTTGCATAAAAGATGTTATCACTGGCTCGCACCATTTTCCAAACAAATATTAAAACACATTAACCAAATACATTCGAGATCTTTTCTCTTTTGTTGTAAGTAATATATAGGCATCATTAGATCACTTTTTATAGCGCTACAGAAAATTAAATCGTGTACAAAAATTTACACGTATTCGGCTTTATCGGCAGTGTCGTATCGTTTTTATTGTTAAAGAGTACGTTCTAAATAAATTGGTTTTACGTGAATGTTGCAATGGTAGTAATAAATCATGTTTAAAAAATGTGAAACATTTTTCTCTGTTTTGTCATTATCATATTGAAAAGATCAACTTTTTATAAAGGTTGACTTAATAAATAACCCTTTTTACGACCTTTTATTAGTAAAATGTAGGTATTTTTTTACAATAATCGATATTGTACAAAATGTACCTAGACTTGGTGTATAGTCACCATAAAAAAGAACTGGGGGCCTAAAATGGACGCTTTGGCAGAATCATAATAAGATCTGCGTACAATTCATACATCCCGCAATTCATCTGTTTGACAGCTGCTATTTGACATTAGACTTCAATATAGCAATTCAACATTAATGCTAGCTCCCAAATGCTCACTATCATAATACGTTCTCACTGAGTTCACGTCATGCTAACAGAATACCTAATATGTATTTCAACGTGCCAACACGTCTTGAATAATGTACAGTCAACAATAACAGAGAGAGAGTATTAGAGTAGAGCGGGCTGTAATCTACCACCCGGGCCCAGTGAGGGTTGGTAGATGTCTCATGTCTTAAAAATATTGGTTCTAGGAGATGGCCGGTCTCCTCACGATGTTCTCCTTCACCGTTTTGAGAGCAGTGGTGATGAAATAATTTACACAAAGTAAATCGCCTGACAGAGTTCGAACCTACGACCTACAACTAGTAACTCGCAACTCGTAAGTTGCGGACCTTACCACTGGGCCACCCACAGATTTAGAGTAGGCTAAATGTGTTGTTGACGTATGGAAAAAGTTGAAAAACAAAATTTCAACTTAAAAAGTCTGATAAAAAAAATGTGCCAGTTTTTTAATATTATTTTTATCCTTATTATCAATTGGCGATTCTAGATACTGAATCTAGTCTTAACTGAATACCCCACTACTGGGCCCTTTTTGCGTGGATGCCCACAAGTACCTATTATCTACGCAATTTAAATAATAGGTAATTATTGTTCACGTCATGCAAAGCTGTTTATTGTTCTTCTGCATATCAAACTGTTTTCGTTTACCGTACAAGTGACTTGCAGTGCAAGGGACCAGGGCCTCAAGTCTGCTATTACAATAGTGTCAGAATGGTCGATCATTTATTTCATAATTGTTGATTTTGACAAGTTTGGTAATCTACTATTATAATGGCGTCATTATGGCTTTTCAATGGTCGGCCACTGACACTACATTGAAAGAAATTGCATATATTGGTAATCTCGTACATAATGACAAATTAACAACATTTCTACTAATGGGTTTTATAATAATGGCAATACGACAATGCCATTATAATAACACAATTATATTACGATAACATTGACCGACCAATGATCAACCATTATGAATTTACCAGATTACGAACTTTTAGCAAAATGACAATGGCATGACAATGAGATCGTGTGGGAATGACTGAATATATAAAAAACTTTTTACAAAAAAAAAAACAACCGACTTCCAAAAAAACACTACAAAGTGAAAAATAACTTTAATTTCGGAATTCGGTGGCAAAAAACTAAAATACCGATCCAAAGCCACCGACTTCCGAAATTAAAGTTAGTTTTCACTTTGTAGTGTTTTTTTGGAAGTCAGTTGTTTTTTTTTTTGTAAAAAGTTTTTTATTTTTCACTTTTTAGTGGGTCAGTTTGTAATTTATCCAATGTACAATAGCCTAATGTCAAATGCTCATCTCCTATTACAAAATATTGCTTTTCCCGATGCAGGGGCGTTAATTGTTGAGGAGTTCTCCTGGTAAGAACCAGGAGAACTGATGGTGGCATAAGTTGCTTAGCAACCATATTAAAGTGCCTAATCGAATCGCAACGGTGAAATACTTAGTATTAAGTAGTTCCGGTGGCCATCTGTGGTCTTCATCATCAGTTCCACTTCACCGAATGGTGCTTTTCGAGTGAAAATGCACAAGTTACTATAAAAAATACTCAAATCGCTATAGGTATGCCTATAAAATTTGAGGATTTCCCTCGATTTCTATGGGATCCCCTCATCAGATTCTGATTTGATTGCAATGGGACCACCTCGGAGCATACCCTTTCAAACAAAAAAAGAATTTTCAAAATCCGTCTACAATTGACGGAGTAATCGTTGAACATACATAAAAAAAAAAAAAAACAAACATACAGCCGAACATATAATCTCCTCCTTTTTGGAAGTTGGTTAAAAATAAACTATGGTGTTGGGTTTCCCTTGTTTATGTTTTTAGCCTATGGGCCTTAGTGGCCTGAAAACAAAACAATTATTATATTACAAAGATATTCCAATAATTGGGTCAAGGATATATATTCTATTACCATGTTCCATCTGTTTTCCCTGTTTGCACTGTAATATTATGCGCCGTTCAAGTATTTTCTTGCTCCATTAGGGTCACGAAGATTACGATGATCAAATACTGTTATCACTTTGTCTGGTCCGAGACAGTTACGCGTTATCTACAAAGGAATAACGAGGGTAGATGCATAATATATAACGATACGCTTGAACTAACTTTGTATAATTCAGAAGGAAATTACAGCTTCCAAAATAACAGCTATGGAAGAAAAGGACTTTGTAAAGCACAGATAATTATATACGCTTTACAATTGCTGTTGAAAACGAGGAAAAAATCACATTTCGCTACATTAGAATTGAATTACAAAAAAACAGGACCCTTCATTGTGCGTGTCGGACCATGCACAATGAAGGTTTCCGAAGGCACGGTCAATTTTCCAACTGAAAATTTAAGTTTCTAATCGCAAAAAATGTTTTTTAGGGTTCCGTACCTCAAAAGGAAAAAACGGAACCCTTATAGGATCACTTGGTTGTCCGTCTGTCTGTCTGTCAGTCTGTCAAGACCATTTTTCTCAGGAACTCGTAGAGGTATCAAGTTGAAATTAATAAATCAACTAAATACATAAACTAACTAAAAAAATCAAACTTCCAAGTCAACGCAATAAAAAAAGGATAATAATTTTCCAGGCGACTAATAACTTAAAGGGCGACTAACTGTTTGCTACTAAAATAATAACTTGGCGACTAATAACTTAAAGGGCGACTAACTATTTGCTACTAAAATAATAACTTGGCCGCGATTAAATATTATTTCTTAATCGCTGCAAAGTCATCTACTGTTATTGAATCATTTGGGTTAGGTTAGGTTAGAACAGTAACCATTAACAAGCGAAGGCGAGCGAGCGAAGCGAGCGTGCCGCGGCAGCGGCCGCCGAGCGCCAGATCCCCTCTATTGTTGGTAAATTCAGTTACCAAAACAAAAATTCGATGCCAGTTTAAATTAAAATAAAGCTAAAAACTGATTATTGAGCTGCTACTTTCTACTTAAAATAATACTTCGCTGTAGCTGCCAACCTATTATTTTTGCTACCGGCTTTAATTATTTTTTAATCCCAAATTCAGATTAATTTGTCGCCGTGTTAAATACATGCCATAAAAAATACGGCGATATAAGCGACATTATTGCGACATACTTCCATACTCGCAAATAAATCAAAACCTATAGGGTACTTCCCGTTGACCTAGAATCATGAAATTTGGGCAGAAGCAAGGTCTCATAGCACAAGTAAAGGAAAAAGTCCGAAAATTGTTAATTTGTCGTTTTATCACATAAAAAAAATCATTTTTTGCGATTACAACTTAAATTTTCAGTTGGAAAATTGACCGTGGCGTATATCGATGTATGGGAGAACATGTTTTTCAACTACAGTGTTAAGTTTGTTTAAGGGATAAATTCACCCTAACTACGGAACCCTTCATTGTGCGTGGTCCGACACGCAGTGGTTTTTTTATGTGATAAAACTACAAATTTACAATTTTCGGACTTTTTCCTTTACTTGTGCTGTGAGACCTTGTAAAATGATAATTGGACAAAGTTACGTTCATCGATTCTATTACCATTCGATTTAATAAATATTCCACTCTTCGATGTTTTAGATATTTGTAAAGAATAGTTATATAAGATACTACTGATACTAGTGCAGTAAGTTGGTTTTTACAAACGAGTAGACTAATGTCACGAGTTTGTAAATACCAATTTCCGCACGTGTGCATCGTTTTTCAACACATTTGCGAGAAAACAGTACGATGGCTAATGAAACAAGCCATCAAAACATTTTCAGAGAATGATTGAGCATTTCTTCGAGTCTTCCATGATATAAAATTATTGTAAATCATTATAAGCACTCTCGCGATTTGGCGGCAAGACCCCATTTTCTGCAGTTTGCAAATTTTATGGAAAAAAAAACCGTAAAGGATACGCACGGCGCTATACAACGGAGCATGCGCTAAAACAGGTACTTAGGTGAGAGTACCTAACTATTTTACCGAACATTCCGTTGTAGGGTGCGTAATTTTTAACCTTCGAACAATGCATCAGGCTTCGTAATAGTTATTTATGATATTAGGGCGGTAAGTTGGTTTTTACAAACGAGTAGATGAATGTAAGCCCGAGATGAAGTCGATGGCTTACCATAGTCACGAGTTTGTAAATACCAATTTCCGCGCGTGTGTCATACAACGTTTTTCAACACATTTGCGAGAAAACTACAATAAGTAATAAAATAAGCCATCACAACATTTTAAGAGAATGATTGAGTATTTCTTCGAGTCTTCCATGATATAAAATTGTTGTAAATCATTAAATAGCATTCACGATTTTGGTGGCTCATTCAAGAATCAGGTGCAGTAGATTCCATATTAATATCGGATTCCTCGCTTGAACTCATATTATTATTTTGTAAATATCAGTCGGAAAGTCGCAACAGTCTTTGACATTTCTAATAAGAAAATGGCGCGAATTTGCAAATGGCGTCACGAGCGCGTGGTGAAAATTAGTACTACATCTTTCGTCTCATTTTCTCTTTAATAATAAAGTGAGATAAACGTATTGAGCAAAAGCGCTTCCAAGGAGGTTCGATCATTTAGCTTATTTTTATTCTCGTAATTTGAAACTCCTTGGTGGAATTCTTATATATTTTCTATGGTAATTAAAAAAAAACCGTAAAGGATACGCACGGCGCTATACAAGGAAGGGGGCGGTAAAACATGTACTTAGGTGAGAGTACCTATTTTACCGCCCGTTCCGTTGTATGGTGCGTAATTTTTAACTTTGGAACAATGTATACAGGCTTCGTAAATGCATTTTTGAGCAAATGTGTTGAAAATGTATTTTTTGAGCAAATGTGTTGAAAAATATATTTATCGTTATCTAATCGCGTTCCGCGTAGATATTAAGACTTTTTACTCATTAAAACTAAAGAGTTAATATGTAAACGTACCGATGTCAACTAGAAAAAGGTAACGTGGCAACCAAGGAGGTAACTTATCAAAGGTTTTATTTAAATTTCGAACTGGCTTGCAAATAGAAAACTGTTTATTGAAAAAAAAAACCAATGAATACATTGGCGCGTGAAAAATTATCGTTGTTCGTCATTGAATCTGGAATTTATAAATAATTTACTTAATTTGAATTTCCGCGCATTTATTTATTTATTATTTATTTATTTAACCATTTATGTACACACATATATAAACATACAAGAAGAAAGGAACAGAAAAATACGTACAAAGGTGATGCGCATTATTTGAGAAAAGAAGCGCCTGGCTTGCGCCTTGGCCGCAACCAGGCATTGATGGACTCACGTCAATTTCACGTTCGTCCATCAATGCCACTTTATTGCAGGCCGCTGCAGTAATGTACTATTTCTTAAACATACTTGGAAATTAGAGCATTATTTTGACAACCTTCTTCGAGATAAATCGAAATTGCTGTACTGGCCAAATACATGCGAGCAGTGGCAACCAAAAGTTGTATGAAAATCCATATCTGTCGTGGTTTATCGGCCAAATAAATTGCGCGTCATTTGACGGCACGGTTGGCGCAGTGGTTAAGTAATTGACTGCTGCGCTGCGTGCCACGGGTTCGATTCCCACGGAACAAATATTTGTATGAATATTTGTATAAGTAGTTGTTCCGGGTCTGGGCTGTTTGCGTATGTGAGTTTAAATGTTTGTAAACGCACCCACGATACAGGAGAAATTCCTAGTGTGGGACAATGGACACTAGGAATTTCTCCGTTCGTTTTTAGAGTTTCGTAGTTAACAAGGGAACCCTTATAGCTTTGCCATGTCCGTCCGTCTGACCCGGACTTAGGTCAAAGACTCTTAGTACTAGAAAGCTGTAATTTGACATATTAATCACGCTGACAAAGTGGTAAAATATTTTTTTTATATAAGATAGGCCGTTAAAAAATATTGAGGGTCTGTGAATACGTTTGCGTAATATCAAGCTTTAAAGTGCAAATTTTTATTTGATCCAAGTGTATGCCAGGTAAATGGTTATTTTTGGATATGTGAAAAAAATCATGGCAGTAGTATACCTACAATCATCTATCTGCCTAGCCTTTTCCCAACTGTGTTGGGGTCGGCTTCCAGTCTAACCGGATGCAGCTGAATACCAGTATTTTACATGGAGCGACTGCCTATCTGACCTCCACAACCCAGTAATTGGGTAATACGATACCCCTTGGTAAGACTGGTTGTCAGACTTTCGGGCTTCTGACGACCCGTAACGACTGTCAAAGATCCACGAATGACAGCCGGGACCAATGGCTTAACGTGCTTTCCGAGGCACGGAGGAGTCTCGGTATGTAAAGATGGTCACCCATCTACGGACCAACCTTGGCAAGCGTAGCTTAACCTGATAGATCGACCCGTGCGGCGGTTATTACTTAGCCACGAGCTCCTCCGCGAGTCAGTATACCTACAATCATATCGAAATAAAAAGGGTAACTATCACAGCTAAGTAGGCTTACGTAGGTATATTATTTTTGTTACAAAACTAACTATACTCCGTTGGTTTAGTTAGTTAAATAAAGGTAAACAAAAAAAACCACGTGACGAGAGAGCTGTCAAGTAACCGACTAAACGTAATACCTGGCACTTCAGTAGTCATGCTACGTCACAGTCGTACTCTTCAATTTAGCAAAGTTTTATTTCGTTGACGTTTAGAGATCCTGTCTTTTTGGGCTCTTTACAATATACAGATTACAAAATATTATAGTATTATTATAAATCTATCAAAAAAAATGTGCTCAAGCAATTACATCTACGAAGACAAGTTTAAGAATAAATGATAAAGCTTAACATACAGTAATAAAGAGGAAACTATCGTAAAAATCAAAAATAAATTTAAATTGGTTAAAAGTACAACATATTTTTAATCAAGAAGTGTCAACTGTAAAGATCCTTTTTATGATTTGTTTACATTTATTTAAGTACCTAAACCAATGGAGTATAGACACAAACCTGTGGGAATCAATTGTTTTCTTCTTCATGCTAATTGAAATAAACCCTATCCCCCTTATTACAAAACAAGGTTTATCTTCAGACCCAGGTTTAAAACATGGAGCCATTATGGAATTTCGAACTTTATTCCGACTATGGTAAAGTTCCTAAACACAAAACTGACAACTTAGTACCGAACTAAGTTTTCAGTTTTGTATAAAGAACGGTATTTCAATCACTGTTACGTTCTTATTACAAAAACTGGCTGCATGGTTTAAGCCATGTCAAAATATAAATCTTGTTTTGTAATAAGGCGGCATACGTTTGTAGCTGTTTATGGCTGGAATACACTTGCTATTTATTTATTAATAGGTTAGACTCCAATTGTTTACACATTTCCTTTCATTAAAAAGTACACGCCATACATTTATAAGTGCAACAATTACTTACAATCTAAATATATGTATAATGCATGTGGTGTTAGCCACATGCATTATACATATATTTAGATTGAAAAAAAAAAAACAATGAATAAACAAAGCATAAATCTAGCAATTTAAAACAAACATCAATAATCGAATTAAATTAATTTAAATAATAATAAATAAAAAGTATATATTATTTAAAAAAAAAGAATCATTAATTAGATTGGTAATGTATGTAGTGACAGATATAAATAAATCAAATTAAACTAAGATTAAATATTTGGTTTAAGTACATTAGATAACAATTAAAAATAAAATTACAATTCAGATTATTAGTTGTGCGAATAGTATTTAATAATTAATTTATAAAGTTTCCCCATGCTATCGTGGTGTACGTCGATCAAGTCACTACAGCTGTTTAGGATTTTGCACATTCGCGGAATAGGTGAGTTAGCACCTAGGACAGTTTTACGCAACGGCGGGTGGAGCGGAGTGATGGGTTTTCGAGGACAGCGGGCCGGGGCACGAAACTTGATGAGACTTAGTAACTGTGGACTGTCAAATTGCTTTCTGAGGAGTTTGTACAGAAACAGGACATCCATAACTTCTCATCGAGTCGATAACGAAAGCATCTTGAAAGTTTGCACACAAGAGACATAGGAGAGCATCTGTTTGCTTTTCGCTTTGCAAAAAGCAAGGTGCCATAGAAATCGTTTCTGGACCCGTTCTAAGAGCAGTTTGTGAGTGGCGTAATGTGGTCTCCATACAACGCTACAATATTCTAGTAGGCTTCGTACAAGGCTATTATACAACAATATTTTTGTGCTGACCTGTTTAAACCCCTTATTTAATAGCATGCTGGTTTGCTAATAGGTAATTAGCACGCTTATTTATAGCATGTTATTTTTGTGTGCAAAATATTCATACGCTTTTTGTAAACACATGCACATTGTGTGCTATATAGGTAGCTGCATCTGCTTGAAATTAGCATACTTTTACTGAGCTACGACATAGCATGTGTAGTCCAGGCTTACTAATTTAGTTTGTGAATAATCTTTCGCCCATAATAGCTCAGTAATCCGCAGTTTGATCTTTGTTCTTAGGTAGTCAGGAAAAGCGATAAAAAGGCTTTCCATAGATATGAGCTTCACTTAAGTCTCTGTCTGTGATAAAACGTTCAGTGGAAATAGGCAGCTTCAAAAGTTCAGATAAGTTTGCCAAATTCTAATACAAAGAAAGATGGAAGCTCGCTTCTAACTTGATCTATTAAGTGTCAGATAAAGTTATCTCAGGCATAAAGCAATAACATAAAGTTATGAAAAGCTTTCAAAAAAAGAAAAATATGACGTTTAAGTAAACTTTGATGAGACCAAAATTTTGGCACAAAAATTATCTGGCCCATGCTTTTACCTCAGTAATAAAATTATAATCTCCACACTGATACATTTCTTCGTAAAAATACGCTAAAGCTGCAATATTTATCAAGTATCCCGGGTCCAAACTTGTTAAAACCCAAGTCCTAAATTTATTAAGTACACATATACAAATAAACTTTCCAACTGTTTTCAAATTCTCATACATTAGCCATTTTCGAATAAATCGACTCTTACCTGTTTGTAATTCGTACAAATAAAATTTACTAGCCGAAATCCTTAGGATTTAACAGCTTAGCACTTAATGTTAGCAACTTTAGTAGAATATTATTACAAAATGTGCCCTATTTGTTTGAGAATGGGATTTACAATGCATTTGTACTGGTATAAAGTAATTTGCCGGCTGAAGCAGTTGCAACTGCTCGAGCGGTTTCGTGTATGTGTGTACGTAGACGACTGAAGTTCACTATGCCGTCGCACGGTGGGCTGGAAATCGGCTTTCATAGACTTAGGGATTTCAATATGCAAGTGCTTGATTTTTTGCCGGATATCGCTTCTATTAGTCATTACTATGTACAAAAATGACACCCGAGTTAATTCTGCCCAAAAACGAAGGAAATATAATTTTTTTACGAAAAATTTGTATGAAGCTAGTATGAAAAATCGAATTATCTCCTAAACGGCTTGTTTAACCGTACTATCCTTGGAGGTAGTCATAGTGCTAATTATTTATGATTTTTTGGTTGCCGATTTGACGAAAAATTGAATGCCGTTTTTTTTTAAAAATCGTCAAAATATTTTTATTTATTTTTACATGTAAAACGATCCCTTTTAGTGTCCAAGTTAAAAAGTTCGTTATTAACCCAAATATTAAGAACACACAAAACAAGAAAAATTAAATAAAACATTTGCTATTTTTTGACACATTTTTATTAATTTAAATAAAAAAAAGATTATCAAACTCTTATTTAAGTAACATATAAAGTTATATTATATACAAAATAATTTAATTTAAGGAATTAATACTAAGTATTTGTTAGGGGTAGTGCTGCAGGAACTATCGTGTTTTCGCAACAAAGACACAGGCGAACTTTGAATAACGTTTATTGCGTTTTAAAAAAGGGAACAAGATAGCCGCGTGCGCAAAATTTACAAAAATGGGCGTGCGCATTGATTCGCGTTCGGTGGCAGACTGGCGGGGGGTCCACAATGTGACAAGCATGTCAGCGTGTCCCGCCTTTTACTTAAACTAGTGATGCACTGATGCTACTTATTAACTATTCATATAGATGAATACAATTTTTAAAATCTATTGAGCGCGTCGCTAACATTCCCCACCCTAGTGCTGACACAGCACTCATCCACCAGAGTGATAGGAGCGACGCGTGCCGCGGAGCGGCGCCAGGTACGGGAGCCCACCTTCACTTCCACGAGTCTGATACGACCGTCCTTACCTGGGAACACCTCAGTGATTAGTCCCTTTGGCCACGAATTGCGGGGAGAGTTCGGGTCCACAACCAATACGAGGTCACCCACTCGTAGCGGTGGCTGCTCTGCTTTCCACTTTCGCCTAGGCAGAAGGTCAGGTAAAATTTCCTTTACCCACCTGTGCCAGAACATGTCAGCCAATCGTTGACTTGTACGCCAATGCCTGCGTAAGTACAGGTCAGAACTGTCAAACGCTCCGACTACAGGTGAGTTCGACGACATACCCAGCAAAAGGTGGTTGGGTGTGAGGGATTCTACGCCCTCCGGGTCTACAGAAACGTGCATCAAGGGACGACTGTTCACTATATTTTCGATTTCTGCTAGAAGCGTGCTCAACACTTCATCCCTTGGTGCCCGTTCGAGCAAAATAACTTTAAGCGACGACTTGACGCTGCGAATCAGTCGCTCCCATGCCCCACCCCAATGGGGACTGGCTGGAGGGATGAAGGTCCAGTCCATCCCATTGTTGACACCCACGTCTTTCAGCACTTCTTGATCCAGGTCCTGCATTGACCGTTGGAGTTCCTTTTCAGCACCTTTTAGATTTGTGCCATTGTCAGAGTACAAGTGACGTGGCCAACCACGCCTCGCTGCCATCCGACGCAGTGCCATGACCAACGAGTCCGTCGTGAGAGAAGTAACAGTCTCAAGGTGAATAGCACGCAACGTTAAGCAGGTAAAAAGAACACCGTACCTTTTTTCTCTGCGTCTGCCGACCGTTACCTCCATCGGCCCAAACAAATCCAGCCCACAGTGAGAGAAGGGTCGCTGATGATGTGCCACACGAGAGTGAGGTAAGTCACCCATGCGAGGAACTAGCGGCCTGCACTTCTTGATGCGGCACAGCATGCATTGCGACACTACAGTCTTCACGGTAGGTCTAAGTCTCACTAACCAATATTTTTGCTACTACTGTTTCCTGATTTCCATGAGCCGCCTTCACGTGGTAGTGCCGAACAATCAGCCGAGCCACAGGGTGCCGGCCGTCCAATATTACAGGCCTCTTTACCTCCATGGCGACAACTACAGCAGCATCGATCCGACCACCCACGCGAAGCAAGCCATGCTCGTCTAAATACGGTGAGAGGGTAAGTAGCCGACTATTTTTAGATAACGCGTTACCATTGCTAATCGCAGCTAAATCCTCAGCAAACGACTCCCCTTGTGCGTGTTTTAATAGCTGCCGCTCTGCACGTTCCATCATCTGCACACTATAGCCGTTGCCAGGAAGACCTTTTAACCTTTCAACAAATTTGAAAACAGCGGCTGACGCCCGTAGAAGGCGCAGCCAAGAAGAAAATCGAACCGGATCTGGAACCGGTGAATAAGCTGAGTGTTCCTGAACAACAGCTGTTACCTCCTCGCATGTTGCGTTCATTTCTGGTTGGATGATATCCCTAGGCCATGACGCGTCATCGAAGCGCAGGAAAGTTGGACCGGCTAGCCATTCAGAATACAAAGTAGGATTGAAAGTTTCCCGTGTCGCTAAGTCAGCTACATTAAGCTTCGTAGGAACGTATCGCCATTCGTCAATACGAGTCAATTCGTCGATCTCCCCAAGACGGTTCGCTTCGAACGCTTTATAGGTACATGTATTGTTACGAATCCAATGGAGAACCGTAGTGGAGTCGCACCAAAAGAATCGACGTACTGGAGATAATCTATGTTCCTTACCAATAGTGTTAGCTAGCCTTGCCGCTAACAATGCCGCTTGAAGCTCGTACCTAGGTACTGTCATAGGTTTCACAGGTACCACTCTGCATTTACTCGCAATAAAAGAAACACGTATTTTACCTTGCGCTTCCCACCGCCAATATGCTACCGTACATAGCGCTTTAGTGGATGCGTCACTAAATACGTGAAGATGTAAGTTATTATAAACAGACTCGCTTGTAGCCGAACTCGTAGCATTGCTATCGGCCGCTACGCTTTCGTAGCCCGTAGCACTAGGCTGCGTAGCACTGTGAGATGCGAGCCGCGCTTGTGGCGGCACGACAGTGGGGCCTTCCATCTCGCTCGCGCTCGTTAACGTCGTAGCGCATGCAGACATCGCGTGGCACCTTGGAATGCGAAGTGTTCTGATAACGTTAATTAGGTCAATCCATTTCACCCACCTTTCGTAAACGTCATCAGGAACATTATCGTCCCATCCAATATTCAGGCGCCAGGTATCCTGAAACAGGATTTTACCCTGAATAGTGAAGGGGGCGAGAAATCCCAAGACATTGAAAATAGACATAATGACCCTTAGCATAATCCTTTTTGTGGGTCGTTCGTTGCCCTGAGTGATATCTTTTGGGAAGCGCTTTAGTGAAACGTCAAACCCAAGCATATCATCTCCAGGAAACCAAATAAGTCCCAGTGTTCGCTCACCTCCATATTGCTGACCGACTTTGAACTTTACTGCAGCAGAACCTAAGGTCTCCTTTGGTATGCTGTTTAAAACCGCGACGCTGTTGCTCGTCCAGTTTCGAATGTCAAACCCACCGGCCCTGTGAATGTCACTGATATTACTCACCATATCAATAGCCGTATTTTCGTCCGGCAAACTATCTATGTAGTCATCCATGTAATGTGAATGGTAAATAGCATCGACTGCGGTCGGCAAAGATGTCTCATAGCGGCGTGCGTTTTTGTTTTTGATGAATTGAGCTACAAATGGTGAACAATTACCGCCAAAAATTAAGGATGTCATCAGTCATTAAAGCAGGAACCATCTACCTTACCTGCAGCGTCGAAGACCAGCCGAAGCTTACTTTTGTTTGGATTGTCAACACCGAAGTGAGGTAAGTACCATGTATTCGATGTGACGTCATTTACCACCAGTTCCCGCGCGTAATCATTTTCTAACAAACGACGAACGCGCTCCTCATACCTTTTTGCAAAACCTGTATCCTTTCCCATTTTCCTTTCGATACCTTTCAACCTTCTTAGTGCGTTGGGGTACGAGCATGGCATCGTGTGACCTGGGTCCTTCCAAGGTAAGCTAACATGCCAGCGTCCATCAACGAGCACCGCTGATCGCTCCAGCTGATCGATGGCGCGCAAATCGTCAACATTCTGGCGCGGCTTACCTGACACACCCATTGTATCCAATGCAAACGAACGTCTAACCTCATCATGGATGTCTTGAAGTAGACTATCATGCGATGAAATGTCACTTACCTCTTCGTTCTCCAAGATGATCAGGGCGGCCTCAGCGCAGGTGGAGCGAGCGCTGGTGGCGGCCCGGACGGCGGCGCCACTCCACGCCACGCGCACCCTACCATGTACACACCAACCTAGGGAGGTAAGCGTAGCAGACGGCTCATACCGATTCCACTACATTCTGCACTTTCACAGAAAACGCGACGATATCTTTATGATATTCCTGTTGTAGGGACTGAAGCTTCTTTATGTCTTGCAGTATTCTGGAAATAATGCAGTCGGGGTTACCAAACCGTAGCTCCAATGTCGATATCACTTTGTCAGGCGACGTGGCGCTTATGAACAATGCGGCGACTGCATCTTTCGCTTGCCCTCGTAGGCATTTTCGAAGCCTCCATAGGTTTTCTTTTGGCGTGAATTTACACAACGCCGTCGACTCGTCGTAGGCTTGTTTGAATTGAAGCCAATCCAACTGGTCACCAGAGAATTCTGGTAAATCTCTCGGTGTGCTCATGCGGCTGAGCAAACTCGCTTGAGGCACGTTGTTGGTGCAGTTAGTAGAAATATCCTTCAAAGCACTTGCCAACATATGAACCGCGTTGTTAAGCACGGCCACGGAGTCGCCGGGCGGCGGCGGTGGCGGAGGCGCTGCGGCGCGCTGCCGGCCGGCCACGTGCTCGGCGCATAGGGACGATACTCGTGCGTGCAGCTCGCCCGTTACAATTCCTTTTTCGGGGGCTTGCTGCTCCAGTAGGGGTTCTTCGTGGTTACTTTGATGGATCCCCAATCTTCCAGGTCGTTGCGAGGAAGTTCCTTCCCATCAATTAGTGAACTGTATTCCAATTGTTCTTCCTCATCGTTGAGTGCTGCCAATTGGGCATCTAGATTTTGATCTATGAGCTCAATCCGAATAGCAGCTTTTTGTTTAGCGGCTTCCAGCTGCAACAGTTTCTTTTTGCTTTCTCGCGTGGATTTGCTCGATGACGCAACAGATTTTACCGGCGTTTTCGTGACGTGAGGCAGTGGTTCCGACTGGCTTTGGTTAGAAGCACCATCAAATCCCCACTTGAATATCAGCTTCAACTGCTTGTTATGCTCTTCCTTAGAAAGGCTTTGAAGGATTCTTGTAACTGTGATATCAAGTAAAGCTTGAAGTGTAATCCTAGCCGATGAATCAGTAACTGTCACTGATTGCTTCGGAGGGTAGCAATCAAGCTTAGTTTGTTGCACTTTATAGTAAGATGGATAAATATCCTTAGCACCTTCCCGAATGGCAGCCTCTCGCAACGTAATATATTGCCACTTTGAGAGTTTTAGCGAAAGAAGCAATCCAAGCGCCTTTTCTGACGTAAATATGATTGTTTTCGCTGGTTTGCTTCGTTTGGTTTGAGTCTCGAAACAAAGATTTTAGGAGGTTTCGAGAACATCATTCGCGGAAAAGAAGCAGGCAGGATTCCAATCAAGACATTTTAAATATGCTTGTTGTTTCTTCGGATCCTTTGCTAAGTGCACAAAGGCCTAAGTTAGATGCCAAGAAAAAGCAGAGCTTTTTTGCTGAAACTCTCGACTTAATTCAATTTCAGGAAACTGAGTTCGAGTTTTTGGATATATCCAATCTGGATGCTGACTCAGAATTGGAGTCTGACAACGAGAGTGATAAGGGAAATTTGTAAAAAAATTATATATGTACATATTTGTAAATTTGTATTTGAGTGTGTTTGGGTTTTTTTTTGTAATATTTAATGATATTTTGTCTTTTTTTTATTTATTTTACAAATGCTTAGTATTAATTCCTTAAATTAAATTATTTTGTATATAATATAACTTTATATGTTACTTAAATAAGAGTTTGATAATCTTTTTTTATTTAAAGTAATAAAAATGTGTCGAGAAATAGCAATTTTTTTATTTAATTTTTCTTGTTTTGTGTGTTCTTAATATTTGGGTTAATAACATATCGAACTTTTTAACTTGGACACTAAAAGGGACATGTAAAAATAAATAAAAATATTTTGACGATTTTTAAAAAAAAAACGGCATTAAATTTTTCGTCAAATTGGCAACCAAAAAATCATAAATAATTAGCACTATGACCACCTCCAAGAATAGTACGGTTAAACAAGCCGTTTAGGAGATAATTCGATTTTTCATACTAGCTTCATACAAATTTTTCGTAAAAAAATTATATTTCCTTCGTTTTTGGGCAGAATTAACTCGGGTGACATTTTTGTACATAGTAATGACTAATAGAAGCGATATCCGGCCAAAAAATCAAGGACTTGCAAATTGAAATCCCTAAGTCTATGAAAGCCGATTTCCAGCCCACCGTGCGTCGCAGCGGACACGGACTGCTTCAAGCAGTCCGTTTATGGCGGCCCTAAAACGAAATAATGGAATCAGAATTCCAAGGGCGGCCTTAGTTTAATTAAAGTCTATGAAAACAATTTTAATTACAAATATTATATGAACAACTAATCTAGTAGCGTGTCAAGCCAAGTTCAAGCCAAGAAAAAGGAACTGGTGACAAAATTTCGGTTTTGTCGTTTTACATACCAGATTATTTATAAAACTTAGACAACCAATACTAACACAAACTGCAACTGGCAGTGCCGGCTCAGTGATCAGGACATCATTGCAACATAATGTAACAATTTTGTTACGAAAGAAATACATACCTACCTACTAAAAAATAAAAATAAACGATAAATCAATTTTTGTAAAATTTCAACATTTATAGCTGTCATTTTTATGGTGTACCTATTAAAGAGTATTCTATTATATTCTTACACAATCTTCCTACTTAAATTTTAAAATAGTAAAGAACATCGGCCAAATTTCTATAGTTGCTGGACCTGACTATTATTTCCCGTGTCCAGAAACAAATTATAGTGAGATTGGATTGTTTTTATATAGCAAACACCATCCCGTTCGAAACAAATATCTAAATAGTCATGATATTTTAATAATGCAAAACATAATTTTGAGGTTAGAATTAAGTAATCAAATATATAGATTTAATGCTACACAGACGATACAGTTTTTATTCGTCTGTGGCGAATCCCAAAAGCATAGTTAGCGATAAGCGAGGAGAGTGATTAGTGATCGCATTTCCAATTTATTTATTTATTTTGATTTCTCTCAGATAATTATAGGACTAATCAGTTAAAGCGCACTAACACACGAAAAAAAAACTAGTGGACCTTTTTCGGGCTTTTTGTGGCCACTATGACTGATTTCAATTTTGACTGAACAGATTTAGTCGCTTGATACTGACTTTCAGTCTGCATTGCTACTGGGTAAAAGAAAACAAAAAGGTTTAGTTAAAAATAGTTTTTATTCATCTCTCTTACAAGTACAGCATCAAGGAATGCTGCTGGCGCTAATATTGTCGGCTGATGCCTGGCCCACCCAAGGTACCATACAAGTGTCATTACCTGTGCACAGCACTCAATCGTTCTTCTACCGACTAAACAATTACAGCAGAATTCCACTATAAGGGAATTCCAGACAAATTATTTTCAATATCAATATGTATTGCTTGTTGCAACTCAGATGGATTCTCTTTCTCAATTAGGTCACCTCTACGGTTCAGCAGGGAACTTCCACAAAGTAAGCAAACATGCCTGTGGCCATTTGATTGTAACCCGCCGGGTGTCGTGAAGCAAGCGGCGCTTACATAAAATGCGTCGGCGTCGTGGCGCACCTACAGAAAACAAATAGCAGCCACTCACATGGGCGCACAAATGCGCCCAATATACTGAGATGCCGTCTTAGGCAAACATATTGAGGGGCCCGCTTTGGCGGGTCACTGTATAGCCTCCGCGGGCGAGGGGGCGAGGGCGCCCCCTGACGGGGGTGCAGCAAATTCCTCAGTTAACCGTCGGGCAGTTGCCCACCAGACACAACACACGTCTGGTCGGAGGATCCTCCCTTTTCTTTACACCCTGTTTCCTCACGCCACCAAAGGTTGATCATGCAATATTTTTGTTATGTTTTTATTTTTATGATTTTTTTTGTTTTTTTATTTTTTCCTGGGTTCCTTTATCGATACTGAACCTACCCCTAAGCTATGGCACGTAATTTATTTAACACCCTGTATACTTATAAAAAGAAATTATAGGTACTACTTACCTACAATACTAGATTTGCAAAATTTCGACAAAACTTCCTCTGACTTCATTTGTAGTTTGAAATATGCATGCCTTATTTTGAGGTATCCTTTATAGAGGATGTTGTTACCAGTGTTCGGCTAGGTTTAATTAATCTCATTAATTTTAGGCAGTTTTTAAGCGTTGCTTGTAATGAATCCTTCATAGCCGGATAATGAAAAAAGTTATGTTTTCCGGGGGTCGATAACCTCATAATGTCCTAGTTGTTTTAAGGCATTGTGAAATGAGCAAAACCCGTGAGGTCGTTAACCTAAGACCTTTACCTGCTTCAACTTCGGAAAATATAAGATTTCATTGAGATATTTTTCAGTAACTGTTGTTATTTGCAGCATGCTTAGTAGATATTAATTATTAAGGCATTCATTTGATAGACATATTTTTGTTTTGTTAGTATTCAATAAGACATTTGAACACGTTTGGAAAAATATCAGCCATACTAAAAACAATAAAACAATTGCTACGCAGCTACGGCGTAGCAACGTAGCGATGGCTACATTGTTATTCTGGCGTAGCGGTGATGTTACAACTACGCCTCTTAAAACGTTCATTGTTCAATAGAAGTATTGTACCTAATAACTTAGCAAAAACAACTTCAGTTTTTTTTTTAATTTAGGCCTGGCTAATCCACTGTAACTCAATCAAAAATCAACTCAGCCTATAGCAGTCCACTGCTGGACATAGGCCTCTCCCAGGCTGCGCCACAACACCCTGTCCTCCGCTTTCCGCATCCAGTCTGTCCCAGCCACCTTTTTAAGGTCGTCGATCCATCTAGCTGGGGGGCGCCCCACACTACGCTTGCCGATACGCGGTCTCCACTCCAGGACTCGTCTGCTCCACCGGCCATCGGTCCTTCGACAAACATGGCCAGCCCACTGCCACTTCAGCTTGCTTACTCTGCAGGCTATGTCGGTAACTCCGGTTCTCTTCCGGATAACTTCATTCCTGATCTTATCCTTCAAAGAAACTCCGAGCATAGCCCGCTCCATAGCACGCTGAGTGACCTTAAATTTGTGGACCAGCCCGACTGTTAGTGTCCACGTTTCGGCAGCGTATGTCATAACGGGCAGGACGCATTGGTTGAAGACCCTAACTGTAACTCACCCCCGGGGTATCAAGTATTATGCAAAACAAAAATAATCCTACATTAATATGGTAGATATTATGTTAGTTACTTTGTTTGTTATTCGCGAGTTCTGAAATAACAAAATCTTTCAGGTTGTGTTGACCTTTATTTTTGTAGCTGGGATCTTTTTTAACCGACTTCCAAAAAGGAGGAGGTATGTTCGGCTGTATGTTTTTTTTTTTTTTTTTTTTAATTTTTTTTATGTATGTTCACTGATTAATCCGCCAATTGTGGACGGATTTTGAAAATTCTTTTTTTGTTTGGAAGGGTATGCTTCCGAGGTAGTCCCATTGCCACTAAATCAGAATCTGATGAGGGGATCCCATGGAAATCGAGGGAAATCCTCAAATTTTATAGGCATACCTATAGTGATTTGAGTATTTTTTGTAGTAACCCGTGCATTTGCTCTCGGAAAGCACCATTTGGTGAAGTGAAACTGATGATGAAGACCACTGATGGCCACCGGAACTACTTAATACTAAGTATTTCACCGTTGCGATTCGATTAGGCACTTTAATATGGTTGATAAGCAATTTATGCTCGTCAAAATGCATATGGTAAAGTCACCATTAGTTCTCCTGGTTCTTACCAGGAGAACTCCTCAACAATTAACGCCCCTGCATTGGGAATACCAATATTTTGTAAAAGGTGATGAGCATTTGACATTAGGCTATGGTTAATTAGATAAATTACAAACTGACCCACTAAAAAGAGAAAAATAAAAAACTTTTTACAAAAATTGTCGGTTGATTTTTTTTTTGTAAAAAGTTTTTATTATATAGATTTAGGCATATGTTTGCTAGCAGAAAATAGGAAAATATTACATTGTTACGGTCCGTGAGTTTATAGCAAGGTTGCCCAACCAATTTTGCAGGCATCATTTTGTTTTTTGTGTCAGCCGGCGGACCATCTAGTAAATAAAACTTGCCTAGAGTTATGTTAGATAGATATCCCTTGCTAGTATATAACAGTAATAGTAATCAAATAACATATCTAATAATATATCTAATAACCTTATCGGTAATTATTTTCATGCCGTTTGGGGTTGAAACCTTCGGGCCCTGTGGTCCGAGTGCTCATGTTTTGCTCAAAGAAATCTCCAAACGGCTGGTTGACACTTCCCGTGACCCAAGGGCTGGCTTTTACCTTGGCCAGAGGCTAAGCATTGCCATACAACGTGGCAATGCCGCCAGTCTCTTGGGTACATTACCAGTCGACAGCGATGCTGCGGAATTTTTTGACGCCATATTTTAGTTTATTAATAGTTTTAGTTTTTAAAGGATATAATTTTAATTAGATAAAAGTTGTTATTTATGTACATATTATTTTAATTCTAAATAAAGAGTACCTTCACTGATACTTTTGAAGAGGTTTTTATGCTAACTGTTTGTCAATATCTGGCGACAAATCTGAGGTCGATAATAAAATCAAGTCTGAAAAATCAAAATATTCTTTAGACCGAAAGCTATCGCCAGCTGATAGCTTTTGGCATGCCAATTCTAATGCGTTGGCGGGCCACCTGGTGGCCTGCGGGTCTGGAGTTGAACAGCCTTGGTTTATAAGCTAATCTGAATCTGAATACAATAGAATATTAATAATACTGTTTATTGTTGCTGCAGGTGGTTAAAAGGCATCTATATCGAACCTCTAATAATTCCTATTTTGCGCTACAAAAAATATTGTTGAATAGTCTAATATAATGATTGAGCCTCTTTTTGTGAACATCAAAAAATCAAAAATCATCTTTATTTTAATGAACTGTTTAATTGACTCGTGTCCAAAAAATAACTGGGCCTGTACGGTAAAGCTTTATAAAATCAGAAAGAATCTGATCTGAATTTAATGGAATTTTCTTAACTGAAAACCTATTTTCATCCACTAGAAATATGAAATGTGCTTTATACTATCTAATATTGTCCATGAAAAACTATATATATTTTGAGGTTATGGTAGGCAGTTAGATGGGGTCGAAATGAAAATCAAAGTTGGGGGTCGTAAATATTTCAAAAATTTTCGTCTTAGGTGTTTTCATGGTTTACGAAGGCGCTGATGCCGATAGTGAGATCAAAATGAAAATTCAAGATGGCGGCTAGATGGGTGTTGTTTTCATGGTTTTCGAGGTTAGGATATCTAGTTTTAATTTAAGATGGCAGATTAAATATAAAGAGGTAAAAAGTTTTTGAAAGAAGCGTACACAGTTTATTAGAATATAATCTAATTCATTTTTCTGACTTATTTGATATTCTAATAAACTGTGTACGCTTCTTTCAAAAAGTTTTAATAGATCACAATGGGAATTTTCCGCTGACCAACTTTAAAAGATAGCTTTAAAGAAGGCTAACAATTAGAAAGAAGTATAAAATGTATAAAAGTATAAAATGCGCTGTATTTAAAAAAGGTCCTCATCGTTTGAAGTTCAAAAATTAGTTTGACAGACACGAAAAGCGACTCTAATTACGAACTTACAAATAACTATGCAAACATTACGACTACAACTTTGCGTGCAATGCCTATTTCAAGCACATTCTCTCACAATTGAAACACTACTTTAGTACATTTGTGAAGAGAAAAAGAAATATACGTCTTATACAACTAAATCGATAAGCTTTCTACACACAAATGTTCGCGGTATTGTTGCGCCAAACTAAATGACGGGTTACGAGTTTGTCCGAAAGGGATATCGGGGCTCTGGCACACAGGCATCTGAACTAAATGAAATACAGTATATCATACGTACATTAAATTTAATTCTACTCTACATGTAATATTAAAACACAAGCAATTCCTTGCTTAAAAGGTGATCTCCAATAACATGTATCTAAATGACCTTTGTAATTGAAATAAACATAATAAAAAAATACTAATAATAATAATATGTAAATGCCGGAGCGACAGGATTTTACTCTGTTAGATTCAGACATCATGTGGGCATAATTAAAACCACAAATTGACACAATCACTACAAATTACAATTACCAGAATAACTGAGCACAACGAATCGAGTACAGTTCCGCGACGTCTTAACTCCGATCCGATCGGACCCTGAATGTCTTCTTCGCCATGGAAACATCACGACTCTGTAGAAGCGCGCTTTAGGAGTGGGTAGATCACGTGATCACGCTTCCGTTTGGTGCCGGCCGGGCGTAAAGAATAGCACCATCCCATTTGTTCCCGTGGGTATCGTAAAAGGCGACTAAGGGACTTACTAGAGAATGGGCAGCAGCGTTCTCTATGCATTTTTAACACCATACTGCGATCGCCAACCCGCCTGCTAAGCGTGCCGATTATGGCAAACCCCCCTTTTGGAGAGGCCTATGTCCAGCAGTGGACATTTTTAGGCTGAAATGATGAATGATGAGATCATGTGACGTCATCAGTGGCGCGCTTGCGATTCGTTTCGTGTCCGTACTGATGACCGGATCCGACATATATATACTTATATATATATTATTGGTTGAAACAAGGATAAGGAATGAGAATGAAGCCCAAAGGCAAAAAATACAAAATTATAAACCACTATTACAACTATTAACATCTTCAAGGGGTGGTGAAGTGTCAACAATGTTAACGTGTGTGCACAACGAAACGAACTAAAACACGCATTACTAGAAGGATAATAATTGTAAGAAGGACTGTTTGTAGCCCCACAAAGGCAAAGAAAAAAGTTCAGCGACCATTTTTATTTTACATTTTACAATGAAAAAAACCACCCACTAGTATTTTATATCGGATAACTGCAGCTGCGGACTTTTAAATTAGCTTCACTTTATTAATACTTTATCTTTTATAAATTTTCTCAAAAGAAGTAAAAACTTGACATTTATTGCGGTTTCCAACGTCTGCAAATGTCAATTATTTCCAAGTTAAGGCCAGAAATGCCGACAATGAATGTGAAAAAGAAATACAATTTATACAAGAATAATTCAGCAATATCTGTCTGAACGATATTCAATAAAACAATGTACAGACGCCAGCACATCAAGCTACTACAATCTGTCAAATTTCTTTAATAGATTTTCAACTTTATCCCTACAGCATAAAGTTCAAGGTTCATTGGGAAAATTTGACAGTTTCGGGTAGCTTACCTGCTGGCGTCCGTACCATTCGGCTGGTAAATCAATAAAATACAAGAATACTAATAAAACACGTTTATTTCATAATGACTTGCGAGACTCATCCAGAACTGTTTACGATGTACGTTTTTAAACTAACATTCACGATTCTCGGGATTTTTTAAGGGAGATGCGCTAAGGTAGCTTGCGAAATTCAAATTTGCTTACGTGTTTTGCAATTTGCAGGTCAGTAACAAGTTGTATGTTGATATAAATATGATTCGCGGACGTAACTTACGAATTATTATCATTAGAATCAGCAATACTACTAACTCTCTTCGTTGAATCCTATTGAATAACTATTTGATGAAATAGACATTCAATAGGATTCTACGGAATAGAAGTCCAAATCGGTTGAACCGACTGTAAAAAAGGTTTATTTAAATTTCTAATCTCATTTCAAATGGAGTATAGGCGTTCATAAAGTCCTACTGAATTATTATTTCAGAAATAGTCATTCAATAGGATTTTACGAAGAGAGTTAGTTGTATTGCCGATTCTAATGATTATAATTCTGTAAAGCCATATTTGTTACGGCCGCGAAACATATTTAGATCATCTACAACCTGTTACTTACCTGCAAACTGCAAAAAACGTAATAAAATTTAAATTTCGCGGGCTACCTTAGCGCATCCCCCTTAAGTTGGGGGATTACATCGCTGATAAAAATGCTTGGCTCAATGCTGGTCCTGCTCCACACCTAATTGATTAATATTTGTAAATACTGTTGGACCTGCTGATGATTATAAGACTATATTTATATTATGTAAACTCAATCTCCTTTGTATTACATAATTGCACAGGTGCTAACAGGGGCCCAAGTCTGCTATTTTTATAAATTCAGTCATTCCAACACGATCCCATTGTCATGCCATTGTCATTTTGCTAAAAGTTCGTAATCTGGTAAATTCATAATGGTCAATCATTGGTCGGTCAATGTTCTCGTAATATAATTGTGTTATTATAATGGCATTGTCGTATTGCCATTATTAAAAAACCCATTAGTAGAAATGTCATTCATTTGTCATTATGTACGAGATTACCAATATATGCAATTTTTTTCAATGTAGAGTCAGTGGCCGACCATTGGGAAGTCATAATGTCGCCATTATAATAGTACATTACCAAACTTGTCAAAATCAACAATTATGAAATCAATGATCGACCATTCTGACACTATTGTAATAGCAGACTTGAGGCCCTGGTAATATGTATTTCATTGACTTGAATGTACCCTGGCCGTTGAGCATATGTCATGCTCACTCAGATGTCTCGCTGATGGTGGCACGTGTGTTGGATCGTTTAGTTCCCTTCAAGATGATTGAACTGAATGGTGCTGATACATGCGTCATGTTCGTGAACGGGTGCCGTCAGTTGGGACTGGTCATCTCTTGGCTGTTGTTGTCATCTCTTGGTTGTGTTTGTTTCTATTTGCTGTACTCTGGATGCTTTTAACGTTACGTCTTTTTTTTTCGTCGTTCTCGAGTCGCGAGAACGTTCTAACTACCTATTCTGATTTCGCGTCATCGCTTCATGCAGAATTGCAGAGGTAAGAAATCAGGTAAACATTACAAATATTATTAATTAAATATTTATTTGAATTATTTTTGGTGAACAGTTTATACAAATGACTTGCTTTATTACGTAAGTATACCGATTCTTAAAACGTAGGTAGAAGGAACAACAGGGTTTTTGTTACATACTGTATACAAGGTCTAACATAAATAGCGCACAACCTCTTAAGGGGTCATTGTACTCATCATTATGAACAACTTTTACTATGGGGCCAAATCTGAAATCGCGAAAAAAAAATCTGTTGTTCCCTACATTTTGACGAGTTATGAGAACATAAATGTATGGAACAGGGGCCGTATTATGAAGTATAAATGCCATTATGATTCCAGACCGAATAAGGGACGATGCTAGCGGTCATGTATAGATCCATCTCTCTCTTGCACTGGAATCATGATGGCATTAAAACGTCATAATGCGGCATCTGGTGATTTTTTTTTCGCGCTTTCTGGTTTGGTTTGGAACGAAGTATTGTATTTATTTTTATTTCATTTAATGCTGCACCGGTTGACGTCATCACGTCAACGCCGCTGTCACTGAAAATCAGCACTGGGGCTCAGTCTCGCATAGGGTCGCAGCTAGAGAATACAATCCCGGGATCCCGAATCTCGGGATCCCGGGATCCCGACCGTTTTCTGGCCCCGAAAATCCCGGGACTGTACTTGGCTAATCTCGTGATTTTCGGGATTGCCACAAACAAGTCTAGTTTGTATTCCGTAGTCCGTTGCGCCTTGAAAATAACCTTGCCTAGATTATTTTAATACATTACGACAAAAAGCAACTCGTACAATACGTAGGTACCCACTATTTACTACACAGGTACAGTCCTAATAATATGTTTGTCGTAGAACTTAGAAGGGACTTCCCCACTCGGAATACTTTAATACTCTTTTTACTCTTAAGGTAATTCCCCAACGAACCAACAGGGGAATCACCCGATCATCTCATATCATAATATTGTTGCGGGTATTTCCCGTCGGTCGGGGATTCCCTGTACGAAAGTATAAATATGCAAATCAGGTTTTATTTTTTTCATTTATTGTTCTGTCAGTGACGGGTTACGTAGGCTACGTCAGTGACGACGGGTTACGTAGGCTACGTCATTCAAATTTAAAAGTCTATTATCTGAAATTAAGTATTTCAAATGGCGGGAGACTTTGTTAGACCTACTTTGACCCTATCTTTGTCATCGCCACCTGATATTGCAAAATCTTATACATGTATAAAAAACTGCTTATTCATATCTCCACATTGCTTATTAGGTTAGTACTAAAAGAAACTTAACCAACCATTCCTGGTTCCATAGGCTTAGCATGCGAACCGTAGAGAAGTGTTTTAAAGTAGATAAAAATTACGCTTCTGTGTAGACAGCTGACAGTTTTCTACGAAGAAAGATAGACAAGCGATTTCTATTCTACAATAGAGTAGAAATAGAAAGCATCATGCTAAGCCTGCTTTTAGAGTTTTAATTTTGTGTAATAAATGAAAATCACCAGTCTTTCAAAGAGCATGGGAGATAGGCTTCAAGTTAATCTTTGAGGATAATTGATGAAATTATTGTTGCTCTGCTATAATATTCAGTTTGAAAAGCCTTATCAAATCCCTTAGCTCAAGACACCATCTTGAGATACTTAGCTCAAGACACCACCTTGAGATACTTAGCTCAAGATACCATCTTGAGATACTTAGCTCAAGATACCATTTATTATTTTATGCCTAGTATCTTGAGATAATGCTTGTGAAGCATTGATGTCCCAATCCCCCGTACAAACGTAATGGGTAAAACTGTGACATTAGAAGGTCACTAGGCAACTTACCCCTTTGAAGCATTGATGCTTCACAAGCATTATCTCAAGATACTGGGCATAAAATAATAAATGGTATCTTGAGTTAAGTATCTCAAGATGGTGTCTACTTAGCTCAAGACACCGTCTTGAGATACTTAGCTCAAGATACCGTCTTGAGATACTTAGCTCAAGACACCGTCTTGAGATACTTAGCTCAAGACACCGTCTTGAGATACTTAGCTCAAGACACCATCTTGAGATACTTAGCTCAAGACACCGTCTTGAGATACTTAGCTCAAGACACCATCTTGAGATACTTAACTCAAGATACCATTTATTATTTTATGCCTAGTATCTTGAGATAATGCTTGTGTGGTCCCAATCACCCGTACAAAGGTAATGGGTAAAACTGTGACATTAGAAGGTCACTAGGCAACTTAGAGAGATTAGATAATAACTTATTAAAGACTTACTGGACTTACTTATTGTCTGGAGTCTTGACTGGGACCAACAGGCCATTGCATTATATAATACAAAAGTAATATACTGTGTACTGTAGGTAATTATATTATATATGTACAATGATATCCACGAACTCCTCCATTTTCGAACAGGCTCATTTCACGTCTAATACTATTTGCCAACCCCAATTCATTTTGTACTTGTACTTCAGGATCTGGGGATTTCATACTCTTGTTAATTTCCAGCTCTAACTTTTCCTTTAAAGTCAATTGGGGTTGGGAGGTCTTAGCTCAAGACACCGTCTTGAGATACTTAGCTCAAGACACCATCTTGAGATACTTAGATCAAGACACCGTCTTGAGATACTTAGCTCAAGACACCCTCTTGAGATACTTAACTCAAGATACCATTTATTATTTTATGCCCAGTATCTTGAGATAATGCTTGTGAAGCATCAATGCTTCAAAGGGCTAAGTTGCCTAGTGACCTTCTAATGTCACAGTTTTACTTTTTAGTACACATACAATGGGTTTTACCCATTACATAATGGGTAAAACTGTGACATTAGAAGGTCACTAGGCAACTTAGAGAGATTAGATAATAACTTATTGAAGACTTACTGGACTTACTTATTGTCTGGAGTCTTGACTGGGACCAACAGGCCATTACATTATAAACATCACTGATCATAAATGCTGTAGAGCTCCAGACCGTAATCATGTAAAATATATGGAGTAGGTGCCGATATTAACTATTTGCTGTGTGTTTGCTGTGTGTGTATTTATGGGTCTTGAGTAGAGAATTCCCGACCGTTTTCTGGCCCCGAAAATCTGACTGTTCTTGGCTAATCTCGGGATTTTCGGGATTGCCACAAACAAGTCTAGTTTGTATTCCGTAGTCCGTTGCGCCTTGAAAATAACCTTGCCTAGATTATTTTAATACATTACGACCAAAAGCAACTCGTACAATACGTAGGTACCCACTATTTACTACACAGGTACAGTCCTAATAATATGTTTGTCGTAGAACTTAGAAGGGACTTCCCCACTCGGAATACTTTAATACAATACTCTTAAGGTAATTCCCCAACGAACCAACAAGGGAATCACCCGATCATCTCATGTCATAATATTGTTGCGGGTATTTCCCGTCGGTCGGGGATTCCCTGTACGAAAGTATAAATATGCAAATCAGGTTTTATTTTTTTCATTTATTGTTCTGTCAGTGACGGGTTACGTAGGCTACGTCAGTGACGACGGGTTACGTAGGCTACGTCATTAAAATTTAAAAGTCAATTATCAGAAATTAAGTATTTCAAATGGCGGGAGACTTTGTTACACATAAAAAAGACAGTGATACGACGTCAGTGTGGAGTTATTATTTAGTTGAGAAGGACGGGAATAGTGCTAAATGTAAGCGATGCCCAGCCATCCTCAAGACTTTGGGTGGATCAACTAAGGGATTACATACACATTTGTTATCAAAACATAACATCAAGGTTGTATCAGCTTCAACAAGTCAAGATTCTTATAGATATTTTGGCAAGAATGATTGCATTAGATGGATTTCCATTCAGTGTGAATAATAATTGCTCTTAGCAAAATACACGGATTTACCAAAGTCAGCCGTCACTGTTCGAAAAATCAGAAAGCAAGTAACTGCAGAATTAAAACATTTGAAAAGTGCAGGTGAAAGATTTAGTCTTTCTTTCGACGAGTGGACTTCAACTTCCAATAAACGATACATGGCGGTCAACGTTCATTCATATAAAAAATTTTGGAACTTAGGACTTGTTCCTATTTACGATAGTATGACAGCTGAAAATTGTCTTCGTATATTGCAAGAGCGTCTAAGTAAATTTGACATTTCCCTAGAAACTGACATCGTGGCTATTGTAACCGATGGACCGAATGTTATGATAAAGGTGGGGCGGCTTATTTGCACTGAACAACAACTGTGTCTCGCACATGGTATCAATTTGGCGGTCTGTGATGTGCTTTATGAAAAACATAATAATTTGCAAGATAGCCCTACCTCAGATGATACTATAAATGAACCAGCTGTGACTGTTGATTATATGGACGACAGCGATGATGAACACCATTTAGAAGACTTAGACTGTCCAGAATCAGGTTTAATCGTAATGTCACAAAATGATCTTGCGCCAGAACACGTACCAGAGTTAACACAATATGAAAATATTAATGAGCTGATAAAGAAAATCCGCAAAGTTGTAGTGTATTTCAAAAGATCTCCATTGAAAAATGAAACAGTACTTTAAAAATATGTGAAAATTGAACATGGAAAAGAGTTGTCACTTCTTTTGGACTGTAAAACCAGGTGGAATAGTCTTTTAACAATGCTGGAGCGATTCTATCTTTTAAAAGCATGCATTCAAAAAGCTCTTATAGATCTCAAATCAAATTCGTTTAGAAGATGTTGATTTTGAATTGGTAAATAAAATTGTTGATGTGCTGACCCCAATTAAACTGACAGTAGAAGCAATCTGTCGGCGAGATGCTAATTTATGCACAGCTGATGCCGCTTTGAAATTTCTTATAAAACAACTGTCTAGCAAAAACTCAGCACTTGCCAAAAAAATTAAAACATCCTTAGTGGAACGTATAAAGCAACGACGAAGTGATGATTTAACTGGCGTGTTAAATTATTTACAAAATCCACGAATGGATGTTGAAAATCAGTTATTATCGGATTTGGAATGGCACGACTTATTTCCAGTTCCGACACAGGCTTTAGTGAGGAAACAAATAAAGAGTATTGTTAAAAGACTTAATAGTCGAGATTACACGGAAGAAGAAGCAAGGTCAGGATCACAAACAGATGATGAGCTAAGGTCAGAAACCTCCCAACCCCAATTGACATTAAAGGAAAAGTTACAGCTGGAAATTAACAAGAGTATGAAATCCGCAGATCCTGAAGTACAAGTACAAAATGAATTGGGGTTGACAAATAGTATTAGACGTGAAATGAGCCTGTTCGAAAATGGAGGTGTTCGTGGATATCACTTAGAAACAGCATATAAGTATTTATTGTCTATTCCTCCAACCAGCGTAGAAGCTGAACGAGCGTTTTCAGCTGCTGCTTATGTTGGCAATAAACTACGAAGCAGGCTCGGAAGTCAAACATTGGATGCTTTGATATTTCTGCGATTATATTTTCGAAATTCTAAATAGTTATTTTGTGCTGTTTTTTAATTTCTTGCAAAAGTATAGTATTTTTTGGTTTGTGTTTTTTCTTTTCTTATTATTAATCTGATTTGTATTGTGCAAAGACATTAAAGACATTTTTTTTAATTACTCGTGTTTTTTTTATTTTAGCCGCGAAAAGGCTTCAAAAATCCCGTAAGCCCGGGATTGAAAAACATGCTCGGGATTGTATTCTCTAGTCGCAGCATTATGCTGAGCGATGGCCGTTTTGCGTGAATGTGACGCATATTTTCCCTCAACTTGTTCTTTCGTGTTTGTGTTTTTACTTCTTGGAGTTATGTTTACCGTAAATAAACGTATTTTATTTCTTCTTTTTAGGGTTCCGTACCCAAAGGGTAAAACGGGAACCCTATTACTAAGGCTCCGCCGTCTGTCTGTCTGTCCGTCTGTCACCAGGCTGTATCTCATGAACCGTGATAGTTAGATAGTTGAAATTTTCACAGATGATGTATTTCTGTTGCTGCTATAACAACAAATACTAAAAAACAGAATAAAATAAATATTTAAGGGGGCTCCCATGCAACAAACGTGATTTTTTTTTGCTCCTTTTTGCTTTATATTGATAACGGCAGGAGGTAGACGCTTGAAATATTCACAGAATATTTAGTTCTATATTCACTTTAAAAATAAATAATTAAATTAAAATAAAACAAATATTTAAGGGGGGCTCCCATACAAAAAACGTGATTTTTTTGCCTTTTTTTTTATAGATAATGGTACGGAACCCTTCGTGCGCGAGTCCGACTCGCACTTTGCCAGTTTTTTATTTTTTCTTTTTATTACTCGAATGAACCCAAACATTCACACCAGCCCCTGGAGCCTCATGTTTCATAGGACTACATAGACCATTGCATATCAAAGCGTAGACCAGGGGGCGCGATCACGGTAGGGAAAACGTGCCCTAATAGTCCTTCCATATCCTATGGAAGATTATTAGAACCGTACCGGATATGCATCCTGGAGTAGGCAATGGAATAGTAGAGAGACGGGCAATATTTATCTATGGGTCTTTTAATGACGGCGCCGCCAGGTTGGTTCAGGTCCAGTTTCACCGAATCTTGAATGGTGAATCTTTTAGCGGGGTCAAACTCCTTTCTCGAAGCTTTTCTATGTCACTGCTATGCTTGGTTTCACGTTGCTGTTTCCAGTCTTCGTTTGAGGTCTCGCTAATATCCGTTTTAAGTTTTTTGGAACGAAGTTCTTTAACGCGGATTCCAGTAACAGTTGATTGGTAGAAATCGGCATACTGTAACGAAAAAACGCATTCATACTTCCGTGGAATCTCGATAACCTGAACCAAGTTGCAATCCTCAGAAAAAAATGCGTAGACTTCGCATAGCCGATGTAGCAAAATATAATGACGTCTTACTCGGAATTCACCGAACCCAAAAGGAATATTTGTCGCTTTTGTTCAATCCTCTGATCCTTTTTTGCAGTGGGTTGGGTTTTACGGACTACCTGAGTACTTGAAGCTCGTCTATAACACTATCTAAAAATAAAATACGCATTCACAAATAACAAACGATTTTGGGACACTATATTACTGCACTGCACATAATATTATTGTAATTGTGTGCTGTTTTCAGGGAAATAGGGCCAATAGTATGACGTAACAAACGTATTAAATGTTCTAAGAATATGTACTAAAGGTAGCCACTGAAATATAACGCGTCCTAGTAAATTGTTTCTATTAAAATTAACATCATTTGTTCCACGAGTTGGTTCCCGTTTATTAACCAGAACATAGTCGGAATTTTTATAGCAATTTTAATCAGTTAGCGGCAGAATAACATGCGATATGGATACTGTTTGGAATAGTTTAGAATGAAAGTTAACATGGTTTCCGGGATATTTTAACCTACATTTAGTTTTATACTAAGTAATAGCAAAAGTTAACACAGAGTTTGGTTTTTGGTTGACGAAAAATTAAGTGTAGCTGTACAATGTTAGTTTTAGTATATGCGAAACCCGAAGCACGTGTCTAGTATTTTTATGTAAAGAATCTATGTACAAAATTTAAAAACTGTATCATGAAAAATCACAAAGTTATAAGGTTGTTATGTTACCGGGTTGTCCGTACAAAAACATGCTAACGGCGCCCCCGCGCCTTTAGAGTTGTCTTGCGCTCATTGATAATAATTTGGTAGTAAGTATCTAACCTTACGGCGCGCGGCGATTGTATTGTAAGTAATTAAATGGTGATAACATTTTCCATCACACTTAAATATTTTTGGGACAAAATATAACATGGTGTAAAAATTATTGAAATCGATTCAGGTCCTTATTCTGAACAAACTATATTCAGTTTTCGCATATACTAAAAATAATGTTGTATAGACAAGTGCGCATATGTGGGCGTCCAAGCAAAAAGGGTCCAGGGGGCCGATTGCGCTATTTCTCAACGTAATTACCGTTCGAACGGAACGTTTTTGGTTTTGGTTTAGCTGATGTAAGAAACGGTATCGCGCTATTTTTTCTGAGCGACATAATCGTTGACATCGGCCCCCAGTTCTCGGTATTTAGTTTCCGAGATATACGCAGTTTAGTAAAGTTTGATAAAAAAATTGCACTTCGCGATTTTAATTGATTATTAATTAATGCTCAAATATCTACTAGACCATTAGAAAATTCTCAAATTGTAAAGGCAAAGACTAAGCCTTAATATTTATGTTTAAGGTGAACCCGCTGCTGTAGCCCGCGATATTAAAATTTTCTTACGTTTTTTGCTATTTGCAGATCAGTGTCAGGTTGTATCTTAATCAAAATATGATTCGCGACTATAACAGATATGTATTTACATAACTATAATCATTAGAATCATTAATAGGAACATCCCTTCTAAGCCACAGCTCAGGATTCACATTAATCTCCCACGGAATCTAAAAGGTCCTTTGAAATTAAAGCCCCATAACACTGACAAATAAATACCTAATGCTCAACGATAGACGAGGTCTGTAATTTACGGTATAATATAATCACGCCCGTGTCCCCCGGAGGGAAGAGCAGAGGCGTGTAGTACACCCACATATTTTTCTCTGTAACACTGAAAAAAGGTTTGAGCTCATGTTCGTACATAGTTTGGTATTATCGCGTTATCATGCTTCAATTATGCTTTATTTTACCCTTCGATGTTGTTACCCTTTTAAAAGGTACACGTGCGCACGAAAATGTTAATACGTTCGCAGAATAATATTATTTTTTCCGGTTTACGGAACTCGTGGCCAAATTGTGTATCAAAATAGCACAGAAAAAGGGGAAATTATATTTAAATTAATGTTTAGATATTCCTAAATGGAAGTTAGGCAGTGATAATGAGTTACGAGAACCTATAACTTTTCTTACAGATCTAACTGCGAACATCGTTAGTATCACTAATGCCCAGTTTCCAAAAATGTTATGGGTCAAGATATCAAACTTATCGAATAGATAAAACCCTAATACCTCAGTAACTAGATAATGGGCATCCCCCCTTTTTGGGGAAGGCCTATGTCCGACAGTGGACGTCTTTCGGCTGAAATTATGACCTCAGTAACCATTACCTAGGTCCTAGATAGTTCAACTAATCAGCAACAATAAAGCCTAGACGATAGTAAATCCAAGTACGAGGACAGCTAGCCTGGTCTATCTCTAAGCAAAAACCCAGCGTCAATCAATCAATCAGTCTGCGTGCGAAAATCTTAGACTAATGTCCCTCCCACGTTGCGCAATCGGCTCGCCAGCTACAATTAGTCTTGGACCAACTTCATTAGGTAGTACGTGGCTAGAATATGATTTAGTTTTTTTTCGCATTTGATAGTCTAAGTTTCGAGGAAGGTTTTAGACTATTTAACATTATGCTACAACCCCTAGGACCCCGAGCAAAGAGACAAACTCTGAAAGAACACTAAGCAAAAAATCGGCCAAGTGCGAGTCGGACTCGCGCACGAAGGGTTTCGTACCATTATCTATAAAAACGGCAAAAAAATCACGTTTTTTGTATGGGAGCCCCCCTTAAATATTTGTTTTATTTTAATTGAATTATTTCTTTTTAAAGTGAATATATAACTAAATATTCTGTGAATAATTCAAGCGTCTACCTGTTGCCGTTATCAATATCGAACAAAAACAAGCAAAAAAAATCAGGTTTGTTGTATGGGAGCCCCCTTAAATATTTATTTTATTCAGGTTTTTAGTATTTGTTGTTATAGCGGCAACAGAAATACATCATCTGTGAAAATTTCAACTGTCTAACTGTCATGGTTCATGAGATACAGCCTGGTGACAGACAGACAGACAGACAGACGGCGGAGCCTTAGTAATACGGTTCCCGTTTTACTCTTTGGGTACGGAACCCTAAAAATGAAGGAATAACGCGGCCGGGCGATGCGAAGTGACGCGATGGGTCGGAGGCTGAAATTTCACGCGGACGAATTCGCGGGAAAGAATCTAGTTAATTATAAAAATTTTCAGTTTTTAGAAGATACGGTTCTAAATATATGTCGCAGCCGAATTGTATAAAACAAAACAAAACGTCTAGCCGAAATACATAAAGGCGCTTTTTTCTATTATGGCTGATTGACGTTCAGCCAAAATGTATTACGGCTAAATAAACGTACGCCGCATTGTGATAGCGCATCGCGTCCTACAATGCGGCTGATCAACGCTCCACCATAATACAATTTGCAGGTCGCTTTGTAGTTTTAGTTCCAAATACCATTCCTGCGACCAACTTGGATGTAGCGCTCGCTCGGCTCGCGCGCGGTTGGTCACAGTTCTAACCTTTTTTTTTTTTCTTTTTTTTTTTCGCTGAGAAATGCATTACGCATCCCCGAAGTCGGGGTGCCACTAGCCGCGATAGGGCTAAAGGTTGGCTGCCGTTTTGGCGAACGTATCATTACGAGATTTTGTCTGGACGTCAATCAGCCGTAATAGAAAAAAGCGCCTTTATGTATTTCGGCTAGATGTTTTGGAATACGCCGAATTATACAATTTTGCTGCGGCTTAAACATAAGGATGTGCAAGACATAAGCTTTGCACTCATATTCACAGTGGTTTAATTGTCAAATACTTATAGTATTTGACAATTAAACAACACGTAATATTGTAGTACGTGTGCCTCAGTGACCAGCATTACCTGACCCCTTTTACAAAGAAGAATAATGGAAGCGGGGTCAAGTAATGTTGGTCACCGTTATTCATCTCTTTGAATTACTTTAATAAGCTTAAATCCTTAACCCCCCTCCCCCTTTTTTGTTCTTTTTCCTTTTTATCAGTCTTGGTAAGCCTTTTACAACAATTAATGTTCTCACGTTAACCTATCAGAAAACCACATTATGTGTTATTAAAATATTTAAGTACCAAACTTGAATCTCTTGAATCTTGATTCTTCGAATCCCTAAAGGCCTGCGCAGGCGACGGACTTTTCTCCGCGGCGGAGAAAAAAGTACGCATTTTGAAAGAGTAAAAAAGTACGTTACGTATGTAAAAAAAGTACGCTCGTTTGCGTTACTCGATACAGTTGTAAACAATCTATTTTTAGCGGATCAAACAATTAAAAAAAAAAATACAAACATCCGAATTGAGAACCTCCTCCTTTTTTAGAAGTCGGTTAAAAAAAGTCCATTAAAGCTATCTAAGTTTTATTTACCAAACAACTCAACATGACCTACTTTTAAATTAAGTACTTACATCAAGACCCTTATGATGTAGAACAACGCTTGTCTCGACTCAAAATGGCGTAGAATTTTCTACGCCATTTTGAGTCGAGACAAGCGTTTCCAGAGTGGAAAGAAAGGGCTGCGGTCACCAAGGTCTCAACAATGAGTGATACAGTTCCTTTTGACACTCTTAATGAAACTTAGTGCCAGATGCTTTTAGGTCCGAGTGAATACTTAATACTTAGTGCCCCCGTGAGACCTTCATAATTGGATTCGTAATGGGTAAGAAAACATTATTGCCTATATAAACTTGGCTTTGTTTCTGTATCCTTACGTAAAAATAACAAACACAGTGCCACAATGCTTTAACAGTGAAGTTTGCCTCATTTGAAACATAGAAACACGTTGTGACAATGTCAATTCTTTTATAAACACTCATTGTAGGGCTAGGGTGGATTCTCTTCTGTATATGACGTCGATAGTGTATGGTCACACTATCGAGTGTGACCACCAGTAAATATCAACACAACAATAAAAACAACCGACTTCCAAAAAAGCACTATAAAGTGAAAAATAACTTTAATTTCGGTGTGTTTGGATCTGTATTTTAGTTTTTGCCACTGACTTTCGAAATTAAAGTTATTTTTCACATTGTAGTGCTTTTTTGGAAATCGGTTGTTTTTTTTATAAAAAGTTTATTATTTTTCAATTTTTAATTTATCTAAGTTACAATAGCCTATAATGTCAACTGCTCATCACCTTTTACAAAATAATGCTATTCCCGATGCTGGGACGTTAATAAATTGTTGAGGAGTTCTCCTGGTAAGAACCAGGAGAACTGCTGCTCACCATATGCATTGTGACGACGATAAATTGATTAGCAACCATATTAAAGTACCTAATTGAATCGCAACCCGTTAAATACTTGTTATTAAGTTGTTCCGGTGGCCATATGTGGTCTACATCATCAGTTCCACTTCACCAAATGGTGCTTTTTCCGAAAGAAAATGCGCGAGTTACTATTAAAAAATACTCAAATAGCTATAGGGGTTCCTATAAAATTTGAGGATTTCCCTCGATTTCATCAGATTTTCATTTGGTGTTAAGGGGACCATCACACTAATATTATAAAGGCGAAAGTTTGTGAGTGTGTGTGTGTATGTTTGTTTGTTACTTCTTCACGCTCAAACGGCTGGACCAATTTTGATAACATTTTGTATGGAGGTAGCTGACACCTATATATACTTTTTATCCCGATATTCCCACGAGATCGAGACTTACGCAGGTGAAACCGCGGGGCGCAGCTAGTTTCGAAATAAACCCCTTCGAAAAAAAAAGAATTTTGCAAATCCGTCTATTTATGACGGAGCTACAAAAAAACATTAAAAAAAAATGTAAACATCTGAATTGATAACCCTTTTGGAAGTCGGTTAAAAATCACCTTCACTCGTAACAGTTTACTTCCTAGTCGTTACGGCAAAATCGGAGTGTGGCTGTGTCGTGGACACGGCCGTGTGTTTTACGTGAATACGTGTACATAACGGGTAATATTTTCTTTGTAACGATTTCTTTGATCCTTCAGCTATCGAGTGGTGTAATTACATAACTGTTTTCCCCCGATTTTGTTATCATCAGTTTTCTGAATTGCCTCCCATTATGGAAGCGAATCTAAAGTCGTATTCAAGTCAAAATAGAGAAATTGGCTTTCATTAATTTCACTGCTAATATCGTCTATTAAAATGTCGAAAACTAAAGTTATTACTTTTAGTATTCTTTTTTCTTTTAAGGTTCAAAAGATTGCTTATTGTTTCGCTGAAATGATTAAATGCTGTATTAATTAGAACATTATATAGAAAATTAGAAATGATAATATCTACTTAATAATATTATATTTTATTAATAAAAGAAACGAGAATCTACTCTAAGCATTCTAATCTAAGCAAACATTTTAATAACGCAACAGTTATTATTTATCATTCTTAGTACGAAAATGGCCTGTCAAGTCATAATATAAATAAATCGGTTCTCTAGCATCCTTTTTAAATATATTTTCTTACTTTTTGGGGTTCCGTACCTAATATATTATCTCCAAAACTACAGAACCAAACAGTTTGAAAAAAATACAGAAAATAGTTCTTTACTTATAGATTACAGGAAAACCAATAAGAAGTCTATGGTCTTAAAAAAACATGGCAAGTCCCTCATTATTGTTCCCCCTTATATTCCAACTTTTCAACTACAATGTTAAGTTTGTTCTTAGGATAAATCATCTTAACTACGGAACTCTTCATCGTGCATGGTCCAACACGCACTTGGCTGGTTTTTCTGCCTGTTGTGCCTATCAATAAGGAACTCAGTAAATATAAAAATATTTTTTATCAAAAGACGAAACGAAATTCTCTAGAAGTCGCTAGCTTAAGGCAGGGTCCGCTTTTTATTAAAGGTCACTGAGTAATTCAGTAAATTCAAATTGGATTCTGCTAAAAATATCTATAGAATCTGGACATGATTGATCAATAGGAATGAATTTCGTAAAAGGAAGATCACGACGGTTTTTAACCGACTTCCAAAAAGGAGGATTTACTGTAACAGCTTAGCAATCACATTAGGTTGCTAAGCAATTTATGCTCGTCACAATACATATTATGGTGCACCGACGTGGAGTTGTGGACACCAGTCCGTAATACCTACCTATATTATGGTGCAGTTCTCCTGGTTCAAATTGTTTGACCGTCTAGAGACCCCATTAGAACTTTGCGACCGAATTCGGTCGAAAGCGATCGCTATCTATGTCAAGACTGCAAGTCCTAGAGAAAACCCCTAAAAAATTAACGTTCCTGCATCGGGAAAAGCAATATTTTGTAAAAGGTGATAAACAGTTGACATTAGGCTATTGTAACTTAGATAAATTACAAACTGACCCACTGAAAAGTGAAAAATAAAAATCTTTTTACAAAAAAAACAACTGTCTTCCAAAAAAAAACACTACAAAGTAAAAATAACTTTAATTTCAGAAGTCAGTGGATAAAACTCAAATAAGTACCAATATAGATTCAAAGAGACCCTTTTTTTTGGAAGACGGTTTTTTTTTGAAGCTTTGGAATTGGCAACTAGCTTCATCTTTCTGACTTGACCAACCCCTTGACAAATCAAAAGTGCCTGTAATTGGAATAAATGCTTTGAGTGATGCCTCTGGTTTTGTAGATATCCTGAAACGGCTTGTTTACCAGCCAATAAAAAAAACTTAATGCTACACTAAACCCGGGGGCTTAAAGTACCACTTTACAGCGAATTGTCAATAATGACGAAGAAGAGAGAGAATAGATCTAAAAATCAAAATCAAAGGATGTACAACCAATCCTGTATACATCAAACCAAGTCTAATAAACAAGGCTTAGATTTCTAGACTCAGATTTATACTTTGATGTTCGACGGAAATTACACCAGATGTTCTAGTTTTATCGGATTCGCCCCAGATTCTCAGAGTAGGTAAGGCTTTTGTGACTTAAATCCGATTCTCTTAAAACTTTCATTAACCCAGGGAGTCTACTTCGAACATAAATCCAAAAATCGGCCGAATGTTCGATCGTTTCTTTACTACGGCTGACTATCGCTGACTACGGCGAAAAAAAAAAGGCAGCCTAAGAGAAAGCCAAAGTCAAAACTGTGACTTGAAGCCGGGTAAGGAGTCAAAGTCAAAAAGTAAACTATGGAAGTTATAAAACGGCCGAACATTCGGCAGATACTTCGGTTTACCACTTCGGAGTGAAGAATTAGAAGAATTTTTACACTATAGTATATGTATAGTGGAAAAATTGTTCTAATTCTCATTCAAGAACTAGAACTATTAGAATTCTTATTATCTCTTCGTATTTTTGAACTTTAACTTTGTTAACTGAACTTTTATTTTTTAAACTTTAACCATTAAAGTTTTGAGTTCTCGACTGTCATTAATATGACTTTTAGAAGGATTAAATGTCAATCTACAATGACTCAACACTAAACAAAAAAGGGAAAATATTTAAGTTTGTTTGAATAATCGCAGCATCGTACAATACTTGCAAATATGAAGACTGGGAAATTTTAGGTTAGTTTAGAGGTATGAAGAACAGGGTGTAAAGTTCACTCATCCTCCATCAAAAAAGGGGGATCCTCTGACCAGACGGGTGTTGTGTCTGGTGGGTAACTGCCCGACGGTTGATGTCAGGATGTTGTTTAGATCCTAGTCGCGCGGTAAACTCAACTCGTGCTGTCAGTGTAATGTGTAGTTTGCATGTGGCGATGTAGATTCCAAATAAGATTATAAAGAACTATCTGCAATTAAGAGAAAATTACTGACTAGAGAAAATTAAAGACTCTTATAGGATTAGTAACATTGTTCTAAAACTTAGTGTTAGTAAACAACACGATATGTTGGCAGTGTTAGCACATGTAACTGACAGCAGTGAATTATATACGGACAGTCCACTCTGTCAGCAATCATTTCAAGAACTCTGTTAGCTGGCCATGACTCAAGCCACCATCGATGCTGCGCGCTTGCGCATTATTGTGTTAAAACAATCTACACGCGCAGCACATCCTGACGCATTGCAACGCCATGGCTTAATTTAAAGCGAGTAATGTTTAAGCAAAGGAAATGTATCTGTGTGTAGTTTACATTAAGCCATTACTTTTAAGAGCAGGCAGTCTAAATCAAATTTCTACGCATGCTCCGCCCCTTGTTCCCCGCCACTCCGTTATGTGCTAAACGCTAACACATCAGTAATAAAGTTGAATATCGCGTGCGCTCTTTGATCGTGTTCGAGCATGAAACTAAATAGCGTAAGTCTCAATTCTTATTTTATTTACAGCTAAAGTAATAATTGAGCTAGTGAAAAAATATCTGGTGGGTGGAGAATAAACTATATTTTCTTGCTGTGAATATTTATTTTAGACATATAAATATTAATTTAATATTTATATGTCTAAATTTAATATTTATTTTAGATATATAAGCCAAACAATCTTGTTTGTTTTTTTTATAATTATCCTTAAAAAGATATGATTTTCGAATAAAAATGTATCGAGAGAAAATATTACAATTACGTAATTGTCTTCAACACGGAAAGAAAATATCCAATAAATCTTATACTAAAGTTTAATTTTGCTTGTATGTGCGACTGTTTCAGCATATTCATGCAAATTAACATAAAAATAGGGAGCCTCCTTAATTATATCTAGCAATTTTCTGAAATCTTTGCTTGCTATAAGTACGCTACACACTGTGCAGTGCCGCACCCCTCACTCCCGCTAACACGTGAATTTGTTACAGTGCAGTGACTCGCCTCATGTTCCGAGCCGCCATAAAGTTTGAATCGGACTGTACCCAACGAATAATTCACATTTTGTATCCAAATCCTTTTATCTACCTGAAACTAACGTTACTTAACCACAATGTTATCAAAAATTCAACATCTAAACTTTCACATAAAGGCTCGTACAGACTGGTGCGATGTCACGTGCGCGACAAGGGTACTGCGCTGCCTGTCGCGAGCACGATATTGCCCCAGTCTGCACGAGGTTTTTACCTTACATTAAAATAATTAGATAGATAGATAAAACATTTATTCAGTGCACACAAAAGACATAGCTCAACACACAATAGCACAATAAAATAATAGATATCAACTAAACAAACAAAAACAAACAAAACAAACAACAAAACAAACAACCACACAAACATGATAAGGTAGGTATTTAGTAAGATGACAAACTAAATAAATGTCTCAGTGAGACTATGATCTTAAAACCAACAGTCCCACAGAGACTATAACTGAAAGGAGTCTTATAAAACAATGAATTCAGAGGAATGTTCTAACGTTGAGCAAGTATACCGCAAGAGGTAAATAAATTGTTTGTAGGCTTACGAGATCCTTCGCGATTTAATAGTTTTAGGCCTTAATAAATTATTACGTATTTCGTAGGCTTTAGAACATTTAAGAAATAATAAGATTAGTGAATCCTGGTAGACCTGAGTCAAGACTATCTTTTATACAGACTCAAAAAAAGGGAGTCACGAATTTTGTTTTTTCAAGACTAATCTCTTCCGTCTTTAACATAGAAAAAATGTTTAAATTTTCAAGTCAGCACTATTGGAAGCTTCAAGCTGTTTTTACAATAATAGCAAAAAGGGGTCATTGGCCTTTAAAATTGGTATTTTATTAAATTCTACTCGAATTTCCGACACTTTCATCGTTAACAGAAATAATTGGGTAATTAGTTCCCTTGATTGCTTTTTCGTGTTGTTTCCGAACTCAACGAAGGGTTTTATTTTTATTGTTGGTGTTTAAACAAAAGGTATCTATTATTTTGAGCTTTTTCACTGATAAAGCCTAATTACACTGACTGCCCAAAAAGGAGTGTAATGTGTTTAGGGTTCAGGTATATAAGTGAGTTTATTTGTGCTACCATAACTTTTAAATGCTTGAACAGATTTAGATGTATGGAGTATCGTTAGAATCCTTACATCAGCCCGAATGACATTGGCTATAAAATATCAATATGGCGGCAGTAAGGCTCCATTTTCAAATGGTAAAAAAAAAAAAATTATTTTACTTTTTCGATGCGTACCTTTATTGTTTGTGTCAATACTTGTTAGGCCGCGTACGCGTATAAAACGCGTCGCGTGTACCTCTAAAGGTTTAGACCGGTTAAGCAGTCACGGCCTCTCAAGGTCAACTGCGAGATGCCATTCATAAAAAAAAAACCTCTAAAGGTTATTGCAATTTTGAGTCCTCTTACAAACGCCACGTGTACACTGCAACCGAGCAGCAACCGCGCAGTCACCGAACAGCGATCGCGCAGCCTCCGCTCAGTATACGCTCAGCACCCGCGCCACCTCCACGTCACTAGAGTCCTTCCATTTCGTTTGAAGCCACCACGCTGCAAAACGGACGAGACGGATGCGCATTATCTTGTCCGCAGAGATTTAATTTCGTAAATAGAAGAGAGGGATATCTTGTGGGACACGACTCACCACATTCATTTCGACGAGCTAAAATAGGATACACCCAAAGTTTTCATTTTCTTAATTAATTTTTTTTTTTGTAAAAATAATACGCTTATAGGAGTTTTTATTTTTATTCACGGAGTACATATGGTAAATACGTCTGAATGCCGTAGTGAAAATAGATGAACTGCGGACTATACAGGATGTTAAAGTAATTGCGTGCCATAGCTTAGGGGTAGGTTCAGTATCGATAAAGGAACCCAGGAAAAATAAAAAATGATAAAAAAATATTGCAAGATCAACCTAATTTAGTACTGCCTATTTACCAACGCCTTCGATAGTAGGTAAGTAATTAAACCAACTAAACAAATAAAATAATTTTAATTCTAAACGATTGCTATTTTAAGTTAGTAGGTACTAAAATAGGTTGAACTTGCAATAGTTTTTTTTTATGTTTTTATTATTATTTTACTTTTTGGATTTATTTTTTATTTTTCCTGGGTTCCTTTATCGACACTGAACCTACCCCTAAGCTATGGCACGCAATTTCTTTAACACCCTGTATAAGTCGGTTAAAAATAGAAACCCTAGCAGCTGAGTGAGCGCTGCGTGGTAGCTACGCGGCAGCCTCTCGATGGCTGCGCGTTCGTGGTGAGAAGGCTGTTGCGGCGAGTACGCGTAGTCATCAAAACGCGCCCTTGTTAGTGTGTTAGATTTTTTTTTTAATTAGAAAAATGTTTTCTTTCTTTTTTGTTCCTAGGTACTTTCTATGAGTGTTGTTGAAAAAAACCGGCCAAGTGCGAGTCGGACTCGCGCATGAAGGGTTCCGTACCAACGTTTGTTGTATGGGAGCCCCCCTTAAATATTTGTTATAATTTAATTTAATTAATTATTTTTAAAGTGAATATATAACTAAATATTCTGTGAATATTTCAAGCGTCTACCTGTTGCCATTATCAATATCGAACAAAAACGAGCAAAAAAATCACGTTTGTTGTATGGGAGCCCCCTTAAATATTTATTTTATTCTATTTTTTAGTATTTGTTGTTACAGCGGCAACAGAAATACATCATCTGTGAAAATTTCAACTGTCTGACTATCACGGTTCATGAGATACAGCCTGGTGACAGACGGACAGACAGACAGACGGCGGGGCCTTAGTAATAGGGTTCCCGTTTTACCCTTTGGGTACGGAACCCTAAAAATGGATGTGTAATACTATCGCTTTGTAACTTAGATTGTTTTAGAAACAAACTTGTTATTATAACTTTGCGTAACTTGTATCTAGGTTAATGAAACTTATCTTACTTCCTTACGGTTGAAGGATACTACGTGTACAGACGGCTTAATAAATTGGTTACACCTTTACTGAGGTATTTGTATTTTCGTATGCACGATGCTACCCGAATTAATGAAGATGGCTGTACATTCCACAGTTTAATTATGTTAGGGTATGCATTGTGTATGTATTTCTATGACCGCAAAATACCGGTTGTTGGGTTGGTGGTGTTAATATGAACAGTATCAGCTATGCGGACGACATGGTCACAACAGCAAAAACGAAATAGAATTAGTCAGATCCGACAGCAAACAAATCACCGCCTCAATCCCGAACGGAAGCGTACTCGCAATAGGGTGTTTTTTTGTTTCTTATTTACGTAAACGACCTTCCTAATAAAATCAATGAGCCATGTGTCCCTGTTTGCGGATGACATATCTATACTGTCCTCATGCGAAAATAACACCAATTTAAATAATCCATTCTACAATAAATTGGATGACTGAACACAAACAACCTAGAAATCAACTTCAATAAAACTAAAATAATTTCATTCCACCCTCGCCAAAAAATACCAATAAATATAAATTTTAGCTTTAAAAATAATAACTTGGAAGTAGTTGATAAATTCACCCTGCTAGGCCTAAACATTGATACACATATAAATTGGAAGTCACACATTTAGAAAGTAAGAGCAAAGATATCTAAATTTTCATACGCCCTCCGCGAGATCAAAAAGACTACAGACAATAAACTGCATTAGTAACGTACTACGCGTACGCCTACGCATGTCTCAAATACGGTATCATCTTATGGGGCAACAGCACTGACGCCCACGCTATTTGACCTAAAAACTAATTAGAATCTTAGTAAATATTGAAGTCACCGATAGCTGTAAACCCCACTTTCAGGAACTAAAGATTTTATCCTTACCCTGTCTCTATATTTTTGTAGTCTGTAAGTTCGTGCGTACGTACCCAGAGATCTTTACAAAAAGAGAGGACATACAAACGAAAATTATTTTAAGACATAAAAATAGACTGAACTTACCAACCCGACTAAAAATACACTCCAATAGTAGATACCTTTGTCATTTCCATAAAAATGTATAATAAGTTACCCGAAATAATAAAGAACTTGAATAAATATAATATCTTAATAAATAAATTGAAGCTTTTCCTTGTAAGCAAATGCTACGATAGTTTAAGCGAATACTTAAACGATAAATTATAAGTAACTTCATAACTATTTTATTATTAATAAGAAAAATATTTTTTTTAAATAAATATGGAGCGTCCAATAAATAACATACCATAGGGATGATAAATATGAATTAAGTACTAAATAAAAATAATAATAAAAATAAAAATAATAAAATAATAATAAATAAATAAAACATGATTAATTTAAAATTAATCATGTTTTATTTATTTACTATTATATTTTATTTATTATTATAAAAAAAATAAAGAGTTTTTCAAATGATACTAAATAAATAAATAAATGTACATATTTATAAAACAATAATTATAATTCTTAAATTCAATCTACTTGACTAATAATAAAAAAAAAAACTTCCTCCTCTCTCCTATCTATGCTGTGCCCCACAGGATCCATAATTGTGTCTAATATAATTATTTCCCAACCAACTATATATTATACATTATGGTACGCAATAAAGAATTGAGAATTGGTGCTGCTGGGCGCGGCTGCAGGATCTATTGCAGAGATTTTGAAAGTAGGCGAGGACTATGCTGCTGCACATGGGCTCGTGTACAATGTCAAAAAATGTGAAATACATGGCCGTAAATGCCATAGACTATGCACCTAATCTTACCCTTATTGACTTGGACATAAATAGAGAATACATTTAAATATCTGCGGCACGTACTTACCAACGACTTTAAAGATAATGTAGATATTAAGAAGGAGCGTAGGGCATTGGCGGTCCGAGGTAATATGTTGGCACGTGGATTCTCCCGCTGGACCGACCAAGTTAAGATAACACTATTCAAGGCATATTGTCAAGGTCTGTACACGGGAGGTATATGGACCAGCTACACCAAAAGGTCGCTAAATGTCTTGCGCGTCCAATATAATAATATTTTCAGAATGCTCTTGAGACTGCCCCATTTCTGTAGAGCGTCGAAAATGTTTGCACAGAATCGAAATGACGGCTTTCATGCGATAATTCGAAAAAAAACCATATCATTAGTAACTAGAACACGGGCCAGTAGCAACAGCATTCTGAAAACTGTGTTAGAGAGTTTCTATTCTCCCATTTTGAGGCATTTTGTGGAGAGGATGGCCAAGTGAGAAACTTGTACCTTACTTGTCCATCTGCTGTGCAAAGTACCTACTTCAAACTTAAATAATATTACTAAAACTAGCTATAAGGTATTACTAACAATATGGATCTTTGTTGTCTTAATTAATAAATTTTGATTTTATTTGAAAATGGCCACATGCTTTCCTTATAAGCCAATTAAGCGTCCTGAAACCCTTTACAGTAGTTAGAACACACCAATTTTGTACTTACGTAACCAATAAGCTTCCTCGTCTTGGTAATATTCTCTCAATCATCCCTTAGCTCATTTTGTAATCCTATTGAGTACTCCTTTTCCTAGAACCCAAACCATAATTGTGGTTAGTTAACATTTCTCGAAATGTTCAGTAAGCTTACCCATTTCGTTCGTTACATTGTCAGGGAGACATTTTAAGAACCACACTTTATTTTGATTGCCTTTTTGATAATGGAAAATAATTAAATTGCCTAACGCAGCTTTTGTAGCGCAACCGAGAAGTGTAATTAAAATTTAATTATAATGCCTCGTTTACATAATTAAAATCAAAAAATCATTTATATTTTTTTTAATTCATTCATCATACACATTTACTACATTTTTGTATTCAATTCAATTGATCTCTTTTATGATGTTTGTAAATATGTGAGCTACTCCATGTATATCTCTTAAATAAATTATTTGTCATTGCTTCATTTTTAATTATTTTTACCTATTGTGGTATAGTAATTTTATTCTAGGTGTATCGTCTTCACATAGAATTACATAATTAATGTACTTAATCAAAACATTTTTAAAATGAAGAAGGTTTTTCGAGAGTTTCTTGCCCATTCTTCTCCATACGAAACTATCGTTTTGAAAGGGCAACTACAATCAATTCTATTTTTTTATAAATTTTGAAGTTCAAAAGTACCTCTTATGCACCTATTTGAAATAGGTAATTTGACTTTGATCGTGATCATAGATATCATGTTAAAATAACTTTTTTGTATAGGTAAGTACTATTTCAACTTACACGGTCGTAAACTGTTAACCAATACGGTGTGTTAACAGACTGTTCAAACATGGATATATTACAACTGAATATTTAATACGTTTGCCAGATTTTTTTTTTTTTTTTTTCCGTTTTGGCAACTGAGTCGGTGTCGACTATTCTGCCAGCGTCATGTGGTGACGGCAACAGCGAGGTGGACCGTCGAACTTTGAACTTTGTGGTAGTCGGTATGCTCCCCTTAAGTTTCAGTAAAGACGTGGCAGTTTACTGAGACCTCACGCGGACTTCTTGAAAGAACTTGAAGTGATATGTTGCACTGTTTTGTTTCATTTGCCTGCACTAATGCACGTTCACGAACCCTTAATGGTTAATAATCCACCATTATTACACATTAATATTCGGCTAAACACAAGTTTTAGAAAATAAAACAAAACTCTAATCATGACGCTTCACTTTCCCGTCAAAAAGTCCTGCCAGATTTTTATAGCAAAACGGTCCATTACTAGGACAGATGACAAGCTACCCGCGATACTCATCAATAGAACGAGTTTCTTCAACCGGCACTTAGTATTTCGCGTCGTAAAACAATCCTATTTCAATAAAATCTGTGACAAATTGTACAAATAACTGTCTGCCACCACAGTAACTGGGGTTTACTCCGAAGCACTAAATCGAAGTATCGGCCGAATTTTCGGCGGTCTTATAACTTCCACAGTTTCCTTTTTTGCCTTTGAGTCCTTACCCGACTTCAAGTCACAGTTTTGACTTTGGCTTATCTCTTCGACAGTTTTTTTTTTTCGGCGTAGTTAGCGATAGTTTGCCGAAGTAAAGAAACGACCGAACATTCGGCCGATACTTTGGATTTATGTTCGGAGTAGACCCCGACCCCACTGGTACTCAAACCAAAAGACGTAACAGATATTGCTCGTAACTATTAAGGGGGATGCGCTCAGGTAGCTCGAAAAAAGAGTCATATTGATAATTTTAATTCTGTAAATTTATATTTGTTACGGTCACGAATCTAAATCAAAATATTTTATTTCACATGGTCGCTTATGAAACTTCAGAAGTTAGGTGCACGGTTCCAGTTGGTCGTTTCCTATGAAAAGGAGCCGGCAAGAAACTCCATGGTTACTCTTTAAAAAAATTATTGGCTTTTATAATGTTTTCAAATTACAGTGTTAATAGGTATGGGAGGACAGTGTAGGCCCGTAAACAAGTACCAGCCCATCTATTCTGAAAAAATCTCACCGTAGGTGAAGTGAGCTTGAAGTGAGTTGTTAACAGTGTCAATTACTTACTGACAGTTCACTCCACGCTCACTTCACCTAAGTTTTCACGGTGAGATGGTTACAGAATAGCACTGCAGGTACTTAACAAAATAGAAAATGGTCTACAAATCTACAGTCTAATACATTAAGCCTACAACGTTCTCACACTAACAAAATATAAAAAAAAAATATAAAATATTATTAAAATAATAAAAGTAAAAAGTTGATGAAATTAAAATTGTAGGTTTAGAATGTCAAATTAAGAAAAGATTATGTCAAGTAAGTATGTAAAAAAAAACATCGCAATTTGGAAGCAGTCAATAGACATTTACATAGTTTTGCCGTTAATGAGGAACAAGAGAAGCACCATGTGCAGAAAAAATAATGCCAAACTTCCTTGTCTTCAACGTAGTCTTTAATCTTATAATAATCACGGTTGATAGAAGAGAATGGATGAAGATGGATGGATGGATGGATAGAATGAGTGTGAATGAGTTACGCTGAGCCCAAGTAACATGGACCAAGGACAGAAAGATTATAATTTTTTAATTTATTTTTCAATACACCTTAAAGATATAGGTAATTAAACAGAACCGTGACTTGACGGCGAAAAAAGTTGCGTTTAGGTATTCGCCCGTTAACCTACCTTTGTATAAGTTGGTGTATGTACATCAAAACAACTTTTTTGCCAACATTTACTACGCCCAAAAAAAAGGTACGTCAAAGCAGGAATTAAAGTTGGGCACACAACATAAGAGCAGTGGTGGCCCAGTGGTAACATCCCCGAATTATGAGTTGTAGGTCGTGGGTTCGAACCCAGGCAGGCGCTTTACTTTGTGTAAATAATTTCATCACCACTGCTCTCAAAACGGTGAAGCAAAACATCGTGAGGAAACCGGGGCATGTTCTAGAACCAAAAATTCAAAGACATGTGACATCTATCAACCCGCACTGGACCCGCGTGGTAGATATTACAGCCCATTCTCTCTCGATGAGAGGAGGCATGTGTGCCAGCAGTGTGAACATTATAGGCTGATTATGTACACGACATAATATGGGGCACTCCACATGTAGGACTTCATTACTTTCCGTTTGAATAGACAGTATTTCTTCTAGTTCGTAAAACTTCATTTTATAAAGGCCGGCAACAAACTTAGTTTGAAGCTATTGATAATAAATTGGATTACGCTCTCAAATAGAGAGCACGAGGATCCAATATTTAGATACTATCAAACCTGTATCGAACTATCTCTTATATAAACGATTTGGTTGGTTTGGCATGAAGACACAGACTTTGATTTATTTGGAAAATATTTTTATTTATCGATATATACATATTTAAGTTAAAAGCAAACTTTTAGCTACATAATATCATGTAGGAAATAACAAGTAATGTAGCATAATGTTCTAGTTACTGAAACTCAAACTCAAAGCATTTATTTCAATTAAACCATTTATCTACAGGCACTTTTCAATTGTCAAGGCGTCGGTCAGTCATAAGGATGGAGCTGTTGCCCATTCCAAAGCTTAGTAGGTACCTATGGAGAAGAACGGGCAAGAAACTCCACGGACACTCTTTTAAATTAAAATATGGTTACAAAATATTGGTTACATCATTCATGTAGAAATTGTACATGTGAGAACTATGCAAAACATCAAAAGCGGCCGTAATAAAAATGTAAAGAAAACAATTCGAAAATTAAAATAAAATATGCCGTGGAAGCTAAGAGTCCCAACTGACAGCGCCCTTATTTAATTAAGAATTATTTAAAACAAACATACAGATCTTCAAGGAAAAGTATCCTCTTCGGAAATCGTCTATCTTCGGAATTATGAATGCACGATAATTACATCTAACATAGAGCTGTTACAACCATGGAAGTACTTGCCACTTTCGTATTACCAAATTGTAGATTATGATTACCAAATCGTATTGATTACCAATTTATGATTACCAATTACAGTTATTATGATTACCAAATTGTAATGATTATGATTACCAAAACGTAGAACTCACACTATTTGATTTTATTTTATTTTTGAGGAGCTTGTGGCTAAATAATAACTGCCGCACGGGTCGATCGATCAGGTTAAGCTACGCTTGCCGCGGTTGGTCCGTGGATGGGTGACCATCTGTTCATACCAAGATTCCTCCGTGCCTCGGAAAGCACGTTAAGCCGTTGGTCTCGGCTGTCATTTGTAGATCTTTGACAGTTTTTACGGGTCGTCAGAAGCCCAAAAGTCTGACAACCAGTCTTACCAAGGGATATCGTGTTACCCAGTAACTGGGTTGTGGAGGTCAGATAGGCAGTCGCTCCATGTACAATACTGGTATTCAGCGGCACCCGGTGAGACTGGAAGCCGACCCCAACATAGTTGGGAAATGGCTAGGCACATGATGAGAACTCACACTATTTAAATTGTAAATCGTTAGTAGCTGATAAATAAAATATTTTTTCAGGCACTCTATCATAACTAACTTTATATCCGTCAGATACGAGTACGACCGCGTTGCAATCAACGATCACAGAAACTTTAATTTATCAATACGTTTTTTCTAAGTTCTAGTCACCTCTAATCAAGATGTTTTCTAAAGCTTAGAATATTTCCAACATATTTCATACAAGCAGAAAATATGTAACGAACTTGTTTGAACTTGTTTGTTAGTTTTTAAAGTTTTCAGTATATATGACGAGACTTGATTTTATTTTATTATACAATGGATCATTAGCAGGATAAAATATATTCAGTTAAAAAGTCACCTTCGCGTAGCTTCGTAGGCTTCGCTACGCGGCATCTACAGTTAATCCTGTAACGGTAGTTGAGTTACAGAGCAAACTAATAACTTAATTAATGGAGCAGATGTAGCCGTCTGGTCGGGACTTGCCAACAAATGCAACCACATTTTAGAAAATTTACATTGTTACATTTCTCTCGAATCTCTCGCTAACTGAACTGGCTGTGTTACGGTTAAGTGTGGACAAATCGGTCTCAAAAGTGTTTGATGTGGCTGTTTAGGAAGTGGTGAAGGGTGGGCGTTTTTGGGGGACTGTCTTATGTAATTTTGACGTTCGAAAAGTGCTGATTCTCAGCCTAGTTTGAATAAATGACTTTTGATTTTTGTTTTTTTTTTTAATTAAGTCGATTGGATAATTATAATTTAAGCCGTGCCTGGTAATATCGGACACAGGAAGTAAGACGGTGGTGTGAAAATAAAAAAACGTGCAGCCATTTGTTTATTTATTTGTTAGAGATGCTTCCGACAACTTTACTATTAAACTGATTGAACAACATTAATGTCACTTACGAAGACTGGACCTTCTTCTGCATTCTCCATCGAGTAACACAGCCGCTTCCTTATATTGAATTAAGGCCAATCGTTGTACTAAACAACTGCATAGTGTCATACGGTTACACGACTCGTTGACACATTCGTACTGAATCAATTTGCTATGGAAAGTGCTTTCCTCGGATTTTCCCTACGTCACTCTTGTATTCTCTTAGTAAAATTACAATAAAAACTTAACGAATACTGGTCTAGAATGCTCAAAGTTTCGCGTTCAATACGCTAGAAAATTCACTCAAAAATCAATCTGCCTAGCCTTTTGCCAACTATGTTGGGGTCGGCTTCCAGTCTAACCGGATGCAGCTGAATACCAGTATTTTACATGGAGCGACCGCCTATCTGACGTCCACAACCCACATACCCCTTGGTAAGACTGGTTGTCAGAGTAACGACTGTCAAAGATCCACGGACCAACCCCGGCAAGCTTAACTGAACCTGATGGATTGACTCGTGCGGCTGGTTTTTTACTTAGTCACGAGCTTCAACTCGTTCAATTGACTCAGATACGTTAATATTTAATTGAAGAGTATTCAATGAAATAGTCTGATACAGGGCCCCTTTAGGACTAGCTGTGTAGCTAGTCATACACTTGGCACTTGGTATTCCTGCCAGTGGCGTCACTGGTAGGAATACCAAGTCCAGCGTGACCTCTGCGGTTTCAACCTATTAATTTATTTATCTAGTCCGTATAACTGGTCATCATTTTTAGGGTTCCGTACCTCAAAAGTAAAAAACTGAACCCTTATAGGATCACTTCGTTTTCCGTCTGTCTGTCAGTCTGTCAAGACCATTTTTCTCAGGAACGCGTAAATGTATCAAGTTGAAATTAATATCAAATACGTAAGTCTATGGTGCCTTGAAGCTCTAAATAAATCAAGCTTCCAAGTCAACGCAATAAAAAAATACGGCGATATAAGCGACATTATTGCGACATATTTCGATACTCGCAAATAAATCAAAATCTATAGGGTACTTCCCGTTGACCTAGAATCATGAAATTTGGGCAGAAGCAAGGTCTCACAGCACAAGTAAAGGAAAAGTCCTAAAATTGTAAAGTAGTTTTATCACATAAAAAAAAATTGCTAATATCTCGCACATAAATCAAAACCTATAGGGTACTTCCCGTTGACCTAGAATCATGAAAATTGGCAACAAGCAAGATCTTACAGCACAAGTAAAGGAAAAAGTCCGAAAATTGTAAATTTGTAGTTATGTCACATAAAAAAAATGCGAATATCTCGTACATAAATTTGGGCAGAAACAAGGTCTCACAGCACAAGTAAAGGAAAAAGTCCGAAAATTGTAAATTTGTAGTTATGTCACATAAAAAAAATGCGAATATCTCGTACATAAATTTGGGCAGAAACAAGGTCTCACAGCACAAGTAAAGGAAAAAGTCCGAAAATTGTAAATTTGTAGATTTTTTAGTAGACAGACGGACAACGAAGTGATCCTATAAGGGTTCCGTTTTTTCCTTTTCAGATACGGAACCCTAAAAACATTTTTTGCGATTACAAAATTAAATTTTCAGTTGAAAAATTGACCGTGGCGTATATCGATGTATGGGGAACATGTTTTTCAACTACAATATTAAGTTTGTTTTAGGGATAAATTCATGCTAACTACGGAACCCTTTTTTTATCGGAAAACTTGAGTTGCTACAAAATAGGAATTGAATCCAGTCGATATTTTTAAAAATATTCAGTTTCGGGTAGCTTGACCTGCTTTTTTTTTGGGTGGGAAATTATCAAATAACTTCTCCCGCTCTGGACGGAGCGAGAGGGCGTGTCAGACTTTTACTGACTAAAACCCACCCGTGTTCCTTCCGTTGCCTGTGTGCCAGGGCCACGATATCCCTTTCGGGCAAACTCGCAACCCTGGCAGGCATTGGTCCTACCGGACCCCGTCAGTTTGTGCTGACATCTCTTTGAGGCGCGCGTGGAACACAACGCGCTGTCGACCCGGACCTGGTCCTTATCGGACGGCGAGCTACCCATCACTCACCGTCCGCAGACCCGCGCCTACGGTGGCCGGAAATCGGCTTGCGACTCCCGACGCCTGGGGCGTCTCCTGCGGCGACTAAGGGCGCGAGGGCGAGAGCCTTGCCTCACCCTCACGCGTTCCGCCTCCTCCTTCGCGAGCATTACTGCTTCGCGGAAGGAGGTGACGGCCTCCCATGCACTCTCGCTTCGAACCATGGCCTGAACCAGGGCCGGAGGCGAGAGATCGCCGCCGCCGATCGCCTCCGTGAGGACACGGCGGTGCTCTGCCCAAGCCGGGCAGACCTCCACCGTACGCTCCACCGTGTCCTCCGGGCGATCCACACAGTGGTGACACCCGGGCGTTTCCTCCGGCTTTATCCTGAACAGGAACCTCCCGAAACAACCGTGTCCGGTGAGGAGCTGCGTCAGGCGGAAGGTGAGCACGCCGTGGCGCCTCTCTAGCCACTCCTCAAAGAGGGGACTTATCGCCACAATTGACAATTGACAAAACACAATTGAAACACACCTGCGATTCTCTCGAGGCGTGCTACGCTTTGAGGTTGCGGTTCGTCACCTGTTCTGCATCTAAGCCATCACACTTAACTATTTTATTTATTAATACTATCAGAGGTAACATTATAATACTAGTTGATCTTTGACCAGGACTGTTTCTCTCAGGATAACTTAGGTTCATATTTCGTCGGTGCGCCGACCGAAAGTGATATGTGCATTTCGTTAACTTTTCAGGGGGCTCAAAAAACATCATTACTCAAACTGAGTCTTACTTAAGAAAAATCTATGAATAAGAAAAGTTGTACAAAAAATATAAAGTTTAGGAGATTTAAAGAAAAAGCTGTTGTTCTGGCTAGTTTAAGGCTCACAATTTTTTTTTCTCTTTTCGTGCACATATCGGTTTTGGTTTGAGACTTCCAAATTAAGGATGTGCAAGTTATACACATATCAGTTTTTATTATTCAATTAATGAACATAAAATGGGCTTCGTTATGTGCAAAATTTTGAGAACTATAGTAATTATTATTGGTTATTTTTATAAATAATAATACCAAAGTACATTTTATGCCTTTATTTAAAAAAAGAAAGATCTTCAAATTACTAATCATTACAAAAAGAAATAATCGACCGTAGTTCTTACAATATATTAATTATCTTAGACCCAATAAAAACTTCAAAAAAATGTACTAAACACTTTTTTGTTATTTTTTTTATATTGTTAATTACAAAGTTATTCTAAGAGATCAAACGTTTTAATACAATCATATTGTACTAATTTTGAGGTACATTTATAATAAAAAAAGTTCTACAAATGACTAAGCATTACAAAAAGAAATAATCTAGGTACCGTAATTTTAACGAGAAATATTATTTATTTTAGACCTATTAAAAACATCAAAAAAATATATTTTAAACTTGTTATTTTTTTTTGTTATTTTTAATTACAATTCGAAGAGATCAAACATTTAATACAATCATATTGAACTTATTATGAGGTGCTCATTCTAAAAAAAATATTACTCAAAAATAGGTACTCTTTCTATATTAATTCTATAAAAAAAAAAAAATTACTATTGTATTTTTTGGTCCCTAACAGTCTTGTTGAAAAAATCTGTTTTTATTTAGTTAAATTTAAGATTGTCGTAAAAAAAATGATTATCGCGGTGCATGTATTTTTTCAAAGACTGCAAGCTATCGTACTTGGACTTTTCAATTTTTCTTGGTTCAACGTATAGATCTACTAGATCTTTGTCATTGTTGTGTAGTCGTTGTGGCAGTAGCTGCCATTCATCTGTTTGACGAAGTTTGTAGAAAATTTCTCCACCTTTGTATAATGCTGCTCTTAAGTCAGTTACAACTGGATCTCCGGCTTTCTTTCCAGGCCTAATGGAATCCAACTGGCATACGTCTTCATAATTCTTAAAAAAAGTGTAGTCTACATTATGAATAATGTATGGCTTACTATGACGAGCTTGCGCCATTAAGGAGACATAGTGGCTAGGGCTGTAAATTGGAGGCTTAAACAAACCTTCTAGCGTTGAATGCACACTATCAACTTGCATCATAGTATGCCCTTTTTCCAAAATCAGTTGCTCAATGTCCAACTCTTTTTCTCTGGAAAGGTTTAGAAGAGCTGAAGACAACGTTTTATTCCGATTTTGATAGCAGCAACCGTCAGATATTATTATCATTTTTTTAAAGCCTTCCGTAGCTTTTTGTCTCAAAAAGTCTATAAGACAGGTAGTGAACTCATTTGCTGTAACGCCTCCGTCACCCTCATGCCATACATACAAATGTACTTCACCGTCATTGTTGCAGTAAATGGTGTAATTGTGCATTTGAAGTTTCTGCTTGTAGTACTGGACAGATACTTGCAGTTTGGGACAAAGCAGTACGCTTTGAACATCGACTGTAACCACCAGAACTTCAGAAGAACATAAAGCAGTGGCCTGCTCTTTCGCGAGGTAGGCTTCTTGTTTCATGTTTATATGCTTGTTGTATTCATCTTCAGCCAAATTACCTTCTTTAAACGCAGTGCAGGTGTCACACTGGTCTTTTCTGGGTTTGAAAATTGATATTTTCTTTTCTTTTAAAATCTTACAGAAAAGTTTTCTTTGTGAAAATGGTTTATTTTTGGATAAACACCATTTTTTGAAGACTCTATACATGTGTGTTTTATTCCTGAAAGAATCTTCTACGTAGGTTCTAGTAGAACTCGATCTGCAATAATGACTCGGTACCTTAGGTAACAAATTCAGCCATTCCTCGATTGCGGATGCTTTTCGAAGTTCACTTCTGTTGTTTGATGTTGCATCATTTTTAGTTTTACTACTCCTTTTGTGGGATGTAGAGGAACCAGGCCTGTTAATCTGTTCGTCTTCAAACATAGTATTTATCCAATCCCATAGGGTGTCATTATTTATGTCAATTGTACTCAACATAAAGTTTTTACAAACTTTCACCATCTCATTGTTTTCATTGGGCAGAAACCAGTCAAATCCTTGTTGTTTCTTCGAAGATGCTGCGCGAGATGTTTTGCGCCTTCTTATCACAGGACGCATACGCACTAGATTTTTTATGTAAGCTTTTTTAGCTTCCCACGTCTCAAGATCCCAAAAGTATTGGAAAATTAATTTTCTCTGTTCTTCATTTATCATGCCACACTGGAAACTCCGGCTTGTTTTTATGGTACATGAGTCATGGTTGCAAGTCTTGCTCTTAATACGCCTTTTCTTTTTTAAAACAAAGCTCTCTTTTTCATTCTTGTCCTCTTCTTTCTTGTCCTCTTCTGTCTTATCCTTTTCTTTCTGGTCATTTTCTGTCTTGTCCTTCTTGTGTACTTTTTTTCTGCCTACATACTGCTCACCTTTAAGTCTTTTCATCATGTTATACTTCCTGTCTCTTCTTTTATCATACATTTCTGCAAAGTTTTCAGAATCTGACTCCTGTATGTCTTCTTCCTGGCAACATTTATCAAACTCGCCTGTTTGATCATTCAATATCCATGTTTGTCCATATGTAATAGTTTTAGGCTCCATTAGCCCTGTCACGTCGTTAAGAATAAATTCATTTTCATTTGAATGTTTTGGTACGGCTGCATCATCATGTTCGCAACTTTTAGAAGCATGATTGGTATCACAATCATTTTCAACCAGCATAGGTTCTGGACGCTCAATATGTTGCACGCCTGTTTGATCATTCAAAATCCATGTTTGTCTATCTGTAACATTTATAGGCTCCAGGAGCCCCGTAACGTCGTTAGGAATGCAATCAGATTTATTTGAATGTGTTGGTACGGCTTCAACATTATGTTCGCAGCTTTCAAAAGCATGATTGGCCTCATAATTATTCTCAATCAACATAGGTTCCGGAGGCTCAATATTATTATGCATAATGATGCTTTTATGTTGTACAATGGACCTTGGAGATTGTTCTTGATATTCCTCATTGTTTGAAGTCAGATCATCATTTGTATTGTTAATAATTTGCTGCGGGTTTTTGTAGTCTACAGTAGGGTCATAGGCATTTGATACAAACTCGTCTGCATTTTTTTCAATTGATACATTTCCTATACTTAGATCAACAAGCAATTTTCCCCTCCAATTATTTCTACCAGCCATTTTTAAAGCATTGTCTTTGCAAGTTGGCAAAAATCTGAAGCAAAATAAAAGAAGAAAGCTTAAAATGCGAAAAGAAAACAAGTGCAAGTAACATGACTTTTACATAAATGGAAATAGAATGATGCTTTATAGAAGAAAATGCAAAAAAAAAACTCATACCAAACAATAGCTCAAGGACTTAACTTATGTACGGTTCTTTTTCTTCCGTTCTATGTTATTTTGTAGTAACATTCGATTAACAATGCAATTAAAAGCACTTACCAGATCTTCAATTGTTTTCCAAACGATAAAATGTTCACATAACCTCAAAATCATACAACACGTGTTCACGGAAAAATCAGATATGTGCAGGGCTACTACGAGTGTAAGCCAAATTCCGTATGTGCATTTGTACACATAGTTTTCTTGTCGACTTTAGAAATGCACATATCTGGATTGGTTTTTTGAAAACTAAGCCTTATATTCACATACGGGTTTTTGTTACGGATAGAGATTCTCAAACTAACGCCATCTAGCGAAAAAAAAAAAAACGAAAAAATGCACATATCGCTTTCGGTCGGCGCACCGACGATTTATAAGATAATATTAATTTAAAAGTTTATGTAATTTACTGGTCACGAACCTAAAACCGATTGTAATCGATTCCCTAGTTCGTAAACGAAATGCGTAACAAAGATTTACCATCCGATGTACCGTAAGTTTTCTCGTAATCTCTTTTAATTTGGCCCAAATTACCTGCTCCGCAACTGTCTTAATGATATTTGATTTTATTTTATTACATGTATTGATGCGAGTCTCTTTTAAATATTAATAAATTATTATACGTGTTAAAATCGTGAATTTTCATTTTTATTTCGCTTCACAAGGCAATCCATATAACCCTAAACATAAAAATGACCAACTCACCCAATACGCCCTATTTTTTTTTAAATAAACAAAGAGAACCATTCCCGTTATAATTCCAGTGAACTTATCTCTGAAAGATTGTCTGAATCCAATTTTCTTCGGAACACTGTTCACTTATTCAAAATAAGCAGTTATGAATTTGCCAGTGTCAAGGCTATCTGTACAAAAGTTTACTGGGTCGTACGAGGTTTCTTATATAGGCTTGTTATTATTTATCTAATAGGAGAAATAATATTGGAGTTTAGTTATTATGATTCGAGCTTATGACATTATTTTATTGTACCTGTTAAATTTTTTTTTTTAAAATTGTCCATTTATACACATTTGTGTATAAATGGACAATTTTTAAATTTTTTTTTTTTCAATTTTTAATATAATCAATAATTCAATTTCGAGCATAATTTCAAATTTGACAGGTACAATAAAATAATGTCATAAGCTCGAATCATAATAACTAAACTCCAATATTATTTCTCCTATTAGATAAATAATAACAAGCCTATATAAGAAACCTCGTACGACCCAGTAAACTTTTGTACAGATAGCCTTGACACTGGCAAATTCATAACTGCTTATTTTGAATAAGTGAACAGTGTTCCGAAGAAAATTGGATTCAGACAATCTTTCAGAGATAAGTTCACTGGAATTATAACGGGAATGGTTCTCTTTGTTTATTTAAAAAAAAATAGGGCGTATTGGGTGAGTTGGTCATTTTTATGTTTAGGGTTATATGGATTGCCTTGTGAAGCGAAATAAAAATGAAAATTCACGATTTTAACACGTATAATAATTTATTAATATTTAAAAGAGACTCGCATCAAAACATGTAATAAAATAAAATCAAATATCATTAAGACAGTTGCGGAGCAGGTAATTTGGGCCAAATTAAAAGAGATTACGAGAAAACTTACGGTACATCGGATGGTAAATCTTTGTTACGCATTTCGTTTACGAACTAGGGAATCGATTACAATCGGTTTTAGGTTCGTGACCAGTAAATTACATAAACTTTTAAATTAATATTATCTTATAAATATGAACCTAAGTTATCCTGAGAGAAACAGCCCTGGTCAAAGATCAACTAGTATTATAATGTTACCTCTGATAGTATTAATAAATAAAATAGTTAAGTGTGATGGCTTAGATGCAGAACAGGTGACGAACCGCAACCTCAAAGCGTAGCACGCCTCGAGAGAATCGCAGGTGTGTTTCAATTGTGTTTTGTCAATTGTCAATTGTGGCGATAAGTCCCCTCTTTGAGGAGTGGCTAGAGAGGCGCCACGGCGTCCTCACCTTCCGCCTGACGCAGCTCCTCACCGGACACGGTTGTTTCGGGAGGTTCCTGTTCAGGATAAAGCCGGAGGAAACGCCCGGGTGTCACCACTGTGTGGATCGCCCGGAGGACACGGTGGAGCGTACGGTGGAGGTCTGCCCGGCTTGGGCAGAGCACCGCCGTGTCCTCACGGAGGCGATCGGCGGCGGCGATCTCTCGCCTCCGGCCCTGGTTCAGGCCATGGTTCGAAGCGAGAGTGCATGGGAGGCCGTCACCTCCTTCCGCGAAGCAGTAATGCTCGCGAAGGAGGAGGCGGAACGCGTGAGGGTGAGGCAAGGCTTTCGCCCTCGCGCCCTTAGTCGCCGCAGGAGACGCCCCAGGCGTCGGGAGTCGCAAGCCGATTTCCGGCCACCGTAGGCGCGGGTCTGCGGACGGTGAGTGATGGGTAGCTCACCGTCCGATAAGGACCAGGTCCGGGTCGACAGCGCGTTGTGTTCCACGCGCGCCTCAAAGAGATGTCAGCACAAACTGACGGGGTCCGGTAGGACCAATGCCTGCCAGGGTTGCGAGTTTGCCCGAAAGGGATATCGTGGCCCTGGCACACAGGCAACGGAAGGAACACGGGTGGGTTTTAGTCAGTAAAAGTCTGACACGCCCTCTCGCTCCGTCCAGAGCGGGAGAAGTTATTTGATAATTTCCCACCCAAAAAAAAAGCAGGTCAAGCTACCCGAAACTGAATATTTTTTAAAATATCGACTGGATTCAATTCCTATTTTGTAGCAACTCAAGTTTTCCGATAAAAAAAGGGTTCCGTAGTTAGCATGAATTTATCCCTAAAACAAACTTAATATTGTAGTTGAAAAACATGTTCCCCATACATCGATATACGCCACGGTCAATTTTTCAACTGAAAATTTAATTTTGTAATCGCAAAAAATGTTTTTAGGGTTCCGTATCTGAAAAGGAAAAAACGAAACCCTTATAGGATCACTTCGTTGTCCGTCTGTCTACTAAAAAAACTACAAATTTACAATTTTCGGACTTTTTCCTTTACTTGTGCTGTGAGACCTTGTTTCTGCCCAAATTTATGTACGAGATATTCGCATTTTTTTTATGTGACATAACTACAAATTTACAATTTTCGGACTTTTTCCTTTACTTGTGCTGTAAGATCTTGCTTGTTGCCAATTTTCATGATTCTAGGTCAACGGGAAGTACCCTATAGGTTTTGATTTATGTGCGAGATATTAGCAATTTTTTTTTATGTGATAAAACTACTTTACAATTTTAGGACTTTTCCTTTACTTGTGCTGTGAGACCTTGCTTCTGCCCAAATTTCATGATTCTAGGTCAACGGGAAGTACCCTATAGATTTTGATTTATTTGCGAGTATCGAAATATGTCGCAATAATGTCGCTTATATCGCCGTATTTTTTTATTGCGTTGACTTGGAAGCTTGATTTATTTAGAGCTTCAAGGCACCATAGACTTACGTATTTGATATTAATTTCAACTTGATACATTTACGCGTTCCTGAGAAAAATGGTCTTGACAGACTGACAGACAGACGGAAAACGAAGTGATCCTATAAGGGTTCAGTTTTTTACTTTTGAGGTACGGAACGCTAAAAATGATGACCAGTTATACGGACTAGATAAATAAATTAATAGGTTGAAACCGCAGAGGTCACGCTGGACTTGGTATTCCTACCAGTGACGCCACTGGCAGGAATACCAAGTGCCAAGTGTATGACTAGCTACACAGCTAGTCCTAAAGGGGCCCTGTATCAGACTATTTCATTGAATACTCTTCAATTAAATATTAACGTATCTGAGTCAATTGAACGAGTTGAAGCTCGTGACTAAGTAAAAAACCAGCCGCACGAGTCAATCCATCAGGTTCAGTTAAGCTTGCCGGGGTTGGTCCGTGGATCTTTGACAGTCGTTACTCTGACAACCAGTCTTACCAAGGGGTATGTGGGTTGTGGACGTCAGATAGGCGGTCGCTCCATGTAAAATACTGGTATTCAGCTGCATCCGGTTAGACTGGAAGCCGACCCCAACATAGTTGGCAAAAGGCTAGGCAGATTGATTTTTGAGTGAATTTTCTAGCGTATTGAACGCGAAACTTTGAGCATTCTAGACCAGTATTCGTTAAGTTTTTATTGTAATTTTACTAAGAGAATACAAGAGTGACGTAGGGAAAATCCGAGGAAAGCACTTTCCATAGCAAATTGATTCAGTACGAATGTGTCAACGAGTCGTGTAACCGTATGACACTATGCAGTTGTTTAGTACAACGATTGGCCTTAATTCAATATAAGGAAGCGGCTGTGTTACTCGATGGAGAATGCAGAAGAAGGTCCAGTCTTCGTAAGTGACATTAATGTTGTTCAATCAGTTTAATAGTAAAGTTGTCGGAAGCATCTCTAACAAATAAATAAACAAATGGCTGCACGTTTTTTTATTTTCACACCACCGTCTTACTTCCTGTGTCCGATATTACCCGGCACGGCTTAAATTCTACTTTCTTCGGAACACTGTTCACTTATTCAAAATAAGCAGTTATGAATTTGCCAGTGTCAAGGCTATCTGTACAAAAGTTTACTGGGTCGTACGAGGTTTCTTATATAGGCTTGTTATTATTTATCTAATAGGAGAAATAATATTGGAGTTTAGTTATTATGATTCGAGCTTATGACATTATTTTATTGTACCTGTCAAATTTCAAATTATGCTCGAAATTGAATTATTGATTATATTAAAAATTGAAAAAAAAAAAATTTAAAAATTGTCCATTTATACACATTTGTGTATAAATGGACAATTTTTAAAATTAATTGATGCTGTCTAGCGTCCGACATCCAATATTTGTACGCCATTAAGGCAAAACATGACTGTCTGCTATATTATTGATGTAACATCTTGCATGCCATGTGTTGTGTATACTCATGTTTTGAACAAATAAAATTATCTTTATCTTTATCTATCTTTAGTGTACATTGACGACAGATGTAAAGCCTATTTCGAGGGTAAATATTTCATATTCATATTCAATTATTTATTTGCATTCTATAATGTCTAAGTAAAGGTGTTACAATGGATTTTAAGCTAAGGTACAATTACGGACCCTGTAGGGCACAGCAAAAGGTATAATAAAATTAATTCTTAAAATAAAAAAAATAAAAAATTAGGAAGCAATCAGCTATTTTTGAATAGATTATTAACATTAATTAAATAAATATAAACTATATTTTATTGAGATCAGTCATAGGTACAATAATTATTTCAAAAGGTCAATTAAACATTTAAGATATTATTATAATATTTATCTCATCTACGCATGTGTCTGACGACTAACTGTTCTTTGTTGAGAAGAAAGTGTTACTTATTACTTGTTTTCTCTTACATAGGCTACGTAACTTTACCTGGAAATAAAATGGATTCTGGAACTACTACAATATTAAGTCTTCATATTTTAAGTTTGTTTCGGGGAAACCCTGAACGCCCGGGTGGAACCCCCTGTCTCAGATCCAGACTGGAAATACGCGCATGTTGCTTCGAAATCAAAATATAAGTAATAAGTACCTATACTTGTATTTTAATATAAATTTCAAATTTAATTACAGAAATACACAACATAACATCACGCATTATATCCCCGAAGGGTTGGGCAGAGGTGTACTTGTAGAGTGTACTAGTACACCCACATTTCCCCAGCTATGTTGTAGTCACATGTAATAGGAGGCGAGCCTATTGCCATCAACCGGGCACAAATCCAGACTCTGGGCTGCTACTGAGAAATTCCAGATAGAGAAACCCAATATCACGTTGCCCGATCTGGGAATCCAACCCAGGACCTCATGCTCAGCAGTAGCGCTTGCGACCACTAAACCAACGAAGCGGGTTGTCTCAAATGGGAATACCTTTGGTGCTCAATGCATAGGTGCTCAAAAAATAGGTGCTCAAACGGGAATACTTCGTGAACAAGACATCCGGAGTAGCACGTCATGTAAATAAGGCATAAATCGAACACAATTTACGTGTGACTCCGGATTTTTTTTAGTTGGCGTTTTTGACGTAGTTTGGTTTTAGTTTATAACTTTTATTTTGATGTTTTTGGGGTTTGGGATCATTGGCCTCTACCCACTTCTTTGGTTTGCGAAATATCAACTTTAACATTTAGGGTTAAGAGGAGGCTCTCCCTCCTTTTATGTTAATTTGCATGAATATTCTGAATCAGTCACACATACAAGCAAAATAAAACTTTAGTATATGATTTATTGGATCTTTTTCTTTCCATGTTGAAGACAGTTACGTATTATTGTAATATATTCTCTCGATACATTTTTATTCGAAAATCATGTCTTTTTAAATTGTTTGGTTTTATGTCTAAAATAAATATTCACAGCAAGAAAATATTGTTTATTATCCAGCCACCAGATATTTTTTCTGTAGATCAATTAAATGTAAACGAAATACTTTCGTTATAAACGAAATAAGAATTGAGACTACCGCTAATTAGTTTCGTACTCGAACACGATCAAAGAGCGCACGCGATATTCAACTTTATTACTGATGTGTTAGCGTTTAGCACATAACGGAGTGGCGGGGAGCAAGGGGCGGAGCTTGCGTGGAAATTTGATTTAGACTGCCTGCTCTTAATGTATAAACAACCAAAATAATTTCAGAAAGTTCTCCTTAATACCTTTCATTAGATACCAAACACGATATATTAACGTTTTATTAATCTTGCGTTTTCTGTAGCGTTTAACGCCTGACGCTAACGACAAAATGTATGGCAATGACATTAGGTGTAGAAAGGACACGTAACGTCACGCTAAGTTTGAAGACAATTAAAACTTGTACCGAAACGCTACCGCTTACGCAGCGTTAGCGTAGCGTCTCTCATACAAAGTGGTAGACAAGTTATGTTTTTAACAAACGCAAACGCAAATTTTAGACTACCAAACTCAATTTCGACAAACTGTAATACGACAAGATTTAATTTCGACAATACTTAGGTCCGATGCATCTTAATTTCGATAATACTTAAGTTCGAAATACCTTAAGTCTGATACTACTATTCTCCGACAAAGCGATTCTTCGACATGACTTAACTAGGAAACGATGCGACTTTGACGACATATTTATTCGACAAATATGCTAGTCCGACATGAGTCAGTTTCGACATAGTCTACTCTGGAATGCTGTACTTCGACAATATCTTTAATCGACGTGATACTTCTGAGACACAGACCTGAGCCTGGGCCTGAGGCTTTTATGGACGGCAAATAATGAGGAAGCATTTATTAGGCGTCGACTAAAACTAAATCGGCGTAGTTAGAGGTTATCGCTGAAATGTCGAAATTGGAGTTTATTCAGCGTTTTAGGCTGGATATAATTTGAGGAGCTGTCGAACAGAACCGGATTAGTCCGCGAATTTAAATTTTACAGGATTTCTAAAAAAACTCGGAGAATAAGACAATATTGCATTAATATAGATAGGTGGATTAGATCTATTGTTATATGTGTAATTATTTTTTTTAATTTAAGTACTTTTATATTCTAGAATTTATTCAAGAAATAAAAATTTACTAACCTGATTTTGTTCGAAAAAGGTGGACTTATCCGGTTGTGGCTGCTGGGGAGTTTGTTGCGCCACTTCTTCTTCCCAGCTAAAGAACTAGGAAGCTGATACTCAGCCTAGTTTGAATAAATGACTTTAATAATAATAGGTAATAGGTAAAACGGGCTGGTTTCCGCAACTCTACGTCAATATGCGCGTATTTTGCGTACGGGTGGGAAAACCGGTTATTCGATCCACCCCAGCTCTCCAAGAAAGGCCAGTAACGCTTTGGTGTTACTGACAATCTCACGTAGGATACCTGGGTTACCGAAGTACTTTAACCTGTATGTGGCGACCACCGGGCAGTTTAACAGCACATGAGCTGCTGTCTCGTCGTCCTCCATGCAGGCCCTGCACAGCGGACTGTCTGTGACTCCTATGACAAAGAGGTGTTTATTAAATGACCCATGGCCTGTTATAGCCGCTGTAACTGTACGCAGCTGTTGTTTAGTTAGTCGTAGAACCCGTTTCGCGAGGCGGCCGTCGATAGTAGAGAGTGCCTCCTTCGCCTGCCTGCACTCACTTTGGTCCAACCATAGCTTGTGATGTTGGTCCCTGGTTCGATTCCTTACCAGAGTGCGTAGATAACTGAAGGGGAGTGGCACGATGGGTTCAGGACCCACAGGTGCCATGCTAGACCCCCTTCTGGCGAGTTCGTCGACTGCGTCGTTGCCTAGCGAACCGCTGTGTCCTTTGATCCATTGAATGGTTATGTTATTGAGGCAACCCACCTGGTCGAGGCGCTGGTGGCACTCGTATATCAAATATAAATATATATGACTTTTGATTTTGATTGATTTTGATTTTGTGAGTTTGTGACCGCAAACAACATCAACAACATTTTTTACTTAATACCATGGACCTAAAAAAAAAGTCGGACGGAACTCCCGCTAAGACAAAACTGTGTCCCGTAATGGCGGCGACAGTCTTAGGTGTGAGTGAATTTAGGGTTGTCATGATAGCCAAAATTACCCACTTAATATTGTTTTATTTTAAGAAAAATATCATGTCGTTTTCGTAATTTCAAAATAAATACCATGTTACTAACATGTTAGCTTAGATTGTTAATTTACCTTTTGAGGTAGTCGACCTCAAAAGGTAAATTAACTCCGGCGTGTTGTTACATATATGTAACAACACCCCGAAAACGACTGGATTTCGAAAATGACTGGATTCCAAACAAATACAGAGTCATTAGCGACTCTGTATTTGTTTGGAATCCAGTCATTTTGACAGTTACAATTTTGAATTTTTTCAATCCAATCATTTCGCCAAACTTCATTTACTTTAGGAAATCTAGTAGAATGAATATAAAACAACTAGTAATAATTAACCTAAATAAATTGAATTGATGAAAAAATATATTAATTTCCCATATATTAAGGGAAATTTGCACACGTGAGTATTGGCAACACTGGCCTTGTGAGAATTATTTTGTTCTGGTGAATAAATATTGATTGTAATCTATAAAATCGGGAACTAAGTTGTTGAATTATTCATTTACCTATGAAACGTGATTCCTCTATTTTTTTTCTTCCGATCGCTACGTTTTTTGCAACATTTCACCACACAAGACATGCTGTATTTCAATACTTTTTTTGCCGCGTAAATGTGTCGAATGTGTTGACGTTTGCACGCGTAATGGGTGAGTATGCTGTGAATGTGTGCGTGGGGGCCTGTACGTACAGCGAGCTGGCTGACTCTGAGTGACACAGTTTTCTGTTAGCGAGAATCCGGCCGAGTTGTTTATACGTCCATGCTTAATACTATATTTTTGCTGCACATGTCCGCTTTTGATTAAAATATGTTGAAGGTATGAATGCTACTTGGTAGTCCCAAGTAGTATTCATATCTTCAACACATTTCAGCTTTAGAATGAAAAATGGATGGAATTTTTAATATCTTTGGTAAACTCGGACTAAACGACAAAAAATGTTTTTAAAGTTATTTTTTCCCTACTTAGAGCCGGTTTTGATGGAAAATATAAACAGGGAGCGACGCAACGGGGTCCAAGACATCATGTCCCGACAAAAAAATGTGTTCGAATTATAGTGGACTAATCGGGCTCTGTTCAGCTCTTCATTTCATATCTTTGGGCTGGAGAATTGGACATTTTGGAATCTCTCCAGCGATCTAAGGCACTTAACTTCTCTAAAAGGAGCTAATGAAATTTCTGTCACGCAGTATGAATTCGATCTCAAACTTTAAAATTTAAAAGGATTTTGATAACTTTTATCGAAGAACTTTTTAATAATGTCTGCTCCAAAATGAAACAGTATTGAATTCCGCCAGTCTGGTAATAGACGACTTTGATGTTTGACATCACTTTGACATTGACGTTTGGATATTTTTTTCGTTCTCACGCTAACTTCCATAGATAATCTATTCTTTTTCCTTCCCACGCTACGGAATAGGGTTAAAAACTGAAACCTCGTCATAGGTGGCAGCAGAGTTGTCCGTCTACAAACCGCCATTATTTTGTTTATGTTTACTTTTGTGTTGATCACGAAGTAAACGAAAACTAGATAAATATGCATGCGGGTTGGAATGTAGCACTATTAAAAGACGAGCTTAGAACAGGGGAAGCGTCTACCTCTGGTAAAAAAGCAGCTGTAGTGGAAAAATCAATTAATTATGAACATTTTATAATTTATAGGTTACCTATTTTGTTTCTTTTCTTGAAGAACTTTTTAATAATGTCTGCTCCAAAATGAAACAGAATTGAATTCCGCCAGTATTATACGAATTTGACGTTTGACATTGACCATTGGGTTTTTTCGTTCTCACGCTTACTTCCATAGAGAATCTATTCTTTTTCATTCCCGCGCTGCAGAATGGGGTTAAAAATTGAAAGCTCGACCAAAAGCAGCACAGTTGTTAATCTACAAAATGCCATTGTTTTGTTTATGTTTACTGTTGTGTCGATCACAAAGTAAACGTAAACTAGATAAATATGCATGCGAGTTGGAATGTAGCACTGTTAAAAGACGAGTTAAGGACAGGGGAAGCGTCTACTGCTGGTAAGAAAGCAGCTGTAGTGGAAAAATCAATAAATTATGAACATTTTATAATTTATCAGTCAGGATATATAGATAGGTTATTTTGTGTTTGTTGACTTTAAGTTCTTTTTTATTGAAGACTGGAAGCGTACGACAGAAATAACCTGATCAGAGTTGAAAACCAACTCGAGGATGATTTTCCTGACTAAAAAATTCAGAGATGTTAATTCTAGCACTAATGATAATACAAAACACACACATACCTTCACATACTCTCTTATAACTTACAATTTTAATTTATCAGGCTGCACCTGTGATGATTAGTGAAATCAAAAATGCATTTGATAGTGACGGCGCCATTTTAGATGCAATGATAACAGTCAAGAACTAACTTTTGTAGATAATAATGACACATTATCTATCCCTTCTGTTTTGATTGACACCTTAGTATATGTAATTGAATTTCCTGAAATGTTTTGTTAAGCGTTAAATGTATAAGATGTGCTAAGCGTCTAAGAAGATTACTAACAAGGTTTTTTTTTCAGATATTTTGGACGTAGAGAAAAAATCTGATGAAAACACTTTTTTTTTAAGAATGTTGCCCCACACTAGGAATTTCAAACTCACATACACAAATGGCCAGACCCGAAACAACTACGGCAAAAAATCACGTTTATTGTATGGGAGCCCCCCTTAGATATTTGTTTTTTTTTTTTTTTAAAGTGGATATATAACTAAATATTCTGTTAATATTTCAAGCGTCTACCTGTTGCCGTTATCAATTTCGAGCAAAAACGAGCAAAAAAATCACGTTTGTTGTATGAGAGCCCCCTTAAATATTTATTTTATTCTGTTTTTTAGTATTTTTTGTTATAGCGGCAACAGAAATACATCATCTATGAAAATTTCAACTGTCTAACTATCACGCTTCATAAGATACAGCCTGGTGACAGACGGACAGACAGACAGACAGACGGCGGAGCCTAAGACATAGGGTTCCCGTTTTACCCTTTGGGTACGGAACCCTAAAAAGGCAGCATTGTTAGAGGAAGATAGAAACCAAACATTTCAAGCTAAAATAGAATTAGAGGAACTGAAAAAATCAATTGCAAAACATAGTCATCCTAACTGACTGATTTGACGGTGTTTGGTGAAATAGTGGTTTAAAATAAAAGCTGTAGCATTAGATTAATTTATGGTTTTTTATTTATCAAGGAATCAATATTTAAGGAAAACCTTTAAACCAAAGCTTGTCGCGCTGTAAAGTCATTGGTTTTTTTCATTAATTTGTGCCACATCATTAACATCATTATGAATATCAAAGTCATCGCGGTGCTGTGGCACCGAGTCTTCTTCCAATAATACTACATTATGCAGTGTTGCACATGCACGAATGACAGCCACTGCTGTATCATGGGTTGCAGCTGAACATCAGCATCAGGTAGTACACCTTGTGTTGTCTTCTGACATTATGCTGAGCTGAGAGGATAAGAGAATAAAATAATTGTTTTCTGTTTTTATAGTTATATGGTATTTTTTTTTCCTGTAAACCCAATAAACGCATTATTCTTTATTTCTACTGCTTTAGTTAAGCTTCGTTTAAACCTGAAACTACGGATCCGTTTTAGCCAGGCAGAGACGCTGAAATTGAATTGTTAATGAAGACTAATTTCCATTTTGCAAAAGTTTTTCATCATCATCATCAGCCCATAGCTGTCCACTGCTGGACATAGGCCTCTCCAATTGCCCGCCATTCTGCTCGATTCTCGGCAACTCTCATCCAGCTGCCACCCTGCGAAGATGATCGCTCCACCTAGCCTGAGGGCGTCCTACTTTATGTTTGCCGATTCGCGGTCTCCACTCAAGAACACGTCTACCCCAACGGTCATCAGTTCTACGGCTAATATGGCCGGCTCATTGCCACTTCAGCTTATTATTCTGTGGGCTCTGATGTCGAGAACTTTAGTTCTCTGCCGGATCACCTCGTTCCGGATTCGATCCCTCATAGAGACTCCAAGCATAGCCCGTTCTGTAGCTCGCTGAGCGAATTGAATTTATGAACCAGCCGTACTGTGAGTGTCCACGTTTCGGCTCCATTTGTGTGGAATGCCTAGAAATATTATTAATGGATTTCCAATCTAATAATTTCGGTTAAATTCAAATTCAAGTTCAAATATTTATTTCAGGTAAATTACAATCGTTATATTAATCGTCGGGTAAAAAACCCTCCACTAAAACCTCAATTTGTTTGCTTATAGCGGGGGTAATGAAGTAACACACTTACATTTTGCCAGTTCAACAATATTCATTGCGTCATTTACGCTGTTGAGCAGACGAATTTTACGAACATATGAAGCAATGCATTAGCAATAACAAGCACAAATAAGTTACCACAAACAGTCAAATTTTCTCATTCGAATTCGAATTTTAACTATCAATATTTTAAGGTGTTAAATCATTTGGAGAAAGACAGTTTGGTTTATCCTGATGTGCTGGCGACTGTACATAAACCACCAACATTTATACCTGGCAACACCAGTATTTTCTGCAAATAAATGACTCATGATTCTCAATAGGTACTATAATAGAAATCTGTCTAGCCCATCAGTTAGGATCTAAATCAAATCAAATCAAATCAAAATATTTATTTGCTAGAATATGGTACATAGGGTGTTACAGTAAATTTGTTTCAGCATATCCTGCCATAACATGGCGTGCAAATGAATTCACATTCAGCGATGTCAATTAATTTAACTTACAAATTACTGGTTCTATTGACTTGTCTTCTAAATAGTCCTTAATGGTATAATATCTTTTAAATAGTAATAGGTAGGTAGGTCTCAAGCATACTGTCCAATATTATACGGACCGCAGGACACCGGTATATGCGTGTTTCCTTGACCTCTCCAAAGCTTTTGGTCTTGTCTCATACGATGTGCTCTGGAGAAAGTTGGGGAGCGCGGGTGTACTGGTGGAGGTGCTAAATATGCTTAGGTATTGGTATTCTCACCAAACAAATTTTGTAAGATGGAATAATACACTCTCTGAGGCATACACGTTGGAAAGCGGGGTGAGACGGCGTCGCCCAAGCTTTTCAATCTATACATAAATTATCTCATCGTCGAGCTCAGTAGCAAGCGTGTCGGTTGCTCGATCGATGGCGTCTGCGTCAACAACATTAGCTACGCAGACGACATGGTGCTGCTGATTCCGACGGTGAGAGGTCTCGGAGAGTTATTAAGAGTGTGTGAGGCCTATGCAGGTGCACATGGGCTTGTATACAATGTCAAAAAATCGGAATATATGGTATTTAAGACCGCTGGTGGATGCCCCAATGATTCACATAATATTACCCTAAATGGCTTGTGCATAAATCGTGTCACGAAATTTAAATACCTGGGGCATTTCATTTCTGAGGGTCTTGAAGACGATCCTGATATTGAGAGAGAGTGCAGGGCTTTAGCGGTCAGTGGTAACATGTTGGCCCGTAGATCCTCCCGCTGCTCTGAACAAGTGAAACTGACGTTGTTCAAGGCATATTGTCAGAGCTTTTATACGGGGAATCTGTGGGTCAGTCACACCAAAAGATCGCTGGATGTCCTGCGCGTCCAGTATAACAACATCTTCAGAATGATGTTGGGGCTGCCTCGCTTCTGTAGTGCATCGGGGATGTTTGCGCTGTATCGCACTGACGGCTTTCATGCCGTCATCCGCAAGAAAACCGTATCCCTGATCTGCAGAATGCGTGGCAGCTGCAACGGAATTCTGAAGACTGTTGCCGACAGGATCTCTTCTCCGCTGTGGAGATCCTTTATTGAGCGGGTAATTTGAGTGGTGTGTGTGTTTTGTTGTAAATTGTAAATGTATGGATTAAGTTATCTGAATTAAATTAATTTAATTTTTTATTTATTTAATAGTTTGAAAAGTATTTTTTTAAACATTGTCAGCGGTAAGTTTTGCAAACTATTTGGTAAATGATTGTAAATAATAATCGACATGCAGTAGACATTTTTCTTAAATAATTTTAGTTTTATTGGTGGCAGCCGAAGTCTATCTTTATGCCGTGTTCGGCTATTTGGCCGGTCCGTGCTTGTTTCAAATAAATTGTAGTTCCACCAATTAAAAATGGACATCCTTGCTAAGAAGCACTTAAACGGGGATTTTCGTGGTTTTTGGCAGAATACCAAGAAGGTAAATATAAGGCCTGGTCTTCCGGTGAGCGTCGATGGCGTAAATGAACCTAGGGGCATAGCAAATTTATTTAGGTCCCATTTTTCTGTACAACCCATGCTGGGCAGACAGGTTGAGGTGGTCAGTGTTGAGGGCGCCATGGGCAAAATGGAGTCAAGGTTTTCAGCCAAAGAGGTAGGGTTAAAAATCAAGTATATGTCGAAAGGCAAGTCTCCTGGCCTCGATGGACTCAGTATTGAACACTTGCAGCATGCCACATATAGCGAGAGTTTTAGCGTTATGTTCTACTTGCTATGCCTGAGCCATTCCTATCTGCCGTACGACTTCATGAGAACAGTGGTGGTGCCTGTAGTGAAGAATAAAACTGGTGATCTAGCCGATAAGACTAACTACAGGCCTATTTCTCTTGCTACTGTTATAGCAAAAGTGTTTGATGGTTTGCTGGATGCACAGTTACAAAAACACGTGACGTTGCACGACAATCAATTTGGTTTTAGACCCAAATTGTCTACAGATAGTGCAATACTGTGCCTCAAGCATACCGTCAGATACTATACTGATCGTAAAACTCCAGTTTACGCGTGTTTCCTCGACCTGTCCAGGGCTTTTGACCTGGTTTCGTATGACGTGCTATGGCGGAAACTTGAGAGCACGAACATGCCACATGAACTTGTGAACATCTTCAAGTATTGGTATGCACACCAGGTCAACAGTGTCAGATGGGCGGGTGTATTGTCAGAGTCGTACAAGCTTGAATGTGGAGTGAGACAAGGTGGGTTAACTTCCCCCACACTGTTCAATCTGTACATGGATGCACTCATCGTCGCGCTCAGTAGCCACCATGTTGGCTGCCACGTTGATGGTGTATGTGTAAACAATCTGAGTTACGCAGACGACATGGTGCTACTGGGCGCGTCGGTCTGTGGAATACGCAAGTTATTGCAAGTGTGTGAGGGTTACGCGAACACACACGGCCTCATGTATAATGTCGCTAAAAGTCAATACATGGTCTTTCAGGCCGGCGCCAAGTGCTCTCAACTTGTACCACCCATTCGCCTGAATGATGTACCGTTGGAACGGGTGGACCAATTTAAATACTTGGGGCATTGGGTAACAGCCGACATGAGGGACCATGTGGACATCGAAAGGGAGCGGAGGGCACTGTCGAAAAGAGCAAATATGATAGCCCGTAGGTTTGCACGTTGTTCAAATCAAGTTAAGATAACGCTTTTTAAAGCCTTTTGCACTTCTTTATACACGTGCAGCCTATGGATTTCCTACACACAAGCGACTTACAGTGCCCTCCGTATCCAATACAATAACGCGTTCAGAGCGGTGTTGGGGCTGCCCCGCTTCTGCAGTGCCTCGGGCATGTTTGCGGAAGCGCGCACCGACTGTTTCCACACCACCATGCGCAAGCGGTGCGCGTCCTTGGTGCGCAGGGTGCGGGGCAGCTCCAATACAGTGCTGGCGATGATCGCCGGGAGATTTGACTGCCCGTATATCGGACACTGCTGTAGCAGGCATGTTGCTAGCTGTGTCCGATAATATGTCTGTTTTGTGTATTTTTTATGTGTGTGTATGTGTCTTTTATGTATTCTGGTTGCTGTATGGGTGCTTTTTGGTTACCTGAAATAAATACTTTTTTTTTTAACAAAAATACATAGTTCAAAGATATATAAACATGGCAAAGGTAGAATGTTAAGTTTTTGAAATAGTGGCTTACAGCTGTCTAGAGAATGAGCACCACAAATTGCTCGGATACATGTTTTTTGAGTTTTAAATACTCTGTCAAGATCTACTGAGTTACCCCATATTACAATGCCGTATCTAAGTACGGATGATACATAACCATGGTAAGCCAGCATTGCAGTACCACAGTTTACTGTTTGTCTGATTCTTTTCAAGGCATAAAGCGATCTATTTTTGTCAGAATTTTGTCAATGTGCGTTTTCCAGTTGCAATGTTTATCGACCGTTATACCTAAGAATACACAATTATCGACCGTGGTCAATTGAGAATCTTTATAATGAATGTCTAGTTTATTTATGTTTGCGTTGTATGTCTGAAATTGTATTATGTTTGTTTTAGTCATATTTATTTTTAAGTTATTTTTTTCTAGCCAGTCGATTGCATTATCCAGAGCTTGGACGATTTCATTTTCTAAATTTTTGTCATTGTCACTCTTAATCATTATAGTAGTGTCATCAGCGAATAGTATGCAGTCTTTGCCTATCGCCTCTGGAATGTCGTTGATGTAGACTAGAAAAAGTAGTGGGGATACTATACCTCCCTGAGGCGTGCCATAATTATTTGGTTTATAGTCCGACCTATAGGTTTTTTTTTCATTTTGACAATTTTTTGTAATTTCTACGCATTGTAATCTCTCAGAAAGATAACTTTTGATCCAGTCGTTAGCCTTACCTCGGATCCCATAATGCTCAAGCTTTGAGAGTAGTTTTTTATGGCAGACAAAATCAAAGGCTTTTGTCATGTCTAGGAATACGCAACTTATCTTAGATTTTTGATTTATACTTTCAGTTATGTATTTTATGAGCGCAAAACATGCTAAAGCCGTGGAACATACATCTATATAACGATATCCTTCAGAAAGCTTAGTGCATATAACTTAGTACTTACCACAATCATTTACATACATATAAACCTAATTCTTTGTTCCATATCGATTAGAAATTTGACGAGTAATTAATTACAGAAACGTAATCGTCTTAGTTCGTAGCGAGTCTAATCGAGTAGGTATCAAAGACAGGCAGTGCTAATGAAGGCTTAGGCAGCTGGATCAGCAGTTTTAGATCTAGTAATTAGCACAATGTTAAGATCTAGAGTTTTTTTGTGTACTATAAGTATATAGTTCATTTTTAGGGTTCCGTACCCAAAGGGTAAAACGGGAACCCTATTACTAAGGCTCCGCCGCGCCGTCTGTCTGTATGTCTGTCTGTCCGTCTGTCACCAGGCTGTATCTCATGATCCGTGATAGCTAGAGAGTTGAAATTTTCACAGATGATGTATTTCTGTTGCCGCTATAGCAAAAAATACTAAAAACCAGAATAACATAAATATTTAAGGGGGCTCCCATACAACCAACGTGATTTTTTTGCTCGTTTTTGCTCGATATTGATAACGGTATCAGGTAGACACTTAAAATATTCACAGAATATTTAGTTATATATTCACTTTAAAAATCAATAATTAAATTAAAATAAAACAAATATTTAAGGGGGGCTCCCATACAACAAACGTGATTTTTTTTGCCGTTTTTATAGATAATGGTACGGAACCCTTCGCACGCGAGTCCGACTCGCACTTGGCCGGTTTTTTAATGTGTTGTGTTACCTATAAAGTGTCCAGTAAATTGTCGCAAGCGATAATCAATTAATTAACTCAGCTTATTGTGGTAAGCTTGCAGGGCATAAACCTCTACGAAGTGAATTATACATATGCATAGGCTACATACTGTTAGCCTTCAGAGCGATCAGTGACCCTAATATGAACGCGATGACCTTAGTAAAACGCGCGGACTAATCGTAACGTAAATTGGAACGATTTTAAAATTTAAAGTACTCGCTTTGCACATGATATTTTCACAGTTTTAAGACTTTCTTTTGGGTATCGTTGGTCCCGGCTGTCATTCGCAGATCTTTGACAGTCGTTAGGGGTCGTCAGAACAACTGACGGGGTCCGGTAGGACCAATGCCTGCCAGGGTTGCGAGTTTGTCCGAAAGGGATATCGTGGCCCTGGCATACAGGCAACGGAAGGAACACGGGTGGGTTTTAGTCAGTAAAAGTCTGACACGCCCTCCCGCTCCGCCCAGAGCGGGAGAAGTTATTTGATAATTACCCACCCAAAAAAAAAAGGGGGTCGTCAGAAGGCCGAAAGTTTGACAACCAGTTACTAAGGGGTATTACCTAGTTACTGGGTTGTGGAGGTCAGGTAAGCAGTCCCTCCATGTGCAATACTGGTATTCAGCTGCATCCGGTTAGACTGGAAGCCGACCCCAACATAGTTGGGAAAAGGCTAGACAGATTGATATAAATCTTTGGGTGTTATTTTATAGTGCTTGTCGCAAAAATCTTACCCAAAATGCTATAGGACAGTTGTATTTTCGATTTAAAAATTGTTCGAATTTACGTTACATAAATTTATTTCCCGCGTTCGTGGTAGGAGGGTAGACCACTAAACCTCCAGGTTTCCTCAAGATTTTCCTTCGCCGTGAATGTGCGATGTCCAAGATGTAATAAGAATTTACCCACTTTGAATGTGCCACAGATCCCGTCGTAGCATATTACCGCCCCGACAAACCACATTATCAAGGTGTGGGAGTGGCTATTCATACACCGTTTGATTGTATGAACCTACCTTCGTGGAAATTCTAAAATTTCAATAGTATAATACAGTTTCAATTCCAACCCCTTGTTCATATGAATAGTGTTTCTAATATAAGTACTAAGAGTAGTAATAAGGCCAATATTCTAAGGTCGTTTGAAGGAATTTCGTCGGCTCATGCTCAACTCAGGCCGCCATGACAACAGCCGCAAAAACACCCTCCAAATTGGTATTCCTAAGCGCAAGTTTGGAGGTTCCTTGAATTATTACCTCAGATATGAGTCAAAGATTGTTGTGACGTGTTCAGCGTCCCATGTAGCGGGCGCTCTGCTTGAAATTACATAAAAAAGCCATTCTTATCAAACCCATAATAAGGAGCATTTTGAATGTGTTGGATAATTCATTTTGAGATTGATATAATATTACAATATTGTTTGTTAGATAATGGCATCTGTCACATTTACGAAGCTTGTGAGCAATGTAGAAGTACCTAATTTGACTAGATATTGTATTTACCAAATAATAACACTTTTAAATTGTAAAAATCATTCAGATGTAATTACTATAAATGATCACGTATTATTTATAGATACTTGTATTATACCTTAGATTTTATATTGCTACTAGCTTCTGCCCGCGGCTTCGCCCGCGTGGATGTCGGAAAAAATGTCACGAGAACGTACTACCGGGGGTAGTTTAAAAAAACAAAAAAAAACAAATTTTATAATTTACTTTCATGCCTAGTTTTAGGTTTCTTAACTCAAGGAATAAGATTTTTCATACAAACAAAATCCCCACTTTTCACCCCTTAAAGATCGAATTCCAAAAACCCCTTCTCAGCAGATGCCTACGTCATAATTTAGAGTTAATCAGTCAAACTGACTACCCTTTTTCACCCCGTTAAGGGTCAGTTTCAGTGGTTAGAGAGGCGCCACAGCATCTTGTTATATCCACGGGTTCCTACTCTGGATAAAGCGGGAGGGAACGCCCGGGTGTGGATCGACCAGAGAAAACCGGTGGAGGTCTGCCCGACTTGGGCGGAGCACCGCCATATCCTCACGGAGGCGACGCTGGCGGCGATCTCTCGTCGGTCCGGCCCTGGTTCAAGCCATGGTTCGGAGCGAGAGTTCATGGGAGTCCGTCACCTCCTTCTGCGAAGCAGTATTGCTCGCGAAGGAGGAGGCGGAACGCGTGAGGGAGAGGCAAAATTCATGCCCTTAGTCGCCGCGGGAGACGCCCCGGGCGTCGGGAGTCGCAGGCCGATGCTCGGCTACAGAAGGCGCGGGCTTGCGGACGGTGAGCGATGGGTAGTTCGCAGTCCGATAAGGACCAGGCCCGGGTCGACGGCGCGTTGTGTTACACGCGCGCCTCAAAGAGATGTCAGCACCAACTGACGGGGTCCGTTAAGGCCAATGCCTGCCAGGGTTGCGAGTTTGTCCGAAAAGGATATCGTGGCCATGGCACACAGGCAAATGAAGGAACACAGGTGGGTTTTAGTCAGTAAAAGTCTGCCACGCCCTCGCGCTGCACCCAGAGCGGGAGAAGTTATTTGATAATTACCCACCAAAAAAAAAAGAGTTCAATTTTCGAAAAACTGATACATTTTATTCTAAATTTTTGATTCTAAGAATAAATACTGAGTTTCGAGTTTATCGGACCGCACGTTGAAATTCTTCTATACAAACTTTGACATCCGCAAATCCCCTTTAAGGGGGTAGTTTGAAAAAACTAAAAATGACAAACTTTATAATTTACTTACGTAAGTATACATGCCATGTTTTAGGTTTATTAACTCTTGGAATAAGATTTTTCATACAAACAATATTCCCCTTTTTACCTCCTTACAAGGTCGAATTTCCAAAAACCCCTTCTTAGCGGATACTTACGTCATAACTATCGATGTACCAAATTTCAGCCCAATCTGTTCAGTGGTTTGAGCTGTGTGTTGATAGCCCAGTCAGTCCCACGACCTTATATTTAAATAAATATTGTGTATTTGTATAAGTTGGAGTAACATTTCAAACTCAAACTCAACTCAAACTCAAAGCATTCATTTCAATTAAACCATTTACAGGCACTTTTGAATTGTCAACAAGTCGGTCAGTTACAAATATGAAGCTAGTTGCCCATTCCAAATAGAAGGTTTCTATGGAGAAGAACGGGCAAGAAACTCCAAAGACACTCTTTTAATATAAAATATTTGATACAAAGTATTGGTTACATCATTCTTATTGAAAATATACATGTGAGAACGATGTAAAACGTCAGAAGCGTCCGTGATAAAAAAAACAATTCAAAACTAAAATAATTAAAAATAAGCCGTGGCAGCTAAGAGATGACCAGTCCCAACTGACAGCGCCCGTTCACGAACATGACGCATGGATCAGCACCATTCAGCTCAACCATTTTGAAGGGAGCTAAATGATCCAACACACACGCCACCATCAGCGAGACATCTGAGTGAGCATGACATACTCTCAGCTGCCAGGACATATTCAAGTCAATGAAAGACATATTACCCGGTAAATGGTAGATCTATTGTACATAGTACTCACACCTGTGTTATGCAATTATATAATACAAAGGTGATTGAGTTTATACAATGAAAAGATAGTCTTACAATCTTCAGCAGCTCCAACAGTATTTTCAAATGTTAATCAATTAGTTGACGTTGTGGAGCAGGACCAGCATTGAGCCAAGCATTTCTATCAGCGATGTAATCCCCCAGCCTATAATATGCTGCTTGCTTTTCGTTTTGTTTCATCGCAATCGCTTCATTCTATGTAAAGTTAGAAACGGTACATGTGCTTATATTATTTTTACTTGAATACAAAATTTAGCGAATGAACAATTTCAATACAAAACGTCATCCCCCTTTTCACCCCATTGTGGGTTGAAATAAAACAAAAAACAATGGTTTACGTTCTGTAAGTTTCCAACCTTAAGTCAAAATATTAGTTATTTTAACTTGAAAAATAATCAATTTCATCCCCCTTTTCACCCCTTAAGGGTTGAAATTCTAATAACATCGTTGAGTTAGCTTAGCCTAGATAATAAATTTTGTGATTTTTACATCGAAAATTAAGGACTTTCCATACACAACTTCATCCCCATTTTTAACCCTTCGGGGGTAAATTTATCAAAAAATCATTTATACGTGTCTCACACTTATAAATTATTTTCAATCATCAGCCTATGAAGATCCTAACTTCAAAACTGACGGACTTTCATATAAATTTCCATCTCTTATTTTACCCCTTTAGGGGTGGAATTCCCAAAAATCCGTTCTTAGTGGATACTTACTATTCACAAAGAACACACCCTCCAAGTTTCATGTCTCTAGGACCAGCGATTTAGGCTGTGTGTTAGTTTCCACCTTTTTTTTTTAAATATGTTTGACGTGTAAAAGTACAAACTTACTTACAGAAAATAAATCATTTACCATTTATTTATCATTTAACCATAAGCCGAAATATTAGTGATTTTAACTTAAAAAATAAAAATACTTGAATTAAAAAGAAAATTTCATCCCCCTTTCAGCCCTTAAGGGTTGAAATTCTAACAACACCATTGTATTAGCTTCCAACCATAACCCTAGATAATATATTTTGTGTTTTTTACTTCGAAAATTAAGGACTTTGATACACAACTTCATCCCCCTTTTTAACTCTTCGGGGGTGGAATTATCAAAAACACTGAGACACGTGTAAATTAATTTTTAATCGTCAGCCTATACACCAAATTTGAAGATCTTAACTTCAAAACTGACGAACTTTCATATAAACTTCCATCCCCTATTTCACCCTCTTAGGGGAGGAATTTCGAAAAACCCTTTCTTAGTGGATACCTACTCTTCACAAAGAACACACCCTCCAAATTTCATGTCTGACGTCACACTCAGCGCCGAGTATAACCCAAAAATCAAATTTTTTGGTAAGAACTTTAAAATTCGGTTATTTTCATTAATTGTATACTTCTATGAATATAAGTTAAAGCTAAATAAATAAATCCAAGTAAGGCATGTTCTTTTATTGAAATATAAGAAACCTCGAAAAAGATAAATACACGACGAAAAATATTTTTTTTTGGAAATTCATAAACGATGGCAATTACATATTTCATTATTTGAATAAGTATTTTTGAAACTTAAAAAAAAATACGACATTCATTGTTAAAATTTACGTATTTTTTACTTATTCCGCTGGTATAATGTGTTTGGTATTATGAAACTCGACCAAAGCAGTATTAGCGACAGTTTTGAATGACGAGCGATCTCTTACGAAGTTTTGTGGACTTTTTGGTACAAGTAGGATCAATAACTTTTATTTTTTTCTTATCTGGCGGAGACTATAGTTTAAATAATAAAACAAAAGTAAAGAAAAAAAAACTAAATTTTAGTCATTATTTATTTATTTATTTCTGCACAATGTACACAACCATAGTTACACGCTAGGCTTAAACTAGTGAGTACATGACCGTGTTAGGGCCTGTTGGGGTTATATTCGAAGCTGTGTGTTAAAATATGTTTATATTATTTAATTTGTGTGTTGTTTGTCATGTTTCCTTTACGAAAGCGTAAAGTTTTCGTTTACTATCAGTCGGTGGTCACTTAGAAGATAATTACAAAATAAATAATTAATTAGGTAGGTACCTAAAATATTCAAAAAGTTGGGTCTGAATTGGTAAAATCTCTTTACATAAAATTAACGGAGGCGACATCAGTGCTTACAAAATAAATAATTAATTAGGTAGGACCTAAAATATTCAAAGCGTTGTGTCGGAATTGGTAACATCCTTTTACATAAAATTAACGAAGGCGACATCAATGGACCGAGCTCAGTTTATTGAATTAATGGAAAAGGGTTATTAAATGAAAACCGGGATTATCATGTCTGTAAATATATTTTAACCCCTGAAGCCTCATGTTTCATGAGACTACAGAGACCATTGCATATCAGAGAATAGACCGGGGGGCGCGATAATGGTAGGGAAGACGTGCCCCTGGGATATGGAAGGATTATTAGAGCCTACCGGATATGCATCCTTGATTGGCATTGGAATAGTGGAGAGACGGGTGATATTTATCTATGGGACGGGCATCTTTTAGTAGCTTCGCCGCCAGGTTGGCTCAGGTTCTCTCGGTTCTTCGGTTCTTGTCTGTGTCACTGCTATGCTACGTTGCTTTTCTATTCGAAGGTCTTCGTCTGAGGTCGCACTATCCGTTTCAGAGTTCTTGTAAATCTTGCTGGCAGCTTTCTTTATCTTATTTCGGTCTTCAGCCGTGTCCATCCAAAAACTTACGTCCGTGTTGAAGTATGTCATGTCCTGTTTTAAGTTATCATTCCATGTATAAATACGGCGGCCAAATTTCTTTGATTTGGCCTTGTGCTGCATTGCTGCAAATAACAGGTGAGGTTAAGATTTTATATGCAGATTTTATCATCATCTGCAACTCGCGGCCCTCGGGCCGCCTTCGGCCCGCGATGGCTTGCTTGGCACAGCTAAATTTATTTATTCTTATTCATGTCTAGAAATTAAAAGAAAATAGATAGGTACTTACACTAACGCGCGAATACGGTTTGAGAATTGCAACAACCACTATTGGGGTAGATACTGATAAATTAGTTAAGAGTAAAAAATGTCAAATATCTCATTGATTGAATTTTATTAGTATCATTTCCTGTTTCTAGCCTTGTATGATTGTATAATAAATAACTGCAATGATTGTTGTTATTTAATTACTTACCTACTTCAACAATCTATAAATAGATTATTGATATTTAAGTGTAGGTTGACACCTCACGTTTTCATTGAGCAAGACCAATCACAAAATAGATTTTTATATTTCATCAAATTTATATCTCTAGGTAAATCTTAAATCTCAAAGAAGCTAGGTAACCATTCAAAGATCTAGGTTAAAGAAATAAAAGGGTCAGAAAAAGGATCTTAAAGTTTTTTGAAAAAGATAAATCTCCACAAAATAAGAGTCGCTTCAATTGTAAAGCTTTGGGAATAAAGAATTCAAAGGGATTGAATTCTCTATGGAATCCTCAGATTCTTGAGACAGTCATGACACCGCAAACATCCATATTACGTTTAAGGTAATATGGATGGTTTAATGCTCGTTGCCTTCTGTAGCTTGTTTAGACCGTGGTGCCAAAGAACATTTTTTTTTAATATTTCTATTTTGAAAACAACAAATTTTTTACAGTAATTCACGTGAGTCGGGGTGGTGCTGCATTATGCTCTAGTAAGTCCGATGTGATACAGCGGTGAGTTGAGGCTGACTGCTGGCGTCGATGCAGGAGAGGATTCATGAGCTTGATTCTTTTTGTTGACCGGCCGAAAGTGCAGTGTGCTGTGCCAAGGTTGCTGATGAGGCTGAGGGCATGACTAGGAATATGCGTCCACTGCATGCTGGTAGTCAGGATACCTTTTGAAGCCGTAGGTGCTGGCTCACTGGCTGACTGTGTGACTCGCCGCTCGAAAGCTTGAGGAAGTGATGATGACGTCACGCTGCACTGTCTGCTTGAAGGCTGTGCCAATGTCCATGTTTGGGGTCACCAGTATAGAGGCATGAGGAACAGGGTGTAAAGTTACTCATCCTCTATACAAGATGGAGGATCTTCAGACTAGACGGGCGTTGTGTCTGGTGTATTTATTGTATTGTATTTATTCGAGTCGCGCGGTAAAATGTGCTTGCGCGATGCAGGATTTGTGTGACGTCAGGTTTATGATACGTAGTTTGCATCTGGCGTCGACAACTACACCACAATTATTTGGACAGGGTTATGTTTTTGTCCCGGGCCAGCCTTTTGCTATAGGCATAAATCAAAGCTGTTCGTAATAAAAATTAAAACACTAAACCGAATTGAGTTTGGCAACCAGGACGACGCCGAAGATATTTATAATGAAAACATAATGTTTTCAAATTACCTCCACGAGTGGTGATATACAATATGTCCCAAAAATTCACGCACAGTACTCGTACGAACACCACCAACCAATTAAAAACCATCAAATCAAAAACAACCTAAAATCATTATATTTTTATGATTATAGTATAATATTGTAATTTGTTATATTTAGAATTAAATCTATTCACGCACACAGTCGCACACATACAACGGTCTAGCGTAGTAGGTACTAAATCCATTTTGGTTTGTTTTGACTGTACAGCCAGAGCCGTAACTTTCGCTTATGTAGCCCCGGGGCAGGACAAACAATGGGGCCTCGTGCATTAATAATTTTAAATGCTTGGAAGGGAACAAAAAATACATTTTAATGGGCATTTTTTTAAATATTTAAATTATGTTATTTTCGCAACGTAAACAAAGCGGATCAAGTCTGAGACAAAGCCCAAAACTGTGACACTGACAGTGACCAGTCGTCTATCTCGACAGAGACTGCCAGATACCATAAAGGCAGGTTCTCAATTGCAAAGCCGCACTGCTAATATGCGCGAAATTCAAAGAGAAAGTTCAAATTATTGTAAAACGATCTTGACATTTTTTACGGTGCTTTCTCGTAAAACGGTTGTCAATTTTTTCTCCCTGCCTGGGGTTCCCCCGAGTGAGGGGCCTCGGGGCGTTACCCCGTTGCCCCATAGTAGTTCCGGCCCTGTGTACAGCGGAAGTGGGACTGTGATTTACGTAGTTTAAATTATTTTTGGGATAAAAATTAATTAACAGGGTCATGTACTCACTAGTTTAAGCCTAGTGTGTAACTATGGTTGTGTACATTGTGCAGAAATAGATAAATAAATGATGACTAGCATTTAGTTTTTTTTTTTTCTTTACTTTTGTTTTATTATGTAAACTATAGTCTCCGCCAGATAAGAAAAAAATAAAAGTCATTGATCTGACTTGTACCAAAAACTCCACAAAACTTCGTTAGAGATCGCTCGTCATTCAAAACTGTCGCTAATACTGCTTCGGTCGAGTTTCATAATACCAAACACTTATACCAACGGAATAAGTAAGAAATACGTAAATTTAAACAAGATTGTGCTATTTTTCTTTAAGTTTCAAAAATACTTGTTCAAATAATGAATTATGTATTGCTATTGTTTATGTAACTATTTCAAAAATAACTTTCGTGGTGTATTTATCTTTTTCGATGTTACTTATGTTTTCAATAAAAGAACAGTAATTGGATTTATTTATTTAGCTTTAACTTATATTCATAGAATTATACAATTAATTAAAATAACCGAATTTTAAAGTTCTTACCAAAAACCTTGATTCTTTAGGTTATCTTACCTGTCCGCTATTTTGTAATTAATATATGTACCTATCGCCTCCTTTTATATAATTTTTTATCAAAAATACGTAGTTGATGAAATGGCGAAAGAGAAAGGCGTATTGGTGTTACGGTTACCGCCTTATCATTGCGAGCTCAATTCAGTAGAGCTCGTATGGGCAGACACGAAAAGTTAAGTTGCTCGACACAACATTCAAAAATTCATCAAAATCATTGTTTGCAATCATTAAAAAATTGGTTCTCTATTGTGTCACCTAACTTTTTTATCCATAATTTAAAGTGCCATAACTTTTTTTGTCCTGATCATTATTTGTCCGAATGATAACTTACCCGAACTTAATATCACATGCCATAAAATTGAAATCCCTAAATGTAATATGTCCTAAATCCGTTTGTCATAAATATTACAATCAATAATATACAAAAGACATAAAACCGTTTTCAATAGTTAGTTATAAGTCATTCAAATTACATAATGGTTATTAACAATGTTAAATACAACAGTACTGGCCAAATACATGCGAGCAGCGGCCACCAAAAGTTGTATGAAAATCCATATCTGTCGTGGTTTAGCGGCCAAATAAATTACATAGGAAACTCATACCTATCGTGTAATATAAAAATGGAATGATCTTTTACTCCGAAACATGGCAACCCAAGGAGGTAATTTATCAAAGGTTTTATTTAAATTTCAAACTGGCTTGCAAAGAGAAAGCTGTTTATTGAAAAAAAAAAAACAAATGAAAGATGATCGTTGTTCGTAATTGAATCTGGAATTTATAAATAATTTACTTAGTTTGAATTTCCGCGCATTATTGAGAAAAGCACTATAAAAGCCTTGGCCGCAACCAGGCGTTGATGGACTTACGTATGTGTGCCTCGGCATATATGTTTTATTGTTTAGGTATTGATACCAATCACATGTGACCTTTCAACTGATATTTCATATGACTACACTAACTGCGGTCGATGACCCCACAAAAATAATCAAATTAATTTATTTTTTGTTTTATCATGTTTAGATATCGAGTAGAGTTCCGCTAGCTAATTTAATTTGACCCTGTAGAAGCAGGGTGGTTCATGTTTCCGTTAAAGAAAAAAAATGATAAAGTCTGCGCCAGATAAGAAAGAAATAAAAGTCGTTAACACCCGTCTACCAATGTATTCCAATATTTCAAAACGATACGAAAAAAATGTAACGGAGGTGTCGCTAACACGACCAAAACAGTAAGGGGCGTCCTTGACGCGTTCACTGAGCATGAGTTACAAACCTTTTGGCCAAAACCATATTCAGTCGTATTTATTTTGGAAGGTACTTACTAGTACGTAATGAAACTCTTAAATCAAATTCGAAGTCAAATCATATATTTCAAATAGGCACATAGGCATAAGTTTCGTATTAAATTATTTTTAATAATTGGAACATACGACAGTCACTCTAGAACTTTCCATGAGGGCCCAACTTTGTATGAAACCTGAATGGTCTCCTTAAGCAGAAAATTCAGAAGGGGAGTCTGTGTCCATATTTTCACTCAAGGAACTTTCACTTTCTGAAGTGTCTGTAATATTTATAATAAAGCGATCGGCTGTTTTATCTATCTGATGATCGAGTCCCTTCATCTTGACTTCATTCTTCAATTTCCTCAATTCCGCAATTTTCTCATTTTTCAGGTGTTACCTGATTTAAGGCATCAATAAATATTTTTTTAACGTCTGTTAATTTAAATGTTGTATTGTGTCAAGCAACGTAACATTTCGTGTCCACCCATACGAGCTCTATTGGATTGAGCTCGTAATGATAAGGCGGTAACCATAACAATAATACGCCTTTCTCTTTCGCCATTTCATCAACTGCGTATTTTTGATAAAAACTTATATATAAGGCTGCGATAGGTACATAATTACAAAATGGCGGACAGGTAATGCGCCCCTGACTCGCTCTGACGTCACACTCAGCGCCGAGTATAACCCAAAAATCAAATTTTTTGGTAAGAACTTTAAAATTCGGTTATTTTAATTAATTGTATACTTCTATGAATATAAGTTAAAGCTAAATAAATAAATCCAAGTAAGGCATGTTCTTTTATTGAAATGTAAGTTGAAAACATAAGTAACCTCGAAAAAGATAAATACACCACGAAAAATATTTTTTTTTGGAAATTCATAAACAATAGCAATTACATATTTCATTATTTGAATAAGTATTTTTGAAACTTAAAAAAAAAATACCACATTCATTGTTAAAATTTACGTATTTTTTACTTATTCCGCTGGTATAATGTGTTTGGTATTATGAAACTCGACCAAAGCAGTATTAGCGACAGTTTTGAATGACGAGCGATCTCTTACGAAGTTTTGTGGACTTTTTGGTACAAGTCGGATCAATAACTTTTATTTTTTTCTTATCTGGCGGAGACTATAGTCTAAATAATAAAACAAAAGTAAAGAAAAAAAAAAAACTAAATTTTAGTCATTATTTATTTATTTATTTCTGCACAATGTACACAACCATAGTTACACGCTAGGCTTAAACTAGTGAGTACATGACCGTGTTAGGGCCTGTTGGGGTTATATTCGAAGCTGTATGTTAAAATATTTTTATGTTATTTAATTTGTGTGTTGTTTGTCATGTTTCCTTTACGAAAGCGTAAAGTTTTCCTTTACTATCAGTCGGTGATCACTTAGAAGATAATTATAAAATGAATAATTAATTAGGTAGGTACCTAAAATATTCAAAAAGTTGGGTCTGAATTGGTAAAATCTCTTTACATAAAATTAACGGAGGCGACATCAGTGCTTACAAAATAAATAATTAATTAATTAGGTACCTAAAATATTCAAAGCGTTGTGTCGGAATTGGTAACATCCTTTTACATAAAATTAACGAAGGCGAGATCAATGGACCGAGCTCAGTTTATTGAATTAATGGAAAAGGGTTATATTAAATGAAAACCGGGAATATCATGTCGGTAAATATATTTTAATGTTTGTATGAACTTGACGCGATTTAACGAACCTAGAAAAATGATTGACCAGATTTACATGAGTAGGGATAGGTATTGGGTTTAAGTTAGGATTGAGCAAAAGCGGGTTTTGGTTTTGACACATTGCTTAGCATAAAGGGTTTATTTGAAACTAGCTTATACCCGAGGTTTCTCGAAGTCTAAGGGAAGTACTTAATGTTCTTAGACCCAGTTAAAAAGCTCTTTGAAGCGTTTTTAAGCCATGTGTTAAATCTCGCGTGTGTTGAGTAATATTGGCGTAAAGTGCAAACATAATATATGAATGAATGAATGAATAAAATGCACCGACCCCAGCATGGTTGTATCAGACTCGATTGGTCGAATGAACCCAAAGATTCACCTGCCCAGCCCCTGAAGCCTCATGTTTCATGAGACTACAGAGACCATTGTATATCAGAGAGTAGACCGGGGGGCGCGATAATGGTAGGGAAGACGTGCCCTTGGGATATGGAAGGATTATTAGAGCCTACCGGATATGCATCCTTGATTGGCATTGGAATAGTGGAGAGACGGGTGATATTTATCTATGGGACGGGCATCTTTTAGTAGCTTCGCCGCCAGGTTGGCTCAGGTTCTCTCGGTTCTTGTCTGTGTCACTGCTATGCTGTATTACACGTTGCTTTTCTATTCCAAGGTCTTCGTCTGAGGTCGCACTATCCGTTTCAGAGTTCTTGTAAATCTTGCTGGCAGCTTTCTTTATCTTATTTCGGTCTTCAGCCGTGTCTATCCAAAAACTTACGTCCTTGTTGAAGTATGTCATGTCCTGTTTTAAGTTATCATTCCATGTATAAATACGGCCGCCGAATTTCTATGATTTGGCCTTGTGCTGCATTGCTGCAAATAACAGGTGAGGTTAAGATTTTATATGCAGATTTTATCAACATCTGCAACTCGCGGCCCTCGGGCTGCCTTCGGCCCGCGATGGCTTGCTTGGCACAGCTAAATTTATTTATTCTTATTCATGTCTAGAAATTAAAAGAAAATAGATAGGTACTTACACTAACGCGCGAATACGGTTTGAGAATTGCAACAACCACTATTGGGGTAGATACTGATAAATTAGTTAAGAGTAAAAAATGTCAAATATCTCATTGATTGAATTTTATTAGTATCATTTCCTGTTTCTAGCCTTGTATGATTGTATAATAAATAACTGCAATGATTGTTGTTATTTAATTACTTACCTACTTCAACAATCTATAAATAGATTATTGATATTTAAGTGTTGGTTGACCACTCACGTTTTCATTGAGCAAGACCAATCACAAAATAGATTTTTATATTTCATCAAATCGATATCTCTAGGTAAATCTTAAATCTCAAAGAAGCTAGGTAACCATTCAAAGATCTAGGTTAAAGAAATAAAACGGTCAGAAAAAGGATCTGAAAGTTTTTTGAAAAAGATAAATCTCCACAAAATAAGAGTCGCTTCAATTGTAAAGCTTTGGGAATAGAGAATTCAAAGGGATTGAATTCTCTATGGAATCCTCAGATTCTTGAGACAGTCATGACACCGCAAACATCCATATTACGTTAAAGGTATCTGTTTAATGCTCATTGCCTTCTGTAGCTTATTTGGACCGTGGTGCCAAAGAACATTTTTTTTAAATATTTCCATTTTGAAAACAACAAAATTTTTACAGTAATTCACGTGAGTCGGGGTGGTGCTGCATTATGCTCTAGTAAGTCCGATGTGATACAGCGGTGAGTTGAGGCTGACTGCTGGCGTCGATGCAGGAGAGGATTCATGAGCTTGATTCTTTTTGTTGACCGGCCGAAAGTGCAGTGTGCTGTGCCAAGGTTGCTGATGAGGCTGAGGGCATGACTAGGAATATGCGTCCACTGCATGCTGGTAGTCAGGATACCTTTTGAAGCCGTAGGTGCTGGCTCACTGGCTGACTGTGTGACTCGCCGCTCAAAAGCTTGAGGAAGTGATGATGACGTCACGCTGAACTGTCTGCTTGAAGGCTGTGCCAATGTCCATGTTCGGGGTCACCTGTATAGAGGCATGAGGAACAGGGTGTAAAGTTATTCATCCTCTATACAAGATGGAGGATCTTCAGACTAGACGGGCGTTGTGTCTGGTGTATTTATTGTATTGTATTTATTCCAGTAGCGCGGTAAAATGTGCTTGCGCGATGCAGGATTTGTGTGACGTCAGGTTTATGATACGTAGTTTGCATCTGGCGTCGACAACTACACCACAATTATTTGGACAGGGTTATGTTTTTGTCCCATGTAATGTCCCAGAGGGCCAGCCTTTTGCTATAGGCATAAAACAAAGCTGTTCGTAATAAAAATAAAAACACTATAACCGCATTGAGTTTGGAAACCAGGACGACGCGGAAGATATTTATAATGAAAACATAATGTTTTAAAATTACCTCCACGAGTGGTGATATACAATATGTCCCATAAATTCACGCACAGTACGAACACCACCAACCAATTAAAAACCATCAAATCAAAAACAACCTAAAATCATTATATTTTTATGATTATAGTATAATATTGTAATTTGTTATATTTAGAATTAAATCTATTCACGCACACAGTCGCACACATACAACAGTCTAGCGTAGTAGGTACTAAATCCATTTTGGTTTGTTTTGACTGTACAGCCAGAGCCGTAACTTTCGCTTATGTAGCCCCGGGGCAGGACAAACAATGGGTCCTCGTGCATTAATAATTTTAAATGCTTGGAAGGGAGCAAAAAATACATTTTAATGGGCATTTTTTTAAATATTTAAATGATGTTATTTTCGCAACGTAAACAAAGCGGATCAAGTCTGAGACAAAGCCCAAAACTGTGACACTGACAGTGACAGGTCGTATATCTCGACAGAGACTGCCAGATACCATAAAGGCAGGTTCTCAATTGCAAAGCCGCACTGCTAATATGCGCGAAATTCAAAGAGAAAGTTCAAATTATTGTAAAACGATCTTGACATTTTTTACGGTGCTTTCTCGTAAAACGGGTGTCAATTTTTTCTCCCTGCCTGGGGTTCCCCCGAGTGAGGGGCCCCGGGGCATTACCCCGTTGCCCCATAGTAGTTCCGGCCCTGTGTACAGCGGAAGTGTGACTGTGATTTACGTAGTTTTAATTATTTTTGGGATAAAAATTAATTAACAGGGTCATGTACTCACTAGTTGAAGCCTAGTGTGTACATTGTGCAGAAATAGATAAATAAATGATGACTAACATTTAGTTTTTTTTTTTTCTTTACTTTTGTTTTATTATGTAAACTATAGTCTCCGCCAGATAAGAAAAAAATAAAAGTCATTGATCTGACTTGTACCAAAAAGTCCACAAAACTTCGTTAGAGATCGCTCGTCATTCAAAACTGTCGCTAATACTGCTTCGGTCGAGTTTCATAATACCAAACACTTATACCAACGGAATAAGTAAGAAATACGTAAATTTAAACATGATTGTGCTAATTTTCTTTAAGTTTCAAAAATACTTGTTCAAATAATGAATTATGTATTGCTATTGTTTATGTACCTATTTCAAAAACAATGTGTATGTGTGTATTTTTCTTTTTCGAGGTTACTTATGTTTTCAATAAAAGAACAGTAATTGGATTTATTTATTTAGCTTCAACTTATATTCATAGAATTGTACAATTAATTAAAATAACCGAATTTTAAAGTTCTTACCAAAAACTTTGATTCTTTGGGTTATCTTACCTGTCCGCTATTTTGTAATTATGTACCTATCGCCTCCTTTTATATAAATATCAAAAATACGTAGTTGATGAAATGGCGAAAGAGAAAGGCGTATTGGTGTTACGGTTACCGCCTTATCATTGCGAGCTCAATTCAGTAGATCTCGTATGGGCGGACACGAAAAGTTAAGTTGCTCGACACAACATTTAAATTAACAGACGTTAAAAAAATGGTTAACCATGGTTATGGTTGGTATGGTTACCTAAATTTTTTATCCATAATTTAAAGTGCCATAACTTTTTTTGTCCTAATCATTATTTGTCCGAATGATAACTTACCCGAACTTAATATCACATAATATCACATGCCATAAAATTGAAATCCCTAAATGTAATATGTCCTAAATCCGTTTGTCATAAATATTACAATCAATAATATACAAAGACATAAAACCGTTTTCAATAGTTAGTTATAAGTCATTCAAATTACATAATGGTTATTAACAATGTATATTTAGTGTTAATATTCAATATGTATAATGCTCTATTTACAACCTCATCTAAACCAAATGATTCACCAAGAATAGAGATAATCTGGCGCTCGGTGGCCGCTTCCGCGGCACGCTCGCTTCGCTCGCTCGCCTTCGCGCATTAGTGGTCAAGATAGTACGAGTATCTGACGATCACCACCGCAGCGGCGAGTGTTACAACCACCTGCTCCTCAACTCGCGGGCCGCCTCGCCCCTCCGCGCCTACGCGATTTTAAATTACACTCTAGGGGTAGAGCAGACAAGACTGCGTGGAGTCGGATTTACAGCGATTTGTTTCTGTCACTAATACCTAATTTTTAGCAAATGTTTTAGCACTAAGAATTATATAATAGTATATAATAGTACTCGATATTACGACAAAATACTATTGGAACTAAAGATAATTAAGAGATTTACTGAGAGCCATTCCATTACCAAGCGAAGCGCGCATTCAGCTCTTTGCTTTGCCTTAGTCCAATCGGCGTCGTAAACTATCAATGCCGTGTCATCAGCATAAGTGAATATATCACAATTCGGAACCTGAGCAAGGCACAGATTGTTGATATATAGAAGGAAGAGTGTGGGCCCAAGTATGCTTCCCTGTGGGACACCGAAATTGATAATTTTATGATCACTCGTTAGAGAGTCGATTGTTACACATTGCGTCCGATTGGATAAATAGTCTCTAAAGATGTTCAATGTCGATCCACGCACTCCCACTCGCTCAAGCTTCGCGACAAGAGTGGGAACAGATACCGTATCGAACGCTTTGGAAAGGTCAAGGAAAATGCCGTAGCATTTCATTTTCCCATCCAATTTATCAACCAGTGTTTTTGTAACGTCAACAACAGCATCCTCCGTTGATATACCAGATCTGAATCCATACTGGTTACTTGCAATGATTTTGTGCTTACTCAGAAAATTTATCAGGCAATTGCTGAGGATTCTTTCAAGAATCTTTGATAACGAACTCAATACGGAAATGGGCCGATAGTTTGTGACACTAGCCCTGTCACCACCCTTGAAAATGGGATGGACCACAGCTTTCTTAAAAGCGTTAGGGAATACGCCGGAATCAATAGCTCGGTTACAGATATGAGCAATTGGCGCAGCCAAGGTTAGACTCGATTGCTTGAGCACCTTAGCTGGGATATTATCATAACCTGTGGCACAGTCGCTACGTAAGGAGTCGATAAGGCTTTTTACGTAATCTACATCTACCGGCAGAATAACGAGTGAGTTACAACTTGTTGAACGTTCCGTTTCCACTCTGTCGCGTCCCAAAAGAGGTGTTATAGTAGAGGCCAGAGTTTGCCCTATGTTCACGAAAAAGCTGTTGACCTCATTTATTGAAGTTTTAGGATCGCTGGCTATTTGGAGCAATTCATTGGGGGACCGCGGTTGGGAACATGAATTTGTAATTTTCTTAATAGCGTTCGAGCTTATCCGAGCATCGTAGAACAGCTTCTTCTTAGATGGTGGCAGATGCTCATCAACATAAATTGGTTTCTTTCCTCCAGGTACGCCAATCGAAAGGGAGTTCAGCTTGTCAGCTACTGGGCGTTCTTTGTTATAGCGCCGCACGTTCGACAGAAATTCATTTCTTTTCGGAACTGATATAAACTCTGCCACGATGGGCCTAGGAGTTCCAGACGTTCCTGGTAGACGATAGAGATCACGTAAATTGGACGCCTGAATTTCTACGTTTACAACTTTTCCCACAGCTGACATCATGGCTATGAGATCCCCTGAGCTTTCATTAGCTTTTTGCGGAATCTTCCTGAATTCAAGAGTTGCCGGTCGCGATTGGAGCTGCAGGTCCTGGATATATTGTTCCAGCTGATAGATACGATCGACACTTTCTTTTTTATGGTTTTCCAGGTCGGCTACTCTGCTTTTTATATCTTCATAGCACGAATTTACAAACTCCATACCGCGGTCTAGTTGAAGGTGGGATTCCCGAATTTCAGAAAACTGGATTTTCAGACCACTCAAATCTTTAGTAAGCTCAGATAAGACCGCATCATGCTCAGATTTCCAGTTTACGAGACGGTCATCATTCTCTGTCTTCCAAGTGGTAAGCATTTGCCTAATTTCGCTTTTGAAATCATTGAATGTCTTTGTGAATTGGTTTATTTCACAGTTGGGAGAATCATCAATACGCTGGCGTTTATTTCTCACAGTAATATTACCAAGTTTTCCTTCCGATTCAACAGTAGATGTGAGATCCGATTCGGACATTGATTGCCCCGTTCGAAGTGTTTTTGCTGATGGTGGTGTTCGTTGGATATTCATATTAGAAACCAAACAATACTTGTGGATGAACTTTTGATGGTTTACCGAAGACCAATAATACTGTTAACTTATACAATCGTATTATAAGTTACTCGAGTCGCAAAATTTAACCACAAAAACAGCTAAAATAATTTGTGGGACGGTGGATTGGAACCCGCGACGTTGATCTTGTCAGTCCAACGCTTGTACCGCAGGACGTATCGTCTTGTCAATATGAGGCGAAAATTGCGTTCGTAATGTTTCGCAAGAGACTCAGGATTTGTGGAGGGGTGACCTTTATAGTTACTCAATGACACGGTACTGCCGAACAATCACTCATACCCACATTGTTTTATTTAAGTTATTTAGTTATACTGCTTGCAAAAAACACTCAGCACTAGCAGATTTTTACTCACTAAGAGAGATAAGAGTAATACACATAATTTAGCAATATTTACAGTACTCTTGTGCACTTTGATCCGTTTATAATAATTTGTAAACACAGTGATGGCACGAATGCGTCTGACCCGCACGGGCGCGCGCGGGGAGCTGAAAATGTTAAAATTTTTCAAATCATTCATTTCAAATAGGCACATAGTTTCGTATTAAATTATTTTTTTATATTTGGAACATACGATAGTCACTCTAGCACTTTCCATTTTGGGCCCAACTTTGTATGAAACCAGAATTAGATAAGCAGAAAATTCAGCAGGGGAATCTGTGTCCGTATTTTCACTCAAGGAACTTTCACTTTCTGAAGCGTCTGTAACATTTATAATAAAGCGATCGGCTGTTTTATATATCTGATGATCGAGTCCCTTCATCTTGACTTCTTTCTTTTTGACGTACTCGACACAATTTTTCCATTTTTCAGGTGATTTAAGGCATTATTAAATATTTTTTTAGGTCCTCTCTTTCTTCTCCCAAGATTGTTTGTCCGAAAATCATTATCCATAACACGTTTGCTATAAACTTCAGTAACCATAATGTTCAAAATCCCGAAATTGTGTTTAACATAATTATCTTTAGTTCCAAAAGTATTTTGTCATAATATCGAGTACTATAATGATTGAATCTCCTAATTTTATATAACTTAAGTCCCTACTTCCTAAGTATTGTGTTAAATAATGTGTATTATTCCGATTGTTCATTTATAATAATTTTTTTAGTCCTAAAACATTTGCTAAAAATTAGGTTTTAGTGACAGAAACAAATCGCTGTAAATCCGACTCCACGCAGTCTTGTCTGCTCTACCCCTAGAGTGTAATTTAAAATCGCGTAGGCGCGGAGGGGCGAGGCGGCCCGCGAGTTGAGGAGCAGGTGGTTGTAACACTCGCCGCTGCGGTGTGATCGTCAGATACTCGTACTATCTTGACTACTAATGCGCGAAGGCGAGCGAGCGAAGCGAGCGTGCCGCGGAAGCGGCCGCTGAGCGCCAGATTATCTCTATTCTTGGTGAATCATTTGGTTTAGATGAGGTTGTAAATAGAGCATTATACATATTGAATATTAACACTAAATATACATTGTTAATAACCATTATGTAATTTGAATGACTTATAACTAACTATTGAAAACGGTTTTATGTCTTTTGTATATTATTGATTGTAATATTTATGACAAACGGATTTAAGACATATTACATTTAGGGATTTCAATTTTATGGCATGTGATATTAAGTTCGGGTAAGTTATCATTCGGACAAATGATGATTAGGACAAAAAAAGTTATGGCACTTTAAATTATGGATAAAAAAGTTAGGTGACACAATAGAGAACCAATTTTTTAACGTCTGTTAATTTAAATGTTGTGTCGAGCAACTTAACTTTTCGTGTCTGCCCATACGAGCTCTACTGAATTGAGCTCGCAATGATAAGGCGGTAACCGTAACACCAATACGCCTTTCTCTTTCGCCATTTCATCAACTACGTATTTTTGATAAAAATTTATATAAAAGGAGGCGTTAGGTACTAATAACGGGTAGGGATTAATTACAAAATAGCGGACAGGTAAGATAACCTAAAGAATCAAGGTTTTTGTTAAGAACTTTAAAATTCGGTTATTAATAATTGTTATTAATATTGTTTGTTATTATTAATTGTATAATTCTATGAATATAATTTAAAGCTAAATAAATAAATCCAATTACTGTTCTTTTATTGAAAACATAAGTAACCTCGAAAAAGATAAATACACCACGAAAGTTATTTTTGAAATAGGTACATAAACAATAGCAATACATAATTCATTATTTGAACAAGTATTTTTGAAACTTAAAGAAAATTAGCACAATCATGTTTAAATTTACGTATTTCTTACTTATTCCGTTGGTATAAGTGTTTGGTATTATGAAACTCGACCGAAGCAGTATTAGCGACAGTTTTGAATGACGAGCGATCTCTAACGAAGTTTTGTGGACTTTTTGGTACAAGTCAGATCAATGACTTTTATTTTTTTCTTATCTGGCGGAGACTATAGTTTACATAATAAAACAAAAGTAAAGAAAAAAAAAAAACTAAATGTTAGTCATCATTTATTTATCTATTTCTGCACAATGTACACACTAGGCTTCAACTAGTGAGTACATGACCCTGTTAATTAATTTTTATCCCAAAAATAATTAAAACTACGTAAATCACAGTCACACTTCCGCTGTACACAGGGCCGGAACTACTATGGGGCAACGGGGTAATGCCCCGGGGCCCCTCACTCGGGGGAACCCCAGGCAGGGAGAAAAAATTGACACCCGTTTTACGAGAAAGCACCGTAAAAAATGTCAAGATCGTTTTACAATAATTTGAACTTTCTCTTTGAATTTCGCGCATATTAGCAGTGCGGCTTTGCAATTGAGAACCTGCCTTTATGGTATCTGGCAGTCTCTGTCGAGATATACGACCTGTCACTGTCAGTGTCACAGTTTTGGGCTTTGTCTCAGACTTGATCCGCTTTGTTTACGTTGCGAAAATAACATCATTTAAATATTTAAAAAAATGCCCATTAAAATGTATTTTTTGCTCCCTTCCAAGCATTTAAAATTATTAATGCACGAGGACCCATTGTTTGTCCTGCCCCGGGGCTACATAAGCGAAAGTTACGGCTCTGGCTGTACAGTCAAAACAAACCAAAATGGATTTAGTACCTACTACGCTAGACTGTTGTATGTGTGCGACTGTGTGCGTGAATAGATTTAATTCTAAATATAACAAATTACAATATTATACTATAATCATAAAAATATAATGATTTTAGGTTGTTTTTGATTTGATGGTTTTTAATTGGTTGGTGGTGTTCGTACTGTGCGTGAATTTATGGGACATATTGTATATCACCACTCGTGGAGGTAATTTTAAAACATTATGTTTTCATTATAAATATCTTCCGCGTCGTCCTGGTTTCCAAACTCAATGCGGTTATAGTGTTTTTATTTTTATTACGAACAGCTTTGTTTTATGCCTATAGCAAAAGGCTGGCCCTCTGGGACATTACATGGGACAAAAACATAACCCTGTCCAAATAATTGTGGTGTAGTTGTCGACGCCAGATGCAAACTACGTATCATAAACCTGACGTCACACAAATCCTGCATCGCGCAAGCACATTTTACCGCGCGACTGGAATAAATACAATACAATAAATACACCAGACACAACGCCCGTCTAGTCTGAAGATCCTCCATCTTGTATAGGAGGATGAGTAACTTTACACCCTGTTCCTCATGCCTCTATACTGGTGACCCCGAACATGGACAGACACACGATGCGCACAGCCTTCAAGCAGACAGTTCAGCGTGACGTCATCATCACTTCCTCAAGCTTTCGAGTGGCGAGTCCCACAGTCAGCCAGTGAGCCAGCACCCACGGCTTCAAAAGGTATCTTGACCACCAGCATGCTGTGGACGCATATTCTTAGTCCATAGCCCTCAGCCTCATCAGCAACCTTGGTACAGCAAACTGCACTTTCGGTTGGTCAACAAGAAGAATCAAGCTCATGAATCCTCTACTGATCGACGACAGCAGTCAGCCTCAACTCGCCGCTGTATCACATTGGACTTACTAGAGCATAATGCAGCACCACCCCGACTCACTGGGAATCTCCGCAGACAGTAACTAACTAACTAAACAAACTGCACCTACTATGTTCCCCCATTTTACAAGACATTTCGGACAGACTGTCCAAAATTAATTTACATTCGGCAATCACCCTAATTAGATAATCCGTAAAATTACCAATATTAGCTAAGCTCCTGTCCACAGCACTGAAAATTTGACCAGGAAAATTTTAGCCCCCTCTGAAGTGATTCTTAAGTGCCGTGCTTGACCGACGCAGTGAACTTCTGGAAATTGGCTTGCCCGGATACAGATCGGCCCGTGAACCCATCTTCCCAGAGGCAGTGGGATGAGCCGCTCTGCAGGTTGGTACGGAGTAATCATTTATTAATACGTCCTTCAATACTGCTGAGCGTGCCCGCTTGCTGGCTGTGGGTGAGTGGGAGTCGGGCCTCTGGCTTCAGGTGCTACCGTTACCCAACATAGGCACTATGCTGGGTGACACTACTTTCCGGCTCGCTACTTGTATGCGTCTGGGTGCTCCTTGCGTGGCTGCCATTGCGGTGAAGGTGTCGACTGCCTCGGACACAATGGCCTATCCTGCAGTAAAAGCACAGGCTGGATAGCACGGCCTGCCAGCATCAATGACATTATGCGTCGTGCTCTTGTCACCACAGGGATGCCCGCTGTTTTAGAACCCAATGGTTTGGCACGCGACGATGGGAAGAGTTCAGACGGAATGACTATAATGTCTTGTAAGGTAGGTAGGCCTTTGGTGTGGGATGCAACATGTGTCGACACCCTTGCGCCATCCCATCTTCCTGGCACGGCGAGCTGTGCTGGGGTGGCTGCTGCAGGTGCGGAAAACCTCAAACGGCGCAAATGCTTAAATCTTACTGGGACTTATATGTTCGAGCCGTTTGGGGTTGAAACACTAGGGCCATGGGGTCCGAGTGCCCACTTAGTTTTTCGAGACATCGCAAAAGCGGTTGGTCGACTCCTCACGTAACCAGAGGGCTGCCCTATTTTTTGGCCAAAGAATCAACATTGCCATACAACATGGCAATGCTGCCAGCCTTTTGGGCACTTTTCTTGTTGACAGCGATGCGGAAGAATTTTTTGATGCCCTATGATTATTTCCTCTTCTTTTTATATACTTACTTGTACATATTATTATTTTTATTTTAAGTCTGTTTAGTTTTTTAAATTATGTAAATACTTTCAAAATATTTAATAAAAGCTAGTAAATAGTTACAAGTTGAATTTAAATTTTATTCTAGTTTCTGTTATTTATAAGCTTTTCAGGAAGATACTCTTTTTGTTTATCTTGTTCATTAAAATTGTTAGACGTGTACTTCGTTAAAATTGAATGCAGAAGAACATTTGAGAAATTTTATTACAGCTTTAAATGTTTTATAGCTCAATCTTCGTGCCAGAAAAAGTGAATGTACAATGGGCAAAAAATAATCTTTTTAGTGCAAATCTATACTGAGTTGAGTGTAGGTACTAGGTATAACTCAACTGCGCACGGTTGTTTATGATAACAAATAGGTACACCAATATTGCAATTACGGTTAAGTAGGCATTATTAATTACATGGTGTCTGTACAATGTATTGTTGGGTGAATCGTTGCTCTCCTAGCTAGATCACAGAGTAATCTATATTTAGAAGAGACAGTTTCGACTCCCAATTTGAGTATCAAAATATTCATGTTTTTATGCTTCTGGAGCTTACATATAAAACAAAACACAAAAGCAAAAATCTTAAAATTAAAATTAATCAAAACAAATTAGATTAGACATAAAAAGAAATCAAAATAGGGTAACTATCATGTAAGTAATCACTATAGACGATAAACTGCAATGGGGACCACATATAACCTCTCTGGCGGGGCGGCTAAGCTCGGCCGCTTATGCTGTTAGAAAGATAAGACAGCTAACAGATATAGAAACCGCGCGTTTGGTTTATTTTAGTGTCGTATGGCATTTTACTGTGGGGTCGGGCTGCTGACATTGAGTCCATCTTTATTTTGCAAAAGAGAGCTGTCAGAGCAATTTATAATCTCCGTCGCGGCGAATCTCTTAGGGAACTATTTAAAAGGATTAATATTATGACGGTACCTTGCCAATTCATTTATGAAAATATTATGTATGTAAGGAAAAATCTACATATTTTTAACAAGATAAGCGATAGACATAATTTTAATACTAGAAATTAAGATAAAATAGATCAACCATTTTTCAGATTATCTAAAGTACATACATCTTTTATGGGGTACTGTGTTAAATGTTACAACAAAATACCTTGTGATATATTGAAATTAAATGAGAGAAAATTTAAAACACATATTAAAAGTACACTTTGTAAACAAGCATATTACAAGTTAGAGGATTATATCCAGGACAGGAATGCTTGGAAACGTGCTGGTCCAGCTCCATAGGACAATCTAGAGTCTAGACAAAATCAAAAAGATTGCTATTTTTATGGTAAAATCTGTTATTTTTATGATATTGATTTTATATTCTGTGATAACCTATACTCACACACTGACTTATTTTTTTACTTTTTTTAGAAAAACATACTTTTATGATGTTTGTAAATATGTGAACACCATGTATCTATCTAATAATTAAGTTATTTTTCATTGCTTAGTTTTTAATTCGTTTTACCTATTATGGTATAGTAATTTTATTCTAGGTGCATCGTCTTCACATATAATCATATAATTAATGTAATCAAACAAAATATTGTAAAACATTTTTAAAAAAGTACCGGTGGAGTTTCTTGCTCATATACGAAACTACCTTTTGGAAGGGGCAACTAGAATCAATTCTATTTTTTTTTTGTAAATTTTGACGTTCAAAAGTGCCTCTTATGCCTATTTGAAATAAATGGTTTGACTTTGACTTTGACTTTGAGTGATAATAAGTACCTACTTTTCAGTCTCCTCGTAGGTTTTATTCAAGAGGAATGCACGGAGAGCGAGTTTGCATTTGCTGTGTGGTAAATTATAGATGTGTAAGAACGCGTTAATTTAATTAACCAAGGAAGGGCCAAGATAGTAAAAAAATCTCTTAGTGTATTATATTTAAGAGGAGGCTTTATTTTTATGTTAATTTGCATGAATATTTTGAAACAGTCACACATACAAGCAAAATTAATCTTTAGTATGTCGTTTATTGAATCTTTTTCTTTCCATGTTGAAGACAGTTACGTAATTGTAATATTTTCTCTCAATACATTTTTTATTCGAAAATCATCTCTTTTTTAAGGATAATTATAAAAAAACAAACAAGATTGTTTGGCTTTCATGTCTAAAATAAATATACACAGCAAGAAAATATAGTTTTTTATCCACCCACAAGATATTTTTTCTTTAGACCAATTATTACTTTAGTTATAAACGAAATAAGAATTGAGACTTACAATATTAAGCTATTTAGAGCGCACGCGATATTCAACTTTATTACTGATGTATTAGCGTTTAGCACATACCGGAGCGAGGGGCGGAGATCGCGTTCGAAATTTGATTTAGACTGCCTGCTTTTAAACTGAGTTTGAGGAACAGTACAAATAATATCTTTCCATCGTTTGGTGATAGTAGTAAGAGGGGTTTTTATGTGTTGGAGAAGAATGGTTTTCAGAATTAAACGTTGCCTTACGTTGAGGACACCACAATTTTTGTAAAGTTCTGTGGTTGGAAACAGAATAGGTCGAAATGTTGCAATTTTCAGTATTGCTCTGTGAATGTGGTTGTTTGTGGTACATGTCCCTTGTTTAACCTTATGCTGTTGGTACCAAAATATTGAACTACCGAATTAACAGGCTTCTGGACTTATGTCTATCCGTAACAAAAAAGTGTCTCAACAACAACTTATAAATATATTAATTCACAAACTACGCTTGCTTCTTTATGGCAATTTATCTCACGATCCATTAACATTTTCTAAAGCCGCGTACTAGAGTATGCTTTACGTTTATCATTGTAATGGGGCCATAACATTTAATATGAACCACTCTGATTATTCACCACCACAACGCTCAGCTATCAATGACCAATAATGTGTAACAAAATATTCAGCAAATTGTGTTTCTACGATAAATAATTCGAACGAATACATATATTGGTCTGAAATCTTCTTCATTGATCAACCAAATGCGGAGGCATTTGGCGAACAATTTCCATTTCTTACGAGTACATCGATAAACATAATAGAATTATTCATGATATTATTATGTAACATTTCCTTGTTTTTGTTTTGATGATAGTACTGGAACGTTTGACTTTGTTTACTTATCGTTAAACACGGTTTCCGTGAAACAAGGTATATGTCGGCAGGAGAAATGTGTTGAGCAATAAAAGACTGCCCTAATTAACGTAATGTAATATGAATATCACTGTTTTAATATTGCAATCATCTAAATGACTTAGGGTTCTTACAGGGTAACATCATAGGTTATGTCTTGAATAACTGCCAGGGTTACGAGCCTGTCCGAAAGGGATATCGTGGCCCTGGCACACATGCATCTGAAGGAACACGGTGGGTTTTAGTCAGTAAAAGTCTGACACTCCTCCCGCTCCACCCAGAGCGGGAGAAGTTATTTGATAATTTCCCACCCAAAAAAAAAAAATGTCTTGAATAAACGTATCAACTGGTAATTAATCTTGAAATCAACACGTGGGTACCTGGTACCGTGGTAACTGTGGCAGTGTTGAGCAGTGGTGGCCCATTGGTAACGGGTAACATACGAGTTGTAGGTCGTGGGTTCGAACCCAGGCAAGCGCTTTACTTTACTGCTCTCAAAAGCGGTGAAGGAAAACATCGTGAGGAAACCAGCATGTCCTAGAACCAATAATTCATTTCATTCAGTCATTTAACTAATATAATTTGACAATTGATTGGCATTTCTATTCTTAGTATACTCGTATTATCTAGGATTTATGTTCCAATTTTATTACTTATCTTCATTTATTTAATTAATGTAATCAATTGTTTTGCATGCTAGTTTTAGCGAATTGTTTAAGAAACTGTTAAAAAACCCGACCATCTGTAATGTATTACAATTCTTGCAAATAAATATAATTTCATTTCATTTGGCACTGCGGCCGCGTGGTAGATTACGAGTAAAGTCCGTTCCCTCTCGAATAGAAGTAGCCTGTGTCCTAGCAGTGGTAACATTATAGGGCCATAAATAACTGTACTTAAGTAAACATAAATATGACTTTTGATATGAAAGTCGTTATTCTGCAAAACCTTGAGACCTTTCTGTGGGAGTGTCAGTACCTAACAGATAAACAATAATGGACACATGTCTATCAACTCGCTACAAACGTTATTTAAACGATATTGGCAAGCACACACACAATTTTTGCTGTATCTCGTATTCTTGAAGGGCAAATGGCTTACATCTTATGAGCAAAAACATAAATAAACTTCACAAGGATGTGTGTATTTAGGCAATACATTTCCTGTTCCCAATTGTAATTGGCTTGATTGCTACAGTGGCTGGGCAATAGGTTTCTGCAATTTGGTTATTAAGTCACCTTGTTTGAAAATGTATCATATGTTTGAAAATATGCCCGAGATGACATAAGATGTAGAAGATAAGATGATGTGAAGATGTGTAAGATGTGATGAAGTAAAAGTTTTAGTGACTTTTACCGATACCATTTGTTTCAGTTTTATTTTTAAACTATCTAGAGATATAAGATCTTTAGATGCCCATTGATCACCGAACTCACCGAGACACGATACTAGATAGCGATATTAACTATTATTAAATATTAATGAGTTCAACATTATAATTTTTATATTTTTAAGCGTTTTACTTCCTCATTTCTTATTGTTGCCTTAACGCACTTTGCAAACAAAATTTAGTGAAGATGTATGCAAAATGACGGAATATTGTTTGAAGCACATTTAAGGCTCTTACAGACCGGCCAGTATGTAGAAGCTTTTAAGCTGAACTCATATTAAAATAAATAATAAATCAGGTATATTAGATTAAAAACACATTGATTTTAATACGACAATGCGTACGCGTCGTATTTATTTTGGGTGTGCATTCAGCTTAACACCGCACTCGTGTGTAAAAGCTCTTAATTAAGATGGAGACTGCAACAGTTAATCCTCTGTGTAAATAAATGGCATTATTTTATTATTACCTAATTGTATTTGAATGTCTGTAAGAAAATATGCTTATAAATAAAAAAAAATAAGAAAAATATTCCTCAAAAAACTTAGTGATGATGTTAGTTGTGTGTTATGGTGAATCATGATTCAAATTTGTCGACGACTGTACATAAATGGTACCATTTATCTAGAGCCATGTTTTTTTAATTTAACACTGTTGCGCTGCCAGGGAGTATCAATCACCTCCCGTGTGATAAAACTAAACGGGGTCAAATTAAATTAGCAAGCGAAACTTCACAGACATGATGGGTATCGATATCTAACGACGAAAAAAAAAACACCAGTGGTCATTGAACCCAAGAAGATTGAAGACAAAAAATCATATTTTTTACAAATTATAATTAGATATCGATCCCCACTACCTGTGCAGAGTTTCGCTAGCTAATTAAATGTGACCCTGTATATACCGATTACTTATTTGAAAACATATATATTTTATATTATAATAAATTAAAACCTCAGTAGCCCACGTACTAAACATGAACATTACTGCAGCGGCCTGCAAAAGGGACATTGATGGACAAACGTGAAAATGTGGGCCGAGGCGAAGCCGAGGCACTCATACGTGAGTCCATCAATGCCTGGTTGCGGCCAAGGCTTGTATAGTGCTTTTCTCAAATAAAGCGCGGAAATTCAACAAAGTAAATTATATATAAATTTCAGATTATTGAATCTGAAATTTATATATAATTTTCTTCGTATTGTTGTTCGTCATTGGACGAACAACGATGATTTTTCGCCTATGTGTTCATTTGTTTTTTTTTTTCAGTAAACAGCTTTCTATTTGCAAACCAGTTCGAAATTTAAATAAAACATTTGATAAGTTACGTCCTTGGTTGCTATGTTTCGGAGTAAAAGATCATTCCATTTTTAAATTACACGATAGATATGAGTTTACTATGTAATTTATTTGCCCGCTAAACCACGACACATACGGATTTTCATACGACTTTTGGTGGCCATGTATTTGGCCAGTACAGCAATTTCGATCTATCTTGAAGAAGGTTGTCAAAATAATGCTCGAATTTCCAAGCATGTTTGAGAAAACACTTATCTGTGCGTCTGGGGTCTGAAACCAGAGGAAATTTTTTCAAAATTTTCTAAAAAGTTATCTTAACGTTTCATCAAGGTCACCTACCTAACTTATCTTTTAATTCTACACAATTTCCGAATACTTTCCGTATTAACTCTTTCCGCATCAATAGTTAAATTTTCACGACCTAGTTTGCACCAAAAATGCAATAATTATGTCAGGTTTTAAATTACGAAAGTCTAGGGCTAGCCAGTATAGTAGGCCCATCGCTCGTGGGCATACATAGCCCAGTAATGGAGGTTGCGTGTTAGGTTCAGGTACAGCGAGAAGTCAAGAGGGCTTATGCTCATAGGGACGGTATTGAAGTAGAGGCGTATGTGTACTATGTGTATATCTTCTCCCCACCGGGATTAATCTACGAAAACTTTAATAATTCCTATAACACGTGTTACATATCTACATTAAGTAACAAGGTCATCGGTCCACCTTACGGGAGCCCTTCCAACGCTTCGTCTCTCGGTACACGGTCGCTACTCCAGAACCTTTCAACCCCATCGGCCATCTGTTCTGCATAATCTACTGTTATATTATTTTTAACGAAAAACCTCGCCAGCAATGGAACATTGCTACTGAAGACTTCGGAGTCGACCGCAGGACTAACTGCTTCTCACACGGACTACTAGACGTCGCTTGCTCCCACGTCACCAGTCCTGAATCTCTGTATATTTTGACTGCTAAGGCCATAACTACAAACGTAGTATACCGGAAAGTTTTATTAAGAGTAAATGGAGGAAATTAAGTGAATTCTAATGATTATAATTATTTATATTAACGATTCTAATAATTATAATTCTGTAAAGCCATATTTGTTACGGCCGCGAATCATATTTAGATCAACATACAACCTGTTACTGACCTGCAAATTGCAAAAAACGTAATAAAATTTGAATTTCGCGGGCTACCTTAGCGCATCCCCCTTAAACTTCCGACAGATTGTAATAATAGTCCTCCAAACAGAATTTTGGCCATAGCGACCAATGTCAACGGAGCCTTTGGCGCGGGAGATATTATACTGCACAAGTGTGTGAGTAGACACAGGTGCACTTCCTCTTCTCTGACTCTCATTGTCAGATAGAACGGCAAACCGACACGACCGGTGAGAGATTAGGCGTACCTACCAACGGCATAACTCTCTTTTCCGAGGCACGGGGGTATCCCACCGCCAACTTCCAAACTCCAGCCCGTTACTGAGAAATAACACTTTTCCTGACGTGGGAATCGAACCCAGGACCCCACGCTCAGGAGTTGTGCTTGTGACCACTAGACCAACGGGGCAGTGAACACAGACAGTCCGAGAGATTGTACAACGTGCTAAAGCTATCTTGGAAAGATACATAATATATACAGGGTCAAATTAAATTAGCTAGCGGAACTCTGCAGGTCGTGATGAGTATCGATATCTGAACACGATAAAATTAAAATGATTTTATGGTTTTTTTGGGGGGGGGCAACAACCGCTGGTAGTGTTGTTACTTTTTTTTTGTGTTGGAAATTATCGAATAAATTCTCCCGCTCTGGGGAGAGCGGGAGAATGGCGTGTCACGACTTTTACTGACTAAAACCCACCCGTGTTCTTTCCGTTGCCTGTGTGCCAGGGCCACGATATCCCTTTCGGACAAACTCTCAACCCTGGCAGGCATTGGTCCTTACGGACCCCGTCGTCAGTTGGTGCTGACATCTCTTCTTTGAGGCGCGCGTGGAACACAACGCGCCGTCGACCCGGGCCTGGTCCATAACGGACGGCGAGCTACCCATCACTCACCGTCCACAGGACCGCGCCTACGGTGGCCGGAAATCGGCTTGCGACTCCCGACACCCAGAGCATCTCCTGCGGTGACTAGGGGCGTGAGCCCTGCCTTTCCCTCACGCGTTCCGCCTCCTCCAAAAGGAGGTGACGGCCTCCCATGCACTCTCGCTCCGAACCATGGCCTGAACCAGGGCCGGACGCGAGAGATCGCCGCCGCCGATCGCCACCGTGAGGACACGGCGGTGGTCCGCCCAAGCCGGGCAGACCTCTACCGTATGCTCCACCGTTTCCTCCGTTTCTCGAAGTATGAGCTAAAAAAATCTGTTTTCTTTTGTTATATTGTCTTTAGATATCGATACCCATCTCGTCTGTGAAGTTTACACAAAAAAAAACTGTTATTAACGTATGTGGAGTTTCGCTAGCTAATTTTATTTGACCCTGTATAAGAGTTCGTCTAATAGCTCAAAGCAAATATTTGGGTACCAATAAAAATGAGTAAATCTACAATGTATGTATGTGTTTCAAATCAACTCTTACGAACCGAATTCATAAAGAGTAAAGTTAGTAATAAATATTATTTTAAATATTTTTTTCTAAACACTTCAACCACCTGTGATTCAAAATCAAAATCAAAATATGTTATTTCACATAAACCTACATAGCTACTTATGAAACGTCAGAAGCTAGGTGCGCGGTTCCAATTGGTCGTTTCCTATGGAGTAAAACCGGCAAGAAACTCACGGTTGCTCTTTTAAAAAATAATTGGCTTTTACAATGTTTTCAAAATAACAGTGTTAATAGGCATGGGAGGACAGTTTAGGCCCGTTAAAAAGTACCAGGTGCTTAACAAAATAGAAAATGGTCTACAAATGTACAGTCTATTAAGCCTACAACGTTCTCACATTCACAAAATATAAAATAATCGAAATAAAATATAAATAGTCACTTTATAAATATTTAGGTATTCTGAAATTGAAATAAATACTTTATATACCCTTTTTAATAATTATAAAATAAATATAATAGAAATAATAGAAGTCAAAACCTTGTTGAAATTAAAATTGTAGGATAAACTGTAGAATTGTTGGCTTTGGCTGCAGATCAGTGCTATATGGGTTTGTCCGAATATCTTTTAATAATAATATATTTTCGTAAATTCATAAAACACGTTTTCTTTTATACTCAGCTGACAGGCATCAGGCATTTTATCATCAGCCGGAGTTTAAGTACATTCCAATGTAATTGGCATCTCTGGCTCAAATCCAGCTTGAAATGAAAATCTGGAAAATGAAAATCTTTGATAAGAATGAATATGACTTTAAAGCTTACAGTCTAGTCAGTTCTTTTGTGTTTTTTTATCTTAGATTAAATAACACAAAACATGACATAATATCACGCCTTCAACCCCAAATGGTTACGCAGAGGGCTACCTATAGTACACCCATATATCACCAGTTATGTAACAGGGGGTGAGCCTATTGCTACCAACCGCCCACAAATCTGGACTCCGGGCTGCTACTGAGAAATTATTGATGGGAAAACCCAATAACACTTTGCCCGACCTGGGAATCGAACCAGTCCTAATATTAAATAACAGTCATGGAATATTAGGATAAAAGATGTTATGTAGATTGGAAGCAAACCTTTTAGCATACGTCAGCACAAGGTTCGATTTTGGATAGTGATATCGCTTTACGGTATCAAATTAATCCGCTTTGCTCCGTAGAGTCGTCCCCCACCTTTTCCCCTTTTCCCCCCGCCGGAGGTGCGTAGTTTTTTTTTTTACCAAAACACCAAAATTCTCCGGTTTGTTAGAATTGTCTTTTTTAAACAAAATGGCGGCCTAGCGATTCACTTTACGCATTTTGACATAATTTTGACAGACGCAACTTAAAGACGTCAAAATTCTGTGAAATTTTAGTTTCGTTTCAAGCATTAGTTAGTGATTTAGCAATATTTTTAGAAAATAATTTAAAATATTTCGACGCAGCTCCGGCAGCTAAAATTCCATTGGAGATAAACCCCCTTGACCCCTCCACAGTGGCAGACTCCTCAAATTCAGGTGACTTGATATAAGACCCAACCCCGACTTGCTGCTAAACTCTATGTACAGGAAACATTGCATTTTGCAATCTCCTTGGAGTAAATAAATTAAATTGTATCTTGTTATCATTTTATCCCAATTGTATCTATTTTTGTCTATATTTATCTTTTTCTGTCTAATTTTATCTTTGTTTCACTAATTTTATATGATTTTATCTAATTTTATACGATTTTATCCAATTTTGTCTAATTGTATGTAAGCCTTATTTTATGATCTTTTTTTTTCTTTTTTTTTGTCTATGGACAACTTTTATGTTTGATAACTTTTATGTGTGCTGCAAACTGTAAATATAAGTAGGTTATTAATAAATCACACTAATATTATAAAGGCGAAAGTTTGTGTGTGTGTGTGTGTTTGTTACTTCTTCACGCTCAAACGGCTGGACCAATTTTGATAAAATATTGTATGGGGGTAGCTGAAACCCAGGATATGGTATAGGCTACTTTTTATACCAATCTTCCCACGGAATCGAGACTTACGCGGGTGAAGCCGCGGGACCCAGCTAGTAAATAAATAAATTGTTAGCATTAATGTTACCTGTAGTTCTTATCTTTTCGTTACGGGTCACATTTTGTTTTGCTGAGATTTTAAAGACGTTTCATGTCAAAACTTTCTTTACACCAAGCGACTCGCTGAGATAGACATATCACGTTAAAACATCGATCGTGTGCCCCGACACAATCCCACCATGGTCCCACCCGACTTTTTCCGCGATTTCGATCCCTTTGTAAAACGTGTTCATAATGATGATTACAATGACCTCTCTTCAGGTGTTCAGTTATTACAATGAAACCTTGTATATCTATGGTAGTAACGCGCCATTTGACTTATCCCACGCATTATACCTATGTAAACTTGGGCACTTATGAAACGTCAGAAGCTAGGTGCACGGTTCCAATTGGTCGTTTTTTATGGAGAAGAGCCGGCAAGAAACCCCACGGTTACTCTTTTAAAAAAAAAGTGGGCTTTAACAATGTTTCCAAGTTACAGTGTTAATAGGCATGGGAGGACAGTGTAGGCCCGTCAACAAGTACCAAGTACTTAACAAAATAGAAGATAGTTTACAAAGCTACAGTCTATTAAGCCTACAACGTTCTCACATTCACAAATTAAAAAAGAATCTATATAAAATAATAAAAATAAAAACCTACATATTTAAACCAAATGAAAACATTGTCATTACAACTGTAACAAAACTGAATAAATATTCTGTGTACTAATAAATATTTTAAATTAAAATTGTAGGTTATGTCAAAGTATGTAAAAAAAAAGGAATAAAAATCGTAATTTAGGAGCAGTTAATAGACATTTACATAGTTATGCCGTTTATGAGGTACCAGGGAAGCCACATGTGCAGAAGGAATTATTGCCTAACTTCCTTGTCTTCTACGTAGTCCTTAATCTTATAGTATGCTTTTTTGATTAGGACACGTTTGATGTGGGTTTTGAAATTTCCATCGCTAAGTTCTATAACCGACTTTGGCAACTTGTTATAGAAGCGGATACTGTTTATAAGAAATGACTTGCTCGTTTTAGTTAATCTAAATTTGGTATCACAATTTCATGTTTACTACGTGTATTTATATTATGGAAATCGCTTCTTATTTTGAAAAGTCCTAAGTTTTTGCGAACATATAAAATACTTTCTAAGATATAAAGGGAAGGCAGAGTTAGTACATCAATTTCTTTGAATTTGTTTCTAAGGGACTCACGAGGACCCATTCCATAGATCGCGCGGATTCGCGCTCTTTTGTAAAATGAAAATTGAATCTACGTCAGCAGCCGATCCCCACAGCAGAAGGCCATATGACATAATACTGTGGAAATAAGCAAAGTACACTAACCTAGCTGTGGCTATATCAGTTAACTGCCTTATTTTTCTTACTGCATATGCAGCTGAACTTAATCTACTTGAGAGAGCTCTAATGTGGGCACCCCATTGTAATTTTGAATCTAAAGTAATTCCTAGAAATACAGTTTCCGTAATAGCATCTAGTTTCTTGCCGTCAAGTTTTAAATTTAGACTCACTTGGGGTACATTTGGTAATGAAAACTGAAGACATTTTGTTTTTTTCGCATTAAGTAAAAGATTATTAGCTGCGAACCATTTTGAAAGAACAGCCAGACTATCGTTGACTTGTAAGACATCCGTATCTTTTCTATCTATTTGAAAAATAAGGAAAGTGTCATCAGCGAATAGAATTATATTCGATAAGTTAGCCATCATGTAAGGCAGATCATTAATATAAACTAGAAATAAGAAAGGGACGGAGGGAGGGACGCCCATCTTTACTAGAGACCCCAAGGACGTTGCCCAGTTAACGTTTACTTTTTGCTGCCTGTTTGATAGATAGGAAAAAACAAGATCAGCAGCTTGTCCACGAATTCCGTAGTGGTGTAATTTACAGATTAGTGTACCGTGGTCAACGCAGTCAAACGCTTTTGAGAGGTCACAGAAAATGTGACTGATGAGCTTCACTCCTGCGTCAGTCGTCGACCTACCTTTCGTGAAACCAAACTGGCGACTATGTAAAATCCCATTTGAATTAAAATGTGACAACATCTGGTCTAGCATTATTTTTTCGTATACTTTACTCAATGCTGGTAGCACAGATATAGGCCTGTAATTAGAGGGATCACTCTTACTACCCGATTTGAAAATTGGTACTACTTTACTATGTTATATTAAATCAGGAAACGTACCGCTGTCTAAACATTGATTAAATATGCCTGTTAGGACAGGGGCTATTGTGTCAATTATATCTCAAAGAACCATAACGGAAATTCCCCATAAGTCTTCAGTGTTCTTTATGCTAAGACTTTTGAATGCTTTTTAATAGTGACAACAGAAATGGGCTTGAATTCGAAACTTGGAATGTCTTTAGAGAAGTTTTCTTTGAGAAGAGAACTCCTATAGTAATACCTCAAAGGTTAAGGTTTGCTTCCAAATAACCAAAATGATCAATAATACCTTCGTCCTTCAATGATATTGGATAAAAATACATCAACAGACCGAAAAACAATAAAAATATGGCTTTCCAGCATTTACAAAATAAGTAATAACATTTTTGGGAAACTGATTTGCGAATTCTCGGGAGAGCGAAGTTGTACAATTTATATGTCGCCAGCGCTCGCTGGTTGGAATGCCACAAGTTAAAATTAGTTAATATTGAGACCGCCCACAGTATTTACAAGTATTATGTTATGTAATAGTTGCGTGGCATGGTAACGTCCCGTTTCATAATAATAGAGTAAGTAGTGACCTATAAATATCAAGATTCATGAAGGGTAATGGAAACCAATTTATATCTGATTAAGTATAATTAGCGACTCTCGTGCTTCGCACGGTTTTACGACATGACAAAACATCGAGATTTCTTTAATCATTTCAGCCAAAAGACGTCCACTGCTGGACATAGGCCTACCTCAAGGGTGGGGGGGTTCCTTAATCGCCACGCTTGGCAGGCGGGTTGACGATCACAATATGGTGTTAAAATGCATAGAGAACGCTGCTGCCCATTCTCTAGTAGTAAGTCCCTTAGTCGCCTTTTACGACAGCTACGGGAAGAAATAGGATCGCGGGCGCGACAGGCAACGCGACGCACAGCGTGACACTTTCCATGAAGTTTTCGCGTTGCGCCTGTCTGCGGGAGCCTTTATATGAAAGTTTATATTAATGTATTCAAAATCAAAAGTCATTTATTCAAACTAGGCTGAGAATCAGCACTTTTCGAACGTCAAAAATTACATAAGACAGTCTCCCAAAAACCACCCTTCCCCACTTCCTAGTACTTTAGCTGGGAAGATTAAACACAATAAATCTCCCGGAATAAATTCACTATTACGATGGTGGTGAAAACCGCATAAAAATCTATTGCGTAGTTTAGAAGAACAGACATGAAACGCGACTTTCATTTATAATATGTACTTAATCAATTTGCCTAGCCTTTTCCCGACTATGTTGGGGTCGGCCTGCAGTCCAAACCAATCTCCACGGCCCAGTAACTGGGTAATACAATACCCGTTGGTAAGACTGGTTGTCAGAGTTTCGGGCTTCGGACGATCCGTAACGACTGTCTGCGTTTATCGATACCCATCACATCTGTGAAGTTTACACAAAAAAAACTGATTTTCTAAAATGATATTTCAAGTGACTACTGTGTGGGCTGAGGACCCCAACAAAAATCTCATCAAATTATAGTACATTACTGCAGCGGCATGCAAAAGGGGAATTGATGGACGAACGTGAAAATGTGGGACGAGGCGAAGCCGAGGCACTCATTTGTGAGTCCATCAATGCCTGATTGCGGCTAAGGCTTGTGTAGTGCTTTTCAGAAAAATGCGCGGAAATTCAAACAAAGTAAATTATTTATAAATGCCAGATTGAATGACGGAACAACGATAATTTTTCACGCGCCAATGGGTTTATTGTTTTTTTTTTTTTCAATAAACAGCTGTCTATTTGCAAGCCAGTTCGAAATTTAAATAAAACCTTTGATAAGTGAACTTCTTGGTAGCCATGTTTCGGAGTAAAAGATCGTTCCATTTTTAAATTACACGATAGATACGATATAGACGAGTTTATTATAAAGTTTATTTGGCCGCTAAACCACGACGACACATATGGATTTTCATACAACCTTTGGCGGCCGCTGCTCGCATGTATTTGGCCAATACAGCAATTTCAATTTATCTCGAAGAAGGTTGTCAAAATAATGGTCGAATTTCCAAGCATGTTTGAGAAAAATTATTTATTGTTTTATCATGTTCAGATAACGATATCCATCCCGTCCGCGGAATTTTGCTAGCTAATTTATTTTGATCCTGTATAGCCAAAACACTCAAATAAAAATATTTACAAGTTTAGGTGTAATGAAGGTCAGTTACATCCCTGAATCTCCGCCTACAGTTGTGTCCACCAGGATTGAATAAACCTCACATTGACAACAGTAACTTTTCTAATAACCAGTCCTTCGCTTGTTAGTGTTGCCACCTCAAATAAATACTCGCTCATGGTTACACAGTTTAGTAATCACACAGTTTGTTCCGTGAGCGCAAATTGACTTAGGGTTGAGGACATCTGACGTCAGCAGCTTCGATTAGAGTTTTGCAAGTTTCAACTTCAAATTTTTAATTAAGGTCCTTTTCTCATTGGTTGGCGACTTGGCGCGTTAGCGGTGCGGAAACAGCATGCTCAGTACACCCGGTAAGAAAATCTCACCGAGCGCCTATATTTCAATAAGTGTTTCCTGATAGGCTCGGTATACGCGGAAGTGGGGCGGGATCGTTTCGGTTTACCGCGACTCGGTAGTGAGGACATCTTCTCGGGAGGATTTAAGCAGTACTGCACAAATTATGCCAAAAACAAAACGTCAGGGCCTGCAGTCTCCTGCCAGGGTTGCGAATTTTTCAGAAAGGGATATCGTGGCCCTGGCACACAGACAACTGAAGGAACACGGGTAGGTTTAAGTCAGTAAAAGTCTGACACGCCCTCCCGCTCCGCCCAGAGCGGGAGAAGATATTTGATAATTTACCACCCCAAAAATAAAAAAAGGCTGGGATTCCCGACACCCAGGGCGTCTCCTGCGGCAACTCCCCTAGTTGCCGTGAGGGCGCGAAATTTGCCTCTTCCTCACACGTTCCGCCTCCTCCTTCGTGAGCATTACTGCTTCGCAGAAGGGGGTGACTGCCTGCCATGCACTCTTGCTCCGTATCATGGCCTGGACCAGGGCCAGCCGCGAGAGATAGCCGCTCCAATCGCCGCCGCGAGGACACGACGGTGCTCCGCCCAAGTCGGGCAAACCCCCACCGTATGCTCCACCATGTCCTCCAGGTGATCCACACTTTGGTAACACCCGGGCGTTTCCTCCCGCCTTATCCAGAACAGGTACCTCCGAAAACAACCGTGTCCGGTGAGGACCTGCGTCAGGCGGAAGGTGAGGATGCCGTGGCGCCTCTCTAGCCACTCCTCAAAGAGGGGACTTATCGCCGCAATTATGGCGTGCCCAGCGCTGGATTGCTACAATTGCACTCTCCATGTCGCCATGAGATCCGGCCGAAGCTTTGTCCGCTGTGCCGTTATTTCTCGTAGCAGCGGAGTTACGCCCCGGCGTTTCGCCTCCTCGCGCCGCTCACATATGTGCGCGAGGACTTGTAGCGCCATGGGATCTAAGCATACTCTTTTAAATTTTTTTATCGACTTCCAAAAAGGAAGAGGTTATCGAGAGTATATCTATAGAGGGTATATCTTCGCCTGTATGTTCTTTTTTTATGTATCTTTACCAACTTCTTCATCAATCGTAGATTTTTAATTACTTTTGTTTTAGAGGGTGGGTCTTGAGGTCGTCCCATTGCATTGCCACCAAGTCAGAATCTGATGAGGGGATCCCATGGAAATCGAGGGAATTCCTCAAATTTTATAGACACACCTATAGCGATTTGGATACATTTTAGGTACTGCTAATGAAGACCACAGATAGCCATTGAAATTACTTAATAATAAGTATTTCATGGGTTTCGATTCGATTAGGTACTTTAATATGGTTGCAGAGCAATTTATGCTCGTCACAATGCATATGGTGAAGTAGATCTCCAGTTGTCCTGGTTCAGACCAGGAGAACTCCTCAATAATTAACGTCCTTGCATCGGGAAAAGTAATATTTTGTAAAAGGTGATAAGCATTTCTCATTTTTAACCGACTTCCAAAAAGGAGGAGGTTCTCAATTCAACGGTATGTTTTTTTTTTGTATGTTTGTTACGCGATTACTCCTTTAATTATGGACCGATTTTAAAAATTCTTTTTTTTTTGAAAGGGTATACTTCCGAGGTGGTTCCATTGCCACCAAATCAGAATCAGGTGAGGGTATCCCATGGAAATCGAGGGAAACCCTCAAATTTTATAGGCAAACCTATAGCGATTTGGATATTTTTTATAGTAACTCATGCATTTGCTTTCGAAAAGTACCATTTGGTGAAGTGGAACTGATGGTGGAGACCACATATGGCCACCGGAACAATATAATAATGAGTACCCCTATTTAACGGGTTGCGATTTAGCAATTTATGCTCGTCACTATGCATATGGTGAGTGGCAGTTCTCCTCGTTCTTACCAGGCGAACTCCTCAATAATCAACGTCCCAGCATCGAGAAAAGCAATATTTTGTAAAAAGTGATGAGCAGTTAACATTAGCCTATTGTAACTTCGATAAATTCAAAACTGACCCACTAAAAAGTGAAAAATAATAAATGTTTTACAAAAAAATAAGAACCGACTACCAAAAATAACACTACAAAGTGAAAAATAACTTTAATTTCGGAAGTCGATGACAAAAAACTGCAAAATCTGATCCAAAGAAACCGACTTCCGAAATTAAAGTTATTTCTCACTTTTGTAGTGTTTTTTTGGAAGTCTGTTATTTTTTCGGAATTCGGTGGGAGGAAACTTAAATTCTGATCCAAAGACATAATTTATTTATTTATTTTACACTTTTGGAATGCTTACAGCTATAAACTTAAAATAATTAAAACAATGATTGAGTGATGGCCAATTACAAGCTTTCACAGATAAAAAAAAAAAGTAGTTAATATATCAAAGACAGTAGTAACCTTAAATACCAGGTACTTAAATCAAATCTAGCGTGTACAATGTTGTGCATACGTAGGCTATACATTGTCAAAGAAATTCTTGCTCAGCGTTTTTTTAATCTTAGCAACACCAGTACAGTTAATGTCGATGTCAATCTCCTGGCTAGCTGCATTAAACGCGCGACTAGCCCTTATCATAAATGAGTTTCGTCTGTAAGTGCATTTTGCATTAGACGTGTGAAGCAAGTGAAACCTGCGTAGGAACGCACAAGGCACACGCAGTCCCACTCTGCTCAACAACTCAGAAACATCAACCGATCCGTTCATGATTTTAGATAGAAAGGTTAAATCAGCTATTTTTCTCCTTACATGAAGAGGAAGTATGTGATGTTTTCTACAACGCACAGAATAATTAGAAGAATAAGCTCCAGTACGAAACTGAATGTATCTTAAAAAATTCTTTTGTACGCTCTCTAAGCGGTCAATATAGACATTGAATTTAGGATTCCAGACTTGAGAGCAATACTCCAGGTGGCTACGAACAAACGAACAATACAATATTTTAATGGCCTTGATGCTCTTGAACTCTGACGAGATTCGGATTATGAAACCCAAGGCTCTTGACGCTTTTTTGGCTATATTATCGACGTGTGCATCAAACAAAAGTTTTGAGTCGAAAATAACTCCTAGGTCCCTAACGACGTTCACTCTGGCTATGGGGGTATCCAACAGATTGTAGACTACACTGATTGGATTCGGTTTCCGGGTAAATGAGCACACATAGCACTTTGGAACATTTAAATCCAGTTTATTCTGCCTGCAGTAAATTTGGAAACTATTTAAGTCCTCCTGAAGAAGGGCAGCGTCATCTGTTGAGGAGACCTGTTTCATTATCTTCATATCGTCCGCGTACAATAATATTTTGGAGTGCTGGATACAGGCCGCAATGTCATTGATAAAGATGTTGAACAAAAGGGGCCCCAACAACGAACCCTGAGGGACCCCGGAAGATATGGACATGGTTCTAGAGGAGTAACCCTCAAGTACAACCGTTTGACACCTGTTTCGTACGTATGATGTGAACCAGCGATAGAGATTACCCCGAATACCCATCAATAGAAGCTTTCGCATCAAGATAACGTGATCGATACGGTCAAAACATTTGCTGTAATCGGTATAGATAACATCGACTTGGGACCTACGAGACATTGCATCAGACAGAAAGTCACTGCAGACAACAAGATTGGATGTAGTAGACCGACCACCCAAGAAACCGTGCTGTTGTTCGCAAAAGTTTGATTTAAGTGCTGAGTACACTTGTTTGTATACAATTTTTTCTAGAGCCTTTGCGAACACACACAACTTAGAGATCGGTCTATAGTTCTCAATGTCAGTTTTCGAGCCCACTTTTCTTTTTTTTTATGGATAGGAGTTATATATGCCGACTTCCATATCGAAGGCACCACACCAGTGTCTAATGAGCGCTTAAACAAGATTGAGAGGGGAGCGGAGATACTTTTAGCACAGTTCACTAAAAAGACTGGTGAAATATTGTCTGGGCCTGGAGATTTGCTAGTATCGAGTGCCTTAAGTATCCTCAGTACCTCCTCCTCACAAATTTCCACGGAATCTATATCCTGTGAGCAACACACGGAGGGCTCGCTGTGCATGAAGTGCGAAGGTAATAATATCTTCATTTAAAATCGTACCGTTATTTGGTCATTTCAAATACAAATTCAAGAGTTTTATTTTGTGGTGGATGGGTCGCTGTCAATTTATACAATGTATATTTTTGGCCAAACACTAGCTCGACTTTTGATTTTGCTCTTAAGGCCTACCGTTTATGTATAGCAGATATTTGCTTAGTAATCGCTTTCTTTCATTTGAATGATATAACAAAAATGAAGAACTATAATGGTTTATCGACCTTTTAAACCATTAAGTACCGAAATTTATTAAATCTTGCATCGTCTGAATACATGCCTATGATGTTCTCACTATTGGGACACAGGCCTCCTCTCTGAGAGCAGTGGTGATGAAATAATTTACACAAAATAAAGCGCCTGCCTGAGTTCGAACCTTTGACCTACAACTCGTAAGTCGCGGTCGTTACCACGGCGCTACCACTTCTAGCCACTGCATCGTCTATAAACATATTATAAATTAAAGTTGCTTTGTGTGTCTGTCTGTGAGCACGTTGTTCTTCTAAACTTCCCAACAGATTTTGATGCAGATTTCACCATCATTTAGAATATTTATTCCGGAAGTTTTGCCAGTATATTATATTAAACACATATATAATAAAGAAAGTACGATGTTTCGTCAAGACGTGAAAACCGCGCGAAGCAGGGGCGGGTCGCGAGTAATATAATACAGGCTTATTTTAAATCAGTTTATGGTTTTTGGCTCGCCATATTTGTCGAAGGACCGATGGCCGGTGGAGCAGACGAGTCCTGGAGTGGAGACCGCGTATCAGCAAGCGTAGTGTGGGGCGCCCCCCAGTTAAATGGACCGACGACCTTAAAAAGGTGGCTGGGACAGACTGGATGCGGAAGGCGGAGGACAGGGTGTTGTGGCGCAGCCTGGGAGAGGTCTATGTCCAGCAGTGGACTGCGAAAGGCTGAGTTGATTGATTGATGATTATTATTAAAAAATCTCCGTGTTTGCCTGGAGGCTTTCAGAGGAAAACAAATACCTACTGAGAAATTGAATCACTTAGTCAGATAATTGTATGTTGTATAATCAAAATAATGTATTTCGCTATTTAACGATTTTTGGTTATAAATTCACTAAAATAAATACTGTAATGATGAGGCCAGAAATATTCATAAAGTGTTAATAAATGTCAAGTTTAATAAAATAATGGCGTTTGAAATTAATAAAATACTTTCATTAAGATGTAAATTACCTTGCCTTTATTTAATTACATTTACCTAAGTCCTAAGGTAATTAACAACATCATAATGTTGTTTAAGGTGGAGATTTCTTGAAAATGGTCAAAAAGGTTTTTTAAAGCAGTGTATCTCTTAAACCGTAAACACTTTTTCCAAAACAAAAACAGTATGATATTTTCAAGTTTTTTGCGCAGACGGTGATGGAACTCAAAACATAATTAAACATAATTTAATACATCAAAAAAACTTCAAAGACAACTCTTAGGAATTATTTTTAAGAGCAGTTTATCCCCTCGTTAACAGTTATAATTATAATTAAAAGTATACCATAAAATTGCAAATGCCAAACTGCATCCGGTGATGGATTCATTTTTATTAATTAGTTAATATAAATTTTATACGATTTTATTTGCACTCTTGTATGTAATCTGACAGTGACACCAGTGTACCTGTTGTCAGCCCCTTAAGAGATGCTGAAAAGCATTTTTATCGTTATTCACTTGAACAAATAAATACAAGAACTATACATAAAATGTTTACCATGAGCTTCTAATTATAAAGCCTGTCATTGAACTTACGTATATGTATACCTATAGTATCAACGAATAACAACATTATATACTACACTTTTTTATTGTGTTACTAGTGCTTCATCATTTTAGCCGAAAGGGGGGGAGGGGTGGGAGTTGCCATAATTGCCACGCTTGGCGCCTCGGGTTGGCGATCGCAGTATGGTGTGAAAATGCATAGAGAACGCTGCTGCCCATTCTCTAGTAAGTCCCTTAGTCGCATTTTTTTTTTAAACGTTGCCCCACACTAGGAATTTCTCCTGTATTGTGGGTGCGTTAACAAAGATTTAAACTCACATACAAACAGCCAGACCCGGAACAACTACTTGTAGGTCATACAAATATTTGTTCCGTGCGGGAATCGAACCCGCGACACGCAGCGCAGCAGTCAATCGCTTAATCACTGCGCCAACCGCCACGGGAAGAAATAGGATGGTGCTATTCTTTACGTCCGGCACCAAACGGAGCCTACTAGTGATTAGCTTCCAAATTTCTGCTTTAGGAAACGTTTTTGCCTTCAGCTGAACTGTGATAGGATAGGTATACATGGTGGTGGTATGAGGAACAGGGTGTAGAGTTTACTCATCCACCATAGCAAAAGGGAGGATCCTCCGACCAGACGGGTGTTGTGTCTGATGGGCTACTGCCCGACGGTTGATGTCGGGTCGTTGTATAATGCTAGTTGCGCGGTAAACTCTGCTTGCGCGATGTAGGATTTGCTTGACGTCAGTGTGACGCGTAGTTCGCATGTGGCGATGTCCAGACAACGACCAAGAATGTCTAAACAGAGGTAAGTTGAGCTTACGGAAAAAGCGTGTAGCGTCTTTAGTCGTATGCTACGAAACTGCTACGAGAGTGCTACGAGCTACAACACCGTAGCACGTTTTAGCCTCCGTCCGCATCGTGTCTTAGCCACTAAACGTCGCTATTTTTCTTCTTAGATGTCCCTTTTGGGTAAATCGCGGTACGAAAATACCGAGTTTTTGTTGAAGATACCCTGCATGTAACCCCCCCCCCCCCCTTCCTAATAAATGCTTAACAGTAATCCCCGTGCTTTCGCTCTGCAAACCTCCCCAACAATTTTTTATATCACTAATCCCATGTCCTATCTCCGCCGCGCCGACGAGGAAGCGAGTGACGAGGAAATGATAGTGAGAGACTGGCTTCAAAGCCACATTCAAACCACATCGCTTTTAGGTAAGTAATTATTTATTTATTAGAATATTGTTGTTACAAAGGTGTTACACGTAATATGATGTCCATAATATTCTGCTGTTTCCAGTTCCACAATATTTCAAAGAATTAGGAGTATTAGAACAATAATTATATCGAAATTAAACCATACAATGTCAAGGTCAAAGAAAACGTTGACTACTATCAAATACAATGTCAGGGTTATTAAATTATAATGTCAAAATACAATGAAGAAAATTATTCAATACAATGTTATAGAAATGAAATTCCATTCAATTATTAAGAGAACAAAGGCAAGTCGTCGTCTAATTTTTTTGAATAAAAAAAAATATTTGAAAAGTCATTTGTTGAGTAATAATACTTACCCTATAGGAAGTTAAATAATTTCGTTTTAAATGTCATGAAGTTAAAACTTTTAAAAACATTAGGTAATTTATTATAAATACTAATTGCCATACAACAAACATTATTGGAAAATAGTTTAATCATTTGTTGGGCTACACATAATTTATGGATACTTCGACTTTTTCTCATAACAACATCGTTATGTACTTGAAATAAAGCCATGTTTATTTAGCGATAAGACCACCCATTTTGTCACCCTATGTAAAATTTCAACATTTATATCTGTAGTTATTGTTATTGTCTACATAATAAAAAGTATTCTATTGCATTCTATTTTTGTCTTTTGTTTTTACTACCTGTGTTTAAAAATGCCTTCAAACAAAATTATGCAGGGTGGCTGGATTTAGGTGTCCGGAAATGTATTCAACAAAATCAAAATATTTTATTTCACATAAACCTACATGGGCACATATGAAACTAATCTTAGTTTCATCATCACCATCGTCCTAGCCTTTTGCCAACTATAATAGGGTCGGCTTCCAGTCTAACTGAATGCAGCTGAATACCAGTATCGTGCATGGAGCGACTGCCTATCTCCACAACCGGGTAATACGATATCTCTTGGTAAGACTGGTTGTCAGACTTTCGGTCTTCTGACGACCCGTAACAACTATCAAAGATCTACAAATGACAGCCGGGACCAACGGCTTAACGTACTTTCCGAGGCACGGAGGGGTCTTGGTAACCCATCCACGCACCAACCATGGCAAGCTTAGCTAATACTAATCTTATTTTATCACCGCTTAAAACTAATGATCGCCTGGGACTCAGGCGATTTTATAAATAAATCGAAATTTTGTTTACAAAACTTTTACTGTTCAAGAATCTTTCAAAATTAAAATCAAAATCAGAATATTTTATTTCACATAAACCTACATGGGCACTTATGAAACTCAAGAAGAACAAAGAAGCTCAGGAGAGCTTAACAGGAAGGAGAAAGCTAGGAAGCTTCTGACGTTTAAACGAATCAACGAATCGTCGAATAAACGTATTTTCTTTCTTTTTTCTTTTTCTGTTTCGCGGTTCCGATTGGTCGTTTCCTATGGAGAACGCCGGCAAGAAACTCCACGGTTACTCTTTTAAAAATAATGGGCTTTTACTTTTTCAAATTACAGTATTAATAGATATGTTTGCACAAACGTACAACCCCGCAATTTCAAAACACAAAAAAAACCGACTGCCCGGGCCGGCTCTCAGCCGATGATTACTATTCTAGGGTTAATCACGTTTTTTCCTATCAAAATTTTCTGAAGTTGAGTTTCAACTAAGTACGTTTTTCTCTTACTACGTCTCGAGTAGTTCTGATTATATTTCCGCAAAATTTCATGTATAAGTTTACCGGCCTTCATCTCCTCGGTTCACAGTACTGATAAATTAACCAGGAACATTTTATCTTCCTCACTGGTTGATTTTGAGGTACCGTGGTTGACCGACGCTTTGAACGCTTGGAAAATGGCTTGTCCCAATACGGATTTACCCGACAACCCGTCCTCCCAGAGACGGTGAGACGTGCCGCTCTGCAGTGTTATTCGGAATACCCTGATAAACACGTCACTTGATACTGCTGAGCGTGCCCGCCTGCTGGCTGTGGGAGAATGGGAGTCTGGTTTGTGGCTTCAGGCGCTACCGTCATCCACCATAGGCACTATGATGGATGACTCATCGTTTCGGCTCGCTACGTGTCTCCGCTTGGGCGCACCTTGTGTTGCTCCGCATCGGTGTCATTGCGGTGAAGCCGTCGACAGTCTCGGACACCATGGCCTGTCCTGCTGCAGGAGCGCAGGTCGCATAGCTCGGCACGCCAGCATCAACGATATTATTCGTCGAGCCCTTGTCACCGCCGGCGTACCAGCGGTACTAGAACCAAACGGATTGGTACGTGACGATGGGAAGAGACCAGACGGCATGACGTTATTGCCTTGGAAGGTGGGCAGGCCTCTGGTGTGGGACGCAACCTGTGTCGACACCCTTGCGCCATCTCATGTTCCAAGCACGGCCGGCTGTGCTGGCTCCGCTGCTGCGGCTGCTGAGACCCTCAAGCGGCGCAAATACAGTAATCTTATGGGTAACTACAGTTTTGAGCCGTTTGGAGTCGAAACGCTCGGGTCATGGGGCCCGAGTGCGCGTCTCCTTTATAAGGAAATTTCTCGCCGACTGATCGACACTTCACGTGACCAGAGGGCTGGCTCGTTCTTTGCCCAAAGAATTAGCATTGCCATTCAACGTGGTAATGCTGCCAGTCTTCTGGGCACGTTTCCGGATGACAGCGATGCGGACGAGTACTTCGACGCTTTAGGGTTTTTTTAATTTTTTTATGTTGTATTTTTTTTTGTAGTTAGTACCTAGTTAGTGTAAATAATTATTTGAGTTTATAATGTATCCATAAATAAAGTTTTTGTCTGAAGAATGAAAAAAAAAAATTCCAGGGAATTTCGATTACATTTTTCTTAAAAAAATCTTGACAAACAGAGAAAACAAGAAATAGTATCCAACACAATTGCTCATAGTAGGTTCGTGTATGTAACTGACGCCCCACCGCCGCCGCCGCTCTGTTCCCATAAAACCTTGAATAAATTCCTTAAAAAAATGGTTAAGGGAAAGACGTGAAACGAAGGATCAAGGTTAATGGTTAAAGAGGAAGTTGTTCTGTATTACATAACACATACATAATTTGCCTATAATGTTCCCACTGCTGGGACACAGGCCTCCTCTTTCTGTGAGAGGGAGTGGGCCGTAATCCACCACGCGGGCCTAGTGGTGGTAGATGTCACATGTCTTCGAATTTTTAGTTCTAGGACTTGCCGGTTTCCTCACGATGTTTTCCTTCACCGTTTTGAGAGCAGTGGTGATGAAATAATTTACACAAAGTAAAGCGCCTGCCTGGGTTCGAACCTACGACCTACTACTAGTAAGTTGAGGGCGTTAACCACTGGGCCACCACTGCTCACTGGGCCAACACTGCTCTAGTTCTGTATTATCAACTATTAACCTTACGTTCAAGATTACTAAGGATCAACTACACTTAACATAACGTTTTTACATGTCGTTATCTGTGACGAGGGTGGCCTCTTATTGGAAATCGTGATATTGAGAATGCTCTTCAAGCCAAATCTGATCAAATAGAACATAATACGCAAATAGGTGAAAGATGGCGGTGAAATTCTCTAAAGTGGTGAAAGTATTTGGAAATAGTACAAGCAGGTCATTATCAACCGAACCTTTACCCAGCTATATTCGGGTCGGCTTCCAGTCTAACCAGATGCAGCTAAACACCAGTATTTTTCATTGAGCGACTGCCTACCTGACCTCCACAATCCAGTTACTAGGACGCATTACTCCTTGGTAAGACTAGTTATCGGACTTTTTTAAAAACTACCCGTAAGGACTGTCAAAGATCAAAGAATAACAGCCGGGACCAACTGTTTAACTTGCACGGAGGAGTCCGCGTAACACTGGTCAGTTTTCCTCACTGGTCAGTTTTCTTCACTCGTCAGTTTCGTTGATAGTTTCGGTATGTAATGAATGGTCACTCATCCGTGGACCGAGCTCGGCTAGTGTTCTGCCGGGAGAAATCACGGCACGGCGGACAGAGCTCCGGCGGGATCTCATGGCGACATGGAGAGTGCGATTGTCGCAACCCAGCGCTGGGCACGCCACAATTGTGGCGATAAGTCCCCTCTTTGAGGAGTGGCTAGAGAGGCGCCACGGCGTCCTCACCTTCCGCCTGACGCAGGTCCTCACCGGACACGGTTGTTTCGGGAGGTTTCTGTTCAGGATAAAGCGGGAGGAAACGCCCGGGTGTCACCACTGTGTGGATCGCCCGGAGGACACGGTGGAGCATACGGTGGAGGTCTGCCCAGCTTGGGCGGGGCACCGCCGTGTCGTCACGGAGGCGATCGGCGGCGGCGATCTCTCGCGTCCGGGCCTGGTTCAGGCCATGGTTCGGAGCGAGAGTGCATGGGAGGCCGTCACCTCCTTCTGCGAAGCAGTTATGCTAGCGAAGGAGGAGGCGGATCGCGTGAGGGTGAGACAAGTTTCGCGCCCTCGCGCCCTTAGTCACCGCAGGAGACGCCCCGGGCGTCGGGAGTCGCAAGCCGATTTCCGGCCACCGTAGGCGCGGGCCTGCGGACGGTGAGCGATGGGTAGCTCGCCGTCTGATAAGGACCAGGCCCGGGTCGACGGCGCGTTGTGTTCCACGCGCGCCTCAAAGAGATGTCAGCACAAACTGACGGGGTCCGTTAGGACCAATGCCTGCCGGGGTTGCGAGTTTGTCCAAAAGGGATATCGTGGCCCTGGCACACAGGAAACGGAAGGAACACGGGTGGGTTTTAGTCAGTAAAAGTCTGACACGCCCTCCCGCTCCGCCTTGAGCGGGAGAAGTTATTTGATCATTTCCCACCCAAAAAAAAAAAAGCTCGGCTAGTGTTGCTTAACCTTGAAGATTGACCCGTGCGGCTGTTTTTATTTAGCCATTACCTCCTCAAAAATAATACAAGTGCCTTCTAGTAATTTTGCTTAAACTATTAAAAGAAACTAAGGACGCAAGACCCATCTCTGGATATATAACACTAAAGTAAACAAACATGACAAACATTGATGTATTTATTTAGGTGTACTCACTGAAGCCCATATTAGTATCTTATTAGATCGAATGACAAATATCTACGTTGAAAAAACTGATCTCAAGTTCAGACGAAGGAATTTGGGACCACGCGCACCAGATTTCGATCTTTTTGTTTTAGTAAAGAAAACCTTCGCTTTTCAAATAAGTCTATGCCATCAAAAACATAAATTGTAAAAAAACCAAGTCTCGCAACTCAGTTCTTCTATCGTAAAAAGTTGTGAGAGCCATATAATACTAAATCGATCAATTTATTCAGTCGCTACTTAAGGATCCTTCTGGCTTAAGTTATTACGTAAATAGCTAACCTAACAACATCTTATGGTGCCCATATCAATATTAAAAATCTTTTATGTTTTAAATAAATAGATTGACTTGGCCATCGGTCAGTGAGTGAGTGACAAATTAACAAACTTTGACTAGTTATAATTCTTAAACTACTGGTTTAAATTGAATCAAATTTGAAATATACCGAGTTTATACAATGCCTGCTTGTTTACTGAAATCAGGTTTCTAGTCTTATCCACAACGAAGTTATAAGGGGGGTCGAAAATGGCCTGAACTACTTCGAGAAAAGGATGGTACGGCCGTGCTGCTTATTGTTGCTCGACTTGGTGGGGGCACTGCCGTGCCCCCAGATTTGAAAAAAGATCTTGATTTACATATTCGAAAACTCTGTAAAATATTTTGTATGTTTTGAAAACCTTGTGACTTAGTCATGCTTGTTTACAAAATTCATAAATTCTGTAAACAAGCATTGTTTTCATATTTTGTAAGCATACTATAATACAGTCAGTTATTTAAAAGCATCGGAAGACCGGTTACGTCGAAAATCCGAAATATTTGTTTTCATCAATTCAAGGTACAGTAAGCCGCATACCTGCGGCAATAAAACCAGTATAAACGGGCCTGGCTTACACATTTCCCAACTAGGTATATAAAAGTCATCGGAAAGACTTCCTGTGGACTTATTTTTACAAGAAATCAAAAAAGCGTCGCCTAAAAAAAATATCTCCAAATTTGCCACCTCTAAAATGTGCCGCCGTAGGCTCAAGCCTACTCTGCCTGCTAGTAAATCCACCACTGCCTGGCATTGCACTGAAACTCTGTACTGCGCTAGCCCAGCTCAATGCCAAAGTGTTGCAATTGACGTGCGGTCGGTTGTACAAATTCTCGAATTTGCTTCTTTTGTGAGGCAATTTCATTGCTTCAGTCTCACCTAGAAGAAACCATGGCTAGAGAGCTAGAGTAGGTAATGCAAAGTAACTATCAGGATGTCTTTAGGGTAAGATTTACTCTTTGTCTTATGAGTCACAGACAGTCCGCTGTCTGGATGCATGGAGGACGATGTTCGTCCATCAATGCCTGGTTGCGGCCAAGGCTTGTATAGTGCTTTTCTCAAATAATGCATAGAAATTCAAACTAAGTAAATTATTTATAAATTCAAGATTCAATGACGAATAACGATCATTTTTCACGCGCCAATTATGTTCATTTGTTTTTTTTTTAATAAACAGCTTTCTATTTGCAAGTCAATTCGAAATTTAAATAAAACCTTTGATACCTTTACTTAACTCCTTGGTTGCCATGATTCGAAGTAAAAGATCGTTCCATTTTTAAATTACACGATAGATATGAGTTTACTATGTAATTTATTTGCCCACTAAACCACGACACATTATGGATTTTCATACAACTTTTGGTGGCCGCTGCTCGCATGTATTTAGCCAGTACAGCAATTTCGATTTATTTCGAAGAAGGTTGTCAAAATAATGCTCAAATTTCCAAGCACGTTTGAGAAAACGAAGTTAGAGATTTACGAAAAAATCCTATATAGTCCGGTCAATTTAGACATCCGAGGGTTCATAATTCGCACCCAGCTCAAAATTGGTAGAATTGTTCAAAACACTATTACAATGAAATCTAAAAAGTCCTCACCGATCCGATACATGGAAAAAGGTCACAAATGCGGGTTTTTCACGATTTTCAGCAAAACGGTAAGTTTTATCATAAAATTAGTTCAGCCAAAAAGTGTAGATCAGATAATTATTATAAAAATGTACGAGTACTTTTTTTCCTAAGAGCCACCGTTTCTGAGATATAACGATTCAAAAAGTTGGAAGAGTTGTAATCGTCATAATTTGCACAAGGTTCCACGCCACCTTTGAGGTAGTAACTTAGTGGGGTTTTTTAACGTGATTCTCCGGTAGCTATATTCCACGGATCTATTGTTATTCTGTCTAATTTGAAACTATTGAATAATAAAAGATATTGGCAAGGGTTGAAGATATTGGCAACCTTCACTCCTATTTTTTGGTCTAATTTGACCGGACTATACAACTTTATTTTTAGTATATGCGAAACCTGAATATAGTTTGTTCAGAATAAGGAACTGAATTGATTTCAATAATTTTTACACCATATTTTGTCCCAAAAATATTTAAGTGTGATTGAAAATCACCATTTAATTACTTACAATACAATCGCCGAACGGTTAGGTACCTACTGCCAAAGTATTATCAATAAGTGCAAAACGACCCTGGAGGCGCGGGGGCGCCGTTTGCATTTTTTTGTACGGACAACCCGGTAACTTATCAATCTTATAACTTTGTGATTTTTCATGATACAGTTTTGAAATTTTGTAGATAGATTCTTTACATAAAAATACTAGACACGTGTTTCGGGTTTCGCATAAACTAAAACTAATATTGTATAAGAAAGCCTTCTTGTTGGCACCTAAGGATAGATTTCTCCAATAACCGCGATCAGCACATCTATTCTATTCTATTTTTTACTATGGCAATGGTGCCCATGTCGACAATTCTGCCAATGTCACATGTGCTGAGAAAAAAACGTGTGGAGGAAGATAAAAAAAAACCTAAGTTCAGTAAGTACTAATTGATTACATAATTAATAATTGAATGAAATGTGAAACTTGATGGCGGACTATTACACTGAAACAAACAGACACAAAATATTGTTATTTATATTAATAAATATAAATATGTACATAAATGATCACAAACCACACAAAAATCATCATAATTTAATATAATTAACGCGGATAAAAAACATTAAAGCCTCAAAGAGCTTTGGGGAAGAATAGGTTAGTAGGGATGGAAAGTTAGTTGGGACAGGTATCTTTAATTTAGGGAGATGACTATACAAGTCATGGGCTGGGTTATTATTGGAGCAGTTTAAAAAAAATATGCATATTAAAGCATAATACAAATTAGAGGATTACATCCAGGATAAGAACGCTTGGAAACATGCTGGTCCAGCTCCATAGGCCAATCTAGAGTCTAGACAAAATCAAACTGGTTGCTATTTTAATTGTATAATTTGTTATTTTTATGTTATTGATTTTACATTCTGTGATTATCTATACTCACACATAACACACACACACATAATCAGCCTATAATGTTCCCACTGCTGGGACACAGCCCTCCTTTCGGTGAGAGGGAGTGGGCCGTAATCCACCACGCGGGCCCAGTGCGGGTTGGTAGATGTCACAAGTCTTCAAATTTTTAGTTGTAGGACATGCCGGTTTCCTCACGATGTTTTCCTTTTTTAGGGAACCGTACCTCAAAAGGAAAAAACGGAACCCTTATAGGATCACTTCGTTGTCCGTCTGTCTGTCTGTCAGTCTGTCAAGACCATTTTTCTCAGCAACGCGTGAAGGTATCAAGTTGAAATTAATATCAAATACGTAAGTCTATAGTCTCTTGAACCTCTAAAAAATCAAGCTTCCAAGTCAACGCAATAAAAAAATACGGCGATATAAGCGACATTATTGCGACATATTTCGATACTCGCAAATAAATCAAAACCTATAGGGTACTTCCCGTTAACCTAGAATCATACATTTTGGCAACAAGCAAGGTTTACAGCACAAGTAAAGGAAAAAGTCCGAAAATTGTAAATTTGTAGTTATGTCACATAAAAAAAAATGCGAATATCTCGTACATAAATCAAAACCTATAGGTACTTCCCGTTGATCTAGAATTATGAAATTTTGGGCAGAAGTAAGGGCTCACAACACAAGTAAAGGTAAAAGTCCGAAAATTGTTAAATTTTAGTTTTATCACATAAAAAAATGCGATATCTCGCATATAAATCAAAACCTATAGGGTACTTCCCGTTGACCTAGAATCATGAAATTTGGGCAGAAGTAAGGTCTCACAGCACAAGTAAATGAAAAAGTCCGTAAATTGTTAATTTGTAGTTTTATCACATAAAAAAATGCGATATCTCGCATATAAATCAAAACCTATAGGGTACTTCCCGTTGACCTAGAATCATGAAATTTGGGCAGAAGGAAGGTCTCACAGCACAAGTAAATGAAAAAGTCCGAAAATTGTTAATTTGTAGTTTTATCACATAAAAAAACATTTTTTGCGATTACAAACTTAAATTTTCAGTTGGAAAATTGACCGTGGCGTATATCGATGTATGGAAGAACATGTCTTTCAACTACAATGTTAAGTTTGTTTTAGGGATAAAGTCATCCTAACTACGGAACCCTGCATTGTGCGTGGTCCGACACGCACTTGGCCGGTTTTGTTATACTCACACACTGACTTATTATTTTAAAAATTTTAGGAAAACATACTTTTACGATGTGAGTATCTATCTCATAATTAAGTTATTTTACATTGCTTTATTTTTAATTATTCTTACCGATTATGGTATAGTAATTTTATTCTAGGTGCCGTCTTCACATAAAATCATATAATTAATATACTCAAACAAAATATTGTAAAAAATTTTAAAAGAGTAACGGTGGAGTTTCTTGCCCATTCTTCTCCATACAAAACTACCTTTTGGAAGGGGCAACTAGAATCAATTATATTTTTTTTGTAAATTTTGACGTTCAAAAGTGCCTCATATGTGCTAATGTGCCTATTTCAAATAAATAATTTGACTTTTTTTACTGTTTGTGCTCCAAAGTACTTTTATCCAACCCACATTCACAGAGTGATGTGTCTGACCCGTATTTCGTGTAGGCAAACTGGAGAACAACGATGACTTATAAGGAGTCAGCAAATAATAGATATCAGTTTCTTGAATATTATTCTCTAAGGGGAAAATCAAGGCTTGGGTGTAACTTTAAGCTGTATTGCGTAATAAAAAGCACCTTCCGTTTACTTGAATTTTGCTACTGCGCCTGTCATGAGGATATACCAAGCTCTTTTTTGGAAGCCTCATGAAGGACATTGAAAATGTTTAAGGAAAACGGCTTGGGACGTAACAGCATCCTTCGCAAGAGCATCAACATATTCGTTTCGATCAGCACATCTAAACCAAGTTCAAGAGCTGTCAGTTTCAACAGTGGTGGAATTACTAATAAGAGATTAAAAACTTATACGCCTGAAGCTCTGTTATATGTATTAAAATCTTAAAAAAATATATAATGTAACAGCTCAGATGCAAATAATCTGAGGGTAAAATCTTCATTTAAGTTTGGAAGTGTAGTTACTCTAGAGTTTTAACCATGAAATTAAAACTTAAAACCTTAACTCATTTATTTAAAAATGACCTGAAATTACAATAATTAGGTACCTAGTGCTGTTTGAAGGTTATAAAAGATAACCCGAAAATAGACCACCCTTCAATACTTGGAAATCCAGTTATTTTTAGGGTTCCGTACCCAAATGGTAAAAAGAAACCCTTATGGTAAGATTAAGTCTGACTGTCTGTCTGTCACAGCTGGATATGTCAAGAACTACTAATGCTATCAACTTGAAATTTGGAATAGTTTTAGATAAAGTTTACCCAACTATTTTACAAAACAAGAAAGAAATTTTAAAAAATATATCTTTTTTGCAACAGGGCCTGCAAGGGGGTCTTAAAAATTCGAATGGACTCTACTAGGGCATGTGGGGTATCATATGACAGAGCGCAGTTTGCACATTCTAAAACATTTTTTAGGCATCATAGATTCGACTGTTGATAAAAAATGTAAAAAAAAAATACCGTTTCCTTATCTCCGAAGTTTGCATAGAAAAAAATCTGAAATTATTATATGTGATAAAAGTATGTAAAGATTACAGGAAAAATAAGACGATGTCACAGTTTTTCAGAAATCATCAACATCATATATACGTACTGAACCCTCGGTGCGGAGTCCGACTCACACTTGACCGGTTTTTTCTTTTATGTTTTGGGTAATTTTCCACTCAAAGTAAATATAACGTTATGAATCTCTTTCATTCGGTGTATAAAGTTATTATAGTACCTACCAGCTATCAGGCTATCAGGCTTTTCGTCATATTAACTCTAAGTCTTTAACCTGTCTTGTTATAAGTCTTTAACCTATTTATGTACTTGTGCACCCGTTTTATTTATAATTAATTATGTTATAATTTAATATTTTTTAATATTATTATTTTCTCTCAATCAGAGCACCCGCCATCTTATCTCTTCACCATCCTTGGTTGACTGGTAGAGAATGCCTAAGGCATTAAGTCCGCCTTTGTACCTAATTGTGTGTGAGAAGTTTAAATAAATAAATAAATAAATAAAATAACTGTAGATAAAGTGTTCGTAGAATCTATAAAATAATATAATATAGGTACAGTCAGCCTCAAAAATATGGTTTATTGGTCGATTCGCACGAATTTACTCGCCCGAAACGAATCGACAGTTTTAAATAATATATTTTTTTATGTAGGCCATGCGCTCAAAGTTAATTTATTTATAACTATTTTTAACTTAGATATTGAATTATAAACTCACGCCCTTTTTTGGGTTCTGTACCCGAAGGGTAAAACGGGAACCCTATTACTAAGGCTCCGCCGTCTGTCTGTCTGTCTGTCTGTCACCAGGCTGTATCTAATGAACCGTGATAGTTAGACAGTTGAAATTTTCACAGATGGTGTATTTCTGTTGTCGCTATAACAATAAATACAAAAAAAAACAGAATAAAATAAATATTTAAGGGGGCTCCCATACAACAAACGTGATTTTTTTGCTCCTTTTTGCTCTATATTGATAACGGCAACAGGTAGACGCTTGAAATATTCACAGAATATTTAGTTATAATTATATTCACTTATAAATAATTAAATTAAAATTAAATAAATCCTTAAGGCACCCATACGTGTTTTTTTTGCCGTTTTTTTAGATAATGGTACGGAACCTTTCGTGCGCGAGTCCGACTCGCACTTGGCCGGTTTCTTTTTCATAGGAGTAAGTAGATACTTCATTCAGCCCACCAGGTGCTAAGATCCTGTCATATTCCTGTTACTACACTTTCATTCATAAACTAAGAGTTACCATGATATTGTAAATTACTAAACCAAACTTGAGTAATTAATTATATCCGACCCCTTTTATTAATGTTCAGAGTTGTCCCCAGATTGTTATTAATTGATGTTTCTCACTACGTTGTTTATTGTTGTTTGTGTTTGATTGGATGTTTCTAACCTTCGCAGGAACACTCGGATTTTATGTCTTCTCTTCAACATCTTACACAGCACGTCTTATCTCTGTATTTTACTGTGTGTACATAAATAATAAAATATTTTTTATTAATTCTTTAATTAATCATTACTCTTCCCGAATTATACAGATGCCATAATTTGTAAGGTTCACAGATCAATCTTCACAGATATTTTTAGTGGATGAAGGCAAAGTATTTGCCTATCGGAAAACTAAAAGAAGGTTTATGTTTATTTAAATTGGGCATGAGGCATTTTAACTTTTTTTTTAAGTTAAAGAGCTGGATACTCCATTCAAAGTCAAAAAAAAATATTTCACATACACCTGCATGGGCACTTATGAAACCTCAGAAGCTAGGTGCACGGTTCCGATCGGTCGTTTCCTATGGAAAAGAGCCGGCAAGAAACTCCACGGTTACTCTTTTAAAATTAATGGGTTTTTACAATGTATTATATTCAAATTACAGTGTTAATAAGTATGGGAAGACAGTGTAGGCCCGTCATCAAGTACCAGACAAACAAGTACTTAACAAAATAGAAAATGGTCTACAAACTACAGTTTTTTAAGCCTACAACGTTCTCACATTCACAAATAAGAAAAGAATCTATATAAAATTTTACTAAAAAAATAAAAATAAAAATCTATTTAAACCAAATGTCATTTGGTTTGCCATCACAATTATAATAAATCTGATTAATTGCATTGGTGTTACAGGCTACGCTACGGTAACAAAAAAATAAATCATTAGAGCCATCGTGCGCTTTTATAATTTCTAACGTCACAATATTATCGTGGACGTCCACATACACGTCCATAATACGTATGGAAATACGTGCACGTAAATAGCGTTATCGAGAACGGTACTGTAAAAGTGTCTTCATTATTATTATTTTATAAATTACAAGTTTCTTACACTTAAACAAAGCACACAATTAGACCTCTGGGCCATGCCATGACATGAGATTTGATCAACGAGATATGTTATAATCGAGTTGATGTAATGTTCTTTCAGCTTACGCTTTATATTTTTACTATTAATTGAGTCTCTAATGTCCACAGGTATTTAGTTTAGTAAATTGGGTATTGTAAAAGAAGTACTTACTAGTAAGTATTACTAGCCTTAAAAGTTATTTTTGCGTGGCACTTGCAATGATTTTGATGTGGCTTGTCTAGAATTTGAAATATCAAAATGTTCTATGAGGAACAGATACTCAGCGCGTGCTAGAACAGGTAATACTTTGCAGTGTTTAAATAGCCCTGTGTATTTATCTTGTTTTTTTTTTGGTGATTTTGTTTTATTACATATTTCCATACATTTTACTTCCCGTGTTATCGTGATGCTGCGACATAGACGTGTCCACGATAATATCGTCAGTTTTTAATAGTTTATTTTTGTTCCTTATTACGAAAAAAAGTTGATTTTCGTGTCTGTCTGTGTGACCGCGTTGTTCTTCTAAACTACGGAATAAATTCTCTAAATGGTGGTAAAAGCCGCATCGAAATCAGATGCGGATTTGGATGCGGCTTTCACCACCATTTAGAGAATTTATTCCGGAAGTTTATGTGTTTAATACATTTATATTAAACTTCCATGTAAGTAGGTAATAAAGAAATCCCGATGTTATGTCAAGTCGTAAAACCGTGTGTAGCACGCGAGTCGCTAGTTATACTTAAGTAGATATAAATTGGTCTTCATTACTGAATGAGTCTTGATATTTATAGCTCACTACTTACTCTATTATTATGAAACGGGACGTTACCATGCCACGCAACTATTACGAGGGGTGAAAGGCTATTTGGTTTAAGCGACATCTTGGGCGATATTGAGTTATATACATATTCGGAATCAGCAATTTTTTCTCCGTCAGATGATGCCGGATTCATTTAAATCTGAGCACTTTTTTGGCGCTTCAAACAACTCTATTTTTGGGTTGTTTCCAAAGTGGCAGTGTATTATCTGACGTCGTTTTTGCATTAATTTATTACTAGTGTACTTGAACTATACAATGATTTTAAAGAACCGAGACATAAATCAGTAGGCCTTTCTCAGAAAAAAGATTCAATATCGGTTAAAGCGTTTTTCTTGTTTCTATTTTTTATTAACATGTGACTTAAATCATTTTGATATCCACGATTTACATGTCGCGATGTCGCTTAAATCATTTGTCCGTCAACAAAATACGACATGGAGTGTCGCTTAAGCTCTTTCAGCTGCATCTATTTTCTACCTAGGGTGCTTCTTAAACTAAAAAAATAGCCGTTTTGTTTTAGCTATTTTGCATGTTCGTTAAAACATTTTGGTCCTATTATTTTTTTTAATGAATGACTCACTGACAATGATGTTAAAACAGACGGTAAAATGAACTGATGGAACTTGAAACATTTTTTCAATTTTAATAAAAAGAAAAGTCGACCTTTAAATCATTCAATTCTAATATAATACATTTCATTCATGTCATATAATACCATTATTTATTCTATCACCCGGGAGTTAAAAATCGTGATCATTCAACGAATTTGTAGCGCTCAGGCGCTTCAGTCGAACTCCAGAGTGTATCAAGGTGTGACGTGACTCACAGTTGCCGCCAGTGTTTATAAAACAGCGCTCTACAAAACAAATCGTAAGTGTTGTTTATGTAAGATTTCAAATTGAGTTGAAATGTAATACGTATTATTTGTTATTATTATTTATTAGTTTTATTATGTTACTAATTCTATTAAGTATGTAGTTAATTCATTATTTTAAGAGAATTATTGTAATCTTAGGCTAACCGTCTTCATTTAAGTTCGATATAATTGTATAACAATACACGATTGTTATTATTGATATACACACTGTTTAATATAGTTGTACTTATAATTATTTAATACTCGTATCTTTAGATGCATTTTAGGTACACCTAGTTTGTTTATTATAATAAAATTACCGATAAGCGACATGCAAATTACTTTTTCAGTGATCTATTATGTAATAGATTTCTCGTTTATTTGTAAACTATGTTAAGTACTAACATTTAGCGCCAACTATGAATATGATATAGGTACATACTTGTGGTTGTAAAAGGATCATCTTATGTACTTCCCTTATAATTACTATTTCAGATAAATATGGAGACAAAAAGACAGAAATTCTACAAACACAAAATCAAACGAATCAGTGTGTCAAAAGAGGATAATACGTCTTCCGTAACTGATAAAAGCGACACCACCAAATCTACAGTAACAATCTTAGGAAGTGCCACCTATCATGAACAAGTCAACGATTTAAGTATTTTTAATTCGAACAGCATAGATCAACAACCGGAATCCTTGATTGATGATCCAATTGATTTAAATGATGAATCGAACTTTTATGCAAATTCTGTGGATATAGAAGTAGGTATATGTTTCATATTTGTAATACTTGTAATAGTAGCCATTTTTTTATTAACACGTTAAATTTTACTTATTTCAGACAAAAACGACACAATATATACCTGATGATTTGAAAGACGAGGATTTATTTATTAACGAAGTAACGATTGAAGTGGAAAGAGAGGTGATTTTTTTATATAGTCATTAGTTTCGTAACTTTGTAAAAAGTAGTCTACGTGTTATTTTGATTTATGATCTATGTTACTGTTAAGTTTTATCAAAACCTAATTAATATTTTCAACATAAATGAGCAACAAACATCGTATTATCCATCCACCCTCATAAACTTTCGCGTTTACTGTAAAATCTAGTGCGGAGTTTTTTTGCAAATTTGATGGTGAATAATATTTCAATTGTCTTATAGAATCAAGAAGAAAAAGACAAACCTGAAGTAACAAAAATAGAAAGGACAATTAGTAACGACAGTCTTCAACCAACTATTACTGAAATTATACCTGAAACCGACATGGATATATTAAGGAAATCTTTAGAAGATAATAATACTGATGACAATGTAGAAATACAAACAGAAGGTGATCATCCAATACGGAAGAAAAACAAACGAGTCCTAAAAAAAAGCTATGTTGATTTTTTAAGTGATGATGAAGATTTTGTTTGGTACTCAACGTCGTGGAAAAAAACAGATGAGTCTTCAAGTGATCAAGATGATCAAAGAATAGCGAAGAAAAAGAAAATAAGCATAAAAGATGGAAAAGTAGGAGAAGGATTAAAAAAGAAAAGAACAAATAAGAAAAAGGTACGAAAAGATGCTAGATCAAAGGGCGTTCAATATGTTAAGGCAGATGGTTCAATTGTGAAAGAAAGAAATATGAAACCGAATCCTTGCTTGGAAAAAAACTGTCCCTATAACTGTAAAGAAATACCCTCAGAAAAGAGAATGGCCATATTTAAACATTTTTGGGAATTATCTACAGAAAGAAAAAAACAGTGGATCATATCTATATCTTCTAAACAAACCATAAAAAGGAAGAGATCCAAAGACTCTAATTACAGGAATAATACATTTTTTTTTTTTTTATAAATGATGGGGAAGATCGGTGACAAGTTTGTTTAAAGTTCCTCATGAACACTCTTGATATCAGTCAAAGATACATTTATTATACATTGACGACACAGGAACTTGGTATGGCGAAAGAAGAAGGAAGAGGAAAATGCATTCCCACCAACAAAACATCTAACGCAATCAAAGAATCAGTAAAATCCTTTATCAAAAGGTTACCTGCTATACCATCGCACTACTGCCGAAAGGATAGCACAAAACTATATCTTCCTGTTGAATTCAAAAATATTAAAAATTTATACCGCTGTTATAAAGAAGACCTAATTAGTAAAGGAGTGGATGTTGTAAGTGAAAAAGTATTCCGTCTAATATTCACTACTGATTTTAATATGGGGTTTCACGTACCTAAAAAGGACAAATGCATAAAGTGCCTTTTTTTTTCTTTTTTTTTTTGGGTGGGAAATCATCAAATAACTTCTCCCGCTCTGGGCAGAGCGGGAGGGCGTGTCAGACTTTTACTGACTAAAACCCACCCGTGTTCCTTCCGTTGCCTGTGTGCCAGGGCCACGATATCCCTTTCGGACAAACTCGCAATCCCGGCAGGCATTGGTCCTGACGGACCCCGTCAGTTTGTGCTGACATCTCTTTGAGGCGCGCGTGGATCACAACGCGCCGTCGACCCGGGCCTGGTCCTTATCGGATGGCGAGCTACCCATCGCTCACCGTCCGCAGGCCCGCGCCTACGGTGGCCGGAAATCGGCTTGCAACTCCCGACGCCCGGGGCGTCTCCTGCGGCGACTAGGGGCATGAGGGCGCGAACCTTGTCTCACCCTCACGCGTTCCGCCTCCTCCTTCGCTAGCATAACTGCTTCGCAGAAGGAGGTGACGGCCTCCCATGCACTCTCGCTCCGAACCATGGCCTGAACCAGGGCCGGACGCGAGAGATCGCCGCCGCCGATCGCCTCCGTGAGGACACGGCGGTGCTCCGCCCAAGCTGGGCAGACCTCCACCGTATGCTCCACCGTGTCCTCCGGGCGATCCACACAGTGGTGACACCCGGGCGTTTCCTCCCGCTTAATCCTAAACAGGAACCTCCCGAAACATCCATGTCCGGTGAGGACCTGCGTCAGGCGGAAGGTAAGGACGCCGTGGCGCCTCTCCAGCCACTCCTCAAAGAGGGGACTTATCGCCACAATTGTGGCGTGCCCAGCGCTGGGTTGCGACAATCGCACTCTCCATGTCGCCATGAGATCCCTCCGGAGCTCCGTCCGCTGTGCCGCAATTTCTTGCGGCAGCGGAGTTATGCCCCGGAGTTTCGCCTCTTCGCGCCACACCCAAATGTGCGTGAGGACTTTCGCCTCCAGATCCCATGGCGGCAATCCGGCAAGGAGGCTCGCCGCCTCACGGGAGACCGTGCGGTATCCCCGTACCATCCTGATGGCCATGACCCTTTGGGACGCGTTCAACCGCTGCGCTGGTCGCAGCCTCAGAGAACGCGCCCACACCGGTGCCCCGTAAAGGGCCATGGACCGCACGATCCCCGCGTAGAGCCTCCGGCAGGAGGCGTTTGGACCCCCTAGATTGGGCAGGAGCCGCTTCAAAGCAGCCCCGGCCCGCTCCAGTCTGGGAGCCAAACGTCGAAAATGCTCCACGAAGTTCCACCGGCTGTCGAGGACGAGTCCCAGGTACTTCATCGTCGACTCGACGCCGATGTGAACCCCTCCCGCCGTTATCTGGGAACCCGACAGTGGCGCGTTCCGAGGACCATAAAAACACATGGCCTCGGACTTGTGCAATGCCACCTCGAGTCCCAATTGCCGGATCCTATCGACGATTGTCGCAACCCCACGTGCCGCCAGTTCGGCCGCCGCCTGATGCGAACTCCCTTGTGCCAGGACTAGCGTGTCGTCAGCGTAGCAGACTACGCTGACGCCACTAGGGAGGTCGGCGCGCAGCACCCAGTCGTACCCGATGTCCCACAGATGCGGCCCCAGGACCGATCCCTGTGGGACACCGCACGACATCTCTCGCCGGTTCCACTCTCCGTGGTGACCGGGGTAGATGACGGCCCTGTCCGTCAAATAGGCCTCGACCACACGACAGAGGTAGGTCGGCATCCGGTGATACCGAAGTGCCTCCCTAATGCAACTCCAGGGCAGGGTATTGAAGGCATTGGCGATGTCAAGAGACACCGCCAAGACGACCCCACCCCGGGCAACAGCATCCCCCGTCGTGAGGGCTCGAACGCGCATGATGGCATCCACCGTAGAGCGCCCCTTACGGAAACCAAACTGGCTCTCCGCCAAATCCGGCCCCACCCGCACCAGCCGCCCGACAAGGCGGTCTGCAATTACTCTTTCAAAGAGCTTGCCCACCTCGTCGAGCAGCACGATGGGCCGGTAAGCGGACGGAGAGTCCGCCGGGCGCCCTGGTTTCTTTATGAGGACCAGTTTCCCCGTCTTCCAACGAAGTGGAAACTGGCCCCTCTCCAAGCATGCGCTTAGGAGCCCCCTTAGTCGAGGCCCGAGAGCCTCTAAAGCCAGAACCCAGGCTTTTCCAGGCAAGCCATCGGGTCCTGGGGCGGCATTCTTGGCATTCAGCCTACGTACCGCCACTCTCAGATCTACCTCGGTCACCTCTGGAGCATCGTCGTCGTCGGTGTGGTCCGCATCTGGCACCGCAGGAGGCGGAGCCATGGGCGGGGGAGTATGTTCCCCTCGCGAAGGGAACAGAGCGCTCACCACGTCCTCCACGAGCTGGGGCCGGAGACTCTGCGTCAGCGGGGGAGCCCATGGGCGGAGTTTATCTCGCACCCATTTGTAGGGGCATCCCCGCGGGTCTCTGTTGAGAGTCTCCAGTGTCTCCTCGCGGGCCAGTCCTCTGGCCCGCTGGATCTCTGCTCGGAGGGCAGTCTTCGCTGCTCTGTACCCCTCGTATAGCTCCGCCTGAATGGCTTCCGTATCCGGAGGGCGGACACGGAGCCTGCGGTGCCTGGAGTACCGGTGGCGCGCAGCAACGCACGCCTCGCGTAAAGCGGTCAGCTCACGCGACCACCAGTACACCTGGCGCCGGGCACGTCCGGGCTGTACCCGGGGCATTGCCACGTCACATATTTCGGACATGGCCTCCCGGAACCACTCCGCCTCGTCATTGATGTCGGCAGGCCTGTCCGGTGATGACACCCAGGCCTGCACGATCGTGGCTTCCAGGAGAAGCTCCCGGTCCAGCTGCTTCAGCGCCCACCGCGGACCACTCGGGGTCTGTCGGACCGGCGCGCCCGAGGTCTGGGCGGAGACGTCAAACCGGATGTACCGGTGATCGGAATAGGTCTCCACCCCCTCCATGACGCGCCAGTCGATGACACGCGGTGACAGAGCGGGGCTGGCGAACGAGATGTCCACCACTGATTCACCCCGCATCCGCACACACGTGGGGACAGAACCCCGGTTTAGGACGACCAGGCCTGTCTCCAGAGCCCAGTCCTCCACCATCCTGCCCCGTGTGTCCGTATACCGGGAACCCCAAGCCACGTTCTTGGCATTGAAGTCCCCGAGGACGATCACTGGGAGGGGATGGTACCCGACGACGACGATTCTTAACTCCCCAAGGGAGTTGTGGAACTCGGCGAGAGTTCGGTTCGGGGAGAAGTATACCACCACGCCACGCGGCTGAACATGTTTGAACTTTCTTTTCTACTGTAATATCTTGCATGCAATGTATGTATACCATGTTTAAACAAATAAATATACTTACTTACTTACTTACTTACTTACTCCCACCACGACAATCTCCCCGAACCGTGCTGCCACGCAACCCCCTCCCCTCTTGACGGCCTCAAGGGACGGGGTACCGGCGACGGCCGATGAAATAATGGTCACTGAGCCGCTCAGGTCCTCCACCCAGTCGTCCCTGGGCGGGACAAAGTACGGCTCAGCGACCACGGCGATGTTAATCGTCCACTGCGCCATGCTCTGGAGCAAGAGATCCTGAGCGGCGGCGGCGCAGTGGTTGATGTTCGCCTGGAGGAGGCGTAATGGGGCCATTTATTGGCACTCCATTTCAGCCCCCTCCTGGGCCCCCTGTGAAGGCCCTGCCGCGGTGGTAGCGGCGGCAGCGACGACGGTGGTGGCGGCAACGGCGGCGGCGATAGTGGCGGCTGCGGCGGTGACGGCGGTGGCGGAGGGCTTGCCTCTGCCCCTGGGTTTGGGGGGGGGAGCGCAGGCCTTGCCCCCAGCCCGGTGATCGGCCGGCTTGCCAGCCGCCGCACAAGCAAAACAGTGCGGCGTGGCATTACAAGAACCGGCCTTGTGACCGGGCTGACCACAGCGGAAACAGTGATCGCTGCGGTCCACCTCCGAGGTGCAACATGCTCCCACGTGGTTACCCACCCGGCAGCGGAAGCACCTCAGAGGTCTGGGTTCCAGCAGTTTAACCTGCGCGGATACCCAGCCCACCCGGAGCCTTCGGCCCTCCCCGGCTATCTTTTGGGCCGCTGACACGGGGCAGCTCACCGTAACGGTTTGCATACCCGTGTTATCAGGACGGATGGTGCCCGCCCTCACCTGCTCGGCAGAGCACCCTCCAGTCCTAGCCACGGCGGCCACAACTTCTTCCGCCGTCACGCAGTCATCCAGGCCCAAAATGCGCATGTCAGCGCACTTAGTAGGCCTGGACACCCGGGCCTCTTCCGCGTTTAAGGACGCCCTGAGCCTTTCGGCAAGGGCGTCAGCGGTAGGGCCGCTGGCCGCCCCGAGGATCTCCAGCATCCGGGCCCCCGTCGCAGTGACCTTCATTCGGAAGCCATCGGCGACGCCGATCTCCTCCAGGTTCACTGCCGCCCACGCCTTAGCGAGCACCTCACGGTAGGTCACGCCCTTCTTCTCCGCTTCCGGCTGTAGTGTGATCACTACAGCTGCGGACTTTGGGGCGCGGAACCTAGCCGCGGCGCTTCGCTTATGCATAAATGCCTGCGTTTTGAAGGCCAGAAGCCAGAGGATTGTGCCGAATTGCAAGCTCATTTAGACGAAAAGGAGGCATCGAAGAAGCGGTTAGATTGTCATCGACAATTAGGTAAAGAAAACCCTTCCATTCTGTGCACTTCTTTTGACCTCCAGAAAGTTCTCAATACGCCTCATGGCAATAATATGTTACTGTTTTATTCTAGAAAGTATGCTGTTTTTAATTTATGTTTCTACGAAAGCATCACAAGGAACGGTTTTTGTTTTATCTGGGGAGAATCTGAAGCAAAGAGGGGTGCAAATGAAATTGCCACTATTATACAGAAATACATACAGAATGTTGATTCTCGGGGCAACATTAAATTTTTGATCTTATATTCAGATTCTTGCCCTGGACAAAACAAAAATAAAATAGTCCTTGCAGCAATACACAATGCTTTATTGCAATCGACCAATTTAGAAGCAATTCAAATAAATTACCTTTTCCCTGGTCACACGGAAATGTCAGTAGATAGCATACATTCTACAATAGAACAATCCGTTCGAAATATTACTGTATGGGCTCCATCGCAATGGGCTACAATATGCCAGCTAGCAAGAAAAGAACCTTATAATGTTGAAAATCTGACACATGAGGATTTCTTAAATTTTGATGATATGTCTGATAAATATTTTAAGGGAAACCTTGTAGGTAAGATAAGTAAAATCCGTACAGCAACATTTAAGAAATCTCATACAAATCAGATGAAAGTAAAATTTTCAATGAAAGATAGTGCACCGGAAGATACTATACAAATTATTGCGAAACCTAGAGCTATCAATCGTAGATATAATTCAAGTTTGCCGATTACCAAAGCCAAATACATGGATCTAAAGAAATTATGTGACACAGGGGTTGTACCCAAGGTATTTCATAAAGAATATTTAAATCTGCAATACTGCAATTCCAAAGACGTTCTACTCGATACTGATGTAGAGGATACAGTCGAAGAAAATGATAACTAAATACTTTTTCGTTATTTTTTATTGCATTTCATCAAGCATTGATTGTATTTTATATAATTGCTAGAAGTTTTGTTGTTTGTACTAAAAGTTAATTATAATTATAGTTGATGTTCCTACATTGAGACTGATTTTACATGATTATTATACTAAGGTAAATTACACCACACACATTATACACCACAGTGTGTAATGTGTGTGGTGTAATTCATAAAAATATTTATTCTATAGCTATTTTCTTCTTTGTCACTTTGTCATTGACAGTTCCTGCCAAATGTGTGAAAGTGACTAAGCAGAATATAGCTACAAAAAAACTTGTGATTGTTATCTCATCGTCATAAGGGTGACAAATGTGATGGATAGGATGGTGTTAAAATATGCAGATTTACGCCTAATATTGTTAAATATGAATAAGCGAGTAATACTTATTTTAACTGATGTGGTTGATTAAGACTGAAAGATAATAAATAAAAATATTGATGTTCCTACATTGAGACGTTTCGTACAAGAGTTCTACTTTATTATTATTACGTGACTTAATAAATACTTGAACTGATTCTGTGTATTTCTTTATTTATTCAATATCAGCACCTGAAATTTTTGGTGATAGCGGTATATTCAGGTTGTTTCAATAGCCATTGACTGATTTAGACGCTTAAATGTTATATCCAACGTCACATTTTCAATACTATTATGTTACTTATGTGAATTAGCCAGTCAGTCAATTTAATCTCAATTGGCAGGTGAGATAAATAGCTTGCTACAGTTAATTTTGGGCTGCGTCACTTCATGCTGTTTGGCTTATTCTGAAAATATACTGCAGAGTCGCTTAGTATTTTTTTCCTGTAGCCAATTGTAGTTATGAAGTCACTTAAATCTTTTTTCCGTTCCCTGAAAAATAGTGGCTTAAGGCAATTCGTATTAAGCGACATTTATCTTCTTAATTAAAGGTCCGTTTTATATGGTATAAGCATCAACACCTTGACGTTTTCAAATTAATTTAAATTAAGTTTACTCCATTCCAATAGCTGAAGAAGTTTTTTTGTTATGATTTTTTTTCGGAAATTTTAAACTTTAAATGGCTCTCCTGTAAAGTTGCAAAAATGTCGCTTGAACCAAATAGCCTTTCACCCCTCGTTACATAACATAATACTCTTAAAAATTGTGGGCGTATAAAGGCATGAGGGACTCGGTGTAAAATTAACTCATCCTCTATAGAAAAGGGAGGATCCTCCGACCAGGCGGGTGTTGTGTCTGGTGGGCTACTGCCCGACGTTTGATGTCGGGACGTTGTATATAAATGCTAGTTGCACGGTAAACTCTGCTTGCGCGATGCAGGATTTTGCGTGACGTCAGTGTAATGGGTAGTTCGCATGTGGCGATGTAGATGCCGCCACAGGCGGTCTCAATATTAATTCATACTAATGTGGAGTTCCAACCAACTTTGGATTTGGATAAAAAGGCATACGCATAAACCATGGCCTGGGTTAGGACATAAGATACTTTTCGTGTCGCGGCAGTGCGTTCTCGTGGGATAATTTCCGACATCCACGCCGGCGTAGCCGGTGGCCAAAGTTAGATAACACTCGTATAATATGCTGTGGGCGGTCTCAATATTAACTCATACTACCTAACTTATGTGGAATTCCAACCAGCCGGGCTCAATATAAAAAACCGGCCAAGTGCGAGTCAGACTCGCGCACGAAGGGTTCCGTATCATTATCTATAAAAACGGCAAAAAAATCACGTATGGGAGCCCCGCTTAAGTATTTGTTTTATTTTAATTTAATTATTTATTTTCAAAGTGAATATAATTATAACTAAATATTCTGTGAATATATCAAGCGTCTACCTGTTGCCGTTATCAATATAGAGCAAAAAGGAGCAAAAAAATCACGTTTGTTGTATTAGCCCCCTTAAATATTTATTTTATTCAGTTTCTTATATATATATACATATATTTATTGTTATAGCGACAACAGAAATACATCATCTGTGAAAATTTCAACTGTCTAACTATCACGGTTCATGAGATACAGCCTGGTGACAGACGGACAGACAGACAGACGGCGGAGCCTTAGTAATAGGGTTCCCGTTTCACCCTTTGGGTACGGAACCCTAAAAAGCACTTCCTTTCTCATTACTTACATACAGTTCCTTGCTCTTGTATATATATATTTTTATAGATAAGTGTATGCTTTATGTATGTATGTATTTATTGTAGTTATATGTAAATGGTACACCACTGACTACCTGCAGTATTGTCTCTCCTTCTCCCTTTAATCCATCCAAAGGTTGTCTGTAAAAGATCGCTTTTAGCGATAAGTCCGCCCATTGTGTCACCCTATGTAAAATTTCATCATTTATATCTCTCTTATTTTTTTTTCTGTAATTTTTATGGTGTCCTTATTAATGAGTATTCTATTCTAATACATCTTTCTAAGTTAGATTTGTTCCAATATAAATCGTACAACTTCGCTCTTTCGTGCATTCGCAAATCAGTTTCCCAAAAATGTTATTACTTGTATTTAAATTACTGGGAAGCCATATTTTTATTGCTTTTCGCTTCGATGATGTGTTTCTATTCAATATCATTGAGGGACGAAGGTATTACTCGTATTGATCATTTTGGTTACTTGGAAGCAAACCTTTGAGGTATTACTACTGGAGTCAGTACATATAGGTAAATTGCGTGGGATGAGTCAAAAGGTGCGTCCATACCACAGATTTAGAGTACGCAAGATACCGCATGTTCATTAGATATTATGAAAACCGAGCGTGTCACCTTTTTTATACCTACGATGACGTCACCCCAGCCATTTAGTGATGTGCTCAACGTAAACAGAATCGTTTCAATCGCTAAGCGCGTCTGTGAGCTAGTGATGGAATAATTAGCATTGGCATCCATTGTTAGCGTGTGATAGATCATTTAGCATTTAACAAATTAAGTGTAGTCGCGAAATTCTGTGAAATGCGATGTACTTTTCTAAACTATCATACGTCAGTGAGAGCGTCGCGCATGCGCATGCAGCGGTAGCGTGTGCTCTCCGTCGCACCCACGGGAAGTCGGGAATACTAAATCTATCGGTTTCAGGTGAACGTGACTTCGTTCGCGAGTGAAGTTTAATAGCGCAGCTGCTGCGAACTTGCGAAGAATAGGTTAAGCAATTGTTATCACATTATCTTTGATTTGTGCGTACTTAGGATTGTAAATTGAATGAATGCTTGTGAATGTGATTGTTTAATTTATTTAAAATATAGTCTTTAGCAAATAGCATAGCAATAGCAATTAAAACGCTAAGACTCAAGAATTCCCATGCTAGTTAACTTATTACGAAATCGCAATAATTGCCGTTACTACTGTGAGCTAATAGATTTCGTCAGGAGTGGACGTGCGTTGACATTTTTTCATTTTACATGCAATTGGAAGTCGCGATAAAGCCCGAACTTCGGGGCACGCTTGGTCGGACGGCTTGTGGTATCTAGGGGTCCATATTGGCTCACCTAAAGTTCTTTACCCGAAATTGTTCTTCCTAATGATTTGTAATCTGAATGATCACTCTTCCTAAAATTTTTCATCCTAAAGTTTTCATTCATACTATTTGTAGTGCTACCGGCGATGTTCATAACACTCATGTTTCCGAAAATTGTAATTAATAATATCATTTATGTAAATATATTTAAACTCCTACTGTTTTTTATCATAACGCTTTTATCCCTAAACATAATTACCATAATATTTTCACTCATACTCAGAAATAAACATTTTCCAAGTGTAATAAAAAATATATGTGGGTAGAAGATGATATTTATAGTTTTAATTTGAGGGTACGATTATTATTTGGGGTATGCTTTACATAACGTACTGAGTTGTGTCTATTGCTGAGTTCATGTCGGTGTATTATCATTACGTGCATGTTTGTGTTAATGCTTTATTAATTACCAATATTGGGCGCAGTTTTGAGGTAGCGCTCGCCGGCCGCTTCCGCGGCACCGCTCGCTTCGCTCGCTTGGCTCGCGCGTAGTTGGTCACAGTTCCAACCTATGGATATCTTTGCAGGTACACACCGCTATAAATAAAATTAAAGAAGACGCTTTAATTAATAAAACAAAAAACCAATTCATATAATTAGTGAGTTTAAAGCAAGCACTTCCTCAAGTATACGAGCTCATATGCCACAAACTTAAATTGAGACAAGTAATACATGTTATGTGAAAATAAAGTTACGCAAAATTAATGTATATAATACTGATTATTATGAATAAAAAATAAATCTAAACAAAAAAGATATGACTTTGAATAATAGTGTAAAAGATGGTTATGTTGAGAAAATATAGGAACACAAATAAAAGTATAATAGATGTTTAGTGCTACTGACATTATGAAGTTGAATGCTTCGGAATTATGAAAATTAGAGACAGAGTAGTTAGGAATTGTGATTGTTAGGATAAAAAATGTTAGGAAGAACATTTTCGGATTTCCAATTATCGGAGTTGAAAATTTAGATGAACTTTGGCGCACCCGGTATCTAGCCTATCCTAAATCTGTGGTCCATACCATAAGTATAAAAGGTGTCATTGAAATGACTTAACACCTGAAGATAGGTCATTGTACTCATCATTATGAACACGTTTTACAAAGGTCCAGGGGGTCTACTCCGAAACGTTAAACCGAAGTATCGGCCGAATGTTCGGTCGTTTTATAACTTCCATAGTTTCCTTTTTTGACTGTGAGTCCATATCCGACTTAAAGTCACATTTTTGTCTTTGACTGTCGTTTTTTTTTTCATTCGCCGTAGTCAGCCATAGTTAACCGTAGTCAAGCAACGGCCGATCATTCGGTTGATACTTCATACTTCAGTTTAACGCTTCGGAGTAGACCCCCAGGCTCGAAATCACGAAAAGTATCGGGTGTGGTTGTGTCGGGGCACACGGCCGTAGGTTTAACGAGAAACGTCTGTCAGCGAGTCGCTTTTAAGCCGGATTTCATTGCGAAACTAGTTGCGTAAACTTAGTTAGTAATTGATAGTTTCACGTCAAAATCAATCTGCTTCCAGTCTAACCGGATGCAGCTGAATACCAGTATTTTACATGGAGCGACTGCCTATCTGACCTCTACAACCCAGTGGCCCAGTGACAAGGGGTATGGCATTACCCAGTAATGCCATACCCCTTGTTAAGACTGGTTGTCAGACTTTCGGGCTTTTGACTACTCGTAACGACTGTCAAAGATTTACGAATCACAGCCAGGACCGACGGTTTAACGTGCTTTCCGAGGCACGGAGGAGTCTCGGTATGTAAATATGGTCACCCATCTACGAACCAACCCCGCCAAGCGTAGCTTAACCTGATGGATCGACCCGTGCAGCTGTTATTTATTTAGCCACGAGCTCCTCGAGCAAATTGGTAGTTTCGCGTATAAATAGATATTATTATTTAACAACCCGTTTTACCAAAGGGTACCTTGTTACCCAGTAACTGGGTTGTCGACGTCAGATAGGCAGTCGCTCCATGTTAAATACTGGGGGTCTAATCCGAACATAAATCCGAAGTATCGGCCGAATGTTCGGTCATTTCTTTACTACGCTAACTATCGCTGACTACGACGAAAAAAAGAAAAGCCAGTGGAAGAGATAAGCCAAAGTCAAAACTGTGACTTTAAGTCGGGTAAGGACTCAAAGTTAAAACAGGAAACTATGGATATATAAAACGGCCGATAATTCGGTTTAGCGCTTCGGAGTAGACCCCCTGGTATTCAGCTGCATCCGGTTAGACTGGAAGCCGACCCCAACATAGTTGGGAAAAGGCTAGACAGATTGATTGAACACAGAGACAAATTAATCTACAAGAAAGATAATATTCTATTGGTAAAAGTTAAAGGAGATACCTATTACAACCGTCAAAAGCAATGTTTGTCAGCCGAAAGTGAAGGGTTCCTTTGTCCCTTGAATGATACGCGTCCAACCATCAAATGTGTTCAAACCTTTATTCAATTAATTGGAAATAATACCAAATGATATTTTAAGACAAGATTTTGCTTAGATATATGATTTCGTTTTTATTTTTTTGGCAAGATAATAAAATTGACCTTCCACTGCAACGGTGGAAGTGCATAGTGCTCGGAGAATTTTGCCACGTTAGATGCGTGATTAATTTGTTTACCAGGCATGTGTAGGGTGATCGTGGGTCGCCATAGACAATCCAGTCTCATTTTTCTAAATGTCGATTTAGACCAAAGTTCATATTAGTTTAGCACATTCTATCTCCAATCTACCAAATTATTTTTGTGTGAACAGGGACAGAATATTCCTGCATATCCCTACTAAAATGTCAAGAATTTCAACAAAAGTATGCTCTAGCTCTTGTTCTGTACACTTGTATAGCTTAGCCATGAGGTGCCTTTGGGAAATTTGTTAACAATTTTTTTTTTTAGTTTTTAAGAAAACTTTTATACTTAAATCCATTTAGAGTATGTAAATATGATGAAATGTCTGATTTTGTACTCTCTTTTTACCCCCTAAGAAAAAGATCCATATCATTATATCTACTTTGAGTTGAAAAATACCCAAAACATGAAAGAAAAGTAACTATATAGATTTTCAAGTAGATATTGAATGGGTGGTTTATTGTGTGGATGTCGTTTGGACGCTACATTCAAGACTTTTTCGGGTGGACATGATTCGGAACAGCCGCGCGGTAAAATCGAATACTTATACTAAGTAGTTAAATATAGTTGGGGAAAAAGCCAAACGGAGTATGCCGAACGGCACGAGCTGAATGAAAGCCGAATATGAGTAGTAATTTCTTCTGGTTTTGTGGTTCAACAGATACTTTCAAACGTCACTTAATTAAAATTTCTTTCAGCTTTATTTCAATAATTGTGTTACCATTTTAAGTTTAATTTTATAGTTTGAACTCAAAGTAACTACACCTCCAAACTTAAATGAAGATTTTACCCTCAGATTATTAACATAATTTATATTAAATTATTAAATACTTATTTTTTAAGATTTAAATATAACAGTGGCGTATAAGTTTTAAATGTCTTAGGTTTTAACAAAAAGGCTTTTTTGTAACTAGTTTTTTCGTAAAGATTTTACTTCGTTTATTACAAAGTTCTCTGAATTGGAATTCAATTTCGGTACGTATATGTAATTATTGCTCAGCACAATTTTCTTAGACGTCCACGAATAAGCTCGTAAGCTAGCGGTTTAACTGGGCAGAGGCAACTGCTACCGTCGACGCGTCTACGGCTGTCGCCGACGTATGTCGAAGACTGCAGTTGTCTCTGCCTTTGGCACGTGCCGCTCGTGTTAATGAGCAAGGCGCGTTATTAATCAGGGACGCGCCGATATCGCGTTCTATTCCTAGGCAAGTTCAATGTTATCGCTTTTGATTCCTGGGCACCACCTCTTGTATACAATACATCTATGTTGCATATACTGTTTAGGCCACGTTTATTGCGGCATCAGAGGCGTTGTTCACCCTTGACAAGTTGACAACTCCAAGGGTGCAGGTGAACGGACCTTTGGGACACTCTAGCAGATGTGGCATAGTCTGATCAGGAGCACTGTACTCGCACTGGTTGTTGGATGAATCGATAATGCCTCATTTCGTCAGATTATGTTTGCAGCGGCTTACTTAGGTACGCAATCGCTTTAAAAATAGGCCACTGCAGTTCACGGCGAAGTCTTGAGGTGGTGGATACCGCTCTTTTCAAAATTCGACATCCTTTATTACAGCAGGTGGTGCGGTAGAGCTACTAATTAGACAACCACTGTTTACCTAGTATCTTACGGTTTACAATCACAATTAAGTATTTATATGTACTAGTGGTCGCCCGCTGGTCGAAATTCGACCCCCCTCTACTCACAATCAAGAGAGCAGTGGTGGCACAGTGGTAACGGGTCCCTGACTTACGAGTTTGTAGATCGTGGGTTCGAACCCAGAGACGTGCTTTACTTTGTGTAAATAATTTCGTCACCACTGCTCTCAAAACGGTGAAGGAAAACAACGTGAGAAACCAGCATGTCCTATACAGGGCGGAAGGGACATCGACGCGCATCCTGTTACCTTGGAGTTAGTACATCATTCTTGACCCCCCTGCGCTAAAATTTTTCGTCAGTTATTTTTAAAAAAAATTCGCTGTTCCATACATTTTGACCGAGTATGTATTGTACTTCGGGGGTAAGTATGATGTACTGAATCCATGGTAACAGGTTTCGTGCCGATGTCCCTGCCACCCTGTACATACCTACCCAAAAATTCGAAGACGTGTGACATCTACCAACCCGCACTGGGCCCGCGTGGTAGATTACGGCCCACTCCCTCTCGAAGAGAGGAGGCCTGTGTCCCAGCAGTGGAACATTATAGGCTGATTATACTACTTACTATCTATAGGTATAGTAGCTACTAATTCCACGGTATTATAAAGTACTTACTTATTCCATCTTCACGCTGTCATCTGTCACCTATCTATCGTCAAGTCATGAGGCGGGACTTCTTGGCGGGAAAGTGAAGCGTCATGTTAGCAGTTTTATTTTATTTTCTAAAATTTGTGTTTAGCCGAATATTAATGTGTAATAGTGGTGGATTATTAACCATTAAGTGTTCGTGAACCTGCATTAATGTAGGCAAATTAAACAAAACAGTGCAACATCACTTTAAGTTCTCTCAAGAAGTCCGCGCGAGGTTTCAGTAAAGTGCCGCGTCTTTACTTAAACTCAAGGGGAGCGGGGCGGGATATCATCAATCATCTTTATCATGCATTGAGTGGAGTTCATTTCATAATTATTTAAATAACTTTGTACTTGTTACCTAATTTTACATGACACTGGCTAAATGCACAAACCGTGCGAAGCCAAAAAGAAAAAAAAAAAAAAAAAAAAAAATGAGGCCCTAGTACTATGTGTGGTGGGTGTGTCAAAAGCGTAGTACGTGTAGTAGTGTGTTTAATGTTTAGGCCCCCATATTTTTTGAGGATTACATAAAATAATAAGGAGAAAGAATTAGGGACATTTAATAAAAACGGAACTCAATTTTTCTATTTAGATTTGGTTGTTACTTATTCCCTTCTCCGAAAAGAAAATTTCATTAATCATATTTTTACGAGTATAACGGAACTCCGGAACTCCTTCCTTTATTTGGTTATGATTCACAAAAAGAAGTACATAGGTATATAGATATCTTCGCGTAGATTATACTTTTTTTTATTTACGGGTAAATTATAGGGGATGTAACAAGACGAAGAGCTTTCTACTATTTCAGTCTATAAACTTGACCGTGTTGTTTCAAAACATGTTTTATTTGAAGACATGGCTAGGTAGGATATGGAAAGAAGTTTATCATTACAAAAAGCAATGTAACTTGTCTTTGTACTTTAAACAAACAAAACTAGACAGTATTTTAGTTATAACATAACATCACGCCTATAAAATCCCCGAAGGGTTAGGCAGAGGTGTACCTATAGTACACTCACATATCGCCAGTTATGTTTAAGTCCCATGTAATAGGGAGCGGGCCTATTGCCATCAACTGGACACAAATCCAGAATCCGGGCTGCTACTGACAAATTCCAGATGGAAAATCCCAACAACACTTTGCCCTACCTGGGAATCGAACCCAGGTCCTCACGCTCAGTAGTAGCGGTTGCGAACACTAGCCCAACGAGGCAGTTTAAACTCTTGGGAGAGAGCAGTGATGGCATAGTAGAGCAGTGGTGGCATAGTAGAGCAGTGGTGGCATAGTAGAGCAGTGGTGGCATAGTAGAGCAGTGGTGGCATAGTAGAGCAGTGGTGGCATAGTAGAGCAGTGGTGGCATAGTAGAGCAGTGGTGGCATAGTAGAGCAGTGGTGGCATAGTAGAGCAGTGGTGGCATAGTAGAGCAGTGGTGGCATAGTAGAGCAGTGGTGGCATAGTAGAGCAGTGGTGGCATAGTAGAGCAGTGGTGGCATAGTAGAGCAGTGGTGGCATAGTAGAGCAGTGGTGGCATAGTAGAGCAGTGGTGGCATAGTAGAGCAGTGGTGGCATAGTAGAGCAGTGGTGGCATAGTAGAGCAGTGGTGGCATAGTAGAGCAGTGGTGGCATAGTAGAGCAGTGGTGGCATAGTAGAGCAGTGGTAGCATAGTAGAGCAGTGGTGGCATAGTAGAGCAGTGGTGGCATAGTAGAGCAGTGGTGGCATAGTAGAGCAGTGGTAGCATAGTAGAGCAGTGGTGGCATAGTAGAGCAGTGGTGGCATAGTAGAGCAGTGGTGGCATAGTAGAGCAGTGGTGGCATAGTAGAGCAGTGGTGGCATAGTAGAGCAGTGGTGGCATAGTAGAGCAGTGGTGGCATAGTAGAGCAGTGGTGGCATAGTAGAGCAGTGGTGGCATAGTAGAGCAGTGGTGGCATAGTAGAGCAGTGGTGGCATAGTAGAGCAGTGGTGGCATAGTAGAGCAGTGGTGGCATAGTAGAGCAGTGGTGGCATAGTAGAGCAGTGGTGGCATAGTAGAGCAGTGGTGGCATAGTAGAGCAGTGGTGGCATAGTAGAGCAGTGGTGGCATAGTAGAGCAGTGGTGGCATAGTAGAGCAGTGGTGGCATAGTACCTAGTAGAGCAGTGGTGGCATAGTAAAGCAGTGGTGGCATAGTACCTAGTAGAGCAGTGGTGGCATAGTAAAGCAGTGGTGGCATAGTAAAGCAGTGGTGGCATAGTAAAGCAGTGGTGGCATAGTACCTAGTAGAGCAGTGGTGGCATAGTAAAGCAGTGGTGGCATAGTAAAGCAGTGGTGGCATAGTAAAGCAGTGGTGGCATAGTACCTAGTAGAGCAGTGGTGGCATAGTAAAGCAGTGGTGGCATAGTAAAGCAGTGATGGCATAGTAAAGCAGTGGTGGCATAGTACCTAGTAGAGCAGTGGTGGCATAGTAAAGCAGTGGTGGCATAGTAAAGCAGTGGTGGCATAGTAAAGCAGTGGTGGCATAGTACCTAGTAGAGCAGTGGTGGCATAGTAAAGCAGTGGTGGCATAGTAAAGCAGTGGTGGCATAGTAAAGCAGTGATGGCATAGTACCTAGTAGAGCAGTGGTGGCATAGTACCTAGTAGAGCAGTGGTGGCATAGTACCTAGTAGAGCAGTGGTGGCATAGTACCTAGTGTCGGCCCTGACTTTCGAGTTTGTAGGTATTGAGTTCGAACCCAGACAGGCAGTTTACTTTGTGTATTTAATTTCATCACCACTGCTCTCAAAACGGTGAAGGAAAACATCATCAGGAAACCGGCATGTCCTAGAACCAAAAATTTGAAGAAATGTGACATCTAAAAACCCGCACTGGCTTGTGTGGTAGATTACGGCCCCACTCCCTCTGGAAGAGAGGAGGCCTGTGTCCCAGCAGTGGGAAGATTATAGGCTGAATATTAATTTATTTAACAGACAACAAGATCTAATTACAATACAAAACAATATTTTTTTCTAATAAATTCAATTTAATTTATTTGCTAAGTTAGTACTTAATATATCCAACTTGAATATGCAAACACTCTTAAACAAGAAGTTTTACACAACTGCCTATTCCGTAACAAACATACTCAGTTTCGCACTTATAATATTAGTATACTAGCTGTTGCCCGCGACTCGATCTGCAATCTAGGATTAAAAGTAGCCTATGTCCTCACCCAGATCATAGTCTATCTGTGTGTATCAATTTCATCCAAATCCGTTCAGCCGTTTTAACTTAAAAGAGTAACAAACAGACAAACTAACTTTCGCATTTAGAATATTAGTTAGAATATCTGTACACACACTGCGTTCAAAATCTAAATTTTATATTCAGTCATCAAGACTACGTGATTCCAGAATAAAATATTTTTTCGTAAATCCGTAAAGAAATCATGTCGGTTCATTGAATTTATTTACAAGGGAATAATCTTGGGAACGGGCGCCGAAAATATTAGGTACAGGGTAAATATTTATTAGTACATTATTTTTATATATTTGTGGTCGCAATGATTCCCTTGGTAGATACTAGTAAAGTATAGTATGTAGTAAACACAATGTAAATTGTCTTTAGTCTCTGGCCCTGACATCAAGCAATGGACAAGATTGTAAAGTTATTAGTGAATTGAATACGAGGAATTAATGTTATTTTGTTGTAATGTACGTTTTTTTTTTGTGCAGAATAAACAATTTTTCTTTCTTTTTTTATTTATATACAACATTATTTTTAGTATATGCAAAACCTGAATATAGTTTGTTCAGAATAAGGAACTGAATCGATTTCAATAATTTTAACACCATGTTATATTTTGTCCCAAAAATATTTAAGTGTGATGGAAAATGTTATCACCATTTAATTACTTACAATACAATCGCCGCACGGTTAGGTACCTACTGCCAAATTATTATCAATGAACGAAAGACGACCCTGGAGGCGCGGGGGCGCCGTTAGCATGTTTTTGTACGGACAACCCGTTATCATAACAACCTTATAACTTTGTGATTTTTCATGATACAGTTTTGAAATTTTGTACATAGATTTTTTACATAAAAATACTAGACACGTGTCGATCTCGCCTTATCATAATATCCTGAAAGTAATAAACCATCATCATTTTTTAACACTCCGGCTATGATTTCATCCCTCTCACTTTTTAACGCCAGAAGCAATGAAATTGTAATTTAATCTGCCAAACGTCACGAAAGAAGCAAATGCGTGAGTTTGTACCTTGAATGGTGGATATTGGGAACTCAAACTCATTTGAAATTGATATTATTTGAATTAAACCATTCACAGGCTCTTTTGAATTGTCAAGGAGTCGGTCAGTTAGTAATATGAAGCTAGTTGCCCATTCCAAAGCATAGTAGTTAATATGGAGAAGAACGGACAGAAAACTTCATGGACACTCTTTAAAATTATAATGTTACAATAGTACATTTTGATACAAGTGGAGAATGTTTGTTATTACATTCGAGGCGGAATTAACACCCGAGCCATAGGCGAGGTTGTTTTTGAGCCGAGAACTGCAATAACAAATTTCCACGTGTATCAAACGACGTTTTTCAATACACTTTTGAAGATATAAATAAAATAACGAAAAATATTTTTGTCATGAATTATTAGGAAACTATGATTTAATTTTCTTTTTTTTTCCACGCTTTGCTTTTACCAGGTTGAAGGAGAAGCAAAGGTAAAGCCGATAAACAGCCTAATATGAAAAATAGAAAATTCAAACAATTTTGAGTTTAGAACACAAATAAATGTTAATTTGTTCATAAACGTTTTTTTTATTGTAATAATCATGGTTTCTATTTATAAACATTATTTAAATATTCCAAAAATATTAACTTCGTAATGACGCATCTATTTCATCATCAGATTTTAAAAAAATATGTTTTTTTTTTCAGAGAGGACCGTCTCTGGCGCGAGACGGTGTGAATAGAGGCATTGAACCAATTTGGACTAAGTATAGGTATAAGTATCTGTAGCAATTTTGATTCCCGCACAAGTGTTGGAAAATAAAAAATCGCACGCGTGTGAAATACTAAATACATTGTGAACTTATTCGTAGTGCGATAGAACCAGTTTTCGAGGAAATGTGTTGAAAAAATATTTTTACATCTTTAATTTTGAATTTAAAACTAAATGTGAGGACGATTTAAAAAAAAAACGCGTCCATAGTACAGCAAATAGAAATAAAGAAGAACAAAAAAACGTATCAAAACTAAAATAAGCCGTGGCGGGTAAGAGATGACCAGTCCTAACAGCCACGCCCATTCACAAACATGACGCATGGATCAGCACCATTCAGCTCAACAATTTTGAAAGGAGCTAAATGATCCAACACACCCGCTACCATCAGCGAGACATCTGAGTGAGCATGACATACTTTCAGCCGCCAGGGCACATTCAAGTCAATGAAATACATATTACCCGGTAAATGGTAGCTCTATTTATTGTACTTATTACTCACACCTGTGCTATGCAATTATATAATACAAAGGAGATTGAGTTTCCCATTTCTTCCCGTAGATGTTGTCTGTGTGATGCCGGACGTAAAGAATAGCACCATCCCATTTCTTCCCGTGAGTGTCGTAAAAAGCGACTAAGGGACTTACTAGAGAATGGGCAGCGTTCCCTATGCATTTTACAACATACTGCGATCGCCAACCCGCCTGCCAAGCACGGCGATAGTGGCAAACCCTTTTGGGGAAGGCCTATGTCCAGCAGTGGACTGAAAGACTGGAGTCTTTCGGCTGAAATGATGAATGATGATGATGAGATTGAGTATATACAATGCAAAGATAGTCTTACAATATGCAGCAGCTCCAACAGTATTTTCAAATGTTAATAAACTAGTTGTGGATCAGGCCCAGCATTGAGCCAAGCATTTTTATCAGCAATGTAATCCCCAACTTATATAATTATGTATAGGTACTTGGAATAAGGAACTCAAATATTTCTTGTTTTTGACGCAACTGCTCTTGAGACGCTTAAGGTATAGGTGATAAGACATTGTGTTGTGTTGATCTGTGTCTGTACTTACCCTTGATGATAAGTTAAATTGTTACTAACCCTATGGACTATAATATATTATTGATGATTGCTTACTAAATTCATTCGTATTTAGAATTTAGTTTATATTTTACCGAGTAATTCGAGTAGATAATTACGATTAAATCAGGATATTCTTCCAACTGTCATCTTATTTGAAAAGCTAAGGATTTATTTTTTGACAATCATAAATAGACCGGAATCTGGTGAGCGTAGTTCCAATTTCCTTCGTCTGATATTTGAGATCGATTTTTTTCAACGTGTTTGTTGTTCGATCTCAGATATGGGCTTCAATCAATATTTATAAATAAATACATCAATATTTCGACACCAGCAATTTACACTACGCTAACTTAAATTTGGGCAATTTCCGTTTTTAATGCCAAATTATTTATAGACTATAAATTATTACAAAAACAATTGTATAGAAATTCCAAAAAATAACGAAGATACAAATTTAACACAACGCTAAGTGAATGTAATTTTTCAATCGAGCGGTATACATTACGGTATCTCTTGGTTACGCCGTTCGTGATCGATCGTAGCAAAAAAGGTACGACTGAGCTGAGAGTAGGTACAGTCTTACGAGTGCTTAAATAACATTAATTTTTGTTATTTTTTAAATAAAATATACTCTTATGTTGACAATTCACGGAGCATTATCGTAAACCTTATCCGTCACATCGTGTATTACATTATGACTTCGTGATAATTTTCAATAAAATATATCCGTAAGGCTGTGTCAGAAGGTGAGTTGAAAAAAGGTGAATTTTACTTAAGATTAATTTATGGGATAAACAGAGTTTCTCTGAAAAAATTGTTTTAATTTATGAAAGTTAGAATGAGTTTAAAAATTCTCAAACAGTTAAGTTTGTAAACAAAATTTCATTTTATTTATAAAGTGGCCTGACTCCCAGGCGACCATTAGTATTAAGCGGTGATAAAATAAGATTAGTATTCTTAGATTACGTAGATTAAATATCCAGTTTCTCACGTTATTTCTCCAGTGTCGCTACGAGGTACCTAAGATTAGTCAGTCATTAACGCCAGTAGCACACCTCCGCCGCGAAACCATCACAGCGAAACTGCAGTAGTTCAATTCAACTGGCTCGCGTCATGTTTCGCTACTCGAATCGGATGCGACTAGCGGAACATGACGCGAACCAGTTGAATTGAACTACCGCGATTTCGCTGCTATGGATTCGCGGCGGAGATGTGCTACCGGCGTAAGATCTAAAGTATAGGACTGGCAAGAGTACACCAACTTATTGCGACTGTAATTAGAAGCCTCACGAACTGATTATCTTCTATCTGCTTCTATCCGAAATATACCCTCAGACAGGAAGGGTTCGATCCATTCAATTTCAGGATCCAATATTCAATAATGGAGTCAGGTGCCTCTTCGTTTTAATTATAGGGATCCGCCCTAAATTAATACAATAGGTACCGATATTTTGTTAATCAAGGGGGTTCTGCTATTGACTTCTCCTTTCCAAGATCCTCTGTGTGTTAGTTAGTCTAATATTATATTAAATAGAAGACTTTCATTGAAACCTTAGCAAAAATAATCAATCACTAAACCACGACACCGTCGTCAATATAAAGGAAAAAGATACCCTTCTTTTGGACTCATCGCAGTCGTAAAAAAGCGAAACATGATGTACTACCTAAATATATGTGGTAGGGAGAATTTTCCCAATTTAAAGTTTTCAAATTCCGAAACGCCGTAGCCCATTTACTTCAGTTAAGTTAAATATCGAGATTTTTGTGCTATATCGAAGTCAAAAATATTATTGTTTAGTAGTACACATAATTCCGTGTGGTGCCAGACGTAAAGAATACCACCATCCTATTTCTTCCCGTAGGTGTCGTAAAAGGCGACTAAGGGACTTACTAGAGAATGGGCAGAAGCGTTCTCTATGCATGTTAACACCATACTGCGATCGCCAACCCGGCTGCCAAGCGTGGCGATTATGGCAACCCGCTCTTTGGGGGAGGCCTATGTCCAACAGTGGACGTCTTTTGGCTGAAATGATGATGAGTACACATAGATAAATATTTTGGAATAACTTCTCTAATTGATGGCGAAAATCGTATTAAAGTTCATTGTGAGTATTCTATTATATTGTGTAGTTTAGATGAATTAAGCGGTCACACAGTCAGACACGAAAAGTGACTTTGTTTTTAACCGACTTCCAAAAAGGAGGAGGTTATATGTTCGGCTGTATGTTTGTTTTTTTTTTTTTTTTTTATGCATGTTCACCGATTACTCCGTCAATTCTGGACGGATTTTGAAAATTCTTTTTTTGTATGGAAGGGTATGCTCCCGAGGTGGTCCCATTGCCACCAAATCAGAATTTGATGCCCTCATCAAATTCTGATTTGGTGGCAATGGGATCCCATGTAAATCGAGGGAAATCCTCAAATTTAATAGGCATACCTATAGCGATTTGAGTATTTTTTATAGTAACTCGTGCATTTGCACTCGAAAAGCACCATTTGGTGAAGTGGAACTGATGATGAAGACCCCAGATGGCCACCGGAACTTCTTAATAATAAGTATTTCACCGTTGCGATTCGATTAGGCACTTTAATATGGTTGCTAAGCAATTATGCTCGTCAAATTGCATATGGTGAAGTCATCATCAGTTCTCCTGGGTCTTACCAGGAGAACTCCTCAACAATTAACGCCCCTGCATCGGGAAAAGCAATATTTTGTAAAAGGTGATGAGCATTTGACATTAGACTATTATAAATTGGATAAATTACAAACTGACCCACTAAAAAGTGAAAAATAAAAAACTTTTTACAAAAAAAAAACAACCGACTTCCAAAAAAAAAACACTACAAAGTGAAAAATAACTTTAATTTCGGAAGTCGGTGGCAAAAAACTAAAATACAGGTCAAAAGCCACCTTTTTTTTTTGTAAAAAGTTTTTTATATACAATGTACTCGTATAGGTAGATGGATATTGAGTTACACAGACATAGCTAGATAAAGTAGATATTATTATGATTGTTTACATTATTTTACAGCTGTAGTTGCTGTTTTGAAAACCAACGTAACAAAATCTAGAAAAATACTATATTTCTCACACCCCGTAAAGAAGTTTAGTGCTTGAAAATAAAATAAAATCGGTGTCGCCGCCATCTTTAGTTTTGTGTTCGGAAGTAAAATTGAAAAGACATCGGCCGTAGCTTTCACAATAAAATGAAGCTGTAAACTGCATTTTATATAAAATGAAATCCTCGTAAACAGTCCATTTCAATGTTGACAGGGAAATGAGACTTATACGTTATCATATTTTTCTTGGTTAGAAATTAATGGCTTACTTAGGTAGGTACTGTGATTTCGATTTTGGAAAATTATTACCATATTATTTTAATATCATAGAATTCTTATAGGTTCTCGTGTATTCTAATTAGTAAACAACTATTTTCTGTATTTTTTTTCTAAATTTTAGGCTCAGTAGGTAGTTTCGGAAATAAGGAGGCCCCCCGGTCAATTATCATCTATTTTCTTAAATAATTTTAAAACTGTTTATTTTAGAATTATAAAAAAAAAACATTTAACTGAAATCCTTACAAAAAGCCCTTTCATTTGATATGTCACACGGTACAGTTTGCAAATCTTTATTTTTTAATTTCAAATACCCCCCCCCCCCGCCCCTTATTCAAAATTAATTAATTTACGTTACACGACCATGATTGGGTCACAGAATTTCATATGTGTACCAAATTTCAACTTAATCGGTCCAGTAGATTCGGAGCAAATCGGCTGTGACAGGCGGACAGACACACGAGTGATCCTCTATGGGTTCCGTATTTCCCTTTTGAGGTACAGAGCCCTAAAAATTCAGGAATTTCATACCGTGATGTTTTCCAAGGTACGTAAGAAAAAAAAAATTTAGTTGCGGCGCGCAGCGGATCGGAGGCTACACCTGCTACGATGTAGCTCGTTGAACACGACTGATCATTTTTCTGTTGTGACTGAACACATTGATCGCTAAACTTCCCTATATACATGTTAAGAAATTCATGGAACATTCTTGGTGCATTCGATTTACCTATGTCCTACATGTATCCAGTCTATTGCAGTTTAACAGAGGTCAAAAATCAGCATCTCTAAAACAATAGTATGCTGTTTTAAACGTCCTAATTAAATAAAAGGTTGTTTATTACTACCCTCCAATTGACTACTATCAGAAGAAAGACCGAAACAAATTCAGAGGTCACAGTCTCTTTTCAAAGTCCAGACGTAATCTTGGTCAGGCCATATGAGGACCATGCAGGATGGTCTCTTGAGGAAGGAACCATAATTATAGATTTGAGTGGACCTGGCCAGTGAGTGCACGCATTTTTTGTAGATTTACTCATTTTTTTTCGTCTGTGTGGTGGCGGACGTAAAGAATAGCACCACCCTATTTCTTCCCGTGGATCTCGTTAAAAGCGACTAAGGGACTTACTAGAGAATGGGCAGCAGCGTTCTCTATGCATTTTAACACCATACTGCGATCGCCAACCCGCCTGCCAAGCGTAGCGATTATCGCAAACCTCTTCTAAACACGTCTTTCGGCTGAAATGATGACTCATATTTATTGGTACCCAAATATTTGCTTTAACCAATTAGAAGAAGTCATAAATGTATCTTTCAAGCTAGCCTTAGCTACGTTCTTACCATTCTACAGTCTGTCGGAAGTTTAAGATGAACCAAAACCAACAAGATTGATTGATGATGATGTAGCATTGCTTCTGATGTATAACCTTGTAGCCTTTGGTAACTGTTGGCCTACTTATGTGATTGATGTCAGCCCGTATTTAGCTAGTTACGAATGTTAATAAATCGAGGTTTGAGGTAAACAATATATTATGTTCTGTAAGTGATTGTAAATAAATATTGTATCTTTTGAGAGTAGAAGGATTACGGATCATTGTAAATAACAATTGTATATTATGGCGGATAACGGGATACTTATTTTGTTTAAAAGTAGATGATTATAATGTGAAAAAAATTTAAAGTGCCTGCTCATCATGAAAAAAGTATTAATTAGGGACATTCTTCGCAATAAAGTTTGTAATTTTTATCCATTGTTTGATCTCAGGGCCAGGGACCAAAGACAATTTATTAATCCAGGTGTCATCACTTAAAAAAAATATACTCAGTGTTAATAATTTACATTGCTTATTTATTGCGACACTGGCAAATGACAACAAACAAACAATCAAAACAAAAACAAAATGCCAATTGCAGAGCGGAAAAATAACTACTTTTGTAACAAACAATAACAAGAAACAAAAAACGTTTTAACCCTAACGTAAATAAAACCGTATTCTTAATTAAATTGTTTTCCAACCTTTCAATTTGAGAGTGAAAACTTTGTTAAGGCGTTGCGAGTAGCAATTCAATTGGAATTAAATGTCGTTTTCAACGTAAACCGATTGTAAGTGGGTGAGCCTCAGGTTGGATAATTCCACAACTTTTAAGGGAAAGGAGACAGCATTTCTACATATCGACAGTGGAAATATGAAATAACGTAAGGGGCAAACCTGAGGTTTATGGAGCCAAAATTACCTCTTTTGATGTGAAACACCTATAGGCGCACGTAAAACCGATTGCTGGCTGGGAGACGCATGCCGCGTGGCGATCGGCCACTATACATTTATACAGTCTGTATGTAGTAGTGTGTAAATGTGTGTGTAGTGCATTGTTTCACATCTGCCAGTCGTCCCGTGACGGCTATGTTTTTTTACAAAAGTGATCGTTTTTGTCTGTTCTATTTAAAAAGTGTCTATGACAAATCATAGATTCCTTTAGGCTTTAAAGCTGAAATAGCAAATAAGCATGTCCGTTGCGTTAAAAAGTAATGAATAGTGCTGCCTTACGATAACGAAATATTAGGTAAAAGCTAACAGCGTTGATAAAGAGGAACGTTTGGGAAATAAAAAACTTGAATTGTTCAAAGTAAAAGTGCTCTTAATGGTTAACAAACTAAATTAATTGAATCTATCATAATTTTGACACACTTTGTCTATGCAATATAGTTAAAAATTACTTGCTCACATAAAAGATGTAGTAAGGATAATACGTAACCAATAAAATATATCAAAACTTTTATTTGTGCACATGAATCTTCTTTTATTGTGCTTTCAGCGGCACGGAGAGGTCTCGGTATGAAATGGATGGTCATCCATCCACGGACCGACCGCGACAAGCGTAGTTTACCTTGATTGATTGACCAAAATGACCGTCACAATTAAAAAAGTATTCAAAGGTCTTACATAAAAACACTGAATACTTATGTGGAATTTACGTTAAGGTTGTTGGAGATATCATTAACACAATAGCACAGGCATATTTAATCAATGTTAAGACAGCGGTACGTTTCCTAATTTAAGGCGAAAGCGTCAGGGTAGTCCGCGAAATTCAATTTGCAGGTCAGTAACAGGTTGTATGTTGATCTAAATATGATTCGCGGCCGTAACAAATACGGGTTTACAGAATTATAATCATTAGAATCAGCAATACAATTAACTCTCTTCGTAGAATCCTTTTCAATAGGATTCTATTAACTTAGAGACTTGTATAATGATTAAATATGCCTGTTAGGACAGGGGCTAATGTGTTAATGAAAAAACTTAAGAAAATTTTAATTTCGCGGGCTACCTTGGCGCATTCCCCTTTATGAAACATAGTAAAGTATTACTAGTTTTCAAATCGGGTAGTAAGAGTGATCCCTCTAATTATAGACAAGCTGTGCTACCAACATTGAGTCAAATCTATGAAAAAATTAATTGTAGACTAGATTTTGTGACATTTGAACTCAAAAGGGATTTTACATGGTCGCCAGTTTGATTTCACGAAAGGTGGGACGACGACTGACAAGGGAGTAAAACTCATCAGTCACATTTTGGAATCCTGTGAGAAGTCCCAGGATGTAATTGGCATTTTCTGTGACCTCTCAAAAGTGTTTGACGGCGTTGACAACATTACACTGATCTGTAAATTAATATACCACTACGGAATTCGTGAACAAGCTGCTGATCTTGTTCTTTCATATCCTTTTCAAACAGGCAGCAAAAAGTAAAAGTTAACGGGGTGACGTCCTCATGGTCTCAAGTTAAGATGGACATCCTTGGCCTATTCCTATTTCTAGTTTATATTTAGGCAAAGGCGGACTTAATACTATAGGCATTCTCTACCAGTCAACCAAGAATCGTGAATCTTCCTTACATAATGGCTAAATTATCGGATATAATTCTATTTGCTGATGACATTTCTCTTTTTTTTTAATAGATAGAAAAGATACGGATGTCTTACATGTCAACGAGAGTCTGGCTGTTCTTTCGAAATGGTTCGCAGCTAATAATCTCTTACTTAATACAAATAAAACTAAATGTCATAAGTTCTCATTACCACCACAACTTGATGGCAAGAAACTAGATTCTATAATGGAAACTGTATTTCTAGGAATTATTAGATCCAAAATTGCTGTGGGGCGCCAACATTAGAGCTCTTTCAGGTAGATCAAAATTAAAATATTTTATTTCACATAATTATATAAATCCAAATGGGTGCTTATGAATCGTCAGAAGCTAGGTGCACGGTTCTAATTGGTCGTTGTCTATGGAGAAGAGCCAGCTAGAAACTAAACGGTATGGGAGGTAAAACGGCGGTAAAAGCTTTCAACATCTATCTATAATACTACTAATAAAGCTGAAGAGTTTGTTTGTTTGTTTGAACGCACTAATCTTTAGAACTATCGGATTCAGTCGGATTTGAAAAAATATTTTTGCATTTAATAGGCCAATTCTTGAGGAAGGCTTTATGCTATTTGACATCACGCTAGGACCATTATCTAACTAAGATTGGTTATATACTTGCGCAAGTCTAAATTTGCGCAAGTAAATGGTGTAGCTCTTCTTCTTCTTCGCTTTGCTCTTGACATAGCGATCGTGGTTATGATGAAGTGTGTACAATTGCAGGTGTAGTCATTGCTCGCCTCACGATCTCTCTCTGTTAGTTGACAGTCTGATGCATTCATTAACAGGGCCTCCAACCACGGATTTAATTTGGTCGGTCGTGAGTCGTCATAGGAGTTTCCAAGAATTGAATAATATAATTTCTTCTTAAACATGGCTCGAGCCAGTTGAGACTTCTTTGGAACGGGATATTATTTACTTTGAATTCCAGATTACATGAAGGTTTAACTTTTAAGTAGGGTAAATACCCTACTTAAATGTTCAAACTTTACCTTTCACAGTTAAACTACGCACGCGTAGTTCAAATTCCTTTTGCTTTCATTTTAAAGTTTCTTGAACCTGACATAAGTTTTCGTGCGTGTCTTACTTGTTTAGCCTAGTTCTAGGTTAATAAATTAAACAGCGGAGGCATTTTACAGTGTATTTTATAGACAATTTACATTTATATCAAAATTAGTATCTTAAGTAGCTTAAATCGACTCTTAAAGTATGACAGAAATGTATTAGACAATCTTAAGTGACTTATTTTACTATTAATTCAAGTGATCTTTAGAACTTTACGAATATTATCCGGAATTAGTCATTTGAAACATAATACATTTACACTAACAAACTTCTCTAAGCTTTACACACTGAAAATCGCAGTACACAAGTTTGGTAGTACTGTAAAGCATCAACTTTGATCATTACAATAATTATGTTAAAAAGATAGAAACCGAAGCTGTCGAAGGTGACACCGAATACCGCTTATTAAAAGTTCTTCAACTAAACTTGATTGAACTCGAAACGGACTGAATATAATTATGTTTGACCGAAAAAGATTTCATAAGTACTTACGGTAATTTTGACGAAAACGGTAACCCGAAATGTCTAACTTTAGTGGAAAAATTAAACACATATTTTTAGTCACCAACTAAAAGCTTACAAATGAAAATGATAAATAAAACTTAAAAGCCAGTTACTGTTGTTACTTAATAAAAATACTGTCTTAAGTAGAAATTAAGCTGAATTAGGCTTAAAACTAGATCTTACACTCAAATCTCCTAAATTCGACTTAGTTTGACAATTAATGAACTAAACAAAAGTTCGTTTCGCCAGCTTATAAATAATATATTTAAGCCATCCATTAATGTCTGGAAAAGTAATTACTTTGCTAGGCTAGCATTGCTCCTAATTTTAGTCTAGACAAAATGTTAATTTTAAATTATTTTGTCAAATATTTAATTTACTTGTTGAAACATTTACGACTATCTGCTTCTGTACAATGGAAAAATTCGGTAGTAGGTATAATATTTTGCTGCAAACAGAAAAACGGTAAAATGTACAAGGGATATATATGTATCACATGACAACCGTCATTAAAATATTTGTCTGATTTCTTTTCTTGAATAACCGTGTCCAGATGAGCTAAATGGATATAGGTACATGAATCTTTTGGGGCGTGGGCAAATCAGAACTAACACTGCCAACATGTTTCAATAAAACAATTTCACAAATGCTCACCAACAGCTCCCCTCTTGTCAACGTCATTCGAGCGCAAAAACGCAGTTTTTCTGTCGTAGGTGCTTGCCTGCAGACTTATATTTGTTGCCCATTGTACAGTCAGTGCTGTTTGGCCCCTCTAACAAAGAAGAAGAGGGGTAAGGCGTCGGGTTATGCCGAGCACTGACTGTACCTACATTTACTTTTTCAGGCACGCAGATAGAGCTGCAAAACATTTTTAGCTATAATCAAATTTCCACGAACAACATTCCTAAAGTTATTCTTAATTAAATTTTAATGAAGTACAAGTACTAAAAGTTCTAATTAACAAGAAACAGAAAAAGTATCTTCCTGAAAGGTTTATTAACAACAGAAGTTAGAATAATATTTACTTAATTAAAATTCATCTTTGATAATCCTAATTAGTTATAGGCATCTGTCGCACCGCCGCGGCGAGGAAGCGACTAGATAACAAGATTCTCTCGCTCATCAAACATTCAAAAGATTGTCGGTCCCGTTTAAGGCGCTAACAAGAGGAAAACGACAAAAGTAGGAGTCTCAAAAAAAAAATTGCCAAGCTATATAGTTTGTAGCAGCGGCAAAAATATATGTTATTCTGGAACATGTTTATCAGAACTTTGTCGTTACTAAACCATATTTAGAAAAAAAAATCTCGATACAAATTAACGGTACTTAGAGTTTCAATCCAAATTATCTTTATTAAATATCAACGTACGGTTGGTATTTAATTAATTACAAGAACGTCTTATTTGTATGCAGAACTTGGTTGTTTTGTATTTTCGATTATTCAACTAATTTTTGATTAAATAGATAATTGCTTCATATTTTGCAATAAATTACAAGCGTTGTGTCATCGCGCTTCTCTTTCTTTTGTATGCAGTCTGACAGTGACCGCAGTTTAGCTGGTGTCAGCGTTAAGACGCTGACACCAGCTAAACTGCGGCAGTAAGAGAGATACATATATTAACTGTTCACTCCGCTGCGCTGGCAAGTAGTCGTTTGTCGCAGAGACAAGAGCTATCAAAGAGAGTACTCGCTCAGCAACTCTCGCTTGGTGGGCAAAACACTCACTAAGAGAACTTGGTAGATATAAATGCACACCAGCGAGTAATCAGACGTCGCGAGCTCACTGCTCGTTGTCCGCCAACTCGTTTTTAGTTGCTAGATCTACTCGCTTCTCGTTAATCGCCGGCGGTGGCACAAGTGCCCAAGAGGAAGAGTTATCATAGCTCATAAAATAGCTTTACAATAAAAATAACATTAAAATATACTTAATTAAGTTACCTACTGAAAATAGAAAAGAGTTATTTACAGAGTATAGTTAACGTTGACACTGTCTCCAAAGGCTAGCGCAGATTATAGCGGGCGGCGCTGCAACGCAACGCATTGCCAACAGCCTCCTACATTACTTACGAACATTCAGCGCTGATGTAGCAGGATTCTTGAATGCTATGAGACGCGGCCTGCCCAAATGTGCGCTATTTCAAGAGCTGACTGACATAATTATTGCGTTGCGTGCGGCGCGACTCTTAATGTACTTTGGTGTAAGACGACCCACTGACCGAAATTTCGCTGCGCCCCACCGCGTCCTTAACGTGCGCTTAGCTTAAAAACACGTTCACGTTTTTGAAAAACTTTTGAAAACCGGTTCCTCGCAATCCCTATCTTCGACGTCATCAACGCAATACGGAGTTGGATCCTTCATGAAATCGACTTTGCTAATGAATGATATTCTGGATTCTCGCTTCATGCTGTTCGAGTTGACGCTCGGTAAAGTAGTCACCTCCCTACAGATTGTGTGATCTAAATTGATGATGCGGGAATCTCGGCGACCACGGACCTTTCTGCAGAGGAGCGTCTCTTGGAACGCGATGCGGTATCTGAAACAAATAGATATTTTTAGAAAATTGAATTACGATGTTTTTGTAAATTGTGTGGCTAACCGGCCATATCCGAAATAAATTAGGGTTAGAAAGAAAAGAAGAAAAGAAGAAAGAAAGAAAATACGTTTATTAGAGATATATAGCTGATAATCTGGCTATCCATACTATTCTGAATACGAAGGTAACTCCTATAGGAACTCTTTCTGAAGGTTTGCTACCGTTTTATGGCTTAGCGGCTGAACATTTGGATGAAATTTGACACATGGATAGACTATGACTTGGATTAGGAAATGTAAAGATAAGAAAGAAAAATAAGTTTATTTGTCACAGAAACACGTGTATACTAAAAGATAAATAGCTGGAGTAAGTAACGTTAACAGAAAAAACAAAACAAAATAGATCTACATAATTAATCACGAGCCCAAAACAAATAGTCGGCAGCTGCTGGGAGAGCTGATTATTTTTTCGTGATTATGATGTTGGTCATAACGAGAAAGTTGTTCAGTTTAATGGTCTATACCACACCCTTAAATATGACCACACATTTCTGGTACACGCTGTATCATCTTTTGATGTTCTACTGTGAAAATATCTGTCATATATGTCTTTTCATTGAATTTGTATGTATATATATTATATATAATGTAGGGATATATTATAGTAAATATATGTGTATTATAACTAAGTTTATAACCTATTTATGTACTTTTGTACCTATTATATTTAATTATGTTATATTTTAATATTTTATAATATAATTATTTTCTCTCAATCAGAGCACCCGTCATCTTATCTCTTCACCACTTTTGGTTGACTGGTAGAGAATGCCTAAGGCATTAAGTCCGCCTTTGTACATTATTGTGTGTGAGAAGTTTAAATAAATAAATTAAATACGTGCCATTAAAGCAATTTCTCTTTCTAACAAGTAGGTACAGTCAGCCCCAAAAAGATGTATACAAGATGTATAGGAACCTACTACGCTTTGGAATGGGTTAACTTTATCTTAATCACTGACCTACTCCTTGACAGTTCAAAAGTGCCTGAAAATCCTGAAATTGGTTTAATTGAAATAAATGCTTTTAGTTTGAGTTTGAAAATAATAGTTTGACGGTTGGTTACAATCTATAAAGCTTCAACTGTACTGTAGGTATTTGACTGAATGATGATTGATTTGTATCAACATTTGCTTATAATCCTATTGTGTGCTGTGTAACGCAGCCTTCCTCAAGAATTGGGCTATCAAATGAGAATTTTTCATATCCAACTGGTTGTTCCTGAGAATACCTACGTATAAACTTACAAACAAAAAAGATTTACCGCTTTATAATACTAGTATTAAATTTCTTAAAGTTAATACGTCAACATGAGCACTCGAAGAACACAGTGAAAGATAATACAGTATGAGCATCAAAAATAGACCAATCAAATTAGATTTTACAGGAGCCGTCTAAAGAAAATTGCTAAAATTTAGGGCAAAGAAAAAAGAGCCTATAAGCCCTGAAAGTGAAAGGAGTCATCTTTGCCCTAACATTTTCAACAGCTCGAAGTTCTACCTGTTAATAAGATTATTCACCGTAAATTATACCTACTTAGATTTTTTTAAAACAGCGAATTTTTTTTTTGTTGGTTTTTCTATATACAAGTAATATCTCAGTGCACTCCTCTTACGATTAGTTTTGTTATCTACTATATTATAAAGACATGGAGAAATAAAGGAGATTATGCAGGGTCAAGTTAAATTAACTAGAGAAACTCCGCAGACGTTATTGGTATCGGTACCTAAACTCGATAAAACAAAAAAATATATAAATTACAGATTTTTATATGGGGTCATGTACCGCAATTTGTTTAGTCACATATCGATACGTCATCACGTTTGCAGAGTTTTGCTAGCTAATTTAATTTCACCCTATATATAAAACAACACAAGGTAAAAAAAAACTGTTTTCTCGACTCGGAACGAATTACAGAACGAGCCGTGCGTAGTAAAAATATAAATGTCAGATAGCAGACTATTTAAGTACCTGCTAGTACCTACCTATCACCACTCGTGGAGGCCATTTTAAAACATAATTATCCATTTATGTTATCCGTGAAGTTCTGATGTACATGACCAAGTCGGTTTTATTGTTTTTTTTTTTCTATTAGGCTATTCCTATTGGAATAGCCTGAATTTATGCCCATACCAATATGCTTACGTTATTACCTACATGGGTCGAGAACATGACTGTCGAAAAGCCAGTTCTGCCTAGGCCACACGTCGATGTGTCTCACAGGCGTGACATTGTTTTTTAAGCTCCAATAACAAAAGAAAATAAACATTCTTTGACAGCACAGTTTAAATACGCTACAAAAAGTAACGAGCAGGTACAGGTACCTAACGTAATAGGGATATTTGCGGTGACATGACCTTGTCCCAGGAATTTCAGGATTCCAGAGAATTCAAAGGGATACTTACCCAAACCTTTAAAGCACGTTAAGCCGTTGCAATGGTCCCGGGTGTCATTCACGGATCTTTGACAGTCGTTACGGGTCGTCAGAAGTTCGAAAGTCTGACAACCAGTCTTACCAAGGGGTATCATATTATCCAGTTACTGGGTTATGGAGGTCAGATAGGCAGTCGCTCCATCTAAAATGCTGGTATTCAGCTGCATCCGGTTAGATTGGAAGCCGACCCTAACATAGTTGGGAAAAGGCTAGGCAGATTGATTTGTTGACTTTACAATTGAAAGACACTTTACAATTGAAACCCAAACCTTTACAATTGAAAGCGACTCTAATACATGTTTTATGGAGCTTTTTTTTTTTCGAAATAACTTTTTGGTCTTGTTACCGGCCCTTTTATTTATAACCTAGATCCTTGTCACGATCACCTGCACCCTAATCGCGTAATACAGTTGGAAAAAATGGTCTACTCAGCAACGTAAATAACGCAAGAAATGTTGTTGAACTGTCAAAATGAAACCCTTTGCTGCTGATAGTGTGTTACGCCTGACTTATTTTTGTTTGACCTGTATGTATTGCAGTATTATCAAATCCTGCATGTTATTTTTTTGACATACATCCTATTTTAAGAATATATGCAATCTTTTTTGGCATTCAAATAATGAACTGTTCTCTGACAAGTGATTTTTTTTCTTAGAAGCAGGAGTCTCTTTTTAAGAAGCCACCATTGCTGTCGGTCCTAAATAATATTTTCAATTTTGTGACCATATTTTTGTTTTTTTTTTGTCTTGCAGGAATTTTAATCTCACCGTGAGTGATGTGTTTGTGAGTTTGTGATCAATTTGACTGAGGTATGTTTTCTGTCCTTTTGATTATTCAAAGTCTTTCTACATTTTGTCATTATTTTTTATCCGATTTCTTCACCATTGCCATAGTACAGTCTACCACAATTGCCGGCGAGACGTGATTTCCATCAGAGAAGCCGCGATTTCCTTATCCTTTTGTTGCCCGGTATGTATTATTTTACTGCTTTTTTAACAGACTTCCAAAAAGGAGGAGGTTATATGTTCGGTTACATGTTTGTTTTTTTTTTTTTTATGTATGTTCACCGATTACTCCGTCAACCGTGGACGGATTTTGAAAATTATTCTTTTGTATGGAAGGGTATGCTCCCGAGGTGGTCCCATTGCCACCAAATCAGAATCTGATGAGGGAATCCCATGGAAATCGAGGGAAATCCTCAAATTTTATAGGCATAGCTATAGCGATTTGAGTATTTTATATAGTAACTCGTGCAGTTGCACTCGAAAAGCACCATTTGGTGAAGTGGAACTGATGATGAAGACCACAGATGACCACCGGAACTACTTAATAATAAGTATTTCACCGTTGCGATTCGATTAGGCATTTTAATATGGTTGCTAAGCAATTTATGGTCGTCAAAATGCATAAGGTGAAGTCACCATCAGTTCTCCTGTTTCTTACCAGGAGAACTCCTCAACAATTAACGCCCCTGCATCGGGAAAAGCAATATTTTGTAAAAGATGATGATCATTTGACATTAGGCTATTGTAAATTAGATAAATTACAAACTGACCCGCTAAAAAGTGAAAAATAAAAAACTTTTTTTACAAAAAAAAACAACCGACTTCAAAAAACAACACTACAAACTGAAAATAACTTTAATTTCGTAAGTCGGTGGCAAATAACTAAAATACAGATCCAAAGACACCGACTTCCGAAATTAAAGTTATTTTTCAGTTTGTAGTGTTTTTTTTGAAGTCGGTTGTTTTTTTTTTTTTTTTAAGTTTTTTATTGGTATAAGAGATTCAGCTTGTTATTCGATTCTTATTGTGCGTTATTTGTCTAGGGTCCGCCCGAAGAATCCGCAAGCTGAGTTGAGGATCCTTCTCCACCCCCAGACTCCTACCTTTTTACACCTGATTGAATTGCTGAACTGACCGTTCTACCACCTTACCCTCAAGTGGTTCAAGGTACAAGGAAGCTGTAACCGCCGACAGAGTCGCGTCATCGAGATCAAATACCCGAGTGAAGACCTGGCAGATATTTATTAGATTTTTTATCTTCTCCTATTAGTCTTTTTACTACATTGTTACGTTATTTCCAGTCTATGACTTTCTCTAAAATATGAATTTCTAATCTACAAAATATAGTATACTGTAGGTTTAATGTCCACTTTTCATGGTGTCGTCGGTCTAATTTTAGTCGGTTTTTTTGGATGCATCCACTAATAAAACCTGTGGTTTAACACAACTTAAAATTGAAGGTACGAAAACTTGAAATTCTTCCTTTAACCTTTTGTTAATACTACTAAACCGACAGTATTTGTGTGATCAGTTTCTTAGCGAGTTCTTATATTGTCTACCTTTTATTATTTTTGATACTTTTTATTTTCGGTTTTACTATAATGAGAAATTATACGTATTTAGTGGCGAAGTTTTTTCTTTTTTTACTCGCCCATGATGGAGGACCAACAGATGACGATTCAACAGCGACACGTAGTGTCTCAACCGCTCGAACATCCGTCATTTATATGTATGTCCGTCCCTATGTTCCCTCGTATTTACTAAACGGCTGAATCGATTCTGATATATGATATGTCGTTAGATTCGTCTTTATTGCGCGAGTATCAATGGGTATATTAAAATTATTAAAAATCAAAATGGTTGATTTTTGGCGCCAAAAGGTGTCTAAAAAAAAATATCTCCCAGCTTATCGAGTGGGGTATCAAAATGAAGGGTTTTAAATGTGGTTAAAAAAATATATACATACGAGTATTAACTCCTATATTTATAAACGTTGTTTCAAAACTTATTTAACATAAGCAACGTTTATCGTTTATATTACTAACGGAGGATAATCTTAACAAAACACTTTTATCTGTTTTGAACTTAACGGCGAAACTATAGGACAGATTTCAGAGTAATTTAACAGATTGCTTAAAACGCTTCGAAAAAAGACCTAGAGCTTTGTAATTGGATGTAAGTACATAAAGTAGATCTTCGCAGAATCTGGGTTCAAATAAAGCCTTTATGCTACGCAGTCTGTCAAGGCCAAAACCCACCGCTCTTGATATTCTTCCCAAATAAAACGTTCTTAAATCTTGACTTTTCTAGCTTCGTTAAATCCCATCAAGTTTATACAACGTTAAATATTTTCATTTAAAGCCCCTTTTCCAATAATTCAATTAACTAAGCCACTGATGTTGCCTCTGTTAATTTTAAGCAAAGCGATTTTACCAATTCAATAACAACGCTTTGAATATTGTACCTACCTAAGGAGAGGTCAAAAGTGGTATAATATTCCGAAGATTTTTAAACGCTAATGTGATGTACCTTATTAGAAATCTTATTTATTATGCTACTCGATTATAGTTAAGTCTGATTTTTTCAGGCGCCCGTTTTTGTGAAAAATTGAAAAGTGTTTCAATACAAACAAAACGCACATGGTCTTTATTTATTCATGTCTATGCTATATAATTATTTTAAATGTGGCTAAATTTTTCTTTTCTAATAAATACTTTGAGATTTTATTATAATTTTAGCTGCAGCTCCATGAAATTAAGACAAAAAACCCGCCAAGTGCGCGTCGGACTCGCGCACGAAGGGTTCCGTACCAATATCTATAAAAAATCACGTTTGTTGTATGAGAGCCCCCCTTAAATATTTGTTTTATTTTAATTTAATTATTTATTTTTTAAGTGAATATATACCTAAATATTCTGTGAATATTTCAAGCGTGTACCTTTTGCCGTTATCAATATCGAGCAAAAAAATCACGTTTGTTGTATGGGAGCCCCCTTAAATAATTATTTGTTGTTGTAGCGGCAACAGAAATACATCATCTGTGAAAATTTTAACTGTCTAACTATCACGGTTCATGAGATACAGCCTGGTGACAGACAGACAGACAGACGGCGGATCCTCAGTAATAGGGTTCCCGTTTTACCCTTTGGGTACGGAACCCTAAAAATATTGATTATCATAACAATGCAATAACAAAACGTCAAAAAAAGTCAAAGCATCACAAACGTCTTGGCACGCCCGTGCTCGACCCGCAGCTGACTGACATTGTCATTGTCACGTCATTTGCGGGCTGCCATCCCTAAAATATAAATAATGTTTGTAGTTAGTGATGCAAACATTTTATTTTTCAACAATTGTTTTACAAAAAACGGGCTGCTGTAAAAAAAAATGTCTGTATGTATAGGTCAGAAGGCTGGTTAAATTTTCAATTATTTTAGTACCAAGCCCCATACATTTCGTGAACGTCTCCTTTGTGAGTAGATTCAAGGAGTCTCATCTTAAACCATAAAGGAAAACTTCACACTTTTCTAACATCACCTGCCTTGCCTTTACCCAACTATGTTGGGGTCGGCATCCAGTCTCACCGGATGCAGCTGAATATCAGTATTTTACATGGACCGACTGCTTACCCGACCTCCACAACCCAGTTACTGGGTAACACGATACCTCTCGGTAAGACTGGTTGTCAGATTTTCGGGCTTCTGACGACCCGTAACATCTTCCACAGGTCTGGTCGACTCGAAATTTGGTATTATATTACTTCAATGATATTAGAACACAGTAACCATGAACAAATGCTGTAGCATCACCTGGACTTTGCAGGATACCCAACTCCCTCACCAATTTTCAGCAGAGGTATCGTGTTTGGGCTCATTGGAATAGTACCAATAAATAGGTTATAGATAGATGGTGATCAGGGTCTGATGATGGGATAGCAAAGAGAAATGAGGATAAATTAGTAACAAGCTTCACTGTGGGAAAAATACGTACTGCTGCGCACATTTTGGCAAGGCACGTGACGATCGTAGCGTGTCTTCTAGTAATAGATAGTTTAAAAAGCGGGAAATAAAATCTTAAAAGTAAAAAAAAATATTTATTAGTATTGGCCTAGGTATTTTGATCCAACCGTCGTCATGGCGTCGGGGGACGGCTAATGAAATCGCGGAACAGACGAGGCTTATACCTAGCAATAATGTATGTATGCTATTGTAGAAAGAATACCCGCTGATAACTTTCTATTTTTACTAGCGGTGCCAGCTGACGCGACGACGCTATGATCAAAATAATACCTACAACTTTATTATACTTAAAGGGGCAATACATATTTTTTTTTCTTATAAGATGTCTTTGTTTACATGTCTCACAGATTCTTTTGCCTTTCTTAAACTAATATTACCTCAAATTTGTGTGTACAGTGAGGGCTCATCTCGCATCTTCTATATGTATAGTGAGGTTGTTTACAGACACAAATCTTTACAAGTAGAAATACCCAGAACAACGATGTGTATATACAAACATTATTGTCTTGTTATTGACGATATTATCTAGTGTACATACTTAGGTAATAAAATTGCATATTTATTTATAAATAAACTAGCGTCAATTGGACTCAGTCCAAAGTACATGAGACCGAATGACAGTGTTAACTTAGAGCACATCATATGAGGAATATCGTGGTATTCATTGTATGTCCCGCACGGTTCCTGGACTTGACTGACTTGTGGTTGGAATTGGAACTGTAATATACTATTAACATTTCCATTGACATTGAGTTTCCACGAAGGTAGGTTCATACACGATGTATGAATCTACCTTCGTGGTATTATGTTGCTAGGCGTGTAATTTGCAGTACTACGTCGTAATCTATTTCGAACCTTTAATCTTTAGTCTTTCATGTTAATCTTGGTCATCAGTGACTTCCGGAGATGCATGATGCAGATGATATTTAAAGCCGACAAGAAGTGGTATACCAATTCAAGTACTGGTACACTGGGTCGCAGACAACTTGGATGATGACCTTGATATTGAAAAGGAGCGAAGGGCTTTGTGTGTGCGTTGCAACATGTTGGCCCATAGGTTTGTATGTTGTAGTAAGCAAGTTAAGTTGACACTTTTTAAAACGTTTTGTCAGACCTTCTACACGTGCCTATGGGACACAACTACACGCAGCGAGTGTACGGGACTCTACGTCAACGCGTTTAGGGTGTTGTTTGGGCTGCCTCGTTTTTGCAGCGCATCGACTATGTTTGCTGAGTCGCCCACTGATTGCTTTTATGCAATCATCCGTAAGCATAGCGCTTCGCTGCTCTGACGCGTGCGTGGCACTACAAATGGCATCCCGGACGCGTTGGCAAACATGGTGGGATTCTCCACATGCTTAAATTAAATTGCATGAATAAACTGTACTAACACTAGGCTAAGTTTATTGTTACTAACACCTATGGATATAATTTTTGAAATAAATATATTTTATTTGATTTCATTTTATATGACTTATGTAAACAGAAATCGCAAACACGCAGTGAGCAGCAATCGCATTGATCTAAGCTCAATAGAATCAGAATCGAAAACTATGATTCTAGTTAGTCCATATACAGATAGTTCCTACGCTCGTCCTTCTGATGCGCCTTGCAGGTCGCATCTTAGAAATCTTCTTAAGTCCCCTCCCCACACCACCGACTTCTACTCCTACTCCTTCACTGTGCACGCGGTGCGGTTGTGGAATTCACTGCCACCTGATATAAGGGACTGCCATACTGTTTCAGTATTTAAAAGAAGAGTGAAAGAACACTATATTTCCACTTCGTCATAGTTGCGTATGTTTTTATTATTTTAATAGAATTATAATTAATATTCTAGTGATATTTATTTTAGAAGTATGTATTTGTGTGTATGTATATTAGTATATTATTTGTTTAGTTTTATTAAGTAAATTGTTTTTGATTATATGTATTCTATTTTCTCTTCTACTCTTACACACGGTGTCTACATCTCTTTATCGACTTTCCTATCGCAGGTATGCTGGAAGAGATTTCTTTAGAAATAAGCATCACCTTTGTACGTATTTTTCTGTTCCTTTCTTCTTGTATGTTTATAATGTGTTTACATAAATGGTTAAATAAAAAAATAAAAATAGTGTCATCCACGAAGACGCGCCCCACTCTTCCTCCTAATCGGTTACAGTGCAAGTATGCATCCTTTTGGTAGTGTTGTAGTGCTGTAGGTACGTACGAATTGGCTATGAGTCACACAGTGTTTCACACTACGATGAATAGACTAATCACGAGAGAGCGTTACGGTCGCCTAGGAAGATGCTCTACTTCGATTTTATATTTCTTGTTGTCGTTCGGTGTGGGTATTGTAGGTTAGTTAATATAACGTATATTACCATTTGAATAGGGAGCAATTATAAAATTCAATCAAATTAAAAAAAAAAAGTTTTATTGAACTTTATTGAGAAATTACATTAATATGAATATTCATTCATTTCAGAAGTGTCTGATTCAGAGTCCGACGTATCAGCGAAATTTATAATAAAACTGAAATCAAGATCAGTGCTTTAGGTACTCGTTTTCTATTTTTTCTAAGTTCTGACAAGTATGGAACCAGACATCTTTATTTACTCGATCAAAGGTTTAATTTGAAATAGGCATATTAGACGTATAATTTTGATGAACATTGCGGCTCGCTACGTTTTTTTCCAATATCCCAAATATTTTCTACCGGATTTAAGTCCGGATGGTAAGGATGCAGCCGAAGCACTGTGAAACCATGATCTTTTAACAAATCGTCATCTCCGTACTTCCGGAAGTTTTCTTTATTTTTTATAATTAAATCATATAGTTCAGGTTTTTTGAAGTTTGGTTCTAAGTACAACGTAGTGGACAAGGTTAATTAAGTAAGAACAATTTAACGGCAAATCTAAGACTTTTTCTAAGACAATTTTCTACACGTTTAAAAAAAAAATAAGTAGGTAGAGCAACTTACGTCCCAAGTCATCATTTACGCAACGTAAACTATGCTATTCGTGTGCATCGAACCGCTAACGGCTTGCTACAGACGTTCGGATCAAACTCCCCACACCCCGCGGCCCCCTCGACCAAAAAATAGTGGGGCGCGTCTTCGTGGACGGCACGGACTGAACCACAACACACCACGACAAATTAAAGAAGATGGTACCCGTAGTAGACTATAAATCACTCTAGGTTTTAACATATATGTATATAGCTAATTACTAAGACTAAAACAATTAAATCCAGCTGCCTAAGCCTTTAAAACTAACTTCATTAGCATTGCCTGTCTGTGATGCCTACTCGATTAGATTCGGTATGAGTTAAGACGATTACTTACGTTTCTGTAACTAATCACTCGTCAAATCTCTAATCGATATGAAACAAAGATCTGAGGTTTATATTATGTATTTAAATGTTTGTGGTAAGTACTAAGCTTTCTGAAGATTATAGTTAGATTCTAACTGATGGGCTAGACAGATTTCTATTACAGTATGGAGATACCATCAAAGGCCTTATTATGTATATTTATATGTACTAAAGCAGATATCAGACGGTTCACTTTTTGTTCATTTTCGTCTTTCATTCGTCATAAGAGCAGTGGTCGCCCAGTGGTAACGGCCCCAACGTACGAGCTGTAGGTCTTGGATTCAAACCCAAGCAGGCGATTTACTTTGTGTAAATAATTTCATCACCACTGCTCTCAAAATGGTGAAGGAAAACATCGTGAGCAAAGACATGTGACATCCACCAACCCGCACTGAGCCAGCGTGGTGGATTATTGCCCACTCTCTCTCGAAGAGAAGAGGCATGTGCCCCAGCTGTGGGAACATTGTAGGCAGATTATGCATTCGTCGGAACACAAAATGAATAAAAAGTGTAAATTCAATTCATTAGTGAACCGATCCAACGATGTTGGATTTCGGCACACGGAATTATTTCACTCACTTAATGAATGATCGAAAACCGGGCCAAGTGCGAGTCGGACCACGCACAAGGAAGGGTTCCGTAGTTGGGATGAATTTATCTCAAGAACAAACTTAAAATTGTAGTAGAAAAACATGATCCTCCATACATCCCAACTGCAAATGTAAGTTTGTACGCACAATATTGAGTGTTTTACCATGTTATTTTAAGATCACAGACTTCTTATAGGTTTTCCTGTAATCTATAAGTAAAAAACCGGTATCTGTATTATTTTTCTAAATTTTAGGCTCTCTAGTTTTGGAGATAAGGGGGGGGATGATCACTTTTCATCTATATTCTTAAATAATTTTAAAAGTTATTATTTAAAAATTATAAAAAATATATATATAAAATCCTTAAAACAAGCCCTTTCACACGGTACAGTCAGCAAAACTTTTATTTTTATTTTCTAATTTGCCCCCTAAAAATGACCTCCATATTCAAAATTAATTTATTTACGTCCGTGTTTAGGTCGTAGAATTCCATATGTGTACCAAATTTCAACTTATCGGTAACGTACTGGACGTTCGGGGGAAATCAGCTGTGACAGACGAACAGGCAAATAGACAGACAAACACACGAGTGATCCTATTAGGGTTCCGTTTTTTCATTAAGAGGTACGGAACCCTAAAAACGAAATAAAAGAAGCAGAGAAACGTTCAACATTTTTATTTAATTTAAAGTTTTCTCGATGTCGTGTGTACGTGGAATGAAATAAAAATACCTAACATTTATTCGAGTGAACCATTCACTCGAGTGAAGCGTCTGATATCAACTTAACAGAATGATGACAGGCGTTGCAATGGTAGTTGCCCTAACCGAAATTAACGAATTAGAAATCCATTAACAGATTTTCTAGGAATTTCAAACAAAAACAAATAAGGTTCCAACAAAATACCAAACATATTTTCGCCAAAATCTAGTTAAAAATTAGGATTTTTATGTAAAGTTCGTATAAATTGTTGTTAATATTTTTGCGTTTAGTGATTCCTGATATAGGACTCATATTGTATACTTAGGCGATAGTATTTAGATCCTAGTTCACAGAATAGATTTCTATTATCGAATTCAGCCTCACGTGTTAAAAGATAATTTCAATCCTTCAAAAATCTTATTGAATGGGTTTTTTGATACTGACAACAAGACTCGATACCATAACAAAATGATAGATGATATCTATACGTGCAAAAAATCCCTTTCCATATATTTTTTTGTAAAGGTAATTTTACCTTGGGGTAAAGTTTTGTTTGATATGAACAAGCCAGTGCTTCGGCATAATAACGTTGTCTATAAGTACAGATATCCCCAGGAAATTATGCGCTTCGGAAATCATCGTCATGCGATCAAATATAGAGCTGTCACAACACGAATGATGTAACCAATATTTTGTAACCATATGTCAATTTAAAAGAGTGTCTGTGGAGTTTCTTGCCCGTTCTTCTCCATAGGTACCTACCTACTAAGCTTTGGAATAGGTAACTAGCTTCATCTTTATGACTGACCGACCCCTTGACAATTCAAAAGTGCCTGTAATTGGTTTATTTGAAATAAATGCTTTGAGTTTTGAGTTTCAACCATAGAAGTACTTGCCTATAATGTATTTTTTTTTTACAATTTTTTGAAGTGAAAACTTCTTTAGGCGCGTTGAGCACTTTTTGGGTGAATAAAAATCATGAAACTCGCATCATTGTCACCGAACGCTAGTTTTCACTTCTATTATAAATAGAAACCGGTCAAGAGCGAGTCGGACTCGCGCACCGAGGGTTCCGTACGTATATTATGATGTTGATGATTTCTGAAAAAATGTGTTATTTAGAGACATCGTTTTATTTTTCCTGTAATCTTTACATAAACTTCTATCACATAGAATAATTTCAGATTTTTCTCTATGCAAACTTCGGAGATAGGGGAACGATATTTTTTCTAAGTCGAAAACTATGACGTCTAAAAAAAAAAGTTTTGAGAATGTGCGCTCTTTCATATGATACCCCACATGCCCTAGTAGACTCCATTTGAATTTTTAAGACCCTGATTTTCAGACCCTGTTGCAAAAAAGTTTTTTTTTTTTCTTTCTTGTTTTCAAATTAGTTGGGTAAACGTCATCTAAAACTATTCCAAATTTCAAGTTGATAGCATTAGTAGTTCTTGTGATATCCAGCTGTGGCAGACAGACAGACAGGCTTATGGCGTTAACACACGGCACCGCGCACCGCCGCGGTAGGCGGTGAAGCGGATCTCATGTCGCATTGGCCTCTTATAAATCCGTTGATGCCTAACACACGTATACCGCCCGACCGCGCGGTCGAGCGATGCTCTCACCCTCTCCGACCGCGGCGGCGCGCGGTGTCGTGTGTTAATCGCCTAAGTCTCACCATAAGGGTTCCTTTTTACCGTTTTTTGGTACGGAACCCTAAAATCTTTAAAATCATATCAAATCTGTTTGACTTCATCAATATTGTGAATTGCATAAGGATGCTGTTACTGAGTGCTTTCTCGGATTAATTTTAAGATTGGCAGTATTTAATTGGTGCTCTGTAACTGAACGACCATTACGAAACCTAGTGTAGATGCCGCGTAGCCCGCTGCGAGAATTCGCTACGAATATCGTAGCTGCTCCGCGATCTGTTTTTAATAAAATCAAATGTCGTCAAAGCAATTGAAAAACTTTAAATACTAACAAGCAAGTTCAAACTACTTCGTTAGATATTTTCCTATTTCTACGAAATGTGTTGGAAATATTTTTAGCTTTAGAAAACATATCTTGATTAGAGGCGATTGGAGCTTAGAAAACATTGATATCTACATTAAAGTTGGCGTGATCGTTGATTACACCGCAATCGAAACGAACGGATACAAAGTTATAGTGATTACGAAAATATTTTCTACTAGCTGCGCCCCGTGGTTTCACCCGCGTAAATCGCGATCCCGTGGGAATATCGGGATAAAAAGTAGCATATATGTTAATCCAGGGTGTCAGCTACCTCCATATAAATTTTATCAAAATTGGTCCAGGCGTTTGAGCGTGAAGAAGTAAAGTAACAAACACACACACACTCACAAACTTTCGCCTTTATAATATTAGCTTGCAGTAATACAATTTATAGTTAGTATTTTTTTCCTATTTCTTCCCGTGGGTGTAATATATATAAAAGGCGACTAAGGAACTTACTAGACAATGGGCAGCAGCGTTCTCTATGCATTTTAACACCATACTGCGATCGCCAACCCGCCTGCCAAGAGTGGCGATTATGGCAACACCTTCTTTGGGGGAGGCCTATGTCCAGCAGTGGACGTCTTTCGGCTGAAGTTACTGATTACAATTTAAATAGCTGAACTACCTAACTAGCTATCTATTTACAGCAGGGTATGTATGTAACTTAGCATTTCATTTTTACCTTGTAATTGATAGCAAAGGAAAATGTTTTATTAGTATATTTTTATTAATAAGCGATAATTTAGATAATAGATTAAAGTATTGATACCTAAGTCTGCGTCTTCGTCTATTAACTAAATGTTTTATTATCATTTAACAACTTATGTACACACATTATATACAGACAAGAAGAAAGAAACAGAAAAATATGTACAAAGGTGTTTATATTATACATGGACGAAGATCGTTCGAGAGACAGAGGTTTGTTATTTATTAGATCCTCGTGCTCTCAACTAACGTAAACCAATTTATTATCAACAGTTTTAGACTAAGTTTGTTGCCGGCCCTTATTTCTGTAGAATCAAGTTTTACGAACAGAAAGAAATGTTGTCTATTCAAAGGCAAGTCATGAAGTCCTACATGTGGAGTGTATATAATTTATGTTGTGTGCCCAACTTTAATTCCTGTTTTGATGTAAGTACATTTTTTTTTTTGAGCAGAGAAATGTCAAAGAAGAAAGAAAGAAGAAAGAAACAAAATACGTTTATTTGCGGTAACCATGACGCAAAAAAGAACAAACACAAAAATAAGAAAAGGTGGGGGGAAACATGCGTCACATCCACGCAAAACGGCTATCACTTAGCATTATGCTGCGACCCTATACAAGACAAAGCCCCAGCGCTGGTTGTCAGTGGCAACCGGCGCCGACGTAATGACGTCGTCTGGTGCAGCAAACAAGCAACAAGATGTTGTTATGATGTACCTTACCTTTTTTGGCCACCTCAGGTCTGGGGAGGGTGTGAGGTGTTTGACGCCACGTGACGTCTGAAAGGAGCGCGCGTGGAACACTACGCGCCGCCACCTCGGGTCCTATATGATAGCGGGCGGCGGACGTCCCCGAATCCGCCGTCCCTGGACCCATATAGGGGGGGGCGGAAGAGGGTATTGTCTGCCCTCTGCCCACGTAGGTGTAGACAGCCACGCAGCCTCCTTCTGCGACACGACTATTTCACAGAAGCATACCACTGCGTCCCAGGACTCCTCGCTGCCGACCATTGATTTGACCACGGCCGTCAGCAACAGGTCGCAGCCTACTCCTGAGATGAGGGCACGGCGTGGCTCCTCCCAAATTATGACGTACCTTTTTTTATTTTTCGTTCATGGGGCTGCAAATCCTCATGGATGTCCTCCGCCCTGGGACGGGCGGAGGGGTCTGTCAGACTCTTACTTACTAAAAACCACCCCAGTGTTCCCTTCCCACACTTGCACTGGGGATCTTGGGATTTAGAGCGACTTCCGCGATCCCCGGCTAGTGCCAGCTGGTGCCGGCCCGCCTCTGCAGGCCACCTCAAGTCTGGGGGAGTGAGGTGTTTGACCTCCCCCGCGACGTCTGAAAGGGGCGCGCATGGAACACTACGCGCCGCTACCTCGGGTAAGTTAGTTATGAGGTACCTACACCAACTTACACGTAGGTAAGTTATCACTTCGTACAGTCATTGTGCAATTCAAAAGATATTTCCTACTAAACTATTCTTCACATTGTTTGCCTTCTAAACTGTTCTCTATCTAAATATAGAGAACGACCACTTGCGATTCTCGTTAACGAGTCTCGAGTCGAGTTTCCCGATCGTCGGAAAACTCACCTCATGTAAACGAGGCTTTAATTGAATCGAAGTTGTGAAACCTGCAGTAAAAGATGTCTAGGAACATAATAACAGCAATAAGATTTTTCATGTGGGTAATCAATAAAGATTCCTTACAAGTGCCTTTTTGTTTCAGTTACAGAAAATATCTGTAACGTATTTTTGTGTGAGTAACAGTCACAGTTACAGACAGATACGAGTAAATGGCAGTTGAAGACACTCGTTCTATTGGTGAGTATCGCGGGTAGCCTATCTGTCCTAGTAATGGGCCGACTTGTCATAAAAATCTGACAAACGTAATAAATATTCAGTTTGTTTGTATCGACCCTGTACTCAAAACTGAGCACAAACCATAAAATATTTATAATATTATTCGTATCTACTATACCCTCATTGATAATGATTATCGACCTTTTTGTATTCAAATGAATGAATTAAAAAACATTTTTCGAATACCATTAAGAAAAAGAGGAATCATAATATCATTACAATTCTCAGTTGCGCAATAAAAGCTCCCAGTGGTCGCCCACTTGTCGAAATTCGACCTAACTTGCAATCTATATAGTACTTACTAATTCCAAGAGTTCACTAAATCCATGCTATTAAAAAGTGCTTACTTATTTCATGCTCAAGCTGTCACTTCTGACACCTATCTATCATCAAGTCATGAGACCCTGGTACTATGTGTATTTGTCAAACGCATGGTAGTGTGTGTAATGTTATTTTTATTAATTTAGTTAATTTCTAATGCATATTTTATAAAAATATTAGCTTTATGCACTCCTCCTCAATTATTATAAACATTAAATGTGCCCATACTCCTGTGTCCGCGTAATTTTCGTAAAAAGGGGTACAAAGTTTTCGCTTCACGCATTAATATAATGAGGATGATTCCATAAACAAAAGCAATCAAAATAAAGTGTGGTTCTGTAAATGTCTTCTTGAAAATGTTACGAACAAAATGCTTCGTTTTCTGAACATTCTGAGAAATATTAACTAGCTACAAATGTGGTGGCGGTTCTGTATAGGAAAGGAGTACTTAATAAGATTACAAATGAGCTATGGGAAAGATTCAGTAGAGATTACCATGACAAGAAAGCTTAATAGGTACTACGAACAAAATTGTTGTGTTCAATCTATCTAAGTATTGAGTCTTCTTTAAGCAGAGACAGTTTGCCTCCCTAGATAAAGATCTTAAAAATAGTGCTCCTGTTATGCCGAGTTTTCAAAAACACCATTATGCAAGATTTCGAACCTATGAAATAGATAAAGTCCTAACACCTTAGAACCAGGCATTACCTAGGTCTTAGATAGTTTAACTAGTCAGCAACAAAAACAAGCCAAGACAATAGTAAATCCACGTCCGAGGACAGCTAGCCTGGCCTATCTCTAAACCAAAAACCAGCGTCCATCAATCAAGTCGGCTTATCAAAATCTCTTGAATAATGTATTTCCCAGGTTGCGCAATTGGCTAGCCGTCTACCACCATTAGTCTTCCGATAGTTTTCATTAGATAGTACGTGGCTTGAATTGGGTCTATGGGCTAAAATTACACGTGAAAGGTAGTTAGGTACACACACACCCTGTGAGAAGAAGTGCATTCGTAACTAACCATTGAAAGTAGACGTTGTTCTACATATGGGCCGTTTGCAATGTAAAATTATGTTCGTAATCTCGTCCTCGTCTCGTCCAGTTAGTACTATGGAGTTTGTACTTCGCACAACTCGCTGTATCACATTTTTTTAAAGATGAACACATTCATCAAAAAATAATTGGTAATCTGTGGTTCGTTGTTCATGTGCTCTGTGGATATCTGTCATGTTCATTGTACTTTTTTGTGCCGCGCGCTGTACACAGCTGTTTCAATACTCGTAAGTTTTATTCTTGTAATTAAAATGGTAAAAAACAAACGGAGAAACGGGATGAGGCTATGATCGAGCTAAGTGAACGTTTACAAGATCGGGAAAAGCGGTTGAACAAGAGGAGTCGTCATAACCACGCCGGTAAGTTTTTTCATGATACCTACCTACTTGTAAAAAATTCCTAGAAATCGAATGTTCAAATACGGTTTTTAGAGATTCCTTGTGAGGTATTTAACCTAATTCTTCTACAAATAGGACGTCCACGCGAGCGAGCTTTCACCTGAGGTTAGCCGTGGTACGTACTATCGGCCAAAGTTCCGCATGCTCACCTTAAAGGCGATAATCGCATAGCACGACTCACGACTCGATCGCACAATGCACGAGTTTTGACCAATAGGATGCACAAAGCGTATTTTAGTGGTGTTCGTATTAGTATAATCATGTATAGAATGTGTGACACTCACACTAGGAGCGTACTATGCTCACTTGTTTCTGCTAAGAGACGAGTTTTTAATCGGCACGGCCAGCGCGGCGCGGCGGCGGCGTGAGCTCTTTGTTATTGAATTGAATTGTTATTTTATTATTGACAAGAATTAATTTTAGTACTCATATCTTCTGTTTGTTTGGTTTAGAAAATGTATTATTGATATTGCAGTATTTACAAAAATAATTTGTAATAACTAATAAACTACAATTTATATGTATTAATCCACTTTAATATTTTCCTCTCTCTATCGGGTCTATAGATATAGGTTATTTATGAACACTTTCACTGCCTCTCCAATTTTCACCATATCCTATGTGATGCCGCATGCCGCAGCAACCGCACCATATTCCCTTCACAATAAGATGAGACATTGAAACGAACCGTTTTATTACAGTCCGTTCCACCGATTTTGACTTCTATTCCGTAGGCTTATGGATGGCATTAAAGGCAAAAAAGTGGTTACAATACCAACTGTTTACTGCAGCTGCCATTTGTCATGCCACCAACACAATAGCATTCAAAATCGATTGAACGGACATTTATGGTTTGTTTACCTTTTATCTCACGGCTCTCTGAATACGTTAGGTATAGGTGCGTTGACCGGCACTGCATGAAGGTATCAAATGTTTATATTGAAATTTTTTGTGTTTAATCGACTTTATTAAAAGTAAATAACTATCTAAATTTCTATGTGTTTGTTTATACTTGGGCAATTTGGGAATACTTGAAAATTACAGTAATATTTGAACCAATACTCTGCGCAGTTCATACAATGTTATCAGAGCTTTTTGTTTGTAGCTAACGCAAGGCCGCAAGCCGCACAACTCTTGCAACTGAAATAAAAATAAGTTCATTATCTAAGACCTAAGACCCATTGTTATTTAGTGGGAATGTCTGGAAATTCGGTTAAACAATAGAGGACGGCTTAATACAAGGGCCATACGTTTTTTTATTACCTTAGGATTATCTCAAATGTTTTGCAGTTGTTCCTTGTATTTGGTTTAATACTTTTAACAGTAGGTAATTGTAATATTACCTTTTATTCATTAAAATAATACAGGGTGAAATTGAATTCATGGGCATCCTTTTAAGGGGTCATTGTACTCATCATTATGAACAACTTCAACTATGAGACCATACCTGAAATCGCGAAAAAAAAATCAGCTGTTCCCTACATTTATGTTTGCATAACTCGACAAAATGTAGGGAACAGCAATTTTTTTTCTCGATTTCATATTTGTTCCCATAGTCAAAGTTGTTCATAATGACGAGTACAATGACCCCTTAAGAGGATACCCATGAATTAAATTTCAGCCTGTATAACGAACAAGGTATCGTTGCAATTAAAATGCCCAGGCATGCCGTGCAGGATGAGCACTTTAAGACTGGATTATAATCAAACCAACACTTTACTCTTTTATAATTCATGCTCTAGTCAAAGTTTGACAATTCATGATTTTAAGCGAAATCAACGCTACAGGCGCGTTACCGGCATTGCATGTCAAGTTTTTTTTTGACAAATCTAACAATGATTCAGTTCCTACGCCACTTTAAAATTCAGAAGCTTATCAAGTAATTAAACTAAACTATAATTTGTGCCTTGGCAGCAGTGAGAGTGAAAGGATTGAAATAAAATGTTGGGTACTAGTGAAATATATATTTTTAGTTTGTGTTCATTTAACATTATGCAGGATTAAAGATTTATTTAGGTTGATATTTAAATCTTAGCTGTATAATAAAAGATGTATAGTAAGTGCTTTTTGTATGAAACTATCGGCTGTAATCTCAGTGTGAAAAAATAAACAGTTAGTTAAAATCTACTTGAGAACAATTTTAAGGATTTGCTGTTGTAGAAAAAAAAACAATATAAGTAACTTAATTTATTTTTAATAGACTTTTTCAAAACATTAAAGATTCATCCAGAAATTAACATATTATAACAAAAAATTACACAGAAATTATCATCAAAATGCAAAATATTATAAGTGAAAAGATTCTTACTCATAATATCATTTATAAACTGTATTTATCTACACTTATATCGTAAAGTTCAAAATATGAATCAACACAACAATGACAAACAGACAACACAACAACAACAGGCAAAAAGCCTGTCAGTAAATAAGATTAGGAGAATATTGCTCGTGCAGTTCTAATGAAATTGAAAAGTTTTAAGATTAGTACAATTTAAGAATCTTAATAATTTTTATAATTTGCAATAATTACATTACACTACAAACTAGGTTTATCAAGCAAATGAGATCAATTATTTATGAGGTGGACGGATATGATGACACTACTGAATATGTAAAATAACAAACTAACGAGATCGGGGCTTACGACAACATTGATTGTAAATAAAACAACAAATCCACCAATAAAGGCAACATGACACTAAATTGACATCAATAATTTTACAAGAAGACTTCAAAATCGTTGGCAATATTTTAAACTATGATTACGGTCTACAGTCTACCCTGTGACATTAATCAACGAAGTAATATAATACAAATTGGAATAATAAAAATAAACCTAATAAAAATAGCTATACAGGGTTATTTGCAAGCCGCCGGAGTCGCGGGTTGTTCGAAAGAGATACCATGGCCCTGGCGCAGGCAACTGAAGGAACACGGGTGGGTTTTAGTCAGTAAAAGTTTGACACGACCTTCCGCTCCGCCCAGAGCGGGAGAAGTCATTTGATGATAAAACACTAATAAGCTCGCAGGACTATAATACTAACATCATAAATAACAACTTTTGTTGTATGACTTTTAATAATTCATAAAAAAATAATTTCATAATACAATTAAAAATATTTATTTTGATCGCTCTAAATTTGAACAACTCTACGCGGTACCAAAATATGTAAGTAGTTAAATAAACAAACAGTGCGTTGCGAATGCAGGGTCGCAGCGGTACTTACTACAAAATACAGATCTAAAAAGTGTTATTACAAATATTACAACAAAAACTTGAAAGTTTACTTTTGGTATTCTAAAAAGTCATAGATCAAAAGTGGTTGTACTAATATAGTCCTACCAGGTGTTAGAAAAATAAGCCTGTATAATGTAATTATACCTACAGTATGTTAATTAACGAAAGGCGTTCCCGTTAACCCGCAATAGTATAGCGTCCACATGCTACCAAAATATGACCATTCGAAAATTCACGAAAAAAAATCTGCTGTTCATTACATTTATGTTCGCATACCTAGCTTAACAAAATGTAGGGAGCAGCTGATTTTTTTTCGCGAATTTTTAAATGGTAATATTAATTGTAGCATGTTTGGACTATTGCGGGTTAACGGGAACGCCTTTCGTTAATTAACATAGTGCATGTTAAAAATTATATTAACTTAATATTTCGTCGCTGCTCCTCCCGCATCTATCACAGCATCGCAACGGCTACGCATGGACCTAGCCAGGACTTCGCACAAATTCGAACCTCTGAATGTGTCCCAAACTTGTTCGCAATGTGTGACAAGTGCTTCCTTCGTTCTTTCTGCTCTACTATCCCATCTCTGGACCATTAAACCCCACAAATTTTCAATGGGGTTTAAGTCTGGCGATCGGGAGGGCCATGGCACTGTTTTAATTTGTGGTTGCCCTCGCAACCACTCTTGAACAACCCGCGCACGGTGTATCGGGCAATTGTCCTGGAAAAAATAAAATTCTGGCACGTCCAGTTGTGGATACACCGTGCGCACTGTGGGTACCATGATGGTTTGTAGCACCTCTAAATACGTTTGGCCGTTTGCCCTCCCTGGTATAAAAGCGAGCTCGCCTGGTCCAGCAGCACTCATCCAGCCCCACATGTTCACTACAATTCTTCCCGATTCTGCATTTGGGTTCACATTTCGAGGTTCGTATCTTGTGTTATCTACACGCCATAAATTCCGACGACCTTGTTGGCTAGACCTAAAGCACTTTTCATCAGAAAATATGGCGTAAGAGAAATCGAAGTCCCTGTAGTCACGAGCGAATCGCACGCGAGCAGCTTTCTGCTCCTGCGTCAAAATATTTTTTTTTGCGGGACGTCTGTGATGGACTCCAGCTCGATGCAACTCGTTTCTAATAGTTTGCATCGAAACTTCGTGTTCTTGTGCGAAACTGCGAGTGGGTGTGAACGGGTTCTCTTCATACGTGGCTATCATATTATTTAACTCGTTTTCGTTTATAGCCCGGGGTCGAGGTGCACGAACGCGTTCTGTAATTTCTCCTTCTTCATATCTTCGCACCCAGCGGCGCACCGTTGTTCTCTAACGAAAAAAAAAAAAAAAAACAATCAGCATCGATTTTTTACATAATATAGGAACTAAGTATAATAATACGAGTACACTACAAAAGTCTTATTCAAAGGGCACAACTAGTACACTATAAATAAAAATTATAAGTATTGAAATACTTAAGGTGTGCATTTTGGTTGACTTCATGATAAATAAACTCTTAACTTTTCTATAACTGATTTAAGTAGTTATAACATTCATAACTATATTTTAAAATACAAGTTGTAAATGCAATAACTGAAAATCTCTTAAGGGGTCATTACTCATCATTATAAACAACTTTTACTATGAGAACCAAATCTGAAATCGCGATAAAAAAGCAGCTGGTCCATACATTTTGACGAGTTACGCGAACATAAATGTAGGGAACAGCTGTTTTTTTTTCGCGATTTCAGGTTTGGTCCCATAGTAAAAGTTGTTCATAATGATTAGTACAATGACCCCTTAAGAGGTTTTCAGATATTGCAATTTACACCTCGTATACCTATGAGTAAGAAAAATGGCATAGCGTAAATTCCAACATTGTATGAAACTGTCCCAAGCAAATTTGTGCTTTATCTCTACTATTTAAAAGTGTTTATCCCGTGCGGGCTGGCAACGTGGCATTTCTAAAGGTTTTTCGTGGTTAAATACCAACGATCTAGTGCTTGGCCGAAAAAATAGTAAGTACTTGCTATTTTATCGGCCAGCCAAGCACTAAATCGTTAGTATTTAAAACTATGTGTGCAATTTTTTTTAAGTTTTTTTGGTAAGTATTTACGAGCACTACTAACAAAAATTTACATTATTGTCAATTACTTTCCATCTGCAGTATTATGATAAAATAAATGTTAAAAATAATTATAAAAAACAATTATCTTGTGCTTGGGCGAAAAAAAATTGTAGTTTGAAATATAATGATCAAGCCTCTAGAAATGCGACGAATGCGCTCTGGTTTTTCTAATTAAAATGCGGCAACGACGCTGTGAGATAAGGCACCATTGTTTAGGTTGTTTTGGTTTAGGATTTATTATCGGGTCATAAAAGGCTCCAACAACGTCTTTGAAAGCAAAAATAAATAAAAAGAACAATCTTATTTGAATGCATTACTATAAGTAGGTAATATCTTATGAGACTTTTAAAAAGAATCCATCTGAAAGTTATAATAATTTTATTATTTTTATATATAAATCTGCCTAGCCTTTTCCCAACTATGTTGGGGTCGGCTTCCAGTCTAACCGGATGCAGCTGAATACCAATATTTTTCATGGAATTTGTTTTTAAATTGCAATATAAGGAAAAATGCAAACTATGAAATAATAATATTACTATCACTTTATTTATTTCTATATCTCTCCCTCTATCTGAATACAAAAACATAACTTACTTGCATGTTCAACTCCACTGCTATTTGGGATATATTTAACCCTTGTCTATGCAAAACAATAATTTGATTCCTTTCTTCCTGAATCAGGTTTCGGGTCGTCATGGTTGCACCACGTTAGTCACAGCCCACACACAATACACACACAGTCCAGGATACAAGCTAGGGTCAAGAAGAGGCTTTCGATCACAGTCCGGTATACAAGCAGAGGTCACAGTTAGGCAGGCAATCAGTCCGATAGAAATAAACAGGTCGTAAAATGAAATGGCGATAGGAATTTAAGGGAAGCGTCAACAATTAGCGAGAGCAAATTGGCACTGCCGCGCTCTAGCTAATGTTTGTTATTTTATGTTACTCGCTCATTACTCACACAAATGCATATTGTCTCTAATTGGGGGAAACTAGGAAGGGGTGTGGTTTGTCACTAGCTGCGCTCTCGCAGGAATATTTTCTTAAGTGAGCATGCTTAACTTGGGCCGATAGTACGTAACGCTAAAAGTAACTAATTTGAATTTACGAATGTACCTAAATATAACAGATTCACAAATTAGCTACCTACCTCCATATTTGATTCTGACTGCATCTATGAACTTTCATCTCGTGAAAGCTGGCCGATGGCCAGATGGCAGATAGATGGGTTGGCCGATGACAGTGTCTGTTAACAATTAAAAAGCAATTCGACTGCATCTTAAGAGCTTTCACGAGGGGTTAGCCGATGACATTGTTGCAAATTGAAAACATTTCGACTGTATCCTAAAAACTTCACGAGAGGTCAGCTATGGATTTAACAGTTTCGAGCCGAACACTACCCGTTTGTTGCTTAGATGACTACGAAAATCGCTCCAACCGAGCACGTTCAAGAAGTCGCTCGTCACACGAGCGAAGCCGACACAGCCGGACGCCTCGACGTCGCAGGTTACTATCTTCCTCACTGGATACTGAATACAGCAGCCATAGTGATGACCCTCAAACAAAAGGAAAGGGGGGAGCAGAATTGGAAGAGGCACCTCACCTCCCACGGGTTATCCCTGAGGTAGTACTGGTAGAAAACACAATACCAGCCCATATCGAGGGGCTCCTGGGTCAAGAAGGCGCCCCACCGGCCAATAACTCGATTGAGTTACATGAAAGTTTAACAAAACGTTGGACGGCCATACTTCAAATGGCCTTGAAGCTGAAACTAGGGCTAGCATATTATTGAGACATGATCCCCAAAGAACTGTAGCGTATTAGTTCCAACACTACTAAATGAAGAACTAGCAGCTGCAATGAACGAGAATGGTGTTAAAAGAGACAAGAGGATTACCGCTAACCAAATCATGTTGTCGGCAGCAATCACCACGATCGGCAAGGTACTAAACAGTATGATTGCCACGCATGAAAATGAACAGTAGGTACATCGGGAATCTAAGTGATGCAGCTCGTCTACTATGTGACTTGTATCATGACAATTCTACCACACGTAGATTTCTAATATTACCAGGACTAAACAAAGATTTAAAAGATTTAATGGAAAGTGCCCCCATATGTGAGTACCTCTTTGGGGACAAATTACTATCAAAGCAGTAAAAAAATCAGGGTTGGAGCTAAAAAACACACCCGCTCAACAAAAAGTTCCTAAAAGGAATAATTTAAACTACCGGTGCCCACAACGACCACAGGTGCCACGTCTGTGTGGGCAGAAACCGAGACCGAAGCAAACAGCTCATCAGACATATTATGCCAACAAAAGCTGCCGACACGAGGGAGACGCTCTCCACAGAAATTTCAACATTCACGCCGCCAGGATCGTCGCGGCCGCTAGATCAGGTACAAACCGGCAGACTTAAATATTTCTCAGACCAATGGTATAGTATCACTACTAACCCCACTATACGCAGATGGGTCAGAGGCTATTCCATACCTTTAACCAATGATCCTGTTCAAGCCATGGTGCCACAGAACAATTGGTTTACGGAAAAGGAAACTAACCTTATTTCTATAGTAATTAACAAATTGTTACAATCGGGTGCTATAGCAAAGGTGTTCAACTGTAGAAGGCCAGTTTTTGTCCAGTATATTCATACACCCTAAGTCAGATGGTTCCTGGAGACTCATAATGAATCTGAAAAAGTTTAACAAATTTGTCTCTTCTACTCATTTTAAATTAGAGGACTTAAGAACAGCAACAAAACTTATGACCCCGGGATGCTTCATGGCCACAATAAAATTGACCTGATTAATGGATATTATTTGATATCAAGAAAAGAATCTGATAGGAAATATTTGCGTTTCCTATTCCAAGACAAATTGTATGAATTTGCCTTCCCTTTGGTCTTAGTACAGCACCAAATGTCTTTACTAAAGTCATGAAACCTATAAAAAAAGACAGTAAAGACATTTGGTGTCATTAGGTTTGTTGTCTGTCATTTACCTCGATGAGATTCGATCAGATTTCGAATGGTGGTTTAATTGATTGTTTAATGTAAATATAAAAATACATTGTTTAATTTTATAATGATATAAATGGATGTGTGATAAACACATCCATTTATATCATTATAAAATTAAACAATTTAATTTTTGTCTGGAAATATTTTCAGACGCTTCAGGAACGGGTTGGGGTTTATTCTGTAACGGTGTTACAACTCATGGTCACTGGACAGTTGAAGATAAATGTTTTCACATAAATTACCTAGAATACTAGCAGCATTTAAAGGGTTAAAAACATATGCATCTGAACTAAGATATTGTGAAATTCTTCTTAGAATAGACAACACCACTGCTATAGCCTATGTTAATAGAATGGGGGGTACCCGCTTTCAACATTGAAATAGTCTAGCACGAGAGTTATGGCAATGGTGTGAGCAAAGGCAACTATGGGTGTATGCATCCTACATTAGCTCGAATGACAATGCTGTGGCAGATAGAGAATCAAGGCGTTCTCATTCTGAAATTGAATGGGCTCTTTGTGACATGGCATAAGAAACAATTATAACTTCATTGGGTGAACCCCAGATTGATGTTTGCAACCAGTTATAACAACAAGTGTATGAATTATGTATCTTGGCTACCGACCCCAATGCACACTCCATAGATGCTTGTACCATTAAATGGAATGGAATATTTTTCTATGTGTTTCCACCATTTAACCTTATTTGTAAGTTGCTACAGAAAATAAAGACTGAGAAGGCAACAGACATTGTTGTAGTTCCATGGTGGCCTGCACAACCATGATATCCAATGTTCAGCTCCATGGTTATATCAGAGAGAATTGTATTCAAACCCGTAATAACTTACTACTGTCTCCTTCCAGGGATCCACATCCTTTACACAAGAGGCTGAAACTGATTGCCGCCACATTATCAGGTGCGCATTCCTAAGAAAAGGAATACCTCCTTCCTCAATGGACATAATGTTAGCATCCCTGTCTGACAAAACTAGAAAACAGTACGAATCATCACTGAATCAGTGGATAATCCTTGCAGGAATCAAGATGTGCATCCCTTGTCAGACTCATTACCCATGGTAATTTCGTTCTTAACATCTAAGTTTGAGCAAGGACTATCATATAGCTCACTGAACACCATCAAATTTATTTCCTAACCAAGTCCTTAGTTTGGAATTACTTACTAAAAAAATAGTAACCTTGCTAGCCCTTGTAACTGCGCATAGGCTCCAAACTTTATCGCTTATTAATATAGATAATATTACTATTAATGAAGATAATATTGATATTGAAATCCCAGAAATGATTAAAACATCTGGACCAAACAAACTTCAACCTAATTTAATATTACCATTTTTCAAAGATAATATGAGCATCTGTCCAGCCACAACTTTACTTTGTTATTTAAATAGTACCAAAATTATAAGACAGGATTGTAATACCTTGATCATTACACTTAGAAAACCTTACCATGCTGCCTCCACTGTGTCTATAAGTAGGTGGATAAAGCAAGTTTTGAATGATAATGGCTTAGACACTGCTAAGCTCACAGCTAAGACATGCCTCCACTTCAAAGGCCTTTGAAGGAGGCATAAATATTGAGTTAATAAGGAAAGCTGCAAATTGGACACAAAGATCTTCTACATTCGCTCGTTTCTATAACAGACCAATTGTCAGTGATCCAAACGCTTTTGCTGAAGCGGTATGTTCAACAGATATTTCTTTGTAAGATACTTTATTAACTTAAGTGCTATGGTTAAGGGCCTACATTAATACTTGGACAATTAGTCACCACAAAGGCTGTAATAATTAATAAATAACAATGAGAATGATTAGTACTATATAATGATGTGAGGACTAAGTTACCTACTTTATGTTTATCAAATAAACATGTTGATTATTAACACAACTTTCTTCTTTAAACCTCTACATAGTACTAACTGAGGACGAGATTACGAACATAATTAAATAGATCGGATTAACTTACCCATGTGACATCCGGTCCTCAATTATGTGAAGTAATCTCGTCCTCAGAGTATCCCAACCCTTCCCAGATTGTCATCTCTACCCCGTTCGGAAGTTGTGTATAATTGAGGATCAGATGTCACTGGGTAAGTTAATTCCATCTATTTATAATTAAGGTGCTTTTAGCTCCGAGTGAATACTTATTTCTTAGTGCCCCCGCAGTCTCTTAATGAAACTTAGTCCAAGATGCTTTTAGCTCCGAGTGAATACTTATTTCTCAGTGCCCCCGCAGTATACTCGCGCCCGATTTATCAACCTACACAGTTGGTTTCGTAAGGGTTAAGAAAATGTCTGGTATTGCCCGTATAAACTTGATTTTGTTTCCTTATCCTTACGTAAAAATAACAAACATAGTGCCTTACGAGTACAGTCAAGTTTGCCTCATCTTAGCCGGAGAAATACGTGGTGGCAATGTCAATATTTTTATAGACCCTCATTTTTGTTGGTTGGACGGTCTTCTGAATATGACTTCGATAAGGTGTTGTTATTGACTGGAACGGTCACACTCGACACGAAATTGGCTTTGTTTTATTTCACTGGTAATATCGTCTACAAAAATGTCGAAAACGAAGGCTACATTTAGTATTCTTTTTTTCTTTTAACGTTCGTAACATTGCTTATTGTTTCGCTGACATGCTAAAATGTTGTATTAAATAGAACAGAAATAGAGATGATAGTATATTTTATTTTATATCCAATAAAGCAATGAAATTCTCTAGAAGTCGTCAGTTTTTAAGACAGGAGCCGCTTTTTACTAAAGGTCACTGAGTAATTGAGTTAATTCAAATTGAATTCAGCCAAAAATATATTCAGAATTTGAATATGATTGGCGTAAATAGGAAAGAATTGCTTAAGAAGACGATCAAGACGATGATGATAAAATTAAGCGTTCGACTGTTGGGAGTAATAGAGCTCTTTATGAAGAAGCTTGGTCTATAAAGTACTGGCACCATACCTTTGTTATCGCCAAGCGTCGTTGATGTTTCAGTTTGAAGGGTGAATGATTAGAGGCACATGTTACGAGACCTTTCAGCTTTCTCACCGGGATGGCAATGAATCTGTGATACCTCTGGTATTGAAGATGTACTCAAACGGCGGTCTCCACTCACCAACAGCCTGAGGCCTGTCTGTTTGTTTGCCAGCCAATATAAGAAGAAATTTATATGATGTACCGTTAGGCGTTAAAGTAGCATTTCACAGCGAATTGTCAATAAGACGAAGAAGAGAGAGCGAATAGATCTCATATCAAAGCTTTTTACAATCAACCAATTAGTCTTGTCTACAAGGCTTACATCTTCTATAAACTTAGATATAAGTACTTTGATGTTCGACGGAAATTATTATAAGTAGCGGCTCTTCTAGTTTTATCAGATTCGCCCCAGATTCACAAAGTAGATTCGAGTGACTTCAATCCGATTCTCTTAATTTTTTTATTAACCCTCATTTGTCGATGGTACCTATAAAAAAATATCGAATTCTTTTTCGAGCAGGCATACTATCAAAAAGGAAGTAAGGGTTTTCTTGAACCTTCACATTTGGGTTTCAACTACTATTACGTCGAAGAAACATACAAAGTGAGTTTTAGTGATTTAGGTTTCGATTTCTCGACTCTCATTTAATACTCTCAATCCTAGGATTATTTTGTTGACACTCAACAATAAACTGAAAAGGGGAAATATTGTAGTTTGTTTGAATACATACACGCTGCAACGTACAATACATGAAAATTGGAATACTAGTTTTAATAACATAACATAATCTTTATTTTTGCCAAAAGAATAACAACCAAACAACAAATTTTACACAAGAACTTATTTTTAAAAGAACCTAAAAGATTAGATATTCAATTTCCGTTCCTTAATGTTAGATAACGCCACAACGACAGAGAAAAGTTTTAAGCGAAGGAAATACATATAGTTTACTTAGTTTATAGAGGTATGAGGAACAGGGTGTAAAGTTCACTCATCCTCCATAGAAAAGGGAGGATCCTCCAACCAGACGGGTGTTGTGTCTGGTGGGCAACTGCCCGACGGTTGAAGTCGGGATGCTGTATATATGCTAGTTGCGCGGTTAACTCTGCTTGCATGATGCAGGATTTTGCGTGACGTCAGTGTGACGCGTAGTTCGCATGTGGCAATGTCGATGCCACTCTAAGTTAAATTACTTTTATTTGGATAGTGAACTACCAATTCCGATTCCGGTAGTTGGGAAAAAGCTAGGCAGATGATAATGAGAGATGTAGTCATTTTCTAAAATTGCTAAGCAGTAACAAAGTCATTTCTAGTATCCAAAAGGATTTGGATACTAGAAATGACTTTGTTACTGCTACCTAAAACAAAAGTATTTTCATCACAACACAACACAACGTCATCTTAAGGCTTGTATTCACACCAATATCCTTGAGCATTTGGGCGGAGCTAACGACCCATCTCCCCGCCACTCCGCTACCCGCTTCGGACCCATTTTTAATTTATTAAAATAAAAATAATACATATTTTGAAAAAGTAACAAAACCAAATCATTTTCCTTTGTATTGTAAAGCAGTAGATATTTTTATTTATAATCTTTTGATAAAAAATGAAGGAGTAAAATGGTTTCATCTCAACGATTTTGAAGTGATTTAGTGGTTTTTTTACTTATTATGTGATACCGATAGAATAATTATGGCTAAACCAAATTATGTATCATATTATGTAGATTATTAACTATTATTTTCAGATGTAATTTCTCTGTAAACAGAGAAATTACATCGCTTCATCTGCATGCTTTTTTCAAGCTATTTTCGAGAGAGCAGCTTTAATATTCAAACATCCAAACTTCCACATTTACATAAAAATAATACAAACGAACAGAATGACCAGGTAGGTAAGATGACAAACTATTAATAACTGTCTCAGTGAGCCTATTGGACTTAAAACCAACAGTTTCAGAGTTTCTAAATTGATTTGATTGATTACAAAACAACTAATTTACATGAATATTCTATCATGGAGCAAGTTTAACCTCATGAGGGAACTCAATTGTGTGTAGGCTTACGAGATCCTTTGCGATGTACATAACTTGTAGTTTTATATTAAATATATAATAGGCCATATTAAAGGCCAGTATTTCCTAGGCACACACACACGACACATACACACACACACACACATTTAAGAAATACTAAGTTAAGTCAGTGCGACGACCAGAGTCAAGACAATCTTTTAGACAGACCGAAAAAAAGGGCGCCGAGAAAACTTAAAAATAAAACTGTTTTGACGAGACAAACTATTCTATCAATAATAAACAAAAGTGTTTTAACTCTGAAGTCTATATAAAGCACCAAGCTATGTTTCCAATAATAGCAACAAGATGAGTCATTAAAATATTTATTCAATTGTTCTCCAATTTCCGACGCTTTTATCGTTGACAGACATTGTTAATTCTATTATATTTTTCGGTAATTAGTTTCCATGATTGCTTTTTCGTATTGGCTCCGAACCCACCGAAGGTTTTTATTTTTGCGGAACAACACACAACACACCCATAAATATTAACAGCTCAGTGTGGATTTGATTGAAAAACGAAAAAAGGAAGAAATGGGCACAGCAAAATACAGAACAATAGATAGGTAAGTTAGAAGCAGTATTAGGAAAGATCTGAGAAGTAAAATTAGTAAAAACAGCTCTAGAATACTCATCTTTCAGGGTTTTGAAACAGGGAGTGACAAAGGAAAAACTTGGATCAATAGCCTAAAAGACAATGACGGAATGAAACACCATAATATAGATAAAATGATAGAAATTGCGACCAAATTCTATAAATCATTAAATTCAGACCACTCACCACCCCGATCAGCACGGAATACAGTCTCCCAGATTCTATTCCCTCAATAAGTGTTACTCAAAAGTGTTACTACTCAACGACTGAGTTTTTAAATGAAAGATTTGATTCTAAATTTAAATTAGATGACTACTGACATTTGTGCGAATTGAATAGAATTTTATTATTTATTTGACATTGTATATCTTTTTTATTATTTTTATTATTGTATTTCATTCTTGACATTATGATTACTAATAACTCCTGAGCGTGCATGTAACGGTAATTATGTTTTCCCTTTTTCTTGACATTTGTTTATTTGTTAATGTTTAATTTTGACATTGTCTTCTAATCCTTATCATTTAAATTATTTTCAATATTTGTACGTTGGAAACAGCAGAATATTATGGACATCATATTATAATTTGTAACACCTTGTAAAACAATATTCTGACAAATAAATTATTATTATTATTATTCTTTTTATACGTTTACGTATCTCGGCGTTGCGCCGGAGTTAAGGGGTAGTACGGGCCGAAGCCAAGTGCTACCCCTGGAAATTGGTTATATTAATATGAGATGATGGTGTGTTCGGGTTTTGTGATGGTGATTGTGTCTGTTCATGAGACTGTGTTCGTGCGTTGGTTGCTGCACGCGTGTGTGAGGAGACGATTGATGTTTCGTTGTCATTTTGCAGAAATTTTCTGACAATCCTGCAGGTATTCAAGATTGCAGCTTTCTGAAGAGTCTGATATGTGTAGGGTGGTAAATCGAGTGTTTTCAAAGATTGATGAAGCTGTTTAGGTATTACACCATTTGTTGACAACACTATAGGAACTATGGTGACATTGCTAAGCCGCCACATTCGGCTAATTTCTATTTTGAGGTCTATATATTTTGAGAGCTTTTCTGCTATAGTATTCTGTAGATTGTGTGTATTAGGTAGTGTTGCCCAAATGCAAGAACAAGACGAGACTTAGCCAGTCTTGGTCTTGGTCTTGCGCCAATACACCTGGTCTTGGTCTTGGTCTTGGTCTTGCGCTCCCAGTCTTGGTCTTGGTCTTGGTCTTGCAGCAAGAGTCTTGCAAGTCTTGCAATTACCTATTAGTCTATTACTATTTATTAAAGTTTACTTTAAATCTTAGAAAAACGTATTAGAATTGGAACATTGTGAGCTTGAATTAACATAGCCATAGTAAAGATCAAGCAGATTAATAAATAACTGAAGATTTGATAAGAAATTCGAAAAATCAACTGACCTATATGTCGTTTTCCATGGAAGTAACTGTTTCTTAATAAACATTTATGATTTATAAGCTTACATTTGCTAAAACATGTAAAAAAACAAATTAATTACAATAACTTGACTGTATTTTAAAGAACAATACTTATCTGTCTAGAAAGAGATTGAACCCTCAACTTATAAGAAATTTAATAAAAGAGTTTTACGATTTATCATTTATTTGAATAAAAAATAAAATACAACACAAATCAACAGCTTTATCATTAGGTTATGATACTTTATATCAATTTTTTTGACCAAGAATTAATACAAAGTAACCATCTGGCTGACTCATCACTTAACCTATTTCTATGTTTTCTAATTACTAATGATGCTTTAGAAAATAACCTCTCAGCAGGTACTGAAGTTGCAGGTATTGAGAGAAAATCACGGGCCATTTTCGATAAAATCGGATACTCTGTCTCATGCGTCCTCCACCAATCTAAAATGTCTTCCGAGCTGGCAGTTCTTGGTTTTCTCAGGTACTCCTCCAACTCGTCTATCACTAAGCCTTGAAGACAAGATCCAGATGACGTCGAGGGACATTCATAGAGTTTATCAAAGTCTATTACGTCTTCATCTTCATCACATACTTTATTTTCTTTTTCTGGTAATTCCAGAGATTTGTTCAGTGAGTGTAGACTTTTATATTCTTCATAAAGTTCATTGAACTTGCGCAGACTTTCTGTTTTAAGTTGCTTCCCCCACATTGTCAGGTCAAAAGTCTGAGCCTTATGCCTTGGGTCTAAAATTAAAGAAGTACAATAAATCCAGTTGCTCTTCTTGTAATGTTTAAGCATTTTGTCTCGAGCTGCTTGGAAAGCTAGAATGAGCCTTTCATCCACTTCAGATCGATTAGGTTTCTCATCTAACTGTTTTACCATGGATTCAATTTTATCTAGCAAGAGATTGAATGATACAATGACTAGCGGTAATGTAACATATTTGTCTCCACCAAGTTTTGTACTTAAAAGTTTAAAGTTTATTAGAAATTTATGTAATTTTTCGAGTACCTGCCATTCATTAGCTGTGATTTGAAAATCATTTAATTCGGTGACAGAACTGCACAATATGTCAATGCCCGCTCTCACTTTTAAACCAAATCCAATCATATCATGTGTGGAATTCCATCTCGTTGGACAGTCAAGAATGGCATTTAGATTTGATGGCACGCCAGCTGCTTCACAAGCAGACTGAAACTTCTTCTTCACTATCTCACTTCTTTTTATTTTACTGGAAATACTGCGTAACTTTGTTACAGATGTACGCGAGTCAGCAATATTTGGTGCAGATTCTTCATCTTCCTCATCCTCAGTTTCGTCTGCATAGTCTTCGTACTGCTGATCTTGCGCGTTAGTGTCAGACTCACAGTGTAATGCTAAGGTCTTTAATAAATCTTGTACACCAAGGTTTAAAATGTGAGCAAAGCACCGGAAATGTTGATTGTCTGAATCAAAGTGTGGCGGCAGCTGTTTGCCCAGTTCATACATAAATTTGGTATTTGCAGTTGCGTTGTCGACCGTGATACCTTGTATTTTATCAATTATGCCATATTCCAATAAACATTCATGGAAAATCGTTGCAATATCTTCCCCAGTATGTCGACCGCGTGATGGTATAAAATCAAGAACTACAGATTGATACTTCCATTCGTTGTCTATATAATGAATAGTAACCCCGTAGTAACTCCTACCAGCAATTGACGTCCACCCATCAATGGTAAAAGACATTTTAGATGATAATTGTTGAAGTCGTTCCTTGAGATTCAATTGGAGCTCTTCAAATCGCTCTTTGACTTTCCTTCTAAGTGTAGACCTTTTAGGAAACACCATATTAGGGCAAATACGTCGAAAATATACTTGTGTAGCTTCGTCATCGAAAAATGAGAAGGGAAGATATTTTTTCACCACCCAATCAACTGTAGCTGTCGTGATGTTGTCACTGCTGTTTTCCGACTGAAACAAAACAATAAATCTTGTGTTATTATTCAAAACATACTAGGTTTGAGCGTATAAGAGGAGGAGGTTTGTTGTTGTTAAATCGAGAAAATCGTTAAATTGATATTTGTTATATTAAGGTTGCACTGTACTGTAATTTACCAAAATAAAGTACTTAGTTGTTACTGGCCGATTAAATGAAAATATGGGTGTTTATAAAAAATATTTAAGACGATAATTACATACTTAATATGTCGCACCCCTAGATGAAAACACCACTAACTCAAAAATACTTACGTAAGTTAATGGCGTTTTTGAAAGTATCGCATGAATAGCTACGCGGAGTTAAAATTCTTTTAACTGTTAAAAAAATATTCTTACCTGTCCACTTCTTCCAGCGGTTACTAAAAAGCTTGTGATATCTCCACTTAATTTTGGTTTAACAGGAAGAAATATTTCTGATTCCTTTTTGTGGAAAGATATTAGATGTTTCCTTAAGCCTGAAGTGTTTCTGTTTTTCATTTTTATTTCAATCTTTTTATGTTGGCACAATTTACAGAAGGCAGTTTGGGATGCATGAATTATTTCGAAAAACTCCTCAAATTTGCTTTTGGGTCTTTTAGATCTGTGACTCAAACTCTCGTTACTCGGACTAGAATAATTTGAATCTTCGTCACTCATATTAAATTGTACACGTGATACGTTTTTAGAAAACAACGAGAATTAGTAAAAACAATTATTAAGTTAGACTCGAAGCACAGCTCAATTGGAAATGACTGGAATTAAAATAATTCCTTTATTTATAGTACGTTTCCTTGCTTTCTACCGCGCCGCCTCGCCACGTGCCGGCTCTATGAAAAGGATGCCGCCGCAAATCAAACAATGCCGCGTGCGGCGTACAAACACACACTAAATATTACCTACTTGTAAAGACGCGACGCGTGAATAAAATAGAATTAGTGCCAATCACTATTCTTTACATATAAGTGAATGTTTTGGCGTACATCTATACTAATATTATAAAGCTGAAGAGTTCGTTTGTATGTTTGATGACAGAAGTTTTAAAATAAATAAATAAGTCCTGAACGTCACTATACCTCCAAAGTTACTATTCCTCGTGGACGAAGTCGCGGGCACAGCTAGTAAATACTTACTCTCATCATCTCTCTCAGAGATATTCGGGCTGGTAAGTAATACAAAACTCTTATCGCAGGCTTTTTATTTTATTAGTAGGTAAGTACCTACGCTTTTTATATTATTTTATTAGTTTTGTAGATTTTTTTTACACGTTTCAAGTATATTTAAAAGTGGCTACAATATTTATTAAACGGGTGATATTTGAACACTTTTTTGCTATTTTTTCTTGTAAAAACTTAAGAAATATAATGACTAAATGTACAATAATAGTACCTAAGTAATTAGTTTAAAACCATATAAGTAATCAATATTATAATATATACTTACTAGAATGAATTAATATGACATCTACTACCTATCCTTACCATTTTATCCTAATCATAATACTACTTGCGTGATCAGTATAATGTATTCATTTTCATTCTAAGCACTCTGAAACTTATTTATTCTTTGGAACACCTGTAGGTACTCTTAAAAAAATTCGAAATTATTTTGCATGAGTATACCTACGCCCTATGGCGGCAATCAAATAGTGTCACAAATGTTATGATTTCGGCGTGGCGGCAACGATTGTTTTAGATTTCAAAAGAAGCCGCCGGCGCGTGTATCATAACCATGTACTTCCGAAAAGCGGCAAATTTCTTTGAGAAGTAAGTACAAAACCTTTGATGCCGCATTATCAAAGTGCCGATGGTTAAAACATAACTATGCATGCACTCAGTTTGATTTTAATAGATATTTTTTTATTCGCTATGTTTATGGTATTAGTCGTAATGCGCGTAGGTCCAGTTTTTCATATTCTTTGATACAGTTTTTTGCGTGTCATAGAATTCCTAAGCGTACCTACCTATACACCGAACTGTTACACCTAACTACTCAGTGAAATAGCGCTAAGTCCTAGCTGCAAGACGCAAGAGTCTTGCAGGCTATGTCTTGTTCTTGCTCAAGTCTTGCACGGTCAGTCTTGGTCTTGGTCTTGCAAAAAATACGCGGTCTTGTTCTTGGTCTTGGTCTTGCAAAAACGCAAGAACAAGACCAAGACTGCAAGACCAAGACTGAATTTGGGCAACACTAGTATTAGGAACAGCTATGTCTATGATTGGTGAATTTTTTTTTAATTTTGTCTAATAACGTGATGTCTGGTCTATTGTAGTGTGTTGTTTTGTTGGTGAGAATAGCTCGGTCAAAGTACAGCTTGTGGGTGGAGCTTTCGAGAACAGTTTCAGGTTGATATTTATAATAAGGTACTGGTGGTGTGTGAATTAATTTATATTTTATTGCAAATTTTTGGTGGATTATATTCGCTACCTGGTCATGTCTGTGTTTGTAATCAGTCTGGACTATTGCTTTACACGCCCCCGTGATGTGTTGAATGGTTTCGGAGGAACTATTGCATCGCCTACATCTGTCTGTGGTTTGAGGAACTCGCATTATGTGTTTTTGGTAATTGCGAGTTTCTATTACCTGGTCTTGAATCGCTATCATGAACCCTTCTGTCTCAGGGAACAGTTCTCCACGCCTTAACCATTCGTTCGACGCTAACTTGTCGACGTTAGGTTGATTAAGATCATGTCGATGTCTCCCATGCAGTGACTTTTTGGTCCATTCTGCGATTTTAGTCTGTCGGTCAGTCTGCTGTTCGTTACTCTGGGTTGTCTTCTCAAACATGTTCAACGGAGTAAGTTTTTTATCATTAAACGCTATTGCTCTATGTAGAGTTGAAATAGGGCTTTTAGTGTAAAAGTATGTTCTTAAAATAGTTATTTGTTTGTTATGTAGGTTAGTGATATCTATTATTCCTCTGCCACCTTCGTTCCTTGGCAGCGTGAGCCTCTGTACACATGGCCTGGGATGGTGTCTTCTGTGTTTAGTCAGAGTGGTATTTATCACCCGTTGCAAATGTTTGAGTTCGGTCTTGTTCCAATTTATGATACCAAAAGAATAGGTAAGAATAGGGATGGCATAAGTGTTTATGGCTTTTATAGTATTTCGAGCGTTTATTTGTGTATGACATATTGTTTTTAACCTATGTTTAAATTGCTTAGTGAGTGTAGCTTTAATTTCCTTATGAAGAATCTGTTTAGCCTGTATATAACCTAAATATTTGTAAGTCCCGTTCTCGTCTAATGACTCTATGGTGTCACCTGTCTGCATGTGGTATGAATGTGAATAAGTTTGGCCCGCTCTGATTGAATTTTCAATCCCAAACTCCATAGCGATATCATTTGAAAATTGTTCAGTAGCATTAGCTAGTTCATATAAATCGTCTGGTGATGATGCATACAATTTGATATCATCCATATAGAGCAGGTGGTTTATTTTACAAGTTTGCTGGTCAGTCAGTATGTCAGTCGTTGTATCAATATACTGTAGTTGATACCCGGGTTTTAAAGCATTAAGTTTATTTGAAAGCGGATTTAATGCGAGACAGAACCACAGTGGGCTGAGTGAGTCTCCTTGGAATATTCCTCGCTGGATCTTAATGTGTTCTGTCTCAACTATTCCTATGGATGTGTTCAGGTGTAATCGCGTCTGCCATTTGTCTAATTAGATTTCCTAAAAAGTTGATGAGTTGTGGATGTATCTTGTATAAACTCAAAACTTTAAGTAACCACGAGTGAGGTACAGAATCGTATGCTTTCCTATAATCAATATACATAGAGCATAAATCTTTCTTAGTACGGTGGACATGTTTAAGTATTACCGCATCTATTGTTAACTGTTCTGTACAACCTTGACTGAACTTCCTACACCCTTTCTGTTCTTCTGTTAATATCCGTTGTGTATCAAGGTGTTTGTATATGATGTGAGTAATGCACGATGTCAATATCTTATATATGGTTTGCAGACAGGTAATTGGCCTATATTTTGCTGGATTACCTGTGTCATTAGGGTATTTCGGAAGCATGTAAGTTTTACCTTCTGTAATGTATGACGGAATAATGTTTGGGTCTTTTATAAAATCGTTAATACAGTTATAGAGGTGTGGGTGTATGTATGTAAATTTTTTGTACCAATAGTTGTGTATGTGATCAGAGCCTGGTGATTTCCAATTGTGTATCCTTTGAAGGACATCGTGGAAAGTTTCTACCTCTACCTGATCAAAATCCATTGCTTCAACGTTGGTCTGATAGGCTTCCTCTTCTTTGATCCATTCTGCTTCAGTATTATGAGAGACAGGATTTTCCCAAATTCCAGCCCAGAATTGCTGCAACTCGTCTGTGGCCGGCCACATTGTATGTGTGTTATTGCTCGGTGTGGTGTGGTTTGTTGTTGATGCGTTTAGTTTTCGGTAAAATAATTTTTCGTTATTCCTAAATTGGTTATTTTGTGTTTTACGGAGAGTGCATTTAGTGTATCTATCTAGTCTGCTTTTAACAACTGTTTTTGTTAGGTTCTTCATGTGATGTATGCGTTTTGTAGTCTCTTAAAATTGTGTTTATCTATATGTGTGTGTTTATTTATCTGTATGTGTTAATCTTCCAATTTTAGCTCTGATAACTTCTATTTTGTGGTCTAACCTTTTTTGCCATTTAGGCTTGCGATCTTGTGGTAGTCTACTTCTATATTCAGGAGGTGACAGTGAAATTTTACTGTCGTTGGCCTTGGCAGCTGTCGCCGCAGCGCAGTATATTATGGTCTGAAGATGATTTAATTCAGTATCTCTGGTAACTTGTTCTGGCAAAATTACTTTGTTAATATAACTAACTATATTCGCTAACGTTTTTCATGATTTTTGTACGGGTATGTAACTCCTCTCTGTAGGATAGGTGCCTCTGTAGTACTGTAGTGTTTCTGAGAATATTTCATCTATTTCAAGATTTCGTTCTTGGCTTGTTTGTGAATTAAAGTGTACGGGGTGTTCTGAATCAATGTCATTGAGGTTATCAGCTTCCGTTTCTACTCCTATTTGTTGCGTTTGTGATATCTCTATATTTTCTATATCTATATTTAGTGTGTTTTTGAGAGGTTGTGAGTGAACATTTTCTGTAGTTGATCTTATACTATCAGATTGCCAATGAAAAGAGGCCGTCTCCAATAATTCATTCTCTACTATAGATTTTAGTACATGGAGCCGTGTTTCTGAAATCATACTATTATTAACTATTACTCTTTTTTGATCCGATATGCGCTGTTCTGATAAATGTGACAAATGAGGGTAACATTCTATAAATTTTTCTTTTAAAATTTTCCGCCATATTGTCATATCTGTTTCCATCTTTGTTGCCCTAAAATAACATTTCATAAGTGTTTCATTGAGTTCGTTGGACCATTTCATCCTACGTTTAGGTTCTGATTGTGAGTACGGTTGTGTGTTCGTTTGAAATGTAAGAAGTTCCTGTGGTGTGTGGGGCTGTAGTTGTAAGTCATTATTGGGTGTTTGTAAACTATTTCTTACTTCTAGCCTAATTGAATCAAGTGTAGTAGAAGGTAACAACTTTTTGGACACTATTGCTCTCCTTTGATCTCCAATTCTTTGCTTAGAGACTTTCATGTTTGGGAATTTTTCTATGAATTGTTGATGTAATGATGTTAAGTATGCATTTATGTCAGATTCTAAGTTTGTAATGATTAGGTAGGTACGCCAAATGAATTCGTTCATTTCTTTACTCCATTTTTTTCGCGTATTTTTTAAGACAGCAGTGGGTGAAGGTTTATTGGCTAAATTAGCGTCCGACACAACACCTACTGACGTTGGTGATGATGCTGATGATGAACGTGATAGGTATGAAGGTGGTGATGATGCGACTGATGAAAATATGGACCTCGGAGAGGCTGATGATGAAATTGTTGATGTTTCATCATCCACAGAAGGCATATTTGCCTGAATACTTTTTTTTGTTTTCGATCTTGTTATCATAATTAGTCCCACGAGCAGCTAGGGACTAACAAAGTCGACCACAGCAGAGCCCTGCGTTCACTGTGGTAAGGGTAAGTAAAACTGGAGGTCCCCTATTATCCAGAGTTGGTACACTAGCGACTAGCGCATTCCCCTAGCCATGCAGCCCTCGGCGTGTACGACCTTGGCTTGGATTGAATCTCTCTTGGTCTGGCCCCTCACTATAGATCTATCTCGGCAGAGTAAACTCTACCGGCACAGACCTAGGGTTCATTGGAGCGCACAAGCCCCACCACGACGTCAACGTAGAAATACGGCGGTGGGGTTATTATTATTATTATTATATTAAGCGGTTATGAAGTGCACAGAGCACTTATAACTATGCACTACAACTGAAGTCGTGGAGACGATGGATCACTACTGAAGCATTCAAAATTGGCTCTAACAGATTATTGCCTCACGTTAACCCATTTAACACACGATATTAACATCAGGAAGTGTACCTAACTTAATGTGTCATTCAAACATAGTTCTTATGCACAAAAAGGCGACCAAAGCAACATCGGCAATTACCGCCCAATAAGTCTAACATCCCATATTTATAAGACTTTTATAAAGTGATACACAATCGTACAACTGTTAACTGGATAAACATCAGCCACCAGAATAAGCCAGATTTCACCCAAGTTTTTCAACAACCGATTACCTTCAAACACTAAACCCCCCGGTCTACTCCGTCGGGAATTGCAAGCCGATTTCCGGCCACCGTAGGCGCGAGCCTGTGGACGGTGAGCGATGGGTAGCTCGCCGTCCGATAAGGACCAGGCCCGGGTCGACGGCGCGTTGTGTTCCACGCACGCCTCAAAGAGATGTTAGCACCAACTGACGGGGTCCGTCAGGACCAATGCCTGCCAGGGTTGCGAGTTTGTCCGAAAGGGAAATCGTGGCCCTGGCGCACAGGCAACGGAAGGAACACGGGTGGGTTTTAGTCAGTAAAAGTCTGACACGCCCTTCCGCTCCGCCCAGAGCGGGAGAAATTATTTGATAATGTCCAACCCAAAAAAAAAGGGGGTCTACTCCGAACATAAATCCGAAGTATCGGCCGAATGTTCGGTCGTGTCACTACGGCTAACTATCGCTGACTACGGCGAAAAAAAAAAAAAGACAGTCGAAGAGCTAAGCCAAAGTCAACACTGTGACTTGAAGTCGGGTAAGGATTCAAAGTCAAAAAAGAAAAAAATTGAAGTTATAAAACGGCCGATACTTCGGTTTAGCCCTTCGGAGTAAACCCCCTGACCTTAGAAAAATACACAAAATTCAATAACCCATTGTATCTGACCTTCGTAGATTACTAAGGCTTTTGATAGTATTAAACATTCGGAAATATTCACATCCCAAGAACACCAAGAACTTGAAAAACAATACCTCTAAAAAACTTTACAACAATAGCTCCGCAAACATAAAACTAAATACTGCTGGATCTTCAGTCCAAATTGAAAAAGGCGTTAAACGTGTTGGCCACAAATTGTTTACGAACACACTTCAGGAGATATTTAAGTCGTTAGCAGCCTCATGGAAGACCAAGGACATGAATGTCGGCAAGAAGAGGCTGACAAACCTCCGATTTGCCGTCGATATAGTTCTTTTTGCCCCCACAGCTCTAAAACTCCAGACCATGCTTCAAGAGCTGAGCACGGTTAGTTTCAGGGTGGGCCTTGCAATGAATCGGTCTAAAACCCAACTAATGACCAACAGCACTAAGCGCAGGGTCGAGCTAGATGGGCAGGAAAAACTTTATGTCGATGCCTACTTGGGCCAGTTAGTTTCTTTCGAAAACAGGCAGGTAAGGGAGATCGATCGCCGCATGCACGGTGACCGCTGGGCAAAAGTCTCCACACAATGGGTGCCTGAAGATGGACGGCGCCGCCGAGGCTGGCCCAGAAAGAGCGTGCGTACCACGAGGGCTGGTTCGAGGTAGCGCGGGAAAAGAGTTCTTGGAAGAATTTGGAGGTGACCTTTGCCCAGCAGTGGCAGACAGTATGGGGTAACAAAAGAAAAAAAAACAAACGCTATTATTTTGAGCTTTTCCATTGAAAGCCTTATATTCGTTTTTCTTATCATATGTATTGTATGTGTCATTTGGTACTTGTTATATGGTGGGGATATACTCTTTATTTCATGATATTGTACTCGCAACGCGCGTATATGTTTTGTGTAGCCACAAAACATATTATTACACAATGGGTATTTAATTGTAGCTACAAATGAAACAGTAATATGGAACATAGATCGTAGACAATTAAATGAATTCTTGTCGATGTATTCAGCCTGAAAAACATTTATACATACATATTTTTGAGCCTATCTATTTTAAACCATTTCATGCATATATTAGTACCACAGGAAGCAAAGTTTAACGAGATATAAGCTCCTTTCCATTTTAGTTACCAGCACGAAGCTTTAATATTCCTCTAACTAGAACAAGCAAAAATTACTTTAAACTACACAATGCTAGCCCATTGTGTAGTTTACAGTCATTTTTGCTTGTTATAACAACAATACTTAATATGTATCTTTGTGTAATGTAACTTAGATTGTTTGAGATACAAACTTGTTAATATAACTTTGTGTGACTTATACAGACGGCTACTTATCAAGGTGTACATTGCCAGTATAAGCTGATCTCTTATTGTACGGAAATGCGAGATCAGCTTATACTTGAAATGTATAGCTTGATATGTAGCCGTGTGTACTAACAGTTGACAATTTTCTAAAGGTTAATGAAACTTGTCCTACTTCTTCACGGTTGAAGGTTACCCACGTGGACGGACAACTTAATAAAATGGTTACCCCATTACTGAGGTACCTATATGTAATTTAGTATGCTTGGGTGGTGCCCAATTTAATGAAGGCGCCTGTAAATTCCACAGTTCAATTTATGATAGGTACGTGTATTGTTTAATAGTAATAATAGTTCATTTTAATTTATCACCATATATTTGAAATACTCTAACGCCGCCATTGGTTACGTAAAACCTACATATATTAGCTCAGTTATTTTATAACTTTAAATTGTAATAACTTTTAAGCGGGTGGACCGATTTTAATTAAATAAATACTACAATAAATATAACCTTAAGATAAAATCTTTTAAAAAGATGTAAATAATTCCAATAATCGTGTGAATTTTAAAATCATCCCCTATTTTACTCCCTGGGGTAAAAAATGCTGAAACACGAACCTTTTATTTCTTATCAAAGGCAGTTTGAATTTTCATATTCCTAACTTAAGAAATTCTAAGTTCCCCATACAAACTTTCATCCCCTATATAACCCCCTTTAGGTATAATTTTGAGACAAAAAGTAGCATAAGTAATTTCCCAGTATACCATCTATCTCCTAGCCAAATTTTATCGAAATCTGTTCAGTGGTTTAGGCGTGAAATAGTAACATACAGACATACAGAGTTACTTTCGAATTTACAATATTAGTATGGATTAAAATTCTTTTATTTTATTTTACAGTCAACAAAAGTGATATGCAGGCAATAAATATGAATCAACACTAGACACAACCAGATCAGCAATATCGACCACTCACACGCACAAAATGGGGTAAAAAGCAGCTTTGCTGACAACCTCGTTGACTGTACCTACGTTGATTTGTAAAATATTAACTACATCACAGATAATAATAATAATACTAACTTACATCAATATCATGTAGGGAAAGTCTGACAATCAGTCTAACCAAGGGCCACCGTACCCAGTAACTGGGTTGTAGAGGTCGTCAGATCGACAATCGATCCATGTAAAATACTGGTATTCAGCTGCATCCGGTTAGACTTGAAGCCCAACATAGTTGGGAAAATGCTATAAAGGCAATATTGGTCACCATCTACCTAGTGACCAATATTATTTACGTATTTATCAATACAACAATATGTCTTAGATTGTTCTTTGTTTAGGTTACAATATATTGAACAAGCAAAACTTGTACTTTTGACGTGCTTTTTACAATCAAGTTGTCATATTTTTTAACACCTCTAGCGTGAAGTGGAGTGAATTACATACGGCAGCGGCACGCGTTATTGGAGACGAATGTTTATGTTGCGTCCTTTATTAGCAAATCTTAGTATGGACTTCTTGGCGGGAAAGTGAAGCGTCATGTTAGCAGTTTTGTTTTATTTTCTAAAATTTGTGTTTAGCCGAATATTAATGTGTAATAGTGGTGGATTATTAACCATTAAGTGTTCGTGAACCTGCATTAGTGTAGGCAAAAGAAACAAAACAGTGCAACATCACTTTAAGTTCTCTCTAGAAGTCCGCGCGAGGTTTCAGTAAAGTGCCACGTCTTTACTTAAACTCAAGGGGAACGGGGGGGGGGGGGGGATATCATCTATCATCTTTATCACGCATTGAATGGAGTTCATTTCATAATTTGTACTTGTTACTTAATTTTACATGACACTGGCTAAATGCACAAACCGTGCGAAGCCAAAAAGAAAAAAATCTTAGTATTACTGTTGTTGTTATGTGGTTATATGTTATGTTTTCGTGACTTGTTGTGTCTGGTTAAATCGTTGTAGAAAACATGGATTTTTAACTATTATTAGGTAAGCAATGCTTTGTATCATCTTATTTCGACTGCCTAACACGAATGTTCATATTATTATAGGAAATATTACGTCGTACGTATGTATGACGATGTCTGTAAGATCGCTGAGACGTCTCCAGCATATCCAAATCCAACAAATCAATCATATTAACATCCATTTTTAACGATTTGTAAATAAAAAGACACTCAATAATAATCAACGCTAACCTCAAATAAATTAGTACTGAAGTTAAACTTTATTTTATAATAACGTTTTATTTAGTCATGGTTTAAACCTAGTAATATTCCTAGTACTAAATTCAGATCGTCTTTTAAAATAAGGCGGCCAGTGTTCGGTGTTCCTAGACTAACAATGTCTAAGAAGTTAGGAACCGCATAATCTTAAACAGACTCACGCCAACAAGAAGTCATAAATCTTCAGCGGATTACACATCCCGTCAGTGTGAAGTCAAGCTTTCATAAGCCGGAATACAGTACTTAGTAGAAAGTGATAGATCGGTTATACGCGCTCCCTAAGTGACACATTAAAATTTGGCTAATTAGTCTGATTTGCTTCGTCCTGTCTCTTTTTTGTTCCCGATAATTACGACATGCCGTCCTTCTTCTACGTGTCTTCTATTAATGTGACGTTGTGCCGTTTTTGAAGACCGAATGTTACCTATAGGTAACCTATTTATCTCTTTACTTTATTTTAGTGTAAGCAGAGACTTGTTGCGTCTTTTCATTGCGATACATATGAATGTATCCTATAAGTATCCTATCCTACTAATATTATTAAGTATTTAAGTTTTTAGTTTTTATTTTTTTTTGTATTTTTTTGTTTTTTTTTTGTTTTTTTTTTTTGTTTTTTTTTTATTTTTTTATTGTCTGTTTGTGTGTTGTCTCTGAAAGCACGCTAAGCCGTTGGTCCCGGCTGTCGTTCGTGGATCTTTGACAGGCGTTACGGGTCGTCAGAAGCCTGAAAGTCTGACAACCAGTCTTACCAAGGGGTATCGTATTACCTATAAATGATTTTTATTTCTGTAAGTAGGTTTGTACAAACACTTTTACACGTCAGTCATATTTTTAAAACTAGATGAGGTCGGCGTTTCCTATCTGACTACTCTGAGAAGAAAGGCCGAAACAAACTCAGAGGTCACAGTCTCTTTTAAAGTCCAGACATAATCTTGGTCAGATCATGTGAAGGCCATGTAGATTGGTGTCTGAAATGGTCTTTTGAGGAAAGAACCACACAGATTGAGTGGACCTGACCAGTCAGTGCACGCATTTGTCAGTAATCGTGCAGCTCTACTCAGAACTTAAGGAGCTCAACGATGCGACGATCAATACCAAAGAAAGGACATTTGGGTAGGCCGCTTAAATGACTCAAACTGCCAGACCATGATTAACACTAACTGAGAATAAAAGACAAAGTGAAAATAAAAATAAAAGAGCAATAACCCACATAGTCTTCACATTCACAATAATTAAAATAATATAATACTTTACAAGTAAATAATCATGTCATTACGTATATATTACGTTACGTATATAAAATAATAAAAGTTAGCAAAAAAAACATCAAACAATAAAAATAAACCACTTCAATAATTAAAAATTGGAGCATCTCAATCCCAAGCCTTTTTGTCCTCAATATAATCTTTAACGGTATAAAAAGCTTTCTGACACAACTTACGTTTAATGAATGATTTGAATTTATTAAGGCTTAGATCTTGAACGTGGCTTGGAAGTTTATTATAAAAGCGTATACATTGACATCGGAACGAGCCACCTATTTTCTTGAGCCTTGTTGTAGGTACAACAAATTTATGTTTGTTTCTAGTATTTATATTATGGATATCACTGTATTTTTTAAACAATTTTATATTTTTATGGGCATATAAAAGATTTTCAAAAATATACTGAGAAGGTACAGTCATTACATTAATCTCCTTAAATTTCTCTCGGAGAGAGTGTCTTGGACTTAATTTATAAACTGATCGTACAGCTCTTTTCTGCAAAACAAAGATATTCTGAATGTCGGCGGCATTTCCCCACAACAGAATACCGTACGACATTACACTATGAAAATAGGCAAAGTACACTAAACGGGCTGTCTCTATGTCAGTTAAATTACGATTTTTTCTAACAGCATATGCTGCGGAGCTTAGCTTTTTAGACAGTTTATCTATATGTGGGCCCCACTGAAGCTTAGCATCCAAAGTTAAGCCCAAGAATACTGTGCTTTCTTCAGGATTCAATTCTTCGCCCTTTATCAACACATCAGTTTTCACCTGCCTAACGTGAGGTAGCGTAAACTTAATGCATTTGGTTTTTTTTTCATTTAGAAGTAAATTATTAACATTGAACCAGTGAACTACTTTTGAGATCGCGCTATTTACATCGTCAGTAACCAGCTGCTGACGTTTAAGTTTAAACAAAAGTGAAGTGTCACCTGCAAACAACACTATATCATGATTATCCTTTATGAGGTAAGGCAAGTCATTAATATAAATAAGAAACAACAACTATTAACTGGGTTGTGGACGTCCGATAGGCAGTCGCTCCATGTAAAATACTGGTAATATTCAGCTACACCCGGTTAGACTGGAGGGCAACCCCAACATAGGTGGGAAAAGGCTTGGGAGATTGATACGGGTAGACCGTGACGTGGACTAGAACATAGAATACTTTTTACTTCGGTGATACGTTTCCATAGGATAATTACTGACTTTCACGCGGCTGAACCAGCTGGCAAAATATAGTATCTCATGGAACTTATCAATTCAACTACCTATTCAGACATTTCCAGTTGTGGCTGTTTCAAGTTCAGTCAGAGCTCTGCCTAATTCAAACTTAAAATTATGCCTAATGGATTGGAATTAGCACTAAGTAATGTAAAATGAATAATACATTCGTCTTAGAGTGCATATCAATTCGCTCTAACTGATATTTGGTAACATTAACTATCCATTAAATCCCAGACTACAGTCATAAACATTACTAAATCTGAACATAGCTTTTCTTTATTTTTTGTTTCCTAAAACTTAATATACCGAGTTGTCTATACAGGGTCAACTTAAATTTGCTAGCGAAACTCAGTAGACATTATGGGTATCAATTTCTAGACATACATGAATAAACAAAAAAAATAATTATTTTAAAGATTTTTCTTGTGGGATCTTGGACCGCAGTTTCTGTAGTCACTTAAAAAATCAGTTTTTTCCGTGTAATCTTCACAGACGTGATGGGTAATTACATCTAAACGCGATAAAATAAAAGAAAATAGATTTTCTCAACTCATCATCATTTCAGCCGAAATATGACCACTGCTGGATATAGAGGGAGTGGGGGGGGGGGGAGGAAAGCTGCTGCCCATTCTCTAGTAAGTCCCTTAGTCGCCTTTTACGACACCCACAGGATGAAATAGGGTCTACAACTCATACTTCAAGTAAAAACACAACCAGCGGTTGTTGTCCCTCAAAACTCCGTCAAATCTTTTTATTTTTATTTTATCGTGTTTAGAGATCGATACTCATCACGTCTGCCGAGTTTCGCTAGCTAATTTAATTTGACCCTGTATACCTACACTTAATTATCCGTCAAACAAAAAGCGCTTATATCGTTTTCTGGAAACTACTCTGTGTTAACTTTTTGTTACTACTTCATACAAAACAAAGAGAAGGTTAACATATCCCGGAAACCATGTTAACTTTTCATTCTAAACTATTTTAAACAGTATCCATGTCGCATGTCATTCAGCTGCTAACTGTTATAAATTGCGACAAAAGTTCCGACTATGTTCTGGTTAATAGGGAACCAACTCGTAGAACAAAATAATGCTGTTAATTTTAATAGAAACAATTACACACCAACTAGACAACTAGACAACAACTAGAACGCGTTATATTTCAGTGGCTACTTTTAGTACACAGGGCTACATGTCAAGCTATAAATTTCCAGTATAAGCTGACCTCTTATTGCACGGAAGTCCTATACAAAGCGAGATCAGCTTATACTGGAAATGTATAGCTTGATATGTAGCCAGTATAAAATGTATAAATTTGTTACTGCAAACTTATGGTACTTATATCTTTCAGCTTATACATAACAATATCACATCTGTATTTCTGCCATGGGTACACTCATATTTCGGTGAAAACAATACTACAGCCTAATAAGCTGAAATAGTTACAATAAATAACTCCCAAAAATATGCATGCTTGCCACACTTGCCAAATGCATATTTTAGAGTTGGTTATTCTGTTCTTGGTGTTTTTTACAATCTTTTAACTATTGATAGGTATCCATTTCACGATGTTAGATGATCACAGAACACATAATAATATGAAACGATGTTTTTTTTTTGTTTTTGAGCTGACAATATTTTCCACACACTTAAGCAGTTTATTAGTGCGGGCCATGTCAGTTTAAACACGTATCGTAAACAGTTCTGGATGTGTCTCGCAAATCATCATGAAATAAACGTGTTTTATTAGTATGAGTGTATTTTATTGATATACCAGTTGAAAGCTATTTTATTGTTAGACCACTTGAATTGTAGGCCTTTGTTCAAAAAACTGAAACTATTGACCTTAACTTCTATTAGTATATTTGTTTGACGTATCGGTTTTCGTGGGAAAACATAGTGAATTATTTAGATTCAAAGGTGACAACTACACCAAACAGAGACCAAGAAATGCAATATTTTTTTTAGTTTCTTTTTGAAATATAACTCTGTAAAAATAATGTTTATCATATTATTGCATTACAGTTTTTAATAAGTTACCGAAGACCCATTTAAATATTTAAAAATTAAACTACGTAGATGGTTAATAGAGAATTGTTTTTATAGTTTACAAGAATTTCTGCAACAGAAAAAACAATATTTAAAGGAGGATGGCGAGTTTGGACCCACATTATTTATAAATTAACGGAGTGTCATTCACTTGCAAGTTAATATTAATTATAATTAAAAGTTTGTAAGAGGATTATATAAAAAATATTGAGTCGCTAGGTGATGGGAATTGAAAGTTAGAAAAGATTATAATTTACTAAAAAATAAGTCATCATGCAGTTATGAAACGCACCGTGTTTCGTGTTCATTCCACCCTACATAATAAATGACTTACGTTCTTACATTTGTAGACGTTTAAGCTTGTAAATGATTTTTTTTAATAATCAAAACTTGTAAAATATAAGAAAAACATACTTAAGATAATAATAAAAATGCCTTTACATTTTTTTATACAAAAATGTATAATGTTATAATTATTACTATTATTTGTGATAACTTAGAATGGAACGTTATGCTGTAAATAGGGGTTGGCTGTCAGTGTCATTATCACTGTTATTCCATTGTTTGTTTTCAACGGCTAACGTAGGATTTTTATTACTTTCTATGCGATTTTGTGGATTCTTGACGACTTGGCTTTATCTTTGGACTGACTATTCTACATACCGACTTTGACATCTGCTTTTACCTTTGGATTCCGATTTTCAAGTGGTTTGGACTTAGTTACCCATTAAAATGCGTAGTGTGAATTGTCAATTGCGCATTGCCCGATTGCTGAGACATCGTTTGTCCGACGAAAGTGCTCAGGTAGTTGAGATAGTTCTGAGAGATGGGTTTATCCGCGTGATGTAAGTATTGTAATACCAACACATTAGTACTTAAGCTCATTTATTTCTGTAGCATCCCGTGGTGTGGTTTATTTTCGTTTGATTGCAAGACCCGCCCCCTATTACATGGAACTTAAAAACATAATAACCGTCACCCACAGGATGATAAGAAGTAGTCACAATCTTGATTTTTAACCACTCTGACATGAATATTACGTTGACTTTAGTGTATTTAATAACTCTAAAACCATGGTCATCATTATTTTTAGATGACTGGAGACGACTATATTTGTCATTCCTGTTGGGAGTTGATAAATCACAACCCAAATGAAGATTCTGAACATAACACCCGACAGCAACTTGGCCATCGAAATGTGTGTGCTGGGTGTGGAAGATCTATTTTGAGAATCAGGAGCAGACTGGTCCTTAGACCAGAGATGTCTGAAAGAGAAATACAAATAGGAAACATTGTGTCTGGATGGATAAGACCCCGTCAGGTATGTTATAGAAAAAAAACAATGACTAATAATGATGAGCATTCTCAATAGTATTTATTATTATTGTGATTTTTTTGATAACTTTTCTCTTTTATTGTTTCAGCTAACCAACAATGATGAAATTAAGAAGAGCAATGATACTGCACGGCGTTGCTTGTTTTTGGTGTGTAATGACAGTGAAAAACGACCTGTGATGTGCCTGATGGACTGAGAAAACACATTATTAAGAATTTCAATTTCTATAGACCCAGAAATGCCACGATTTACAATTTTCTCTTAGGTGCCAACTTATTTTATGAATTGTATGCTAATGAAAATGCTATATCAACATTTAGTGCTGCACTTATAGAAGAAATTGTGTATTTACTAGCTAAAGGTCATCTAGGAACAATCAGTAACAAGATAGAACGAAGAAACAATTATTATATCAGTATTTATTATAATTATCATCCTCTTGCCCTTATCCTATTTTTTAGCACAACCTTCTGTTTTATGATCATAAATTATTTTTTATATAAATATATTGTTTTATTCAGCAAACCTCTTGTTTAAAAATCCAAGTACATAATAGCCTATAAAAGAACGTCTTTATTAAATTGTTTTTCATAGTGGGAGTTCCAGATCTATGTTTGTCTTTTAAGTACGACGGCTAGATATTTATTTATTCCTAGTACCTACACTTTGTTTTCAACTGCTTCGTTGGTCTAGTGATCGTTAGCACGACTGCTGAACGTGGGGCTGGTCCTTGGTTCGATTCCCAAATCAGGCAAGGTGTTGTTGAGTTTGAAATTCTCAGAATCAGCTCGAAGAGAGAATTTATGCCCGGTTAGTGACAGTTGGCTCAGCCCTCGAGAATTAAACGTATGTAACTGGCAAAATGTGGGTGTAACGTGTAACACCGCTGCTAAAACCTTCCCACAAGCAGGTACGACCCGACTTTACAAGGAAGGAATCTCGGTCGTAACCGGACATGTTGTGCCTATGGGAGTCTTAAAAATACATATTCTGCTAGATATTTAGGCTTCTTTCTGCTTAATTTTTTGCCAACAATGATTATAGTTCCATCCTATAACAATCTAGTCTATACTAACAGAATTTCATAACTCGTTTTGACCAAGTCACTATAGTTCGTAGCTCACAGACGTATTTTTTATTTTGAGTAGATACCAATAACTGGCCATAGAGATGCAGAACCGCCATGTAGTGTTGGTAAATATTTCTATTCTCATTGAATTCCCTTTTTGAAAGTAACTACACAATAGATTTTAAAAAAATGTAAGCAGGTAAGCGCCATTAGATTTGTTTTAGGTTATAATCTTCTACCTTGCATATCTTTTTTCTCCCACCTTCTACGACTTACTGTCCATTTGCTTTTTTGCTAGTTTTATATAGCTCTACAACTAGTTATAAGTATCCATACTGTACGATACACCTATCAGTGGGTCCCATTGTACATGCAACCTCGCCATCCTCCTTTCCTCCAGTCTGTTTAAACTTCAAAGATTTTTTTTTGTCACTTAGAGAAAAGTATTATTTCATGTAAAAAGTTAAGTTTCGATAAGTGAGTGTATATTTCATTGTAACTTAAATATTATCAAAATTTAAAAAATCTAATATTAATGTTCCTGTATATTCCGTATCCTTAATAAAATAAGTAACTATTAGGTATTAATGTAAAATTAATGTGCATGCCCTAAACAGGCAAAATATGGACAGTACTTAAACCACCAACTCTTACACCTGGTAACACCTATATTTTCTGCAAATAAATTTAATGATTCTTATTCTTAAGCTACATTGTTTTTTTTTAATATCGTTCTGACAGATATTGCTGAGTTATTCTTGTATAAACTGTATTCCTTTTTACATTCATTGTCGGAATTTCTCGCTGTAACTTGAAATACTGACTTTTGCAGACGGTAGAAACAATAAAAAATGTTGAGTTTATACTTCTTTTGAGAACATAGATAAATGATGAAGTATTTATGAAACGAAGTTTATTCCGTAGCTAGTTTAAAAGTACGTTGCTGCAATTATCCGATAGAAAATACTAGTGGAAAACTACCTCGAATGTTAAATTCATTGTAAAGAGTACAATAAAAATAATCGCTGATCTTTTTTGGGGTTCCATACCTCAAAAGGAAATAAAAATAGTTAATAAAAAAATCAAAAACCCGACTGCGTAAAAACAGCTAAAAAAAAGATAGTAACAAGATTTATATAAACTATAAACAAACTCATGCAGTCGGAGGCAATAGGTCGTTATTCTTAAGAAGATGCCAATTCAATGCCAACTGCTTTTTACATTTTTCAGTTACGATGTTTTAAGACGGTAAATTTGGTTATTTACTCACTTCGGCCTCTTACTCACTCACTCCAAAAGTTCGGGATAGTTTTTTATCATTTCTTATTTAAATTTCATTTAAACATAGAAGTTTTGTAAATTTTTTTGATCACCTTTTAAAACCCTTCATTTTGATACCCCACTCGATAGGCTTGGAACATATTTTTTTTCGAAAACACACCTTTTGGCACCAAAAATTCGCCATTTTGTTTTTTAATAATTTTAATATACCCTATGATACTTGTGCAATAAAGGCAAATCTAACGACATATCATTCATCAAAATTGGTGCAGCCGTTTAATAGTTACAATGGAACATAGGGACGGACATACATACATACAGGTCAAACACATAACCCTCCTTTTTTGGCTTTGCCGTAGTCGGGAAACGAAACCCATAGAGGATCACATCATTTTCCGTTTGTCTATTTGTCAGTCTGTCAAGACCCTTTTTCTCAGAAACGTGTGGAAATATCAAGTTGAATATGAATATAAAATACGTAGGTCTACGGTTCTTTTTTTTTTTGGGTGGGAAATTATCAAATAACTTCTCCCGCTCTGGGTGGAGTGGGAGCGAGTGTCAGACTTTTACTGACTAAAACCCACCCGTGTTCCTTCAGATGCCTGTGTGCCAGAGCCACGATATCCCTTTCGGACAGGCTCGTAACCCTGGCAGGCATTGGCCCTTTCGGACCCCGTCAATTGGTGCTGACGTCTCTTTGAGGCGCGCGTGGAACACAACGCACCGTCGACCCGGGCCTGGTCCTTATCGGACGAAACGCAATAAAAACTACCATACGCCATTTAAGAAACATAGGTATTTTGATGAAATTTGGCAAGAAGCAAGGTCTCTCAGCACAAGCAAAGAAAAAAGTTCGAAAATCGTTCATTTGTAGTTATATACACTTACTTACATTTGAAGTTGGAGAATTGACATTAAGTATATCGATGTATGGGAGAACATGTTTTTCAACAACAATCTTAAGTTTGTTTTTGGGATAAATTCATCCCAATTACGGAACCCTTCATTGTGCGTGATACGACACACACTTTGCCGGTTTTCCTATACCTTTGTGACTACAAACATAATTTTCCTTTTAGCAAAAGGATAGACCTTTTGCTAAAAGGAAAATTATGTTTGTGCTTGACAATGGCTCCGATAGAGTAAATACAATATGTGGGAGTCAAATTAATGGAAAGTCACTTGTATCAATGGTCCCTCTCTGTGAGGTGAGGAAGGTTATTTGTCTTCAATGTTTGATTAAACTTTAACCGGGAAGGGTCTAGTGATCTAGTCTGTCAATTCGATTTGTAATTATTGAAGGTGAAACAAATCAATTGTTACATGATGAGGATGTCAAACGAGTTATTGATGTGCTACCGAAAAATAATGCCGACACTTTTGATTATTTATATGTTTAGATAGAGTGTCGCGCTGCAAAATAACTAAAAAAACAGACAAACTTTGTTATGCTGGTGTGCGTGACAGCTACGTCATAAACTCGCGCCACGTCATTGTGCTGTCATTGTGTTATTCTATTATAGGGTGCGTGCATTTTGCTGCCAACATTTGGAAGCAATTTTATTCGACGAGTTCACAGCTTTGACGGTCCAGACATATTTATATATCTTTGGCCGACGTCATCACGTCAACGCCGGCTGTCGCTGAAAACCAGCGCTGGGGCTCGGTCTCGCAAAGGGTCGCAGCATTATGCTGAGCGATGGCCGTTTTGCGTGAATGTGACGCATATTTTCCCTCAACTTGTTCTTTCATGTTTGTGTTTTTATTTCTTTGCGTTATGTTTACCGCAAATAAATATATTTTCTTTCTTTCTTTCTTTTCTATAAAAGTACAACATTACGAGTCTTTTTAGTCTTACGAAAGAAAGATGGTTGTGAAGGGCACGAGCACGCAGAGTACTATCGCAATGTCTATTTCTGAAACCAAGCAGCATTGCTGAGTCCCTTAAGAAGGCAGAGTACCGGTGAATTGATAAATGTAAAAATAAAAAACACGACTACAACTAATTTTTTTTAAACAAGCACACGTTTCAAACGTTCTGGTTTATTCCGTGGCAGTTCATTTAGTTCAATCTCAGAAATGATGGCAAATCGTTTCTTCAAGTCCATTTTTAGGGTTCCGTACCAAATTGGTAAAAAGGAACCCTTATGGTAAGACTAAGTGTCTGTCTGTCTGTCACAGCTGGATATCTCAGTACTACTAATGCTATCAACTTGAAATTTGGAATGGTTTCAGATGACGTTTACCCAACTATTTTGCAAACAAGAAAGAAATTTTAAAAAAATATCTTTTTTTCAACAGGGCCGGAAAGTGGGCATCCGAATGGAGTCTACTAGGACATGTGAGGTATCATATGAAAGAGCGCTGTTTGCACATTGTCAAACATTTTTTTTTTAGGCTTCATAGTTTTTGACTTTTGATGATTTAAAAAAAAAAATATCGTTCGCCCCCCTTATCTCCGAAGTTTGCATGGAGAAAAATCTTAAATTATTCTATGTGATAGAAGTTAATGTAAATTTTGCAGGAAAAAAAAGCGATGTCTCTAAATAGCACAGTTTTTCAGAAATCATTAACATCATATATACGTACGGAACCCTCGGTGCGCGAGTCCGACTCGCTCTTGACTGGTTTCTTTTATTTCTATTGTCGTCTAAAATCCGCCATTTTGATTTTATAAAAAACAAAATGTATACGATGAAACAGAGCTTATGACCATCGCAAGACCTAGACGAGTGGATAGATACCTCATGTATTAAAATCCATCTAGCCGATAAGATGCCTCGAGGATATAAAGAATCTCACATTTATGCATAGACACATAGACACTCGTGAAGATCGTAACCTTGTCTTTGCTAACGCAGTCGCTTAAAAGACACATAAAATTAAAAAAAAATTGTACCAGAACATTTGTATCAATAAATTATTACTATAGAAAATCATTTGTCACCGTTTTGATTTTTATGGTCGTAGGAGGAAGGCGCATCTGACACACAGTTAATACTAGAACAGAAATCGTCGTTAATCGTTAAAATACTCAAAACTCTGTACATTGTGTTTTTGTTTAGGATAGAAGAGTTGTACCCACATTTGTTAATAATAAAATTATAAACTCGTCTCTCACCTGCCACTCATAACATTGTACAGTATGGGGTTGACAGTCGCCGACACGTAGTACAGCGCTCCGGCGACGTTGAAGAGATGTTCGTTGATGACGTGGAACTGCGGCAGGCTGTACCCGTAGATGAAGAACAGGCGCTGCACGTGGAAGGGAACCCAGCACACGAAGAATGCTATCACTACTGCCGCTGTGGACAAAATTATGAAAATTATTAATGACCATTATATACAAGAATATTTTCAATTGAATTTAGAAGAGATTTAGATTAAAAACAGAGTAACGGTGTTAAAAACAACATCATCTTTATTAAATCATCCAAAACACGCCAAAAAAAACGGCTAGATTACATAAATACGAAAAACTTTATTCCGACGGTCACAAATACGAATTTCAAAATACCTATTTTCATAATTCCGAATGGTTCAAAATTCCTAATTACCATTACTCCGATTTATCATTTATCCTATTTTTATTAATGATGATTCGAAACATAAAAAATACGAATTCCGATTATTAAAGTACCGATTAATTAGAATTCCGAAACAACAATAGAGGAGATCTGACGCACACTCGCCTTCGCGCTTTAAGGGTCACAGTTCTAACCTAACCTAATCTAAGTGATTCACCAACAATAGAGGGGATCTGGCGTTAATGGCCACTGTTCTAACCTAAGCTAACCTGAATGATTCACCAAGAATAGAGGGGATCTGGCGCTCAGCGGTCGCTACCACGGCACGCTCGCTTTGCTCGCTCACTTTCGTGTTTTAATGGCCACTGTTCTAACCTAAGCTAACCTGAATGATTCACCAAGAATAGAGGGGATCTGGCGCTCAGCGGTTGCTACCACGGCACGCTCGCTTGGCTCGCTCGCCTTCGTGTTTTAATGGTCACAGTTCTGACCTAACCCTAGTGATTCACTAACAATAGAGGGGATCTGGCGTTAATGGCCACTGTTCTAACCTAAACCGAATGATTCACCAACAATAGAGGGGATCTAGCGTTAATGGCCACTGTTCTAACCTAACCCAAAGGATTCAATAACAGTATATGGTACCCGACGTAGGTATAAGGAGAAGAAGAAAACACAAAAAAATAATATTGATACACATTTATTAATAACAAAATAGACGTTTTTAAATTACGTTACTTAAAGATTTTGAATTTATATGCGTAACTGAATATTATACTAATTGAATCATATCCTAATTTTAGCAGTTTATTCCAAGTATTGAAAATCGAAATGTTGTTTTTCGGACCGAGGACCCATCGAGCATATTTTGATTCTTCGAACGTATGAAAATCGGAAAACAAACAAACCGCATTTACGACTTTCGATAAAGTAAATTTCGTAATTTTTATTATTAGACATTATAATTCTTAGGTATTATGAAATTCGGACTTTTATAAATCGGAACATCGAAATTCGGAATAAAATATTTCGGAGTATTTGAGTGTTCCCCAAAAAAACGTACTTAAAAACTCCAGGTTATTAGTACATATGAATCTAATTGAAAAATTGATTCCAGTAACAAAAATAGAGGGTAAAACTAGCTGAAACATTTTGTTATTTCAGAACTTGCGAATAACATACAAATCTACCGTTAACGTAGGATGCTTTGCATAATTTTTGGTGGAAAATATCTCGGGGGTTAAGGGCCAGAAGCCAGAAGGCAGCTTAACATCAGCACAGCCGATGTTTTTACACTTTACAAATATTTCCTTAGTTAAATTAAGTGGTAAGGTGGTACAATAAACCTATTGCAAAATAAACGTATTTAGTTGTGACATCACCGCAACGTCAAAATAAATGTAGGCATCGCTACGTTGCTACGCCGTAGCATCGTAGCGATACCATTTTTTTTTTATATGTTGCCCCACACGAGGTATTTCTCCTGTATCGTGGGTGCGTTTACAAGCATTTAAACTCACATACACAAACAGCAAGACCCGGAACAACTACTTGTAGGTCACACAAATATTTGTTCCGTGCGGGAATCGAACTCGCGAGACGCAGCGCAGCAGTCAATTGCTTAACCACTGCCCCAACCGTGCCGTCAAAATCATTATCATTAATGACTTGATCATTAATATCTACTACTATCATGCTGTAAATAAGAATAGTTATTGAGAAATATCTCATTGAAATCTTATATTATCTGTAGTTGCAGCAGGTAAAGGTCTTAGGTTAATGACCTCATGGGTATTGCTCATTACACTTTGTCTACTATTATGAGGTTACCGACCCCCGGAAAACAACTTTTTCCAGTCTTCCAGCTATAAAGGATTCATTACACGCAACGCTTAGACATTGCTTATAACTAATGAGATCAATTAAACCAGACCCAAAACTGGTAACAAAATCCTCTGCAAAGGAAACCTCAAAGTGAGAGATGGATGATTCTTATTACAAATGAAGTGCTTTGTGGAATTTGTTTCGAAGTAATGTATAAATCTAGTGTGTGTAGGGAGTATAATAACTTTTTTTAAGTATGTAGTCCAGTCTTACCAAGGGGTATCGTGTAACCCAATAACTGGGTTGTGGAGGTCAGATGTGTCCATCAATGCCTGGTTGCGGCCAAGGCTTGTATAGTGCTTTTCTCAAATAATGCGCGTATTCAAACAAAGTAAATTATTTATAAAGAATAGAATTGAATAGAATAGAATACTCTATAATAAATACACCATAAAAATTCCAGATTCAATGACGAACAACGAGAATTTTTCACGCGCCAATGTGTTCATTTGTTTTTTTTCAATAAACAGCTTTCTATTCGCAAGCCAGTTCGAAATTTAAATAAAACCTGTGATAAGTTATCTCCTTGGTAGCCATGTTTCGGGAGTAAGGGTCAGCTCAGACCGAGACGCGACGCGACGCGACGCTGCGCGCACACTTTAAAAGAGCGACTCAAAATATAACTTTATTTTCTACACGAAAAGACACACATTTCATTGTGAGAATTTAGAATACGTTACACCACGCAGCTTTACGCCTCGTGATGCCTCGCGGCGTAAAGCGACGCAGCGGTAAATCGCCGGTACGCGCGGAGTGCAAGAGCGGCGCTGCGCCTCAAGAAGCCGCGTAACGCCGCGCGACGCCGCGCGGCGTAGCCGTACGTCGTTCTCATGCGCTTGCAAATGGTAGACTGCGGGTGGACGCGGTGACGAATGTAGACACGTTCCGCTGCGCAGCGAGGCGTCGTGTTGCCAACGATTTTACTATGCGCCTCGCGACGTTGCGATGCGTCTCGCGGTGGCGCGCGGCGCAGCGCGAAATCACTGGCCTCTTCCAGTATCGTCATGTCGCGTCGCGTCGCGTCGCGTCTCGGTGTGAGCTGACCCTAAAAGATCGTTCCATTTTTAAATTACACGATAGATATGAGTTTACTATGTAATTGATTTGGCCGCTAAACCACGACAAATATGGATTTTCATACAACTTTTGGTGGCCGCTGCTCGCATGTATTTGGTACAGCAATATCGATTTATCTCGAAGAAGGTTGTCAAAATAATGTTCGAATTTCCAAGCATGATTGAGAAAATAATATTTTTTATGGTGTAAATATTAAAGACTATTATTCTATTCTATTCTATTCTAAACAAAACTTACTTTCGCATTTGTAATATTAGTAAAGAGGATATTTATATTATACTATATGTCAGGATTAGGATTCAGTAGTACAGTCGGTGACCAGCATTACCTGACCCTTATTCCATTATGCTTCTTTGTAAGAGGAGTCAGCTAATGCTGGTCACCTACTGTACAATGGTACTAATTACAATAATCTTAGGTATTAATCATTGTCGTCGCACTTAAAATTATAAAATTCTAGTAACAGAATATTTGACAATAAGTTGTTCATTTAACATTTTAAATTAAATTGTTTACATAGACTTTAATTAAACTGAGGCTGCTCTGAGAATACTAATACCATTATTTCGTTTAATTCCAAGAAAAATAAACAAACTGCAAATTACTTTGAACCAGTACAAATGTTTGTAAATCCCGCTCTCAAATAAACAGGTCCAATTTTATTTAAGTGGATCCGCAGATGTAGCCCGGAAAATTCAAATTTTCTTACGTTTTTTGCTATTTGTTTAAATATGATTCGCGATTATTTACAGAATTATAATCATTAGAATCATTAATACATCTCTCTAAGTTAGATTTGTTCCATTGAATTACTTTTTCAATAAATAATGACATTGACATTATTTTGCTATCTCTAAGTGGTAAGGCTACATAATCCAAGGGATATTGTCTAGCAGCTTTTATTTGTTCGAATTAAAACAGATAAGACTTGATTTGTTTGAAAATAGCTTAATTTATGAGAGTTTGAAAACAGTTGGAAGGTTTATTTATATACTTATACAAGTTTGGTCCCGGGATAATTTATAAATATTGCAGCTTTAGCGTACTTTTACAATAAATTGTACCAGTATGGAGATAATAATTTTATTACTGAGGTAAAAGCATGGGCCAGATTATTTGTTGAAGCAAAGTTGACTAAAACTTCAGATTTTTCTATTCTTGAAAGCTTTTCATGACTTTAAGTTATTGCTATGTTTCAGATAAATTTTCCGACATTTTATAGATCAAGTAAGAAGCGAACTGCCCTTTTCTCTATAATAGAATTTGGCAAACTTATCTAAACTTTTACAGCTTCCTATTTCCACTGAACGCTTTATCACAGATACGGCTGACAAAAACTAATTGAAGCTCCTAATGAAGCCTTTTATCGCTTGTACTTACTATCTAAACTAAAAACTAAATATCAAACTGCGGATTAGGGAGCTAATATGAGCGAACGATATTTGCAAAGTAAATTAGTAACTGGGACCTTAAAGCCACTATGTAGTAGCACAAAAGCATGCTATTATCAAGCAGAAGCTACCTTGTAGCACACAATTTGCATGTATTTACGAAAAGATTATGAATATTTTACACACAAAACGAGCGTGTTATAAATGGGTGATCTCCCCAAGTTCCAACTTCCCCAAAATGATTTTTAATAATTCCCAACGTCTCCAAAATATAAAATTCCTATAAACAAGCGTGCTACTTACTAACAAACAAGCATACTTATTATAATAATAGCATGTATATTTCTACCATAATAGCATTCATAATAAAACAATGGTTCTCACAGGTTCGTGTCCAGTTAGTTTTGAAACAAAAATAATATAAACATTACACTGTCTGCGCAATTCGTTTAAGCATGATAATAAAACAAACAGAATGAATTCAAATGCACACAACATTTGAATACGAAGTTTATATTTACATAAAAAAAACGAACGTTTTAAAATATCTAACGTTCAAAATATCGAAACATCAAAGAGTGGAATGTTCATTATATCGAATGGTAATCGAATCGATGATAAGATAAATGTAGCTTTGTTCAATAATCATTCAATCGAATGCTTTTTATATCGAGTAAACGATTTGCATTTGATATTTTGTATTCATTCAATGTAATGTTATTTTATATGGCGTAAGGGATTTACTCGTTTTCCAATTGTAATGCGTATTTAATTTAATCTGTGCTTTACAAAGTAACTTTATTTCGAAGCTGTGATTTTGGAAGCTGTCATTTCCTTCTAATGATACGAAAATCGTTGAAGCGTATCGTCAAATATCTACTCTCGTTATTCCTTTGCAGATAATGTTTAACTGTCTCGGACAGACATACTGATAACAAATTTGATCATGGTAATATTCGTGACCTTAATGGAGCAAAAACACACTTAAATGACCCATTATATTACAGTGCAAAGAGGGCAATAGGATGAAAAAGGTAAATAGAATCTGTAAAGGAAAATCTATGTAATGATCAGCTGATACCTTGACCAAATTATGGGGGCTATCTTTGTTAGAAAAACTCAGTTGATAACACAATGACAGCCAGCTTTGACATCTGATAAAAGATTATGGAAATAGGGAAGATCCTCTGTCGTATGTCATATCTATACATTATAATAAAATCGTCGCGAAGTCAAAACTGTATTATCTGCATTAACAGATTTCGAAAAAAAAATACAGTTAGCAAGAAATTGGACAATTTTAACAAAATAAAATTTGATACTAATAGATCGTGTTTCATGAGAGGATCAAAACACTCTGCTAAACGAACAGAGGTTTGAATACTATAAAAGTCAGAAATTGCAAAAAACTTTTTTCCCACACGTTTCGTGAGAAATAAGACTCACAACTTACTTTTGAGGTAAGTACGGAATCCTAAAATACTTCCCTTCATTGTCCGTCCGTCCATCCGCCCGTCTTTCTGTCAATCAAGACCCTTTTTCTCAGGAACGCGTGGAGGTATCACGTTGAAATTAATACCAAATACGTAGGTAATTAATCCCTAGAGCTCTAAAAAAATCAAGCTTGTAAGTCAACGAAATAAAAAATACGGAATATTTTTTAATGCGACATTTTTTGATACTCGCAATTGAATCAAAACCTATAGGGTACTTCCCGTTGACCTAGAATCATAAAATTTGGCAAGAAGCAGTCTCACAGCACAAGTAAAGGAAAAAGTCAGAAAATCGTTAATTTGTATTTTATCAAATCATCATCATCATAATTTCAGCCGAAATACATCCACTGTTGAACATAGGCCGGACCGAGCAACGTCACTTCAAATGGTTGTGTGCTTCCCGAATCCAGCGGATTCCTGCGGCCGGTACGCGGTCGCCACTCAAGAACCTTTCGGCCCCATCTGCCCTATCGGCCATCGGTTCTGCATTCTACTGTTATATTAACATAGTAAGATAAATAGACAGTTAAGGGCCACGCTACCGCATTAGGATTTTTTCCTGTAATGATAGCAGTGTTTGTGATAAAATAAATAAATATTATTTTGGTGGTAGCCGTTCGTCTACCAGTCCTGTGTTTGTATATTTTGTCTACTGACACCTTAATGACAAACGTAGTATCAGCCTATACAGGGAAGTTTTATAATGCGGGAAATAAAGTAAATGGTCAAATACATGCGATTGTGACCAACCAGTCGTTACTCAAAAAAGCTCGACTGGCTGTTCACAATGGTGTGCTGGTGCCCACGCTTATGTATGGAAGTGAATGTTGGGTGTGGCAAAAGAAGTATGAAAGTAGAATAAATGCTGTGGAAGTGTGTTCCTTGCCAAGCATGTCTGGCGTGACTATGAATGATAGGCTGAAAAATGATGTGATAAGGCAACGGTGCGGTTTAAAAGAGTGCTTGACAAAAAACTTATAAAATATGCTTAGATGGTTTGGTCATGTCGAGAGGATGAATGAAATGCGACTTACAAAAGGTATTGACAAGGCAGATATGAATGGAAACGCTGGGAGCAAGTATCCTAGGAGGAAATATAGTGACCTAATTGGTGATGTTCTTGAGAAAGGTCAGGATTAGAGACGCAGTTTTTAGGGTTTCGTACCCAAAGGGTAAAACGGGAACCCTATTACTAAGGCTCCGCCGTCTGTCTGTCTGTCTGTCTGTCCGTCTGTCACCAGGCTGTATCTTATGAACCGTGATAGCTAGACAGTTGAAATTTTCACACATGATGTATTTCTGTTGCCGCTATAACAACAAATACTAAAAAACAGAATAAAATAAATATTTAAGGGGGCTCCCATACAACAAACGTGATTTTTTTACTCGTTTTTGCTCGATACTGATAACGGCAACAGGTAGACGCTTGAAATATTCACAGAATATTTAGTTATACAATATTAGTTTTAGTATATGCGAAAACCGAAACACGTGTCTAGTATTTTTATATAAAGAATCTATGTACAAAATTTCAAAACTGTATCATAAAAAATAAATTCAAACATTCTGTCCCAAAAATATTAAAGTGTGATGGAAAATGTTATCACCATTTAATTTCTTACAATACAATCGCCGTATGGTTAGGTACCTACTGCCAAATTATTAATAATGAGCGCAAGGCGACCCTGGAGGCGCGGACAACCCGGTAACATAACAACCTTATACCTTATTGATTTTTTATGATACAGTTTTGAAATTTTGTACATAGGTTCTTTATATAAAAATACTAGACACGTGTTTCGGGTTTCGCATATACTAAAACTAATATTGTATAACTAAATATTCTGTGAATATTTCAAGCGCCATTTTACCTGTTGCCGTTATCAATATCGAGCAAAAACGAGCAAAAACCCACACAACAAACGTGATTTATTATATATTAGATAATAGTACGGAACCCTTCGTACGCGAGTTCGACTCGCACTTGGCCAGTTTTACTTTTTTTTTTTTTAAGTTTACTTTATGTGAGAACGTTGTAGGCTTCATAGACTGTAAATTTGTAGACCATTTTCTATTTTGTTAAGTACCTGGTACTTATTACGGGCCTACACTGTCCTCTCATACCAATTAACACTGTAATTTGAAAACATTGTTACAGCCAATTATTTTTAAAAGAGTAACCGTGGAGTTTCCTGCTCTCCATAGGAAACGACCAATTGGAACCGAACACCTAGCTTCTGACGTTTCAAAAGTGCCCATGTATAGGCATATGTGAAATAAAATATTTTGATTTTGATTTTTGACTAAAACATTAGCTGCCTAGATGTAACATCTTGGCCATTTCGTTTGAGGTCGGCTTATTCATTTAGTGCCACCAATTTGCTTGGCGCGTTGAAATAGGCTATTAGTACACCATTTTAGGCCCCATAGTGGGTTAGTAAATTCGTAGACAAACTCAATTATTTGAAAATTGGGAATTGAATTGCTGTGTCTGTTGTGACGGATAAAGGACACAGCACACATATCAACTCTGAAAGGGAACGCCACCGTATCAACTCGAGCCATTCAGTATTCTTTATATAAAACTCCCTACTGCAACGCACACTAATCGGTTTTTTAACGGAATCGCCTCGCCTCGGGACAAGCTCACGAACCGTGGTATGGTGCGTGGTCAACTTGCAGTTCCCCCGCTTACGTCTCTTCGTCCACCCTTGCCCCTCTCACCCCTCCCGCGGCCGATTCTAACTGATCTGGTGCTAGCCAGGTCAACCAGTGGTCGGCGAGCCGTAAGCGCGGCGTCGCCTAGCCGTTATAGCCGAGACGACGTATCGGAGCTGTTGATCCGCTTTTGTTACGTGCTTACGTTAGGTTGACGACTGTTTTGCCGGGAGGACACGGCGCAGGATACGCTGGCAGAGTGTGCCGCTTGGGAGGATCCTCGCCGTGCCCTCATCTCAGGAGTAGGCAGTGACCTGTCCTCAGCCTCCTTCTGCGACACGACTGTTTCGCAGAAGGAGGCTGAGGACAGGTCACAGGGTGAGGAAAGGGAGCGGGAGATCTCGTCCACTCACCCGGCCCGCAGTAGGCACACTCTGCATCGGCAGAGGGCAGACAATGCCCTCTTCCGGCCCCCCTAAATGGGTCCAGGGACGGCGGACTCGGGGTCGTACGCCGCCCCCTATCACATTGGACCCGAGGAGGTGGCGCGTAGTGTTCCACGCGCGCCCCTTTCAGATGTCGGTGGGGCGGAGGACATCCATGAGGATTTTCCACCCCGGCAACAAAAAAAAAGAAAAGATTGACGCCTGTTTGACGACGAGGCGATACGGTGACGATCCCTTTCCGAGTTGATATGTGTGCTGTGTCCTTTAACCTCCCAGACGTAGAGGTAAACGTTTTAGTAGTAGTGGTAGTAGTAGAGCTCTTTGTGAATGAGCTCAAAGTCAAATTCAAAGCATTTATTTTAATTAAACCATTTACAAGCACTTTTCAACTGTCAAGGAATCGGCCAGCTAGTCAGAAAGTTGAAGCTAGCCTGTTCCAAAACGTAGAAGAACGGGCAAGAAACTTATGTAAAATCATCCGGTATACTACTACCAAAATACCTATTTCTACTGCAAAGCCTCGTTGCTGTTCCGGTTTGAACGGCAAGTCCCGTTTTACGGTCGCACGATTTCTTTACGGTAATGTCTTTACGTAAAGCAGGTAAGGTATTTTTTGGTGAACCAAGGTAACCGACATAGCCCGAAGAATTGGCAAACTTAAGTGGCAGTGGGCAGGGCTCATTGGACACAGAACAGCATATCGATTCTGTAACCATCTCACCGTGAAAACCTAAGTGAAGTGAGTGTGGAGTGAACTTTCAGTGTCATCCCACCTGACGCTAGGGATGGACCAAGTATTACATTTACAATCATAATCGAGATTTTAATAATATTTTTTATGCTAATTCTGTTGATCATTTTATATTATTTCTAAAAATAGTAATGTTTAAAGACTTGTCTAGGAAAAAAATGGATAAAAAACAAAATTCAGTTTTTGACTGCATTTCTGTTTTGCTATATTATTGAAAAACCTCTTAATTAGTAATGTTTACACACTTAAATACTAGCTTTGAAATAATATAAAATGATCAACAGAATTAGCATAAAAAAATATGATTAAAATCTCGATTATGATTGCAAATGTAATGAATGGTCAATCCCTAGCATCAGTGAGATAACACTGACAGCTCACTCCACGCAAGATTTCACGGTGAGATATTTACAGAATAGCACTACAAATGGACTGGCGGAGGTTCTGGAGTGGCGATCGCGTTCCGGAATACGTAGCGTTGATAGGCCTCCTACAAGGAGGATCGATGACCTTGTGAAGGCCGCAGGTATCCGCTGGATGCGGGAAGCACAAAACCGGTCGAAGTGGCGGTGGTTGGGGAAGATGATGAAGTGCGCCGTAGAAAAATCGTGTGAGCTTAATGTATAATATGTATATGCAATAGCAAACAACCGAACGAGACAACGACTAGGTTGTGCACGACCTTAGTTGTGTTTTTCTGTGCCAAGCTGCAGACGTGCCAATAAGTCAAAAGATCATTATTGCTTATTAGGCGTATAGAACATTCAAAAACGAAAAACAAAGGAAAATAAGGTTTTGGATACTTCCTATTTTAGAAAAAACCGGCCAAGTGCGTGTCGGCCCACGCACAATGAAGGGTTCCGTAGTTGGGATGAAGTTATCCCAAAAACAAACTTAACATTGTAGTTGAAAAACATGTTCTCCTATACATTGATATACGCCACAGTCACTTCTCCAACTGCAAAGCTTTTTTTCGCAAAAAATATATATTTATGTGATAACACTACGAATGAACGATTTTCGGACTTTTTCCTTTACTTGTGATGTGAGACTTTGCTTCCTGCCAAATTTCATGATGCTAGGCCAACGGGAATAGATTAATTTGTGAATATCAAAATATGTCGCATACATCGCTGTATTTTTTATTATGTTGACTTAGAAGCTTGATTTTTTAGGGCTCGTAGGGCTCTAGGGGTCTTAGCCTACGTTTTCGATATTAATTTGATACCTCCACGCGTTCCTGAGAAAAAGGATCTGACAGACTGACAGACGGACAACGAAGTGATAAGGGTTCCGTGTTTTTCCTTTTGAGGTACGGCACCTTAAAAAAGGAGTTATTTGGTCTCCCATCTTACAGGCCTTTCATGAATAAATATTATCAATAATTCTTGATTCATCTTCGTCATGAATGATTAAAAGAAAAAGATTATCGTCGCTGATTACGTGTACAAAAAACTCACCAAAACAAAATTAAAAGAAGGTTTTGGATACATCCGATCATCTTATCCCATATTACAGGCCTTTCATGAGTCAATGTAATTAATCATTCTTGATTTATCTCCATTTTAAAACGAAATCAGCGTACGTAAGCCGTCGTGAAAAAATTGCGTGAAAAAACGTTCAACGGTTCAACTTATAATATTGCTTCAAATTACGGTATGCCACAGACCATTAAATCGCACCGCGTAAATCAGTTTTATTGCTCAGCCATTGTATGTACTCAAAGGTACAAGCTTTTATGGAGGTTATTCAATATAAATACTTTTTGTATTTATTTGGACAATCCATTTACTGTAGATCGGATTACACATTAATGTGCTGATAATACCTGCGTCTAACAGGTTTCAAAACCAAAGCTTTTAAATGGAAATACACAGGAATCAAGGTGCAGCATAAAACGCGATAATATGGGTATGTAAACGTGTTATTTACAACATCTTATTATTTTTAATAGGTATAAATAAAGTCATAAATTATAGAACAGTTAACATAACATAACACCTGTAATAGGTACCCGAGGGCGAGCCTATTGCCATCAACCGGGCACAAATCCAGAAGCGAAGCTGTTACTGAGCAATTCATAAAGGAAAACCCCAATGTTGTGTCACATGACATATTGCTACAAAAATTGGAAGCTGTTGGTATTAGAGGACCGGTACTTCAGTGGCTGTCGTCCTATTTAAGCAATAGAAAACAACGTGTCATCATCAATAAAAAAAATGAAAATAATGTAATAATACCTTATTCATCGGAATATAAACATAATAAATATGGCGTTCCACAGGGAAGTGTGCTAGGCCCAATATTATTTCTCATTTATATAAATGACATATAAATGCGTATTATTTGCTGACGATATTTCTATTATAGTGACATCTAATAAAAAACTAAATACCATTTCAGTAGGTACATGAACTTGACATTAATAATACAATTGACAACTTATTGCATTGGCTTGACATTAACCATTTGAAAATAAATTTAGACAAATCTGTTTACATCCAATTTAATCGATCAAATAATTACAAAAATGACATTAAACTCAATATTAATAAAATCAATGAAGTAACGTGTACCAGATTTTTAGGTGTAATAATAGATAAAGACGTTAACTGGAAAGAGCACATAGACAATGTTAGCGCTAAAATTAATAAATTTGTTTATGCATTAAAACAAGTAAAAAATGTAACTAATATAAAAACTGCTGTAATGTCATACCACGCGTACGTCGAATCGTTGCTACGTTATGGACTAATAATGTAGGGTAACAGCACTGACTTCCAAAGAGCATTCATCGCTCAAAAAAAGTGCATGAGAGCAATTTGTGGACTTAAGCCCGACGACTCATGTCGACCAATATTTAAAAAACTTGATTTGTTACCGCTACCGGCGCTTTACATTTACGAAATATGTGTGTTTGTTATGAAAAATAAGCAACTATTTAAGTCTGCAAATGATGTAAATCCTCGGAACCGACGAGGTCCATATAAACTGGTGTTAAATGATTTGCCTAGACTGTCTAAATACAATAGTAATTGCTTGGCAATGTGTGTGTGCATTTATAATAAAATACCAATGCATTTCAAAGCTTTAAATACAAATTTATTTAAAATTAAATTTCATAAGTGGTTACTCGAGTGTAGTTTTTATAATCTAAAAGAATTTATAGATAAAAAATGTTGATGTTTATAAAAAAAAAACCGATTGTTGTTGCTTAACTTGTCTTTAAAATGTTGCATGCTATGTTTTATCCTAGCTAAACATGCTTGTGCCTCAATTTGTATTTAACACCCCTGTATACCATGTTTTACGCAAAAAAAAAAAAAAAAAAATGACACTAACTGACCTAAAAATCGACTCCAGGACGTCACAGTCAGCAGACCTCTAGAACAACGCGGCAGTATAAATGATAGATTACGTTAAAAATAAAACAAAGTTCGACCGTAAGTAACTACAGAACATAACATTTCCAAGCAAACTGATCCTAGAAACAAACACAATTTCTAAAGAACTAGTAAAAGAAAAGTTATATCTCCTAATCCAATACTTTTTCTTGTACATTACCTGGACTAAAACTGACGAATAAAGATTTTAGACTTCAACGATTGGAAAACTGCGTCAAGTCTTCTCGTCGCCTATCCCGCAATGTTTGAAGACTAAAGTCTTTAACCAGTGCGTCCTGCCCGTCATGACATACGGTGCCGAAACGTGGACACTGACAGTCGGGCTAGTCCACAAATTCAAGGTCGCCCAGCGTGCTATGGAGCGGGCTATGCTTGGAGTCTCTTTGTAGGATAAGATCAGTTACCGAGTTACCGACATAGCTTGCACATTAAGCAAACTGAAGTGGCAGTGGGCTGGCCATGTTTGTCGAAGGACCGATGGCCGATGGAGCAGACGAGTCCTGGAGTGGAGACCGCGTATCGGCAAGCGTAGTGTGGGACGCCCCCCAGCTAGATGGACCGACGATCTTAAGAAGGTGGCTGGGTCAGACTGGATGCGGAAGGCGGAGGACAGGGTGTTATGGCGCAGCCTGGGAGAGGCCTATGTCCAGCAGTGGACTGCGATAGGCTGAGTTGATTGACTTCAACGATTCGAAGAGGACCTAATTTATACTATATTAAAAAGCATGTGTTTAATTGAACCTCTAATCATTCCCATTTTACGCTCCTAAAATATTATTGAACACTCTAATATAATGATTGCACCTCTTTTTGTGAATCTCCAATAATTCCTATTTGGGGTCCTAAAAACACTAAATAGCTATGTAACTACGACACCGCACGGTTCGCACGCTCGGCTCGGCCGTGGTTGCTCAGATTTCTAACCTAACCAATTTGGTCGGTGTAGCCAAGCTTAGTTTCTGCGACCAACTGTGAGAGCCAGAAAGTTAAAAAAAGGCTCAGTTAATTAAAATGAAAAAATGTCGAGGCAATCCAGCTGCTAGACAACACAGACATAAGCTGTAACAGAATCAGTTGATGGCAATAGGGTCGCCCCTATTAAATAGGAGTTAAACGTATCGGGCGAAACATGGGTGTACTATAGGTGTACACCTCTGCCTAACCCTTCGGGGATTACAGGCGTGATGTTATGTATGTAAGTAATGCCTGAGTAGGTGAAAGGTATTCGTTGTCCCTTCCAATTACTTACGTGCTTGATGATTAATGAATTCAGAAACAAAACAAAGCAACTTAAGATTCGTATCACAAACAAAACTTCAGCCATCTTTGGTCCGTCTGTATACGAGTACTAAAGTTGTTTTTTGGATTAGTCAGGCTTAACACACGAATCCTTATATCATTATTTCAACAAGCTTTTCTTCAGGATCGAGTTACATATTTATTAGTTCATTACTTTAAATGGAGTAATAAATTCTAAATTGGTTGACTGGATTACCGAGATTATTATATGTAGGTTGTTGTAATAATCCGGTTCGCTTGTTTCAATTTTGATAATTTCATAACCAATCGAGGAGTTTGTTACAAGAGGATTGGTTTTCGATAAATTGTTTAGAATTTTGCTCTCTATCCGATGTTTTGATCAATTCGTCTTATATAATTATTTTTGGGAAGTCTTGTTAACTTATTCCTTTCGTAATAATGAATCTTTCTTTCTGAGTTAAAAATGATGTGTGCTAGACTAGGAGTCAGTTCTAAGGTTCTAAAGTTATTAATAAAACGGATATGGATCGAATCTATGACGATTATGACTCGCCTGCCAGCGGTTTAAACTGACCATTGAGTTGCATTTCCTGGTTCCTAATTTATTCGCTGACAGGCGACAGCATAGAATATTTTTATCAAAGTAAGCACCTACTAAATAGCTGTTATGAGAAAAAAAAGAGTTGCGTAGTTGATCATAGTTAATTTTGCTTGTAATCAAAATCAATCAAAATCGTTTATTTGCATAAAATGTGGTGGGTACAAAATATGTTATAAGTATATAAAATTCAGTGCAAAGACACATTCCGCCATGCACCGATGGCATACACATATTTTATGAATGTTAGTCAGTAACATACAACAATAATACTATTATTAATAAAAAATTTTAGTTAAATTCGAGTTTTAGCTTAAGAATTTTAAGAACAAGTACCTATTCGCGTATTTACAACAATACATTATTGGAATGAAGTTCTTTAACGCGGTTTGGCGGTAGGAGTTGACTAGTAGTAATCGTCTCGTAACGAAAGAGTTAAACGCTTAAGATGCGACTTTAGAGAAAATGTGAATTTACTACGCGATTTTAATACACACAAGTATGTGGTAACTTTATGTGAAATTATAAAAACGTATACTAGATGGCTCTGTATTAAAAACGCGTTGGTAAAAGAGTATATGCGAGCTAAAAGAAACTTCAAAAAAAAAAGTTACATGCAATTTGCATGTATAAATAATGCCCCTTTAGCTTACGGCAAAAACACTGTGCGTAGGTGCCTTTAATTTACGAGTTAGTTCAAATAAATTAATTAAATCGGGTTATATTTAGACTGAATTATATCTTCTTTATTGAACTTTTAGTGAGTAGGTGTTTCTCCGTCAAATTAATTGGCAGATAATTTCATACACATTCTATCCCAATTTGTTAACTGATGGGTACCTACTTGCTTGCTTAAAATATTTTTACAATTTTTTTTAATGCATATGAACAAACAAAGCACTTTTACAGAATGAAATTTTCAGTGAAGTATCGAATCTCAAAAATTAACACACCTGATTGTGTTTGAGTTAAACAAAAACACCATTGACAATTTCTGAATGGAACACTAGAATAGATTCCGTTCGATACTAATATCAGCTGTTTGTGATTCAAATAGGAATACACAACACTATAAATTGGTAATTGTCGAAAGCTCGAGCCAACAATCGACAAATTGTTTCAGTTTGTTTAAATAGCACTATAGGAATGTTTGTGAAAGCGAATAAACAATAATTGGATGTGTTGGTCTGTTTGTTATTGGGCCAGAAATAATTGTAACATAAAGAAGCCTAAACATATTTGATCACAATATGTATATTTTCCGTTTTACGTTTTTATACGTATTTTTATATTTATTTTTTATGTATGTAGATTTTACATAGGATAGTTTCCATGACTAGTAGGTACTAGTTGTAGTATATGTGGATCTGACATTACCACAAAAAAGGCCATGTGTGTAACGGCCATTATACAGGGCGCATAGCGCTCGGCGTCTGTCGCCATCTTGTTCCTTTATGTGTGAGCCAGGGCTGAAGAATACACGTTTAAACCGCAAAACTGTTATTTTATTGAGAACTAATCCATTATATCACACTAGTCAAGGAAAATATCTACCTATGTACCTATATTAGTACTGCTATTGTCACTAATTACATTCATGCATTCAAGTCCAAGACCGCTTTTTCGACAATTAAAACATTCGAGAAGTAGATACCCTTTTCTGTTAATTGTAGTAAATTTTTGAAGCTATAAAATAGGTATTTATTAATCTATGTAAACCATCGATGAAGTGCCAACACGCATCAATACTCTCAATAGGTACCTACTGCTAGTACATTTCAAACTACAGTGCTGAATGTAATACTGTCGACACGGTTCAAATAGATCGCCTGAAGTTTCCAACTGCTGAAACTTTCCAGTATATTGCAAATCCCGACCAGAACTTTATCCTCTTGTTGAAACTTACAGCACGATTTATTAAGAAGCTACGAGGAGGACAGTAAACGACCTACCTATCTGAAAGGTATATTTCTATCTGTCTCATAGCTATATTAAAGATATTGTACCAGCCTATAATATTCCCACCGGCGCGGCGATCGGCGGCGGCGATATCTCCCGTCCGGTTCAAGCCATGGTTCGGAGCGAGAGTGCATGGTAGGCCGTCACCTCTTTCTGCGAAGCAGTAATACTTGCGAAGGAGGCGGAACGCCTGAGGGAGAAGCAAAATTTGCGCCCTCACGGCCCTAGTCGCCGCAGGAGACGCCCTGGGCATCGGGAGTCGCAGGCCGATTCCCGGCCACCGTAGGTGCGGGCTTGCGGACTGTGAGCAATGGGTAGCTCGCCGTCCGATAAGGAGCAGACCCGGGTCGAGTTTGCGTTGTGTTCCACGCGCGCCTCAAAGAGATGTGAGCATAATTGACGAGGTCCATTAGGGCCAATGCCTGCCAGGGTTGCATTCGTGGCCGTGGCACACAGGCAAATAAAGGAACATGGGTGGGTTTAAGTCAGGAAAAGTCTGTCGCCCCCTCCCGCTCCGCCCAGAGCAGAAGAAGTTATTTGATAATTACACAGCCAAAAAAAAAGGGATATCTTCTCATAAGGAGGAGGAATGAGTAATGTCCCAAGTTTTTACCAAAAGTAATTGCTGATATCGACTGCCTCGTTTTTCTAGTGATCACAAGCGCTACTGCTGAGCACGAGGTCCTGGGTTCGATTCCCAGGTCAGGAAAAGTGTTATAGGGTTTTTCCATCTGGAAATTTTCAGTAGCAGCCCGGAGTCTTGATTCATGCCCGGTTGCTGGCATAGGCTCGCCCCCGATTGCATGGCACTTTAACTTAACTGGCGAGAGTGTACTTTAGGTCCACCTGTGCCTAACCCTTCGTGGAATACATGCGTGATGTTATGTTCTGTTTATGATAATTGGAACAGTCATATTGATAGGTACTTGCCAAGTTCGAACCTCATGCTTAAGTAGCGGGTAACCTCTAGGCTCTGGGAGTCTGGGCCATTACAACATTTGTATGTCCTGTTTTTATTAAACGAACGTAGGAAATAACGTATGGTCGTCAATACAGAGGCCAATAGCGGAATAAACCTAAAAACAAGTAAACTAAAAGCTTTATATTTTATATTTGATAGGTCTTGGACAAACGGAATATTTAGGGAGTCCACCTTTGTTAATATTTTCCTACTGATCGCTTTTGTTTACAAGTATTTCTTGGTCCATTCATTTTGCAATTAAAAAATAATTATTACGCTTACAAAAAAAAAAAACTTTTTCATGATGAAAAATATGTTGAATTCTTGTTTTGTCATAGCCACTAAAAATATATTTATGGTATTTGACAGGTAACCAGGTTTACCTTTAAGGTAAAATACTTCAGTAAGTGGCAGCATAAAGTTTCAGTAAGGAAGCCAAAGCAAATCTCAAAGGAAACCAATTTCTAAACTTATCCACGTAATTAAAGTTTGGTCATGATTGCGACAAAGTACGAAAATATTCATGACCCCTTAAATGTGCCAAAAAATATACGTATTTAAATATGAATCTTTATACACTACTAGGATATCCCACATATATCATAGCCCACACTTCGCCCGCGCTGGCGTATAAAATTGTCCCACGAACACTTACTTCCCGGATAAAAAGTGTCCTAAGTTGGGACCCAGGTCAAAAATATTTATAAATAAAGAAATTATTCTTTAAGCTTTAATAGAAAATATTTCTTAAAATTAGCAAATTAATATAATTATGAATACAACGAATTTTTTAATAAATAAAATAAAATAAAATACATTTATTTCGAGCAACTTTGACTCATAAGTGGAGTACACAGAAATACAGAAAACACAATAAAAATAAAACTAAAACAAACTAAAAGACTTAATAACTAACCGGCCCTGCTGACGGCAACATGCCTATCACAGCCGTGCCGTATGTATGAGCAGTCCATCCGGTCTGCGATCATCACCAGGACGACATTGGTGCTGCCCCACACCCTACGCACCAGCGACGCGCCCCGCTTACGCATGGTCGCGTGGAAGCAATCGGTACGTGCCTCAGCAAACATACCTGAGGCGCTGCAGTAGCGAGGCAGCCCCAATACAGCCCTGAACGCGTTGTTGAACTGGACGCGGAGGGCTCCGTATGATGCACACGTGTACCTCGCCCACAGACTGCACGTGTAGAGAGACGTGCAGTACGCCCTAAAGAGCGTTATCTTCACCTCTCTCGAACAGCGCGCAAACCTGCGTGCGAGCATGTTCGCCCGCACCGACAAAGCCCTCCGTTCCCGCTCCATGTCAGCATTGTCCTTGAGGTCGGTCGTAACTAAATGCCCTAAGTATTTAAATTGATCCACCCTTTCGAGTGGTACACCATTTAGACAAACGGGTGGATAGTTGTGTGAACGTTTCGCACCGGTCTCAAAGACCATGCATTGACTTTTGGTCACATTGTACTTCAACCCATGACCAAGGGCATACTCTTCACAGGTCCGCACCAGCTTTCTGAGGCCACCGACTGACGCGCTCAACAGCACCATGTCGTCAGCATAACTGAGGTTATTGGCACATACTCCACCGACATGGCAGCCGACATGCTGGCTGCTGAGCGCGGTGATCAAGGCATTTATGTACAGATTAAAAAGGGAGGGGGAAGTCAACCCCCCCTGTCTCACCCCGCACTCCAGCCGATACGGCTCCGACATTGTACCCGCCCACTTAACGCTGTTGATCTGATGACTGTACCAGTATTTAATGACACTGACAAGTTCACGTGGTAGGTTTATACCCTCGAGTTTAGCCCACAGGATGTCGTATGAGACCAGGTCAAAAGCTTTGGACAGGTCGAGGAAGCAGGCGTGCACTGGAGTCTTTCGATCTGTGTAATATCTGACGGTATACTTAAGACACAGTATTGCACTTTCAGTTGACAGTCGAGGTCGAAACCCAAACTGATTATCGTGCAGATCCAGGTACTTGTCTAACTGTGTATTAAGCAAACCGTCAAAGACTTTTGCAATGATCGTTGCAAGAGAAATCGGTCTGTAGTTACTTTTGTCGGCAACATCTCCCGTCTTATTTTTAACTACAGGGACTACTACAGTTTTCATAAACTCAGATGGTAGGTATGAATGGCTCACGCATAGTGTGTAAAACATTGCCAGGAGTCTATTAATATGTGGGCCAGCGTGAACTAGGTGCTCGATGCTGAGTCCATCGTGGCCCGGGGACTTGCCTTTAGATATAGCTTTTATAGCTTGAGCCACATCTTTGGCAACGAAGCCAGTCCCCGCGTCCTCGACTGGCATCTCAACATCGAGCACCGCCCCCGTCAGTCCCCGTGGGGACAGTACACGAAAATGGTCCCTGAAAATATCAGCAACATTTTTAGGGTCACTCTCACCCTCGACACTCACCGGAAGTCCAGGACGAACGTTTAATTTGTTGGTGCTCTTCCAAAAACTACGGAAGTGCCCCCTCTTATGCTTTTCAGCAAGGGCATCCATTTTGATTTGGTCCTGATGGTTCTGACACCATTTAAGTCTGGACTTAAATATCTTTCGACTTTCATACATTTCGTCATATAAACACCCAGATCTTGGCTTGCCACACATCACCCACTCTTCAAACTTCGTCCTAGCCACCCGGTGAGCCCCGCTAACATGTCTGTTCCACCCAGCAATGCGTGGGCCATTCCCACCTCTCCGCGCGCGAATGCCTCCCCGCGCCGACGCCGCCCCTCGTAAGGCAGTCACAATGTCAGAATAAAGCTTATCAAGAATACGCCCATGGTCCGAGTTATTACAGTATCTGTCTCCACAGCATGCAAACTCCGCAGGGAAATCAATACATCTTAACCTACTATGACATTCCTTCGCATATAACGCAATTTGTTCATCAGTTCTGTCCCCCCACAACACATCGCTGCTTAGTACGCCTTTATCAGGTAGCTTTGGTGTTAATAAGTTTAAATTACACTCGACAATAAGCGGAAAATGATCAGACCAAAAAGTGTTATAGTCTACATATGCATTAAGGACAGAATGTTTTGCCGATTGCGTAACAATACAGTGATCCAACCAACTGCACGTTCCATGTGCCTCACTAATAAAAGTATAAGTATCAGAGCGAAGTCCCAGTAACTCAACATCTACACAAGTCCATACCTGTTCTCTACAGAATTGTACAAGTTCGTTATAGAATAGTCCACATGGATCGGCATTAAAATCGCCTAACACAAAAACTGATTCTACACCATACTCATCTATTATAGCACTCACCGTCCCTAGACAATCCGTAAATTCCGGTAGGTTCTCCGTCACATTTGTAGGCATGTATACACTCATTACAATCACAGGTCGATCATTTGTAACGATTTTTATTGCACACACCCGAGTATTATCGCACCGTAGCACTGACACATTTAGGAAAACACTGCTCCTCCAAAGCAAGGCGACGCCACCGAACGGCCTCCCGCGTAATATTCCCGCCGAGGTGTCTACCGCTGAGGTACCTGTGTACCCGAACTCACAATCGACCGTGCTTAAGTACGGCACCTCATCCGGTAGAAGCCATGTTTCCTGCAGGGCGATCAAATCGCTTGAGCGACATAGGTCCCTGATGCCGTCCACAGAACGTTTAATGTTTTTACAATTAAAACTAGCTAACCTATAAGGGCGTTTATCCATTGTTATTGTAAATCGAGCCGGATACAGAAATAGCTCTGTTCATATTTTTGTGACTAAAATTCACAAATCTCCTGAAAATTATACCTTCAGGCCATAGTTTTTCATCCAAGTACATAGATAATTTCGCCTCGGATACAAAAAATTTAAATGCACTATGATCTGTCTGCTTTTTAATATTAATTCTCTGTAACGACACAGACTCATGTGTTTTCGAGCGAATATATTTAATAATCTCCTCTTTCGTAGTTTCACTGTGAACATTCGTAATAAACATAGGTATTTTCTTTTCGGCGGCCCTAAAGTTAAACTCCAGGTCTCTCGCCACACCTGACTTGCCCGAGTACCTATATTTCAAATGTTTCCGGCGACGTTCTACCCTTTGCCATCCACCATTGTCATCATTCAGAGGATCAGGTACTGCGCCCAATACAATGTCGCAATTACGTCCAACAACACTAATGCCGTTATCGCTATGAGTCAGCTGTGTCCCGCTCTGTACGAACACACCTGCCTTCGATGACGTAGACTCAACCGCCACCTGCTTCAAACCGGTCTCGGGCGAGTTCGCTTCGTCGATCTCGCCACCGCTCGCGACGACGTCATCCGTGCTATCTACCGCCGACCGTTGCCGTTTTGATAAATCACAGTCGGTACGTTTTGCTACTACCCTCCCTATTTCTTGGTATCGGTTTTGTATTGCACTCTCACCTACATTATTCAAAGATTCTTTACTATCGTTATACGGTTCGTTTATCGTAGAGTTATGATGATGCGATAAGCCCTCCGGTCCACTGTCCATTACCCAGGCCCCCCTCCTCATGTTTACCTTGCATACCGAGGTAGGCGGTAATGAATCGTTCTTGAATTGTAAAATCTCCGATTTTAATTCTTTCAATTGGTTTAATGTGGCGTATGTTGATTTAAATTCTTCTATGTCAGTCTTTACTCGCAGTAGATCCTTTAAAAACTTCGTACAGTCCAGATGATCCCACATAATTGGGGGTAATTTTTCCAGTTGTCGGGCCACAAACACTGGAATTATATCTGGTTCTGCGGATTTAAACAGATTGACGATATCAGCCAAGTCTCTTTCTTCCTTCCCTTTGTTCTTCCTCAAGATTTTACGAGAATCTGTAGGTATGGAATCGAATAACAATGATTTCGATTTCTTAATTTCTTCACTTGTAAACGATGACGTGCAAACTCGTACTAGAGTTACTTCATCGATTACCGACACTTTATTTTGTATATACGCTAGCATTTCGTCAATGACGATATTACACTCGTTACACTTTAGAACATTCATTTTCGAATTCACGCGATCACTCCAGTCGGATGCGCGCGCGGAATGGAATTAATAAAAGAGAAATTTCTTGTTAATAAATTTACAGTCTATCCTTGTGTCAAACCCAAATCCATTCAGCCGTTATGGCGTGAAAAGACACAGACAGCCAGATAGACAGAGATACTTTCACATTTATCATAATAGTACCTTTAGATGTATTTTATTAATTAATTTATTCATATAGCCGTCAAACAAAAATAAATCCAATTATTTATTTATTCGTAAGGATTTGACTACACAAATAGAAACAGTAATTAGGAGGGGCGCGCTATGTTATCGTAGTTTATCCAACATTACCAAAAAGTAATAAAAATTCTTAATATTATACAAAATAAAAAAGTTATTGCTATTTAAAATTCACATTTTTAATACCAAAATACCCCAATCCCTTTAAAAATTAGCTATTTTTCAACGGGGATCATAAGTTATGACTTTTAGACACCCGCCAAACGACGCGCGACGGCTGCCCGCGCCCCATGTAATAAACCGGTAAAACTACACATAAAAAAAATCGGCGTATTTTTATTTTCTTTATTCCTGAAAATTAATACATAAATAAACTCTCTGTACGATACTTAACAACACTCTCACGGTTCGGACATGGTTTTTAGGGTTCCGTACCCAAAGGGTAAAACGCGCGGACTTCTTGAGAGAACTTAAACTGATGTTGCACTGTTTGTTTTGTTTCATTTGCCTACACTAATGCAGATTCACGAACACTTAATGGTTAATAATCCACCAATATTACACATTCATATTCGGCTAAACACAAATTTTAGAAAATAAAACAAAACTGCTAACATGACGCTTCAGTTTCCCGCCAAGAAGTCCAATGTCTTTACTTTAAAAGTCGAATGAAAAAACAATTGAAAGTCAAACAATCGAACTCAAAAACTCAAACTCAAAGCATTTATTTCAAATAAACCAATTACAGGCACTTTTGAATTATCAAGGGGTCGGTCAGTCAGAGAGATGAAGCTAGTTGCCCATTCCAAAGCGTAGTAGGTTCCTATGGAGAAGAACGGGCAAGAAACTCCACGGACACTCTTTTTAATCAAAATATTGTGACAAAGTATTGGTTACATCATTAATGTTGAAATTATACATGTGAGGACAATGTAGAAAGACGTGCACGTTAAAAGCGTCCGCAATAAAAAGATAAAACCATTAAAAAAACAAGTAAAATAAGTTAAAATAAGCCGTGGCAGCCAAGAAATGACCAGTCCCCACTGACGGCGCCCGTTCACGAACATGACGCATGGATCAGCACCATTTAGCTCAACCATTTTGAAGGGAACTTAATGATCCAACACACACGCCACCATCAGCGAGACATTTGAGTGAGCATGACACACTCAGCCGCCAGGGCACATTCAAGTCAATGAAAGACGTACTTAGTAAATTTTAGGACATAGTGCTCATACATGTGCTATGAAATTATACAATACTACGAATGTTGTACATTTTTAAGTTTCACTCTGGAATCTCACACCATGCAGGTTTAATTTTAATTTGAAATGGCCAGTACGTTAAAACGGCAATTTTATATTTAAACACTTATTATTTCAGTAGGACGAACACGGCGAACACGACGGCGACATATGAATTCATAGTAAAATCGCAACAACGTGCAAACAAAATTAAAGTTTGGTCACGATTGCGAATAAAAAGTACGTAAATAGTCATGAAACTCCTATATATGTACAAATTAAAATTCAGGGGTCCTTTCCTCGTTTGCAGTCACATAATTTTCTTTTTTTTAGCTAAAAAGTTAGGACTAAGTGTTTTATGGACAATAAAGCCAGGTAACAACAGTTTTTTTCGTGAATTTCATGGGTTTGAGGTACCTACTTGAAAAACCAAGCATGATCACTGCGTAGGTTACCTAAGGATTACCTTAGGTAACCTACGCAGTGATCATGCTTGGTGGCTCGTGCCTTCTCTATAAGAAGAGGCGTTTGGCCTGCAGAGGAGGACCATTACAGGATGATTTTGCAGTTATTATATACTACAAGACAAGCCAAGAGACATACCCGGAAAATACTTTAACGTTTCAAAAATCCCCCTACATTATTTCAAGTATTGTATGCCATCGTACACTCACGCGCCACACCGCGCTTTGTAGTGAAATACAATATTCTATAGACCTTCTACAGACCAATGCGGCTGTAATGTGCGCTTAGCTGTACACACCAGATAGTAGCAAATGTTAAGTCTTATATAAATAAGGTCCATAATAAATATGTACAGAAAGGGAACAGATAAATGACTAAGGTGGACCCTACCTCTTGAATACTTTATCATTTAGGTACAGTCGTAACTTTAGATCTAAGAGGGGTTATATAGTCTGTGTCTAGACAAGTTTTGTGGCTGACGGCACGCACGGGTCGATCGATCAGGTTAAGCTACGCTTGCCGCGGTTGGTCCGTGGATAGGTGACCATATTTATATACCGAGCCTCCTCCGTTCCTCTGAATGAACGTTTAGCGGTTGGTCCCAGCTGTCAGTCGTGGATCTTTGACAATCGTTACGGGTGGTCAGAAGCTCGAAAGTCTGACAACCAGTCTTACGCAAGGGGTATTGTATTAACCATTAACTGGGTTGTGGAGGTCAGATAGGCAGTCGCTCCAAGTAAAATACTGGTAGTTAGCTGCATCTGGTTAGACTGGAAGCCGACCCCAACGGGAAAGGTAAGGCATTTGATGGCAGATGTCTAGACAAGTTTATGCTAGTTTACAACGACGTAAAGATCCAGTCAGTTACCAACCTACTTGTAAACTAGGAACGTCTAAGGTAAGGCCTCACAAGCACAAATTGTGATCTTTTAAAAAGATGCTTCTGTTTTATTGCTTAGTTGAAGATGGTATAAAACCTGGGGGTCTACTCCGAAGATAAATCCGAAGTAACGGCGAAAGAAAAACAACAACGACGGTCAGAGAGATATGTCAAAGTCAAAAACGTGACTTGAAGTCGGGTAAAGGATTCAAAGTCAAATAGGGAAACTTTGGAAGTCAAGAAACGGCCGATACTTCGGTTTATCGCTTCGGAGTAGGGCCCCTGTGTTCAACGTATATACTTCTTAGGGTTCCGTACCTCAAAAGGAAAAAACGGAACCCTTACAGGATCACTCGTGTGTCTGCCTGTCTGTCCGTCTGTCACAGCTGATTTGCTCTGAACCTACTGGACCGATTAAGTTGAAATTTGGTACACATATGTAATTTTGTGACCCAAATACGGACGTGTTATGTAAATAAATTAATTTTGAATATGGAGGTCATTTTTGGGGGGCAAATTAGAAAATTAAAAAAAAGGTTTTGCTGACTGTATCGTGTGACATATCAAATGAAAGGAATTGTTTTAAGGATTTCATATATTTTTTTTTTTATAATTATAAAATAAATACGTTTGAATTATTTAAGAAAGTAGATGAAAAATGACCATTCTTGGGGCCACCCTTATCTCCGAAACTACTGAGACTAAAATATTGAAAAAAAATATAGAAAATAGTTAATTACTTATAGATTACAGGAAAACCTATAAGAAGTCTGTGATCTTAAAATAACATGGTAAATCACTCAATATTGTGCGTACAAACTTACATTTGCAGTTGGAATGTATGGAGGATCACGTTCTTCAACTAAAATGTTAAGTTTGTTCTTGGGATAAATTCATCCCAACTACGGAACCCTTCATTGTGCGTGGTTCGACACGCACTTGGCCGGTTTTTTTGCTGTAGACTACCTACCTACTGTATTTAACTTTATTGTACGTCAACATAATGGCTCTGCTTGCACCAAAATAGACGATGGCGAACAGTTTATTCATTGAAATAAATGGAAGACTCTAATTTTAATCTTATTATACAGGGTAGAATTTTGTAATGCCACCTGGAGGGAAAGTACTCTTAATACTGCAGATAGAAAATTTTACTCAAAGGAAACATTCCTTTATTTTTGAATAGAAAGCAAACTGCATTCAAAGATTTTCGAAAATTCTCTTCTCCCACACCCGGGAATCGAACCGGCTAAAATCTGAAAAAATTATACCCTGTACTTTTATTGCATCGATCGTTAGGGTCAATTATAAGGATGAAATCTCTCTAACAAACATGATAAATTAAATGAAAGGAAAACCAGGAAATCTGAAGTTACAAATTCAATGAGTCAAGTTAAAGCTCTTTAACTAACATCCATCTTTTGTAATGCAGACTCCTTTGCGACATACTCGTAGCTGCGTGTATGAGGTAATTTAAATATGGAATGTTAGATTAAAATTTGAAAATTAGATTGTCATAGTTGTTATTCACATTTGATTGTTTTTACAACTCATTTCACGTATGTAGTATGTATTGTAGTATAAGTATTTCACTCATTACGGTATGGAGAGAGATATCAAGACCGACAGGCACCAACTCGGTTCGTATTGAAAATAATGGTAGAAAATTTAAAGAATACGGGTGGTTTCAAGAAGAGACGGCGAACTATTCAGCAAAACTATTTCGATTTTGAACTAGATGTTTTAACATACTTTGAATCATTTCCAAAGGCTTCAAGTAGAGATGCTGCCGATGAATTAGGAACAACCCACACTCGCGTACTTAAAGTGCTGAAAAAGTATAAGTATAAATGCTATCGTGAAGGTCGGTTGGTGCAAAAATTGCATATTGGGGATCGTGACAGACGATTACAATTTTGTGAAAACATGCTTGGAGAAATTGACCGAAACCCTAATTTTTTGAGTAACATTGTATGGTCTGACGAAACCAACTTCAGCAATAATGGCATGTACAATCGCCGCAATAACCATTATTGGTCTCGAGTGAATCCTGTTCGTGTTCATGAAACTAACAATCAAGTAAGATTTTCTTTCAACGTTTGGTGCGGAATTATGAGAAATAATGTAGTGTTAGTCCACGTGTACGAAGGTCATTTAAACACTGTCAAGTATATTGAAATACTGGATCTCTTAAGAAACGAGTTAAATGGTTTCCCCGAGGAAGAGCGAAACCAAATAATTCTACAGCAAGATGATGCTCCAGCACATAACAGCAGAATCACTACTGCCTACATTAATAACCATTTTAATACCTGGATTGGTACAAACGGCACAATCAGATGGCCTGCGAGATCGCCCGATCTCACCCCATTAGATTTTTTTTTGTGGGGATATGTAAAAAATCAAATTTACATGAAATCTTATGCGAATGACAACGAGTTGAGAGTTGAAGTTCAGAATACGATTTATAATATTCACCACAACACTTTATTAAAGGTTACTAGAAATGAATTCGTTAAAAGAATAAATTTGTGTATCCAAGAGAATGGAGCCCATTTCGAGCAACTAATTAGTTAGTTTACCATTTTTTGTAAATAATTAAATTAATTTAAGATTTCCTGGTTTTCCTTTCATTTAATTTATCATGTTTGTTAGAGAGATTTCATCCTTATAATTGACCCTAAAGATCGATGCAATAAAAGTACAGGGTATAATTTTTTCAGATTTTAGCCGGTTCGATTCCCGGGTGTGGGAGAAGAGAATTTTCGAAAATCTTTGAATGCAGTTTGCTTTCTATTCAAAAATAAAGGAATGTTTCCTTTGAGTAAAACTTTCTATCTGCAGTATTAAGAGTACTTTCCCTCCAGGTGGCATTACAAAATTCCACCCTGTATAGGACAATATAATTTACTTCAAAGGTGAGATTAACATAAAATTCTTGTCTCGCATAAAATCAAATTGGAAAAAAAAGGGAGGGTTCTACCGTCATTTTGCAGATTCACTTAGATAAACTTACCTAGCATTCTTATAATGGCTTTCCTAGATTTGGCCTGTCGTGTCTCGCCATGCACGTGGCCGTTTAGCAGGCCGATCTTCGTTTTTTCCATGACACGAGTAGATCTGTGAACAAGAAAGTTATACAGTTATTTTAGTTCAATTTTGTACATGACCATTCATTTTATGAATGACATAACATTATTTCGTAGGTATATGTAAATATTACCTATACCTATGTTATTTGTTTTAATTTTTACTATACACGGTGATTTTTAATTCACTGTTAACCTTTCAAGAAGTGAAAGTACTCATGATTATAAGCAACTTTCACTATGAGACCTACTCTGAAATATCGAAAAATATATCTGCTGTTTCATACAAAAATAAATATTTATTCGATGAAAATGTATGAAACAGACGTTTTTAGGGTTCCGTACCCAAAGGATAAAACGGGAACCCTATTACTAAGGCTCCGCCGCCGCCGTCTGTCTGTCTGTCTGTCTGTCCGTCTGTCACCAGGCTGTATCTCATGATCCGTGATAGCTGGACAGTTGAAATTTTCACAGATGATGTATTTCTGTTGCCGCTATAGCACAAAATACTAAAAACCAGAATAACATAAATATTTAAGGGGGTATTCCCATACAACAAACGTGATTTTTTTGCCGTTTTTATAAATAATGGTACGGAACCCTTCGTGCGCGAATCCGACTCGCACTTGGCCGGTTCTTTTTTTTTTGCTATTTCGTAGTTGGTCCCGTAGTGAAAGTTCCTTATACTCATGAGTACTTCCACCTCGTGAAAGCATAACAGTGAATTAAAAATCTCCGTGTATAATATAAAATAGAACAGGATTTGTATGAAACGTATGAAAATATCAGCCAGATAAGTTAACCTGACCTTACCCGGAAGCGAGTAAACTGGCGAAATCACATTAACTATATTATAGTGTAGAAAATACAGAAATTCTAGATAGTTATTTTTATAATTTTTATGATAATTATGCAGTTAGGTCGTCACATAAACAGCCTGATCGGAACTACTGACCCAAAAAGCACTCAACGTAATCCTTTCTAGAGAGGTTCTGTAGTTATAAATATTAACGTTAAAATGATTGATGTGTTAAAGACTTCTTCAGTGTCATCTGTCAGGCAGGATGACATCAAAATTTTCCGTTTTTTCAATTTTAATGTATTTATTTTTAAGTCTCAAAAATTGCAAAGAATGTGCGCTAAATGGATGGAGTAATGGAAATATGGAGAAGTCTCTTGACGCTGCGTGAGTGTGCGTGATCCATCGCCGCCCGTTCGATGTCGATCGCGCACAGGATGGATGGATAGCAGCATGAATGAAAGTATTGCTCCGTTGGTGTAATTGTTGTATGGCGTTCCAGTGAGAGGGTAAATAAATAAATAAAGGAAAGCTCCATTGCCGTTCATATTAAGGCACAAAATACAAGTAGCATAACGCAGTAAGTAGGTTACATTTCTAACCAGTTGAATAGTTTTCAATAACGTTGCTTCAGCGATATTTCAGCACGTTTCAGGCATCGTAAGTACGTATTGCATACGAGTACAAGACGATCGATACGTTGTCTTTAAGCTCTGAAGACACGTATTGCATTGATGTAATGTGTTTTGATTTTCTTGGTAAATACTCTTATCGAGTTTTGCTTCCCTATAGGACTATTTTACGCAAACTAAATAAGAAATTACGTTAATAAGATTTTTTGTTATTTTTATATTTAAGGTAAATCTCGTAGTATTTAAGTAAACTAGGTATAAGATATTGAATTAAGTAATTAAATTTTGTCATTATTTCAAGAATTGTAATGTTAAATATTGTTAAGAATTTTATCGTCCTACAATTACCATAAAGTATGAGCTCATGCCGCCTGTGATACAGGTTTAACCAAGTACAGGCATCTAACATTATAATACCTTTATAAATTATTAGTTTTTATGTTAATATTTTACCAATTGTAATACTGAATATAAATATTATTATTATCAGTCATTATACAAGCTGACTTTGAGATTCTTGAGAATCTTTCAGGAGAAAACACTTTACATATGAACAACTTTTACTAAGACAATAATTAACTGCAAAATATCAAAAAAATTGCTGTTTCGTATATTTTGATCTGGTAGATATTATATTTTTGTTTAGGCAACTCTTATTAGACGACCATAAAAATTATTGAACATCTAGTTTCAAAAGAACTACTATCTAGATAAATAATCAATTGTGTCTCATTAGCTGACGCTTGATAAGCTTACGAACAAATTAGTAAACTCCTGTAGGTAATTAACGTTAATGGAACCTAGCTGTTGTTAATCAAGATAATTAACAAATGTGTTAATTATCTTGATTAACAACAACTAGGTTTCGCAAATAGGATTTCACTGAAGGCCCACGTAGCGCCTACGTTTCAGGTACACAGGAAAATTACAGCGTTACCTTTCGTTTGAGATACAGTGAGTTTTTAGTACTTAACAATGTATACTTAAATCAGAAAAGGTTTGATATCTACTAGGAAATTAACTCCAGGAAACCACTGGATTTGTATCAGAAATTAACTATATGACCAATCTGTGTGAAAACACAAAGACATTAAATTATTTACTTAACAATAGACGGGACATAGCGAACCAAATCATAATCCGGTACATTTGTCCTAGTGGACAAAAGTCACTCAGTCTCTGCATGTCAAGTCGCATTCGAGTCCACAAAAGAAAAATATTTTCTAAGAAAATATGTCAATTGTTGCGCATTACGATATTGCAAATCTCGTTAGGGTAAAACGACTTGTTTTCTCTCTGTAGTAAAAATCTTAAATCTCTTAGGAAAAACATAATTACTAGGTTATTCGAAATTCTGATTTGTACCCGGTGAACGGCAATAGACTGGAATAAAATGGTGTGCTAATAGGTACCTACACTTATTAGTCATACTGTTAAGTTACATCCTTCCAGAGTTTAAATTGACTGTTCAATTAATCCTACATCTTCATCATGATAACTAAAAACCGTACCCAAATTAAGCTCGTCTAGTTCGTCTGAACAAAGACACTGATGGGTACATCAAAAGTGCACATCATGTATTCAGATGATTGATGATAACAGCCTGTATTCATATTGGAGTATTCACACTTTCATAGACTATTCGACCTTTATAATAACTTAGACCTGACTTAAGTGTTGACACTTGAAACTGGCGTTTATATTGTTATACGATGGTAGTTAACGCCAATATGATATTTAATTAAAAACCGACCAAGTTCGTGTCGGACCACGCACAATGAAGGATTCCGTAGTTGGGATGAATTTATCCGAAAGAAAAACTTAACATTGTAGTTAAAAAACATGTTCTCCCATACATCGATAAACGTCACGGTCAATTCTCCAACACAGGCCTACTTAGCTGTGATAGTTTTACTTTCAGTTTCGTTATATATACTACTGCCATGAATTTTTTCACATATTTCAATCAACCTTGTGGGGGACACTTAACTCTAACAAAATTTAGCACTTTAAAGTTTGTATTGCGCAAACGGACGCGACACTAGTAGCACAATTTCGATGTCGCTGCCTGTTGCGCCCGCGATATCGCGTGAGTCTGTAAGAGCCTTAACTTGTAAAGCCTACTTAGCTGAGATAGTTATTCTGTTAACTTCGTTATTAAATACTACTGCCATTTTCACATATCCAGAAACAACCATTTAGCTAGTACTTGACTCTTAACACAAAATAGCACTTTCAAGTGCTATTTTTTGTAAAAAAAAATATTAAGCTTTAAAGCTTAATATTTTTTTTCCAAGATTGTATTTTACCACTTTCTCGACAGAAAGACGGACATGGCAAAACTATAAGAGTTCAACTATCAGGAATGTATCTCGAAAGACGTCAGAGGAAGACAGATGGTCAAATCAAATCAAATCAAAATTCAAAAATGTTTATTTCTTAGGATATGGTACAATAGATGTTACTATAGTGGTTCCAGCATACCCTGCCATAGTATGGCGTACAAATATTTATTTATATGTATACAAAAACAAAGCCCATATTAACCTATTTATAATTATGAATAATAATGGATTAGAGAATAAAATATGAATAATAGTTAATTAATATCGATTTTGATTGTATTATAGTAATAATAATAATTATAAATAATGAAATATTTAGTTTTTGCATGTCATGGATTAAAGGCTATTTTTCTTACTTATTATATTATTAATGATTTATCCTCCAAGTATTCTTGAACACTGTAATATATTTTTTTCTAATAACAGTCTGAACAATACCCTTCTGAACATCCGTCTACATATTATCTTACATTTTTCCTTATCAAAATAATCAAAATCTATAATGTTTCTTCGTCTATCCTTTTGAAGCTTAATCACGAACGATGTCTCCTAAATATCTTTTAATATCCAGACAGATCAAAATAAGGGACCAAATACAGATTATTTTACTCTCGCAACTTTTCGTAAAATCCTTTTATCATCCTCAGGAAACAAGACTGTTCTGAATGATCTTTGAGGCTTTGACCTAGGTCTTTGAAACGTGAAATTACTATCAAATGGTCTAGAAAATTACCACGAAACAATCAAAACGAATAACGGTTTAACCGAACGTTTTTGTTTGGAAAGTGACCAGAAAAAAGTCTGATATCAAGGCAATTACAACATAAATATACTACTTTTTTGGAACAAAGTTCTTTAAGAGGAGACTCCCTATTTTTATGTTAATTTGCATGAATATTCTAAATACACACACACAATCAATAGTCACCCATACAATCTTAATGAAACTTTAGTATATGATTTACTGGATCTTTTTCTTTCCATGTTTATGACAGTTACGTAATTGTAATATTTTCGCTCGATACATTTTTTATTCGCAAATCGTGTCTTTTTAAGGGTAATTATAAAAACAAACAAGATTGTTCAGCTTTTATGTCTAAAATAAATATTCACAGCAAGAAAATATAGTTTACTATCCAGGCACCAGTTATTTATTCTCTAGATCAATTATTACTTTAGTTATAAACGAAATAACAATTGAGACTTACGCTATTTAGTTGCCATAATCGCCACGCTTGGTAGGCAGGTTGGCGATCGCAGTATGGTGTTAAAATAGAGAACGCTGTTGCCCATTCTATAGTAAGTCTCTTAGTCGGCTTTTCCGACACCCACGGGGAGAAATAGGATGGTGCTGTTCTTTACGTCCGGCACCGCACGGCAGCTTAAGCCCTTCAGGATGGTCAATATATCGCACAGTAAAAATAATGAATTAAAGAAAAGAAAATTAATAACCAATTAATTCAAGCATCTAGGTACCTATTGTATAAATTTTCTCATAAACAAAACATAATATTTACCTTCAGAGAAATTAGTTCCAGAAAATACATTATGTTACAATACGAAAAAAAATCTCATTACAAGTCCAATTTCCTTGTCCACTTGTAATTTGTGGCTAGTCGAAAGGTATTAATAATAATAAAAACTTTATTATCAGACAAATAGTCCATATGTCACAAAAAATTACAATAGAAAAACACACACCAAATAAAATAATATGCACGATAAATAAAATAAATACAAATATATATATAATTATTTAAGGCATTGGAATGACGCTCTGTGAGTCGTCATCCAATGCCACATTGTGGGGCTGTCCATCCTGCTGGCCACAGTAGCCAAAAGACTGTTGGGACTATCGCGCACGCTGGTTTACGCGAACATCCCCGACGCACTGCAAAAGCGCGATAGTCACAACATCACCCTGAAGGCATTGTTATATTAAATCATCCAGAATTACAGGAAAGGAGACGTTCACGAAATGTATGGGGCTTGGTACTAAAATAATTGAAAATTTAAACAGCCTTCTGACCTATATAGGCTGAAAGAGGGTAATTATTTTGACGTCTTTGGGCATTTTTTTTTTTTTACAGCCGCCCGTTTTTTTTAAAACAAGTTTTGAAAAATAAAATGTTCTACAAGCATTATTAATATTTTAGGGATGACAGCCCTGTGGCTAATGACGTGACAATGACAACGTCAGTCAGCAGGTCTCGGCTTGACATTTATAGCGGATATTTAGTCCGAGTTTACAGCTTTGACTTTATTCGATACGTTTTGTTATTGCATTGTCATGATAATCAATATTTTTTGTCTTAATTTCATGGAGCTGCAGCTAAAATTATAATAAAATCTCAAATTATTTAATAGAAACGGAAACATTAGCCACATAAAATAATTACATTGCATAGAAATGAATAAATAAAGACTATGTGCGTTTTGGTTGTATTGAAACATTTTTCACTTTTTCACAAAAACGGGCGCCTGAAAAAATCTGATTTAACTATAATCGAGTAGCATAATAAATAAGCTTTCTAATAAGGTACATCACATTAGCGTTTAAAAATCGTCTGAATATTATACCAATTTTGACCTCTCCTTTTCGGAAATGAAATCCTCCTTTACGCGCCGGTATTTTTCCTAATAAATAAATGAATGAAACGATTCGTAGCCGATCCTCCTTAGGAAAACACGAAGGGCTGCGTTTTAAAACAAGTGAAGGGTGATCAATTTGCATCAAATTACGGTTTGTTAGCATCGTAGTGAAAGCAAACTTTGATAAGAAAAATTGAAGTTCAAAAATAAGTAGTAGATTCTGAGTGATAGGTATTTGGCAGTTAGGACTGTATCTAAATACATAGCAAAAATAAATTTAACACTACAAAACATACAATGGGCGACCTTATCGCTCAAAGAAATCACCGTTTGAGAAAGTAATATAAATTTAGAATGGCTTAACATTTTCATTCCGCGAGTATGTACAGTCAAGGAAATTAAGTGGTAAGCAAGACCTTAATTTGCCGTGTTATAGCTATTTCATACAACTGTCAAAGAATGACAGTTGTGATTTGAATATACGGACAATTTAAGTAGGTAGTCAATTTGCTCAACAATAAATTTTCTCGACTTTACATACATATTTACCATTAATACTGATGCTGCATAGGTATAGGTAATGTTGCCACCAATAACATATAGACACACGGACTCATCCGAACTTTTATGACTTAAAATTACCATCTACTCTCAGCCAACATTATTTCCAATGCTGGGTAGTTCCCACGCTATCATTTCCAGCACCTTAATTGAGTTACACTCCATCAATTACAATATGAATGATTTTGAAGTATATTTTATAATAAACTACCAAGCCACGTTCAAGATCTAAGCCTTAATAAATTCAAATCATTCATTTAACGTAAGTTGTGCCAGAAAGCCTTTTATACCGTTAAAGATTATATTGAGGACAAAAAGGCTGATTGAGCTGCTCCAATTTTTACTTATTGAAGTGGTTTATTTTTTTATTGTTTGATGTTTTTTGCTAACTTTTATTATTTTACATACAGTGATATTTCAAACATGAATATTTACTTGTAAAGTATTATATTATTTTAATTATTGTGAATGTGAAGACTATGTGGGTTATTGATAGATAGATAGATAGATAAAACATTTATTTAGTGCACACAAAAGACAGCACAACACACAATAAAATAATAGATATGAACATTAAAAAAAAAAATATATATATATAAAAAACAATAGGCAAAAAAATAAGAACATACTAGAAATAGTGACACTATGACTTAATACTAATTAATCGATAGTATTAGGTGCGGTGTGCGTCTCAAGGTTGCACCAAATCGGAGTCCAACTCAGCATGTGTCAGGCATCTGAGAGTGGCGGTACATAGGCTGAATGCCAAAAATACCGCCCCAGGACCCGACGGCTTGCCTGGAAAAGCCTGGGTTCTGGCCTTGGAGGCTCTCGGGCCTCGACTAAGGGGGCTCCTAAGCGCATGCTTGGAGAGGGGCCAGTTTCCACTTCGTTGGAAGACGGGGAAACTGGTCCTCATAAAGAAGCCAGGGCGCCCGGCGGACTCTCCGTCCGCTTACCGGCCCATCGTGCTGCTCGACGAGGTGGGCAAGCTCTTTGAAAGAGTAATTGCAGACTGCCTTGTCGGGCGGCTGGTGCGGGTGGGGCCGGATTTGGCGGAGAGCCAGTTTGGTTTCCGTAAGGGGCGTTCTACGGTGGATGCCATCATGCGCGTTCGAGCCCTCACGACGGGGGATGCTGTTGCCCGGGGTGGGGTCGTTTTGGCGGTGTCTCTTGACATCGCCAATACCTTCAATACCTTGCCCTGGAGTTGCATTAGGGAGGCATCACCGGGTGTCGACCTACCTCTGTCGTGTGGTCGAGGCCTATTTGACGGACAGGACCGTCATCTACCCCGGTCACCACGGAGAGTGGAACCGGCGAGAGATGTCGTGCGGTGTCCCACAGAGATCGGTCCTGGGGCCGCATCTGTGGGACATCGGGTACGACTGGGTGCTGCGCGCCGACCTCCCTAGTGGCGTCAGCGTAGTCTGCTACGCTGACGACACGCTAGTCCTGGCACAAGGGAGTTCGCATCAGGCGGCGGCCGAACTGGCGGCATGTGGGGTGGCGACAATCGTCGATAGGATCCGGCAATTGGGACTCGAGATGGCATTGCACAAGTCCGAGGCCATGTGTTTTTATGGTCCTCGAAACGCGCCACTGTCGGGTTCCCAGATAACGGCGGGAGGGGTTCACATCGGCGTCGAGTCGACGATGAAGTACCTGGGACTCGTCCTCGACAGCCGGTGGAACTTCGTGAAGCATTTTCGACGTTTGGCTCCCAGACTGCAGCGGGCCGGGGCTGCTTTGAAGCGGCTCTTGCCCAATCTAGGGGGTCCAAACGCCTCCTGCCGGAGGCTCTACGCGGGGATCGTGCGGTCCATGGCTCTTTACGGGGCACCGGTGTGGGCGCGTTCATTAAGGCTGCGACCAGCCCAGCGGTTGAACGCGCCCCAAAGGGTCATGGCCATCAGGCTGGTACGGGGTTACCGCACGGTCTCCCGTGAGGCGGCGAGCCTCCTTGCCGGCTGCCGCCATGGGGTATGGAGGCGAAAGTCCTCGCGCACATCTGGGAGTGGCGCGAGGAGGCGAAACGCCGGGGTGAAACTCCGCTGCCGCGAGAAATCACGGCACAGCGGACAGAGCTCCGGCGGGATCTCATGGCGACATGGAGAGTGCGATTGTCGCAACCCAGCGCTGGGCACGCCACAATTGTGGCGATAAGTCCCCTCTTTGAGGAGTGGCTAGAGAGGCGCCACGGCGTCCTCACCTTCCGCCTGATGCAGGTCCTCACCGGACACGGTTGTTTCGGGAGATTCCTGTTCAGGATAAAGCGGGAGGAAACGCCCGGGTGTCACCACTGTGTGGATCGCCCGGAGGTCACGGTGGAGCATACGGTGGAGGTCTGCCCAGCTTGGGCGGAGCACCGCCGTGTCCTCACGGAAGCGATCGGCGGCGGCGATCTCTCGCGTCCGGCCCTGGTTCAGGCCATGGTTCGGAGCGAGAGTGCATAGGAGGCCGTCACCTCCTTCTGCGAAGCAGTTATGCTAGCGAAGGAGGAGGCGGAACGCGTGAGGGTGAGACAAGGTTCGCGCCCTCGCGCCCTTAGTCGCCGCAGGAGACGCCCCGGGCGTCGAGAGTCGCAAGCCGATTTCCGGCCACCGTAGGCGCGGGCCTGCGGACGGTGAGCGATGGGTAGCTCGCCGTCTGATAAGGTAAGGACCAGGCCCGAGTCGACGACGCGTTGTGTTCCACGCGCGCCTCAAAGAGATGTCAGCACCAATTGACGGGGTTCGTTAGGACCAATGCCTGCCGGGATTGCGAGTTTATCCGAAAGGGATATCGTGGCCCTGGCACACAGGCAACGGAAGGAACACGGGTGGGTTTTAGTCAGTAAAAGCCTGACACGCCCTCCCACTCCGCCCAGAGCGGGTGAAGTTATTTGATAATTTCCCACCCAAAAAAAAAAAAAAAGCATGTGTCAGGCAAATATACCTGACGCTGATATTCTGCTGCATCCCTGATCGGCAGTGGCGTACGGACGTTGAGCAGACGAGTTAAATTTTGTGTTGTGACAAAGTGTTATGTGCGGAGTGAAATTAAGTAGGTATACCCGCAACTTAAATTAAGTATTTGACAGTAAAGTTTTGCATTGGGAAACTATCTTGTTCGTTAATGTGTTGAATGGGTAACGATTTGGCCTGACAAAAATATGTTTACAATAAATAGATATAGGTAAATAACATGTGTATTACAACTGGATTCTTTTTATCTTGTCTTATATGCGGATAATCCATAATATATCTAGAAGAACCACAAACTATCCAATTCATAAGTATTGCTCTGTTCACAGGTTTGCGATCACGAGTTACGCCAAGTCAAGCGCCGAGTAGTCAGAATTACACGGGAAGAACACGACTGCCAGTGTATAATGGACGTGTTCGAAACAGTCAAACCCAGTTTCTTCTGCGAGGCAATAAGAAACTGCCGCAGTATTGCTTTTTTTAGGAGTCCGTACCTCAAAAGGAAAAAACGGAACCCTTGTAGGATCACTTCGTTGTCCGTCTGTCTGTCTGTTCGCCTTTATAATATAAGTGTGATGCTTCTCAGTTAGTGTTAATCATGGTCTGGCGGTTGGAGTCATTTATGCGGCCTACTCAAATGTCCTCTCTTTGGTATTGATCGTCGCATCGTTGAGCTCTGACACATGCGTGCACAGACTGGTCCAGGTCCACTCAATCTGTGTGGTTCTTTCCTTAAAAGACCATTTCAGACACCAATCCACACATGGCCTTCACATGATCTGACCAAGATCATGTCTGGACTTTAAAAGAGACTGACCTCTGAGTTTATTTCGGCCTTTCTTCTCAGAGTAGTCAGATAGCAAACACCGACCTCATCTAGTTTTTAAAATATGATTGACGTGTAAAAGTGTTTGTACAAACCTACTTACAGAAATAAAAACCATTTATCATTTATCATTGCTAATCCATTGCTTCATATGTTCGAATATTTTTGTCTGCTCGACAACGTAAACAACGCAATGAATGTTGTGGAACTGTCAAAATGAAACCCATTGCTACTGATAGCGTGTTAGCGTGTTACCCCGCTGCTTTATCCCAACTAATTAGTAATCCACTTAGCGTTAATTGTCTCGTACAAACGCTCGTTAGAGCGAGACAACCCATTTATGAGGAGTAAACATACCATAATATGCAAATAAGCTGCGAGTGGCCCATTAATTAGGAATAAACAAAGTTACACTTTGAATAGTTTTACGTATTACCCAGTAACTGGGTTGTGGAGGTCAGATAGGCAGTCACTCCATGTAAATTACTGTAATTTGTTGTTGGGAAGGAGATAATGATGACACTTTGAAGTCTTTTTGTATTTGTAAAACAAAATCAGTGCTCTTTCCCTGGATAGCCAGCTCCGTTAACAAGCTTACACGCCTCAAGATTCCCATATCATCATGTAAAAAGCTCTAGCATGCCAAGCCAGGCTAGTATGCCAGGATTTACTGTTTGCTAACCTAGTTTGAAAAACACGCTTCGTGAAGCTAACGATATTACGGACTAAATTCACTAATTAATCTTTTTAGCAGAGCTTTTTCCACATAGCTGGTCGGCCGACACGTGTACAATCTATGACCTAAGTATAGAGAACAAACTGATACGAAAATAAAGTCAAGGAAATTATTTTTTTAATCAAGTTGACTACCAACTTAAATTGTCTTAAAATCATAAATACAACAATATTTTTAGTATATGCGAAACCTGAATAAAGTTTGTTCAGAATAAGGAACTGAATCGATTTCAATAATTTTTACACCATGTACTGCCAAATTATTATCAATGAGCGCAAGACGACCCTGGAGCCGCGGGGGCGCCTTTAGCATGTTTTTGTACGGGCAACCCGGTAACATAACAACCTTATAACTTTGTGATTTTTCATGATAGAGTTTTGAAATTTTGTACACAGATTCTTTACATACAAATACTAGACACGTGTTTTGGGTTTCGCATATACTAAAACTAATACTGTATATTTAAACTCATAAATATTTATTTATTTAGGCTATGCTTGGAGTTTCCCTACGTGATCGAATCAGACATAAAGAGATCCGCAGGCGAACCAAGGGGGTCTACTCCGACTAAACAGCCGATCATTCGGCCGATACTTCGAATTTATCTTTGGAGTAGACAGACCCTCTGGTATCCGACATAGCCCGAAGAATTGCCAAACTTAAGTGGCAGATTGCTCGCAGAACAGGTGGCCGATGGGGCCGAAAGGTTCTGGAGTGGCGACCGCGTACCGGAAGACGTAGCGTTGGAAGGACTCCTACAAGGTGGACCGATGACCGTGTGAAGGCCGCAGAACCGGGGCGAGAAGCACAGAACCGGTTGAAGTGGCAGTGCCTATGTCCAGCAGTGGTCATCTTTCGGCTAAAATGATGATGATGATATATTTAAATGGCATGGCGGATATATAACATGGAAAATTTACGTAGTGTCTAGTGTGTCAATTTAAGAAACAATTAATTTCCCTGGCTGTACTTAATCGATGGAGAATATCGTACATTAATGTAATAATCATACAGTGTCTCAGTGTCTTCATAGTTTAATTTGATAATTATACATACTTACTTTTACTTTTTTATACTTACTTTGTGACTACTTTTGTAATGTTGGAACACAACATAAAAGGTTTCTAGTATCACAGTGACAGCAGAACACTGACTCCTAGGTCACAGGATCACCTAGTTTAGGAGTCAGGGTTTAAATTATTAGTATGACCTTTAACCAAGTTATGTATTCTAGTTTTAAGCAATGTCTAAGGTTTTTGTAACAATAAAGATTTTTATTTATTTTATTATTTATTTAGTGACCTCTCCGTAAACAGGTAAACAGGATTTTAGTTGCAGAAACTCTCAAGCGGATTTTGATATCCACTTGATTTAAATTTACACTGTGATTTACCAGGTGTATCGTAGTACTGAGTACCTACAACCTTTTTTAATTCGCTATGTAAAGTAAAAATAAGGGGTAGATAAGGGATAGAAGTAAAATTAATTTTGATCGTTTATGTAACTCAATAAGTACTTATAGAAAATCGGCAGTCAACCCGCTATCACCTGGCTAACGAGTTCAGCTAAGTGTGAGCAATTCTGATATTTTTTGCGCTGACAAAGTAAGAAGGTAAAAAATCCACCTACATGACTTCTGATGAACAATAGGGTACCTAAGTATTCTGCAAGGCTAAAAAGTTCCATCTGTTATAGTACAATATACAGAACTGAATGACTTATCAGTATCAAAGAAAGAAAGAACCCTGTTAGGCCAATTTCGGCATTAGGCGCAGTGCGGTGTCAACCTCACCCACAAAAACCTAAGGATTCACGGCTTACATAATAAACGGAAATTCCCTAATAGGGTGACTCAACAAAGTTATGCTCCTGGGAACCAGCCCAGTTGACCTTGGCGAATCTGAAAATGTAGCACGTGGAATTATTATTATCGGCCAATTGAATTTGCTTCACGAGACAGCTGCCGACAGAAGTTATTTCCGTGTTTTAAAATAAATAAAATAGAATAGAGTGAAGATGTCCATAGTTTTAGTAGAATAGTCGAAAATTTAATTTTCAAATAAAGAAGCATTTATTTCCAACCAGTTTTAAAAGGTTCGAAAAACGTTTTGTTTCTAAAAGTTTTCGTGCACTTAAGCATTACGTTCTTTCGAGTCAAATCACTGCTGCCCGTAAGTAAATTCCATTTGCTTTTTTGAGGGTCTACCTGTATCTTCAAGAATTACAGCCTGTTCCATTGCTGCCTATAAATACAGGCTTAAAGTTCAGCACATGTATATTTTCGACGTAAAGTCTTCACCAGCCTACAGTCACCAGCATAAATACACAACTCACAGTTTACGCAAAATTCAAAAGCGATTCTCCCTTGAAATATGGACTTCAACTTTGAGAAAAGACCTAATTCATACTAATACGGTTTTGAAATTACTGTCTGTAACCTTGCGTAAAAAGGTAGGTATTTATGCTCGTGACTCGTCCATCATTGATTTCATAATTGTTGATTTTGACAAGTTTGGTAATCTACTATTATAATGGCGTCATTATGACTTTCCAATGGTCGGCCACTGACACTACATGGAAGGAAATTGCATATATTGGTAATCTCGTACATAATGACAAATGCATGACATTTCTACTAATGGGTTTTATATTAATGGCAATATTACAATGCCGTTATAGTAACACAATTATATTACGAGAACATTGACCGACCAATGATCGACCATTAGGAATTTACCAAATTATGAACTCTTAGCCAAATGACAATGGCATGACAATGGGATCGTGTTGGAATGACTGAATTTAGAAAAATAGCAGACTTGGGCCCCAGTTATTGTGTAATATTTATGAAATTACTGTACTTTAGAGTTATTTTTTAATATAAATGGTAAATAGATTACATTCCTTTGTATTTATGGTGACATAACGGAGTTTATTAGACGTTTATATCGAAGTAACCGTTATTTTCTAATGTAACTAAAGAATAACAACTTTAAACTTACATTTAAAGCAAAAACAAAGAAATCAATGTTCATGACAATATAATTTTCCGCATCTGTGTAGTCATAGATTTAATTTTCAAACTTCTGAAGTCGTTATCGTAATGTGATATTAAATCAACATTCCTAAAGTACTTACAAAAGTATTTTTTAGGTACAGACGCCAGCACATAAAGCTACTACAATCTGTCAAATTTCTTTAAAAGTTTTTTAACTTTATCGTTAAAGAATAAGTTTCAAGATTGATTGGCAAAATTTGACAGTTTCGGGTAGCTTGACCTGCTGGCGTTTGTACACACGGCTGCATTTCAAGCTTTATGTTTTTATATTCTGAAACAGTTCTGGAAATGCTATATTTACGTTATAAGTAAATGAGGTTTAAGAATACTGCGTATTTGTGGTCAGTAACGTTATTCCGGAAAAAAGAATAAGGGGGAAAAAATGGTCTGGTAACTGTGTGCTATGGATAAAAAAAAAACCGGCCAAGTGCGTGTCGGACCACGCACAATGAAGGGTTCCGTAGTTAGGATGAATTTATCCCTAAAACAAACTTAACATTGTAGTTGGAAAACATGTTCTCCCATACATCGATATACGCCACGGTCAATTTTCCAACTGAAAATTTAAGTTTGTAACCGCAAAAAATGTTTTTTTTTATGTGATAAAATTACAAATTAACGATTTTCGGACTTGTGCTGTGAGACCTTGCTTCTTGCCAAATTTCATAATTCTAGGTCAACGGGAAGTACCCTATAGGTTTTGATTTATTCGCGAGTATCGAAATATGTCGCAATAATGTCGCTTATATCGCCGTATTTTTTTATTGCGTTGACTTGGAAGCTTGATTTTTTTAGAGCTTCAAGGGACCATAGACTTACGTATTTGATATTAATTTCAACTTGATACCTCTACGCGTTCCTGAGAAAAAAGGTTTGACAGACTGACAGACAGACGGACAACGAAATGATCCTATAAGGGTTCCGTTTTTTCCTTATGAGGTACGGAATCCTAAAAATCATTATAAAATGCAAATTATAACCGAGGGAGGAGGATTTTATGCATGACTATTAATTGTGTGTTCAGCGCTGGACGGTTACGATATGAGAGGATTTTTAAACAAATGAAATGCGCTATTATACTCTTTATAACCGACATCCAAAAAGGAAGAGGTTATAATATGTTCGGCTGTATGTTTTTTTGTATGTATGTTCACCGATTACTCCGTCAATTGTGGACCGATTTTGAAAATTCTTTTTTGTTTGGAAGGGTATGCTCCCGATGTGGTCCCATTGCCACCAAATCAGAATCTGATGAGGGGATCCCATGGAAATCGAGGGAAATCCTCAAATTTTATAGGCATACCTAAAGCGATTTGAGTATTTTTTATAGTAACTCGAGCATTTGCACACGAAAAGCACCATTTGGTGAAGTGGAACTGATGATGAAGACCACAGATGGCCACCGGAACTACTTAATAATAAGTTTTTCACCGTTGCGATTCGATTAGGCACTTTAATATGATTGCTAAGCAATTTATGCTCGTCAAAATTCATATGGTGAAGTCACCATCAGTTCTCCTGGTTCTTACCACGAGAACTCCTCAACAATTAACGCCCCTTCATCGCGAAAAGTATTATTTTGTAAAAGGTGATGAGCATTTGACATTAGGCTATTGTAAATTAGATAAATTACAAATAAGATAGCACCATCGTGGTTGGATTCATTTTATATGTATTGAGAAGTGCTATTATATTAGGTGGTATCACAAATAAAGAGGTGGTGGTGTACATAATAAAGAGTATTCTATTCTATTCTATTCAGGGTCCGGTGATGGAGCCGGAAAGTTGTCACGGGCACTGCTCAAGTTAACCAGATAGTCCCGTTGTGTTTCGATCATTTGTATTTGCCAAGTAGGTACGTTGGCCCAAGGTTTAGTTCGAAGATCTGATGATGGAGCCGGAAGCTCGACATAGAAACTCCTCAACAAAACAAGATAGCCCAGTTGTATTTTGACTATTTTGATTTGTCATGACTTGTAATAGCCCTGGTTGAAGACTAGAGTATGATGGTGGGGGCCAGAAGTTGGCCACAGGAACTCAACTAAACAAGATAGCCTTGATGTGTTTTGGGCTTATTAGTTTTGTCTTAATAAAAACTATACCCAAAGGTATAGTCCAGAGTCTGATGATTGAACTGAAAGGTGACCACAGGAACTCCTCAACTTTACACGACAGTCCTGTTGTGTTGTGTTGTTGTTTTTGGATTTGTCTTGACAATTACCTTACAAGTAAAGGTGACAGAACAGACATTTTACAAATTCTAATGTTAAAAAATACAAAACAAAATCTTTTTAAAACTAGCCTTTAATGAACAAAAAAGTAGTAAATAAAACATAGAATTTTAATATTTTCTTAAAAGCTTGAGGCGTGAACGTCCGTCCTTACACATAAAGACCTAAGATTTAAATAAAATATCAAAGTTCTATGTTTGTACCTTTTATTTCAATATGAGCTTATTTTTAGGGTTCCGTACCTCAAAAGGAAAACACGGAACCCTTTTAGGATCACTCGTGTGTCTTTCTGTCTGTCTGTCTGGCTGTCTGTCTGTCCGCCCGTCTGTCACAGCTGATTTGCTCCGAATCTACTGGACCGATTCAATTGAAATTTGGTACACATATGAATTTCTGTGACCCAAACACGGACGTGTAATGTAAATAAAGTAATGTTGAATATGACGGTCACTTTAAAAAATCAAAATCAAAAGTCATTTATTCAAACTAGGCTGAGAATCAGCACTTTTCGAACGTCAAAAATTACATAAGACAGTCCCTCAAAAACGCCCAACCTTCACCACTTCCTAGTGCTTTAGCTGGGAAGAAGAAGTGGCGCAACAAACTCCCCAGCAGCACAGCTGTCTGTTCAGATATAAAACTTGAATCTATACAATAAAATGTAAAAGAATTTGCGATACGCAACACAACATTAAATTAAATTATTTGCCTTATGTTAGCTAGCACACGCCACTATACCAAAAAAAAACATAAAAATCGTCGAAAACTATACTCAAGCAGAAATAACGTAAACAGAACGTACCTAAATAAAAGCCTCCAGGCATAATGGCCGTGCCCGCCCACACAAAGCTATAGCTGTAAAAGGCAAATTAGGTAATTAAAAATAATGTTTTGCAAACTGTTCCATGTGACTGTCAATGAAAGGGTTTGTTATGGGGTCTCAAGTTTTTTGTTTTATAATTATATATTATGTTTGATTATTTTATAATATTTTAAAATAAATAGTTTTCTCAAACATGCTTGGATACTTGAGCATTATTTTGACAACCTCCTTCGAGATAAATCGAAATTGCTGTACTGGCCAAATACATGGCGAGCAGCGGCCGCCAAAAGTTGTATGAAAATCCATATCTGTCGTGGTTTAGCGGCCAAATAAATTACATAGTAAACTCATATCTATCGTGTAATTTAAAAATGGAACGATCTTTTACTCCGAAACATACGTACATAACATTACGGCTACCAAGGATGTAACTTAACAAAGGTTTTATTTAAATTTCGAACTGGCTTGCAAATAGAAAGATGTTTATTGAAAAAAAAAACAAATTAACATATTGGCGCGTAAAAAATGATCGTTGTTCGTCATTGAATCTGGAATGTATAAATAATTTACTTGGTTTGAATTTCCGCGCATTATTTAAGAAAAGCACTATACAAGCCTTGGCCGCAACCCGGCGAACGTATTATATTATTTAAGTTATTTCAGAAAATAGATGAAAATTGCCCATCACCCCCGATCTCCGAAACTACAGAGCCTAAAATTAAAAAAAAAATACAGATACTTATAGATTACACGAAAACCTATAGAAAGTCTATGGTGTTAAAATAGCATTGTAAATCGCTCAATATTGTTCGTACAAACTTACATTTTTTCAGTATATGTATGGGATATACAGGGTGTTTGGCAGAACGTTGAACATACGAAAATGGTGGATAGGTGGGGTCATCTGCTACTTACTCAGCCCTAATTTATTTGGCCCTGGCCCCCTAGATATTATTTTAATTTTAATTTTTTAGCTAACATCTGAGTAAAGCAATAACTTTATAAGCATCTGCCAACATTAAAGATTAAAAAAAAAACAAAAATATTGCCTGTTTTACCCATTTTTAATAAAAATTACACTTTAAAGTTAAGAAAGTGGTGAAACTAGAAGAAAGCAAAAAAAAAATTAAAAAATACCAGGGGGCCAGGGCCAAATAAATTAGGGCTGAGTAAGTAGCAGATGACCCCACCTACCCACCATTTTCGTATGTTCAACGTTCTGCCAAACACCCTGTATAAGGTGCTAACAAATTAAGTACCAATATTTTAAGAGGTGTTACATTACATCAAAACAATTAACTTTATATAGAAATTAAGAAAACTTTTTATATGATATTTTTGTTTTAATTTACGGAACAAAATAAATAAATTAAAATTTCGCCCAAACATAATCATCCTGTGCTTTTAACTGACAAGACACACTTTCTGTCAAGTGAACATCGTCGTTTGTGACTAACGTCAAAGATTGTTGACTATCTATTAACAGGGTGTTTTTACGCAGTAACGTTGTTTCCCTAATTATCTCCAAAAAGTAACATAAACTTTTCAATGTTTCATACTTAAGTCTACTCCTAGAGATGAGTACTATCAGCTCTAAAAGTATTGGTACCTAATTTGTTAGCACCTATATATATATATATGGGATATATATATATTTATGGGAGAACATGTTTTTCAACTACAATGTTAAGTTTGTTCTTGGGATAAAAAACATGGTACTTAACATAAATTAATTGTACGGAAGCCTCACCACGCGAATTCAACTCGCATATGTCCGGTTTTTTAAAAGAGTTTTAATTATGTTTTATTGCTTAGGTACTACGTCATAACTTAGCGTATGTTACCTGAAGATGCAAAAAAACTAAAGCAAATAAATGTACCTACGTGCGGCTTTACAAAAGGAATTTAAGGTAGTAACAAAATCCCTCACGTGCGTCGTCGTCAGCTTCATACCAATCCAATCACATCCAATAATAATCGAATACCAAATAACATATACGAGTACAAATCAGCTACCATCTCTTTTTATAGCGTAAAACATATTGGTTTCTCTATTGGTTCGGAATTTGCCCATCAATGTAACTTAAGCAGATGTGAACAAACAATTTGGTAATCTTGTTAGAATGTCGGGCACTGACATATTACATCTACAATTGTAGGGGAATTCATTGTCCAGCGAATGTTCACTGAGCCGGGAACGCGACAAGCGCCCTTTACGCCACGTAATGGAAAACTTATGTTTGTTCTCTGAATAAATATAAGTGTGTGTGATAAAATAGGGCTTCAATATGTTCCGTAATTAATTTTTCGGTATGATTCAATATCGTTATACGTAATAACAAAAGTCATTAGGTGAATGTTCACGTCTTTCGCAAAAAGTTAGGAAGGTTACTATCTAAACCCAGCTGCTGGACCGAGTAATTATTTAGATAACAAGTAATGACCGTTGTGATGTTTTTCTTTCCAACTTCTTGGCAAAGATAAGTAAGCTGTGTGACTAAATCTATAGATAAATGTTACCTTTCCAATACGACTTTATCACGTAGCTGCGTAGGAAAACGTACCTAAAATGATTATTATGGCTAAGTAAGAAATCAACTCAGAATCTTAAGCTAACAACACTGCACATATCGACGGCAAAGTGCCAATAACTTCTAACTGTCAAAGTCAACACGAGTCCCATGGAATTTGGGAGGTAATGCCATAAACTCGGTGGTTTAGCTAAAAGGTATTTCAACATCTTGATTTATGCAATAACAATACTTGCAATAAAAAAATGTAGGTAAGAGATTATGCTAGAACATGCGAATTTGACTTTTAAATTCGAAACCATAAAAAGTGAATTTCGCGAAATTTTCGCATAGGAAGTATTGACACTTCGCCGTCGATATACTCCAAATTCCTTGAATATCTTACAAACTATTGGCCGGACACAATAATTGACATGGTGAGGATAGCCTAATTAGGGGCTATGTAGGCCTGTCATTTTCAAGTACCTATTTAGAAAGGGTTTGAGGCCAAGCATGGAGCACGGAGATGCCCCAGCGGTCGCTGCCAGAGAAGCCTTTGTCAACAAATTTAATACAAACCAAGCTTGTCACCGTTTTCTTGCACTATGAGTTGTTATCGAAAGACTACTCGCTAGCGTTGAACTCGCTAGCGTATTAACGTAGATCAAATAGATTTCGATAATGTTTGCACCACGAGTTTAACGGAGTCATACGCACCCGCTAAGGTAAGCTCGATAGATCGTCTAGTTAAATTCACTCCTTATGCTTTGTTTCTTTCTTTCTCAGTAACAAAAAGAAAGAACGGCACATAAGCTCATATTACAGTCAATAACACGAAATAATCCGACTAAATAGAAAGGTCGTCGGTTCGTGGACTACTAAGGCGTTTAGTAGTTATTGAATGTTTATTCCTTATAATGTCAGTGTCGTCGATTCAATTTGTAAATTTGGTTGACGTTGTGCAGCGTTGTCCGCAGCGTTTTTGAGTTAAATTTATAAATAACTTAAAAACAAGTTTACAAAAATAGATTATGTAGTACCTACAATGAGGACCAGTGGGTCACAATTTAGGACAGTGTATAGAGAAATGAAAATTATTGTTTTAGTTCTAATGCCACTCTTTGTTTTGACTTCAAATCCTTAACATTATTCAATAATAAGCACAAATCTTCAAACGCTTCTCTAGGGTCTATAAAGTTGGCCACTAACTTATATATTATATTTCATGCTAAATTAGCTCTTCCCGACATTATTTTGACTTTAGTAGACTCAAAAACGTGTATAATTTTAATGTGAACAAATGTTTCACACCTCAAAATGCTAGTGAGCTACGTAACTACTATCGCAGGCGTATTTTTCGACAGCGTCTGTCGAATTATTGACTCATGGTGCCGTTTTGTATGGTGACAGACGAAAAACGTTAGTGACTATCGAATAGATTACGTTAGGTTTCTTACCTATCGAAATCTATAGTGCTCATGGTATGAATTATAATTCTTGCTGTGACGGCAAGGGGTACTGTACAATACCTATCATTTACGGAGACGCTAGCAAGTTTTGGCAGTGTAAACTCATGGTAGAGCTACAGAAACTGACGGCTGTGAAGTCCGCAACAGAAGTTGTGCGCAGTTTCAGCGCCACTGATTTTATTAGGTCTCTCCTCTCTGACATTGCCGGGGCGTAGCGATTCCGTGCTCTATGGGGCCAAGGTATAACTTATACTATATTAAAAACTAATAATATAAAGAAATACTAACAATGTGTACCTTATATGATACCCCATTCTCGCGTATAAGCAGAGAATAAGAATAGCAGGCACGAAGAAGAAGAATATGCTGCTAAGTTCTAGAAGTGGAGATGGTGCCATTAACGCGCAGAACGCAGAATCCAACGATATGTTACCGGAATCTGAAAAAAAAGAAACGTTTTTAATCAAAATAAACCAACTTTGGTAGATCTTAAATGTAGCCGTAAGGAAGTAGTAGAAGTCGATGAGTAGATAGCATACTAGAATAGAATACGTGGTAGAATACTAGAGCAGGTAATTGATGTTTAGACTACAGATAGATAAAAGTAGATAACAACAGAAACTTTATAAATCCAAGTTGTGCGCGTGCTGAGTAGTCAATTCGTGTAACAATAATATTTTGTTTCTTATCTGCAAACTAAACTTTTTTGTAGACTAATAGATTATTGTACTCATGACGCCAGTAGCACACCTCCGCCGCGAAACCATCACAGCGAAACCGCAGTAGTTTAATTGTACTGGTTCGCGTCATGTTTCACTACTCGAATCGGATGCGAGCGGCGGTTTCGCGGCGGAGATGTGCTACCAGCGTGAAAAACAAGATTTCAAGATAGAAAATGTAAATCACTGTGTGTGTGGTCAGCAAAACGAACCTATAAATTCCTCAGTATCTCTCAGAGCAATCGGTGCCACACAAAAAAAAAACGAATATATGCATGCATTGAGAAGGATGTTTACTTCCGTTTTCCGAAAACGTCGGTTCAGAAAAGTTCAAGAATATATCGTCGACGTTGAACAAAGATGTGTCTTTAATGAGTTCAAAAGTTTGGTAGCTCGAGACGAACTTGCTGATGCAGGTACATATGAGAAAAGAACGGTATAACTCGGTAACAGCTTGGGACGATATCCCTCGCAAATTGGAGTGAACTCAGGGTGAATTTCTCCAATAAAAATAAAAGTAACTGAACGCGATCAGCACTTCTAAACCGCGTTCAAGAGCTATCGGTGTCATCATATTTGTTGAATATTGACACTGACAGAAGTTGAAGGCAGTTTACACTGCAGTACGTATATACTTCAATATTATGTAGATGTGGGCTGGGCTGGGTTTACTATGTCTTCATGTAGTTATTAGTACATTACGATACGTGTGAGGTGTGACGTGTTAAGTAGTCCATTATTGCACGGCGATAATTAATAGACTAACTTAAGATGCTGATAACAGCTAAACCGCGGCCACTGTCAGACTGCATACAAAAGAACAAAAGAAAGAGAAGCGCGATGACACAACGCTAGTAATTTATTGCAAAATATGAAGCAATTATCTATTTACTCAAAAATGAGTTGAGTAATCGAAAATAAAAACCGGCCAAGTGCGAGTCGGACTCGCGCACGAGGGGTTCCGTACCATTATCTATAAAAACGGCAAAAATATCACGTTTGTCGTATGGGAGCCCCCCTTAAATATTTGTTTTATTTCAATTTAATTATTTATTTTTAAAGTGAATATATAACTAAATATTCTGTGAATATTTCAAGCGTCTACCTGTTGCCGTTATGAATATCGAGCAAAAATGAGCAAATAAATCACTTTTGTTGTTTGGGAGCCCCCTTAAATATTTATTTTATTCTGTTTTTTAGTATTTGTTGTTATAGCAGCAGCAGAAATACATCATCTGTGAAAATTTCAACTATCTAACTATCACGGTTCATGAGATACAGCCTGGTGACAGACGGACAGACAGACTGACAGACAGACAGACAGACAGGCAGACAGACAGACAGACGGCGGAGCCTTAGTAATAGGGTTCCCGTTTTACCCTTTGGGTACGGAACCCTAAAAACAACCAATTCTGCATACAAATAAGACGTTCTTGTTATTAATTAATTGCCTGAAATAAATGATATTTAATTTAATTTAATTTAATTAAATACCAACCGTACGTTGATATTTTATACAGATATTTTGGATTGAAACTCAAAGTTAAGGGTTAGTTTACCGATAGGTTGTATCGTGTTTTTTTTTCTAAATGTGTTTTGGTAACAATCAAGTTCTGAGAAATATGTTCAAGAATAACATATATTTGTTCCGCTACCACAATCTATATAGATTTGGCAATTTTTGTTGTTTAAGACAAGCCTACTTTTATCATTTGCCTCTTGTCAGCGCCTTAAGTAACGAGTATCGTAAACTGTTTTATAACTTGTGTGACATAAACCCGCTATGTTTTTAATTTATTGAAAATGAGTTGACATTGAGTTGGTAGCCCATAAACTTGATGGTGCGTACTTTTTTGAGAGTTAACCAATAAGTAGGTACGCCAATATCACATCATTGCAAAAATAATTTTACTCATTCTCTTTACGCCATTTATTAAATGTGGTTGTATGCTGATTATAATTATGTCACCGTATAATTATGAACTTCGTTAGTTTATAATCTGTCGGTATTATTTCTGTTAGATTAGAAACTGTCGGAAAATTGTGAACTGCAACAAACCATTTACAATTTAACGCATTCTTTTTCGATAGTTTATAATCTATCCATGGGAAACCGATAAATTGTGAACTAGTATCAAACTGGTTTCGTCTGAAATTGCGTAGTCACTTTTTCTTCAGCATGAAACTGTTTTAGGCGAAATGCTAACCTGACCCCTCTTTAGACATTTGTGTGCTGTGAATTTCTAAGTGTAAAAGAACATTTAAAAATATCTTCTTTTGTTTAATAAACATCTATGAAATAAGTAGATTCATTTTCGTACGGTGTAAAAATGGACTACTAAGTCACGGAGAAGCGTGACCTAAATGTGGGTTCAGGTAATACAGTACTATAAACAGTTTTTTGACGTAGGTATGTAATCGAGACGTGGCATTTATTGATCATTATGCAAATGTTTTATTTTGCTAAATGGTATTTCTGTAGGATACCCTAAGAAATAATTTCGCCGTCTTGTTTTCGCTCCAGAAGGTGTCTGTCAAACTATTTCCGACTCACATGGAAAACTGAAAATTCTAGGTATCATTGTGAGGTCTAGTTCGGTATAATTTCACAAAAGTAGCCTTATTCTCTACAGATATTATTTTCCTATACGTTGGGTCTTTGGTCAAGTAAAGGAAAAATACCAAGCCCAATCCAAATGAATTTCATTCGAGTGGGATGAGATCTGCCGTTTAAGAGTGTTTTCAAGAAAATAATATCAAAGCACAATGTCTACCGGTATCACGTTTAGGTAAGTAGTTAAAATATTCAATAAAATAACGTGGAAGGTTCCTGTGAGATTGTGAGTTATATTTCCTTACGTGAAGCTCTTAACAACCTCATTTTTGTCGCACTGAGACACGTATTAAGGCTCGTACAGACTAATGCGATATCGCGGGCGCGACGCGACACTAGTAGTGCAATTTCTTTTTCAGTGCCGTATCGCGCGAGGTCTGTACGAGCCTTTAATCTTCTTGTGGGTTAGCTTGAGAATTAAGAGTATGTTGCCTCGTGTTGTGTCAAGTAAAACAAAGATGAAGAGCGTAGCAAGTGCTAGACTTTTTTAAGTGATAAGCTACATGGTTGTTAGCAGCAAATCCAAGATAAAATTAAATTAAAGTTAGTCTGTAAAGTTCCGCCAGCTATTTTAATTTACCCTGAATAAACCGAACTTTTGCCTGGATTCCCAACCCTAAACTAATTCCAATAGACGATTGCAATACCGATGTCCGATATGTCAATAGTTAGACTGGAAGCCGACCCCAACATAGTTGGGATAAAGCTAGCCAGATGATGATGTTTAACGCCGATAGCACACCTCCGCCGTGAAACCATAGCTGCAGCGAAACCGCAGTAGTTCAATTCACGAGTTGCTCGCGTCATATTCCGCTACTCGCATCTGATTCGAGTAGCGGAACATGAAGCGAGCCAGTTGAATTGAACTAATGCGGTTTCGTGGCGGAGGTGTGCTAAGGTGAATCCGCAGCTGTAGCCCGCGAAATTCAAATTTCCTTAGGTTTTTTTCAATTTGCCGGTTAGTGGCAGGTTATATCTTGATCAAAATATGATTCACTACTCTAACAGATATGTATTTTTGCAGAATTATAATCATTAGAATCATTAATACATCTCTATAAGTTATTATAGGTTTGTTCCTCAATGTCATGATTTCATAAAAAAGGGCATTCAATGGAACAAATCTAACTTGGAGGATGTATTAATGATTCTAATGATATGATTCTATTGTTTTCGCGGGCTACAGCTGCGGGTATGTCGATGCGCCCTCTCGTTTCGCATGTCCTACCGTATCATACCATAGTAACGACCGTGCACATTACTACTGCATTGCGATTACAATGTGATTTGGAGCGTACCGTATTAAGCAAGATAGTACAGTCGGAGACCAGTATTACCTGACCCCTCTTCCATTATTCTTCTTTGTCAGAGTGGTCAGGTAATGCTGGTCACCGACTGTACCTTTATTACAATGGTATTGCCAACTTTATAACAACATTAAACAATAGACGAGCCACACGAGTTCTCGGGTAAATCTAAAAATACACAAACGTGGAAACTCGGTAACAAACACCGTTGTAATCCATTCCTGTCATGTCATACATAATACTTCCAGAAACATTATAAACAGCTGTATCAGTATATTACGTAATATTTACCCTTGTTTTAGAAGATTCATGTTTGCTTCGGGACGACGTTTTGCCTTTATTACTCTTCAGGGTATAAAGTTAAAGAAAAAAACTCTTTGTTAGGCTACGCACGTTTTAAAAGTTGACCGTTGGTCAAGGGTCTGTTTCACCTTTTGTACCAAAGACAATTTTACTAACTTCTCTCTCTCTTTTTATTAATTACGTAAGTAGATCCTGCTTTTAAAATGATTTTTAACCGACTTCCAAAAAGGAGGAGGTCATTACACAGAGTATCCTTCACTCAATCTCGTTAAAATTAAATTAAAATATGTGTATCCTAAACAATCTAACGAATTAAACATTTGTGTGTCGTAAGGGTATAATATTCTATCAAATTAAAATGTTACCAGACAAAATACTTACAGAAGCTAAATGATTGACACAGAATATTACTGGGTCTATATTTTATTAGGTCTAGACTGCTCGCAGTAAAAAAATAGGAATGTCGAAACTAATTCAATGGGTAAAACCTAGACGACATAAATAAAAATAATCAACAAATGGAGTGATATTAACATCCCTCTGTACGCAATTGTATGTAAATATTGCGCTTCTCCTATTTGCAAGGAGACCCTTTAGTTCCAACCCTTATGAACTGTAGTTAACTACGGCGGTTACGATATACTGTGTTGTGTGTACCGAGCTTTAATTGTAAGATTCCACTTCTAAAAAGTCAATATGGAACGCTGTCGTTTGTTTTACAATGTGAATTCCACCCTTTCAAGTCATGAAGTCGTGAAATTATTAATTTATTTAAAATAATAATAAAAAAAATAAAAAAAATATACATATAATATTTAATTTAATGGATCTTCATATTAAAATGTCTGTGGAATTAAACTTTTAATAATGTAAAATATGGATATTTTGCATATACAAGCAACACAGCTGAAGGCCAATTCTACTAATTAAAAAACGTTCAAATTCAAGTCGCAGTGCCGCAAAAGTTCCAAAATGTCACAAAAGGTATTCTACTAAACCAAAAAAGCAAGTTAAACGTGACGTTTACTAAGCGTTAACTGCAATGAGATTGCGACTAGACCGAAGAAAAATAATGTACTAGAACGGTATTCTGCTAAATTTTCGAATTGGCACTGTAAAAAAAATAGTATTCCACTAAAAATAAGAACGTCAAAACTGACGTAAGCTTGAGATTATTTGATGACCGGACTGTGACTAATAATTTTAGCTTCTGCTAGTTAGATATCTATAAAATATATATATATATAGCTGCATAGTTATTATATAAGCGTATGTATAAAATACAGGACAGACGTTTTGTGTATATTTTTGTTTGTTCCTAGACCGAAGAAAAATAATGTACTAGAACGGTATTCTGCTAAATTTTCGAATTGGCACTGTAAAAAAAATGGTATTCCACTAAAAATAAGAACGTCAAAACTGACGTAAGCTTGAGATTATTTGATGACCTGACTGTGACTAATAATTTTAGGTTCTGCTAGTTAGATATCTATAAAATATATATATATAGCTGCATAGTTATTATATAAGCGTATGTATAAAACACAGGACAGACGTTTTGTGTATATTTTTGTTTGTGAAGTGTTTGGATATTCTGGTATAGTTGGATAATTATTTAAAAAGGAGTGGTTTTCGTTTGCGGCATGTTTGCGGTTACTTTATTTAACCCTGGCGCAACGTGCAGACGTAAGTCGCTCGTGGCAAATTTAGCGTTTTACGCCAGCGGGTCCTATCAGACCTTGGTAGGGCAGCACTGATCCCATTCAGTTTCCAAGCCGAGCGTCTGTAGGGCGGTCAAACAAGTGACCCTGGCCCTGAACCACCCACATGTATTTAGAAAGCATGTGACTTTCCCTTTGACAAGGGGGGCCCGAGAAAGGGCTAGGAGTGGGTAAGTCTAAAGACTAGCGCGTATATTATAGCTACATACGACGGAATACAATCAAGTTAGTTATCCGTTGTCATCGCTTGCAACAACTTAACAAAACATCAATATATTTCTTTACTATACCTATGTCATTTTAATGTTAAATAAATTCTCTAAATGATGCTTGAAACCGCCTTAAAATCCGTTGCGTAGTTTAAATGAACAACGCGGTCTGTAATGTAATGATGATGCACGGCAATATTGATAATACAATATTATACCTATTATCTGCATTTTAGATTCTATGCCAAATTTGGATCCCCGGGGGTGGTTGGCTGCATTGATGGTACTCATGTCTGCATCATAAAACCATCAGAACACGAAGAGGCCTATTACTGCCGGAAAGGAACGTGAGAAAGAGAACGTGAGGATAATAAGTGTTAAGATTGATGTAGCTACTTAGTACCCAGCGGCTACAATGGCGGGGTGCGACGCCTATTCTGTCAGGGTGGGCCTATTACCTCGTCAAGTCAAAAATATTTAATTAGATAACAACTTAGCAAAATAAATATTGTAGGAAGTAGGCATGACACACACGCGCCCGCTTCCCACTGCACTATTGGCCTGCCCCCCGCACCCCTTTCCGCGCCCGTCAGTCCGGCTGAAATCACGATCACAAACGGCACAATTTTTGCACTGTTCTAATTACACAACTAAGTATTTTCAGCGTTTTGTATTGTGTGGACGATTATATTGTTTTTTTTTGGACCGCAAAACTTTATTTCATTTGATTCAACCTACAATAAGATATACGATTATTTATTTTAATGATTTTGTATTCTCAAAGTTATAAAATAACAAACGGGAAATGAAAATACTATGAGTATGCACTTAATCAAGCAAACTAATAAAGACATTTAAAAAATCTGAAAATAAGGTTGCTAAAAATTAAAGTATCACTAATTATCATAATATCGTCTGCGTACATTGAATCAACATGAAAATATGTTTAATTTCGTAAACGAGAACAAAGTTGACCGCTATGAGACTAGACTGCAATGATATTGCGACCGGAATGTGAACAAACCTAATTTTAAGGTTAGCAGAATACCATTTTTTGGTCTATTCACAATGTCATCGCATTCCGGTCTCATGTTTTTCATACTGCACGTTAATTAGTAGAATTGACCTTCAGAACGCTGGAGGTTATAGCGTTGTTCAAGTTTCAACTAATAATTATGTATAGAGTAAGTAGCTTATGCCCGTTTTCGGGAGGGAAAAGGGGCATTAGTCCAATCGGGTGTTCGCAGGCTTCGACTAGAGACTATAACTAGGGCCCAGAGGCGATAAAGTGTTTAAATTAGACTAAAAGGTATTAAATCAAATTCATACTAAAACAACTGAATCGCATTAGAAATTTAACCTTTGCGAAACAAGGCTTCTTTAGCTAGTAAGTAATTCTATCTGTGGCTTCATACCGTTTAAATGCCGCGAATTTTCATTTTCTCTGGTTCATTTGTAAATCGTAAAATCAATTGTAAATCGGAAACACTCGCGACAGTACGATTTCATAGGTACCCCATTTTTGTGTAAAGGCTCGTGCAGACTAGCGCGATATCGTAGGCAAGACAAGAAGCGCGATACTTTCCATGACGTTTTCATAAAAATTGTGCTACTAATGTCGTGTCGCGTTGTCGCGTCGCGCCTGTCTGGCCTTAACGCATAAATAATTTCGTGTTTCGGAGAATTTCGGTACTCGCTTTTATAAAAAAGATTTTACTGTGGGTGGCTGTCAGCCGTTGTTAACTCTATAAACGATACTGTCAATCAAATTCAAACCGCTGTCAGATGGCCGCTTTTACGGATTCAATTTATTATTGGACATTTTGCGACGAGGAATAAACAAATAAAACTATTATGGAGACATTTTAATAGGTAACATTTGACGTCTGTCAGTTTAGTAAAAGCAAATCGTAAAATTACTCGTATTTGTCATTATTACAGTAACTATGTAATCGTACCTAATTTAAAAAAGTTAAGCAATTGTGCAGTTCTAACAAAAAGAAAAATTATATTATTTTATGCCCGCCGTTACAAGGTTACGTTGTTGAATTTTGATGAATTGTAATAATATAAATAATATAAACATTTACTTTACAGAACTGAAAAATGTTCATACCAAGGACAATGAACACCATTAAGTTTCAAGAATTAAGAGCTTTTCAGCGTTATAACCTATTTTGCTTAAGATAATTTAAAAAGGTTTATAAGGGCAAGACATTAAATGAATTAAGAAATGTTTTAGATATTTTTTTTACTTAAGGTGCTGTGCGTGCAAAGGCCTAGAGGATTGTTTTTAAAGTCAAAACCATTGGGACCATTTGAAAGCAGACAGAAAGAAAATACATTTATTTAGCACATACTAAAAGATAGGACATTTGATAGGATTTAGAAACTTGAACAGATTGCTCTTATTAGAAGTACCTATATTTAGTGCATAACTCTTAGATGACGTCTTTCTACATTGTTCTCACATGTATAATTTCAACACGAATGATGTAACCAATACTATCTATCTATCTGCCTAGCCCTTTCCTAACTATGTTGGGGTCGGCTTACAGTCTAACCGGATGCAGCTGAATACTAGTATTTTACATGGAGCGACTACCTATCTGTCCTCCACAACCCAGTAACTGGGTAATACGATACCCCTTGGTAAGACTGGTTCTCAGACTTTCGGGGTTCTGACGACCCCTAACGACTGTCAAAGATCCACGAATGACAGCCGGGACCAACGGCTTAACGTGCTTTCCGAGGCACGGAGGAGTCTCGGTATGTAAAGATGGTCAACCCATCCACGGACCAACCCCGGCAAGCGTAACTTAATCTGATGGATCGACCCGTGCGGCTGTTATTACTTAGCCACGAGCTCCTCTGTAACCAATACTCTGTAACAATATTTTAATTTAAAGAGTGTCCGCGGAGTTTCTTGCCCGTTTTTCTCCATAGGAACCTACTACGCTTTGGAATGGGCAACTAGCGTCATTTCTCTGACTTTTCAAAAGTGCCTGTAATTGGTTTATTTGAAAAAAATGCTTTGAGTTTGAGCTGCAGCCCACAGGGTGGATTTGTGCCCAGTTGGCGATTGGCGATTTGTTGCATGAAAAATAAAAATAACTGGCGAAATATGCTTAGGTAAGTCTTATAGACACCTCTGCCTACCTCTTTGAAGAAAACGTATAAGCTTACCACGGCTGCCACAATTTGTACCGGTCTCCGGCAGACCGTCGAAGTATAAAACGGTGAAAACACTACGCAATAGAAGCTATCGCTAGGAACTAATTTATTATGCAATTGCGCATAACGCTGACTACACCCAGTCGTCGGTTGTAGTCTATACTCCATAGGTTTAGGTAGTTAAATAAAGGTAAACAAATCATAAAAAGGGTTTTTATAGATGACACTTTCTTGTTTAAAAATACGTTGTAACTTACAATAGTAAACTTAACGTAACTTTATCATTTATTCATATACTACTCTTCGTAGATGTAATTGCTTGAGCAAACAAAATAAAAAAAATAATATAGTAATATGTAAATCTAACTAAATAATTGTATTTAGTTAGATTTACATATTACTATATTATTTTGTAATCTGCCTATTGTAAAGAGCCCAAAAAGACATGTTCTCTAAACGTCAACGAAATAAAACTTTGCTAAATTGAAGAGTACAACTGTGACGTAGCATGCCAACTGAAGTGCCAGGTATTACGTTTAGTCGGTTACTTGACAGCTCTCTCGTCACGTGGGTTTTTTTGTTTACTTTTATTTAACTACCTAAACCAACGGAATATAGAATAATAGACGATGGAAAATTGAAACTGTATCGCACAATATGTATTTAAATTAGTCTCCTGAGTCCTGTGATGTTGTGTTTGGAGATGCTGCTAAAATACGTTGCACGACCAGGGATGATGATGATCGTAAAAATGACTCCTTGCTCAACAGTAGCAGTTGTAGGTATTGTTTTAATTATAGCAGTTTTACTAATTAAAATAAAAACAGCTATAGTTGTCAAAAAATAATAGGCCCGTTTTGACATTTAACTTAAATCGATTTATGGTGAGTATCGAGTACCGAGTCGTATGGTTACTTCACTAGTTACATCGCGATGGTCAATCGCGACGTGTCAAAACGGGCCTATTACTTTTTGACAACTTTAACAAACTCTTTAATGTTACTTGTCTGTTTAATGTGATTCGTTCGATGTAGCCCGCGAAATGCAAAATTTCTTACGTTTATTGCGAATTGCGGTGCTGTTTTACGTTGTTTTCTGTTGTACACAGCAATTATTACTAAATTAAAAATTTATTTAGAAAATTAGCTATTAGACATTTTGAAGTACATGCGAGTTAGATTAACGGATTTCCCTTAAGATACATTTGGCATTCATTGACACGCTACAAAAGTGCAAACCTTTTAAAAAATACATCAAGCCCTTAAAGTTCAAACTGGATCGTTCAATCTAATCCGTTAATTACTGCCATCAACCTATAATTAAGAGCTCAGTAGAAATGTCGAACCTGAAGATTAAGCAATCAAAGTAATCCAACTCGAAGCTGTTAACCAGAAAGTCTGCAGAGATAATATACTAACTTTGGTGGATTGATTATAAACTTCTGTTTTTGACGTGAACTATTACATAATACAGTACAATGAACAGATGTATAACAAAAAAAAGCGGCCAAGTGCGAGTCGGACTCGCGCACGAAGGGTTCCGTAAAAACGGCAAAAAAATCATGTTTGTTGTATGGGTAAATTAAAATAAAACAAATATGTAAGGGGAGTCCCCTTACATATTTGTTTTATTTTAATTTAATTATTTATTTTTAAAGTGAATATATAACTAAATATTCTGTGAATATTTCAAGCATCTACCTGATGCTGTTATCAATATCGAGGAAAAACGAGCAAAAAAATCACGTTTGTTGTATGGGAGCCCCCTTAAATATTTATTTTATTCTGTTTTTAGTATTTTTTGTTATAGCGGCAACAGAAATACATCATATGTGAAAATTTCAACTGTCTAAATATCACGGTATAAGAGATACAGCCTGGTGACAGACGGACAGACAGACAGACGGCGGAGCCTTAGTAATAGGGTTCCCGTTTTACCCTTTGGGTACGGAACCCTAAAAAACACAATAGCATTAATTTATTATATTTAATAAAAATATAAACTGCCACTTGCTCACTTCAGATGTCGCTACTATACAACGTCTAAGAATTTGACAGCTAAGTGAAGCTATCGATATTTTCATCATTAGATAATACAGTTCCTTGCTCTAGTTTCATGTTTATTATTGTATATATATAATATTATATATTTATATTGATAAGTGTATTGCTTTATGTATGTATGTATTTATTGTATATGTAAATGGTACACCACTGACTACCTGCAGTATTGTCTCTCCTTCTCCCTTTAATCCATCCAAAGGTTGTCTGTAAAAGATCGCTTTTAGCGATAAGACCGCCCATTGTGTCACCACCCTATGTAAAATTTCAACATTTATATCTGTAATTTTTATGGTGTACATAATAAAGAGTATTCTATTCTATTTTTTTTTATAAACATGCGACTTCTTTTACGTGTTTAATTAATATGCCCCGTTGCGCAGCTGTTGGCGGCAAAAAACGAGGACCCACGTATTCGCCAAAGATGTTAAAAGACGAAAACTGTGGAAGAAAGCTCTCCGAAAAAAAATATTTTATAACTTAGAATAGTGTTGATTGTACTTTACATAAGTCCGTTCCACTTTCATAAAGTCTGATAAAATAATATAAACACGTTATTCATGTGTTATAAGTAGATATGTGTGTCATTGTCACTATTATGTCTACAATTTTTACACTACACTAATGTGATATTATGTAAATTATAATAAAGATGTGTATTTTTATTATCATATTAAATCAGTGCTGGAATTACCATCTCTGAAACTTTTCAGTCAATTAAATTATCCTCGAGTTGGTTTTCAACACTGATCAGGGGGCCGATCGCGCTATTTTTCAACGTAATTACCGTTCGAACGGAACGTTTTTGGTTTTGGTTTAGTTTTGGTTTGGCTGATGTAAGAAACGGTATCGCGCTATTTTTTGTGAGAGTATTGTTCGATCGATCGTTCCTCCAACGTAACTTCCAAAGTAAAGCTAAATCGTTTCCGTTGAAATGATTAGCGCGATACGAAATGTGTCTAACGTAACGTTTTTGGTTGTGGTATTAACGTTCAAAATTAGCGCGATCGGCCCCCTGGTTATTTCTGTCGTACGTCCAAAGTTACATCCAAACCGTACAATAAACCGCTGGTATTCAAACAATACTTCAAATTAGATAATGAAACTTTACATATTAACTGAACTACCTATAAAGCAGGTCTTATGTTATTTTTTTGAATTTACCATTTTAATCACCGTAAAAAGAAATAAACTAAAATATCAGTGTCTTGGAGTCTTCTCCCTGCCACCCTGTCTCACGTGACCGCGGGCATAGTGCGCGAGCGAGATAAAGAGTGAGGTGCCGCTGAAGTAGTATAGACCCTTAACTAGGATCGTCTTGGATCCGGAAACCAAACCAGCACCTCAATTACGTAACACACTTTCTATCACCTTCGAAAGGTTTTGAAGGTAATTCCTAATCCATTGCTTCATAAGTTTGAAAAATTCGTCTGCTCAACAACTTAAATAAGATGAGAACTAAGCTTGGAAAAAAAAAACTTTTGTAGGAGTACAACAAAAAACATTACACTCATTCAATACTTTCATAACTCAATTAGCTGAATATTTGATTACACATATTTTATCCCTTCCTAAAAGCTGAATGCATTGGATGGGTGTAGGGGAAGGTTGCTATGAATGGACCACTTAACTTTACGACTTCATATGTCAAACAGTGTTAGTATTAAAATGAAAGCAGTTCATTATTTTTATTCCGTAGAACCTTTATTTATAATAATCAAACGCACTAACAATTCAGGCTTATACTTTTTAATTTATACGAAGAAAACAAAATCTTGGGCTGTCGCCTTCTTTGGACCATAGGCACTTTCAATGGACCACCAGGTTGCCACCATTGGACTTCGAGAAATTTGTTCTAAAGGTCCAATCGAGGCAACTTATTATAATTAACAATATTACACAACTATGACAACCGAAAAGAGACAAACAATACTCATACACATACGACAAACAAACAAACTACAGTCTTATAATACTTAATTAGTAATTAAATTTTAACTTTGGCACATAATGAGATCAACGCGTCATCAAAATTAAGAAACAATCTAAATAAAAGTAACATTAAGAGTGAATAAATCATATTTTCTGCTTAATATTAATTTAACAAATATAAAAATCAACTTATTAAAAATCTAAGGTCACTTGTAGTATATAAGTAATAGCAAGTTAACAAGTATTAAAAATTAAATCTTATAAAAAAAGAAAATGAAATCAACAAAACTTTTATAAAGATCTAGATAAAGTCTTAAATTTGTAGCTACTGCTAACTCTTTGAGGTAATATAGTCACTTACGTCACATAAAACAAGATCAACAGGTTATAAAAATCACATTTTATAAAGGCACAATAGATTTCAATCATTATTGTAAGTGATGTCTATGATGTGCAATGAGGGCACAGATACTTTTTTATATGTTTCTTAACACAAGCACAATCAACATGTACCCAGGCTTTACAGATCATACATTGAATCATGTCTTCTATTTCACATTTTAAGCAGATTTTGCAAAACCATTTTTCTATATTCTCGTTAGCTTGCTTACTGGTTGATGGTTGAGGTTCTTTTGTGGACAGTTTTGGCTTCTTCTGCTTTGGAACCTTTGCAGTCTCATCTAGGGCAGTTTTGTACGGCGACGAAGTCAATTCTATGCTACTTTGGGCTTTTCGACTTCTTTTTCGTAATTCCTGTGCTATCTTCTTGGCTCCAGGAGATATTTGTGGAATGTGGAATTCAAAGTTGGTAGAATTACTCTCCACTATAGGCGTTTGGACATTGTCACTTCGCCTTATTTGAATTGGTGCTGAAGCTGGAGATCCAACATTTACGTTGCTCACCTCTGCATCTCTAGGTGAGTAATCAGTCGATTTTGTAGGTAGCGGCTCTGCATGGGGCATTGGTTCTTCTATGATTGGGACTATAGATTCTTCTTGTGATGATGCATTTACAGACAATGGGTCTATCGGATCTTGGACATGCAACACCGTTCCAAAATAATCTTCTGCGTTTTCTTGTTCGGCTGCTTCTATAAATTCATAGTCTGCAAACACATCTTTGTTGAGAGGGTAAATGCCTGTTTTCAGAAATCCATTCGCAGCCGTGCCTACGGAAGCAGCTCGAAAATAGGCCTTTCCGAAGAGCATAGACACTTGGAAGACAGTCACAGTTCTTCCAGGATTTAGCCGGAGCCATTTTTCAGTTTCGTCTATGTAATAAAGACTCAACGGTTTGAAGAATGACACATCAAGGGGTTGCAGCCGGTGCGTTGTGTGTGCTGGAAACGAAAACATAACTACGCCATGTCTTCTTGCATAATTTATAGCCTCTAGGTTTTTAGTATGGCTAGCGTGGCCATCCATCAGAAGCAAAACCTTTTTTTCTGGTGTTGGCTTCACAGTCTCAACAAAATGTTGCAACCACAGATTAAAAATCTCTTTGTTTATATATCCACTGTCTGGATTGAAAGCAAATATGGTGCCAGGTGGTGCCCCATCCCTCAGTTCGTCTTTAGCGCGTTTGCGTTTGAAAATTATGAGTGGCGGTACGAAATTTCCAGCAGCATTAGCGCAACATACGGCTGTTGTTGTTACACCACGTTCTCCACTAGTAATGGCTCCAACTTGGCGTTTACCTTTTAACGCCAGTACTTTTCTAGTCTTTTTCTGCACAGTTGACAAGCCTGTCTCATCCATATTATATATCCGCTGCGCATCTTTTATGTCATGTTTGTCTAAGACTGCTTCTAATTTGTTAAAAAAATCATCAACAGCTGGCTTATTGAATCCTGTAGCCCTGCTCATGGATGTTGCTCTTGGTTGTCGTAAACTTAAATTGGGATGTCGCTTCATAAACGCGTAGTACCATTTTTTTCCCGCAGATTGTTTATTTTTGTTAAAACGATGCTTTATTTTATTTTTCTCCGCTAACTCAAATGCCAGTCGTCTAATATCTGTAGGAGTAATGCCATACAAGCAACCTTCCATCTCAAGCACGTGTTTACACAGCTCATCTTCTAATTCTGGAGGGAGGTCACTTTCGGAACCTGGTATTTGGACGTGTTCTTTGGCCTTTTGGTTTACACCATCTAACCTCCGTTTCAGAGTCGCTTTCGGGACTCCGTATATTCTGCTTGCTTCATTTAAGCCCACTCGTTGTTTCCTTACTGATTCTAAGGCAAGGTTCATACTCGTTTCATTCCATGCGAAGTACTTCCTTTTGTTTAGCGACATTCTGGAATTTCAAATTTACAGTGATTTTTCTATGATTTATTTCCAGAAAGTTAAATAATCGAAATCTATTCCCATAATTATGACCAGAAAATAACAGTAAAAAAGTTGCTATGATTGGACCGGTCCAATGGTGGATCTCTCTTGGAGTCCAATGATGGCAACAAGGTACTCGTTAAGAAAAAACTAACTAAAATATACATGATCACGATAAAACAAAATTGAATAACACTCTTGGAATCACAATTAAATTCTCTAATATGTCATAACATTGCCTGAAGATAAATATGGATGCAATTATACTTACGTCAAATTATCCTGAGTGAAATTATTAGATTTTGACCGCCGCAAACACAACAACGCGCGTCCTTCCTCGCCACGTGCCGCAGCGTCACTGAGGTAAGAGGGGGGTGCAACTGAGCCGCTAAGGACTCGTTTCGACTAGTTTAGGTACAGGTATCATGCACAGTTTTGGAAATACGTTGGTGGTCCAATGAAAGAGCTGGTTCAATGATCGCAACCTTCCCCTATCATAATTACTACCGCGATCTCTATGACGAACTTTATGTTTATAATGTATGTTAAGCATTATTCTCATGTAAGTGTCTTTTTAGGGTTCCGTACCTCCGTACCCAAAGGGTAAAACGGGAACCCTATTACTAAGGCTCCGCCGTCTGTCTGTCCGTGTGTCACCAGGCCTTATCTCATGAACCGTGATAGTTAGACAGTTGAAATTTTCACAGATGATGTATTTATGTTGCCGCTATAGCAACAAATACTAAAAACCAGAATAACATAAATATTTAAGGGGGCTCCCATACAACAAACGTGATTATTTTGCTCGTTTTTGCTCAATATTGATAACGGCAACAGGTAGACGCTTGAAATATTCACAGAATATTTAGTTATATATTCACTTTAAAAATAAATAATTAAATAAAAATAAAACAAATATTTAAGGGGGGCTCCCATACAACAAACGTGATTTTTTTGCCATTTTTATAGATAATGGTACGGAACCCTTGTATCGTGTCCGACTCGCACTTGGCCGGTTTTTTGATAATAAATATCTTTAAACCTAAATAACGCAATGAACGTGACAGAACTGTCAAAATGAAAAACATTGCTGACATTTGTCATTTTACATAAGTTACGCAATTACCCCACAGGTACGGTAGGACAGTAAATTATCATCAAATGGGGATAATAAATTTAGCCAAACATGGGTACAATTTCTGCAATGGACATCCGTTATTTAGAAGCCCCTCCATGAATTCCCGAAACCTGGAATCATCAATTCGGTGTGTCGTTATTAAAACGAGAATTAGGACATTAACATTGTTTTGGGGTAATATAACTTTGTTTGAACTTCTTTAATATGATACTATGTAGGTATATCTGCTTATCTATCTATCTAACTGCCTCGTCGGTCTAGTGCACAAGCGATAAGCGAGAGGTCTTGGGTTCGATTCCCAGATCTGGCCGTGTTATTGGGTTTCTCTATCTGGAATTTCTCAGTAGCAGTCTGGATTTGTGCCCGGTTGATGACAGTAGGCTCGCCCCTTATTACATGGGACTTAAACATAACTGGCGAAATGTGGGCGTTCTATAGGTATCTACACCTGCCCAACCCTTCTGGTAAACAAGCGGGTCTACTTCGAAGCGATAATCCGAAGTATCGGCCGGAATGTTCGGCTGTTTCTTGACTTCTGAAGTTTCCTTTTCTGACTTTGAGTCCTTACCCGACTTGAAGTCACAGTTTTGACTTTTACTTATCTCTTTGACACTCGGTTTTTGTTGCGCCGTAGTCAGCCATAGTTAGCCGTAGTCAGGAAATGGCCGAACATTCGGCCGATACTTCGGATTTATCTTTGGAGTAGACCCCAAGGCTTGATGTTATGTACTCGTATCTATCTATCTATTCATAGTAAAATGAAGTCGCTTTACGAGTCTATCTGTGTGACCGCATAGATCTTCTTAACTACACAATGCAGATTTTGATGCGGTTCCTCTCAGGCTATAAAAAGAAGCAGATAGACCGCGCGGAACAATAATGTGAGGCACGTTTGTGCACAGCCACGTGACAGCACTATAAGAACACGTGCTTCTATGTGTGCGAACCGTGCCAGGATAATGAAAAAATTACCGATAATATTTCACTAAGTACATGAAATAAATAATTTACTTTCTCAGAAAAATGCAGAGAAGAGTTATACATACATTGTTCTCAGGTGGAAGAAAGCATATAAAATAGAAACAAGATTCCTAAAAAACAATGTAGAATAGCTGAAAAAAACTATTGAAATACCGAGAGTGCAGCAAAGCTTGGGTCGGCCACCATTGAAATCGTTTACAGAATTTAGCGAAAGAAATAAAAGAAGAAAAACTTACCACTTTTTTACTAAGTCACTTTCTTGTTTGTCAGTCTGTCTGTCGTTCCGGGTGGAATCTTGCAACTTAAATTTCAAGCACTTCCCGATTAGCTATCCGGCTGAAACTTTCAGGAAAGCTCATTCATTGATTGCCGATTTCATACAGAAAAGGCAGAAAATGAAAAATTTAGGTTATGTTTTCAGGTTTGCGAACCTCTCGATCGATGTGTTTGATTAAGTGAAACCCCTTTATAAAACCGCTAAAACGTGTTATTTTTGCTCTATTTTTTTCACATTTGTAATTGATTTACTTTTAAGCATAAGTACAAGAGCTAAAACAAATTGTGTAACATGTTTACACTTCTTGGTCTAATAAATATAAATATAATATGTCACTAACATTAAACTCGTAAAATAATATCCAAATAGACAAATAATCAATATTTAAGTATGTAATGATACTCTTCTTTTGATTTTAGGAACCATTTTTAAAATGTTTAAAAGCACAAGACGGCATTATTTTAAAATTATCTGTTAGAGCCCGTCACGGACTAACGATGCGGCGCTTCGTGCTGTACTGACTTGAGATTGTATTCGCTTTAGAATTTGTATTTGATTTGTTGGCCGCGCTCTCGGTGTTCCGCGCGGTCTATCTGCTTCTTTCTATAATTTGAGCGGTTCCCACTCATTTAGAAAAAAATTCTCCGGAAGATCTAAAATATATTCGATACTTTGACATGTCGCCAATGCTCAGTACAGTCACTAGTTATCATATACCTAAATTATAAATAGGTTATTTGAAGTGATTGGGCAGTTGATAAAGTTGGTTTTCCAAGTGTCCAGCAGTACCGTACGAGCCAAGCAATAATAAGCTGTCTGTTTTTGGAGCAAAATAAACTAATGTTTTTTTTTATTTTTTAAGTGAAAAAAGTTTTTTTTATGATGATGCGATGGTGGAATGGAAATAGGTTCTAGTGCAAGTGCACAGCTGTTTCGTTTGCTTGGCTTTGATGCAGCTCCATCATAATGCATAATATGCGCAATTATCTACCGATCTTCGTTTCGTCGTGGATAAAATAAATCTCGCTTCGTTGAACATTTTTCCACTAGAGTTGCACTGTGTGAGTAAAATTAAGTAAAAAAAGTCTTTGGAATATCGTGTCACTGCTGAAATGATCAGTACGTTTTCTTCTTACCATGTTCGTAAAGCACACGGGTCAATAATTATATTTTTTCAAGAAACAACCTTAATTAATCATAATTAAGACTTCAAACACTTAATTAAATTGTCACTATCACAAAATCTTCAATGTAACTGAAATGAAACGTAGGTACCTACCTACTTTGAGGTTTATCAAACTGTCATTTTGGTTCACAAAGAACTTGTAAACCGAGATTGCGCCTTTTGTTTAGGGTTTAATTAGTCTACTTTTATGTAAGACTAGCTGCGCCCCGCAGTTTCACCCGCGTAAGTCTCGATCCCGTGGGAATATCGGGATAAAAAGTAGCTTATATGTTAATCCAGGATGTCAGCTACCTCCATACAAATTTTTATCAAAATTGGTCCAGCCGTTTAAGCGTGAAGAAGTAACAAACACACACAAACTTTCGCCTTTATAATATTAGTGTGATGATTATATTAAATATTAATATTATAAATATTTTTGTTCCCGGGTAGAAAATTCTCATTGATGTTCTCCGCCCTGGGGTGGGCGGAGGGTTCTGTCAGACTGACTAGAAACCACCCCGGTGTTCCCATTACCACATTTGTACCGGGGATCATGGGATCTTGTGCGACTTCCACGTTCGCCGGCTGGTGTCGGCCTGCGGGTGGGGGGGTAGGTGTATGACTCCCCCCACCGCGCATAAAGTCAAACCATTTATTTCAAATAGGCACATAAGAGGCACTTTTGAACGTCAAAATTTACAAAAAAAATAGAATTGATTCTAGTTGCCCCTTCCAAAAGGTAGTTTCGTATGGAGAAGAATGAGCAAAAAAACTCCACCGTTACTCTTTTAAAATGTTTTACAATATTTTGTTTGAGTACATTAATTATATGGTTATATGTGAAGACGATGCACCTAGAATAAATTACCATACCACAATAGGTAAAAAGAATTAAAATTGAAGCAATGAGACATAAATTAATTTTCAATACAGTTGTTAAACATGGCGTACTTTGAGAGGCTATAATTATGATTCGAAAATTAAATCTTTTGCTTAGGCATCTTTCTGTTACGCGGTCGTGACTTTTGTTTATGAGCTCTATCATTAGTTTTGCAGTTGAGTTTTAAATTTATAAGTCAATTTAAAAAGTTTAGTAGCAAGGAGTTTTCATACATAGAATAAAATGGGATAGATTTTATACGAGGAAAAATGAATGAGTCTGTACGTCTTAGTATTGAATTCTCAAAAGTCTTTTAAATGGTTCTTTAATACATTTAATTACCAGTTTTAATTTAATTATTTTCACATCAACATTTGTCAAAAATCGAAAAGGCTGTATCGGCTGTTACCGTTGTAAAAAAAAAATATGTCCAGTTGCAAAAACGCGCCATTTTATTTTTTTATTTTTTTCACTATTTCCCACCAGTGTATTGAAAAACGTCGTGTGATACTCGGGTGTGTAAGTTATTGCAAACGTTTGCAATAACCTACTTTCCACCCTTGTATTACAATGTTCTATATTATGTGATAGATGAAGAATATAAAATATATGTCATAAAAATAATAATCTATGCAATTAAAATAGCAACCAGTTTAATTTTGTCTAAATTCTAGATTGTCCTATGGAGCTCGACCAGCATGTTTCCAAGCATTCTTATCTTGGATATAATCGTCTAATTTGTAATAATATGCTTGTTTACAAAGTGTACTTTTAATATGAGTTTAAAATTTTCTTTCATTTAGTTGCAATATAACACAAGGTATTTTGTTGTAAAATTTAACACAGTACCCCATAAAAGATGTATGTGTACTTTAGATAATCTGAAACATGGTCGATCTATTTTATCTTTATTTCTGATATTGAAAATTATGTATATCACATAAGATGCAGGTAGATATTTTCTTACATACATAATATTATCATAAATTAATGAATGGCAAGGTACCGTCATAATATTAATCCTTTTAAATAGTTCCCTAAGAGATTCTCGGCGACGTAGATTTCATTAAGAAAGTTGTTTATGACGGGTATAATTAAGAAAGTTGTTTTTGACGGGTAGAATCAGTGCACAACCCCGTGAACACGAGCTGCACGCTCAAGCGACACGCGTCTTGCGACAGCTACTGCGGAGAAAACAATCAAACAGCAATCCATAGAATTCTGATACCTGCAAGACGCGGCAATCTGTGGCATGTTGAACAAACACATGACACAAGATATTACCTTGTCTCGTAAATGTTTCGATATCCGATATTCTCACGTATGCGGTTATATAGCATGTTGCAAGATTGGCTCATTGAAACCGGCTAAGTGCGAACCGACATGTGGCATCAATTGCTGTGCTATGAGCACAGAAATTGATGCCACATGTCTTCTATATTGACGTTTCTGCTCATTTGAATTTAACAAACGTAACGTGGGGCTTTTGTGAACATGTGCAAAGGTATACAATATACAAGCTGCAAATAAATCATGCTTTAGTCGTATTCGTTAATTACTGCGTTTATTAGGCTTTAACGCTGGTAGATCACCTCCGCCGCGAGACCACTAGTTCAATTGTACCGGTTCGCGTCATGTTCCGCTACTCGGATCCGATTCGAGTAGCGGAACATGACGCGAACCAGTACAATTGAACTACTGCGGTTTCGCTGCTATGGTTTCGCGGCGGAGGTGTGCTATCAGCGAAAGTGATTGATTACTAATAATAACTTCATTTGTCAAGGTTCAATAACTAAATATAATATTAAAATACTAATAAAGTAAATGTATTGAGGCGCCCCAAGGTGCGATTGGTAAGTCATTCGAACAAAGCATTCTAGAAACTAATTTAGCTATAAATCGGAAACTCAAACAGCACTTGGACTATATAATATTCCTGTGTACCTAAGCTATATTTGCTTAAATATAGAATTCTGAATTCGATTACGTGTAAATAAACGTTAGAACTTATCTACTAGAGAAACCTGATGTTTTCTTTTGTTAAGAAAAATGTTTGAGACTGAATTTAAGAAAACAACCGACTTCCAAAAAAACACTACAAAATGAAAAAATATATAATTTTGGAAGTCGGTGTATTGCTTTTCTCGATGCAGGGACGTTAAATGTTGAGGAGTTCTCCTGTTAAGAACCAGAAAAACTGGAACTGATGGTGAAGTCACCATTAGCTTTTCTCACTCTTCACCATATGCATTGTGACAAGCATAAATTGCTTAACAACCATATTATAGTACCTAATCGAATCGCAACCTATGAAATATATATATTAAGTAGTTCCGGTGTCCATCTGTGGTATTCATCATCAGTTCCACTTCAGCAAATGGTGCTTTTCGAGATCAAATCCACGAGTTACTATAAAAAATACCCAAATCGCTATAGGTAGGTGTGCCTATAAAATGTGAGGATTTCGTTCGATTTCCATGGGGTCCTCATCAGATTCTGACTTGGTGACAATGCGACCACCTCAAGAGCATACCCAAACAATAATTTTCAACAGTGGTCCACAACCGACAGAGAAATCGGTGAACATACAGTAAAAGAAATTGTTTAACCTCCTATTTGGAAGTCGGTTAAAAAGTAAGACACTGACGACACAGCTATCATGGCTGTTGGAAATAGTCACGAGGAAGCCGTAGAAAAAGTTCAAGAGTCCATAAACCGTGTCTATGAGTGGACTGCAAAATGGCGTATCAAACTCAATGAAAGCAAGTCTATCCACATTGACTTCACCAATAAAAAGCCACAATACTTTCCGGTATTCATGAATAATCAACCAATACCATACGCGAATACTGCTAAATATCTTGGCATGACTCTGGATGCAAAACTGCGCTGGAAAGAGCATGTCAAAAAGAAAAGAGCCGAACTAGATATTAGATACAAAAAAATGTATTGGCTACTTGGTAGACAGTCGCCATTGTCAATATCTAACAAATTGTTGTTATACAAACAAGTTTTAAAGCCTGTATGGACCTACGGTATTCAGCTGTGGGGTTGCACCAGCCAAAGCAATCGTCAAATTATACAACGATTCCAAAACAAAGTACTCAGGGATATAGTCAACGCGCCCTGGTACATTAGAAACAGCGACCTCCACCGGGACCTCAAGATGGATGTCGTAAACATAGTAATAAAAAAATATGCAGAAGCTCACGAACACAGACTTCATCATCACGTGAATGTCGAGGCGATCCAGCTCCTTGACATCACTGAATTAGTGCGAAGACTAAAAAGGGTAAAACCTTTTGAGTTAGTTTAGTGCAGTGTGAGTGAACTTAAATTGTAGTGCAAGTGCTGACTAAAGAACACGATAACTAAGTGTCTTCCCCTTAACATAAAGTGAATAAGAAAGACGTTATTGGACGATTTCTTAATTTTATATTTACTTAGCAGTTTAGGCTATATTTAAATTACTTATTAGCGAATAGGCTAGATCGTAATGTGAATAAAGTATCACCAGCAGTAATACTTTATTAAAAAAAAAAAAAAAAAACATAGTCAGATATTTGTATGGTAGGAGCCTCTCCGAGCGGTGTTCATCTAAATCGTCGCCCGGCGCACCCTGGACAACTAGCACTCAGTAATACAGAATCTAGCTGATCAATCCTTTCACCACGATGCAGCGATGGTACATCCAAAGCAATGTTGCCAGATTTTTTTTGAGTAAAAAAGCGGGATTCTGTCGTCAAAATCGGGTCTTAATAAGAAAACGTAAATAATCAGTTATGTTTAACTACAATTACTGCTTATTCTTTAATTAAATTTCAAATTAAGTTTACAATGATGATATATAATAGAAAATGTATTATAATGAATATACGTTACTTTACTATACTAATAACTGCCTGGTTTGCCCTATACCTAAGGCAATTAAGTCTTCAAGTAATACATTACATACGAATTACCTACTTATTTATATTTCCATCCCCGAAAAACAGGATTGAGCCTGTCGGCGCGGGACATTTAAATTTTGACTAAAAATCGGGACGTCCCACTAAAATCGGGACGTCTGGCAACGGTGATCCAAAGGTACATCTATGTTATATATGTTACGGCTAATACCCGAAGTGCGGCTACACCTAGTTTTAGCCGGTTAGAACTAGGTGTAGCCAGTTACTCTTGGTTAAACCTAGTACGAGCCGATTGTTTTCGGGTAAAATCATTTGGGTTAGGTTAGAACAGTAACCATTAACAAGCGAAGGCGAGCGAGCGAAGCGAGCGTGCCGCGCCAGCGGCCGCCGAGCGCCAGATCCCCTCTATTGTTGGTAAATTGGTTTTATCCAACAGGGATTGTCTGGACCTATAATTCTAACCGGCTAAAACTAGGTGTAGCCGCAGTTCGGGTATTAGCCGTAACATATACACATAAATGGATGTGCGTCGAAACGAAAAGAGAAGAGATATTTCGCTGAAAATTAAAATATATTTAGTTGGTAGGTAGCTCATAGATCTTTGCGACAAGCACATTGCAATTACCGATAAATAATCACTCCCCCGACACAAAGCCACTGTAATAAAAAATATGTCTAAAGACAATTTATCTAAAAGATAAGCTGCTGCATTCTCTCAAGGATAAAAGTGCTATTAAACGGATAATGGTAAGATTCGATAAAAAGTATCCAATAATAACTGTCTGTTGAAAGCTATACTTCTGTGCTGTGAATATCTACAGGGTCAAAATAAATTAGCTAGCGAAACTTCGCAGACGTGATGGGCATCGATATCTAAACATGATAAAACATAAAAGATATTAATTTGATGAGTGTTTTTTTTGGGGTATGCAACCGAGGGCAGTGTAGTCACTTGAAATATCAGTTTAAAAAACAGTTTTTATTTGTGTAAACTTCAGACGTGATGGGTATGGATAAGTAAACATGATAAAATAAAATAAAACAGATTTTCTCAATTCATACTTCTCATAACAGAATTACAACAAAAAAATGATTAAATCTTTTTAATTTTTGTATTTTCGTGTTTAGTTATCGAGACCCATTACGTATGCGGAGTTTCGCTAGCTAATTTAATTTGACCTTTATATCTATTTTATAAACAAGCTTCTGGGTGATGATTTGTTCCCCAATGTTATGATTTCATGAAAAAGTCATTCAATGGAACAAATGTAACTTAGAGAGATGTATTAATGATTCTAATGATTATAATTCTATAAATACATATCTGTTATACTCGCGAATCATATTTTGATCAAGATACAACCTGACCTGACACTGACCTGAAAATTGCAAAAAACGTATGAAAATTTGAATTTCGCGGGCTGCGTTTTACCTTTAAATACTCTTCAGGCACAACCTCAGTCAGCCCCGCTACAAGCTACAACCTTTCTGACTCTCTTATATTATTTTGTACCACAGCATGAGTTCTAATTTTAGTTTTTGCCGATACGACAGAAGAATTCCTCTTGTTATCACAAGGAACAGCTGTTTTGGTAGACTTCATAAAAACATCTTTATACAAAAACTAATGTATCATTTTTGTATAATTTAAGGGAGGAGGCCTTTACCCAAACAGGGGTCCGTAACTAATTACCTTATTTTTATTTATTATTTACTTTATAGTTATATACTTTGTCTATTTTTTAATTAAGGAATAAAGAGGCTTTGTTATTACTATAATGTTACTATTTCAATACTCAATTCTTTATTGCATTCCACAATGTGTACTTAAGTGGTAACTTTAAAATGATATGTGACCACTATGGACTCCGTCGGGCAAAGCAAAATAGTAGGAGAGAGGAAGCTTTGAAAGACTTACCTTATCAGTATTCTGAACTTATCTAATAACTTATACAGGTAGTGCGAAAAGATTTTTCAAACTATCTCCAATTATAAATTCAAATATAGGTGTCAGGTCATGCCAATTAGACTTTTTCTTTCAAAACAATCTTTGTAATTGGGCTCAGGTTCAATTACGTTGAGACTACATCAACAAAGAACCTTACAGATTTTGACACATTCAAATAGAAATATTTTAATTATTTACTCTTTAATTAGAAGGTGAAGAATAACTAGAAGATTTTGGCGCTTTACTGTAAATTACTCTCTGTACGTTTCTGAAAAAGCTCACTTTTGCTAACTTAAGAGACGTTACCAAAAGTGAGCTTTTTTTATCAACGTTGATAATAACTTTATCCCTGAATCCGATCGTCCGATTATCGGTTGACGATTACGAATAAAATCAGGACCAACAAAACTAATATTTGTATAAAGTGTATTTCTTTCCTTCGAATAGTTTTTGTATATTTGTAAAAGGAAATATACATAAAAACAATTCACTGAGCTTTCACCCATTCTCGTAACGTATCTTCAAAACAAATGAAGGCTAACATTTGGACAAAAAACCCATAAGCTACTCTAGCCTTGCATAAGTTTCCTTGACACACTTCCTCTGACTTGAGATATCGTCTCACATGACAAGTGTTCCGTCGTTCCTTGTTTTGTTTTCGTGTATTTTCGACTTTATGACCATTACGTTTTACTACCCGTATATATACCTAAGCAAAAAGTTCACAAAACCAACTGTACTGAAACAACAACAATTGCAAATAGATATGGTTATATGAAGAACGTGTTGTGACAGATTTATGTGATACCAGCAGGTTTCCCTAAGTAATCACTTAATCTGAAATGTTTCGCTTTGCGGAAGGGGACATGACTTACACGATCATATCTACTTCAATACGTTAAGTTGGGTATGTGTTGTAATGTTTCAATACCTGTGGCAAAATATAGGAGGTAATAAATAGGAGTCAGTTTGCCATGGAACGTCATTAAAATAATGCTTTGGGGTTATTGTCATAACCATCACTACGCTTAGTTACTTTATTGTTTCGAAAATATACTGAGCAACATTATATTTTCGAAATTCGAAAAAGCGGGTCTTATAGGGGCCTATAAGACCCGCTCAAGAGTTGAGTTTCTAAAATTCCTTTATTAGAGCACCTGCAGAACATACGCTATACGAATCTAAGGCCGCGTTTACTCCAAAGTGTATAATCGGCCGCAGACTGTGAGCGTCCAGTACAAAATGTATGAAAAACAACTTCAGACTGATGGTATTTTGTTTTTCATACATTTTTACAATCCTCCGCGTCCTTTACTATCTATCATCCCAAATTTTCAATCATTAGTCCAGTAGACTGTGCCTTATCTGACTGTCTGTCAGTCACAACTGTTTTTTAAGAAGCATTGATTATATCCTTAGAATGAGATCATCTATCAACCAGTTATGACAACATTTCAGCCAAAAGACGTCCACTGCTGGACATAGGCCTCCCCCTAAGGGGGGGTGTTTGCCATAATCGCCACGCTTGGCAGGCGGGTTGGCGATCGCAGTATGGTGTTAAAATGCATAAAAAAAACGCTGCTGCCCATTCTCTAGTACCAGTTATGAGTTAAGATCAAATTCACAAGCACAACCTCATATTCTCAATAACTTTATGAAGGTTCTACTACGTCTAACATCCCTGATATATCTGATGATCTGTCACATCTTGGTTCAATATTACTCCCTCAGAAATTGAAACTACGAGGCCGCTCCTATTTGTAATTAATTAATATTGGTTACAACAATTTCGCTTGTCACCTGACCTTGTAAAGGCTAAGTCATTGTTAGTGTCTGGAAATGAGTTAAGGGGATCAGGAATTAGGAATGGACTTAAGCTCGAGAAGCTCCACAGGTAGTTAGAATTTTCGTCACCGAAATTTTGATAAATTGTTTCGAAGTTTTTGGTTAGAGACAATATGGTCTTGTTTTAATTAAGGAATCTAATTAGATTTACATATCTAGTATCTTTTAGTAGTTTTCTTATAGTGTCAGATCCCAGAGCATTACTTAGGCTTTAATTCTTGGCTCAAAATAAGTAGTGACAACTACTAAGTAGTGTAAACTGAATTAAAAGTTCAATACTGAGTTCGAATTCCTATCCTAACCAATATAATAAATGCGATGGTGAGTTTGTTTGTTAGGCTGTCACGTTAAAACGTCTGGAAGGATTTGGATGAAATTTAGCACATGGATAGACCATGACCTGAAGAAGGACATAGGCTACTTTTCATCCTCGTAAACGGTTATAAAGGATATAATTATCGTTATCTTAGACCCTGGCTATAATGCCTACAAGCTTGAAACTTAGAGACTTATTTTTAAATGAGATTTAGTTAAGGGACCAAGAGCATAGTTATTTTTGTTAGTACACAATTGAGTTTATATGTTTTTGTAAGTAACTCTTTTATGCTTTCGGGTAACAGTGACAATAAGTTCATTATTCAAATGAAGCGCGGCACACACTCGTTGGCGCAGCTACGTGTGATGAATTACAATATACTTGGCATTGTTATTCATACCTACATAAAACGCGGGTTTCATTGTCTTTCAGCAAAAGTTGCCGAAACTGTCACCAAGCGTGAAAGCCCGAAGACTTGACGTGGCCACCTCACCGTTCGTGGGTGTGGCGAAGGTATTGATATAGCTGATATCAGACGCTTCACTTGTTCATTTTTGTTTCTTTCCACATCCACATGACACCGACAAAATTACATAAGAACGTTCATCTGCTCCTTTCCGTTTCATTTTTAGATCATTCGGTAAGCGAGTGAAAGATGCAGAGTGCCGAAACCCAATATCGTTGGATTGGTTCACTAATGAATTCATTTTTCACTGTTGTTTCATTTTGTGTGAAAGGCAAAAATGAACGAAAAGTGTAGCGTCTGATATTGGCTTTATGAAAATTTTCGACCGTAGCATAGATTGTGGCGGACACTCACAACTCGACTTCTGTGAAGCAACACTTACTCAACAGAACTTTAATTAACCATCCTCCATCGGAGACAACAGAAGTAGACTAGAACGAACTGCTTGATACTAGAAGGTGTACATAATAAAGAGTATTGTATTATATTCTAAGAAATTATTAAGTAATAGTCTTAGACTATAAAATTAAATGGACAAAGCCTCGCTGAACATTGATTTACGTAGGCAGTGCAAATCTGTGAGTCAAGTGATATTGACAGCGATAGAATTATTGCCGGCCTCAACCGACCTCAACAAAAATAAATCAAATTTTGAACTTACAATAGATGACCAAATATTCAGAATTTAATATAAAAAGCATGCAATAAATGTATTTTTTACTTTGTCAATGAATGTGATCTAATTATGTAAGTTACATTTTAATAATAGTTATTTCTGCAACTGTTGTAGTATAATAAGGGTTATTTTAATACCTAATTATATACAGTTGCATACAAGACTTTATCTACACACATGATATGAATCCTCTATAAAAAGTTCTGAAACCATAACCAGTGTTGTACAGTGTTGTAAGAACTCTATGTAAACTCATGGAAAGTTTAATTGCTGAGTATCTAATACAAACAAACTATGTTTAAGTAATAATATAATCATTTTTGTTAGTACATTTTGATACAAGTGGAGAATGTTTGTTATTGCATTCGAGGCGGGATTAATACCCGAGCCGTAGGCGAGGTTTTTTTGAGCCGAGAACTGCAATAACAAATGTCCACGTGTATCAAAAGACGTTTTTCAATACACTTTTGAAGAAATAAAATAAAATAACGAAAAATATTTTTTGTTTTGTTGTATTGAACACAAATAAATGTTAATTTGTTCATAAACGTTTTTTTTATTGTAATAATTCTATTTATAAACATTATTTTAATATTCCAAAAATATTAACGCCGTAAAGACGAAAAGACCTTTGCCGATATTTAAAAACAAATTACCTCCGAATATAGAGGACCGTCTCTGGCGCGAGAGTGCGAGACGGTGTGAATAGAGGCATTGAACTAATTCGGAATAAGTATAGGTATAAGTTATCTGAGGCAATTTTTATTCAATAATATTTTTTGAATATTTAAATAATGTTTATAAATAGAATACCATGATTACAATAAAAAAAACGTTTATGAACAAATTAGCATTTATTTGTGTTCTAAACTCAAAAATATTTGAATTTTCTATTTTTCATATTAGGCTGTTTATCCGCTAGAACCTTTGCTTCTCCTTCAACCTGGAGAAAGCAAAGCGCGGAAAAAAAAAGAAAATTAAATCATAGTTTCCTAATAATTCATGACAAAAATATTTTTCGTTATTTTATTTTATTTCTTCAAAAGTGTATTAAAAAACGTCGTTTGATACACGTGGACATTTGTTATTGCAGTTCTCGGCTCAAAAACAACCTCGTCTACTACGGCTCGGGTGTAAAAAACCGTCTTGAATGCAATAACAAACATTCTCCACTTGTATCAAAATGTACTATTTTTTGAAATTCATAAAGGTTGCACGAATTGAGTAGTGAGAATGTGGCTGTTTGATGAGTAAGGAAGGGATCGAAAAAGCAAAGTTTAGTACAACATTTGGATGAATTATGGTTACTATGACACTAGTTGTTTTAATGTTGGCAATAAGCTAACTGTTTCAGAAACTTTTTTAGAGTATTTATAGCATGGGTGTAGATAAAACGATTTACGATATTTTAAAACATAATTTAATAATCAATTTCTTCTATTCTAAGTCTTTCGGAAATCTAAAAGCAAAATAAAAAAAAAACTTAACAGCAGTTTGACCTTTCTTAGCTTTCTATCTTTACCCAATCATCATCATTTATTATTTCAGCCGAAAGACGTCCCCTGCTGGACATAGGCAACACAGGCGTCCTCCAAGCACCGCCACTTCGACCGGTTCTGTGCTTCCCGCATCCAGCGGAGTCCTACGGCCTTCACAAGGTCATCGGTCCACCTTGTGGGAGACTTTCCGACGCTACGTCTTCCGGTACGCGGTCGCCACTCCAGGACCTTGAGGCCCCATCGGCGAGCAATGTATCCTGCCCCACGATTGGCAATTTTTCGGGCTATGTCGGCTACCTTGGTTCTTCTGCGTAAGTCTTCACTTCTGATTCGATCACGTAGGGAAACTTCAAGCATAGCCCTCTCCATTGCCCTTTGGGTGACTTTTAGCCTTCTAATAAGGGCCAATGTGAGCGACCACGTTTCAGTGCCATTGGCAACACGCACTGGTCAAAGACTTTCATCTTGAAACAATGCGGTATGTAGGACAAGAAGATATTGAGTAGCTTTCCGAACCCTGCCCAGCCAAGTTGGATTCGATTCGACGATTGACCTCTTTCTCGAATCCTGTGGACCTACCTAACTGGACAGTTTGTCCAAGGTAAACTTACTGGTCCACAACTTTGAGTGTAGTGTCTCCGATCTTCATAAGAGTGGGTGTTACTATTCTGAGTTAATGCCCATCAATTTAAATAACCTTTGTCTTATCCATGTTCATTTTTAGACCCACTCTTTCGTAAGCTTTACTGAGGTCCTCTATAGTTTCAGCCTTGACAACTTTATCGTCGGCTCACCAAACGTGTGTGATGTACTCGCCATTGAAGTTTATGCCTAGCCCTTTCCAGTCCAGAACCTTGGAGATATCGTCCAGTGCAGCGGTGAACAATTTCGGAGAGTAAAGTCTCCCATGTCTCACACATCGCTGCAGACTGGAGTCGGACTGACATAGTCGAGTTTTTGTACAGAAACTTCCACACCTCGATGTACCGATAGTCGATCTGGCACCGTTGATGAGACTGCTTCAGAGCCATCCTAATTGGGAAATTATCAAATAACTTCTCCCGCTCTGAGTGGAGCGGGAGGGAGTGTCAGACTTTTACTGACTAAAACCCACCCGTGTTCCTTCAGATGCCTGTGTGCCAGGGCCACGATATCCCTTTCGGACAGGCTCTTAACCCTGGCAGGCATCTTTGAGGCGCGCGTGGAACACCACGCGAGCTACCTATCGCTCACCGTCCGCAAGCCCGCGCCTACGGTGGCCGGAAATCGGCCTGCGATTCCCGACGCCCGGGGCGTCTCCTGCGGCGACTAGGGGCGCGAGGGCGTTGATTTTGTCTCACCCTCACGCGTTCCGCCTCCTCCTTCGCAAGCATTACTGTTTCGCAGAAGGAGGTGACGGCCTCCCATGCACTCTCGCTCCGAACCATGGCCTGAACCAGGGCCGGACGCGAGAGATCGCCGCCGCCAATCGCTGCCGCCGCCGCAAATCGAGGACACGGCGGTGCTCCGCCCAAGCAGGTCAGACCTCCACCGTATGCTCCACCGTGTCCTCCGGGCGATCCACACAGTGGTGACACCCGGGCGATTCCTCCCGCTTAATCCTAAACAGGAACCTCCCGAAACATCCATGTCCGGTGAGGACCTGCGTCAGGCGGAAGGTGAGGACGCCGTGGCGCCTCTCCAGCCACTCCTCAAAGAGGGGACTTATCGCCACAATTGTGGCGTGCCCAGCGCTGGGTTGCGACAATCGCACTCTCCATGTCGCCATGAGATCCCGCCGGAGCTTCGTCCGCTGTGCCGCGATTTCTTGCGGCAGAGTTATGCCCCGGAGTCTCGCCTCTTCGCGCCACCCAAATGTGCGCGAGGAATCTCGTACAAGCTGACGTAGCTTGACGATTTAACCGATATTTTGGGTAAATTAAAATTTATTACAAAAAAAAAATCGTTTATTTATAAAAGGTTTCTTTAATTTTTAAGGTATTTATTGTACTTGTGACAAGTACAATAAATACCTTAAAAATTAAAAATTATCATTTATTACAGTCGTATTCCTCAACGCACTCATGTGCCGAGAGTTTGTTTAATTAATATTAAAATAAGATTAAAATTTGTTACTTACTTGTGAAAAGTACAAACCATTTATTTAAGAGCTGTTGAATTATTTTTCTACCATCTTTTTTCCATGCTTTGACAGAACAATTTTGCAGTGATATGTTTGATGGTCTGAGTGAAACGAAACAAACCGGCAACGTTAACATGACTGTATACGTGTGCGTAATTCGCGTGTACAACATAATTCAAATGTTTGTTCATGAGACTTTGTCTATACCTATTATTTTATAGTCTAAGTTACTAGGTAATGTACTCATTGTTGAAGTCTGTTGCGTGTCAACAGAAACTTTTAAAGAAGAACCTCATCAACGACAATGTCACTTTGACCTAACCTCAACTGTACGGTTGTAATTAATGAGGACAATTTGGAAGAGTTGATCTTCTTAGTATAACTCGTGAATATCATCGCTCAACGAACTATGTTATGAGAGAGAGGGTTTAGTTATTACCCTTATTTTCACTTGTTGTTATTTCAATGAATTTTATTGCGAAAGTTCGCCGTTTGATCTTGGATTTTCGGAAAGTTTGGGCATGACTTGTATTTTAATGAGTGAATTTATGTTTTTATAGGGTAGAAGTTTAATAGGGACGTATACATAAACACGTACACATAAAACTGGAAATGGAACTGACCACAAAATATGTTGAATAATACCTACATTACATGACAACGTTTATTATTGTTACACAGAATTTATAAACACAGTAGAGATAAAACTGGAATTTGTATGTTGCTAACAAAACAGGGTCGAGCACACCGGTCGGGCAGTTGGTTATGTTCGTTTCCCCCACAATGAAATGTCCTCATGCAAGGACAAAAAATCGAGCTCCATTTTTATTGTTCTCATGTATGTATCTGGAACTTACGTTCCAGATACATACATGAGAACAATAAAAATGCACATGAGAACAACATACATCGGGTACTTGTAGATACCCTCACTTAATGATACATACTAGCTTATGAGTAACCGTTGTATTACAAATATCACTGCACATTGGGAGAAAACTTACTTTTGAAACTGGAATGACCTCTGAAGTAGCAAATAAGGAGGCGGTCCACTTTGCTTATGGTATGTGGCTAAAGGGGCACAACATGGGTTATGTATATTTACAATACAAGGGTTATCACATTCGTAGGTGTGTTGCCACACTAAGGGCACAAATGTTAAGTGTCCTGGCCTATAATCACGCCGCTATATCTTGTAGCCGGTAACTATAAACTTCAAATCAGAGAGAACACGACATGCAAAAAACGGCAACGATGTGATGAAATGCATATATTTTTCGTTTGAATTATAGCGGTGTACGAACTCCTCCGTCCTGAGATCTCTGTGGTGGGCTGTCACTATCGTAACAGCCTATCAAGAGCTCTGACAGATCGACATGTCCCAGGAGCTTGCCAAGAGGCCCCGACATGGGCACCACAGGGCACGTTATGTTGTAATATGTATGGTGAAAAATGTAAAAGTAATAAACCCTCAAGGGAAGCCCTTTCAATAACCTGACTCACCCCGATCACAGACTACAGTTAATTGTACTTTTTAGGATTCCGTACTTCAAAAGGAAAAAAAGGAACCCTTATAGGATCACTCGTGTGTCTGTCTGTCTGTATGACTGTCTGTCCGTTTGTTTTTTTGTGACCCAAACACGAACGTGTAACGTAAATAAATGAATTTTGAATATGGGACTCACTTTTGGCTTAGCAAAATAGAAAATTTAAAAAAAGTTTCGCAAACAGTATCGTGTGACAAACCTATCAAGTGAGAGGGCTTTTTGGAAGAATGACAGATATACTTTTAAAATTATTTAAGAAAATTGATGAAAATTGACTTTTCCCCCTCATCTCCGAAACCACGGAAATGTTCAATATACCTAGATTACAGGAAAATCTATAAGAATTCTATGGTTTTTGTTCTTGGGATAAATTCATCCCAACTACGGAACCCTTCATTGTGCGTGCCGATTGATGATTATGTTTTTTTTTTCTTTGTGATTTTTTATCATCGCTAGCAATTTTAGCATTGTCATATTTAAGATTGAGTACTTATCTACCATGAACTGCTATGATTAATAAATTGAACATTCAATTTATCAGCACGTAAGGTACAATTCAAAACTTTTCTCATCGTTTATATTTTTGATATTATAAACACTATTAATTGTAGATTTAATTTAAGAACACTGATGGCTGCTATCGTTAATATCATTCCCCAAACTACATTTAATTTAAAGCAATGAGTTATTATTTTACCCCACTTGATAAAAGACTGTTTGTGTTTTATAAGATTGATAAATATCTTATGTTCATGATCATCATCATCATCATCATCATCGTTCTCCTGCCCTTATCCCAATTTATTTGGGGTCGGCGCAACATGTCCCTTTCTTCCATACATCCATCTCCTACTATATGAAAAAGAAATATGACATATTAATAATCGCAATTCATACTTTGGAAAGTGCGATTTCTTATAAAAATATATACAGGGTGAAATTAAATTAGCTAGCAAAACTCCGCTGAAGTGATGGGTATCGATATATATTATAAACAAGACAAAAAAAAATATACACCATGGCATTTTAATCGTTTTACAACGGCAGCCCACTTCATGTATCCAATGACTACTAATCACACTAAATATTATATATTTAGTTATTATGTTTATAGGCGAAAGTTTGTGAGTGTGTGTGTGTGTGTGTCTGTGTGTGTTTGTTACTTCTTCAAGCTCAAACGGTTGGACCAATTTTGATAAAATTTTGTATGAAGGTAGCTGACACTCTGGATTAAAATATAGGCTACTTTTTATCCCGATATTCCCTGTGTTTGTTTTCTTTTTATCATGGTTAAATATCGATACCCATCACGTCTGCGGAGTATCGCTAGCTAACTTAATTTGACCCTGTATATATATATAAACTTACCCATCATCACAGTTTTTCTAACTTTCTTGGTCAAATAACTAACGAATTGATACCGATACTATAGTTGTGTGACTACCTAGCTTCTAACTTCCTGTCTCGTCTGACATATCATGTTTCTATGAAAGTTAGGAACTGTATGTAACTTTGTCGCATTAAATCATACACGTGTGTAAGACGGGTTCATTCCGAACATTCCTACACAAGGTTAAATTAAATTAGCTAGCGAGACTTTGCAGACGTGATGGGTATAGGTGTCTATACAGAAAACAAAAAAAAAAATGCTTTGCCACGACCACTTACTGCACGCGTCAACGACCGCTTGCAGTGTTGTTACCATTTATACTATAATAAAATAAATAAACTGCGCATAGTTTATTTATTTTTGCTCCCATGTGCCTTATTGGATGTAAGAAAAAGGTCACAAAGTGGCTATTGACACTGAGTTACGATATGACTGAAGATTTACTAAGTACATGTATCAAACGCTTAACCTAATGTAGTTAATAAAGTCATTTTGCTAGTAAAGTTTTATTAATCATTGAAATACATTGCACGCTATAGTTTTGTATAATTCAAAAGCATTTTTTTCAATTTTGTAAATTTATATAAAACGGCTCCATGGTACTAACGTACCATGGAGCCGTTTATTATGTTATGATGTATGTTGACTTAAAAAAGCCTGGCAATTGAGAGTATGTCATGCTCACTTAAATGTCTCGCTGATGTTGGCGCGTGTGTTGGATCATTCGGTGCCCTACAAAGTGGTTGAGCTGGATGGTGCTGATCCACGCGTCATGTTCGTGAACGGGCGCCGTCAGTGGAGCTCTTAACTGCCAGGGCTTATTTTGTAATCTTTTAATCTTATATTTTGATTTGTTTTTTAATTTTTTTGTTTTTTACATTGTTCTCACATATAGAAGCGACAAGAATAATGTACCCAGGATTTTGTAATATCTTGATTTAAAAGAGTGTCCTTGGAGTTTCTTGCCTGTTCTTCTCCATAGAGATCTACGTTTTGGAATGGGCAAATAGCTTCCACTTTCTGACTAACTGACCGACTCTTTGACAATTCAAAAGTGCCTGTAAATGGTTTAATTGAAATAAATGGTTTGAGTTTGAGTTTTTGCATATATTTATAATTATATTTACACAAACTTACATACACACGAGTTTTCACCATATTTATCTCTCTTTCAATACATACACATACCCCCACATAGGTACTTAGGCCACATCGTATATGCATTTACTAATAAGAAGTTTTCTTAATAATAATATACCTACTGTGCTCGCCCTATAACTGATATAATTACGTTCAATTTATAGGCGACTACGCTGGTACCTTAGACATAAGTTAAATCTTACTCTGAGTTCTCGAAAACACAAAACTTCCCTTAGTTGTAACGCTGCATATTGTTTAGTTATGTGTTTTTGTACAACTGAAGGTAATAAAAAATCTTCTTTTTTATTTAATTAATGACCACTTTGATTAAAAAGTGTTCCCAGAACGGTCCCCGGACTACAATGACAATTTTATTTATCAGTTTAGTCAGCGAGTAAATGAGTAAATCTTTCGCTTTGTATAATATAGATTACCTAATACAACTTGTTTTTTACTTTTTAGTTCGTTTTTCGGTAAGGCAGTCGGGTTATTTGTTTTATCATGTACAAATATCGATACCCATCACGTCTGCCGAGTTTCGCTAGCTAATTAAATTTGACCCTGTATAGTAGACAAGAACAAATAAAAATGGACTTACTCGCATCCATTCACTCTGCCAAAATTTTTAAATCGTTCTGGAAAAATACTAACAAACTAAATGTGAGGCCTAGCCTTCCCGTGAACGTTGAAGGCGTTCAGGATCATAAAATGATTGCCAACATGTTTAGGGAACATTTTACAGAGCAGTCGACGTTGAACCCGTCGTCGCGTGTTGTTGCCGAGACATTGGTGGCTGAGCGTAGTATGTATTTCTCAGCGAAAAGCGTTTCAAACACTATTGAACACATGCAAAGAGGGAAATCGCCTGGTCACGACGGCCTCAGTATAGAACACTTTAAGTATGCTGGGGTTCACTTACCAAGAGTACTTAGTATGTTGTATAATTTGTTTCTGTGCCACTCTTATTTACCTGAGCCATTGATGCGTACAATTGTGGTACCCATAATAAAAAACAAAACGGGTGACGCGTCCGATAAAGTTAACTATCGATCCATCTCACTTGCTACTATAACAGCCAAAGTGCTTGACAGTCTGCTGAACGGTAATCTCATGAGGCACGTCGACTTGCAGGACGCGCAATTCGGTTTTAGAGCCGGTCTGTCGACGGAGAGCGCCATACTCTGCCTGAAACATACTGTCAAGTACTACACAGAGAGAAGGACGCCGGTTTACGCGTGTTTCCTCGACCTATCAAAAGCGTTTGATCTCGTAGCATATGACGTGTTATGGGAGAAGCTCGGAAGCGCGGGTGTACCGGTGGAATGTACCTCTCTTCTTAAGTACTGGTACTCCAATCAGAGAAATCAGGTGAGATGGGCCGGTACTTTGTCGGACGACTATAAATTGGAATGTGGTGTGAGACAAGGGGGGTTGAGCTCGCCCTTATTGTTTAATTGTTATGTAAATGAGCTGATTGAGCGGCTCAGTAGCACTCATGTCGGCTGTTTCATCGATGACAAGTGTGTTAACAATATTAGCTATGCAGACGATATGGTGCTGCTGAGCCCCTCAATCGGCGGATTAAGGAATCTGGTGTCTCAGTGTGAGGCATTTGCGATGTCGCACGGACTTAGATACAGCTCCAAAAAGAGTGAACTTCTAGTATTTAGAGCAGGTACATACTATCCCGCGTATGTTCCTCCTGTCATCCTTAACGGTGCAGCCTTAAGAGTAGTGGACAGGTTTAAGTATCTGGGTCATGTCGTAACAAGTGACCTTAAGGATGACGAGGACATAGAGAAGGAGCGCAGGGCTTTGGCGGTGAGAGGCAATATGCTCGCTCGCAGGTTCGCACGTTGCACCTACGAGGTGAAAATAACGCTTTTTAAGGCGTTCTGCCAATCATTCTACTCGAGTGGCATGTGGGTGAAACATACGCAGCGAAGCTACGGATGCTGTTGGGGCTGCCGTGGCGCTGCAGCGCGTCTGGTATGTTTGCTGAAGCGCGTACGGATGGCTTTCAAGCCATCATGCGCAAGAAAGCAAACTCCTTGCTACACCGTCTACGAACCAGCAGCAACAGCATCCTAAATGCTATTGCTGCCCGTTTTGACTGTCCTTTCCAAAATCAGTGGATAAGGACGGCCATGGGCATCAGTTAAGTATAGGTACGAGTACTAACCATACTAACATAATTTTAGGTACAACTTTTATCACTAACACACTAATAGTTTATGATTTTATTTTATGATTGTGTGTTATTGTGTGATATAAGTTATGTTAACTTCTATGGAGATTCTCTGAAATAAATTATAATAATAATAATAATAATATAAGCTGGCAACACCAACACGTCACGGAATACGTTTTCTTTATCTTCAGTTATATATTCATTTTAGACGCAGTTTATTTAATTCTATTAGTATACAATAAGCCTGAAACCCAAATAATCAAGCCTAAATAAAAAAAAATCAAAATGAATCATAATAAAAACCAAGAATTTTATCAAAAACTGCCGAATCGAAGGTGACATCTGTCATGTCACCTCCGATAAAATCCACCGATTTTAAAATAAAGAAAAGATGTTGACGAGATCAGCTACGAGACGAGCACGCCCACCACCTCCGGACTCTTCGCTCAGCTCCGCCTCGCCGCCGCCGGTATCCAGCCTCACTGTAAGCGCTGTGACGACACTGGCCGTGGTAGTTGCGTCGAGCTCGAGCGACGAGTATTTTTCCCCGCCGACGTCGCCAACACCTGTACGTCGGCAGGGGAGAGGCCGGCCACCGAGGAGCTTGGGACTTAGGGGCCATCCGGCCCCGAGCCGGGTCCCCGCTGCCGGTGGTTGTGTGCAGCGCATGAGATGGACTCAATCTATGAACGAGAACGTCATGCGCGCATATTACGGGTCTACAGAGGGAGGAACTAACCTCACTGCGTACCGTGCTAGGATGCTGTCTCTGTTTCAGGAACTAGAACCAACCATCAACATCTCGGCCCAACGACTATCGGATCAGGTGCGGGTCATCCAACGCGATCATAGGTTGGACGATGTTGCACTTGATAGGCTGCGCTCAGAGGTACTTAGCAACCATATCGTCTCGACTCCGGCACAAACCGCGGTACGAATGTCAATTATTGATGGAATCCCGCCGCGGTCCAATCATGATGTGGAAGAAGAGGATGATAGGGTTGCCACAGTAAGTAGCCAATGCAACGCCCGATTGAGGAGCGCACTGGAGGATGCATTTGGCGAGTATAGGTCCACTCCGACCGAACTTAGACCCCGATTACCACGCCTACCTATGCACAAGAAAAATAGGGCGCTGGTGTGTGCCTTGGACTCGCAGCTTAAGAATTTCTTCCAAAGCAGCGAGGATCTCATTGATACACACTCGATTCTGTATTGCGCGGCTGTTGCGGCATGTCGTTTAGCTAACGTCAAATTTCCAAACTGTGACGGAGCTACTCGACCAAAACCAGCCGTACCAGCCTGGCAGTGCAGGATCGAGCGCCGTATTGATGGGGCCAGGGTACTCATCGGCAAACTATACTGCTTCAGGGAGGGCAATACACGACCACGAGTGATGCGCTTTGTAAGACGGGCTTTCTCGGGGACTGGAATCAGCCCTCGAGAATACATGTCCCGTGTCACAGAGCGCATCGACTTCCTGAAGCAGAAAGTTTGTGCATGGGCGAGCCGTATTCGGCGGTATAAGCGGCGGGTGGATCGATACACGCAGAATCGCATGTTCCAGAGCAATGAAAGGTGGGTATATAGAGCTTGGGAGCGACCTGAACAAAATGTGACAGACGTGTGCCGCCCGGATGATGCAGCCACGAGTGCATTCTGGCGCAGCATCTGGTCGGAGCCCGTCTGTCACGCAGAGGCTGACTGGATGCGGGAAGTTGAGCGAGTGTGTGAAACTATACCAGAAATGGAAGCAGTCATAATCACCCCATTAGACGTAGCCAGAGCAGTCCGTCTGTTACCAAATTGGAAATCACCGGGACCGGACGGACTGCACAACTTCTGGTTGAAATGTTTAATTAGTTCACACACTTGCCTGGCATCTCAGTTCCAGTCATCCTTAGAGTCTGGGTCGCTACCACAGTTTCTAACAACAGGCGTTACCCACCTGCTCCATAAGTCAGGTAGTCCCGCGGAACCCAAGAATTATAGACCGATCACATGTTTGTCAACGGTCTATAAACTTCTTACATCCATTTTGAGAGTGAAAATTAATACGCACATTGACAATAACTCCATTATGTCTGCCTCTCAGAATGGATGTAGGAATGGGTCCCGCGGTACTAAGGAGCTACTCCTCATCGACATGGCCATAAGCCAACAGGTTCGTCGATCCCGCAAGGATCTGTCGACATGCTGGATAGACTATAAGAAGGCCTACGACTCGGTGCCACATACATGGCTCATGAGGGTGCTGGAGTTGTACAAGATAGATGCAACTCTGCGCAACTTCCTGATGTCATGTATGGGGCAATGGAGAACGGTCCTTCGCTATCCAGGATGTCGGCAGATCCAGGGGAATGATGAGCCTGTATGGATTAAACGGGGAATATTTCAGGGCGACAGTTTAAGTCCACTTTGGTTCTGCTTAACCCTGAATCCTCTAAGTACACTGTTGGAGGATTCAGGTCTAGGCTATCGGTTGAGGAGAGGAGGTCAGGTCATATCTCACCTCTTCTACATGGATGACTTGAAACTCTTTGCCCCCAACAAATTGCGACTGATCGAGCTACTGAAGGTAACTGAAACATTCAGTAGCGCCATCAGGATGGAATTTGGTGTGGACAAATGTGCAGTCATGCATGTAAAACGAGGAGAGATTATGGAATCCGAAGGAACCCAACTCTCGGATTCCATACACCTTAGATCCCTTTCCTCATCCGAAAGCTATAAGTATTTGGGTATGTCAGAAGCGTTAGGGATCAACGTTGCTGACATGAAGCAATCGTTGAAGGAGCGCTTCTTTGGTCGCCTGAAGAAGGTATTTATTAGTCTTCTTTCAGGCGGAAACAAGGTGCGCGCCTTCAACGGTTGGGTCATGCCGGTTTTGATGTACTCTTTTGGCATACTTAAATGGACTCAGACCGAACTAGACGCCCTGGATAGGAGGGTCCGTACACTGCTGACCGCAAATCGGATGCATCACCCACGATCATCGGTGATGAGACTGTACATCCCGCGGAAGTGCGGGGGTCGAGGCTTTTTAAATGCAAAGACCCTCCATAACCGCGAGGTGTGCAGTCTCAGGGAATATTTTTTACAAGCCGAACTGGGTATGCACCGTGATGTGGTCGCAGTGGACAAGGGACTCACCCCGCTCTCCATGGCTAAAGAGAACTGGCGCAAACCTGTAATACTTACTACCGATGACCGCAAGGAGGTATGGCAAAGCAAGGAGCTTCACGGACGCTTCTATCGGGCTCTTCATGAACCCGGTGTAGATTTCTTAGCGTCCGTATCCTGGCTACGTTTTGGTGACCTTTTCGGGGAAACCGAAGGTTTTGTCTGTGCAATTATGGACGAAGTTATCTTGACGAATAACTACCGGAGACATATTATGAAGGACGGGACGGTTGACGTGTGTCGGGCATGCCACCGTCCGGGTGAGTCCATCAGACATATTATCTCTGGCTGTTCTCGTCTTGCTAATGGCGAGTACTTGCACAGGCATAACCAAGTAGCCAGGATTATTCACCAGCAACTTGCTTTGAAATATAAACTTGTGGATTCTGAGGTACCGTATTACAAGTATGTGCCCGACCCAGTTCTCGAAAATGACCATGTCACGTTGTACTGGGATCGGTCTATCATTACTGACAGGACTATTGTCGCGAATAAGCCCGACATAGTAGTGATAGATCGATTAGCGCGCCGCGCAATGATTATCGATGTTACCATTCCGCATGACGAGAACCTCGTGAAAGCTGAGAAAGAGAAACAAATAAAATATCTTGACTTAGCACACGAGGTTGTTGACATGTGGAATGTGAGCTCGGCTATCATTGTGCCGATTGTCGTATCGGCCAATGGCCTGATGGCCGAAAGTCTCGAGCAACATCTTTCGAGGCTCTCGTTAGGTGGTTGGATCAAGGGCCTGATTCAGAAGGCAGTACTCCTCGATACGGCTCGCATCGTGAGGAGGTTCCTATCTCTGCAGCCCTAGCCACCGGTAGCTTGGACCCTGCTCCCGATACCGGTGGACAACTATTTTTTATATTTTTAAATGTTTTTATATATTTTTTATATTCTGATATTTAAAAATATAATTTGTATGTATTTAAATTAATAAAGGAAATAATAATAATAATAGTAGGTACCTACACGATCATGCATTTACATATTATAGTCAACTGCACATAATACATTCACTACGAAAACCGCCCTTCCTGCTTTGCCATACAGACTCATGCGCATTTCTATGTTAAAATGTTGTTCCACTGAGTGTGGTTGGCCGCACTTATTGTATTTAAAGAACTATGCCCACTTCCCATACATTTGAAAACCTGATAATGAAAGTTTATGTATAGTTAGAAGGTATAGTAGAAAGACTACATGTAAGTTTAAAAAATAATGTCTTATACTCATTTTTACGATTTAAATTAATATTACTTTTTAGGTTAGGAATTGCCGATACCAAATACGAGTATAAAGAAATAAATGTACTAGAACTAATTATCAACGCTTGAAGTTCAGTCTAAAATAGGAATACTTAGTGAGTGGGTCGTTTTAGGGGTACCTACTTGCCTAGCTATGGTCTAAAACGTCTTTTTAGGGTTCCGTACCCAAAGGGTAAAACGGGAACCCTATTGCTAAGGCTCCGCCGTCTGTCTGTCTGTCCGTCTGTCACCAGGCTGTATCTCATGAACCGTGATAGTTAGACAGTTGAAATTTTCACAGATGATGTATTTCTGTTGCCGCTGTAACAACAAATACTAAAAAACAGAATAAAATAAATATTTAAGGGGGCTCCCATACAACAAACGTAATTTTTTTTCACATTTTTGCTCGATATTGATAGCGGCAACAGGTAGACGCTTGAAATATTCACAGAATAATTAGTTATGTATTCACTTTAAAAATAAATAATTAATTTAAAATAAAACAAATATTTAAGGGTCCATACAAAAAACGTGTTTTATTTGCCGTTTTTATAGATAATGGTACGGAACCCTTCGTGCGCGAGTCCGACTCGCACTTGACCGGTTTTTTTACTTTGTGAATTCCTTGAAACCAATATACAATCATCGAGAGTCTACTCTCGATGATTGTCAATATAAATTGAGTGTCGAGCATTAACTGTTGTTTCTCCAGCACACTTATGTACTTACTAACTACATTTTTAGTATAATAAACGATAGTTAGATAGTTTCTATACCCCTAAAATGTCTAACTTAGTTCTTGTATTGTCAAAAGTGATCACTTATCTACCCAACACATTTCATTGGCCTACGGTACATACATACATACCTGATGAACAAAACAGGAAAAACAAATAAAACACTATGTTTAAGTGTAATGTTTTATTATTTATCATCATTTTTCTCTAAATCTCTTATAACTACGTCAACCGGAAATGCTGCTGGAACAGATATATTTTCTTGATTGATACCTATTGGTACCAAGGAAATAGCTCATAAGCCCATCCAAGGTACTACACTAATGTCATAACGTGAGCGCACCATCCAATGGTTCGATATGAAGGTCCAGGGGCCTTACTCCCGAAAACGATTCTAGTTTGATTTTGTTTTCGATTCGAACTCGTTTCTGATCTGAACTCGATTTAAAACCTTACTCCCGAACCAAATCGAATCGTAAACCAAGATCGACATAGGTTCGAGTATTATCAGCGTCGTTATGCCTGTCATTGTCTATATCCTATCATTCATGGATTACGTCATTGTCAAGTGTCTTATGTCTGTGGTTAGAATCTTTTATGTGGTTGAATTTATTTACTTCTCTATCACTTTCTCACGTAAAAAACGACACCCTAGTGCTTTATTTTAACTTAACAAATAAAACCCTATGAAAAAACATCAACCAATCTGCCTATTCTTTTTCCAACTATGTTGTGCTCGGCTTCTAGTCTAACCGGATGCAGCTGAATACCAGTATTTTACAAGGAGCGACTGCCTACTTGAGAGCAGTGGTGGCCCAGTGGTAACGACAGCGACTTACGAGTTGTAGGTCGTAGGTTCGAACCCTGACAGGTGCTTTACTTTGTATAAATTATTTCATCACCACTGTTCTCAAAACGGCGAAGGAAAACATCGTGAGGACACCGGTGGCATGTCCTAGAACCAAAAATTCGAAGACATGTCAAAACTACCAACCCGCACTGGGCCCGCGTGGTGGATTACGTCCTACTCCCTCTCACACAGAGGAGGCCTGTGCCCCAGCAGTGAGAACATTATAGGCTGATTATGTTGACTGCCTATCTGACCTCCTCAACCCAGTGACTGGGTAATACGATACCCCTTGGTAAGACTGGTTGTCAGACTTTCGGGCTTCTCGCCTTGCATTTAATGGAAAACTTCGTCTGGTTAATTTCTTCATGTATGGTGTTAAATCTTCTACCAACACATTAAACAACTCCTTCGAGAAACTATAACTTCTTCGAAATTCTTCCGAATCCATTTCTATAGCCCCGGGTATTATATCGATTCATATTTCTTTTCGCACGAAGATCCATACGATGTTTTCTCAAGAACATTGAAAAACAAAGTAAGGCGAGCCATAATAATAAAGATTTTGAAGAAATAAAGCAGTAAAGAACACAAAAAAATCTCACTCGATCTTCATAAAGTAGCTTCTTTGCTATCGAGTAATTTGACGTTTAGTTTTGATTCAACTACTCGATACATAACTGTCAGATGGCGTGTGGAGTACGAACTTTTCGATTCTAACGAATCTTTCGATCGAAATTAGTGTCGTTTTGAACCACCGCACGATCGTGCGCTAGTGTCGGTTTCAAGAGTATGGATCGTCATTTATTTCGAATCTAATTCGATTGATTCAGTACTCGATGCTGTCGGGAGTAAGGCCCCAGGGGTGGTAAATAGGGTCGTTAAAGTAACGCACACAAAATGGCACAGTTCACAACGAGACGCAAACGCAACTATGAAGGACTTAGGGGCGAGGCGTATTTATCGTAACAGATAGAACTAACAGATATTTAAAAATAACAAATAACAATTGTTTCCTACCAATATAAATTATCTTTTACTTAAAATAACAGTCCGTGAGAGTCTGTTATTTCAATTAAAAATACTGTTACCGTGGCTGTTAATTACATACACACTCACACAAAAAGGTATATAGCAAATAAAATATCGCCTAAAATACCGTTGGTGGTCTTACAAGAACAAACATTTTCGAAAAGGTGACTCCTCGATTAGGTCATGTTATCTGTTACTGTGCCCAGTGACCAATACAAAAACAACTTAATAAATACGTATTTATCGTCCGTACATAAATAACAGGCTGTTATTTAATTACTGATATTTGGATCTGTTATTTTTGTGCAACAGTAACAGATATTGTGTTTAACCTGTTACAACCCATCTCTCAGTACTGCGCCAATGCCAATCGCAGAACTGTCAAATGTCAAAAAAATCCGTTTCAGTCGTGCGAACTCAATAACATACTGCACGATTAATTTATTTAATTATTATGTTATTTTTAATTAAACTGTAGGTATTATACAAAGCATAATAAAAAAATACTAACTAATTAAATAAAACGTAAATTAATGTATAAAACTCAGAAACGAGAGTTGAATAAAGTCAAGTAGCAGTGTCTAAAATGGAACGTCGTAAAAAAAGGGTAGCTGAGATGTGTTCAAAACGGGTCCATATTGGCTCACCTTTTCATTCATACTATTTGTAGTGCTACCGGCGATGTTCATAACACTCATGTTTCCGAAAATTGTAATTAATAATATCATTTATGTAAATATATTTAAACTCCTACTGTTTTTTATCATAACGCTTTTATCCCTAAACATAATTACCATAATATTTTCACTCATACTCAGAAATAAACATTTACCAAGTGTAATAAAAAATATATGTGGGTAGAAGATGATATTTATAGTTTTAATTTGAGGGTACGATTATTATTTGGGGTATGCTTTACATAACGTACTGAGTTGTGTCTATTGCTAAGTTCATGTCGGTGTATTATCATTACGTGCATGTTTATTTAGGAAAATTATTTAAATCATTTAAAACCAGTCGAGGAGGATTAAAATTAGTCGTACATGGATTTATATATTATATGAAAAAAACCGAATAACAGTGGATAAACAATATTGGGCGCAATTTCGAGGTAGCGTTCGCCGGCCGCTGCCGCGGCACCGCTCACTTCGCTCGCTCGGTTCGCGCGTAGTTGGTCACAGTTCTAACCTAACCTATGGATATCTTTGCAGGTACACACCGCTATAAATAAAATTAAAGAAGACGCTTTAATTAATAAAACAAAAAACCAATTCATATAATTAGTGAGTTTAAAGCAAGCACTTCCTCAAGTAGGTATACGAGCTCATATGCCACAAACTTAAATTGAGACAAGTAATACATGTTATGTGAAAATAAAGTTACGCAAAATTAATGTATATAATACTGATTATTATGAATAAAAAAGAAATCTAAACACAAAAAGATATGACTTTGAATAATAGTGTAAAAGATGGTTATGTTGAGAAAATATAGGAAAACAAATAAAAGTATAATGTTTAGTGCTACTGACATTATGAAGTTGATCGCTTCGGAATTATGAACATTAGAGACAGAGTAGTTAGGAATTGTGATTGTTAGGATAAAAAATGTTAGGAAGAACATTTTCGGATTTCCAATTATCGGAGTTGAAAATTTAGGTGAACTTTGGCGCACCCGTTCAAAACATGGTAATACGTTTTACCCTTGACGTAGAATGAATAAAGAAATTAAAAAATATATTTTTCCTGCGTTTCTTTTAACATTGTGATAAGCGTAATTAATATACAATTCAATTAGCAGAATTTTAAGATTTATTTCATGTTTATATATTTGTCAGGTGAAAAATGAACATTCTTCTTTGATAATAATTGTTGCAAAGAACATCCTTTAGTTTAGAAACTAGTTTATAATTAAATATTCAGATGTTTCATTCCTACACCCACTCGTTATATTTCAATGGGGATATTAATAGCTGTAAATTAGTAGATTTTCAGCTAATTGGCACTAACTCATTGGTAATATGTCCTGAAACAGAATTACTAGAAGTAATTATAAAATTACATTCGGGAGCGATTAATCAAGTTCAACAAGATTAACCTTAATATTTCGGAAACTAATCATCATTATTTCCAATTTCCTCTCCTAAGTACCGCCACTTCAACTGATTCTGTGCTTCCCGCATCCAGCGGATTCCTGCGGCCTTCACAAGGTCTTCGGAAAGTAATAATGATAGCTTGTTCAAATTAAAGTACTTAATCTAAAGATTATTTAATACTACCCTAGCAAAATTAATAAATCTTCTTAGTTATTAGGTGTTTTACGTTGGTACGGTGAGTGACCTGCTTATACATGTGTGCTGTAACTTTCTTTACTTCTTTTTTTTAAGAGGGTTCAGTTAATGCTCGTTACTCACCGTACTTATTAATAAAAGCGGCCAAGAGTTCGGCTCGCACTTGGCCGATTTTATTAATCAGTACGGAACCCTTCGTGTGCCAGTCGGACTCGCACACGAAGGGTTCCGTCCGTACCACCAAAAACGCAGAAAAAACACGTTCCTGTTATAGGGACCCCTTTATTTTTAACTTTTTTTTTGTTATATCGGCAATGGAAATACCTAATCTGTGAAAATCTCAACTTACTACCTATTACGGTTCTTGGGATACAGCCCGCTGACAGACAGACGGACGGGCAGCGGAGGCTTACTAATAGGGTTCCATTCGGCACCCTTCGGGTACGAAACCAGAAAATGCATTAACAAAAAAATATTAGCCTTGTTGATACTTCTTGTAGGTAGGTACTTAATTCTGATTCAGGACATACCCATTGTTAATAAGTTAGTGCTCTCTAACTTCTTCCTCTGTCCTCACTTGAGAACATACAAATTCATCAATAGTAAATGCAATTCACAGATATGGTTTACGTGTATATACACGATATCCGCCAGAATGTTCAGAATGGATTGTTTACAATAGATTTTCATTGCGATATCTCTCATCGTTTCTACATATTGAACGGATATCGCGCATCTAGTTCATCTATCGCTCATCGGTTCTCTTTACCAACTGCATGCATCGAAACATTTCAACTATAGAAACATTAATTTAATCACAATCGATATTAGTACTCTAGTTTACGAGTTTATTCTGAATTCAGTGAAAGACTACCGAAACTTTGTTGTAATTCAAGAACGTTTGGAAATTGTGGGAAACTCAAGCTGCGGTATTTCTTTGCTCCTAGCATTATTGTGAGGCGAAAATAGCAACTGTATATTATCTGTGGTAATACGAAAGGTTAGGTAGAAACATGAAGGTATAGATAAAAGTGGAAACAACACTCTAAACACCTAAGTGAAGACGACTGTGGGCCGACTCTCTCTTTCTGAATACATACATAAGAACGAGACAGTGATATGTGTTTTCTTTATCTTATGTATGTATTCAGAAAGAGAGAGTCGGCCCACAGTCGTCTTCACTTAGTTATTTAGAGTGTTGCCTCCACTTTTATCTATACCTTCATGGGTAGAAAGTAGATAGACACTTGTTTTATGTTATTATTCTTGTCTTGTTTTGTGTTTTTGTTGTTTGCTGTTTATATGTAAAGAAGCGCTACTGTGATCTGCACCCTAATTGCGTAGGTCATAAACTTTTAATAAATAAAGAATTTTGAAAGTAATTTTTATTTTTTTTAAACGTTGCCCTACACTAGGCCTACAATTTAAACTCACATACACAAACAGCCAGACCCGGAACAACTACTTATAGATCATACAAATATTTGTTCCGTGCGGGAATCGAACTCGCGACACGCAGCGCAGCAGTCAATCGCTTAACCACTGCGCCAATCGTGCCGTCAAAATTTCCAATCCATCGACGACAAGAAGGCAAGATATTTTTTACTCCGTGTCTTGCTGCAAAACTTCATTTGCAATCAGATTTTTCAATTTCCCAAGAACATTCATATATAATAAAATATCAAAGCAAATTTGTAATTTTAATACTTAGTCATGCATCTAAAATTGTTTTTGTTTTTAGTTTCTTCTAACTTAAAAATTATTACTTAAAAAACATTTAAAATTGCTAGCTAATAAAATAAATCACCAAAATGCATACATACACATGTATAAATTGGACGTCACTTCATACACATCGTACACTTTCTACAGATTAGAACAAGATAAACGGTATAATTACGACCTACATTTAATTTAATTTTAACTTTAAATTTAGTTTGCGACACGAAACATAGATACATAATTATAATAAAAATAACAACCAAACACTATGTAAACGAACTTAGCATTTAAATATTTTGCATTTAGATTTTTTTCATTTACTTTTTTATTTAACACTTTTTAGTTAGGTTCATAAGGCGGTAAATTAGGTTATATACTCAATTATAATCAGGTGATAATGGCCTCTTGTTCACTCACTTCAAAAATTTGGTAGGTATAGTTTTTTATCATTCCTTGTTTAAACATATAATTTGTAAATATTTTTGTAATCACCTTTTAAAACCCTTCATTTCGATACCCCACGATAGGCCTGGGAGATATGTTTTTTTCTGAAACACACCTTTTGGCGCTAAAAATTTGCCATGGTTTATAATCATTTTAATATAGCCGCGTATGTGACACTCGCGCAATAAAGACGAATCTAACGACATATCATTCATCAAAATCGGTTCAGCAGTTTCGTAGTTACAAGGGAACATAGGGACGGACATACAGGTCAAACACATAACCCTCCTTTTTGGCTTCGCCGCAGTCGGGTATTACCAAAATTAAAAAGTGAAAATAATGTCTTAACAAGAATAGTGTGTGTGTGTGTGTGTACTATGTCAACTTTAAGCTTTACCTACCTTAATTTTATTTCTGCTGTATTTTGCTTTGTTATAAACTCAAGTTATTTTGCCACTAAAATAATTATTTTGTCACAAGTCTGCTACTATAGGTAAGTTTTACAGAGAACGAGGAAATCTGGTCCACCGTAGTACAGTACTAGTACGGGGAACAGAGTGAATCAGTTCCATTCTATCAACCATAATAAGTAACGAAACATACCAAACAAAATAAAATACCTACCATTACTGCTTTTTAGGGTTCCGTACCCAAAGGGTAAAACGGGAACCCTATTACTAAGGCTCCACCGCCGTCTGTCTGTCTGTCTGGCTGTCTGTCCGTCTGTCGCCAGGCTGTATCTCATGAACCGTGATAGTTAGACAGTTGAAATTTTCACAGATGATGTATTTCTGTTACCGCTATAACAGCAAATACTAAAAAACAGAATAAAATAAATATTTAAGGGGGCTCCCATACAACAAACGTGATTTTTTTGCTCGTTTTTGCTCGATATTGATAACGGCAACAGGTAGACGCTTGAAATATTAACAGAATATTTAGTTATATATTCACTTTAAAAATAAATAATTAAATTAAAATAAAACATTTTTTTTTTTTTACATTTTTCATCAAAAGTCGAAACTATGATGCCTAAAAAAAATGTTTGAGAGTGTGCAAACGGCGCTCTTTCATATGATACCCCACATGCCCTAGTAGACTCCATTCAAATTTTTAAGACCGCCTTTCAGGCCCTGTTGCAAAAAAGATATATTTTTAAAATTTCTTTCTTGTTTGCAAAATAGTTGGGTAAACGTCATCTAAAACTATTCCAAATTTCAAGTTGATAGCATTAGTAGTTCTTGAGATATCCAGCTGTGACTAGAGAATACAATCCCGAGCATGTTTTTCAATCCCGGGCTTACGGGATTTTTGAAGCCTTTTCCCGGGATCCCGAGCTCATCCCGGGATTAGACTATGTGGTTTCTAATTGGGCTAAAATAAAAAACACAAGTAATTAAAAAAAATGTCTTTAATGCACAATACAAATCAGAATAATAATAAGAAAAGAAAAAACACAAACCAAAAAATACTATACTTTTGCAAGAAATTATAAAACAGCATAAAATAACTATTTAGAATTTCGAAAATATAATCGCAGAAATATCAAAGCATCCAATGTTTGACTTCCGAGCCTGCTTCGTAGTTTATTGCCAACATAAGCAGCAGCTGAAAACGCTCGTTCAGCTTCTACGCTGGTTGGAGGAATAGACAATAGATACTTATATGCTGTTTCTAAGTGATATCCACGAACACCTCCATTTTCGAACAGGCTCATTTCACGTCTAATACTATTTGTCAACCCCAATTCATTTTGTACTTGTACTTCAGGATCTGGGGATTTCATACTCTTGTTAATTTCCAGCTGTAACTTTTCCTTTAATGTCAATTGGGGTTGAGAGGTTTCTGACCTTAGCTCATCATCTGTTTGTGATCCTGACCTTGCTTCTTCTTCCGTGTAATCTCGACTATTAAGTCTATTAACAATACTCTTTATTTTCTTCCTCACTAAAGCCTGTGTCGGAACTGGAAATAAGTCGTGCCATTCCAAATCCGATAATAACTGATTTTCAACATCCATTCGTGGATTTTGTAAATAATTTAACACGCCAGTTAAATCATCACTTCGTCGTTGCTTTATACGTTCCACTAAGGATGTTTTAATTTTTTTGGCAAGTGCTGAGTTTTTGCTAGACAGTTGTTTTATAAGAAATTTCAAAGCGGCATCAGCTGTGCATAAATTAGCATCTCGCCGACAGATTGCTTCTACTGTCAATTTAATTGGGGTCAGCACATCAACAATTTTATTTACCAATTCAAAATCAACATCTTCTAAACGAATTGGATGATTGAGATCTATAAGAGCTTTTTGAATGCATGCTTTTAAAAGATAAAAACGCTCCAGCATTGTTAAAAGACTATTCCACCTGGTTTTACAGTCCAAAAGAAGTGACAACTCTTTTCCATGTTCAATTTTCACATATTTTTGAAGTACTGTTTCATTTTTCAATGGAGATCTTTTCACTACAACTTTGCGGATTTTCTTTATCAGCTCATTAATATTTTCATATTGTGTTAACTCTGGTACGTGTTCTGGCGCAAGATCATTTTGTGACATTACGATTAAACCTGATTCTGGACAGTCTTCTAAATGGTGTTCATCATCGCTGTCGTCCATATAATCAACAGTCACAGCTGGTTCATTTATAGTATCATCTGAGGTAGGGCTATCTTGCAAATTAATATGTTTTTCATAAAGCACATCACAGACCGCCAAATTGATACCATGTGCGAGACACAGTTGTTGTTCAGTGCAAATAAGCCGCCCCACCTTTATCATAACATTCGGTCCATCGGTTACAATAGCCACGATATCAGTTTCTAGGGAAATGTCAAATTTACTTAGACGCTCTTGCAATATACGAAGACAATTTTCAGCTGTCATACTATCGTAAATAGGAACAAGTCCTAAGTTCCAACATTTTTTATATGAATGAACGTTGACCGCCATGTATTGTTTATTGGAAGTTGAAGTCCACTCGTCGAAAGAAAGACTAAATCTTTCACCTGCACTTTTCAAATGTTTCAATTCTGCAGTTACTTGCTTTCTGATTTTTTCACTGTAATTCATAACACGTTTTCGAACAGTGACGGCTGAGTTTGGTAAATCCGTGTATTTTGCTAAGAGCAATTATTATTCACACTGAAGGGAAATCCATCTAATGCAATCATTCTTGCCAAAATATCATCCAGGCTATCGTCGGCACTTTTAGTAAAATAATTATCTAACTTTCGCTTGGCTGGCGGCGGTGCTGTGTTCAGATTTTCAGAATCTTGACTTGTTGAAGCTGATATAACCTTGATGTTATGTTTTGATAACAAATGTGTATGTACTCGTAATCCCTTAGTTGATCCACCCAAAGTCTTGAGGATGGCTGGGCATCGCTTACATTTAGCACTATTCCCGTCCTTCTCAACTAAATAATAACTCCACACTGACGTCGTATCACTGTCTTTTTTATGTCTAACAAAGTCTCCCGCCATTTGAAATACTTAATTTCAGATAATTGACTTTTAAATTTTAATGACGTAGCCTACGTAACCCGTCACTGAAAGAACAATAAATGAAAAAAATAAAACCTGATTTGCATATTTATACTTTCGTACAGGGAATCCCCGACCGACGGGAAATACCCGCAACAATATTATGACATGAGATGTGAGTCGGGTGATTCCCCTGTTGGTTCGTTGGGGAATTACCTTAAGAGTATTGTATTAAAGTATTCCGAGTGGGGAAGTCCCTTCTAAGTTCTACGACAAACATATTATTAGGACTGTACCTGTGTAGTAAATAGTGGGTACCTACGTATTGTACGAGTTGCTTTTTGTCGTAATGTATTAAAATAATCTAGGCAAGGTTATCTTCAAGGCGCAACGGACTACGGAATACAAACTAGACTTGTTTGTGGCAATCCCGAAAATCCCGAGATTAGCCAAGAACAGTCAGATTTTGGGGCCAAAAACGGTGGGGAAACGGTCGGGGTTGTATTCTCTACTCAAGACCCATAAATACGGGTAATTGATTGACAGCAAATAGTTAATATCGGCACCTACTCCATATATTTTACATGATTACGGTCTAGAGCTTTACAGCATTTATGATCAGTGATGTTTATAATGCAATGGCCTGTTGGTCCCAGTCAAGACTCCAGACAATAAGTAAGTCCAGTAAGTCTTCAATAAGTTATTATCTAATCTCTCTAAGTTGCCTAGTGACCTTCTAATGTCACAATTTTACCCATGCTTCACAAGCATTATCTCAAGATACTAGGAATAAAATAATAAATGGTATCTTGAGTTAAGTATCTCAAGATGGTGTCTTGAGCTAAGTATCTCAAGACGGTGTCTTGAGCTAAGTATCTCAAGACGGTGTCTTGAGCTAAGTATCTCAAGATGGTGTCTTGAGCTAAGTATCTCAAGACGGTGTCTTGAGCTAAGACCGTCCAATTGACATTAAAGGAAAAGTTAGAGCTGGAAAATAACAAGAGTATGAAATCCCCAGATCCTGAAGTACAAGTACAAAATGAATTGGGGTTGGCAAATAGTATTAGACGTGAAATGAGCCTGTTCGAAAATGGAGGAGTTCGTGGATATCATTGTACATATATAATATAATTACCTACAGTACACAGTATATTACTTTTGTATTATATAATGCAATGGCCTGTTGGTCCCAGTCAAGACTCCAGACAATAAGTAAGTCCAGTAAGTCTTCAATAAGTTATTATCTAATCTCTCTAAGTTGCCTAGTGACCTTCTAATGTCACAGTTTTATCCATTACCTTTGTACGGGTGATTAGGACATCAATGCTTCGCAAGCATTATCTCAAGATACTAGGCATAAAATAATAAATGGTATCTTGAGTTAAGTATCTCAAGATGGTGTCTTGAGCTAAGTATCTCAAGACGGTGTCTTGAGCTAAGTATCTCAAGACGGTGTCTTGAGCTAAGTATCTCAAGATGGTGTCTTGAGCTAAGTATCTCAAGACGGTGTCTTGAGCTAAGTATCTCAAGATGGTATCTTGAGCTAAGTATCTCAAGACGGTGTCTTGAGCTAAGTATCTCAAGATGGTATCTTGAGCCAAGTATCTCAAGACGGTGTCTTGAGCTAAGTATCTCAAGATGGTGTCTTGAGCTAAGTATCTCAAGACCCATAAATATGGGTAATTAATTGACAGCAAATAGTTAATATCGGCACCTACTCCATATATTTTACATGATTATGGTCTGGAGCTCTGCAGCATTTATGATCAGTGATGTTTATAATGCAATGGCCTGTTGGTCCCAGTCAAGACTCCAGACAATAAGTAAGTCTAGTAAGTCTTCAATAAGTTATTATCTAATCTCTCTAAGTTGCCTAGTGACCTTCTAATGTCACAGTTTTACCCATTACCTTTGTACGGGTGATTGGGACATCAATGCTTCACAAGCATTATCTCAAGATACTAGGCATAAAATAATAAATAGTATCTTGAGCTAAGTATCTCAAGATGGTATCTTGAGCTAAGTATCTCAAGATGGTATCTTGAGCTAAGTATCTCAAGATGGTGTCTTGAGCTAAGTATCTCAAGATGGTATCTTGAGCTAAGTATCTCAAGACCCATAAATATGGGTAATTAATTGACAGCAAATAGTTAATATCGGCACCTACTCCATATATTTTACATGATTATGGTCTGGAGCTCTACAGCATTTATGATCAGTGATGTTTATAATGCAATGGCCCGTTGGTCCCAGTCAAGACTCCAGACAATAAGTAAGTCTAGTAAGTCTTCAATAAGTTATTATCTAATCTCTCTAAGTTGCCTAGTGACCTTCTAATGTCACAGTTTTACCCATTACCTTTGTACGGGTGATTGGGACATCAATGCTTCACAAGCATTATCTCAAGATACTAGGCATAAAATAATAAATGGTATTTGAGCTAAGTATCTCAAGATGGTATCTTGAGCTAAGTATCTCAAGATGGTATCTTGAGCTAAGTATCTCAAGATGGTGTCTTGAGCTAAGTATCTCAAGATGGTATCTTGAGCTAAGTATCTCAAGACCCATAAATATGGGTAATTGCTAACTTAAAGTTTAAACTTTAAGGGGGATTTGATAAGGCTTTTCAAACTGAATATTAGTAATAATAGCAGAGCAACAATAATTTCAGCAATTATCCTCAAAGATTAACTTGAAGCCCATCTCCCATGCTCTTTGAAAGACTGGTGATTTTCATTTATTACACAAAATTAAAACTCTAAAAGCAGGCTTAGCATGATGCTTTCTATTTCTACTCTATTGTAGAATAGAAATCGCTTGTCTATCTTTCTTCGTAGAAAACTGTCAGCTGTCTACACAGAAGCGTAATTTTTATCTACTTTAAAACACTTTTCTACGGTTCTCATGCTAAGCCTATGGAACCAGGAATGGTTGGTTAAGTTTCTTTTAGTACTAACCTAATAAGCAATGTGGAGATATGAATAAGCAGTTTTTTATACATGTATAAGATTTTGCAATATCAGGTGGCGATGACAAAGATAGGGTCAAAGTAGGTCTAACAAAGTCTCCCGCCATTTGAAATACTTAATTTCAGATAATTGACTTTTAAATTTTAATGACGTAGCCTACGTAACCCGTCGTCACTGACGTAGCCTACGTAACCCGTCACTGACAGAACAATAAATGAAAAAAATAAAACCTGATTTGCATATTTATACTTTCGTACAGGGAACCCCCGACCGACGGGAAATACCCGCAACAATATTATAATATGAGATGATCGGGTGATTCCCCTGTTGGTTCGTTGGGGAATTACCTTAAGAGTATTGTATTAAATTATTCCGAGTGGGGAAGTCCCTTCTAAGTTCTACGACAAACATATTATTAGGACTGTACCTGTGTAGTAAATAGTGGGTACCTACGTATTGTACGAGTTGCTTTTTGTCGTAATGTATTAAAATAATCTAGGCAAGGTTATTTTCAAGGCGCAACGGACTACGGAATACAAACTAGACTTGTTTGTGGCAATCCCGAAAATCCCGAGATTAGCCAAGTACAGTCCAGGGATTTTCGGGGCCAGAAAACGGTCGGGATCCCGGGATCCCGAGATTCGGGATCCCGGGATCTCGTATTCTCTAGCTGTGACAGACAGACAGACAGACAGACTTAGTCTCACCATAAGGGTTCGTTTTTACCATTTTGGTACGGAACCCTAATAAAACAAAATAGATCTACATTTAATCACGAGCACAAAACAGAAATAGTCGGCAGCTGCTGGCACGTCATGACTGTGACACGAAGGCTTCCACTCAGCATGATGCTGTGTTATGGGGGACCCACAGCACAGCGCTGATTTTCAGTGGTCACGCGACAACGCATCGGTGATGCTTCCGGTAATGCAAATGTCAACAGGCGACAACGACCACTTACTATGAACTAGAGGGGCAATTCTACTAATTTTAAGAACGTTCACAGTCTGATCTCAGTCTCAATCTGTCAAAAATACCTCTTATTTCCCTACATTTTGACAATTTTTTGACGTTTGTTTGTCGCCAAGATGAGATTGCGACTAGATTTTGAACGTTTTAAATTACGAGAATTGGCCTTCAGGTCGCCAGCTGAATGCCACCTTTGAATTTTTAGAGTGCATTTATGATTATGTGTGTTGATAAGGCAGTACGTCAAAAGTACCTGTATCCGTTATAACTAAACAAAATACTTGACAGTTAAGTTAGCTAACCGTTTTATTGATAACATTACTGATAAACGTACATTTATATCCAAAGCTTTGTTGTAAAACACTCAAGACAACTTTTAGTTATCAAAAATCACAATAAATTCCAATAAAATTTATCTGATAAATTAATCCTCAAAATATTTAATTTCATTACGTTACAAGGGCTTCAAACTTCAAAGAATATTAAATTACTTTTCATCAATATTAGGTTACGTACAGACGCCAGCACATCAAGCTAGTACAATCTGTCAATTTTTTTTAATAGACTTTCAACTTCATCCCTACAGTGTAAGGTTCAAGGTTGATTGGGAAAATTTGACAGTTTCGGGTAGCTTGATCTGCTGGGGTCTGTACCTACCTACTTAAAGGCCTAGTGGATTTTTTTATTTGACTGGACCCGTATAATTACTCTCTCTAGTGCAGTGGTGGCCCAGTGATAATGACACTGCTGGTCTGGTCTCCTGGTACTTACGAGTTGGTCGTGGGTTCGAACCCAAGCAGGCGCTTTACTTTGTATAAATAATTTCATCACCACTGTTTTCCTTCCAAACCAAAAATTCGAAGACATGTGAAATCTACCAACCCGTACTGGGTCCGAGTGGTGGAATACGGCCCACTCCCTGTCGAAGAAAGGAGGCCTGAGTCCCAGCAATGGGGACATTATAGGCTGATTATGATGTACACACGGCTACACATCAAGCTATACTTTTCCAGTATAAGCTGATCTCGCATTGTATAGGATTTACGTTCAGTGCGAAATCAGCGTAAACTGGAAATGTATAGCTTGATGTGTAGCCGTGTGTACCTATTACTCTCTCACAATACAGATATCTACATCGACTTCTTGCCGGGAAAGTGAAGCGTCATGTTAGCAGATTTGTTTTATTTTCTAAAAATTTGTGTTTAGCCGAATATTAATGTGTAATAGTGGTGGATTATTAACCATTAAGTGTTCGTGAACCTGCATTAGTGTAGGCTAATGAAACAAAACAGTGCAACATCACTTTAAGTTCTCTCAAGAAGTCCGCGCAAGGTTTCAGTAAAGTGCCACCACGTCTTTACTTAAACTCAAGGGGAGTGGGGCGGGATATCATCTATCATCTTTATCACGCATTGAATGGAGTTCATTTCATAATTTGTACTTGTTACTTAATTTTACGCGACACTGGCTAAATGCACAAACCGTGCGAAGCCAAAAAGGAAAAAAACCGGCCAAGTGCGAGTCGGACTCGCGCACGTAGGGTTCCGTACCATTATCTATAAAAAAGACAAAAAAATTAAGTTTATTGTATGGCAGCCCGCCTTAAATATTTGTTTTATTTTAATTTAATTATTTATTTTTAAAGTGAATATATAACTAAATATTCTGTGAATATTTCAAGCGTCTACCTATTTCCGTTATCAATATCGAGCAAAAACGAGCAAAAAAATCACGTTTGTTGTATGGGAGCCCCCTTAAATATTTATTTTATTCTGTTTTTTAGTATTTGTTGTTATAGCGGCAACAGAAATACATCATCTGTGAAATTTTCAACTGTCTAGCTATCACGGTTCATGAGATACAGCCTGATGACAGACGGACAGACAGACGGCGGAGCCTTAGTAATAGGGTTCCCGTTTTACCCTTTGGGTACAGAACCCTAAAAAAGAATATCTACATCAATTTTAGGTGAAATACTTCTTCTGTAAGGACTAGGTATATTAACTTATAGAGACTTTGAGGATTATGTGTAGTTAAAAGTAGGGTTAAATACTGTGAGTACCTAGTAAAGCATGATTTATTGCCCTTATTTATTTAGTACATGTCAACCTTGTTTTAAAGTTAACACAGAAAATTAAGTGAGGTACATAACGTCAACTTGCTTTACGAGTTCACTTACCTATTATTTAGGTGAAATACTTTTGTAAGACTATTAACCTATTGACTTTGAGGTAGACCATAAGGTAGACCTAGAGACTATGAGGATTGTGTGCAGTAGAAAATTAGGGTTAAATACTGCGTGTACCTGGGGGGCCGATCGCGCTAATTTTGAACGTTAATACCAAAACTAAACCACAACCAAAAATGTTTCGTTAGACACATTTCGTATCGCGCTAATCATTTCAACGGCGTTTCCGTTGAAATGATTAGCGCGATACGAAATATGTCTAATTTAGCTTTACTTTGGAAGTTACGTTGAAGGAACGATCGATCGAACAATACTCTCACAAAAAATAGCGCGATACCGTTTGTTACATCAGCTAAACCAAAACTAAACCAAAACCAAAAACGTTTCGTTCGAACGGTAATTACGTTGAGAAATAGCGCGATCGGCCCCCTGGTAAAGTACGATTCTCCTTATTTGTTTGGTACATGTCTACCTTGTTTTAAAGTTAACACAGAATACATAAGTATTCTGTGTGCTTCACGACCAGGGGGCCGATTGCGCTAATTTTGAACGTTAATACCAAAACTAAACCACAACCAAAAACGTTACGTTAGACTCATTTCGTATCGCGCTAATCATTTCAACGGAAACGATTTAGCTTTACTTTGGAAGTTACGTTGAAGGAACGATCGATCGAACTTTCAGTATTGGGTAACGTCAACGATTTTGTCGCTCAGGAAAGATAGCGCGATACTGTTTCTTACATCAGCTAAACCAAAACCAAAAACGTTCTGTTCGAACGGTAATTACGTTGAGAAATAGCGCGATCGGCCCCCTGTTCACTTATACTTTTCCAGTAGAAGACAATGGGAAATTCAATAATTTAAAACAAGCTGGTTAAATCAGTTTTTAAATGGTTAGAGATGCTATATAAAAAATCAGTCAAGTACGTGTCGGATCACGCACAATGAACGTTCCGTAGTTGGGATGAATTTATCCCAAGAACAAACTTAACATTGTAGTTGAAAAACATGTTCTCCGATACATTCCAACTGCAAATGTAAGTTTGTACGCACAATATTGAGAGACCTAAGATGTTATTTTAAGACAATAGACTTCTTATAGGTTTTCCTGTACCTAATGTACATAAGTATCTCGAGAATTATTGTCTGTATTTATTTTTAAATTTGTAGGTTCAGTATAGTTTCTGAGATAAGGGGAGAATGGTTAATTTTCATCTATTTTCTCAAATAACTTTGAAACTATTTAGTTTTAAGTTATGAAATGAAGAAGCCCTTTCATTTGATATGTCACACGGTACAGTTACTTTTATTTTTTTCTAAATTGCCTTGCAAAGGTTATATTTAAATTCATTTATTTTCTTTACGCGTCCGTGTTTGGGTCACAGAATTTTATACGTGTTCCAAATTTCAACTTAAACAGTCCATTAGTGTCCGAGAAAATTGGCTGTGGCAGTCGGACAGACAGACAGACAGACGAGTAATCATTTATAAGGGATGCGTATTTTCATTCGGACGTACGGAACCCTAAAAACCACAATATACCAATAACAGGCTGCGAAAAAGTGAATGCCATTATTAAAAACAGATTATTGCAAGTAGGTACGTACCTCAGTCACAAAAAAGAAATAACGCATTTATTTTACTTAAGGTCATTACGAAAACCCTTATCTTCGAAATACTAAATTATGTAACAGTTTTTCATAAAACATGAGTCAATAAAACTATGAAACGTATTTCTTATCTTTATACTTTTTTTGCCTATAATATCGTTTATTTAGTCCTTAAGCATAATCTTATTTATTGACGTCAAACAAAAAGCAAACAGTCAATGACAATAGGGATGTAATTTTTCATTACAATTGTGTACTGAAAAAATACTGAAATAACTTTCTTGGACCTAAGTATCAACAACAAACTTACAAAATAAATATTTTCTCAAAGGATGTCCATAAACTACAGTAGGAAATACATTCATAGAATGTCGACATTGCTATGAAGGTACACCTCAATGTAGAGAAAGGCAAATGATGATAGTTAAGGGAGTTTATTTACTAAAGCCTCATTTACACGTGGATAGTTACTCGACCGACCGTCAAAATACACGAGAATGTCTGGCCAGGCGAACTGGCCTCTCGACGGACAAGAAACAATGCTTGTGTAAACATCATCATTAATTTCATCAATTCAGCCGAAAGACGTCCACTGCTCGACATAGGCCTCCCCCAAGCACCGCCACTTCGACCGGTTCTGTGCTTCCCGCATCCAGCGGATACCTGCGGCCTTCACAAGGTCATCGGTCCACCTTGTAGAAGGCCTTCCGACGCTACGTCTTCCAGTACGCGGTCGCCACTCCGGAACCTTTCGGCCCTACCGGCCATCAGTTCTGCGAGCAATGTGCCCTGCCCACTGCCACTTATGCTTGGCAAAGCTGTGTCCTACACATGGCTTTAAAATATTATCGAAGGTACGTACAATTATGAGGACTTGATGTCAAACTTCATAAGACGTTCTCAGCCAGTCAACCTTTGGTTATATGTATGTGAACTTTTAGCCAATCAACAAACACAGTTGTTTACGTTTGTATATTGTGTGCACATTACATATAGCGACTTTCCATCTGTTGTTGCAAATAGGAATCCTACTTAATACGTAATGGGTAAATATGTAATAAATCTATGTTGATGGATTGCTGGAGGCCTGCCAGCTGGGTTCGCGTGGTCTTAAATTTAACCGAACACTCCTTTGTTAGAAATGCATTGGGATTTTGTAAGATTCATGTTGTAATATGTCTGGCTTATAGACTGTATGCGTTATAAATTATTAGTAGGGATAGGAAGATTCCCTTTGTTACAGTTATCGCTCCCCATTTGTGAAATTAAGTTCCACTTTATGAATATATACCTATCATAATTGAAATCCGATTGATTACATGTGGAGATAAACTACGATTACATGGCTCGCCCCTCCAAATTACTGTTTCAATGCGCATCCTTGCGAATGAGTTTGTGTGTGTAGTTGGAAGTACTCGTAATATCTCACATAATACCAGATTTGTTGGTCAACTAATCATAACTAGCCGATCGCGCAAGACAACGCGTGTGTCGTCTTCATAGAGTACGTCAGTGCAGCGCCATACTAATAATAATGAGCGATTAATGACGCCACTAGTCGAGCAACAAATCCATGATTTGTGTTTGTTTGACGGCCGTCTCATTACGCACGCATGCATACAAATACTTTCAAACGTTTTGAATTTTGGTGGCGGGCCATATTATCGTAGTTAATCTCTAGCACCCTAGATAACGTCTCCTGTGACGTCATACAATGATAACCGCCACCTCTTCTTACAGCCCTTCAGCCCTTAATATGACACTTGGCTGGTTTCTACGTTGTCATAAAAATGTGGCGGAAATTGCGCTCTAAGCCGTAAAAAGGCTTTTTCACGCGGTAAAAGTAATATATTTGTAGTGTGAGTACGTCGTGTCTTTGTAATGGAATTCGTAAATAATGTCAAACTACAACAAATGTTTTATTAATCATCTGCCTAACCTTTTCCAATATACTGATCGGCTTCTAATGGTCGTCAGAAGCCCAAAAGTCTGACAACCAGTCTTACCAAGGGGTATACCCAGTTACTGGTTTGTCGAGGTTCAGATAGGCTGTAGTAGCTCCATGAAAAATACAGGTATTCAGCTGCATCCGGTTAGACTGGAAGCCGACCCCAACGTTGTTTGGAAAAGGCTAGGCAGATTGATTGTTGGGGTCGGCTTCCTTGTTTAAAAGATGTTATATTCAAACTGAAATTAAACTGAAGTTGATAAGGAGTTTTTCGGTATGATTAATATTGTTTCACCTCTTCGAAAAAGTTATATCTATCCAACACAACAGCATGTTTAAACCTCTTCTTTCCAAAATAATTTCCTAAAACCCCTTGGTAAACCTGGTTTAAAAAATGTTATATTCAAACTCATAGCATTTATTTCAATTAAACCATTTACAGGCACTTTTGAATTGTCAAAGAGTCGGTCAGTTAGTCAGAAAGTGGAAGCTATTTGCCCATTCCAAAACGTAGATCTCTATGGAGAAGAACAGGCAAGAAACTCCAAGGACACTCTTTTAAATCAAGATATTACAAAATCCTGGGTACATTATTCTTGTTGCTTCTATATGTGAGAACAATGTAAAAAACAAAAAAAAAGTATATTTAAAAAAAACAGTTCAAAATATAAGATTAAAAGATTACAAAATAAGCCCTGGCAGTTAAGAGATGACCAGCCTCAACTGACGGCATAATAAAATAAAAAATAATAAAAATAAAAAAAGTTGTTTATTGGTAGCATTTGGTACCAGAAAATTATTCACAAAAATAAATATTTCTAAATAAAAGGTTCTAAATATATTAATCACAAGAGTTGGTGATACTGGTTCCCAAACTAAGCTATCGCTTGTATTTTGGGACACAGCGTTCAGCCGTGAATAATGTTACAATTTGGTGTCTTTAGGTACTTGCATTTGTTGTGAATGTGAATATGAACAACTATAAACATAATAAACAAAAAAACAAATAATAAACATAATAAACGGCTCCATGGTACTCACATTTACAAAAATGAAAAAATGCTTTTAAATTATAAAAAACTATAGCTTGCAATGTATTTCAATGATTAATAAAATTTTACTAGCAAAAGGAAAATCGTTGTTACCTATTGAAGTATTCAACAACTAAAACTTGATTAAGTACATAAAAATAAACGATAATAATTACGAATGTAATGACAAAACAAAAAATAAAAAAGGCACTTCCAAATATTAAAATTCTAACAAGTGAGCCCAAGTTGTTGTGGAGCAGGACCAGCATTAAGCCAAGCATATTCAAACTGGAGTTGATTAGGAGTTTTTGGGCATGATTAATAATAAGTTTACCTGATCGAAATTTATATATTTCTAACACAAAAGCTTGTTAAAACTTTAAACCTCTTCTTTCCAAAAATAAATTTGGCAGGTATAAAATGTCTACCAACATTGTTTATCATAAAATGTACAATAGATAGAAACAAAAGAAAATACAAACAATATAAATTCAATTACCGAGGACACAAAAAGTCTTTAAATTAGGTTTGGAGAGAACAAAAAAGTGCTGACTTAAATATCTTCTTGCTAAATAAGAACAAACGCCTAGGTATAAAATCTACGTAATCTTAAAAAGGAATAATAGAATGCCTAGATACCATTTTCTTGTCATTCTCAAGCCATGTATAAATAATTCTGAGTTGGTCTTATTTACTTGCAGAAATTTTGTATTTCAAATTCATACTCGTGAAATTATGCAAATATTGTTAAAGCTTATAAAGATGTTTGTTATTTCATCACGCATAAACGGTTTAAGGATACGGATTTCTATAAAACCCGGTACACAAAAGAGACTATAACCTGGATTAATAGATGACTTTTTATCCGGATAAATGAAGAAGTTCCCTAAAAGCCCCCGAAAGCCGACTTCAACAGCTAGTTAGAGATTAACTACGATAACATGGGCTGCCCCTCCAAAATCCGAAACGTTTAAATGTATTTAGGAAGCGCCACCAAGACTCACAGGTTCACAACGCATGTTGTGTATAATGAATTGTAAGAACTTAAGGCTCCCGCAGACAAGCGCGACATGACGGTGTGACGCGATTCTGTTAGAACAATTTCCATGAAGTTCTTCATAGAAACTTGTTCTACTAGAGTCGAGTCGGTGGGCGGCACGGCGCCGCGCCGCACAGTGGGCCCATACTGAAAATTTGTGGACTTTGGCAAGAAAGTTCCAATATCGATGCGATTTTTTTTTATATGACGTGTTATAATATTCCTGACAGCTTTTATTCTTATAAAATTTCTTCTAAAGTTGATAGTTTGAAATTTAAAAATTAATTAGATTTTTTTGTATGGAGCGAATCACGTTTAATTTTTAGTAGACATTCATTATGTCCATCTAGTTTCGCTCTTGTCGCTTATTTGTGAACACAGTGAAATACTTTTATTTTTTTACATTAGAACTATGGCTGGATTTTGTACCAACCTAGATCTTGTTGTGAAATTAAGAAGTGGCGGTGAACTGAAAAATCATGTTTCTATATGAAACTATCATTTCTGTCTTGAGTACCGAAGTTTCTGAAGAAGACAAGAACTGAATCAAGGAGTTCTGTCGACTTTTTTGTGTAAATCTAAATAAAAAGTGGATAGAATCAAGTAGAAATCAAAAAACTTTTATGAGTAATCGCAAGGGGTTGGAAAAAAAAATCAAGTGGTCTGTCTGTGACAGTGTTGTCCTGAAAAGTGAGATGGGCTTTTCGGACGCAGCCTTATTTGAGCCTGTGGATATAGATTCCCATGTTCTTACTCTTGCAGTATGTACTGCGGAAGCGGGAACATCTACAGAAAAGGAGCACAGAAAACCGTTCGAAGAGTTAAGTAATAAGCAAAAAAAAAGACGTTCTACTTCCATAGTAGAAGAAAATTCCGAGGAAGAGTTGCAGCACTGGTACATAACAAAATTGAAAGACAACGGCAAAACGAATCTGGCAAAAGTGGTAGAATACCTTTCCAGTAATCCTGATGCGCTATCCTAAGTAGACGAGCGACTATTCAAAAAGCAGATCTTAAGTACTGCCTCTGAAGATAAGTGTTTAGCTCTCGTTTTGCCTGAAGCAATTCAGTTGTTACAGACTACTGAGCCTCCCTTTGACAGTGAGATTATGGAGGAAGAAGAATGCCTCATAGCAGAGTCCAAAAATTTGCCGGACCCACTAGCACTTCTGGAACAAGAAATAATGTGATCCAGCTCTAGATTATTCCTACAAAAGCCCATCAGGGCTAGGAATATGACAAACAGCCCTTTTCAGGGCTACAATTACTTCACCGTTTCGTATTGATCATACGTACGACAACTTATACTATAATATATAACACATACGCTTGATTATGTAGATAATTATAAAAGACTTGCCCTATCATTAACAAAATTAGTATAACCTGAAACTTATTACGACATTTTTTCAACAATAGATAACGTGCAGTTAAAAAAATAACACAGTCAATAAGAGACGAGCATTTTACGATAACTCATTAGTTATGCGCTTAGCCAAGCGCACAAACAAATGAGTCATCAATCACAATGCAGGTGCTACCGATAACATAGCAATAACAATTAAATTTCTACCAGAATAATTAGTTATAAGTACCTATGCGCTATTAAAACTATATATTTAATAAAGAGACGGTCAATCAGCCTAATGACACAAAATATATACTTCGAATTTATTTGAAATGGCAAACAAATTCTTACAAAACTCTTTTTTTTTACCGAATGATTACTCGCGCTGCCGCGGATGGCCGGCGTTGATTTTATCTTTCGTGGATAGAGAATGACCCTAGCTATCATATACTCACGCCACACACCCAACATATTAGTACAATTGAAGAAAAAAAATTAAACGTGATTCGCTCCATACAAAAAAATCTAAATAATTTTTTCAAGGCAAACTATCAACTTTAGAAGAAATTTTATAAGAATAAAAGTTGTCAGGAATATTATGACACGTCAAATAAAAAAAAATCGTATCGGTATTGGAACTTTGTTGCCTAAGTCCACAAATTTTCAGTATGGGCCCACTGTGCGCCGTCGCGCTGTCGTACCGCGCCTGTCTGCGGGAGCCTTTAATCGTTCCTAAATACATAAATGGCAAAAATCAGTTAAATGGTGCGAACAAAGACTCAATATACAATTACTGTATATGCACACTTTCTCGCACAATATTCTCAACAATTTACATTGAATATTTAACGTAGAGTCAGCCGGAATAATGTCTGCCGCAAAATATGAAAAAAACGTCTTTAAACGTTCAAAAAACGCGCCTAATTTTAATGCATTTAAAACATTTCCAAGTACATTTTAATTATAACTATGACACTGAAATATTAAGTGAGGAATATGTACTAACGAGAGTTGAATTAATTTTGTTAATGTACTCGTATTACCTAAAGCGCTCGCGTCTCGTAAACTTCGCCCAAGGCACCGTGTTACCTTTAAAGATATATCCACACATTTACTATTATAACATTCTCCCTCTGAAACAGTAATTATTTACAAGTTGTTGTATCTGAATGAAGATAAACTTGGCCAGGTTTGACCTTTCCCGTGACCTTTGGATGAAAACTTTCTAAGTAATACGGCACAATGAAGGTGACATGGGATCTGACATCTCTTTATATGATTATGATGGCTCTGATTGGTTGTTGTCGTAGATAGAATTTGGTATTGATAAGCTGTGAGCATAGAGATGGCGATAACCTTTGGCAGTCACGTGTAAACTGGTACCATGTACAAAGTCGGGTAATACTTGCCAAAGAAATCTAACTGTGAGGCGGCATCTCCACGGACGAGTGAATCGCGGCGATAGTTACGCTGTGCCTTCAAATTATCACCGCGACGTTACCACAGTGTGGAGATAGATTCATAGTGTTTCTATTGAATTTGATAGCATGGCACGGCTCGGTAAGACTATCGTCGTGAGTTTCCCGCTTATGGAGGTGGCGCCTAACAACCGTTTGGTTGTGCTCATAAAGTTCATGTCAGGTCAGACAAAAAGTTTGAATACAATTGTCCTTGTCTTATCTTATCACATAGAAAGAAAGAAAGAAAATACGTTTATTTGCGGTAAACATGAAGCAAAAAAGAACATAAACATAAAAATAAGAACAGGTTGAGGGAAACATGCGTCACATCCACGCAAAACGGCTATCACTCAGCATTATGCTGCGACCCTATACAAGACAGAGCCCCAGCGCTGGTTTTCAGCGACAGCCGGCGGATCATCACACTAATATTATAAAGGCGAAAGTTTTGTGAGTGTGTGTGTGTGTGTGTGTATGTTTGTTACCTCTTCACGCTCAGACGCCTGGACCGATTTTGATAAAATGTTGTGTGGTAGGTAGCTGACACCCTGGATTAAGACATAGGCTACTTTTTATCCCGATATTCCCACGGGAACGAGACTTACGCGGGTGAAAGCGCGGGGCGCAGCTAGTTATTATTATATTTTACATAACTCGCAGACATGAGACCTTTGGAAGACGTACAAGGGGCCGAAGCTAACCTGCATAGGCTCCTTAGACAATTTTAAATGGAATAAGGCACCAACCGACGATTATCTCTATTTGCACTATGCAAGTGCACCCACGGACAACGTTCGGTTGGTGCAGGACTATTGCAGAACATGGAAACAATTGGGCTTTGGGCCTGGGTGGCTTAAGTGGACTGGTTACCTTGAACTATAGAAAGTCTATGTCTCCTGCCTGACCTATGTATGTAATGAGTGTAAATAATAGTTACGAAGAAAAATGGCAGGGGGTGAATTGCACACTCAATAATGGGCCCCAGAAAACGGTCGCTAGCACATAGTGACGTAACGACAAGGGGGCAACACTTCGTGAGGTGCTTGAGGAGTGGAGATGTATTCCACGGCTATTCCGAACAATCCCAGAGCCCGGAAGATGGTTAAATCCCTACCAGCACTTACTGAAATACTTCCTTCTTCCGAGCACGGTTGCTCTTGCGAATCTCCACTCAACCTGGTGAATAAAGGCAAGAATGAGGTGGGAGCTCTGGTCCTCGTCAGTGTCTCCAGCCGGCCAATAAAGGCAAGCTAGAGATGAGGAACAAGACTTCTCCCGGGAGATAGGGTCCGTGGGGTTGATAATTATTATTATTATTTACGAGTAGTGACATGTTTACTGCTCGTTAATACTTGCTATACTTTTCCTAAGAACAGAATAGTACTGTATTCTGATACAAGTGGAGAATGTTTGATGTTGCATTCGAGGCGGAATTAACACCCGAGCCGTAGGCGAGGTTGTTTATGAGCCGAGAACTGCAACTTTGAAGAAATAAAATAAAATAACGAAAAATATTTTTGTCATGAATTATTAGGAAACTATGATTTTTTCTTTTTTTCCGCGCTTTGATTTCGCCAGGTTGAAGGAGAAGCAAAGGTATAAAGCCGATAAACAGCATAATATGAAAAATAGAAAATTCAAATATTATTGAGTTTAGAACACAATAAATGTTAATTTGTTCATAAACGTTATTTTAATTTTAATAATCATGGTATTCTATTTAGAAACATTATTTAAATATTCCAAAAATAACGCCGTAAAGACGCATCCATGCCGAGATAAAAAAAAAACACCCCCGAATAGAGAGGACCGTCTCAGGCGCGAGACGGTGTGAATAGAGGCATTGATTGAACCAATTTGGACTAAGTATAGGTATAAGCTATCTGTGGCAAATTTTATTCCCGCACACGTGTTAGAAAATAAAAAATCGCACGCGTGTGAAATGCATTGTATTGTGAACCTAATCGTAATGCGATATGAACCAGTTTTCGAGGAAGTGTATTGAAAAATATTTTTATTTTTGCCATGTTTTTTTTTATTTTAGCTACGTTTTTGAAGAAATAACACAGTGTTTATGCAAAAACATACCAACTTAAAAATTCAACTATTACAGCCTTTTTCTACCCACATCGGTATTTCGCTTAGAGCCATTGTATATTTTCTCTGCAGGGCCCTAGGCAACCTTAACTCGAATCTCTAAATATTTATAATATAATGCCGTCCCTGTAATACTGTATTACTTACAAACATATATTATGTATGTGCCTGTAGTCATTGACCGAAGGATATCTTAAGTATTCAACCTTTGTAACCTCTGTAACCTTTCGACAAATTCGAATGAATGCATTTGATTCTAAATAATAAATTCGTTTAAATTAATGAATGAATTTCATTTTTGATTTTATAACGCAAAAGGTACAACAGTCACTTAAATACCTATATAAAATAAACAAAACAGCACAAAAATAACATGTGGTTTAGGGAAATATTAAAGGCTCCCGTAGACAGGCACAATTTCTATGAAAACTTCATGGAAAGTGTCGCACTGCCTGTTGCGCCCGTGATATCGCGTCAGTCTGCACGAGCCTTAAGGAGACATCCGGCTTACCCGAAAACATCCGGTTTTTTAATGAAATCTGGCATTGTAACATCGAGACTAGAGAATAAATAAGAGACTTTAATTAAATCGGACACCAACCAGAAACATCATGTAATTAATAAAGAAACAGGTTTTCCCTGAGCCCTAATTGGATAAGGACTAGTTGAAATCAGCACTTATTCACAAAACTCATGCAGCTCTTACGCATCCTTTGCGTGTCTTCAAACAAGTATTAAAATCATTGACGCCAGTAGCACACCTCCGCCGCGAAACCATCGCAGCGAAACCGCAGTAGTTCAATTCAACTGGCTCGCGTCATGTTTCGCTACTCGAATCGGATGCGACTAGCGGAACATGACGCAAACCAGTTGCTATGGTTTCGCGGCGGAGATGTGCTACCGGCGTGAAACTATTTCTGCCACCGAAGTAAAGTTCTTAACGAAGCTCACTCAAGCAGCTGCATAATCTAATATAAATTTCATAATTTGAAAGCGAACTCACTTTGCTTAATAAAAAGTGAATATATTTTATTCATTACAAAGCCATCAAAATAATTATACAACGTGGCGCCACAATGGCGACATTAATTCAACACACGGGTAGGGCTAGTGGCCAGTAATCATAAAAAATATAATAAGAAAAAATAATTATAAATTGCAAAATACTTTTTTTTCAAACTAACTAAATAATAAAGCTCTCTCCTTCCTTCAATTCGCCTACTCCACGGACGTTATTCGTTTTAATTTCATTGATGCGATGTATGATTCATGACCCCGGCAAATGACCTCTACGCTACAGTTCTTTAAGTACAGGTTGCTCCAAGATGCTATTTTAGAAAATTGAAAATAAATTAATAAATACGAGTAATGTAATGTAGTAATTTAATGAAATTGGAATATCTTCATAAAACGTAAAGGCGAAACCGTATACGCGAGTTAACTTAATGTCGCCACCAAAGCGCCACGCTGTATACAATAGATCACGCAACTGGCCAATTACACTAGGTACTAACTAAATAAACAAAAAACCGGCCAAGTGCGAGTCGGACTCGCGCACGAAGGGTTCAATACCATTATCTATAAAAATGGCAAAAAAATCACGTTTGTTGTATGGGAGGCCCCCTTAAATATTTGTTTTATTTTAATTTAATTGGTATTAATAAAAAGTGAATAGGTAACTAAAAATAAATATTCTGTGAATATTTCAAGCGTCTCTGTTGCCGTTGTCAATATCAAGCAAAAACGAGCAAAAAAATCACGTTTGTTGTATGGGAGCCCCCTTAAATATTTATTTTATTCTGTTTTTTAGTATTTGTTGTTATAGCGGTAACAGAAATACATCATCTGTGAAAATTTCAACTGTCTAGCTATTACGGTTCATGAGATACAGCCTGGTGACAGACAGACAGATGGCGGAGCCTTAGTAATAGGGTTCCCGTGTTACCCTTTGGGTACGGAACCCTAAAAAAGGACACTTAAGCGACGGAGTACTCGTCTGCATCGCTGTCATCCGGAAACGTGCCCAGAAGACTGGCAGCATTGCCACGTTCAATGGCAATGCAAATTCTTTGGCCAAAGAACAAACCAGCCCTCTGGTCACGTGAAGTGTTGATCAATCGAAAAAATGGAAACGCGCACTCGAGCCCCCTGACCCGAGTGTTTCGACCCCAAACTGCTCAAAACTGTAGTTACCCATAAAATTACAGAATTGCGCTGTTTGAGGGTATCAGCAGCCACAGCAGCGGAGCAAGCACAGCCAGCCGTGCTTGGAACATGAAATGGCGCAAGGGTGTCGACACAGGTTGCGTCCCACACCAGAGGCTTCCAAGGCAATAACGTCATGCCATCTGGTCTCTTCCCATCGTCACGTACCTAGCCATTTGGTTCTAATACGCTTGCCTGGTACGCCGGTCGCATAGCCGGCGGTGACAAGGGCTCGACGAATAATAATGTCGATGCTGGCGTGCCGTGCTATGCGACCTGCGCGCCTGCAGCAGGACAGGCCATGGTGTCCGAGACTCTCGACGGCTTCACCGCAGTGACACCGATGCGGAGCAACACATGGTGCGCTCAAGCGGAGACACGTAGCGAGCCGAAACGAAAAAGTAAATAAATAAGAAACGTTTATTTGTAACGTTTAGTACCTATTATCGTATGCAAGGAACACATTTCAAATCAAATCATCACTGTATCACTTCACGACAAGTTGATATGTATTGTGTTATTAGACACAAACCCAAAGCCTCATTTCAATGAAACCATTTACAGGCACTTTTGAATTGTCAATGAGTCGGTCAATAAGAAAGATGAAGCTATAGTTACCCATTCCAAAGCGTAGTAGGTTCCTATGGAGAAGAACGGGCAAGAAACTCCATGGACACTCCTTTATATCAAATTAGATCCATTTATCTAAATCCATTTTCCAAATTGCCTTAAGACCATACACTGTCATGGCAATTGAAAACCCCGATGATAATTAAAATAAGGTTTTATGCTTTCTAAATACACTTACTAGGCGGATAATCCCTGTAGCTGATTTCACTGTACACAGCAAATGGTGAGGCACACACTATGGATATGATCCACAGTATAAGAATAATCCGTGAAGCTCTGGTCAGCCCTGCCATAGTGTAGAGATGGAGCGGATGACATATAGCCAGGTATCTCTCCAGAGAGAACGCTGATATCGTCAGCACTGAAACGTAGGTAGCCCTGGAACAAATGAAAAATAAATTGTTAATGTAGTACGCGTCCATTTTCATTCTAGACCTTTCTACAAGATTGATTTCGTGTTCTTTTATGATAAAAATAGACTAGAATAATAGTCCCTAGGTGTTTCGGGGACGTTTTATCATTAAATAGAAGAGAACGAATGACATTGATACCAGACAGCTAGGAACTTGATTTTGACATGAATACGTATTTAAAGGACATCATCGGAAATCGCCCTAGAAACAACACAAATCTGGCATGCAGACGTCAGCAAATCAAGCTACTATAATCTGTCAAATTTCTTTAAAAGATTTTCAACTTTATCTTTAAAGCATAAGGTTCAAGGTTGATTGGGAAAATTTGACAGTATCGGGTAGCTTGACCTGCTGGCGGCTGTACATAATAATTATGAATATATGGTATTATAGTAATTGAGAATATCTGTATGAAACGGACATTCTGAGTTCCATAATGAATAATTAAAAGAGCTGTAACGAGTAATGACATCACATCACAAATGCCGCCATCTTTGACATGACAATTAGTGATGCCCAATCTTTCATTTTACACACATCGAGAGCGAGATTACATGTGTTGCCTCCTACCGATCTATTCTTTAAAAATCTCACCGTGAAAACAAGGTGAAGTGAGTTTTCACGGTGTGATTTTTACAGAATAGACCGACTGCTCACGGATATCATACGCATCCGTACGTACTTTCCTTTTCAATTCTTTTCGCTCTAGACTTGTGCGACGTTTTTATTGTACAGACGCCAGCAGGTCAAGCTACCCGAAACTGTCAAATTTTCCCAATCAACCTTGAACCTTACGCTGTAGCGATAAAGTTGAAAATCTATCAAAGAAATTTGACAGATTGTAGTAGCTTGATGTGCTGGCGTCTGTACCATACACCTTAGGTGTGAAAATAATTCGACAACACAACCGATTTTCATAATATCCAAATCCCACCCTAAAAAATTAATGATCTTTTTCTATACAATTACTACACATAGGTGAGATGCATTGTAATAATACAAATAGAATAACACGCTGGGTACCGAACGGTATCGATTTTGTTTAAAATATATTGATAAGAATCGAATGTATGGTCATTCCTAATCCTTGTCATGTCAAGTCAATCAACTCAACTGTCAAGAAGATTTACCAAAGAGTAAAATGCTACGTACCCAAGTCTATAAAACACCAAACAAGATAGGTACATAAGTACTTAAATGTTTTACTGAATCTTTTAGCTTAACTAGCCACATACAGGGTTAAAAACAACGGAAATAACATTAGTGACAGGCATTTAATACCATGTATATCTAAATATTGAAAGGATTGTTTCTTACTAAATATAACCTCAACATCTTTGTTTATAAATGCTTTCTGCAAGTTGTCCGTAATTAAACTTGGTCTTTATGGGCATACACTTACCCTTGTAGTTCACAACACGGAAAGCAATTTTATTTTCCTTCGCTGTTGGTTCTGGGGCGAAAGATGTACGGATGCAGAACAATCTCCTTTGCTTCCATAGTGGGAGGCAATTCAGAAAACTGATAAAATCGGGGATACAGTTTGGTATCATCTACATCCAAAATGTAATTACACCACTCGATAGCTGAAAGATCAAAGAAATCGTTACAAAGAAAATATTACCCGTTACGTACACGTATTCACGTAAAACACACGGCCGTGTCCACGACACAGTCCGTTTTTTTATTGAAATTGAAAATTCCAGGTTTAATTAGATTTTTTATAGAGGTTTTAAATACTAGAAGTATCAAAAAAATCTGGGCACTTATGAAACGTCAGAAGCTAGGTGCACGGTTCCAATTGGTCGTTTCCTATGGAGAAGAGCCGACAAGAAACTCCACGGTTACTGTTTTAAAAATAATGAGCTTTTACAATGTTTTCAAGTTACAGTGTTAATAGGTATGGCCCGTCAACAAGTACTTAACAAAAGAGAAAATTTCCCCCATTGCCTACAACCATTACAACTGTAACAAATCTGAATTAATATAAAGAAGAAACGTGAGAGATTCTTATTGTTAAAAAATACTAGACATCATGTGTCCCAATGATCAAAAGGAAATGTAGGCACTCAAGTGCTTAGAAACAATAAAACGAAAAAGATTTCTAGAACAAAAGTCAAAGCTTGAAAATCCCAGACGTCTAAAAATTTCTAGAATAAAATAAAATAGAGGATCAATAGAGATTACATTTCAAATAAAACATACGAGAGCTCTGATCAGAAACAGAACCATTATATCCTGATTGTCTACGATCTAAGTAAACAAAGCCATCAAAATAATATAAAAGAAACACGTACTTTTTGGCCTTTTTGTTATCAAGCTGCCATTATAAAGGATCATTTACTTGAGAGAGTTTCTTGCGTAGAATAAACGAGTACTGAAATAAGATAACAAAGATAACCCGAGTAAACAGTACCTACGTAGCGTTACTAGCGGGTCATAAGGCGAGAAATCGCGTAACCTTTGAAAATTGGAAGTATCCGCGAAAACACAAGATCGGATTTTGAGTTTTTTAATAACACTTCGAGAAAATCGCCAGATGAGTCTCATGACGTAATTGTAGGTGAGTTTTCGTTTCGCGACATCTTTTTTTATCTTTTCACACGCATGTCACTTAGCTGTCACTTTCCAGACTGCCAAATCACTTGCGGTCCACATTAGGACGGACACAAATAAATGCTTTCAGTGGACATTCAGTAATAAATGACTATTCAGAAGAAACCTACTTTTAGTTTGTTGGAGTATAGGGTATTGCATAAAACGATTTGAATTCAACTGCCGTATCTTTTCTTTTTAACTAGTATTTTCATTTAGTGGCCATGAAACTGCCAAGTCAGGGAGAAATAGATTTCGAGGAGGGCCGTATAAAGTAATTACAACATTTACGCGAGCTAAAGAGCATTTATTAGATGTGACAAAAATAACCAAGTTTACTTATTGTTTCGATGTGCTGGTCAGTGTGATAGATGAAATTTCGACTGTTCATTAATTATAGCGTCGAAATTTGGCTCCAAGTTGCTAGAAGTAACTCGTAAAACGCATTCCAGATGTTCATCAGTCATCCTATTCCTTGATTTGTTTTTACGAAAATTCATTGTTGAAAATACTTTTTCACAGATATATGAAGACCCGAACATAGAAATAATTTTCTGAGAGTGTTTAATTAAATTGGGGAATTTAGAAATTGGTAGAATTTTGTAGAGTTCAAGCTTTGTGTTGTTGTTATTAAGCTGTTTTCATCACATTGTAGCTCAATTATATTTTCAAGTTGATAATCGGCTACAGTCTCCTCGCAATTTACAGTGAATGGCGACGAAAATATTTTTCTATTGCTTTCTACTCTTTTAAAGTCTTCAAATCTTAGGTTAAACTCTTTTGCCAGGCGATTTAGTTGGCTAACTTAAAAGTTTTCTGTGGGCAATTCGACGACTGTCTGTAGCTTAGAAAAGTGAACGAGAATTCATTGAAAGACCAAGCGTATAAGACCGCCCATTGTATCACACTATGTCAAATTTCAACATTTATATCTGTAATTTTTATGATGTACATAATAAAGAGTATTCCATTCTATTCTTTGCGATAGATATTTATTTTGAAAACAAACTAACTTTAATTTGACTACCTTTATTTGAGCCCATGTGTCATCAAGGAATTGATTTTGCCTTGGATACTTTTATTTGATTTGTTTAAGTATCCGAATAAATCGATGACGGGATTTGATCGCGGGCCGGATTGAATCATGCAGGGGGCCGGACTTAGCCCGCAGGCCGCCATTTACCCATGCCTGCGCTAAGTGGTGGAGGACATTTAAATAAAATAAAGTATTGTACTAGTGAAGGCTTTCTTTGATAAGGGAATTGAGGAAGACGAGCTATGGGGTTGTATGGTTTAAGTAATGCTGACCATCATCGAATAAGTCCCTGACTAGTTGTTCTTACGTATAGGAAACCATGGAATGTCTACTTCGTCTGCTCTGATGATTTTAAAAAGTAGAGGAAAATATATTTATAGAGTAGACCGTACCTGCTTTTCTATTCCCCAACAAAAAAAAATGTTATGTAATGTAATGTTGTGCATAAGAGTAAAAAAAATCATTACATCCCCCTTTTTTGCAGTCGGTGAACAATAAGATTTTAAAACCGCACGTTATGTAAGCAACACAAACATTCAAAGAAAATAAACTGGCAACATTATCTGTAAAAACCCTTATCTCATGAAATATGAAACGCATTACAACTGACGAGCTTTTTATAAGGTTTTCAAGAAAATATTTTTAGATAGAGTGCTTGATTTTATTTGTATTTGTATTACGACTATCCTCTTTACAAATATGCTTTTTTTATTTGTGGAAAGTAATGTCCAGTGTCCTTTGCTGTTAGGGTAAGATAAATAAAATGTTGAAGACCATATCGAAAATAAATTCTTATTATTTTTCAAAGATTCTGGTACCTACTGAGACCCTCATTTTTAGGGTTCCGTTTTGAACAAGGAACCCTTATGGTTTCGTCATGTCCGTCTGTCTCTCTGTCCGCGGCTTAGATCAGATTTTAGTAGTAGACTCTAGACTCTTAGTACTATAAAGCTGTAATGTGGCATGGGTATGCATATTAATCACGCCAACAAAGAAAGTGGTGACATAAAATATTGAAATAAAAAAAGATTTGGTACCACTCTTGCACGTAAAGTGGGGATTATATTTTTTTCTCGTCTATCCCATGGCATCCTTGGAAAATCATTTTTCGATTCAGGGATCCGTTTACGTAATATTAATCTTTAAAGTGCTAATTTTTGTTAGAGTCAAGTGTCCCCCTCCCTCTGCTAGCTAAATGGTTGTTTTTGGATATTTGAAAAAAATCACGGAAGTATAACGAAGTTAAAAGGAAAACTATCACAAGTTAACGAGTAATAGTCGATCAACTTACATTTTTAGTTGGAATGTATGGGAGAACATGTTTTTCAACTCCAATGTTAAGTGTGTTCTTGGGATAAATTCATCCCAACTACGGAACCCTTCATTGTGCGTAGTCCAACATTCACTTGGCCGGTTTTTTCTATTTGTGTTGAGTTTAGTTAGAAATCTAACAATTATATCTTGATTCAAAACTAGGCCGCTGATATTCTTGATCGAATCGACTGGTAGGGCTTTTTGATGTTCGCCACCAAGTTCACATAGCGTCTTTTGTTTACTCTGATTAGATTAAATTCATCTAAAGAACTTTTATAGCGGATGTAACTAAACGTCTCCCTGAACGCATTGGTCGCGGCAAGTTGCCAGCACGATATTTACCATAATGCGTTTTCGAACGCACCATCGCGGATACGCCTCGCACCGACCTATTAAAAGTCTTTCCGCATTATAGTATGTATGAACTTGTAATATAAATCTATTTGGCTATACTATTTGTATCTGGCTGGTTTTGGTATCATTGAAAGTTTAATTTTAAAGAACATAATTCCAAATTCAAATTAGGAAAATGTGTGATTTTCATTTGTTTTTCGTACAGTCAAGATGAGTGAATCTAATGAAGAAATTCGATACATTTTAAAATTTTACTACAAAAAAGGTAAAAATGCAACGCAAACCGTGAAAAAAATTTGCGATGTTTATGGACCTAGTGCAGTGTCTGTGAGAGTAGCACAAATTTGGTTTAAGCGTTTTCAATCCGGAAATTTTGATGTCAAAGATGCACGTCGCTCTGGTCGCCCTATTACGGATTAAATGGATGTCATTTTTGAAAAAGTGGAGCAAGATCGGCATATCAGTAGTTACGACGTAGCTGAAGAACTGGGAATTGAACACAAAACAGTTTTGGCACATTTGAAAAAAACTGGGTACACAAAAAAGCTCGATATTTGGGTACCTCACGAGCTCACTGAAAGAAACCTAATGAACCGTGTACTCATATGTGATTCTTTATTACGACGTAATGAAACCGAACCATTTTTGAAGAAGCTGATAACTGGTGATGAAAAGTGGATCACGTACGACAAGAACGTGCGAAAACTTGTCCTTTTTCGCACGTTCTTGTCGTACGTGATCTACTTTTAGCCGGACATAATTAATAATTTGTATAATTTGTAATTATTATGGCGTCTTGATTGCGAGTTTGCGAAACGCTTTTCTATTTCGAAAGAAGTTGATTTCCAAACAATATTATTAAAGTTCAATTTATTATAATGGTAAAAAATTACAACGTGCCTTGTTGACACAGTAAAATCTTTGTTAGGTTTTCGTGACTTTTATTTATCCTTGCTTTAATAACTTGACAGTTTGTTCCTTTGTAATTGTGTTGACGAGCAACTTCGTGCAACCTATCTACATGAAGAAATATCTCAGCGGGTGCTTAGTAATTTGCGAAAAAAACGTACTTAAACTAGGTATACAGGGTTATTTTTAAGTCGTCAATAACCTCTTAAGGGGGCTTTTTTTTTTGTACTCATCATTATGAACAACTTTTACTATGGGACCAAACCTGAAATCGCGAAAAAAAAATCAGCTGATCCCTACATTTTAACAAATTATTCGAACATAAATAAATGTAGGGAACAGCTGGTTTTTTTTTTCGCGATTTCAGTTTTGGTTCCATAGTAAAAGTTGTTCATAATGATGAGTACAATGACCCCTTAAGAGGTTATTGACGACTTAAAAATAACCCTGTATACCTAGTTTAGGTATTGTATAAGCAGGTAAAAACCAAAATAAATTGTAGGTACTGAACATTATAATAGTTTCACAAATTCTCTTTTGTTTACAAGATCCATAGCCGGGCTAGAGAACCGGAAGCAAATGAGCGGAACTTAGTACTTAAATATTACCTAAAGGAAGTATAAAAAATTTCAACTCCGTAGGAAGTGATTTTATTAATTCAGCTTGCAAAATTTGACGCATACATACTTACCTAACAACCCTAGTTAAATAAAAGCTTGTAAAAACAAAACAAAGATACCAAATACTGTAAAAGAAACGAAATCTTCGAAAAATACTCTAGAGAATGTGAAAAAACCGTTATCGTTTTATTCCCAAGAGAAATATAGGATTCTGAAGCACTCTCGCTTGAGATTGACACAATCATGGGTGAGGTGTGAAGACGGCTTGAAACGGTGCCAATATAAATTGTGAGCATTTATTGTATCGGTCGAACGATTTTTGTACCCGTATTGTTGGAACTTAGGACCCACAATTGGGTGATTAGAAAGATAGGGTAGGCACATGGTTTATTTTATTTCCAAATTCTTGAAAGAAAGAAAATTCGTTAATTTGTTTGTAATACAGTATCAACTTTACCTCCACGCCTACATTTTCACTACATCCTTATTAATTCCCACACCATTTGCGTATTTACTTGCTTCAAATTTCCATTTGTGTACAAAATTACTTTTTTTTTAAACACTAGGAATTTCTCCTGTATCGTGGGTGCGTTTCCAAACATTTAAACTCACAAACAGCCAGACCCGGAACAACTACTTGTAGGTCATACAAATATTTGTTCCGTGCGGGAATCGAACCCGCGACACGCAGCGCAGCAGTCAATCGCTTAACCATTGCGCCAATCGTGTCGACTCTACTTATAGTTGTTGACGGCTTTATTAGGTTTTAAGACGAGCTTCAGCTGGCAACGAAAAAGGATTGTTAATGCCAGCACTAGAATTGAAAAGTTCTGCACAATCAACATTTTAGTTACTGACCAACACTGGGAAACGGCTAGGAAACGACCAATTGACATTTTGCATTCGCACTACCTATTCAATTCATCCCCTTCAACGAGTGCTGATGAAAATTAAAGTCAGTTAGCTTTTATTTCTATAATTATACAGTGCCATACACGTGCCTCGGAAAGCACGATACGCAACGGTCCCAGCTGTCATTCGTGGACCTTTGACAGTCGTTACGGGTCGTCAGAAGTCCGAAAGTCTGACAACCAGTCTTACCAAGGTGTATCGTATTACCCATTTACTGGGTTGTGGAGCTCAAATAGGCAGTGGCTTCATGTAAAATACTAGTCAAAGTCAAATTATTTATTTCAAATAGGAGGAATTAATAAGAGGCACTTTTGAACGTCAAAATTTACAAAAAAAATAATAGATTCTAGTTGCCCCTTCCAAAAGGTAGTTTCGTATGGAGAAGAATGGGCAAGAAACTCCACCGTTACTCTTTTAAAAATGTTTTACAATATTTTGTTTAGGTAAGTACGTTAATTATATGATTATAATTACTATATCACAATAGGTAAAAACAATTAAAAATGAAGCAATGAAAAATAACTTAATTATGAGATAGATACATGGTGCTCACATATTTACAAACATCGTAAAGTATTATTATCCTAAAAAAAATTAAATTAATAAGTCAGTGTGTAAGTTTACGTAATCACAGAATGTAAAATCAATATCATAAAAAAAAACAAATTATACAATTATAATAGCAACCAGTTTGATTTTGTCTAGACTCTAGATTGTCCTATGGAGCTGGACCAGCATCTCAGCTGGTCTGCATCCGGTTAGACTGGAAACCGACCGCAACATAGTTGGGAAAAAGCTAGGCATCAGATTGATTGGATACAGTGACACAATACATTCTTAAAAATAAAATGACAGTGCAACAATTGCTTATAGGTAAGCACCACTTACTTATTATACGAAACACAGAACTATACACACAGCACAGAAGACAGTATTAGGATCTCGTTACTAATAAAAGTTTAGCTTTTCTAGATTTTATAATTTTCTAAATGATGATTAAAAAAAAACTCAGAATTTTAATGGTCTCTATTTAGAAAATAGTCCAACATAGCTTATAAATCGATAAACATTTCATCTACCTACATACGATTCCGTGCCCGATTGCAGTACATGAAATGCTTACGCAGCCCGTAGCTATTCGACGAAATTTGTTCAGGAAACGTAACAGCCTGTAGCAACCAGTGCTTTATCCATAAAGGAAGATGCGACAGAACAGGGCCTCAAGTCTGCTATTACAATAGTGTCAGATTGGTCGATTATTGATTTCATAATTGTTGATTTTGACAAGTTTGGTAATCTACTATTATAATGGCGTCATTATGACTTTCCAATGGTCGGCCACTGACACTACATTGAAAGAAATTGCAAAGAAAATGATCGACCATTATGAATTTACCAGATTACGAACTTTTAGCAAAATGACAATGGCATGACAATGGGATCGTGTTGGAATGACTGAATTTATAAAAATAGCAGACTTGGGCCTCAGGACATGAGGACAAGTCCCCACTGACCAATAACCACCGGACGTAGGCATGTCGATGTCGGTGAACAGCTCTTTGTATGACTAGCGCGGTGCTCAGTCTCAAATCAGTGTGGGAAAAATAATACAGCTAAAGGCTACAGCCAGTAACAGCATTTTAAGGGTTGTCTCGTGCAACCTAGCAAGCCCCAAATTTGTGCACTGGATTTCTTTTAATCTAAGCGAGAACAAAAAATGACGAGACTATGTTTTTGAAGACTATGGGTATACATAACTCCAAGTTTTATTTTTGAATGCCTTTACTGTATACTATTTAACAAAAAGTTTATGGACATTTTGCCTGAAATTAAACACAATTTTATTTAAAACAAAAACCTCTGTCAAAAGGTTGTGGTTAAAAATCATTCATTACAGCAAAACATACATAAAACATTACGATTTACTCTACGAAATAACATAAAAAACGAATCATCATAACTATAACTGATAATGCAAGCATAATGCACCGACTTCTTTTAGAGGAACCGCCAAAGTAACAACTTAGGAGGCTGCAATTGTGTTTGCATCTTAGAGAATATAACTATAACACCGAAGAAGCTTTTCGAACACTTCCCCTCCTGGAAATGTACAAGAAAAAATGTCCTAGTACGTTCAGAAAAACTACTCCATCCAGGTAAGAGCGTCGCTTTCGACAACTCTGATAAGGCTGAATCCTAGACTAGCCTAGCCGACATCCTAGAGTCACAATGTTCTCCCAGCTCTCAACCAGTAGACCAAGTGCACCTTGCCAAGGTTAACGCCCTAGAGCTTACCTCCCACCCGTTGAAGACTTAGATGATCCTCTGCCCCTCATCACTCCAGATGAAGTGCACGACATCATTAAAAAGCTTCACTTGCAAATCGCCGGCTCGGACGGTATCACCAATACGGTATAGAAACTCCTCCCCGCTCTTCTCATAATGCTAATGACCGCCATCTTCAATGGCTTTGTAGCGGAATATCACCCTGCGTATCTAACAACGTCTTGAGCAAAAACATCTTTCCGTAAGCGTGGGAAGAGGCCACCGTTATCGGTATCTCTAAGCCAGGCAAGCCCAAGTCAAAGCCCACGAGTTACCGTCCCATCAGTCTCCTCAATGTTCTCGGCAAAATCTACGAGAGGCTTATTTATAAGCGAAGAAGATTGGAAGGCTGGAAGCTGACCCCAACACAGTTGGGAAAAGGCTAGGCAGATTGATTGTTTATGTCCCATGTAATAGGGGGCGAGTCTAATGCTATAGACTGGCTATGGCAACTATTCCAGAATAATGATGATACTTATATTCGTCCTGTGTAGGTATTTTAGCAGTCAGTCCTATTACTAACCTGACATAAATCAATTACGTAGGTATTCTTTGAGACGGCACGAGAAAAGAGAGACTATTAGTAACCGATGGAAGCTTCCAAATAATATATTAGGGATATTCGTATATGAAATCGTTACCGTTTTCCTCAATTTCAAATGCCAATACTTATTTGGTATTCATGAGAGAAAACATTTGCATACATGGTTGATAAAATCGCATATTTACGTATCAATTTGAATTGAATTTGATTGATTTGGAACAATTTGACTTCGCTTCATTTAATTAAAAACGTGTCCGTAATGTACATTACATTTTTAACCGACTTCCAAAAATGAGGAGGTCATAATTATATTCGTTTGTATGTTTTTTTTTTAAGTACCTATGTTTACCGATTTCTCCGTCAATTGTGGACCGATTTTGGAAATTCTCTTTTTGTTTGTAAGGATCACCCGAGGTGACCTGTCTATCTATTGTGACTAAGTCAGAATCTGATAAGGGGATCCCATGGAAATCGGGGGAAATCATCAAATTTTATACACCTATACCGTTTTGGGTATCTTTTATAGTAACTCGTAAATTTGCTCTCGGAAAGCACCATTTGGTGAAGTGGAACTGATGATGAAGACCATAGACTGGAACTACTAAATAATGTATTTAACGGGTTACGATTCGATTAGGTACTTTACTATGGCTGCTAAGCAATTTGTTATGCTCGTCACAATGCTTATGGTGAGTGGCAGTTCTACTGGTTCTTACCAGGGGAATTCCTCAACAATTAACGCCTCGGGAAAAGCAATATTTTGTAAAAGGTGATGAGCAGTTGACATAAGGCTATTGTAACTTAACTTATATAAATTACAAACTGACCCACTGCAAAGTGAAAAATAAAACAAAAATTACAAAAAATAAAGTTGTTTGTTTTTAGGTCATAACGAAATTAAAGTGAACTGTATATAAATAACAACTTATACCTAATTATAAATAAAATTAAAATAGAATATCCTAACTTAAATGGCGTCGGAAAATTCGTCCGGATCGCTGTCGACTGGTAATGTACCTAAGAGACCGGCGCGGCGGTGCGGCATTGTCACGTTGTATGGCAACGCTTAGCCTCTGACCACAGTAAAATTTAACCCTCGGGTCGTGGGAAGTGTCAAGCAGCCGTTTGGAGATTTAATTATTTAAAATAGACCATGGGCATGGTCGCAAAAGGGCTGATTTTGGATCATTATAATGGTCTATCACGTTGAAAATATGAAGAAGGAATTAACCATAAATATTAATACCATCACAGACGCGAAGTTCTTTCAATACGAGTAGAGTAGTACGATAACGAATTACGATACAAATACATTAGGATTTTTCTTTAATAGCTTTTTATTGAATTTATTTGAAGCTTTGTTTGTATTGCTTTTGTGTCATTATATCAATATTAAGTCTTACTAAAATACTAAATAAGTTATGCATTTATAATTAATAATTTTTATAATTAAGTTACCTTTTTTAATTGCTTTATTTTAATTAACAAAACATATTTTATATAAATATATAATTAATTCATTATAGCGCAGTTTACTAGAGACAAATCCTTATTGAGAAAACACAACAAAGTTTTTTCCTATAAGTCGGTTTCTCTCATCACGGTGTATCAGTACTGCTGTGGAGTTGCGGGTTTAGGGGATCAATATTGAAATGTTATGCTTTTCTTTGGGTACTCTGAAGCTATTAGTCAGAAGCCAATAGTCAGCGACACCTCCTCCTGAGCGAGGCCGTTTTGCGTGAATGTGACGCATATTTTCCCTCAACTTGTTCTTTCGTGTTTGTGTTTTTATTTCTTTGCGTTATGTTTACCGCAAATAAACGTATTTTCTTTCTTTTCTTTTTTTCTTTCTTTCTAGCATCCATCTCTAAATTCTTCAGATAGTTCAGAAAATGACGCGTTAAAGCTAGTGCAGACTGGCGCGATATCGCCGGTGCGACAAGGGTCCCCGCGATATCACGTGAGTCTCCACGAGCCTTCATGCGTGTCGTTCCACAGTTAAAAAAAATCACAAAAATATTGGAAAAGAATAAATCGTAAATGTTTACGATAACGAATTATCGTAAAAACTTACGATAATCGCTGATTTACGATTATCGTATCGGTATCGTTACATCACAAAAAAAAGCAATTAGTTTGTGATTTTTGAAGTAATGCCACTGGACAAAGAGAACACTCGTTTTCAACAGATATCGGTTTTATTGTGTTTAAAGCTTTGCAAAGTACCTACATAGTTCCAAACTTTCAGTACGATGTCCGATAGCTTCACACAACTGGAATTCCTTTTTTAGGGTTCCGTAAGTACCTCAAAAGGAAAAAATGGAACCCTTATAGGGTCACTTGGTTGTCCGTCTGTCTGTCTGTCCGTCTATATGTCTGTCTGTCTGTCAAAACACTTTTTCTCAGGAACGCGTGGAGGTATCAAGTTGAAATTAATATCAAAAATGTAGATGTGAATGTCGAGGCAATTCAGCTGCTAGACAACACGGACATAGTGAGTAGGCTAAAGAGAACTAAACCATTTGAGTTAGTGTAGTGTATAAATAGTGAATGAATAATAGTAACTATGCTGTGCTATACATGTAACACATGAACAAAGTGTTTTTATTAATTATCAGACTCTAAGAAAGTGCTACAGACTTGTGTAACAGTGCAAATTGACACTATTTTTAGTTATAACGTATTCTATCACGTAAAACAATAAGTTAGAGTTAAATTGTTTATTAGTCTATTAGGCTAGATTGTAATAAATTATTAGGAACTTTAGTTCTTATTAATACAAAAAAAAAATGTAGATTTACGGGCCCTTGGAGCTCTAAAAAAAGCAAACTTCTAAGTCAACGCAATAAAAAAATATGGTGATTTATGCGACATATTTTACCCGCAAATAAATCAAAACCCGTTGACCTAAAATCATGAAATTTGGCAAGAAGCAAGGTCTCATAGGACAATTAAAGGAAAAGGTCCAAAAATCGTTAATATGTAGTTTTATCACATTTTTTTTTGCATTTACAAACTTACATTTGCTGTTGGAAAATTGACCGTGGCATATATCAACTATAACGTTAAGTTTTTTTTTATAAATTCATCCCAGCTACGGAACCCTTCATTGTGCGTGGTTCGACACGTACTTAGCCGATTTTTTTATGTTGCTTGCAAGAATTTCGATAACATTTTCCTCGATTTTTTTTATTTATTGTTTGTTTTGACTTTGAAACGACTCGTCGCCGTCGGGTTCGTTGTGTAGGTAGGTACTGTAGAGCTACTGGTACTAGGTTAAGCGTCCATTATTTCTAAATCTGGCGTTTGGATACGAGAGATATTTTCAAAAAGTCTGCAATTCAATACTTCCGCAAAAGGAATAAGTGCAGTTTTAAATAAATGCGAAGAAAAAAATCCATATTTTGGGACTGCGATGGCCAGTGTCTCGAGTCTCGACCCGAAAGTCTAGGGATCCGAGACAATTAAATTTACAATAACACCCGGGACTTCCAGACACGAGACGTCCCGGGACCCAAACCCTAGCGTGAACCCACTTGTAAACATAATACTTATATAGCTAAAACGGCCGACATGGTGTGAGCCTTTTTTGAAACATCTTTTTCTGTAATAACTGCCCCGTCGGTCTAGTGATCGTAAGTGCTACTGCTGAGCATGATGCCCTGGGTTCGATTCCCGGGGCGGACAAAATGTTATTAGGCTTTTCCATCTGGAATTTCTCAGTAACAGCCCAGAGTCTGGATTTGTGACCAGTTGATGGCAATAGGCTCGCCCTCTATTACGTGGGACTTAAACATAACTGACGAAATGTGGTTTTACTAAAAGGTATACCTCTGCCTAAACCTTCGGGGAAAACAGACGTGATGTTATGTTTTTTCTTTAATCGAGCTTTTTTCTCACAGCTCGGTAATGCATCATCATTTATCAAAGCTAATTGACATCTTTGTATGGAAGCGTTTGCCATCTCAATATTATTTAAGTGCATGCACACACCTTGTTTTAGTAAATTCTACAGCTATTGTACAGTGTGTACTTAAATTCAGATGATGTACTTAGCACTTTTCCCAACATTTGTGGTTCACAAATGTGGTAACAAGGAAAACACATATATCTAATATGTGTTTTCCTTGCTACTATTATTAGGCATGTTTAACTAAGTTATATTTACGTAGAAATCTCATCTTATTTCAGAGATGTATTGGAGAAACCGGCCTCATTAAGGCTCCCGCAAACAGGCGCGACGCGACAATAATAGCACAATATCTATATCCACGAAACTGTAATGTTCGTTAAAGCGAATCCCAAATTATTTCCGCTTACAGGACGCTGACCCACGTAATATACGGGATATGAGCATAATTCGCGTATATCCTGCTAAAACTGCACTCATGCGCAAAAGTATCGCATGGCTCCAACTATATTTAACAAGCTACCTAAACGTTGGAAGGAGCTAAATATCAAAGCGTTCAAACGTCAGTTGATAGTGTTTTTATCGCAAAAAGCATATTATAGTGTGTCTGAATTTTCAGTCGAAAAACTTGTCTGACATTAATTTTATTATAATAATAGTTGTAAGTTTGACATAGCAGTTTGGTTAATTTATTTTTATAATTAATGTGCCAAAAATATTTGTACGCCAATATTTATAAGGCATGCAAACATGATTGGACTTTATTTTTCAAGATTGGACTCTTTTATACCATGTTTAAACAAATAAATTAATCTTATCTTAAGAAAACTTCATGGAAAGTGTCGCGCTGCCTGTCACACCAGCGATATCGCTCCAGTCTGCACGAGCCTTTAAATGAAGCTAATAAACTTAAAGTTAGCTGCGTAGGTACCTTTACGTACGTACGTTATATTTAATGGCATCAACAAGCGGGCGTATAAGACTAATTCCGTAGGTACGTAATTTGTTACAGTTCAGCTCTTATACGTTAACTAACTAACGTTAACGTTTGTTACGCTTCCACCTAAAACGGCTGCACGGATTTGGATGATATTTGGCACATGGGTAAAGCATGACCTGGGGGCCGATCACGCTATTTCTCAACGTAATTACCGTTCGAACGGAACATTTTTGGTTTTGGTTTAGTTTTGGTTTAGCTGATGTAAGAAACGATATCGCGCTATTTTTTTCTGAGCGACAAAATCGTTGATGTTAACCAATACTGAAAGTTCGATCGATCGTCCCTCCAACGTAACTTCCAAAGTAAAGCTAAATCGTTTCCGTTGAAATGATAAGCGCGATACGAAATGTGTCTAACGTAACGTTTTTGGTTGTGGTTTAGTTTTGGTATTAACGTTCAAAATTAGCGCTATCGGCCCCCTGGAGAAGGACATCCTAGATCGCAGACGAAGTCGCGGGCAACAGATAGTAGGAAATAAAATAAACCAGAACGTACCAAACCTTAACGTATTAAATTATTTCAGCTCTAGTACTTTTTTACGCTATATTATAACACGCTACCAGAAAAAAGTAGGTACGTATGTAAAGTTTCTAACTACTAAAATTTGTTTTTTTGTGACCTAGATAAGAGAGATAAGATATGATAAAGTACTTACGCTTCAGAGATCAGAGCCCTCAGCTTGCAGAAGACGATACCCAGGCTGTATGGGTACTGGTGCCAATACACCGACAGATCATTCGGAAGACCTGAAACAAAAAACAGTCGTTTCATTCAAAGGGAATAATGCCCGTTTTCACCAACATCCCCTATACTACTACCCTGTACTACCTACGTATGGGACCTTTAGCTTAAAAGCTCCCCCAAACTAGTCCCTAATTTAAATTTAGTTTCACCATCATTTTTATCACATAACTATGGGACACATAGTTAAGTGACGTTTTGTTTTCGATAATAGTGACTGATTCGTCTTGGAACTTATCGATACTTGGAAACAAGACAGTTTTTTGTGAAATTCTTTAAAGTATACACATATATGGATACAGTTCTTAATAAGTTATGTTTTGATAGCAATAATAAATATTATTTCATTCATATTATTAATTAATTTCATATTTTCATGCTTATTTACATTACGAAACGTCGAGTGGTATCTGTGGTCTTATTCGTATTTGACAGTTCTTTCCCTTGTGAAGTACTGACGTGAGATTTGATTTTTTGTTTCATTGTTTGCTGTGACTTGTGCGTTGTGTGTTATTTTACCAACTTTTTGTGATACTTTAACTGATTTATCAAAAAAATCTGAACCCGATTTTTTTATATAGAATTATTTCTGAAATAAAATAAAAAATGCTATTTAGGTATATGGAATTGTAATTAAGTATGCAAATACAATAAGGACAGCGGTTCCTACCTGACAAGTATACTTAAGGTTTACACTGTTAGTTAGGAATCGACGTAAGTATCGTCGACTAAGAAAAAATACCACGCTCGTGGGCTTTTTTTTTTATAGTTACCTATTTTATATGTGCTTCTTAGAAAAACTTGAATATGTTAAGTACTCACTTATCATCATGAAATTCTAAGGTGTGTTCAATCTTATGCAATAAAATATAACACTGAAGATTTGCATAAACTATATCTCCGAAAAAAAACCGTTTCATGAAAACTTTCGAAGTAGTTGGGTCGTTTCCGATTTATTTTTGGTCTATGGCTGTTATTTACGTCGAATATAGTAGAAACAGTTTCTAAATCTTCAAGAAATTCAAATAAATCACTATCCATCTTCGTTGCTTAAAAGATCACTTACGTATGTGCCGGTTTATGAGCCCACATTTCGTCCACCTAAATTTAGGGGACCTTTTAACGTTTAACTGACCCCTTACTGTTGGTGAAACGGAAACCACCATCTAACAGCCCCCTAACCCTTCTTAGGGGATCTCTTAAACTTAGGGGATGTCGGTGAAAACGGGCATAAGACGTCTATTTGCATAGGAAAATTATACCTAAATATCCTTGCTTCATGGTATAATAATCATATTTTGTTGTCACAGAATTAGTTTAAACCTCGAAGGCCGTGGGAGCAGACCACATACCGCCTTCGGGACCTTAGACCCCTTCAAGATCATTTGTCATATCGATGGTCAAAGGTTGACAACATGTAACTGCAATGTTCTTCACAAGAGAGGAAAAAACTGTATAATTTGGCGTGTTAAAACTGTATAATTTAGTCTGTTAAAAACTGTATAATTTGGCCTGTTACAAACTGTATAATTTGGCCTGTTAAAAACTGTATAATTTGGCCTGTTAAAAGCTTTATAATTTGGCCTGTTAAAAACTGTATAATTTGGCCTGTTAAAACCTGTCAATTGTTGAGTTGTCAACTGTGACATAAATGGTTCGAGTGACATTTTTTAAGCATTACGAGTTATCAATGGGAAGACTTGACGCTTTATTTAAAAAAAAATTGATGTACCTAAATTATTTAGCTTAGAAATGTCGGTTACGAGTTGTCAACGTATGACCATCGATATATCGAACACTAGGACCACAGATAGACTAGGAGAAACCGCTACCTAACATACAACCCAATTACTCCTTTATCTAACCCAAAAAAGCAGTATATATATTAATTCCTCTTTCAAATAAAACGAAGAAAACATTTCAAGCAGAGGCGGCTCGTCTTAAAGAGCGCTGGTGCAGTGCACTCCCACGAAAATAGCATAATCTATATTTCTTTATTATAATCCTATACATACATTCTTTCTACTATGCCCATACGCATACAATAGCAGTTTACTAGAAAAAAAACAAAAAAACAAAGTTCAGTACGATTTCTAGCACTGTATTCAATGAGTGCGAAAGAGAAATATCGACACAGTCCGACGCGTGAAACAGAAAATTTTGTATGAGAAGTTAGCCTAATTTGGAGCGCCGCTCACGCGTGACGTTGCCAAACGGCAAGGCGGCCGTGCGCGGGAATGCGATCTATGCCTATGCGCTGTTGCCGATCTTATGTAAACAAACGGTCGGCTCAACTCGGCTGTCAGTAGATTCGCAATGTTTATTCTAAATAATTATTAAAAATAGTTTGTGCGCGACATTTGTATTAAAAATGGAACAATACAGTGTATCTTTTATTAAAAATTGTGAAAAGACTCTCGAAATACGTATCGAACTGAAAGCTAAGGGACCACCACGTCCCGAAATTGCACTTTCTCAAAAATGTGTTACGAAAAATAAATCTTTTACGCGTGGTTTTAAATCTGAACAATATTTCAAAACACCTTGGTTGTGTGGATGTGAAAAAAGCAAAAAATTATTTTGTTTCCCGTGTCTGGTGTTTGGAGCTGGCGCCGGCAGTGGTGGTGAATCTGCATGGACGGAAACGGCCGTGTTGACGATTTAGCGCATCTTTCAATAAAAGTGAAAAAACATTCGCAATCTCGATTTCATATCTTATGTGAAGTGCAATTGGCATCTATCGGCCGTCAAGATATTCGTAAGGCGCTCGATTCTGCGTATGGAAAATCTATTAGAGAGTTCAATGAACGCGTTGATGAAAATCGATATAGATCGCCGAATGGATTTTCTTTACAAATAAAATAAATGGTAAGCTCTAGTTCTACGTTTCTTTTTCTAGTGAACCCCCACAAATAAATGTCACGAGCCGCCTCTGATTTCAAGGATCTATTCGTCAATAATAAAACTACAAGGTGCTTCAATAACGAAGTACAGTGTGTATATTACGTATAATCCGTTCCAAAAATGTAAACAAATGGATCAGAAAACGTACCTGTGGAAGATAATTTGTAGTGCGGCTTGTGACTTACAAATTGAGTTGCTTGCCGCGGTTAGTCTGTGGCACAGAGCCGTGGTGTAATTTGTAGATCTATGACAGTTGTTACTGGTCGTCAGACGCCCGAAAGTCTGACAACCAGTCTTACCAAGGGGTATCGTGTTACCCAGTAACTGGGTTGTGGAGGTCAGATACGCAGTCGCTCCATGTAACATAATGGTGTTCATCCGGTAAGACTGGAACCCGACCCCAACATAGTTGGGAAAAGGCTAGGCAGATGATGACTTACAAATTGAGTGCATGATTGAATACTTTATACCTACTTATGCGAAATCCTAATTTTAAATCCCCTTAAGGCGCTATGATTTTTCAATTACAATTTAATAATGTTATTCAAACAATAATTGTTTGAAAAAGTGGTGAGATATAAATTTGAAACCGTATAAATACAGATGAATGTGTTACTAATTCTCTTTGGTGAGTTGTTAGTTTACACTTGTATCAGTAGGTATTTACGTCACAGATCATACCTACATTGTTAGACGATGCATTTACTGGCAGATGTTGTTAAGGTATACCATAACAAGCTATAATAAGAGCAGTGGCGGCCCAGTGGTTAACGGCCTCGACTTACGAGTAGTAGGTCGTAGGTTCGAACCCAGACAGGCGCTTTACTTTGTGTAAATTATTTCATCACCACTGCTCTCAAAACGGTGAAGGAAAACATCGTGAGGAAACCGGCATGTCCTAGAACTAAAAATTCGAAGACATGTGACATCCACCAACCCGCACTGGGCCCGCGTGGTGGATTACGGCCCACTCCCTCTCACAGAAAGAGGAGGCCTGTGTCCCAGCAGTGGGAACATTATAGGCAGATTATGTATAACAAGCTATAATACAATATGTCAGTATTAGTGTTGCCCAAATGCAAGAACAAGACGAGACTTAGCCAGTCTTGGTCTTGGTCTTGCGCCAATACACCTGGTCTTGGTCTTGGTCTTGGTCTTGCGCTCCCAGTCTTGGTCTTGGTCTTGGTCTTGCAGCAAGAGTCTTGCAAGTCTTGCAATTACCTATTAGTCTATTACTATTTATTAAAGTTTACTTTAAATCTTAGAAAAACGTATTAGAATTGGAACATTGTGAGCTTGAATTAACATAGCCATAGTAAAGATCAAGCAGATTAATAAATAACTGAAGATTTGATAATAAATTCGAAAAATCAACTGACCTATATGTCGTTTTCCATGGAAGTAACTGTTTCTTAATAAACATTTATGATTTATAAGCTTTGATTTATAACCTAATCATAATACTACTTGCGTGATCAGTATAATGTATTCATTTTCATTCTAAGCACTCTGAAACTTATTTATTCTTTGGAACACCTGTAGGTACTCTTAAAAAAATTCGAAATTATTTTGCATGAGTATACCTACGCCCTATGGCGGCAATCAAATAGTGTCACAAATGTTATGATTTCGGCGTGGCGGCAACGATTGTTTTAGATTTCAAAAGAAGCCGCCGGCGCGTGTATCATAACCATGTACTTCCGAAAAGCGGCAAATTTCTTTGAGAAGTAAGTACAAAACCTTTGATGCCGCATTATCAAAGTGCCGATGGTTAAAACATAACTATGCATGCACTCAGTTTGATTTTAATAGATATTTTTTTATTCGCTATGTTTATGGTATTAGTCGTAATGCGCATAGGTCCAGTTTTTCATATTCTTTGATACAGTTTTTTGCGTCTCATAGAATTCCTAAGCGTACCTACCTATACACCGAACTGTTACACCTAACTACTCAGTGAAATAGCGCTAAGTCCTAGCTGCAAGACGCAAGAGTCTTGCAGGCTATGTCTTGTTCTTGCTCAAGTCTTGCACGGTCAGTCTTGGTCTTGGTCTTGCTAAAAATACGTGGTCTTGTTCTTGGTCTTGGTCTTGCAAAAACGCAAGAACAAGACCAAGACTGCAAGACCAAGACTGAATTTGGGCAACACTAGTCAGTATATGTGTAACGTTATGGTTATTGCAAACAGTTTTGTACGCACGGTTTTAGTACACCATTTGTGTACCGTTTGGGAACGGCTCCTAAAACGCAATAAATACGAAACTAGGGCGGAAATCTCTTTGTAGCACGCGGTGTTTCCCGACGCGAATATTACGTAGCTGCATGGATTGGTGTGGGTGGAACGTTGTTAATGCCTCGGGGCTTTAACTATTGAGCTAGCTACGTTTCAAACTAAATGAAATACCAAAAATGTTTTAGATAAACTTAAAACTCTAAAAAGGAAAAAGTGCACTGAAGCATGGCAGAATAAGCTACGGAAAAAGAGTATCCATTGATTTATCAACAGATACTCTTTTTCGCTAGCTTTTGTTGTAGCTAAAGATATTTGACATAAGAATATCCTTGGATACAAGTCTACAACAAAAGACTATGAGGGACATTATTATTAACCTAACTGGTAACATAGCAGGACATGCACAAATGTTGAAACATAATCCAAATGCCTCGATCTACCTAACCCGACCACTTGATGCTTGCTAAGCGATAATGGGGACGACCGAAGATATAAATATGTCTAGATAGACAGTCAAAGCTGTGAAACCGTCAAAACAAAATTGCGTCCTACTGTTGGACGCAAAATGCACGCACACTATAGAATAACATAATGACGTAGCGCGAGTGTAAGATGTAGCTGTCTGCACAGCAGCATAACAAACTTGTCCTATTTTAGTTCTTTGGCAGCGCGACACTATCTAGACATTTATATAATCAAAGGGGACGACTGTACCTCGTGTGTGCTTGCCACGAATTAAGTACCTAACTTAACTTGAGCAAAACACTAGTTACCTACATTTTAAAACACTATATCTTCTTACAAGGAGTAACCCTGTAAAGACTGTCTAGGTTTGTAGAACAAGGTCGTTGTAGTGCGTAAAGATTGACAAGAACCCTTAGAAATTATTTACACCAGGTGACACTAGCAAAGCAAAGCTTCAAAGCATACCTGTATGATGCTTCAAAGCATCATACAGGTTGATAGGTTCATTCAAGATATATGTCTAAAAAAAAAATAACGGTGCTTTAGACCACGCGACTCAAGTAAAACTTAAACGTAACTCTCTCTCTTTCTATCTTTACGAACTTATATCTCCCTCTCAACTTCCGTTCGCTCGCTTCCGTAACGCTCTCGTCACGCATTCACCAGCTTACTCCCCAAGTCAAGCATGCGTAAAGAAGTTTTATTTCAAAAATAGGTAAGGTGCTGAAACTTTGAATGTCTACTAAAAAAAAGTACTGCAATAGAAGACTATTGCAGTACTTTTTTTGTAATAGTTTAGGTACTTCATCATCGTTATCTGCGTAGCCTTTTCCCAACTATATTAGGTTTATTTTAGGTTGGCTTGCTGACTAACTGGATGAAGCTGAAATTTTACATGGAGTGACTGCCTATTTGACCAACACAGTTTTTGCAGGGTAACACTTTCCTTGTCAAGACTGATTGTAAAGACTTTTGAGCTGATTTTGTCGTATTCTTTCAACACTCAACAGTACCGAATATAACCTATAACGACAAAATAAGTAGGCAGATAAACGTCCAACTAGTTTGTATCTTTTACTTCATTAAATTCAACCCACGGTCTTCGCAAAAAGGAGCGTCACGAACATAAGCTCAACAAGTTCGAAAACAACATTAAAGCCAGATAAAACTTTATCCAGTTCTTATCAAATTAACCATGTTTCGTTTAAAACAACTCGAGCCAACATGACGGTAAATGATGAAAAGATACCAGATTAAAAACTTAAATGGAAAAGAAATTACGTTGAACAAAAATAAAACTTTGGTATAACCCACGAACGAACCAACCCGCACTGGGCCCGCGTGGTGGATTACAGCCCACTCCCTCTCACAGAGAGGAGGCCTGTGTCCCAGCAGTGGGAACAATAAAGGCTGATTATGTTGTGTGTATAACCCACGAAAAGACCTTTTAAGAAATAGCACAGGCAATTAAGAAAATACTTATATACCATAATATCACGCCTGTATTCCCCGAAAGATTAGGCTGTATAATAGATATGTCGCAGATGGATTGTCGAATCCGCTGTTTTACTTAACCGCTAGCTGTTTTACAAAATAGCTCCGTTATGTAAAACAGCTGAACGGCGCGGACGTTTAGCGGTTTTTCATAATTCATCATCATCATCATTTCAGCCGTAAGGCGTCCACTGCTGGACATAGGCCTCCCCTAAAGGGGGGGGTTTGCCCCGTGAGATGATATCCGACATCCACACGGGCGAAGCCATAGGCAAAAGCTAGTTTTACTATACTTCTAATAACTTTAAACATCGTTTTTGCAATTAAAATTTATTAAGAAAAATATTTTTTTTAATTATACTTCATTCTCAGGAAGTCAAAAATATTCAGTACAAAGATAAAGAAAATACTCAATGGATAACGGAAAGGCTTGCCTTAAAAAAAACACCAAAAGAAATCTTAAAAAGGGTCTTTAATATTAGGAGCTTATAGCGAAAAGAAACAAAAACTAGGTATTTACAAACTAAGCTGCTTCAGGTAATTGTGGGATGAAAAATTATGAAAAAGAAGAAAGTATACCTAAATAAGATAGCTGCTTGCTGAAAAGTTTTGTTCTTTACGCCAAACTATTATCTAAAATCTCCTATCTCCGACAACTAAGCATGATCCTTTATTTTTGGGCCTTAGGTATTTAAGTAGGTAGGTAACAATACACTACTTATATATTTATAATACACTTTTTGTTATAATACACTACTTATACTAAAAAAGGAAAGCTGTAGGTACCAGCAGTTAAAAGTTGTTTTAAAAAAATATACTCGGCATCAAAGAAAATGTTTACTGCTCGACGGTTCTGTAACTTATTGTTAGTAGACCGTTCTGTTTATTAGGTGACGTTATGTGACGTTTTTTAACCGACTGCGGCGAAGCCAAAAAAGGAGAGTTATGTGTTTGACCTGTATGTATGTATGTATGACCGTCCCTATATTCCTTCGTGAGTATAAACTGCTGAACTGATTTTGATGAATGATATGTCGTTAGATTACGTATATTAAAATTATTAAAAAAAACAAAATGGCGAATCTTTGGCGCAAAAATGAAGGTAAAAATAAAACTCCCATACCTATCGATTGGTATTTCTCATTATTGGTGATTACAAAAGTATACACAAATTATAATTATGTTGCAATGTAATTTTAAATGATAAATGTTAAAAAAACTATGCCAAACTTTTGGAGTAAGTGAATAAGAGGTCGTTATCATCAGATTATAAGTAGGTAAATAACCTAATTTCCCGTCCTATAAACCTAACTAAGAAATGTCAAATAAAAAGGTAGATTTAAAAAATAAAAAACCAGACTGCGTAAAAGTGAACTTTAAAAAAGATGGAAACAAGATTTATATAAATTAATACCCAATATAAACAATCTCATAAAGTCAATCCGGAAAAATCATACAATAGCTTTCACGTTGATTATGAAATAAAAATCCTAACGATTATTATAAATGCGAAAATTAGTTTGTACGCTTTCACGCTAAAATGGTTCAACGGATTTGGATGAAATTTTACACATGGGTATATGATGACATAGACTAGTTTTTATCCCGATATTCCCATGGAACCGAGACTTATGCGGGTGAAACCACGGGGCGCAGCTAATACAAAATAATTGGAAGTTCTTAATTAGACCATAAATATTTACGAAATTCTTTCTGCTTCGCGACCGGACTTTAGCTTTAAAGTTTATTCAATCAGATTCCCTTTTAACCTAGTTTAAAATCAAGTTCAACAATCTAAATTTAGGACTGATCCTGACTTATGAATACTAAACTATTTTAGGTTAGCTCGAATATTCCTAGAATCAAAATGGGACGGAATTATCAATTACTAGCGGCCCGCCCCGGCTTCACACGGGTATTTAAATAAAATTTCAAAATTATAATACACACACATAAACCCTTCCATTTGCGTCAGATTACTAAAAAAAGAAAATTATAAAGAAAGTTTGAATATTATTAATTATTAAATTAATTATTTTAATGAACTTTTATTTTTATTGTAATGTTTTTTTTTAGTTTTTTTGTTTTTTTTTTAGTAAGTATTTTTTTTCTAATTTACAAATCATTCCCTATATAAAAATGTGATTGAAAAATTATAAGAACTACTAAGTCACTAAGCTGTTTGGATAGTTAAATTACAATATATAGATATTTAGATATTATCAGTACCTTCTTACTGAAAAATATTGGTTTAGTACTGAAAAGAACTTTTATTTAGTTCTAGAAATAACTTTTTTGGTGAGTACCTACTAAGCGAAGTCAAAAGATTTTCAAGCTAGAATTATTCGATTCCGCACACGACCGTTGGGAGCCGACCGCGCGAGTGAGCCGCGTGGCACTTCATTTCTTGACATCATGTTACATTGTCAATAATATCACAATACCCTGGTAATATTGATGGTGTAATAGGCGGTATCGTGATCGTGGCGTAATCACAGAATTTTAGGAAATCTTGAAATATCGCGATATTAGGATGATGATAATATTGACAATTATAACATTGACTCCCACCCGTACGGCCCGTACCCCAGTGATGCCTACATTGCATAAGGTAGTCTGTGGGCTGCTGCCTAGCTAGCCGAGCAGGGTGAGCGGCTACCACGCAACTTTTTTCTAATACTTACATTTTTAAACTCGTGATATCTTTCGACTTTGAGAAATTTATATAAAGGTATTGAAGCAGTCTTGAATTTGAAGTAATTTATTTTGGTAAGGATTTATACCAAGATACAAATAAAGAGCCTTTTCTAACGGCGGCATTTCAATTAAATTTTTAAAATAAAAGAACACTTATTGTGGCTTAAATAATAGTTAGACATATGCTGTCGTGACACTTGTTGTAAATAATGATGTGTTCTGCAAAGTCGTATTCTACCATCAATAGTTTTCGCAGTGCACGCGATGTAAAGAATATTTTAGGTACTTTTTTTAACACCTTAAAAAAGTTAGGGATCCTTACTAAAACTCCAATAATGTAAATTATTAGAGTTTTAGTAACGATCCCTAACTTTTTTTAAATATAATATAGCCTATGTCACTCGGGGATAGTGTAGCTTCCCGACAGTGAAATAATTTTTCAAATCGGGGAGCCTATTCAATGCAAACAAACAAACAAACAATTAAATCTTACCTCTTTATGATATTAGTAAAGATCAAGTCACGCCTATTTTTCCCTGAATCGTAAAGCCACTGTGACTTTACGATTCTTTAAATATTTATGTACACCCACATTTCACCTGTTACGAGTATTTTTAAGTGATCAATCATATACAAATCCAGACCCTAGACTGCTACTAAGAATTTCTAGATGAAAAACCCAATAACACTTTGCCCAACCGGGGAATCGAACCCAATACCTCATTCTCAGCAGTAGCAGTTGCGACCACTAAGACCAACTACTAGACAGGCAAGTTGACTAATGAAATGTTAAAACTTTTTACACAAAAAAGACAACCGACTTCCAAAAAAGACACTCAAAAGTGAAAAATAACTTTAATTTCGGAAGTCGGTGTCTTTGGATCTGTATTTTAGTTTTTTGCCACCGACTTCCGAAATTAAAGTTATTTTTCACTTTGTAGTGTTTTTTTGGAAGTCGGTTGTCTTACTTTTTGTAAAAAGTTTTTTATTTTCACTTTTTAGTGGGTCAGTTTGTACTTTATCTAAGTAAAATTAACCTAATGTCAAATGCTCATCACCTTTTACAAAATTCTTTTCTTGGTGTTGGGGCGTTAATTGTTGAGGAGTTATCCTGGTAAGAACCAGGAGAACTGGAACTGATGGTGACTTTACCATATGCATTGAGACGAGCATAAATTGCTTAGCACCCATATTAAAGTGCCTAATCGAATCGTAGGGAAATACTTAGTATTAAGCAAGTAGTTTCGATGGCCATCTGTGGTCTTCATCATCAGTTCCATTTCAACAAATGGTGCTTTCAAAGTGTAAATGCATGAGTTACTATAAAAAATACCCAAATCGCTATATGTGTGCCTATAAAATTTGAGGAATTCCCTCGATTCCCATGGGATCCCCTTATCTGAATCTGACTTGGTGACAATGGGACCACCTCGAAAGCATACCCTTTCGAACAAAAAAAGAATTTTGCAAATTGGTCGTTATATGACAAAGTTATGCCCGAATATACAAAAATCATAAAAAAATATAAACATCCGAATCGATAATCTCCTCCTTTTAGAAGTCGGTTAATAAAGCAATAAAACTAAGTTTAACAATCACCGTTCTGTTTGCCAGGAACCAATAGATAGGCATTTATCATCAAATCAAATCATCATCATTGGCTTGGCTCACTGGTTTTCGGCTGGCGAATGTGCATGCCCTGTACGGCATCGTTCCGCCCATGCCCGAAAAGTAGATGAAACATGCCAAATAGTTGCAGGGTGCCTCAAACCAACACCACTGACCTCACTTTACCCCCTTGCAGGAATAGCCCCTTCAGGGGTATGAAGGGATGTTGCCTGGCCTCTGAAAAGCTGAACCAGGACAAAGACAAACGTCATTCGCTCTACAACGTAACGAAGACAAGGGGCACACCGAAGATTCGTAACAGTTTTCTCAAGTCCACCATACGACTAAATGACGGCTAAATATGGTGAGCCTGCAGAAAAACTCCCAGCGGGCCAGCAACTACCATGACCTGGAAATTTCGTAACCGAATAAGAAGCCAGGTGGCCCGCTGCAGGTACAGACGCCAGCACATCAAGCTACTACAATCTGTAAAATTTATTTAATAGATTTTCAACTTTGTCGCCACACTTAAGGTTCAAGGTTGATTGGGAAAATTTTACAGTTTCGGGTAGCTTGACCTGCTGGCGTCTGTACAACTTAGTCAGGTCCGTACTCCGATGAGCTACAGTGCGACTGTGGAGCCACATCACAAACGATGCCTCACGTCTTGTCGTGCTCGCTGTGCAAAAGCACCTGCACTATGGAACACCTTTGCGAGGCTGTCGAAGTAGCCAAATTCTAATCGAAGCCTATACAACATGTACCGGAATTAACGCACACCACCAAATAGAATATTATGTTATAATCATAATTCATAATACATACACTGAATTTTTATTATTATTATAACTTTATTATTATCATACATTGTTTATTTATTAAATTAGTTAATACTGATTGTAGGAGAAAATTGTGGTCACATTACACATAACGAAGAAGAAGATTATCCTTGTCGTCATTCAGAAGAGATTACCACCAATTCACCATATAAAACAATCGACTGGCAAGTAAGGCACTACAGAAATCCAATTAAGTTCATGAACTCCTGTGACAGGCAGGAATAACATAAAGACGGCCAAGTGCGAGTCGGACTTGCGCACGAAGGGGTCCGTACCATCTATATAAATAAAAAGACAAGTCCTGACTGACTGACTGATTGACTGACTCATCAACGCCCAGACCAAACCCTTGGACCTAGAAAGCTGAAATTTTGTACAGAGGTTTTCATTATAATGTAGACAAGGAATAAGGAAGGATTTTTGGGAATTCCACCCCTAAAGGGGTAAAATAGGGGATGGAAGTTTATATGAAAGTCCGTCAATTTTGAAGTTAGGATCTTTAAATTTTGTGTTTAGGCTGACGATTGAAAATTAATTTATACGTGTTTCAGTTTTTTTGATAATTCCACCCCCGAAGGGTTAAAAAAGAGGGATGAATTTGTGTATAGAAAGTCCTTCATTTTAGAATGTAAAAATCCCTAAATTTATTATCTAGGCAAGGTCGGAAGCTAACGCAACGGTGTTGTTAGAATTTCAACCCTTAACGGGTGAAAAGGGGGATGAAATTTTGTTTTTAATTATAGTTCTTTATTTTTAAGTTAAAATCACTAATATTTCGGCTTATGGTTGGCTTATACAACGTAAATCGTTGTTTTGGGATAAAAAGGTGGATAAAGTTTTGTATTGAAGTTGGTCATTCGCAAAATTTTATATTCAAGTAAAAATAATAAAGTTGATGAACTTGAAACTTGGCACGAATACTTACCTAAGTAAATTATAAAGTTGTAATTTTTGTTTTTTTATAGATACTACCCCCAAAGGGGGATTGGGGGAAGTCAAAGTTTGTATAGAAGAATTTTAACGCGCGGTCCGATTAACTGGAAACTCAGTATTTATACTTAAAACTAAAAATAAAGAATAAAATGTATTAGCTATTTTTTTAAATCATTCCCTAACGGGATGAAAAGGTTTTTCAATTTTACAAAGGAGGATTTTACTGCGTGGCTTGATTAACTTGAAAATTGGTATTAATACTTAGCAAAAAAAATTAAGAACAACATGTATCAGAGTTTTTAGAAAATTGACCCCTTTCGCCCCGAAAGGGGGTAGTCAATTTGACAAGGGAGGATTTTACTGCGTGGCTCGATTAACTCTAAATTATGACGTAGGCATTTACTAAGAAAGGGTTTTTGGGAATTTGACCTTTAAAGGGGTGAAAAGGGGGCATTTCGTTTGTATGAACGATCTTATTCCTTGAGTTAAGAAATCTGAAACTTGGCACGAATACTAACCTAATTAAATTATAATGTTGGTAATTTTTTTTTTTTAAAGGGGGTTGTTGGGGATGTTATAGTTCGTATGGAAGAATTTTAACGCGCGGTCCGATTTACTCGAAACCCGGTATTTTTATATATACCTAACGCTCACAGAATATAAAGCCTTACGCGTTTTTGGGTTTATTCAAACGTTACGGGGCAAAAGGGGGATTTTAAGTTTTAGGGAAAGATTTTACTATACGTCTTGATAAACTACAAAGTAATTGAATAACATATGATGAAATATTTTTCAAAAATAAACTCCTTTTGGGGTGAAAAGAGGGACACAGTTTATATCAAAATTATGTTTCCTTTGATCAATAAACTTGAAAATTTACCCGTATATTTTCTTAATAAATAAAACGACCATAAACATTCATTTTCGAAAACAACCTTTTAAAGACGGTTTTGAATTTTGTGGGGGAAAATAATAGTATGGAAAGATATATCGCGCGGTTCGATTAACTTGAAACTCGGTATTTATATTTAAGATCGGAAATAAAGGAAAAGGTGTATCAGGGTTGTCAAAAAATCTACCCCTAACGGGGTGGAAAGGGGTAGTCAATTTTAAAGGGGATGATTTTATGTTTCGGATTGGCGCAAAAATGGCTGAATGGATTTAGATGAAATTGGGTAACATAATTTATAGTTTATAATCTGCATTAACACATAGCGTACCTACTTTTAATTCCGGTAGTACGTTCTCGTGACATTTTTTCCGACATCCACGCGTGCTAAGCCGCGGGCAAAAGCTAGTTATCTATAACAATGGCAAAAAATCACATTTGTCGCATGGGAGCCGCACTTAAATATTTGTTTTATTTTAATTTAATTATTTATTTTTAAACTGAATGTATAACTAAATATTCAGTGAATATTTCAAGCATCTGCCTGTTGCCGTTATCAATATCGAGCAAAAAAAGTCACGTTTGTTGTTTGGGAGCCCCCTTAAATATTTATTTTATTCTGTTTTTTAGTATTTTTTGTTATAGCGGCAACAACAATACATCATCTGTAAAAAATGTCAACTGTCTAACAATCACGGTTCATGAGATACAGCCTGGTGACAGACGGACAGCCAGACAGACAGACAGACGGCGGAGCCTTAGTAATAGGGTTCCCGTTTTACCCTTTGGGTACGGAACCCTAAAAAGCAAAAAATATTGCCATCGATCGCGGTCACTCGGTGTGTTCCCTGCGTATGGACCGATATGACCTAATACACTTACATAGAACGGCGGCTCTGTTCATGATGGCTTGTAACGTTTGCATGTTTTTTATGCTGCTACGCGTAAATGTGGGGAAACAGATGCCATGCTAGCTTTAAATAAAGTCGTACCGCAGAATCTATAATTTTATTTATCGGATCGATATGCAGTATTTTTACCAGACTGCGCGACAACAAAAACAGGTTTATGTTGTTCATGCGTCTGTCTATGTATATTTGTTATTATGTTGGATTCTTAATACCCACGAAGCATCCTACCGGCTGGATGGATACTTTTTTTTTTGGGTGGGAAATTATCAAATAACTTCTCCGGCTCTGGGCGGAGCTGAGGACGTGTCAGACTTTTACTGACTAAAACCCACCCGTGTTACTTAATTTGCCTGTGTGCCATGAGTTGTCTATCGACTCCTCTGGGTCCCGCGATGGTTATAGGCTCGGATTTATAAAATCTAAATGGCAGATGTTAGACGTCAATAATAATAATTTGTAAGTGCTGCTGTTTTAGTTGGATTGTTACGTACCTATTTTAACCGACTTCAAGGAGGAGGTTCTATGTTGGATTGTATATAATTATTTTTATATATTTTCACCGATTTCTCCGTCATGTGTGGATTGATTTTGAAAATACTCTTTTCATTTGGTTGAAGAAGCTTGCCCAGTGGTCCCATATCATTTTTATTAACTTTGCTTGAGTTGTTTGAGTTAGTTTCAATAATACGTATTTTTCCCACTTAGTCTATGTGGATAATGTTGTTATAGTATCTTACTGTCACTGTTATTTACATAGCAGGTAGTGGTATTCGAATTTGTGTGGGGTAGATATAGATACCACAACTAAAAATTGAAAAAAACTTTCTTTTTTTAAACAACCGACTTCCAAAAAAAAACACTACTAAGTAAAAATAACTCTAATTTCGGGAGTTTTTTTTTTTTTATAAAAATTTCTTGTCATTATTTTGCCGGTGTTATGTGGTCAAGTAATCTGATTGTCAATTGTTAATTCTTACTACATTATGGTGGCGTACTTATAATCGTTTTTTTTTTCAGGATTGGAAGAAAAGAAATACCTATAAACCTTTCTATAATCTGAGCTTTCTTGATACTTCACATGTGAAGGGAAAACGATGAGAGAATAGTTTTTATAACAATATTTACTTAGCCAATTCGTTTTCATGTCACGTATAGTTTCGGGTACCTATCGGATATGTGGGACCGAGGCTATAGAGGTATGAGGCAGGGTCTAAAGCTCACTCATCCTCCATAGAAAAGGGAGGATCCTTCGATCAGACGGGTGTTGTGTCTACTGAGCTACTGCCCGACGGTTGATGTTAGGATGTTGTACCTATACATGCCAGTCGAGCGGTAAACTCTGCTTGCGCGATGCAGGATTTGTGTGACGTCAGGTTTTTGGCACGAAATTCGCATGTGGCGTCGTAGAGGCTAAAATGACTTTTTGTTGATAACTACATGTAAATAGGCAAAGACTTCCTCTTCAGTGCAAAACAGCTCTACTACAGCTCAGCTCTTCAGCTCTACTTTAGAAGTTTTGTTGTAAGAAATAGCACCTAACACGGAGTGTGGATCTATCTCCAAAATTTTGCTACAATTCGAACTAAAAAATAGTTATAATGCCGTGGTATAATAGTCATGCAGCAATGTGGATGCAGACGGGTTCAGAAAGGGCTGAAAACACTAACATTTTCTAGCATGGCCACTCTTGGAGGTTACAATCCACAGTTAGATGTCGTTTCCTGTCTGCAAATAGAACTGCTAACATGCTATTTTATTATTTACCTAAGTTTTAATTTTAGTTTTTACTTTATAGTCATTGTTAATTTATTACATTATTTATTTACGCACTTTCTAGCCTGAAGCACAGGTTCAACCTAGTTCAGGCAAATATGCAACTGTGCTCTATTTTAATTGTTAAATGTATTGTACATGTGACCCTTTTATAAATAAACAATTATTTGATTTGATTTGAATATTGTATGATCCGACAAAATCTGTGATAATAAATGTCAATCATTTTAAGAAAATTCGATCAAAATTGAAATTCAAAACAGCATACCTACACAAGTTTCCTTCAAAGCGAAGAGCAGGCTTCGTAAATGAAATACAGATTTATCTAACACAAAATCGCGATTCACTGATTTTATGGCATACCGTACGTATATCTTCTTAATAGATATTCGAATTATACGCGACGCTGAAACCGATATTTTTTTATGTCAAAACGCCAGGGGCATAGCTACCGTCATATCAGCCGTTTCTATGATACGGGGCCCCCGATCTACAGAGGCCCCAGACGCGAATTGTGTAGGTAAGCAAAAACTTCATAGCATATTATCCAAAACCTCAAATTCTTATTGATAAGAGGCGTGCGTATCAATATAATTCAAAATTTCATATTTTCCGTATACCTACTGAAAATATGAAAATTAACGTAAATTCACACAGAAAATCTCAATTCTTATTAAGATCACATTAACACCTTAAAACTAGTACATAACTCAGTCAGGATGCTTCATTTTTAGGGTTCCGTACCCAAAGGGCAAAACGGGAACCCTATTACTAAGGCTCCGCCGTCTGTCTGTCTGTCTGTCTGACTGTCTGTCTGTCCGTCTGTCACCAGGCTGTATCTCATGAACCGTGATAGCTAGATATTTGAAATTTTCACAGATGATGTATTTCTGTTGCCGCTATAACAGCAAATACTAAAAAACAGAATAAAATAAATATTTAAGGGGGCTCCCATACAACAAATGTGAATTTTTTGCTTGTTTTTGCTCGATATTGATAACGGCAACAGTTAGACTCTTGAAATATTCACAGAACATTTAGTTATATATTAACTTTAAAAATAAATAATTAAATTACAATAAAACAAATATTTAAGGGGGGCTCCCATACAACAAACGTGATTTTTTTGCCATTTTAATAGATAATTGTACGGAACCCTTGTGCGCGAGTCCGACTCGCACTTGGCCGGTTTTTTCTTTTTAGAATCACAACGACAGCTTAACCTAGAATCCGAGACAGTGTGCTCAAATTTTATAGCTCACTTCGCTCGCTCTTGTATTCTCTTAGTAAAATCACAATGGAAACATAACCTTCCAAATCAGTACGCTATTTTGTAAAAAAAATCCCCTCTGGAACTTCGCCGCCTGCGCCGTCGGGTAAAAAGGGCCCCCAACGGCTCCAAAAGTTGTTCTTTGGATACAGGACCCCTTTAAGACTAATGACGGCACTGCTAAACCCCCTCCCCCAACCCTATTGCAGACGTAATAAAAATAAAACTTGTATGGTGTCTCATTCAATGTGACCGATGAAGAATCAAGGAGAAAAATATAGCATAATACAACACACGCCTGTATTCTCCGTATTCAAATCAATCAGTAATACAACTCCTTAAGTTAGAATTGGCCTCAAATGTCATGATTTCATGAACTAGTCATTCAATAGGATTATATGAACATAGAGAGTTGTATTGATCATCTTTATTATTATGATTCTATAAATAAATATTTGTTACGGCTGCTAAAGGCTCGTGCAGACCAGCGCGATATCGCGAGCGCAACGCGACACTAGTAGCACAAATTCTATGTCGCTGCCGGTCGCGCCCGCGATATCGCACGAGTCTGTACGAGCCTTAATCATATCCAACTTGATTCTGCCCTAGAAATGGCAAAAAACGTAAGAAAATTTGAATTTTGCGGACTACCCTGACGCTTTCGCCTAATTAGGAAAACTGTATGTAACTCATCATCATTCTACAGTCTTTTTATTCAAATACTCGTATGTGCAGTGCTTAAACTTTTACACCATACTTCTCTGTTTTATAATTTTTAAATATCTGCCACAAAGGCTCTCAATATTTTCCACCTTTCCTCAAACATTTCTTAACGAAACCAGACGGTACACATTAATTACTTAGCTAATGAAGAGATTAGGACACCTCGGTCAAGGGCATAGACTTGCGCGAAAAGGTAGGTCTACAGGTACTAAACCAGAGTACATGAGTAAAAGTTACTCAGGGAACTAAAGCTTAACGGACCACATCTCTAGAGTGCTAAAAAGCTATATAAATATACTTATCTAAGTAAGTAGGCCTCAAAACTTGAATTTAAAGTGACCTCAAAACCAAGAGAAACTGAACGGTGAGTTGCACGAAACCAACATTAGTTTAAAGGCTCGTACAGACTAGTGCGATATCGCGGGCGCGACGCGACACTAGTAGCACAATTTCTTTGTCGCTGCCTGTCGCGCCCGTGATATCGCGCGAGAGTCTCCGTTAAACTAATGTTGGTTTCGTGCAACTTACTGTAAGTAAAGTACTTTTATCTCACGAAGCGACGCGCGCTTTACTTGTGGTTAACAAGTGTACAAACACGCTGTGAATGAATGTGTAAGCGCAGGAGCTCTCGGTACTGTCCGAGAAAATGGCGAATTAGAAGTGTGTGCGTTATGTGCTGACACTACTCGTCTTCACGTTCACATTCACAGCGCGTTTATACACTTGGTTACCACAAGTAAAGCGCGCGTCGATTCGTAAGATTAAAAATAAACAACTGACTTCCAAAAAAATACTACAAAGTGAAAAATAACTTTAATTTCGGAAGTCGGTGTCTTTGTTTCGTATTTTCATTTATAGCGAACGACTTCCAAATTTCTTTTTTAGCTTTGTAGTGTTTTTTTTGAAAGTCGGTTGTTTTTTTTTTGTAAATATTTTTTATTTTTCACTTTTTAGTTGTGATACCTACCCCACACAAATTCTAATACAGTCACAGGAAGTTATTATACATCATCCACATAGACTAAGCAGGAAATATACTGAGGTTAACTCAAAAACTACCCAAGCAAAGTTAATAAAGTTTATATGGGACTACAGCGTAAGCTTCCTCTACCAAATGAAAAAATAATTCCCAAAAATTATGGCTACAGCGAACCACAAACCAAAACGTCATTTGTAGGCACATATTTTTTTTTTTTTAAAGCGGTGATTCAATTTAGAATCATCAAAATCAATCCATAATAAAATTGGCGGAGTAATCGTGTAACTAACATACAAAAAAAACATGCTGTCGAATTGAGAACCTCCTCCTTTTTGAAGTCGGTTAAAAATACAGTACAGTGAATTTGGGTAACGGTGAATTCGTTGAAGCAACATTGAATAGTGTTAGGTAGTGGAAAGCAAAATGTATGAAGGGATTTTTCATCTAAAGTAAGCTATATCGAAAAACGCTTTATTTACCATCCAACTGAAATTTTAGGACGAGAATAATGACTTATGCTCTGATTCTCTAGGTTTGTGAACAGCTTAAATGAAGTACTAAAAAAATATGGCAAATTTGATGTCGGATCATACATCATGTTTGAGAATTATGCAATAAAATTGCCTTGTCTTAAGCGCCAAATAAGTGCTCAGAATTGTACGACGCAGAAAAAATTGCTGAAGCCGAATATGTATATATTATAACTCAATATCATCCAAAATGTCGCTTCAAACAAATGGCTTTTCACCCCTCGATATGGTGAGTGGCAGTTCTCCTGGTTCTTACCAGGAGAACTCCTCAACAATTAACGTCCCTGCATCGGTAAAAGCAATATTTTGTAAAAGGTGATGAGCATTTGACATTAGGCTATTGTAACTGAAAGAAGAAAGAAATAAAATACGTTTATTTGCGGTAAACATAACGCAAAGAAAGAACACAAATACAAAAAACCGGCCAAGTGCGAGTCGGACTCGCGCACGAAGGGTTCCGTACCATTATCTATAAAAACGGCAAAAAAATCACGTTTGTTGTATGGGAGCCCCCCTTAAATATTTGTTTTATTTTAATTTAATTTTTGAATTTTAACTTGAATATATAACTAAATATTCTGTGAATATTTCAAGTGTCTACCTGTTACCGTTATCAAAATCGAGCAAAAAAAATCACGTTTGTTGTATGGGAGCCCCCTTAAATATTTATGTTATTCTGGTTTTTAGTATTTGTTGCTATAGCGGCAACAGAAATACATCATCTGTGAACTGTACAGTACAAAAAAAGAAAACAACCAACTTCCAAAAAAACACTACAAAGTGAAAAATTACTTTAATTAAAGTAATTTTACACTTTTTAGTGTTTTTTTGGAAGTCGGTTGTAATTTTTTTTTGTACTTTTATCTGTATATTTGTTATTTTCTCAAAGTTAAAAGTTATATAGGGTCTCCGTTAATAGACCTCTTCAACAGCAAAGGAATCTATTGTTGACTCTCTCATTGAACAGAATAATTAGATTCTGCAACATCAGCTTATGATTCCTCAGGATGGACCTATAGTTCTTCAGTCTTTAAAGGGGCTTTATTTTTATAGTCAAAGTACCTGTAGTAAAGAGGAACAGATTTTTTTTGCCTTGTCTAATTTCAAGTTCCAGAGACGAGATTAAAAATCACCTTGTTCCATGAAAAATTATGTTCCCCTGTGTTTTGTGGACATAATGTATTCTACTTCATTACGTATAATTCAATCTCGACATAAATTGTGGGTATTTACAGAGTGCTCGTCATAAAGTAACGTAATCTCTAAAGATCAGATTACCTTGAATAAATAAATTAGCATTTATACCGGATATCCTGGTGACTTTATTCCGTTCAGAAAATAATATTTGCCTGAAAATAATATATGAAGTAAATCGTAGAACCTTATCGGAAATAAGATCCTTTTCACGTAGGTATGTGAAACACACGTCGGTATGGTTACGAAAAGACCAGAAGAACATAGCTGAAAAGACCTGATAAAACCTTAATCCTTGCATTTAGGTAGATACGTCTGATATTGATCATAGTCGAGACGCGTACTTTGGTGCGAAGGTAAAAAGCACAAGATAATTTCAAAAAGACGCTAAGCTGCAGACAATTCAAGCATCAGTAACTTACGCACTTATGACATTACTAGCTTCTGCCCGCGACTTCGTTCGCGTGAAACTTCTCAACATAAAATATCATAAGACAATACTGTAGCTTCCCATTAATGAAAGAATTTTCAAAATCGGATCAGAAGTTCTGAAGATTACCCTCTACAACCTCACAAACTTTACCTCTTTATAAACTATAAAGATGTAAAGTTTTTAAATTGCTTATAATCAATATTGTTAATTATATAGTATTCGTATAGATTAAAAGCAATTTAAAAATTAAGTCGTCTAACAGATATTTTGATTGACATAATTATCTAGTTATTTTCTAAAAATAATATGTGCTGGTACTCACCAAACATCAGCAGCAACAGATCGCTGACAGCCAAACTGAAGAGATAATAATTGGTCGCAGTATGCAACCCGGGATGCTTCACAATAACCACACAAACGCACGCATTACCGACCACTCCAGTCAGAAATATCACGACTAATATTACACTGATCGGCACTATTTCTTTCAACGGTAAACGTCTGGAACCCATCAGCCACCATAGCATTTCTTCCTCACTACAGTCAAAATGAGATAAATTGTTGCAACGATTAAAAAAATCGTCATAAGTCTCGTTTCCTCGAAGGAATAACTTGGAATCCATTTTTAAATTGTTCGTGAGAAAAAGTTTTTTAAATAAACTTTTAACGGAGATAAAAACAAAAAAAAAATTGTCTGCTACTTTTTACTAAATAGTTTTATTAGTAGGTACCTTACAGCTCAAAATAATTCGAAATAAACCATATTCCAAACCGAATTACGAAAAGTTGGTATTATTCGAAACCGCAGAGAACATGACCGCATCATCCGAATTCCCGCGCGCACTGATACAGCTGATACTGAAACTTCCAGGACTGAGGACTACGGAACATTATTCCGATTGTAATGGAGATGTGCAGTTTTAGGAAGACATATTCAATATACGGTAAGTAATTGAGTAGAAAAGATAATTTATTAAGCATTGCGGTATTTGCAGTTTTTTTTATTTTTTGTTACAATCATATTTTAATAAAATGCAGACGAAAATGTTTCCACGTTAATACTAGTTTTAATGAGTTACTAATGATTAACTCAAGAAATTACATTGTACTTTTTATTATTTTCGAATTCGGAACTAATATAATTATTAATTAGCATCCATTTTCCAAAGGCAAATCTTTTTAAATTGAAATCTCCCGCTCTATTTTCCCGGTAAAAATGTTTGACGTTTCCATGATAAGAGTATTGCCACACTGATCTAGTCGATTTTTCTCAATATGCCTTATCTATGACCTCGGTAAGAACGCAGAGAATATCACGCCATTTGTCATCTGTAAATGTTTCGCCGCGCCCGTACAGACAGATAAAAACGTCAAAGTTATATGGATTTTGGAGAAGTAAATTAACAATAATGCTATTTGTGCTCGTGTTTCTATCGTAAATAGAGTTAAAATCTGTAAATGCCTTAGCGGACGAAAGCTACGAAGCATTTAATATGTCTTCTCAAATCAACGACGAAATTGCGGACATAGCTATGACAAGCACTGAAGCAGATTCTTCACAAACACACGGGCACGAAGGTAAATAAACAATTTACAATTATATAATAACAACAAACAATTTCAGTAACTGTACAATTGTTGCCGGTAAAAACATACTAGTTGTATTACTTTTTAAGTTCATTAAAAATGTCCACAGCATTCCTTGTACAACAACTTAGAACATTACAAATAGAATAACTACATAATTTCGTACTCAGCTTTACTTAGCAAATCAACTTATGGACATGTCTGCTATAAAACATCCAAAAGCAACCTCCACACACTTGACACAACTAATTCTCAAAGTTATATCTCAATTTTCTAATTTCAGCAACATCAAGTGTAAATGCAGATGATGCATCTTCAAGCAATGCTGCCACTCCAGCTGGCAGTGAGGGCCAAGCCTCCAGACAGTCAAACCTGCAGCGCATTCAGCAGAGAAAACAGCAAGTTTATAATTGGCCTCATAATAAGAAGCTGCTGAAGTTGGCTATTTACTCGGAGTGCCAGGTAACTTATACTTTATCAATTTCTGTAGGATAAACTGGGAACCATTCAAATCCGCGGGAACTATTCCAGCCCTAAATCCTAATCAGTGATAAAAAGCAGAAATAAATTAATATAGTTGCTTACATTATGGCTATTTCACTGTATCAAAATGTCAAATCTCTGACCCAGATTAGTGTGGTGCCCTAGAAACCTCAATTACATTGCAAAACCTACAGAATGTGCAACCATCACGGAACTGCAACAATGCAACTATTATTATTTTGGTGGTCTTCTATATAGGTAGATAGATAAATAATTTATTTAGTGCACACAAAAGAAACAGAACAACACAAAAGCACAATTAAATGATAACTAAGTACATGAATATAAATAAAATACCAAGTGCAAATATACATCAAAAAACATATTTTAAAGATGTATAATAATTGTCCTTTAACACATTGTGGAGGGGCTTGTGACTAAGTAATAACAGCCGCACAGGTTGATCAATCAGGTTAAGCTAGGTTTGCTGTGGTTGGACTGTGGATGGATGACCATCTTTACATACCAAGATCCCTCCGTGCCTCGGAAAGCACATTAAGCCGTTGTTCCCAGCTGTCATTCAATACTACATTTCACCTAAATGTTCTATACCTCACCTAAGAATTAATATTGAATGAAAGAAAATACATTTATTTAGCACAGACTGAAAGGCACACAACACAACATATTATACTAAAAAGAAATTTAAAAAAAGAAAACATATAAGTATATAGCGCTTTGTTAGAAATTAGCGGGAAACAGTGCCTCAAGACTGTGCAATGCAGGTTTTCAACTGGACTCACGTTAATAATACTGAGTTGGGGCTAATTTATGAGTTTTTCTCAGACACCAGACTGCTCATGTAATGGGTGGAAGACTCCTGCACCACAGCAAACAGTGAAAGGCAACCCACGAGCTGACAACCAGCCTCCAGCCAACTTCAATGATCCATGTCGCAACTGCAATCATGTACTAGGTTGGTAATTACATAGTCATATTTTTCCCATAGAAGTAAGCAGAAAGTATAGAAATCCATAAATGAATACTTTGTTCACATATCTACATTAAGTCGTCATACATACTACCAATTGCAAGTACCCCTTGTCCTAACCGAAAGCGATCGTCGTGCGACTACGCGATCGTTAAGCTCTTTTATATGAATAGGTACTAGCAGACCCCACAGTCATTTGCCCTGTCCAAATTTCAATAATTCATACAAAATTCCCATAGAAAATGTACTTTCAGTTTCCCGGCGTCGTCTTGCTGACCATGTTCTTGTTCATTAACTGTTTATTTATTTTACTTCGATGGTGCTAGTTTATCATTTGTGACTTCGAGTTACAGCTATAGCTTTATGTAACCTGCACGCCCATTATGCCTGGAGGCTTTTATTTAGGTACGTTCTGTTTACGTTATTTCTGCTTGAGTATAGTTTTCGATGATTTTTATGTTTTTTTTTGTTGGCGTGTGCTAGCTAACATAAGGCAAATAATTTAATTTAATGTTGTGTTGCATATTGCAAATTCTTTTACATTTTATTGTATAGATTGAAGTTTTATATCTGAACAGACAGCTGTGCTGCTGGAGAGTTTGTTGCGCCACTTCTTCTTCCCAGCTAAAGCACTAGGAAGAAGGTGAAGGGTGGGCGTTTTTGACGTTCGAAAAGTGCTGATTCTCAGCCTAGTTTGAATAAATGACTTTTGATTTGATTTGACAACTTTTCAATTTTTTCTCTTCATAAGAATCTTCCTCGGACTTCCAACGAATATTTGAAAAAAAAAATAACCGAATTAGTCCAGCCGATCTCTAGTTTTGCGCTTAACAACACATTTTGCCATTCATTTTTATTCTAAAGAAGATGACGTATACTCGCGCGATCAATCAAGTCGCGTTTGTAAGTTATCAGTCATATATTAAAGAGCGGGACGATGGCTTTCGGTTAGGTCGAACACCTAACCTTTTTGAAAAATCACAAATTTTATATTGTGTGTGTGCTGGGCTTCGCCACATTCGCTTGTTATGAAGACCAGCTGGCTCATTATATTATACACATCTAATGTCGTGCAGATGATGTTTCAAAATATTAAGGAGCAATGGTTCTTGTTGTATTGTCAAAATGTAAATTATTGTGGGCTAATGACAAAATTAGGGTGCAGGGTATTTATTAAAAAAATACTCTTTCTTTTTTTTTAAGTTAAGAGATTTTCATTGTGCCCCATGATCTAGATTCTCAAGAAGCACATGCCTATAACAAGTGCCATGTTTTCAGAAAAACATGTGACTCAACTGCAAGGTCTGCCAGTGGCTGAAGTAAACCGGCTACTTGGAGCTGTGGTTGACGTGGAGAACATCTTCATGTCAATGCACAGAGAGGATGACCATGACACTAAGCGGGTGTACTATTATTTATTCAAGGTAAGTGTCATTGTTTTGCTCTCCTTTCAATTGAAGAAGGCTGTGTAAACTTTTAATAAACATCAACTTCTTTTTGACATAACCCAATCAGTTTTCTTAAAATTTGGGCACATACAGCAATAGATATGGATAAGTGAAAGGAGGGATAGTAGGCCTTTGCCCTGCAGTGGACAGAAACGGCTGATAATAATCCATTTGATAATAGAATAGACCCACCTTAGCCCAGGAGGCAAGAATAAAGGAAGACATCCAGTGGCCAAACACGATTGTTGTTTATCCTGTAATTTACAAATGCACACTTGTCTGGTGCACTTTGTAACTTATTTCAATTTGATGCTTTATAAGTATATTCATCATTCATCATGAGCCCCCTAGCAACTCCATTCATATGCCTCCCAATATTATAAATCATTGCTTTTGTAATCAAAGTCAACCACACATCCATGGTAACAATTTGACTTAGGCAACACTTATTTCATAGCAATAATTGTGATTTTCCTAATTAAGTTTTACTACTTTATGTGCTAAATACCTAATTAATTAAAATACAATAATTTTCAACCCCCACAGATACTCCGCAAATGCATCCTAACCCGTTCCCACCCGCGGATCGAAGGTCCACTCGGCCAGCCACCCTTCGAGAGGCCCTCAATAGCCAAGGCTATCACAAACTTTGTGCTCTTCAAGTTCAACAGCCTCCCGCAGAGGGAATGGCAGACCATGTATGATCTGGCCAAGATGTTCTTACATTGTTTCAATCATTGGAACTTTGAGACGCCAAGTGTGAGGAAATTAGTAAGTTTTTTATTATTTCATTAATTATGATTTCTTAGCCTTTAAGGTAAAAATTTGTATTTCGCGGGCTACCTTAGCGCATCCCGCGCTAAGGTAGCCCGCGAAATACAAATTTTATTACGTTTTATGCAATTTGCAGGTCAGTAACTAGTTGTATGTTGATCTAAATATGATTCGCGGCCGTAACAAATATGGCTTTACAGAATTATAATCATTAGAATCGCCAATACAACTAACTCTCTTCGAAAAATCCTATTGAATGACTATTTCTGAAATAATCATTTAGTAGGATTTTATGAACTTAGAGAGTTGTAATGCTGATTCTAATGATTACAATTCTGTAAAGCCATATTTGTTATGACCGCGAATCATATTTAGATCAACATACAACCTGCTACTGACCTGCAAACTGCAAAAAACGTAAGAAAATTTGAATTTCGCGGGCTACCTTAGCGCATCCCCCTTAACGAAAATATTTCTTTAAGGTGGATCCGCAGTGGTACCCCGCGAAATTCATTTATTTTACGTTTTTTTGCTATCTGCAGGTCAGGGCCTCCAGTCTCGACATAGATAGCGATCGCTTTACGAACGAATTCGGTTGCAAAGTCCTAATGGGATCTCTAGACGGACATAATTGCTTGACGAGATTGTGATTTTTTCGTGCTTATCAAGCAATTTTGACTGTCTAGGGACCCCATTAGGACTTTGCGACCGCATTTGGTCGTAAAGCGATCGCTATCTATGTCGAGACTGCAGCCCATGGCCTTTTCGGTTCTTAACCGCGCCGCTTGTCAAAGTCACCAATACACTGTCAAGTTCAGTACATTGGAATTCAAAATCAATATTAGATCCTTCTTCTTCTACTGCTTATGTATACTGGGCACACTACTGCCTGGTTGTATTTTGGTTAAAATATGATTCGCGACCATAACAAATATGTATTTACAGAATTAGATTCATTAATACATCTCTCCAAGTTAGATTTGTTCCATAAGCAATTTGTTCATAGGGAACAAATCTAACTAAGAGAGATCTATTATTGATTATAATTCTGTGAAAATATATTTGTTATGGTCGCGAATCATATTTTGATCAAGATACAACCTGACACCTGCAATTTGCAAAAAACGTAAGAAAAATTGAATTTCGTGAGCTACCACTGCGGGCCCAAATATTGTAATTAGACTTTTATATGTATAAAAATGTTACTTTGCACTGTCATTGATAATGTAAAGTTAGTTAAAAATGCGACCAACATTAAGTTGTCATGAAAACAATAACTAGTGCATAAATAATAATCTAACTGAAGTTAATTGGCAATTTCAAGCAACAAAACTGCAATCAGTGCATTGACCAATACTATTGCAATTTTTCAGTATCGTAATGTTGAAATGTAAACAATAAATATTTAATTTCAGCAAGTGTCGAATCCCGAAGACATTTCCGCATATCAAATCAATTATACAAGGTTTGTTTATTTGTAATATGTTTTCTTATTCTAAATTTTTTATGTTATCTTGTGAATTGTTGACTTTTTGGTTGTTGTTTATTATAAACTTTGCTGTCCGAAATGTGCCGATTCTCGGCCATTTAGAATAGACGAATGGTGATACATAACATCACGCCTGTGCAAAGGGATCATCCATGTATCACGTGAGGCTCGAATGGGGGGAGGGGGTTCGGATAAATCACGAAATATCACAAGGTGAAGGGGTTTAGTGAGATAAAATATCACACTGTATTTATTTTATCGTTGAACGCATGATTTCTAAACCGAAAAGCGGCGCGTGATCTTGAATCGCCGTTGTCAGGCAACTATTTCGCCGCCCGGCTCGACTTACCAGTCGCCAGTAAGATACTTTGTACCAAAAAATACACATGATTTTGGGTAGTCTAAAACCTGGGGGTAAGTCTAAAACCTCACCACGTATCACCAGGGGTTGCTAAAAAGCATCACGTGATTAATAGACGACCCCAAAGGTGTACATAGTACAGCCACATTTCGCCAGTTATGTTTAGGCTCCATGTAATAGGGGGTGAGCCTATTGCCATCACCGGGCACAAATCCAGACTATTGCCATCAGCCGGGCTGCTACGGAGAAGTTCCAGATGGCGATGACGGGCTACTGCCGGGAAATTCCTGATGGAAAAACCTAATAACACTTTGATCGACCCAGCACTTCATGCTCAGCTGATGCGCTTGAAATAAAGACAATTAATTTAAAAATCTAAATTATATTCAATCCAGATGGCTAGTATTCTGCCACGTCCCAGCGTTCTGCGATTCGCTGCCTCACTACGATACGTCGCTGGTATTCGGTCGTACGTTGCTACGGGCCGTATTCAAGTCTGTCTGTCGGCAACTGATGGATAAGTGCCATTCTGAAAGGGACCGTATGCCGCCTGAAAAGAGGGTAAGTCAATAAAACTAATCTGCCAATATCCACAGATAAAAGATTTAAAAGTTTATCTTACAACATTGTTTTATCAATTAGCTTGCTAAATATAAAACAAATATTTACATATAATCTATGGGTAAGTAAAACTTGCTCATTAAGGGGGCGTACAACGGTCCACCAGCGCCACTCCTTTAAAAAAATATTATCTCGTGACTGAGAAGGAATTATGAATAACGGCTAGTAGGGACCCTCGGTGTGTCTTATATTTATTTATTGGAGTGGCGCTAGTGGACTGATGAGCAAGTCCAAACTCCGGGCTGTTACTAAGAAATTCCTAATGGAAAACCCAATAACACTGCCCGACCCGGGAATCGAACCCAACGCGCAGCAGTCGCGCTTGCGACCACGAGACCAAGGCCACGGCCGGACTTGATAGAAATTAGTAATGAACATACAAAAGTTCAATATAGTACCTGCCTACACTAAAAATAAACCTAGTTACTGGACTTGACTATACACCATATTATTAGTAATGCTATTATTCGTAAGTGAGCTATGTATGTTCTTTTAGAATAAATAAAGAATCTAACCTCAACGTCTACCTACTGATGGAAATTGACCCCTGTAACAAGTGGGCATGGGTCGCATGGGGGTGGGAGGATCATTTATTTTGTACCAGGCTATTTCCATGCTTAAATGAAGTGTCACCCTGTCATCACATAATGACATCTGTGTACTTTTATGTAAAATAAAAAATGTATAGCTTATATATTTGAGAAAATTATCAAATCTCAATAGAACTTTTTCTACTATAGGTGCTAGTCCTAACCCACTTCCCTCGTTTCCTGGCGCTACTTGAGGAGGAGATATTCAGCACCAACTCACCTATATGGGACCCCGAGTTTAAGCAGATCCCGCCGAACCATCTGCAAGCCATATTTGATAATAAGAACCGTGAGTTTTGACATATTTTTTACAGGATGGAGAGAGAGCCGTTGTAGCTAAACGAATGAACATTCTTGTATGGAAGTGTATTGCAACAGTTTCACACTTTTCTTAAGCCAATCGCTCCTAACAGGTATAACGAAGCCGAGAGTGACTTGTTCTTGCCGTTATTATGACCATTCTTGTTGTACTTTGTACGTAACCAGGATGTTAACGATGTTAATACTACTAACTCTTCGAAAAATCCAATTGAATGACTATTTCTGAAATAATCGTTCAGTAGGATTTTATAAACTTAGACCGCCTTATTACAAAACAAGATTTATATTTTGACATGGCTTAAGCCATGCAGCCAGTTTTTGTAATAAGAACGTAACAGTGATTGAAATACCGTTCTTTATACAAAACTGAAAACTTAGTTCGGTACTAAGTTGTCAGTTTTGTGTTTAGGAACTTTACCATAGTCGGAATAAAGTTCGAAATTCCATAATGGCTCCATGTTTTAAACCTGGGTCTGAAGATAAACCTTGTTTTGTAATAAGGGGGATTGAGTTGTAATGCTGATTCTAATGATTATAATTATGTAAAATTTGTTACGGCCGCGAATCATATTTAGATCAACATACAACCTGTTACTGACATGCAAATTGCAAAAAACGTAATAAAATTTGAATTTCGCGGGCTACCTTAGCGCATCCCCCTTAAGGCGAAAGCGTCAGGGTTGCCCGAGATATTCAAATTTTCTTACATTTTGCAGGTCAGTATCAGGTTGTATGAAAACCTAACACTGACCAGGAAATTGCAAAAAACGTAAGAAATTTTGAATTTCCGGGCTACCTTAGCGCATCCCCCTTAAACTATTAGGAATGATATACTTCGTTTTGTTTTTATTTGGTAGCATAAATACAATTTATGTTCACAGCTGGTAGGCGAGGCGAGTTTGAACGTGTGACTGCTTCGGGAGATAGCAAGGATGGCTTTACTACGGTTACACTTTCTTCAGGTAAAATACTTTTTAAAGCAAAATATTATGATGAAAATAAACCATAATAACACCGAACTTGGTAGACAAAATCTTAATTGCAGTACGATGTTAAAATTAATCAGGAGAACACTCAAGCAAATCTTAAACCAATCTTCTAACTACCAACTAATGAGGTTCAACTGTAGTTCTCAGCATGGCCGTACCCAGCATTTTTTTAGGTGTGGGGCAGAAGTAAATAAACTCGATAAGTAGTAGAAATTTAACCATATTTCAATAACAACCTGTGAGTTCGTAATTTGCCAGGTGCAAATGTCAAACTCCAAATTGAAAAACCGGGCAAGTGCTAGTTGAACTCGCATGGTGTTTCAATTTTTAGCTTCCGAGTCAGGGTCCAGGGTGGGGCAGAAGCCCCACCTTGCCCCACCGTGGGTACGCCCATGGTTCTCAGTCCTTCAACTGTGACTTCCATCTTTGTTTAGTATTATAATGTTAAAAGGCACGATGGGGTTGGCGTATCTCTTAAGTTAAAAACCCCTAAACAAATACAGAGAAAAAAAAACGGTAGTTCTGTTAGAAATCATTTGCCCAATGTATTAATTAAAAACTTCCATAACCAGGTTCCATAAAAACAGAAGGCGGTAAACGCGCAGGCGATACACCGATTGCTGGCGCGGCCAAGCGCAGGCGCATCGCGGACGAACCCGCTGATGACGTCAGCGAACGTACTGTTGCAGATATCGTAGCCACTATCACCGACCCCAACTATATGTGTGGACCTGATGTGAGTATTCATCATTTCAGCCGAAAGACGTCCACTGCTGGAGATAGGCCTCCCCCAACATTTGGGGTGGGTTGCCATAATCGCCTCACTTGGCAGGCGGGTTGGCGATCGCAGTATGGTGTTAAAATGCATAGAGAACGCTGCCCATTCTCTAGTAAGTCCCTTAATCCCCTTTTACGACACCCACAGGAAGAAATAGGGTGGTGCTATTCTTTACGTCTGGCATCACACGGATGTGAGTATTACACATACGAAATAACATTTTCATCATGAGAATAATTATCATTTAGAGCTTAGGGAAATGGAAAATGAATAGTATAGATGTTACTCAGATATCGAGTCAAAAGTCTCGATATTCGATACTACTCGGCTCGGGTATCGATTAAAAAATTGCGATACTACGCAGTAATCGAATCTAAATTATCGATGCTACTCGGGTAATCATAAGTTTCAATACAATTCGGCAATTGAAAAAGTATCAAATACAAATTTAGTTATCGAATCCAAAGTATTGATAATACTCGGGAATCGAATCAAGAGGATACTATTCAAGTATTTAACAAAAAATATCGATACTGCTCAGATATCGATTTTTTTTCGGCTTCCTACTTAATTCCTGACGAATTTTCTCGTGACAATTTTTTTTACTCTTTCTTATTTCGCTTGCAAGTAAAATGTTGTAATATTTTTAACCGACTTCTTAAAAAAGAAGGAGGTTATGCATTCAACGAGTTTTTTTTTATTTCACACTCGTTTTTAACTGGATTCGTGCAAGATTTGTGTGGTACTTGAACATAATTTTTGAGCAATTAATGTTTTATATTCTAGGCTTTATTTCAAATGCAAGCGCCGCGCGATGAGGCGGCCAAATTAGAAGAACAACGCAAGCTCATCGAATTCCACGTGATCGGGAACTCGCTCACCGGACCCGTGAACAAACAAACCATGCTCTGGCTTATAGGTAAGAAATCAGTACTTTCTTTATTAAATTATAAAAATGTTAAATATTTAATTTAATTTCTTTTTATTTTCAGCGAGTGCCGCCTCAATGTTATAGGACACATTTAAGTTTATTTTTGTTTTTTATTACTACTTTGTTTTAGGTCTTCACAACGTATTCTCCCATCAGCTACCCGAGATGACTAAAGAATATATTTCGCAGTTAGTTTTTGATCCGTAAGTTTTATTTACTAAATGTAAATTTTCTTTTTTTTGTCTGATAAAATTGAAAATTTGAAGGAGTTAATATTCTTGTGGTCTTGTTAAAACTGGATTAGACGCGACGCCTATTAAATGTTCGTCACGTTTCATTTACAGCAAACACAAAACACTTGCTCTTATCAAAGAAGGCAGGCCGATCGGAGGGATTTGCTTCAGAACGTTTAGTGCACAGGCAAGTAAATTAACAGTTTCTAAAGTATTATTTATTTAAATTTCTCACACACAATAAGTTACAAAGGTAGAATTAATGCCTTAGGCATTCTCTACCAGTCAACCAAGGGTGGTGAAGAGATAAGATGGCGCGTGCTCTGATTGAGAGAAAATAATAATATTAAAATATAACATAGGTAATTAATTATAAATACAATAGGTACACAAGTACTATCAAGGAATTTCATATCTATACACCTTAAGGACTATTTTTGCTTGCAGCGCTCGGTATAGAAATCTCATTAACCAATAGCATCGCACCATCAGATTTTTGATGAGACCCTTGTTTTTGTAAATGAAAAAAAAAGACAGTAAAAAACCAGCTGAGGTGGTGCATATTTTTTCAATGTAAACAATTTCAATGGGAACCCTCGTCCGGTCGTAGTTCGAGATCGTTTGGGACAAGTTTATGGGTTTTTTTTTATGAATGGGTTTGCTATGCTCTCAGAAAAGTATAATATAAAATTAGAATTGAGTAGTTTCACAATTAGCAGTTTTTGGGTGAGAGGCGGAAAATTTCCATAATACTTTAAAAGCGCAAAACGCGGTATCGTTTCGGTATAGTATGCTCGGTATACCGAAACGATACCTCATTGCTTTAATTTATCAATTTATGCAGTACCGTTTAATTCGTTGTAATTTATGCGCGCGCCTATATTTGAGGATGCTGTAAACCGTGTGACGTGAGCGAGTACAGCACTGCAGAGCTGCAAAAAAACAAAGTATGTCCAATTTTATAAAATCTACAGTTTACACTTTCATTTTTGGGATACCTCGATACGGCATCCCATAGTATTTATTGAGTGTCATAAAAGTTAAAATACCAATTTCTAAGCCAAACAAAAATAAACATAAAAAAAATATGCACTTTTTTTCCCTTTAGATAAGCTCTAGAGCTAATGAAAGTTTATTTATTCTGGTCGATGCAAAAAGGGGCGTAAAACAGATGTGGTCATCGTGTTCACGGGATTTTGTTTTGAAACTGGTTAGATATGAAGTTCCGCAATAGTACATAAATAGATTACAAACTTATAATACACATACATACATACATATTTACTATAATCTATCCCTACATTATACAATATGTAACAAAAACCCTGTTGTTCCTTCTACCTACGTTTTAAGAATCGGTGTACATACGTCATAAAGCAAGTCATTTATAAAAACTGTTCAACAAAAATAAATATTTATTATTTAAATAAATATTTAACTGATTTCTTACCTCTGCAATTCTTTGATTATGACTTCTCGACTAACCAATGCTTAACTTTTTTAATTTATAATTCCATCAATGTTATGCTTGTAGATCAATGTATACGTCCCTAAAAGGAACAATAGGGTTTTTGTTACATACAAATTTAAGGAAAAAAGGTAATTGAGATGACTACTCTATTTGTTTTGAAAATAACTGCAATTTCCACTTAAAGGTATGCATTTAAGTGGAAATTGCAGTTATTTTCAAACTTCGACTGGTGGCCGTCCTGATATCAAGTGGAAGCGCATTCCAGAGAAGAATCTCTCCCCTTTCTTGATAATATTCTTTCTCTATGTTATTTTATACTGTGGTAGACGGTTGAAACTTTTGCGGATTATATTTTGATAATACAATGAGTTTCTGCACAATCTACTTAATTAAAAAAAAAAATCTCAAAAAAAATCAACCGATCGATCCGTTCGTCTTAATCTCATTCATTGACTGTCAAAACTTATGAAATCGGTTTAAAAATAGAGAAGTTACACGTTTTTAAAATTATTTTACTATCCTTGTCACGCAAAACGATGTTTGTACTGAATGGCGCGAAGTTACTAAGGCGTTCCTGTGTTGTGACGTCAGATCGCAGCAGTGCTGTCTCTGTCTACAATTGACGTTGAAACGCATACAACTTCGGCATTTTTTGTGATATTGAAACAATTTTTATTCACCCCGGCATTTTTTTATTCGTTTTGCGCTCAGAGTGGTTTTATAACGCAATTTAGCACTATAGAAGGAGTTTTGAAAATTCGTTCCCCTAATGGGTGTAAATTTGTTTGGATTTTCCTCATTTTTGGCGATGCCAATCCCATCGGGCACACGGCTTGTTTTAAGTATAATAATTCTACCCAGAAGAATAAATATCAGATTCAGGAGCTTCTTTAGTTAACTTGTAAAGTCTGCTTAGCTGTGATAGTTTTGGGCACGCCACAATTGTGGCGATAAGTCCCCTCTTTGAGGAGTGGCTAGAGAGGCGCCACGGCGTCTTCACCTTCCGCCTGACGCAGGTCCTCACCGGACACGGTTGTTTTGGGAGGTTCCTGCTCAGGATAAAGCGGGTGGAAACGCCCGGGTGTCACCATTGTGTGGATCGCCCGGAAGACACGGCGGAGGTCCGCCCAGCCTGGGCGGAGCATCGCCGTGTCCTCACGGAGGCGATCGGCGGCGGCGATCTCTCGCGTCCGGCCCTGGTTCTGGCCATGGTTCGGAGCGAGAGTGCATAGGAGGCCGTCACCTCCTTCTGCGAAACAGTAATGCTAGCGAAGGAGGAGGCGGAACGCGTGAGGGTGAGACAAGGTTCGCGCCCTCGCGCTCTTAGTTGCCGCAGGAGACGCCCCGGGCGTCGGGAGTCGCAAGCCGATTTCCGGCCACCGTAGGCGCGGGCCTGCGGACGGTGAGCGATGGGTAGCTCGCCGTCCGATAAGGACCTGGCCCGGGTCGACGGCGCGTTGTGTTCCACGCGCGCCTCAAAGAGATGTTAGCACAAACTGACGGGGTCCGTTAGGACCAATGCCTGCCAGGGTTGCGAGTTTGTCCGAAAGGGATATCGTGGCCCTGGCACACAGGCAACGGAAGGAACACGGGTGGGTTTTAGTCAGTAAAAGTCTGACACGCGCTCCTGCTCCGCCCATAGCGGGAGAAGTTAAGAAGTTATTCGATAATTACCTACCCAAAAAAAAAAAAATGCTCTGATAGTTTTCCTTTTAATTTCGTTATATGTGCTACTGCCATGAATTTTTTAACATATTATACTAAAACAACCGTTTAGGTTAGGTTAGCAGGGGGGGGGGGGGCACTTGCCTCTGACAAAAATCAACTCAATATATTATTCAATTCAAATTCAAATTGTTTATTTGCAAGAAAATACGTCATGGTTTACAAGGGAAGATCTTACAGCCTTAAAGTCATTGTATTCTGCCTGCAAATATGTGTCAATGTGTGTTTATATGTGTCAATCATGTTAACATGATTATCATAAATGGATGGATTAATCAATATTGTCTTTCCAACAGGGCTTCAGCGAGATAGTATTCTGCGCGGTGACGTCGAACGAGCAAGTGAAAGGCTACGGCACACATCTCATGAACCATCTGAAAGACCATCACATCCGGAACAATATACTGCACTTTCTTACCTTCGCTGACGAGTTTGCTATCGGTTAGTATTATATATCTACTAGCTGAGCCCCGCGGTTACACCCACATAAGTCTCGATCCCGTGGGAATATCGGGATAAAAAGTATCATATGTCCTAATACAGGTCATGCTCTACCCATGTGCCAAATTTCATCCAAATCCGTTCAGCCGTTTTTGCGTGACAGCGTAACAAACAAACTCACTTTCGCATTTAAAAATTAGTTAGGATGTAGTAATAAAAGTAGTACAGATATTCTATTTCACGAAGTCCGTTCGGCTTTGATTGTAGTAGTGACGTATCCCGACAAGCGCGCTTGTGTGTGTAAAAGTAGGTAACGTTAGCAAAAAAATCTGATATATATTCAAGTCGAGATTTAATAATCTAAATAAAATTTTGGTATTTTTTACTTTCCGTATTCGTCATGTTTTGCTCGATATTTTTAGATGCGACATAATTTTTAACGATCCCCCAAATATTTTCAATCGCATTTAATTCTGGGTGATAAGGGGGAAGGCGTAAGACATCAAAACCCTTGCTTTTTATAAAATCGTCAATCTTGTAGATTACGTGTTGGGCTTTGTACTTCTTTATTGTATCGTACAATTCCAATTTAAGAAGAGATTCATCAAATGCTATACCCTTATCCCTGAGCCATTGCTGCATATCGGCTTTCTTTGTAGATTGCGTCGGTAGTCGTTCAGCCCGTGTGTTGTGATAAGATGCATTGTCTAAGACTATGACAGAGCGCGGAAGTAAATTGGGTAGCAACTTTTCATTTAGCCATTTTACATAGTTATCATAGCTCATATTTGAATGATAATCACCAGCTGTTGAGTTGGCCTTATAAACCAAGGAAGCATTTTCAATAAAACCATCCTTGGTTCCCGCGTGCACTAAAATAAAGCGAGTGCCTGTGCTATTTTTTTTTTAAAACGGAGTTCTTTCCTTTTTTTTTTGCCCAGGTGTTGTTTCGCACGTGTGTCGAAAGGACGTAGCTCTCATCGGTGTAGACAATGGGCCGACTTTGAGAGCGGTACTCTGTTATTTTTTTTTAATATTTTAAACGCCACATTTGTATATCATGACGCTCCGTCAAGACTTTACGGTTGTTCTCTGTTTTGCGCCACTTGTAACCTAATTTCAACAGTAACTTGCGAACAGTTTCTAAACAACCTTCGAATCCGATTTTTTCATTCAATGCTGTTCTTAACTTTCTTGAATTTCTTTATGGACAATATGGAAATCTTGTACAGTACTGCGAACCACATCGGCTGTAAAATTATCTATATCCACTTTATTATCTCGCTTTCTCCTTTTCTTCATAGGTGAAGTGGATGGGAATTCCTTCTCTTCTTTTAATATTCTTTGAACTGTTTTTTGGCTCACACCCGTAGCTTCAGCTGTACGGCGTGTAATGTCTCGTAAATGAGACAAATCACAGTTGAGTTCCATTAATGATTTTGTAAATTCATATTATTCTCGCAAAAAAAGATAAACACTAGCTGTCATGTTTCGACCCTAAAACAAAATGTAATCAAAATAATTAAGTAATATAAACATTTTATAACACAAAAAAACATTCATTTTATAAATACTTCTATTGCTATATTAAGTATCTTTGTATAACATTTTAATTGAAAACGTATAAATAAATATTACCTCACTATGGACAACTCTTCTTCGTTTTGTTGCCATGCTGACCTTACTCCGTGAAACAATTTGGCGCGAACTAAAAACCACTACTGATCCGGACCGTGTCCCGATCGACACTGAGCGCTCTCGAGGTTACGCACACAAAAACAATGTGCATGTGCACGCTTGACAACATTCATAGCCAAACGGACTTCGTGACACAGAACATCTGTAGAGTATACAATAGAACCATCTGAAATAGTATCCAATTCCGGGAAAAAATATTTATTTTAACTTTAATTAACACGGTTAAACCAATTACATTAATTAAAGGCAGACAGACACATACACATAGAAAAGAAAATAAAAAATTCAGGTAAAAAAAAAAAAAAAAAAAAAACAATAGTTTCATGAATCCCTCTCACAGTATTTCTGGCATGCCAATAAAATCTTAGTCCATTCATCCACAAACAGATCGTTTGCGGCACTTCGCTGACAAGTTCGCTATTGGTTAGAATTACCTACAAGAACTAATAATAAAGGGGCGTCCATTAATTACGTGAGGCGATTTTGGTGATTTTTTGAGCATCCCCGCTTGTTGACATGTCCTGAGGTTTGGCTCGACACCCTCCCCACCCCTAATCTGACAAGATTTTTCATAATGCGTATTTTTAGTGTAAATACGTTAATCTGCGCTTGATTGCGTTGAATTTATTTAAATTAACATAATTTGCTTAATTATTTTTTATAATAATTTGCCAGTCTCTCCCCCATGTGAGATTGGGTGAGATTCGGCTCCCCCGCTAAACGCCTAACGTAATTAATAGACGCCCCTTAAGTAATTGAGTATATCAACAAGTTGACTCCTAACGACTAAAACTCTACGGTGTTCATCCTGCTACCACAAGCACAACAATGTAGTAATCTGTGTAGTTTTCTGAAAAATATTTTTATTTTTTAATAATATAATAATGTTGTGAGCTTATGTGATGGGACTGTGATTAACACCAAACAGGACTTCTTGGCGGGAAAGTGAAGCGTCATGTTAGCAGTTTTGTTTTATTTTCTAAAACTTGTGTTTAGCCGAATATTAATGTGTAATAGTGGTGGATTATTGACCATTAAGTGTTCGTGAACCTGCATTAGTGTAGGCAAATGAAACAAAACAGTGCAACATCACTTTAAGTTCTCTCAAGAAGTCCGCGCGAGGTTTCAGTAAAGTGCCACGTCTTTACTGAAACTCAAGGGGAGCGGGCGGGATATCATCAATCATCTTCATTGAGTGGCGTTCATTTCATAATTATTTTAAATAACTTTGTACTTGTTACCTAATTTTACATGACACTGGCTAAATGCAAAAACCGTGCGAAGCCAAAAAGAAAAAAAAAACACCAAACAGCTTTGCAAAGAAAAAACATCCTGTATTATTGCATTAAACGGTGTTGCAAGTAAATAGTAATAGTGAATACCACTTAGAAATATGTAATTATGGCTATTCATAGAAGAGCCTGTTTTCTTATTTATTTTTTTAAACTTCATTCTCTCTCATCCCCAGGCTACTTCAAGAAACAAGGCTTCAGCAAGGACATCAAACTACCGCGCGCGATGTACCAGGGCTACATAAAGGACTATGAAGGCGCCACGCTGATGCACTGCGAACTAAACCCGCGCATCGTTTACACGCAGTTTACTAGCATCATACGCAGGCAGAAAGAGGTAGGTTAAAATAAGTAATTCAAAAAGCTTTTGTAGCTAGGAATAGGATATTTGATTGTTTTTTGTTTTTTTTAAGTTTTAAGAAACCAACAAAACAATTAAGACGCAGTTAAAAAATTGTTTTAATATATCAAAAAATGTCGATGTTGCATGCGTTTTAAAGACTATTGTAGACAGAACAGCTGCGATCTGACGTCACAACACAGGAACTCCATAGTAACTTCGCGCCATTCATTACAATGATTATTTTGCGTGACAAGGATAGTAGAATAATTTCAAAAGCGTGTAACTTCGCAATTTTTCACAAATCGTCTTTTTTTAGTAACACCTTTAAAAATATGCATTCGTTCGTATACAATATTAGTTTTAGTATATGCGAAACATGAAACACGTGTGTAGTATTTTTAAGTAAAGAACCTATGTACAAAATTTCTAAACTGTATCATGAAAAATCACAAAGTTATGAGGTTGTTATGTTACCGGGTTGTCCGCACAAAAACATGCTAACGGCGGCCCCGCGCCTCCAGGGTCGTCTTGCGCTCATTGATAATAATTTGGCAGTAGGTACCTAACCGTACGACGAATGTATTGCAAGTAATGAATAAATGGTGATAAATAAATTTGGGACAAAATATAACATGGTGTAAAAATTATTGAAATCGATTCAGTTCCTTATTCTGAACAAACTATATTCAGGTTTCGCATATACTAAAAATAATGTTGTATATTCTTGATAGCAGTCAAATACCCTATTGATCCTGTATCATAGGCGTTTTGCAGACAAACGTCGCCCCTGCACAAACGCTCAGACCTATCAGTTTGTGATACAAATAATTGTACTGTGCGGGAATCGAACCCTCTTCACTTTTTAACGGTTTATGGATTGTTCATAAACCCGTTTAGAACAGGATACAAATAATTTTTCAAGAAATTATTTGCCTTATTAGTGATTGTGATCTGTTTTTTACAGATTGTGAAAAAGTTGATTGATATGCGGCAAAAAGATGTCAGAAAAATTCACCCTGGAATGACATGCTTCAAGGAGGGGGTAAGTAAAACACCACTGAACATTTATCACCTAAAGGGGCTAAATAGGGAATTAAACTTTGTTTGGTAGTTCACCATTTTCACCAATGCGAAATCTTATCGGATGCACGACTTGACTTTTTAGACTGATCACCGCCAATGTGCGAGTGGGACCACAATACATTTGCACTAGAACGAGAAAGACAAAGATTGCGTGTTATTTAAGTGACAGTATCGGTCTTTCCGTCTTTTTCTGAGAATGATAAATTCTGAGGGATACATAAGTACAGTTAAACCAAAATTGAATCGCTTCTGTAAGTTCCGTGTTTCTGAAATAGCACGAACGTCGCGCCTCAAAGTAACCCCTCACGGACCCAAAACTTGTAAGGTTTTGTTTGTACTGCCGCGCTTTGTACAGTGGGTTCGCTACAACTTGACGCGTGACTGAATTTTGCGGTCATGTGATTGGTAGGTAGTTCTGTTCTGGCAGTCGCCATTTTGAACTCTATTAGTATTAGTAACTAAGGCTGCACGCGTCAAGTTATAATTAACGTACTGTAGTAGTGCACTCATTGCGCGTTTGTATTAAGAAGCTTATAGTTAAAAGTGGAGGCAACACTCTAAATACCTAAGTCAAGACGATTGTAGGCCGACTCTCTCATTCTGAATGCATACATAAGAACGAGGCAGTGATATGTGTTTTCTTTATCTTATGTATGTATTCAGAACGAGAGAGCCGGCCCACAGTCGTCTTCACTTAGTTATTTAGAGAATTGCCTCGTCTTTTATCTATAAGCTTCTTGATACAAACGCGCAATGAGTGCACTACTACAGTACGTTAATTATAACTTGACGCGTGCAGCCTTAGTTACTAATACTAATAGAGTTCAAAATGGCGACTGCCAGAACAGAACTACCTACCAATCACATGACCTTCATGGTTTGTATGAATTTTCCTTTTTGTCTGGTTACCTACTCCGATCGCAGATCGTCATTCGTTGTTGAAAAGTTTGAATACATTTTTGGAAGTGCATAGATTTGTTAATCTATAATTTTGAAAACTCATTTGTGTGACGTCATAGAAATACCGCATTTTGTTTTAGCCATCTATGTTTTTGACAGTTGTCAGATTGTCACCTACCTTCGCGTTTGGTAAATAAGTTTAATGACTATATGGGCATTACACTATCCGCCAGTTGCACGTATTTAATTCCCCATTAAAAAGTAATGCTGTCTTTATCTAACAGAACGTATCAGAAAGTGACAACATTACTTTTAATTGGGAATTAAATTTAATGGACTTACGTTCAACTAGCGGTTAGACATGTATTGATGCGAAATACTAAATAGAAAAGTACGTCCATGGTTGTAACAGCTCTATATTCGTTCTTATTTCCGAAGTTTCGTATTTCCGAAGTTAGACGATAATTCCCGAAGCGCATACTTTTCTTTGCGAAGCTGTACCTTAGTCTTTCGGCTGTCGCTGAAAACTAGCGTTGGGGCTCTGTCTCGCATAGGGTCGCAGCATTATGCTGAACGATGACCGTTTTGCGTAAATGTGACGCATATTTTCCCTCAACTTGTTCTTTCGTGTTTGTGTTTTTATTTCTTTGCGTGTTTGTGTTTTCGTTTACCGCAAATAAACGTATTTTCTTTCTTCTAATCTTTTTCTTCAACCTACTGATTCAGTACCATCTGAAATGTTTGCAGGTCCGCAACATCCCAACAGAATGCATCCCAGGCCTGCGCGAGACGGGCTGGCGCGGCGCCGCCCGGCCGCACGCGACCGAGCACGAGCCTGAACCTGACCCCGCCGCGCTCAGGAACATACTGCATGGGGTAACTACATATACCAATTAGTGCTTTTATTTTTATTATTTTTAGGGCTCCGTACCCAAAGGGTAAAACGGGAACCCTATTACTAAGACTCCGCCGTCTGTCTGTCACCAGGCGGTATCTCATGAACCGTGATAGTTAGGCAGTTGAAATTTTCACAGATGATGTATTTCTGTTGCCGCTATAACAACAAATACTAAAAATCAGAATAAAATAAATATTTAAGGGGGCTCCCATACAACAAGCGTGATTTTTTTGCTAGTTTTTGCTCGATATTGATAACTGCAACAGGTAGACGCTTGAAATATTCACGGAATATTTAGTTATATATTCACTTTAAAAATAAATAATTAAATTAAAACAAAACAAATATTTAAGGGGGCTCCCATACAACAACGTGTTTTTTGCCATTTTTATAGATAATAGTACGGAACACTTCGTGCGCGAGTCCGAATCGCACTTGGCCGGTGTTTTTTTTCATTGGTTCACAAATCGGGCTTTAAAATATTACTAAATATACTAGGTAAACTTGAAGAAACACAACACACTTACCATTTGCAATAGCTAGATGAGACAGATCGTTTATATCTTTAGATCATCAGTAAGAGAGGTATCGTAGAAAAGAAAAAAAAATAAAAGTTTAGTGTCCGAAAAAAAAACAAATAAATATTATTATTATTCACAGGTTAAGAACCACGCTACTGCTTGGCCCTTCTTGAAACCAGTCGACAAGTCTGAAGTGCCAGACTATTACGATCACATCAAATATCCTATGGGTAAGTTTGCAACTGTAAGATCTTTACTGCCTTCTGTGACTATTCTAACTCTTAACCGAGCCGTTCAGCGCGAGCTTTTAAAGATGTTTATTTATATAAAGGCTTACCAACTAAATAAATACACAGCATTAAACCAAAACCTTTCTCATAATGATAGATCTAGCATGTATCTAAATTATAGGAAAGGCGTATACAAAAGAATATATTATACAATATTAGTTTTAGTATATGCGAAACCCGAAACACGTGTCTAGTATTTTTATGTAAAGAATCTATGTACAAAAATTCAAAACTTTATCATGAAAAATCACAAAGTTATGAGGTTGTTATGTTACCGGGTTGTCCGTACAAAAACATGCTAACGGCGCCCCCGCGCTTCCAGGGTCGTCTTGCGCTCATTGATAATAATTTGGCAGTAGGTACCTAACCGTACGACGATTGCATTGTAAGTAATTAAATGGTGATAACATTTTCCAACACACTTAAATATTTTTGGGACAAAATATAACTTGGTGTTATAATTATTGAAATCGATTCAGCTCCTTATTCTGAACAAACTATATTCTGGTTTCGCATATACTAAAAATAATGTTGTATATAATTTTAAAATGACGTGCAAAATAGTGTTTGTAAATATCTGGGCTATAATTATGTTGCTCGAAGTTCTTCGATATCAATCCATTTACTGACATGACTAGCTAAATTATTTTTTAGTACATATTTCGCAATACATTGATGACCCCATTAGCGAAATCGATAAGCAATTACTATTTCTTTAGATTTCATCGTAGATTATTCATATAACTTTAAAATCAATTTAAAAAAATTACTCACGAGCCTAATAATAAAAGTTGTCATACATTTTTAGATCTGCGCTCTATGGGCGAGCGTCTAAAGACGCGTTACTACGTGTCTAAGCGCCTGTTCATAGCTGATATGACCAGGATCTTCACCAATTGCCGGCTTTACAACTCACCGGACACTGATTACTACAGGTAAATGTGTTATCAGTAGACCCAGTTATCTTGTCTCACTGACATCACTTTTTTGTAGGGATTGAATGTTTTAATTTATCGACTATCGAAATGTCGATGGTATTGTACAGTCAGTGCCCTGCATAGCCCGACCCCTTTTCCCCTCATCTTCTTGGTAAGAGGGATCAGGTAATACAGAGCACTGACCGTACTTATACAACGTGGCGATTAGGTTATCACATTAATTCAAACCACGTATTCTACATTACGTATTTTAAGCATACATAAATAAAATAATTAATAAAAGTTAACATTCTACCCGTGAGACCTTTTTTTCCCTTTTAGTATTTAACAACATCATGTATTATAACGCCCCGCGGGTGAGCGCAAGTACCTACCCTCCGCTAGTCTCACTGTCGTTTGGCGTGTGCGCCGTAGTATCAAGGGTGGATTATTTATTGCCAATTTTTACGCTATTTAGTTTGTTAGAAAAATTCAGTTTTCTATTTTTAGGTCTATTTTTATTTTTATTATTTTAACAGACTGATAACAACTTGTAATAACCGCTGTACTATTTAATGTGATAACCTAATCGCCACGTTGTATAATATAATTATATATGTTGTTATACTGACAAAGAGTCAAAGACAATTTATTACTACTAACGGATAAAAATGTGATAAAAAATAACGGGATAAATAAAAGTCACAGGTGATCGTTTTAGTTAAGGCGCTGACAAGAGGCAAATGATAAAAGTAAGCTTGTTTTAAACAAAAAAATTGCCAAATCTATATAGTTTGTGGTAGCGGAAAAAATATATGTTATTCTTGAACATATTTCTCAGCACTTGGTTGTTACCAAAAACACGTTTAGAAAAATAAAACTCGATAAAAATGAACGGTAAACTAACCCTTTACTTTGAGTTTCAATCCAAAATATCTGTATTAAATATCAACATACGGTTGGTATTTAACTAATAACAAGAACATTATTTGTATGCAGAACTTGGTTGTTTTTTTTATTTTCGGTTACTCGACTCATTTTTGAGTAAATAGATAATTGCTTCATATTTTGCTATAAATTACAAGCGTTGTGTCATCGCGCTCCTCTTTCTTTTGTATGCAGTCTGACAGTGACCGCGGTTTACCTGTTGTCAGCGTCTTAATAATGACTGTGTTTATCTTAGTTTTTCCACAATAATTAAAACAAACTTTATACAATTCTACATCGCCAGTGAAAATAAGAGGTTTTGGTAAATTCTTTACCAAAGGTTATCGCATCCCGTAAGACCAACGAGGTTATCTCCTTATCTTTAATCAAGAAGTTTTACGTAACTACGCTATATTGAGATTGAGCAGAGATTTGAAAGGCAAAAAATCAATCGCATTGTTGTATAATTTAAACTACAAACATCGATATAGAGACAGTCGATAAATTGAAACATTCAATCCCTTAAAAACGGTAACGTCAGTGCGACAAGATAACGGGGTCTAGTTATCAGTACCCCAAGTTTAAGTTTGCAAGAGAGTAAACGCAACTAGCGCGTTTGCGTTAAGATTTTTATTCTCACCCTTATAGTCTTAGCATTATGATCTATCGGTCAAATTTTAACGCAAACGAAATAGTTACGTTTAGTCTTTTGCAAACTTACACTTGACTGATAAATATTGTCTATACAGGGTGGATTATTGAGATGGGGCTAATGCCCCATCTCAATAATGTGGCAGGTACCTTAACTGTTGAGCTACATTAAACGGTATTAGGAGACTGTCCTTAACTGTTTGAGAAATGTGGATCCGCATTCACAGATTTTTTTAAATTGTATAGTCAGCAAGAAAATGGGTAATTTTCACAAACACTTTTTATTATCCTGTTTCATTTATGGATCAGAAAACTACCGGATCAACTGAGGTTTGAGTACTAGAAAAGTCAGAAATCGCAAAAAGTTTTCCCATACCTTTCATAGGAAATGATAGTTACTTATGATAGATAGACTGGCCGCTACAAAACTCAGAAACCGCAAAAAAATGTATCCCATACAAGTCTAAAAGTTCTAAATTATTTGAGGGCATTTTTCACAGAACTACAGAAATCGCAAATCGAACAACAGAAGTAACAAACTATCTAAATTCTGTTCTCAAAGTAAACAAAATTATAATGCGTATTCGTTAGATATTCGAAGTTTTTTTTTTTTTTTTTGTTAATTTTCGGCCAGTCTAAAGTGTAGGAGCCATTCTATCCATCATAAAAAAAATAAGTTGGGAGATCGGTTGAAAAAATGGCGTAACTGCCACGAAGCCATTTTACTACTTAATATTTTACTTTTTTTTTTTTGTTACTAGCTTTTCCCCGCGAATTCGTGTACGATCCAGGATAAAAAATAGCCTGTGTCCTTCTCAAGGGGGTCTAGTCCGAAGCGTTAAACCGAAGTATTGGCCGAATGTTCGGCCTTTTTATAACTTCCATAGTTTCGTTTTTGGACTTTGAATATACCCGACTTAAAGTCATATTTTTGACTTTGGCTTATCTCTTTGACTGTCGTTTTTTTTTTCTTTCACCGTAGACAGCCATAGTTAGCCGTAGTTAAGCAACGGCCGAACATTCGGCCGATACTTCGGTTTAACGCTTCGGAGTGGACCCCCAGGTCATGGTCTACCCATGTGCTAAATATAATCCAAATCTGTTCAGCCGTTTGAGCGTGAAAACGTAACAAACAAACAAATTCACTTTCGCATTTATAATATTACTTAAAATTACTATTTTTTTTTAGTTTAGTGCTCAGTGTTTACTGCAGATTTTATTAAACATGCATTTTGTAGGTTTTTATTCACCCAAACTGCAATAAACAACTACCGCTTTAAATCAGTGCCTTAAAATAAAGGACACATTTGTTTTGCTTTTTGTATTTGATGTGAAATAAGGACTATTTTATCTATATACCTATTTTCTCGTTTAACAGATGCGCAAACACCCTAGAGAAGTACTTCCACACTAAGATGAAGGAGGCTGGTCTGTGGGACAAATGATCTGAGTTTAACTTCGACGCGTTTTTCGCGCTCGAGGTGAACGGCGCACGACCTGACACCGACCAGCATGCGTAGGCAACGATGATGAGAAGTGGAAAAATAGGATACATAACCTGAAACAAAGTCAAATTAAGTTAGCTTGCGAAACTACACAGACGTGATGGGCATCTATTTATACAGGGTCAAATTAAGTTATCTAGGGAACTCCGTGGACGTTATGGGTATTGTTACCTAAACATGATAAAACAAAATTATGGTACAAACGACCGAAGGTATTTGTTTACTGTCTTTTTAATCAGTTTTTTTTTGTGTAAACTTGATAAGTATCGTAATCTGAACACGATTATACAAAAAAAAACAGATTTTCTCAACTTCTAGTAACTAAACTATAAGCGGTCGTTGACCCGAAAAAATCATCAGATCAATTCTTTTTTTTGTCTTGTCATGTTTAGATATCGATACCCATCACTGCTGCGGAGTTTTGCTAGCTAATTTTATTTGGCCCTGTATATCTAATGACGATAAAACAAAAAAGTTAGGATGGAGGTGTCGTCGGACACCCGGTTGGAACGAAATTTCAGTTCGCTGTATATTATGTATTAATACAGAGCCATCTAGTATGGTCTGGAGTTAGAAGTGAGAACTAAGAAGTGTCAAAAGTTTTTATTTTAGCTTTTATACTAGATGGCAATGTGTTTTAAAAACTATTATCTTGGCTCTACTCCTTTTCGTTACGTGACGATTTCTGGCAGTTTACTCCTACCGCAAGCCGCGTTAAATAACTTCGTTCCAAATAGAAATGATTTGCTCAAATCATAATTTCAAGTAGCTACACTACCAGCGGCCGTTGACCAGGTAATAATCTGCTGCTTGTGATACCCATCACGTCAGTGAAGATTCTCCAGCAAAATTTATTTAACTTTGTCTAATGCTAGGTGTACAGTCCAATTCAAACTTTATGCCGGCTCTGAACATGAGGCGAGTAACATATTCACGTGTCAGTGGGGGTGGGGGGTGCGGTACTGCACAAGTGCACAGCTATATTCCGTTGGTTTAGGTAGTTAAATAAAGGTAAACAAAAAAACCCACGTGACGAGAGAGCTGTCAAGTAACCGACTAAACGTAATACCTGGCACTTCAGTTGGCATGCTACGTCACAGTTGTACTCTTCAATATAGCAACGTTTTAATTCGTTGACGTTTAGAGAACATGTCTTTTTGGGCTCTTTACAATAGACAGATTACAAAATAATATAGTAGGTAATTTAAAAATATAACTAAATAATTGTGCTCAAGCAATTACATCTACTAAGAGTAGTATAAGAATAAATGATAAAGTTTAACATACATTAATAAAAGAGGAAACTATCGTAATAATAATAAATAAAAAATAATTTGATTATAAGTTACAACGTATTTTTAAACAAGAAAGTGTCATCTATAAAAACCCTTTTTATGATTTGTTTACCTTTATTTAACTACCTTTAGCTGCCATCAAGTTGACGTGTACTATAACAGATGTTATTTTGCAGTCGAAATAATACTGCGATTGACTGGTATTGGATAAGAGACTTTGATGAATGATATAAATTTATGTATTCGCTGTCGCGGCTCAGTTTAGTTTGATTCTCAAAACTATAGCAAAATGTTTAATCCTTTTCTTATTCTGATCGCGTCATATTTTATTGTCAGCCAGTTGAGTAAACAATGTAAACTCATTTACTAGGAGGCTGCTGCAGGAGAGTAATGGTAAATATTGGTGTGCTCATCCCATAAGGAAATTTCTATAAACTTAAGATGAATTACATTAACCTGTATCTGCCCGTAACAATGCATATTGTTTTCTTTTATTTGCTCAAATTATTATTTATAATAATCCATACATTTATAGGGACGGAAAAAACTGTATTTCGTCTAGACTACTTAAATAGCAATTTTACTTTTTCCGAACTAATGTAAGATCTAAGTAGAAAATACATTCTTCTAGTAAATAAATCTACCAATAGATTCTTGTTTTTCCTCATAATAAATGCCTAATTGTAGAGTAGAGTTTTCGATATTACGTATAATTGTATGTCTAAGTAAGATGTAGTAATTTAAAAGCTTTGTGTATAATAAGACTGATAAGTTTTTATTTAACGAAACAGCGAGTTGTTGCTATTTTTGTTTCCAACGAGTGTATATTGTTGTTAGTTAGTATTTGATCATTGAAATATGTAATGGGTCTAAAGACATCTGCCTAGCCCTTCGGGGAATACAGGCGTTATGTTGTCTTGTGTAGGGTTTTGTGGAAGTATTTGTGGTTAGCAAGTTTTATTTTTATTCAACTTGCATAGGTATAAAATTATCATTTATAGGGTGCGTACTATCAGCAAAAAGTCTAACAGAATACAATACAATTTTCAAAATAATGTAAATTAAAGAAATCTGATGAAGACATGTAATCGCTGAGGCTTGTTATGGAAGTGTTAATCGACTACTCTTGCTGACGTTTAGTAAATTATCCTCTAGATTACAATTCATTACTTCTTTAGATAAGTTTTAAAAGAACTTAATATACCAGAATGGTATAATACTTTATGTATGTAGCTCATAAAATTCTATCATTGTAATCCTAGAAAAAGTTGTTTAATCAAGTATCATAAAATATTTAATGAAATAACATTTAACTTAAATGTTTTATCAAATAAATTGATGTTATAGGTGTATGTGTAGCGGTAAAATAAAGTAGATTTGTTATTCTCTTTATATTAACATAACTTCCTCCTTTTTGAAATCGGCTAAATAAAATGGATATCGGTTTATTGTAAAAATTGTGATTTTTTTGGTTTTTGTAAGTTGTTAATACGGGAAAAAGACGTAATGGTAACATACTTGTTACTTCATTAAAGATCTTGTTTTATACTTTCTTGTAAATAATGTATTGGCGTTTCTCTGTATCACGTTTAGATGTCAATAAAGTATCTTTATTCTTTAACGTGTGTGTCCTTTTCTGGTTTCATTTAAGACGAATGCGCCAGGGTACCGTAAAACTCAAATTTGGACCGACATCGGCAAGCGTAGCTTGATCGATCCGTGCTGCTTTTATTTCTAGTGCACGAGGCCTTCCGATACATATTCTAGTGTCCGACCGAAGGTTTAGTTTCGGCCGCATTTTTTGTTTCGGCCAGAAACTGTCCGAACCAGAACGTCCGAACATTCGGCCCGATTGAAACTGGCGTTCATGAGCTGATGGTTTTGATAGAATACGACCAATTTACAGATAGACAGACGGCATTATCTTTTTTACCGTTTTTGTAAAAAAACGCAAAAAATTGTGTTTACTTATAAATTGAAGTAATTTACATTCTTAGCAGACATGCTGCTTTAAGTATCTGCGAGTAAGGATTTATTCGCTTTCCGGAAGAAAGATGCAAGCTCTAAGGGCAATTACAGCAGACTGATACACCTTAGCGCTTCTGAGTTCGGTCGCGATAGCTAAATCACACATTTCAGCGATTACTTCGACGCTGCATCGCGTTTTGGCGCCTCGTTCCGTTTGAATACGGCGTAAAAGTTGCGTTTTCTAACGATGCTGAACTGTTTGTCGTAGAGATAATGCGTTGTTGCTGTGTAGTGCTTCCGAAATGCTATTGAATCGCTGATTGCTGATACTAAAAAACCGGCCAAGTGCGAGTCGGACTCGCGCACGAAGGGTCCCGTACCATTATCTATAAAAGCGGCAAAAAAATCACGTTTGTTGTATGGGACCCCCTTAAATATTTGTTTTATTTTAATTTAATTATTTATTTTTAAAGTAACTATATAACTAAATATTCTGTGAATATTTCAAGTGTCTATCTGTTCAAAGGGTTCCGTACCATTATCTATAAAAAAGACCAAAAAAACACGTTTGTTGTATGGGAGCCCCCTTAAATGTTTATGTTATCCTGGTTTTTAGTATTTGTTGCTATAGCGGCAACAGAAATACATCATCTGTGAAAATTTCAACTGTCTAGCTATCACGGATCATGAGATACAGCCTGGTGACAGACGGACAGACAGACGGCGGAGCCTTAGTAATAGGGTTCCCGTTTTACCCTTTGGAACCCTAATTATCTGCTGATCTCAGCGGTCTAGTCGTAGATGCTAGCAGTAGCACGACTGTCAAAGCCCGTTAAAAGGCACTTGCCCCACCGCCGACAAATAGCGAGAAGCAACCGAGCTAGCAACTAGAAGCGAATTGGCGAGCAGCGAGTGTGTAGATCGGATAGTATTTTTGCTGGGCTGTGAAGGAGTGCGCGACTGCGACGAGTAGAATAACTGCCCAGTCAGTTGCTGTATGTCTGTCAGCGAGTGTTCTACCCCAGGAGACCAACGGGGACAGTACCACAGTAAAAGTAATGTGATAATCAAATTATTAGGTAGCCCTTAATCAAATTATTTGTTACAAACCTTCGAAAAACGTTGGGTCTCATAGAATAATGCCAATTTAACTAACTTTTACATAACTTAGGGCCAGTTTCTCGACAGCCCCGGATCTAAGGGGGGGGCAAGCCGGAGCCCGTGCCCCGGGCGGCAAATTCAAGCGTCAGACAAGTCCAACACCTAGCGCACCGCAACTTGGCGACAAATAAGACGTGATTAGCGTGCCTGCATAGGTCGTCAAACAGTGTGAGCGGGATGCGGGCGGGTGCAGTTGAATTCTGCCAGGAAGTCTCCGTTTTTAAACCACATGCTCCACTTTTATTTGGCGATATAAAAAAGGCTAGCTTTCTTTCTATCTCTGGCAACAGATCTATGCCGCGGCAAACCAGTAAAAAAATTAAGGTAGAAATCCTTTATTTTAGGAATATTATTTCACGTAGTGATGACGCCGCCCTTTCAGACGCCTGTTAGTGCAAAGGCGGTACGATTTCCTATAACGCTGTATTACAGCGCTGGCCCTTCTGTTGGATTGGCGCATTATCGATCGATGAAATTTTACTAATATATTCCTAGCAAAATGATCGAGCTCGCTTCGGTCGCTCTTGCAGCCTAGCGACTCTTGCTTCTTAAAACTTTTCTGTATAACTCGATAAAGTCCTTAAAAAATCTAACTTATCTGAGGCAGGGTGCTAAAATTACCGGGCTCGCTTCGCTCACTTGTGCATTCTAGATTGCCTTAATTGGTGTTATGCTTTTCTGCATAAGTCGAGTCTCGCTCTCTCTTAGCAATCGAAAATCGGGCCGCACATCAGATTAGTTATGACAAGGCAATCGATTTTTTTTCACAAGAAAAGGCGCGAAGAGTAAAATTGTAAATTAGTATGCTCTAATCTCACGATTTATTTCAAACCCTATCCTATCCTAATTAAAATAAATATCTGACATGTCCATGTCTATGTAAAAAAAAACACAGCTTCATGGAAAAGGTTAAAGGATTGGCGGGGCGGGGGGCGGCAGACAGCAGATTTTGCCCCGCCTCGCAAAAAATCTAGATCCGGGGCTGTTTCTCGAACGAAAGTTATCGCATCAACAGCCAATCGCAGCAGTTTACTTGCGCTTGACAATTTGTCACATTCATTTTGCTGTAACCTTTAATTTTGCTCGAGGAACTGGCGGTCAACTCCGAAGCGATAATCTGAAGTATCGGCCGTTTCCTAACTTCCAAAGTTTCCTTTTTTGACTTTCGAGTCCTTATTACCCGACTTCAAGACACATTTTTTACTTTGACGTCTCTTTGACTGTAATTTTTTTTTTCTTTTGTCGTAGTCAAAGTGTAAGTTATTGTAAGGGGTGTTCACAATAAAAGACAAATCTCAATACTGTATTGGTTTTTATTTCAACACATTATGCTCACACGTGGAGTTACGCAGAACACTCGACTTGAACAAGAATGGGAATGTAAACATCTTTACACAAATTATTTTTATTAAAAAGTACATACCAGTCTCCTTGTTTTATATAAAAATCCAATGGATTTAAGTACCTCTGTCTATGTTCGAACATAATAACTTAAATGCTCACTTAAAATACCTTAAAGTTAAATATTTTTTCTTTCATTAAGATAAAGACAGTTTGAACGTATTAAGTCGCTTTTAAACACAGTTCGGGTGAACACAATAACTTTTGATTACGAGAAACGGTCGCGATAGTCGCAAAAGGCGCTTCATCGGTCCTAACTCTTATTTATACAAGGTTTTTACACTTGAAACATGCTACAATGTGTTTGTAATTCCATTCGAAATCCAGAACAGTATAACACATTCCTATCTGGAATTAAGGGTTTTGGAAACCTATTCAGAATCGAACATTACAACACACAATCAGTTCATGGTTCAAAAGTACTTTAACTTCATATTTAAATTATATCAAACTACAAAATCATAAAATAACTGAATTTAAAAGCGACATATCGTCAGACTAGATTTTATTAACTACATATTTTCGGAGTCACGAAATTAGTGATAAATTTTAACAAAGTTTCACAAACATTGCACCATGTGGAAATAGGTACACCAAGTATAATAACGTTCCAAGGGAACTTTAGCTAATACATACAAACTGTACAATTTAAATTGACATTAAAAACGAATTCGGTTGCGATATGGCCCCGTTTACACATCAATATGATTATAGTCTTTCATCTTATAACAGTTACTGAACATTTATAGCTTAAAATATCATTCATATGGCTGATAAATGTAGAAAACTCTTACGTCTAAATCATAAACTTATGACGATTATTAAGCAGCCCCTATAAGAATAAGCCGTTTAGTAGTAAGGATACAACCTGCTGCTTTTGAACACCTGCACGTATACATGTTATGGCTTGACAAAGTGTCAGAATACAGCAGACGAGGCAGTACAAACTGTATTATTGTGTTAGTTATTATCATATGGACGGATACCCTTAATCCCAAACACTAGTTAGAGTTAAAAAACGAAGGGCCAGCACAACGACTATATTTTTACATTAGTCACACGTTGAAAGTTACTGCAGAAACATAGGATACGATTAACTTATGAGATCACGAACCAATCAAAAACAATAATTAAGCACGACGATTGATTGATTTCAAAATAAAAAGGTCGTTTTTTTTTAATGATTTTTTAATTACAAAACTGCTGATAGGTCACAAGCGTTAGGAAGAACACTTATTTCGTTGACTAGGCGGAGTTGCGGTGAATATCCAAAAGTCCAAATATCCTACGCTATACGTCCTAAAATTACGAAAAATATCACTTGTCCACCGTTCAACGAGCGTCACATCACTGGAGGTTCTCTGTCTGTTGTTGAGTATTTAGTAATGAACACATCATGTCTGTCATTGTATCACTATCGTTTGGCACTTCGCTCACTCCACGGTTGAGCTCGACGCGGCTTCTTGTCGAGATGTCTCCGCGCGAGGTGAGCCCGAGGGTGATGATGTGCACGATCTGGAAGTAGATATAAATCGGTTATGTAATTGTTTAGAATTGGCTAAAATAATCTACTTAACGATGCGCTAAGGTAGCCCGCGAAATTCAAATTTTCTTAAGTTTTTTGCAATTTGCAGGTCAGTAACAGGTTTTATGTTGATCTAAATATGATTCGCAGGCATAACAAATATGGCTTTACAGAATTATAATCATTAGAATCAGCATTAGAACTCTAAAAAATCATTCAGTAGGATTTTTTGAACTTGGAGAGTTGTACAGTTGTGTTGTGTTGTTGACAGACAACGCATGAAATTTTACAAGGAAGTCTACCTTCTTTACCGACGGTGAGCACTAAGAAAGCATTTTTGAAAAAATCCCCTCAACGTTTTACATAGGGGACGAAAGTTGCACGGAAGTTGTATACATAATCAGCATATAATTTCACTCTGGAACACTAGCTTAAGCCATATTTTTCGATCTAAATAATGTAAGTAAATGACTTTTTTTTTGAGAAAATAAAGATTATTATAATGTTCCCACTGCTGGGACACAGGCCTCCTCGGTGAGAGGGAGTGGGCCGTAATCCACGACGCGGGCCCAGTGCGGGTTGGTAGATGTCACATGTCTTCAAATTCTTGATTCTAGGACATGCCGGTCTCCTCACCGATGTTTTTATTCACCGTTTTGAGAGCAGTGGTGTTGAAATAATTTACACAAAGTTAAGCGCCTGTCTGGGTTCGAACCTTCGACCTACAACTCTTAAGTCGTAATCGTTAATTACCAAGTTGTATGGAAATTTGTAATTTTATAAGGTGAAAAACGGAAGTGTAACAACTAAAAGTTAATTGTATCATCGTTTTTTGGAAACTCATCGCCTAATCCTCCTGAGCGGTTGCCGATGGAAAATCCCACCTGGCACCCGGCTTGTAATAAATAAGTTACCTGCTAACATGTCTGGGCGTGTCGCAAGTCCTCGCCAGCGACGGCACCAGCTCGTCTGGAGACGACGCGCGACTGCTGCGCTCACTGCCAGCCTCCTCGTATGAGTTGTCACTCGTTAACTGTTGATGTAAATATTGAGGTTAGTCGAAAATGGTATAGTAGTGAAAATGGTGTAGGGTAGGTAGGTACTCATTTATTGTTAGTCACACTAATATTATAAAGGCGAAAGTTTGTGAGTGTGTGTGTATGTTTGTTACTTCTTCACGCTCTAACGGCTGGACCAATTTTGTATGCAGGTAGCTGACACCCTGGATTAAGACATAGGATACTTTTTATCCCGATACTCCCACGGGATCGAGACTTACGCGGGTGAAACCGCAGGGCGCAGCTAGTTAATAATAAATATGCGAAGAGCTGTTTGAAAACGGGAGGCCCGTAATCGAGGAGATACTAACCTATAATACATTCATTAACTACTGACAGATTTGCAAAAAGAAAACAATTCGGACAAACTTATTGCAGGACAATAAAAACCCACACCATTTTAATAAGGGATACACTTCAAGCCAGTTTTATTTAGTACACAAGCTAGTAATACTTCGTTTACACGAGGAGTTTCTCGAATGGCATGGACATTATCAACTATCTTTCCAGATCTCCCCTCGTGTAAACCAGGTTCTAGATTAAGTGAAGGGATTAGCAGGAATACTAGTACTGTGCTTCAGCATTGCAAGATCATCATTCTCCTGCCCTTATCCCAATTTATTTGGGGTCGGCGCAACATGTCCCTTTCTTCCATACTTCTCTATTAATCGTCATCTCGGTAGTCACTCCCTTTCTAGCCATATCATCTTTCACACAGTCCATCCACCGTTTCTTTGGTCTTCCCCTACTCTTATAGCCATCGACATTCATACTCAAAACTTTCCTCACGACATTTTCATCATTCCTCCGCATAACAATTAACACGTCCGCACAACTTTTCAGTCACCGGTGTCACTTTCAGACTTCCTCTTATGTAAGTACTCATTTCTTATTCTATCCATTCGTGTCACACCACACATCCCTCTTAGCATTCTCATCTCAGCTACATGCAATTGTCTTTCATTCATCCCTTTTGTGGCCCAACATTCTGCTCCATACAAGACAAGCAGGTCTAACCATTGATATTTTCGTTTTGTTTGTTAATATTACTATTGGATCATGCACACACAAAGAGATATAATAAAGGATGTATAACATTTACGAGAGTGAGCGGATGCCGGTTGCGCGCGGGCGACAGCGCGCGGGACCGAGCCTCCTCCACCTCCAGCTGCAGTATGCTCTCCTGGCTGCCCGTGAACTGGAAATGTACAACAAATTTATTAATTATTTGGACTAGGGCTTGCAGTCTCGACATAGATAGCGATCGCTTTACGACCGAATTCGGTCGCAAACTCCTAATGGGGTCCCTAGACACTCAAAATTGCTTGACAAACACGAAAAAATCACAATCTTGTCGAGCAATTTTGACTGTCTAGAGCAGCTGGTTCTCAAACTTTTTTGGAGACGGAACCCTTTTCGAAAACGAAATATTTGACGGAGCCCTAAAGTAATCAAAAATGGTTTTATGTGTATTCTTCATTAATAATCATATTACTTGACATTAAAATTTACATATTTTTTTACTTTTGTTGAAATATTTAGATTGATATTATGTTACTCAGGTACCAGAGTAAAATAAAATATAGTAGGTAGACACTCCTTTAGTATTATTTTTTTATTCTGACCAGTATTTTTGTGGAACCCCCACAGAGGCTTTGCGGAACCTTAGGGTTCCGCGGAACACACTTTGAGTATGGCTGGTCTAGAGACCCCATTAGGACTTTGCGACCGAATTCGGTCGTAAAGCGATCGCTAGAGTACATAATTATACTAATACATATAAGAGCTATCTTTATTCATTACTACTTCATCCTAACTAAATAAAATAAAATGAAATAAAATAAATAACATATAAATGCGTGAGTTTATTTGTTTGTTACTCTTTCACGTTAAAACGCCTGAACGGATTTTGATGAAATTTGGCACATGGGTGGATCATAACCTGGATTAGGACATATGCTACTTTTGATCCCGATATTCCCTCGGGATCGAGACTTATGTGGGTAAAACCGCGGGGCTCGGCTAGTAGATAAATATAATACTAACCGATAGAGAACTCGTTCACTTTTTATCCAGATAGTACGTTCCCGTGGGATAATTTCCGACATGCACGAGGGCGAAGCCGCTGGCAAAAGCTAGTTTCATATAAAACTTAGATAGGCACCTATTTGTAGTTGTTGCCTGTGTAAACTGGACCCTCGGGTCTAATCGATTTAGTAAACACCAATCCACTTCTGTGAAGATTTCGATTAATTATAATAAGCAGTAATACATGTACCGTAGGTAGCTACACCCCCCCTATGTAAAACGCTACCACCGGGGGTGTCACCCTATGTAAAATTTCAACATTTATACCTATCTGTAATTTTGATGGTGTACATAATAAAGAGTATTCTATTCTACAGGTTTTTTCCCGCTATGAAGTGCTTTTAGAACTAATCGTGTATCTGTAAACTTATAAGGGCTATAGATGGAAGCTGCAAACTTCATCATCATCACCTGCCTAGTCTTTTCCCAACTATGTTGGGGTCGGCTTCCAGACTAACCGGATGCAGCTGAATACCAGTATTTTACATGGAGCGACTGCCTATCTGACCTCCACAACGCAGTTCCTGGATAATATGATACCCCTTGGTAAGAAGACTGTTTGTCAGACTTTCTGACGACCCGTAATGACTGCCAATGATCTAGGAAGCTGCAAACTTATCAAGTAATAAAGAATGTAACTGACCACAAAGCCGTAGTACTTGAGTATGTCCATCTTGCACATAGGACACGTGCGGTGCTCCAACAACCACGGATCTATGCAGTTCTTGTGGAAGTCGTGTCTGAAACAAAAGCAGAACATTAAAATATTGATTTAAAATTATAATTTACTTCAACGCCACTTACTCAACTATCTACTTAAGCTTTTTTTTAAGCTATTATTTTATATATTAAGCTTTTTTTTTTTTATGAAACCATAAGCGCGTTGAGTGATTTTTGGTAGGAGAAAAACTTATGATTACGCGTCACCGACATGCTAATGTGACGTGTTGCGCCAGACGCGCAGCGGCCTGTGTACATGTAAACGCATTTAAGTTATTCCAAAGTTTTAAGTTTTCACTTCTCACACAGGCGTGCCCTCTTAGGGTTTGTGACAAGACATGATAAATTATGTCATGTCAATTTGTACTATCATTTTATGACAAAACAGTTTTATCGCTCAAACTGTGATAAAATGTGTGACTCAAGTCATGTCACAGTAGGTAGGCCCCCGCTGTCGGCAGCAGGGCTTGAAACCGGTTAATTTTTATTTCCGAAGATACAAATTATTTTCGATACTATTGATAATAGCTTCATTCAGCATTGATTTTGTAACAAAATATTAAATAATTAACGAAATATGTTCGAAAACCTTTATAATAACGGTTAAGGTTACATAGAAAATTAACCGGTTTCCGAGCCCTGGTCGGCAGTCCCTATGACTGCCTATAATTTTTTTCTTTAATGGAATTTGAACGTTGTCATGTAAGTATTACAATTTTTGTTTGTTGTTCCAAGAATTGATAATTATTTATTGTCTCAGATTGTGTGAATTATTTACATTATTTAATTTAACCCAGTACGTGGCCAAGTAGGTTTCGTGACTTGTGCTATTTAATGATGTTTATTCCGTTAATTAGTAATAACAAACACTTTTATACAACATACTACAATCGCCCATCTGACTGCAAGCAAGGGATTCTAACTGACAATACTGTGTGAGAAGTCAAGATATTATTATTGTAACAGGTTCACACCGGCGGACGGGCGACGCGTGACTCCATGCCAACAGTCGCCACGAGCTCGTAATTCTGTGCGAATCTCTTCCCACTCGGATCGGCCATCCCCCCTCCCTCACCGCGCTAATCTCGTATACCTGTATAACGTGTTTTCTATACAAAATAGTTTCGATGTTTCAAATCGTCCAGGCGTCCCGCGACGGCTCATTGCGGACGGCGATTGTTACTCACCGCATCATTTTTACAGCATACAGATAGACCAATTGCCCAATACCTTTGGTCCGGATACATAAAGTATTTCCCTGAGAATGTGAGTAAAACCGGAAGCAAAACCTAATGATAAATAAGAAAGTTCAATACAGACCTACAAGGAAGAGATCTAAGTGTTTCAGACACTTTGTAAGGTTCTATACAGATGGCGCAGCACTCGCCGTCGCCTTGAACTTCCTGTGAACAATAAAACAATAGTATTACAAAATGGTACTACATATTCCTTACTATTACATACTACTTAGTTTCGTTTTACGACGTTACTTAACGTCGTAAAATGGTCATAAAATGCCATAAAATGTCGCTACTTCAGATAAAAAGGCATATATTTTAATTATTTTCAGAACAAATTTATTAAGATGTTCGGAGTCAAATTAAATTTGATCGATATATACTAATCTTGATAAAACAAAAAAAAAAACCAGTCAAGTGCGTGTCGGACAACGCACAATGAAGGGTTCCGTAGTTGAGATGAATTTATCCCAAGAACAAACTTAACATTGTAGTTGAAAAACATGTTCTCCCATACATCGATATACGCCACGGTCAATTTTCCAACTGCAAATGTAAGTTTCTAATAGTGCATTTTTTTTGTGATAAAACTACAATCTAACGACTTAACAGCTTGGTTTTTTTAGACCTCTGTAGACCTACGTATTTGATATTAGGTACTTTAACTTGATATATCCACGACTTCCTGAAAAAAATCGTGTTTTTGCAAAAACCCTAGCTTTTCCAGTAAGATTGAGAAATGATTGAGCAATATCCCTAGGGTTTTCGCGAAAATTCGAATTATCCAATCATCCTACGGCTTATTTTATATGCCAGTCGCGCGGTAAACTCTACTTGCGCGATTTAGGACTTTGCGTGACGTCAGTGTGTTGCGTAGTTCGCAACTTCGCATGTAGATGCCGCCACAACTTTATTATTCAACGCCACCACATAATATTGCTTAGTGCTACAGTACCTATACCCATCAACTCTACGAAGTTACGCCAGCTAATTTAATTTGACCCTGCATACATTTTTGATGTTAAAAATAGAATAGAATACTCTTTATTATGTACACCATAAGAGTTACAGATATAAATGTTGAAATTTTACACAGGGTGACACAATGGGAGGTCTCGCCAAAAGCGATCTTTTACAGACAACCTTTACTAAAATAATCGTTACTTACCCTATCTTCAGTCTTTAAACTCTTAACAGGTATTTTTGATAACGCCTTCTTGGCTGCACAACATAGACGTTTCTGAAATTAAGATACCAAATTATAAGCACTGTACCAAAATAATACGGAGGAAGATAATAAAAAAACAATTGGCAATCATAAGGCTACACACGGTTTCCGAAACGCTAACAGAAAACACTTAGGGGCCATCTTCACGGGGAACAAAATCGCGGCGTTAGTAGATAGATAGATAAAACATTTATTCAGTGCACACAAAAGACATAGCTCAACACACAATATCACAATAAAATAATAGATATAGCTAAGTGGTATAGTGTCGCCGTGCCATAAAATTTACTATGAATCACCCTCCTCACGGCGATATCGTCGCGGCGATAACTTGAACGCACAGCGTGACTATCGCCGCGATTCCCTCGTCCGTGGAGATGGTGCCCAAGGCCGGGATACGTCAGATTTTATCATCTGATAGTCGGATCCGATAGTTGATCCGGCTATCGGAAGTCGTTGGAGCCATTATTTTGTTTGAACATTCAACACACGTCCGATTCGATAATCGGATCGGACGTCCGAGTCGGGAACTGGCGCGAGGCGTTATGATATAAGCAAGAAGTAACAGTAATTTGTCGTCCATCTTTTCTTTTTACTCCATGTTTACTCTATATTTTGTACTGGAGACGATATACAAGATTTTGTACAATCGTTATTTTTAAAATTATAATCAAATTCTGTACCAATATATTTGCCTTTAGTAAAAGACTTCTTTAAATGCTTAATATTTCTTCTAACATTAGCTTCTCCTTCCCTTCCTATCCAAAAAGATCTTGGTTCCTTACATTTAGCAATTATTTTTCCTTTTCTCCAATATTTATCTTTATCTGTTTTATGAACAATCTCATCACCAATATTAAACTTAACTTCTTTTTTCCTATTTACATCTTCAATTTTTTTGTTTAAGGACTGTCTTAAAATTAATAAATTATAAATGTTACTTTCTATCTTAGGTTTTAATAAAATGTCCATTGTAGGAATAAGGGTTCTAACCCTTCTACTATTTAAGATTTGTGAGGGAGAAACTTCGAGCCCCGTTAATGGAGTGTTATTATAGCTTAACAAATAGTCTCTATAATCAACCCTATCCTCACTAGCTTTCCTCAATATATTTTTACTGATATGAACAGCTTTCTCAGCCATTCCATTGCTTCTAGGGTAATGTGGACTACTAGAAGTAAACACAATGTCTTTAGCATTATAATATTCATGACATTCAAAAGAATTAAAAGGGTTGTTATCGGCCATTATTTCTTCTGGAAAACCAAACCTTGTAAAAGCTTCTTGATAAGCATTAATAACAGACTTAGATGTTTTGTCATTTAAAGGTAATAATTCTAACCAGTGGGAAAAATAGTCGATAATAACCAAAAAGAATTTACCATTAAAATCTAAAATATCCGTACCAACTTTAGCATATCTACGATTAGGTATTTTATGTGGTAGCAACTTATCATGTGAATTAGCCGGTCTAAACTTCTCACACGTGCGGCATTCAAGAACAAAGTTATGTATGTCTTTTGAAAGTCCAGGCCAATAGAATAACTGTCTTGCTTTATTAATAGATTTACAAATTCCAGGATGACCTTCATGAACTAAATTTAAAACATAAGACCTTAGAGACTTAGGAACAATTATTTTGTTTTGAAAAAATGCTAAACCACATTCAAAATATAAGTCATCCTTTATTTTATAATACTCTTTACTTTCTTTAGAGATTTTATTTTCATCAGGCCACCCATTTATGTAATATTTGTGTAACAAACTTAAAATGTAATCAGATTTAGTTTCATTTTTAAATTTTAATTTTCTTTCTGGTGACATAGGTAAGTGTACAGTAACCGAGTGAACAACATGTGACATTTCTTTATCTATTTCAGTACACTTAAGGCTGTTTCTAGATAACATGTCAGCAAAATGTAACAATTTTCCCGGTACATAGTAAACATTTAAATGATACATTAACAATTTCAACCTTAAACGTCTCAAACGAGGAGATCCAATTTTACAAATGGGTTTTGTCATTATTGACACAATAGGTTTGTGATCAGTTTGCACATCTACATGAAAGCCATAAATGAATCTATGAAATTTCTTAACTGCATAACAAATAGACAACAATTCTTTTTCAGTTTGGCTATAATTGAGTTCAGCATCATTCATGGTTCTTGATGCACAAGTAACCAATCTTAAAACATTTTGCTCATCATGCTGGAATAAACAACAGCCTATTCCATTCTTAGATGCATCACACTGTAAAGTTATCTTTTCCTTAGAATTAAATGAGGTAAGAGCTGGAGCCATACACACTTTTCTTTTAAGTTCTGCAAATGCTACCCTATGAGCAGGTAACCAGATAAATTCAGTGTTTTTCTTTAACAATTTACAAAGAGGTGACATTAAGTTAGCCATATCCGGAACATATCTACGAACATAATTGAATGAGCCTAATATTTGTCTTAGCTCATCTCTATTTACAGGTTCTTTCAAACTTAAAAGGGCCTCAACTCTTTCTTTATCTAGAGACATTCCATGCTCATTAAAAACCTGACCAACATACTTTACTTCTGTCTGCTTATACTGAAACTTATTCTTATTAAATATAATTCCTAACATTAGAGCCTTCTTAATCACACTTAATAATGCTTCGTCATGTTCTTTTTCTGTATTACCCATAACTAAGATATCATCAGCCCAAATCACAACATTTGGCAACTCTCCAAAGTGATTTTCAAGTATATCCTGAAATAACTCAGGTGCATTCATCAATCCATATGGTAAGACACGATATCTATATACTCCAAGTGGAGTTGCAAAGCAACACTTCCATGACGATGATTCTGACAGAACTAGATGATGAAATCCTTCAGACAGATCTAAAACTGAAAACAATCTTTTACCTTTCAATTTAAAACTTAAATCTTCAAGTGTGGGCAAAACTTTAGGCTTTTTAACAATAATTTTGTTTAAATCTGATGGGTCAAGGCATAATCTTATATTGCCATTCGGCTTTTCTACAATTACAATTCTGCTGACACATGCATTTTCATTAATCTTATCTACCTTCACTATAGCATTTCTACTTTCCAACCTTTTCAATTCTATTTTTAATGGCTCAATTAAAGAAGTTGGCAATCTAGGTGAAGGGTGGCAAATCGGTTCCTCTGTATACTTAGTAGGAATTTCCACGCTTCCTGGCATTCTTCCTATACCTTCAAAAACATTAATATATTGATTTATAAATTTTTCTTTGTTATTGTTAACTTCCACCAAGTGCACACGCTTTACTAAATTTAACGATACACAACCAGGCAATCCCAATAACATAGTATTACAATCAACCACAACAAAATTCTCATAACATTCATTATCTTTAAACTTACATTTTAAATTTACAATACCAATATGTTTAACATTTTCACCAACAAATGATTCTATTTTTAAATCAGTGTTATACAATTCACACTTTACTTTTTTAACAATTTTATTAAAAATTTCCTCAGGCATAATGCTAATGTCAGCACCAGTGTCTAATTTACACTTAATATTTTGGTCTTCAATCTGTATATTTTCAGTCCACTCATTCTTATTTAAACTAGACATATTTTGGACCGCACCACAAAATAAGCTTTCATTTGAACTAGTTGGATCAGACAACTCTGAACATTTCACTTCACCAACTCTCTTCACTCTACAGCTAACAGCAAAATGATTCAAAATGCCACACTTAGGGCACTTTTTCCCATATGCAGGACACTCCCTTGGTGCATGTAATTGTTGACAACGCCTACACTTGAACATTGTACCATCACTTCTCCCAGACTTTTCCTTGTTAGACCCATTAAAACTTTTAGAACTGTTCTTTCTATACTTTACAGAATCTATTTCTAACATCGGATTCATTTCCTGTACTTGAGTTCTACTGACTTCACTTGCTCGACCAATTTTAGCCACTTTGTCAAGTGTCAATCCTTCCATACGTAACAAACTTTCTTGTAGATTTTTATCCTGTAGGCCTTGAACTAGCCTATCACGTAGTAATTGATCCTCCAATGTCTCTGTTTGAGATGTACCAAAATTACAGGAAGAGATTAACTGCCTTAGAGAAGTATAAAAATTTTCAAAATTTTCTCCATTTTGTTGCTTCCGTTCATTGAATTTATAACGCTCAAAAACTTCGTTATATTTCGGGTTTACATATGCAGCGATCGCTTCTAAAACGTTGTCGTAAACTTGAAATTCCGCCTTTGACAACTTAAAACTCATAATTACTTTGGTCGACTCGGGACCCATCATGTTCCTTAATAATGATAACTTAATCTTATCAGCGGCTTCATCCTGTCTAATACTTACAAGATAATCTTCAAAAAGACACTTCCAGAATTTCCATTCCGTAGCGGCGGACTGAGCACGAATATCAAAATTTGGTGGTAACTTGACGGAATTTTCCATATTGTAGTTGAAACTTGAACTTAGCACTTTAAATTTAGAAAGAAAGAAAGAAAAAGCATTTATTGGGACTCGCACAGATCACAAATTAAACTATACAAAAACACACTCATAGAAACATAAAGATCAAAAACAAAAATAAAGTAAAAATGAAAATAAAAACAGAAAGTCCTGTACGAGGCCAAAAGGCCCCTATCTCAGCATGATGCTGCGGCACTTAAAAAAAAAAAAAAAAATAAGTGTCGCAGCGCTGGTATTCTGATAGGGCCCGCTGTGATGTCACGGATAGACCAGACACGAAAATAAATAAAAATAAAAATATATTAGTGAATTAACATAATAAAAATAACATAATAAAATTATTGTAGGTAATAATAATTGTAAACGTATACCGCGTGTGTGAACCCGACGTAACATCAGTTACTTGTCAGTGCCTTTTCTGCCTATGGTGTTCTATGGTATCGCAGTACTACTTAGTCTGTGGGTATCGCTGTGACCTCGGAGTATTTATGTTCTGTGGCTGTGACAAGTAAAGAGACGCAGGCGCCGATAATCCGGCAAAAATAAATAAAAAACATTACGGCTGTTTAATTGCTACAGTATTATAGTATAGTGAATAATACAATAAAAAGTGCTCTGTGATAGTTGTTTAACGGCAATTAGAGAAATAAAGATAAACTAATGGTATGAGCGTTATAAGAATTTGAAATCACGCCAATGACAAACAACGAAAAATAAAAATAACAAACAATGCGAAACGACAACTGTGCCTGTTCAGTGAACAGTCGCTGCCAAACGCTCGCCACTCCACTATTGCTAGCTACGTGCAGATCATGGGTAAGTCTATAGTGCGGTATCTTTTTGAAGCTGTAGTAAGTACTGTTTAAATTTGATTCTAAAAGTACCAACTGCCTTCATAGCACGAAATGGAGGCGGCAAGTCGTTCCAGCACCGAGAGGCAGCAAATTTGAAACTACCACGGAATGCAGCAGTTCTGTGTGATGAGGCTAACATGAGGTATGAAGATGCTCTAGTTTTAATCTTGTTAACATCGCGCGACCAAGACAGTTTCTTAAATAAATAGTCTGGTTTCTTTGTGAGAATAGTGCCAAAGAGTAGGGTCGCCAGGTGAAGCGTGAAATTTAGTGTTTCTTCGACTGCGCCATGTATTATGATAGTTAATTAAACACTTGAAATAATTAAAACATATTTATTAAAGTAGGTCTATCACATTACTTGACCAAGTGCCATCATAGATAATCTATACCATAGATTACATTACATAGAACAGTAACAATAGCCAATTGAACCACTGGACATGAGATTTGCAGTCTGTGAGCAATTCTTTGAGTTGACTAGGCTATCAGAAACTGGATGTAAGAATCAATACATTGCATAACCAACTCTGTAAACTAGGGTTTGCCCGCATTCACACCACTTCCATTGTTTAGCAAATTATGCCCCCGATGACTCATATATTTCAAAGCGTTCCTGACGGTAATATTTTCCACACACCATTCAAACTTCGTGATAATCGTAAGTCAAGAAAAAATATTTCATTTGTATTTCTTCGAATATTAAATGAAATTTATTTGCAAGAATTGTAGTACATTACAACTTAATTTAAAAACCCAACAGTTTTTAAATTAAGTTTCTAAAACAATTCGCTAAAACTAGCATGCAAAATAATTGATTACATAATAAATGATACAAATATAATTAAATCCATGATAATAAAATTGTAACATAAATCCTAGATAATATATTAAAAATTGAAATGTCACACATTTGTCAAATTAAAATCATTTGTCAATGTTAAATGTCGAAAAAAAGAGCGGGAAACCTAACTTTGAGGACGTGTCCTTTTTTACTTAAATTGAAAATAATTAATTAACTTGTATTATAGGATCAGTAGTAGTAGTTTAGTGTTTTATCTTCTTTCACATTTATTTTAATTATAGTTCTGTATATTTTCTTCAGTAGGGTAAGTTTTTTTTACTAATATTTCATAGCGGGAAAATGAAAGACCCGCCTGACCCGGGGGACTTTGTTCCCCCGGCAGGCAATTTTGTAACTATAATTTCAAATGAATCGGGCATGGATACCGATGGGTCGTCGTCGGCTCGCCATTTAAAAAGAAGCCGCATACATGTGTGCAAGAATTGCAATAAACGCCGTCGTATCCGAAAAAATCAAGGTTCAGAGTCTTTGGGTTGTGGTTGCTTGGACTCTACACCTCCCTCTCTAACTCCATCGGAGCCTAAAAGCTCTGAAATAATTTATAAAGATATTCCAGATATTCCTGCTCCGCCTCCAGTTATTCCCACTCAGATTGGTCGAAAAACATATGATAAAACTGACAGCGCGCCATACGTTGTTCATGTACAAAAAATTTTAGTATCACCAGATGATGGAACGTCATTGCACCCTATTACATTTGGCAAGTTCCTAAAACACAACGCTTTCCAAAATATTATTAACGGTAGCGTCAAAAAAATCGGGCGTAATAAAATATCTATTTCTTTTTCCAATTTCCTGGACGCAAATTCTTTTATTACACATAATAGCCTTGAAACATATAATTATAAAGCTTTTATACCTACTTTTAATGTTACTAGAATGGGTTTAGTACGTGGTGTTCCTGCGGAATGGTCTCCAGAGGAAGTTATTGATAATATAACTGTACCAATTGGTTGCGGTCCAATTTTAAAAGTCAGACGCCTCAATTTTAAAACTGTTGTTGATGGTACAACCATTTGGAAACCATCCCAATCAATAGTTATTACTTTTGATGGACAGATTCTGCCTAAAAGAATTTTTATGTGCTATAATGCATTACCTGTAGATTTATATATTTTCCCTACTGTACAGTGTTTCAATTGCTGTCGTTTTGGTCACACAAAAATTCAGTGCAGGTCCAAACCTCGTTGTTATAAATGTGGCCAAGGCCATACTGGGGACAGTTGTGAAAGAGAACAAGAAAGTGCATCTTGCTGCCTTTGCTCTGGTTTTCACTATGCTACTAATAAATCTTGCCCAGAAATGTCTAGACAAAAATTAATTAAAACATACATGGCACAAAGTTCAGTATCTTATGCTGAAGCGGCAAAAATGTATCCCCCAGTTACTAAATCGTATGCCGATACACTTTTGTCTTCTCCTTCCAAAAACTTTGCAGATACTCCATCTTTCCCTTCTTCTAATAGAATGCCTGTTTCAAGTAGCTATAAAAAAACTGTCTTCCTTAAACCACGCTCACCTCCCAAATCTGTACAAGGATATAATAAAGAGGCTCACAACGCCATTATTAAAGATTACGACATTCCTCAACCAGCAAATGGTTGTGCTTTTTCTAATCATAACAATGGACAAATTGATGCCAGTTTTTCCATAAACGATTTTCTTTCTGCATTACACAATCTTCTGTCTCAGTTCAACATTTCACCGTCCAACGTTGCCCCATCTTTCAATGTATCACAATCCATCCTTAATGGACAACACATCCAAAATAATCCAGTGGAACTGCCGCAGTCTAGTAAACAAAAAGAGTGATGTTATACATCTTTTAAACAAATATGAGCCATTTGCCTTTGCTTTAGCAGAGACTTGGCTCAAACCTAATCATATTTTTAAAATGAATGGTTATTTAACCATTAGAGAGGATAGATCTGATGGGTATGGTGGAGTAGCTATACTTATCAAGAATTCTATCCCTTTTTCTACCATTACATTACCTCTTCATAGTGAGGAAATTTCAATTGTAGCTATTAAAGTGCATCATACTTGTCTTGTTTCTATTTACATTCCTCACCCTTCTTTTTCTGTTCTTCAAGAGATGAATAATCTCGTTTCTTTTCTTCCAAAGCCATTATTAATACTGGGGGATTTTAATTGCCATCACCAATCATGGGGTTGTTCAACTTCGAACTGTTATGGTGATGAGTTAATAGATATAATAGACTTACACAACTTATGTATTTTAAATTCTGGAGCTGCCACTCGTCGTTCAGATCCTAATCAGAACCAAAGCGCAATTGACCTTTCTATCTGTTCTCCAAACTTAGCCTCTTCATTAACTTGGCATACTTTAACCTCTACTTATGGTAGTGACCATTTTCCAATAGTTATTTCTTATCCTCTTCCCAAACCAAATGCACAATTAAGGAAATCAAACTTAAAATATAAACTGCCTAATAGAAATAATACTGACTGGGGCAAATTTAGGAACATTGTTGACAGTAAGCTTAGCTCCTTGCCCGTAATTTCTGGTGGCAATGAAAATAGTTGTGCTGAAGCTTTAGCACACATATTAATTGCAGCGGCTGATGAAGTTTTTCCTGTAAAAAATAACAATATTAGTACAATTCCCTCGCCTCCGTGGTGGGACTCTGAGTGCACTGAATTGATTAAAAAACGTAAAGAGGCTGAATATAATTATAACGCTGATATGTCTGATACGAATTTTGATATCATTACTAAGTTAAATAATGAAACTTATAAACTTTTTAAAAAGAAAAAATTTGAATCTTGGCGTAACTTTTGCTTATCAATTTCACCGAATACTCACCCTACGATTGTTTGGCGCAACATTCGTAGATTTAGGTCCATATATAACAACCCTTCTCCTATTCCTGATTCTTTAGCCAGTGATTTTTTTGATATATTAGCTCCGCCTTGGGTTCCTGAGGCTAAGGCTATTTGTACTAACCATAACCTGTCTCTCGTTTCCAATATCCGAGACACTCATACGACGCTAGATCTTGCATTCACTCTCACTGAATTAAAGGTTGTTATCCATAAAACTAATGATTCTGCACCAGGCATTGATGGCATCCCGTATTCCTTTTTTGCTAATTTAAATGATGAAGTCCTCAGTTATTATTTAGAACTTATTAATTCTATTTTTTATACAGGAAACATCCCTGTTGAATGGAAACGTCAAATGGTGTTGCCATTCCTTAAACCAAACAAACCTCCTTCTGATGCTTCTTCATACCGTCCTATAGTTTTGTCTTCAATTATGATGAAATTAGCGGAACACTTAATTAAAAATCGCCTAGAATGGTATGTTGAAAGTAAGGGTCTCTTGGCAGAATCACAATATGGCTTCAGAAAAGGTAAAAGTACAACTGACTGTTTAAGCATATTAACATACGATATTCGGTTATCCTTCTCTAATAACCAATCCACCGTTGCAGTTTTCCTTGATATTAATGCAGCTTATGATAATGTTGTATTATCGGTTTTACAAAATAAATTAGAAGCCTTACAAGTTCCATTGAATTTGTTAAATTTCATTATTAATATCTTGACTGAACGCTCTGTTAACATGTTAATAGGAGACCATGAGGTATCTCATCTTGTATGGAGGGGTCTCCCACAGGGTTCTGTGCTCAGTCCCCTTCTATACAATATCTACACTTATGATTTAGAGTTATCCTTAACTAGTCATGTTAAGGTTCTTCAATATGCCGATGATTTATTATTATATTCTTCAAGTCCATCTGTTGAGCAAGCTAGCTCTGCCATCAATTCTGCTTTATCTATTTTGGCGTCATGGTTACATCTAAACGGTTTGGATTTATCCACGTCTAAAAGCGCGGCTGTTTTATTCACCCGGAAGAGAAATATTCCCATAGTAAATCTCCATTATAAGGAAATACCTATCCCATTTAAAGATAAATTCAGATATCTAGGTATAATACTTGACTGTAAATTAAGTAGTGTCCCTCATTGTGAATATATTGTTAACAAATGTGAAAAACACCTAAACATGCTTAGATGCCTCTCTGGGGTGTGGTGGGGTGCACATCCCTTTTCTTTGAAACTCATTTACAACGCAATCATCAGAAGCACTCTGGATTATGGATTGTTCGTTCTAGAGCCAGGTAATGTCATGGCTTTTAAAAAATTGGATCGCATCCAGTCTAAAGCATTACGCATTATTTCAGGTGCAATGAAGTCTAGTCCCATTAATGCACTCCAAGTTGAATGCGGGGATGCTCCTTTATATCTTAGAAGACAATTCCTATCTGACAAATATTTGTTCCGGATTCTTCAATTCTCAACTCATCCTCTCATTCCTAAACTGGACACATTAGTGTTGCAGATTGAATCATCAGATTACTGGTCCCATAGACGTGATCCTTGTTTAGTTGTAAGTTATAAAAAATTCCTTTCACTTTCTTCTCCTATTCACCGTTCCAATAAACTTCCCATATTTAGCAATAGTTATGAGAGTTTACAATTCAGTCCCATTATAAAATATAACTGTGTAAGTAAATCAGATCCCGATTGCCATTTAAGTTTTAATCATTTTCTGGCTGAACACGTAGAGTACCACCATATTTATACGGATGCTGCCAAGCCTTCTCCGACGGGTTGTGTTGGAATAGGTACTTACCATTCTCAATACAACATCGAACAAAAAATAAAACTGCCTCCGGAGACTTCTGTTTTTACCGGGGAATGTTTCGGCATTTTTAAAGCCTTAGAATATATCCGTATTTTAAAGCTCAAAAAATCTATAATTTTTACTGATTCTCAAAGTGCTCTTCTAGCCATCAATAAATCCGCTTTCGAACACAAATCGCAGTTACCTATCATTTATTTAATAAGAGAATTTGCGTTCAGGACCATTTCTGAGGGTAATACACTACAATTTGTATGGATTCCGGCCCATGCTGGAATCCATGGCAATGAAGCGGCTGATAAACTTGCCGGTGATGCGGTGCAGTGTGGGGACTTAGTTCCTTATACAAATTTTAGTTATGACCTCGTATCGTTACCAAAGACTTTTCTTCGGGAAACCTGGAAGGTGGCTTGGGATATCGGAAGTAAATCGAAGGGACGTTATTTTTCGTATATTCAACCCGACGTTCCAGAAAAACCGTGGTTTGGCAGGGCCAAGTTTGGCAAGATGGAGACCTCCATTCTAATACGGATGAGACTGGGTCATGTTTGTTCTCCAGCTCATCTTGCCAAACTTCATATCATCGACGATCCCATATGCTTGTGTGGCACAGATGTAGGCGACTTAGATCACATTTTTTTCTCCTGTCCCTTATATGACCGTTCTTCCTTTCTTAGTAACCTCTTATCCCTCCATACTCCTTTTCCTACCTCAATACTTTCTTTACTTTGTACAAATAGCTCTCTTGTTTATAAATGTATAGTTTCATTCATTACTCTAAATAATATTAAGTTGTAATTTATTTTTTATTTTTTTATAGTGTAATTAACGTAATACTGATCCTATCCCGTATATCCTAAATCCCGTTAAAATTTATATTTATATTAATTTTGTTTCCCTACCTTTTTATAAAACTAAAACGTGACATTGGCTAAATGCACAAACCGTGCGAAGCCAGAAGGAAAAAAAAAAAAAAAAAAAAAAAAATGTTAAATGTCAGTGTAAATCTTTAAAGTTTAGGTACTCATTCACAGAATAGAATGATTTTTCTATAAGCCATTTGAATAGCACTGTTTTAAACCGATTGATTGGTAGTTCCCTATATGATTTTGGTAATTTATTAAACTAAGCTTTGTTATCCAAACAAACAGTATATATTTAAAGGCACAGATGCACGAACGTCGTCCTTCTATCTATAGTCTTCCTAGCCTGTTAGCGTCACCAGACATATATGCAAGTCCATCAGATATAGATGATTCATTTTATTGTTCATACTTTGTTATTGTTTGTCATTGTTCACGATAACTATGGAAGTACTACCCTTTGATGATCTGGGGCCGTTTTATGACGTTTTAGAACCATGACAGTTCCGGTGTAAGAGAGAGATGGAGCTATACAGGACGGATAGCATCATCTCTTTTTGGCAACAATGACGGTTAAAGCACTTGAGGTATTGCTTAAGTACCTTCGGTTTATCCTTTTCAATGGTAAGGATATAAAATGACGTCAATTTTGAAGTGTTTGTGCCAACAAAGTGACAGGTCAATGTTAAATTAGAAAGCCAAGTTGGTTATCTTGTTTCCTATTATTATTAGTTTCATAGCTAAAATCATTACGCCATATTGATTTTAGTTTATCTAGACATCTCAGTATTGCGTTTAAAAATCATCATGGTTGTTTTCCCCTAAAGGTTTGACAAAACGCTCAGTTGTTGACGGTTTTAGGTGCCTCTTTCCAATTAATAAGGTTAATAATATTGTGTTATCCGAAAAATCCAATCACACTGCTCAGGACCTCACGTTCAACGCCCGCGTTTCTAACCAGAGACTAATGAGTTAATGAGACACTTTTTGTTTCTGAAGTGCAACGCATTACAAAAATCTTATTATTTTCGTAATTTCTATGAAGCAATACCTACGCACTACAGGCGAGCCACACCGCACTTGTTTCTATGAAAATTCGTTGCGTTGCGGCCCGATTCAGCTCTACTAATTGGTACCAAGTACAGTACACCCACAGTCCCTCTGCCTAATCCATCTGAGAAAACAGGCGTAAATTTATGTTTGTTCTCAACTGGTATACTTACAGAGAGCCTGTCTTTGGCGTGTATGTATCTGAAGCGTTGTATGTAGTAGAAGACCAACCAGGCGAGAGAGATGACCATCAGCACGATGAAGGATATGGACACGAACAGCACAGACGTTCTGCAACAAAATACATACAACAATTTGTTAGTTACAATGCCTCTATAGCTTTGCGTAAGCGGGCATCATAGAGGAAAGTAATAACGGGCACGCCCTTTATGCCTTTTTTTTTTTTTGGGTGGTAAATTATCAAATAACTTCTCCCGCTCTGGGTGGAGCGGGAGGGAGTGTCAGACTTCTACTGACTAAAACCCACCCGTGTTCCTTCAGATGCCAGTGTGCCAGGACCACGATATCCCTTTCGGACAGGCTCGTAACCCTGGCAGGCATTGGCCCTTTCGGACCCCGTCAATTGGTGCTGACGTCTCTTTGAGGCGCGCGTGGAACACAACGCGCCGTCGACCCGGGCCTGGTCCTTATCGGACGGCGAGCTACCCATCGCTCACCGTCCGCAAGCCCGCGCCTACGGTGGCCGGAAATCGGCTTGCGACGCCCGACGCCCAGGGCGTCTCCTGCGGGGACTAGGGGCGTGAGGGCGCGAGCCCTGCCTCTCCCTCACGCGTTCCGCCTCCTCCTTCGCGAGCATTACTGCTTCGCAGAAAGAGGTGACGGCCTCCCATGCACTCTCGCTCCGAACCATGGCCTGAACCAGGGCCGGACGCGAAATACATAGATAGGTACAGCTATAGCTCTACTTAAGCGGGCACCATACAGGAAAGTAATAACGGGCACGCCCTTTATGCCTGGAGGCTTTTATTGGGACTGTAATAAGTAATTCTGACGTTCTAAAAGTGCTGATTCTCAGTTCTCAGCCTAGTTTGAATAAATGACTTCTGTTTTTGTTTTATTTTTTTAATGATCAGCCTCCATAAGTTTCGGCGCCTATTTAAAATTATATTTCTGTGGTAGGGTATTGACAAAAAAAAACCTTTTCTCTTAACTTCGTAGTAATGTTATCATTAATCACTACAAAACCGATCACAAAGCACGTATTTTTTGCTTAGAACCAAAACAGTGCAAAAATTTATTACTTTTAGAACTACTAGAATTTAATTTTCTCACGATTATTACCATATTTTGTTATACTTAGTTTTACACATATTGATGAGTTTAATGTTAACATAGCAAGAACAAATACTGTTTACAATTTATTAGCTACATATTAGAACCGGGTATTTTAAACTCATTACGTAAGAAAATTAATTACTGTTATGTATGTATTGTAGAAAAACAGTCGTAGTAGATAAGATTGTAAGAGATTGTATAATCATTGCATGTGACAAACAACAATAACTATGGAAGCATGGATACTTCTATTATTCGATAGTGTATAATATTCTACTAATATTATAAATTAGCTTCTGCCCGCGACTTCGTTTGCGTGGAAGTCGTAAGACAGCCACATTTTTATAAAAAACTGCCTCGTAACTATAGAGGAATAAACATAAAACACTGAAACATAATGCAATATTGCTCGGTTTGTTCCCACTAGTTCTACTGAACAGTTCTACGGTAGAACTACTGGGATTTTTTTTCTCACTAGTAATACGATATTAGGTATAACAAAATAGTAGAACTATTGGGATTCTCTATTCCCACTTGTTCTACTGAACAGTTCCACGATAGAACTAATGGGAGTTTTTGTTTTGTTCTCACTAGTACTGCGATATACTATATTACAAAATAGTGGGAGTCTCTATTTCCCACTTGTTCTGCCTGTTCCATCGTTAGAACTAATGGGATATTTTGTTCTCACTAGTTGCACGTAAGTCCATTAAATTTAATTCCCGAGTAAAAGTAATGCTGTCTCTATCTAACGGAACGTATCAGAAAGTGACAGAATTACTTTTAAAATTTAATGGACTTACGTGCAACTGGCGGAGACATAGTTAGTTTTGCATTTACAATAAAAACAAGTAGGAATGGATAGTCTTATTGGAAGGCACTTACGTAGGTACTCGCAATAAATGAATACGCTCTGTATAGAGACTGAAATATTAGGTTGGGGAAAAAGTCTTTTCGCATTATAGTATGTATGAACTTGTAATAAAATCTCTTTGGCTATACTATTTGTATCTGGCTGGTTTAGGTATCATTGAAAGTTTAAATTTTAAAGAACATAATTCCAAATTCAAATTAGGAAAATGTGTGATTTTCATTTGTTTTTCGTACTGTCAAGATGAGTGATCCTAATGAAGAAATTCGATACATTTTAAAATTTTACTACAAAAAAAGGTAAAATGCAACGCAAGCCGCGAAAAAAATTTGCGATGTTTATAGACCTAGTGCAGTGTTTGTGAGAGTAGCACAAATTTGGTTTAAGCGTTTTCAATCCGGAAATTTTGATGTCAAAGATGCAAGTCGCTCTGGTCGCCCTATTACGGATAAAATGGATGCCATTTTTAAAAAAGTGGAGCAAGATCGGCATATCAGTAGTTACGACGTATCTGAAGAACTGGGAATTGACCACAAAACAGTTTTGGCACATTTGAAAAAAACTGGGTACACAAAAAAGCTCGATATTTGGGTTTCTCACGAGCTCACTGAAAGAAACCTGATGAACCGTGTACTCATTTGTGATTCTTTATTACGACGCAATGAAACCGAACCATTTTTGAAGAAGCTGATAACTGGTGATGAAAAGTGGATCACGTACGACAAAAACGTGCGAAAAAGCTCGTGGTCAAAGGCCAGTCAGGCTTCACAGACTGTGGCGAAACCCGGATTAACTCGCAACAAGGTGATGCTGTGTGTGTGGTGGGATTGGAAGGGCATTATTCATTATGAGCTGTTACCACCAGGCAGGACCATCGATTCTGAACTCTACTGCGAACAACTGATGAGATTAAAGCAAGAAGTTGAGAGAAAGCGGTCGGAATTAATCAACAGAAGGGGTGTGGTTTTTCATTATGATAACGCTAGACCTCACACATCTTTAGCCACTCAACAAAAATTAAGAGTTTGGCTGGGAGGTGTTAATGCATCCGCCGTATAGTCCTGAGATTTCCACCTGTTTCGGTCTCTTCAGAATTCTTTAGGCAGTGTCAGGTTAACATCACGAGAGGACTGCTAAAACCACTTGTCGCGGTATTTTGATCAGAAGTCCCAAAATTTCTATAGCAATGGGATCATGTCCCTACCTACAAGATGGCAAAAAGTTATCGAACAAAATGGTACCTACATACTTTAGTTAAATGTAAATAAACTATATTAAAAAATGTTTTGAATTTTCTTAAAAAATGCGAAGAAACTTTTTCCTCAACCTATTATGTTTATTTTATTTTGGCATTGGCATCGTCCGCTGTCATCACATGAATTCCGCATACGAAATGCACTGTCCAATATAACTTGACATTTTGTAGTGGCGCTGCTGGTTGCGGCAAACGTCAAAATTACGTCAGATTCAGTGCGTTTTGAATTTTAGTTCTTTATTTTTTCGCATGCCATGTGTCTATTGTGCATGCTGAGGTCTCCTATTAATGAAGGAGTACACCTTCTTAATACCTTATGTTGCCCTTTATTTATGTGTCATGTATTGTGTCCATATTTTGTTAGAGATCCTAAATAAATAAATAAATTAATGAATTAATAAATAATGGGTGGGTGATTTATCAAACCGGGTTGCTGTTATTTTTAAGAATACTAGCTGTTGCCCTTACTTCTTCTATTTAATATTTTTTATATCGGGTGTTTTTTTAGATAAACTTTATATTGAAATTAAAACACAGAAAATGTTTTTAATATCCATGAAATTGGCTTTACTTAAAAGATAAATTGTAGGAATTCATGTCTGCATTTTAATATGATTTCGAGCATGTGGCCGACGCGGCTGGCTCGGTACAGGACGTCATCTGGAGGACAAATTTTCAGGTTAGGCAGAGCTGTACCTATAGCACACCCACATTTCGCCAGTTATGTTTAAGTTCCATGTAATACGAGTGTAAACTCTAATAAGTCTAAATAGAGTACATCCAGAGACTCATGATGACTACTCCAAAAACAGTAGAAAGTCAGTTATCAAAGGCCTATCTTAAAACGATGCGAACATGTATCTCGATTCGAATTTCAAAAAGGACATTCGCTGTTATTTTATCTCTGACAGCAACCCGAGCAGCAACGCAACAGCAATCTTATTGTAACGATAATAAAGATCATTGTAATTTTGACAGGGAAGCAAAAACAGACGTTAACTGCCAGGGTTGCCAGTTTGTCTGAAAGGGATATCGAAGCCCTGGCACACAGAAAGCTGAACTGGTTTTAGTCAGTAAAAGTTAAAGGGCTGTAGTCCTGTCCTGCTTGAGGTTATACATTCCACAGGCCCTCTGGTAATGTCAATAAAACTATATAATAAGTTACCCGAAACAATAAGAAATGAAAAAAAAAACTCCATTTATTCGTGAACAAACTAAAAAAACTATTATTAAGTAAATGTTATTACAGTGTAACCGAATATTTAAATGATTTATCCCTAAAAACACATGTAAAATACATAAAACCTAAATATTTTTTAGAATAATTTAGATTATAAGATAAACTGTGAGTCCTCGTCTGCACGCTTCTATCTTTCTTTTGCTGTGCCCGACAGGATCCACGATTGTTCTCTAACCGAATGTTTACCACCTAAGCATTGTGGAATGAAATAAAGATTTGAGTATCGAGGTTTCACAACGAAGCCCAAAAATGACTACATTTGAGATTTGCGTAGATACAGAATCTTTCTTGCAAGTCCAAGATACGTACTTGTTAATATTGTTGCTGACGTGAGCGAAAGTCCTCCCCTTGATGATTCCGACCATGACCCTCGTTCCGTTGTCCACCAGACGCGCTATCTCCTCGCCTTTCCACTTGTATGTGAACACTGCACTTATGTTACCTGTAATACAAAGACAAACGGGTTTAGTTTGTGATAGGCAGTAGGACATGAAGGATTCTTTCTTGGTGATGCAGGCTTATGAGAAAAGCTCATGTTCTGGTTAGATATACAAGTCACTAAGGTTGGTAGTAGGATAGTGCGGCTGACTGCTTAGTCATAATTTCAGCCGAACAACGTCCACTGCTGGACATAGGCCTCCCCCAAAAAAAAAGAGAGGGGGGTGCCATAATCGCCATAAACGCTTGGCAGACGGGTTGGCGATCGCAGTATGGTGTTAATATGCATAGAGAACGCTGCTGCCCATGCTCTAGTAAGTCCCTTAGTCGCCTTTTACGATATACCCACGAAATAGGGTGGTGCTATTCTTTACGTCGGGCACCACACGGAACCTGACTCACAGAACACATATCCCGGGCACTACTAAGCAGTCAGGTTCCGTGTGGTGCCAGACGTTAAGAATAGCACCACCCTATTAGCCAAGCATGATTCTGGCAATATTTCACAAGCAATTTTAAGGTCCTATGAGCTTGTTCAGTAATTTTTTGCTCTCGTATTGGCACGAACTATAACTGAAGTTCTTGGAAAAAATATTAGCTAGTCAGAAAGGAAGTAACAAGGCTGACTGTTCAGGGTCCGTTCTTCGCCAGTCGTAGAATCGCCAAAAGTGGAAGCTATTTGAATAAAGTAATATTGCGAGTAGCGTTGTCATCCTATAACGTTCCCACTGCTGCAACACAGGCCTCCAGGTGACTTGTGAGAGGGAAGTACAGGTATACCTGCTTATGATAAGGTTTAGTCGGTTTTGTTCATGATCATCTTATGACGATATTTCATCATTCACCTAAAGAATCTTAGATTATGTACTGCACAGCAACAGGGAATCTTCTCCAAGATAATCCCCCGGACTTTAATCATCATAACTCTGCTTAAAACCCTATTGTTTGGAATCAATTGTGCAATGTCCGTTTCTCTCAATAGCGCGCGACGTGCGTATGTACGTACGTAAATGTCTTGGCAGAAATATCAGGACTAATCACAAGATGTTATCATCAGATTTGTCAAACATGTTAGCTCACACATAATTAGCTTGTTTTGATAAACATGATCATTCCATGTTTTCTTAAGTCAATATCAGACGATTCACTTTTTGCTCATTTTTCACTCGAAGTGAAACTTAAAAAAAAAACGTTATTTATAAAAATGTCGCTAATCAAAAATGAATAAAAGTCAAAAATTAATTCATTAGTGAACCGATCCAAAGATTTTGAATTTCGGTACGCGGGATCTTTCACTCTCCTACTTAATCATCTCAGCCTATCGCAGTTCACTGCTGGACATAGGCCTCTCCCAGGCTGCGCCACAACACCCTGTTGTCCGGCTTCCGCATCCAGTCTGACCCAGCCACCTTCTTAAGGTCGTTGGTCCATGTAGCTGGCACTACGCTTGCCGATATGCGGTCTCCACTCCAGGACTCGTTTTTTTTCAATGCGATAAGGGTAACTAATTCATGCAGCCATTTTTACATAAAGGCGATCGCAGACAGGTGCGACGCGACACTAAAGTTGTCAAAATATAATAGGCCCGTTTTAACATTGAACTTGACTCGATTTATCGTCGTTTCTACTAGTTACGTCGCGATTCACTATCGCGACGTAACTAGTGAAGTAACCATACGACTCGGTACTCGATACTCACGATAAATCGATTCAAGTTAAATGTCAAAATGGGCCTATTATTTTTTGCCAAGTATAGTAGCACAATTTCTATGAAATTTTGATGAAAAGTGTCGCGCTGCCCGTCGCGCCCGTGATATCGCGCCAGATTACACGAGGCTTTACACTGCAACTGTATGCACCTACAGTTCTACGTCTCAGAAAAAGCTAAGATGATTATGTCGGTACCAGCCTTAGTTCCTACACCCAGCTAAGCTGTGCCTACACAAATGCACTAATGTGACCACGTCGGGTTTCACAGTCAAGGCGACCTCACGTAAGGCAGATTATACAATTATACTCCAGTAAAAATAGACTTTAAGCGGGTTAGGGTTGAATGGTGGAATGTGCAGGCGGTTAGTTGGTGGCGTTTTAAATTGAGTGAATGATTTTAGCTTGGACGTTTGGCGGACGGTTGGCGTAGTGATTGAGCGATTTGGTTGCAGCTAGGGTTAGGGGATTTGTCTGGCTTTTTGACCCCCTTCCGAACGTAGTCCGGCTCTATTATTTGTCAGGATTTTTTTGAAAATAGAAAAGAGTATGTGTATGTAACTGGAAAAAAATAAAACAATAAAATGTCCGGTCTTTTTTGCAAAAGGCTTTTTAACTAGACTTTTCAAATTTATAAATGGCAACCTTAGCATTCGATTTTGAAGTGTATAGCTTGATCTTTTTCAGTTTCAAATTATTCGATTTTTTCCAAGATAATTTAAAGGCTTTTCTGAAAAACGTTGCTATCTTGTCATTAATTTTGTCTTACGAAAGTTGTTAAAAGTTCGAAAGTCACTATAAAAACTTGTCCATTTAGAAAACTTAGCTTCATTGAAATACCCTATGAGCATTTAATGACACATAATTATTGTTCCTTTCAAAAGAGTCCCCTTTCATCTATACTAATATTAAAAAGAGGTAAAATTTGTAAGTTTGTATGTAGGGGTAATCTACGGAACTACTGATCCAGTTAAAACAAGAAATTCCACGCGAGCGCAAGTCGCGGGCAGAAGCTTGTTATGAATATGCCGTGTAGTGCTCCCGTACTTATATCTAAACGCACGCTGTAAACAACAATATAAGAGGACACATGTATACACGCGACATTAATATTATCCTCAGTTTAAGGAGTCAAAGCGAGTTTAATTAAAGTCTTTGAAGAGAGAAATTACGACAACATCCAGCTAATTACACCATCAGACCAGCCATCCTCTTTTACAAGTACATCGTTCGTTTATGTATTCAGATTCAGATTCAGATTCATTTATTTGCAAAAACATGTGTAGATAATATACATGGTATGATGCTTATCAAAGATGCTTATTAAAGGCTCGTACAGACTAGAGCAATATCTCTTTGAAAATCCGTTTTGGTATAGTTTTTGAGTTTATCGCATTCAGACAGACAGACGCGGCGGGGAATCTTTGTTTTCTAATATATAGTGATGAGTAACATAATAATAAATAAAAAAGACGACATTATCTTAAACAAATAATTTTATTGACCTATTAAAGTTTCTTATCTTTTTTTTTTGTTGGAACCTGGACCTTAGAGTTGTCGTCTCGTCATGAGTCCATGACTAACACAGTGTTATGATAATTGAATACCTACTAACAAAGTATGGCCACAAATAGTCTACAATAAACGATTTCTATTTTTATATATTTAAGAGAATTTAAGAGAAAACCAAAGGTATAAATATGTCTAGATAGTCAGAGAAAGCTGTGAACTCATCGAATAAAATTGCGTCCAACTATTGGCCGCAAAATGCACGCACATTAAAATAACACTATGACAACACAATGACGTGGTGTGAGTCACAGTCACGCACGCCAGCCTATCAAAAGCGGTTTTAATTCTTTTGCAACGCGACACTATTTAGACATATAAATACTTAATCAAAAAGAAAAATATTGATAAATCTACGTGCGCGTGAAAAGAGATTCATGTTCAGATTCATAACTTTTCGGAAGACTATTTCTACAAAAAAATTACCAACCAATATATTTATCATATTATCTCCTTTTCGATCGATTACGAATCGAGATATCATGTCATCGAACTTGTTTCTATTTAATCATTGCAGTGAGACGTTTGAGAGCCGCACCTTAAAATCCGCGCGGACTTGTTGACTCAAATCTAATCTCACATTATCACCGAGGAGGTGCGAACTACCAAACTGTATTACACACTACACTCATGCGAACCACATCCAGTCAAATGTGGAAACACTAAGTACAGTGTGCTCAGTATACATAAGCAGTTGAAGAAAAAGATTCTGAATTCCAACGTACTGAATTTGACAGTGTATTGGTGACTTGGACAAGCAGCACTTTACGACCGAATTCGGTCGCAAAGTCCTACTAGACGGTCAAAATTGCTTGACATTGTGATTTTTCGTGATTGCAGTGAAGCAATTTTGACTATCTATAGACCCCATCGCTATCTATGTCGAGACTGCAGGCCCTGACAACATTCGAAATTCAAAAAGAAATAATCCAATCTTAAGGTTCGTACAGACTCGTGCGATATCGCGGGCGTGACAGGCACCGACAAAGAAATTGTGCTACTAGTTGTCGCGTCGCGCCCGCGATATCGCACTAGTCTGTACGAGCCTTTATAAATTGACATGGAGCACTCTAAAACAATAAAAAACAAAAAACGTTCACCTGATTTGGTAATGTAATATTACCAAATCAGGTGAACGTTTTTTTGGATATCCTAATCTAAGAAATAATTGGCCTACCTAGCGCTGGCAACACTGACCTTTTTATAACTACCTATGCCTAACAATATCAAGGCTATTGAGTCAAGTCATACCAGTTTGTTTGTGTCTGCCTGACGTCCGTACTCAAGTGTGATTTTAATTGTTTTTATGTAATTCAGATATTTGACGTCTCATTGGTACTTTATTACTTAAAAAAGTATCATAATAGTAGGTACAATAAATTAATGCTTCTAAATAACCCGGTTGGGACCAACATCTTGGACTAACGTAAGTATTTTTGTTCTACAAAATATATAATTATAGTGTTTGTGTTATGTCAATTGCCTTGACTGGGTGTATTATTTTCCTTCAACGTCGTTTAATGATTTTCCTGCTAGGATGTTATTCTTATCGTGTCGAAAATGGATACCTACCTACATGTCTTGGTACCTACGTGATACCTAAACATTAATTTACTTAATCTTCATCGCGCGATTGATTTCTTTCCGAGGAAAATAACGTTGATTTTCTACTTATACATAATTTCACGCCTGTATTCCACGAATGGTTGGCAGAATAGAATAGAATACTCTTTATTATGTACACCATAAGAATTACAGATATAAATGTTGAAATTTTACATGGGGCAGAGGTGTACCGTGTACCTATAGTACACCCACATTTCGCCAGTTATGTTTTTAAAGTCCCATGTAATAGGGGGCGAGCCTATGCTATCAACTAGCACAAATCCAGACTACCGGGCTGCTACTGAGAAGTTCCAGATGGAAAGCCCCAATAACACTTTGTCCGATCCGGGAATCGAACCCAGGACCTCATGCTCAGCAGTAGCTCTTGGGACCACTAAACCAACGAGGCGTTTTTTTCTCCTTATTTCCGACTGAAGTTTGTTATTATTTCCAAAGACACATACAAATATAAATTATTTTTAATCATTCAAACCATCAAAAATTATACCATCTTAAGTTCATAACCGAACGGAACACTCAAGTTTACGTAAAAAAATATTAAAGTGAAAGTTCGTCGTTAAAACTTCAAACAGGACAGCCAATCAAAACCAAAACCTACACTTTAAAAATAGAACGCCGAGTATTGGCCATCTCATGTTTTGTTTTATTGTAATATTTTTATTACCACAGACAAAATCTGAATTCGAATCAAGTTTATAATCGCGCATAATTAACATACATACCTACACGTCACATTTAACTACAGGTTATTAACAAACCATTTTATTAAAGTAATATTCCCTAAATTGATTTGATAATTTTATTTTTTAGGGAAGCAATAAAAATGGCTACAATACCAGAAGATTCAAAATGTATAGTGGAAACAAAAGATGGTCCCGTTTGCGGATATTCTGAAAAAACTGATGAAGGTACTTGTTACAAGTTTAAAAGTATACCGTATGCTAAACCACCAGTAGGCAACTTACGATTCTTGGTAAGTTACAAGGGATTTTTGAATACATTTTTTAAACACAAACATTTCACATAATTGAACCGTCATGTTTTACTGATAGGCGTTTGATCATCTAAAATGTATGGTTAAACATTCGCTAATCACTACTTAACAAACAAAGTTAACGCAAAGTTAGGCAACGTTTATAAATATCTCGACTATTTTTGTAACATGAACCACATCATCAAAATAATCCTTATACGAAAGTCGGACAATATTTAATTTGCCAGTCATCTTTCTTCTGAAGTAATTGAATATAAATGTAATTTCTTTTTCAGCCACCATCTCCAATTCAGCCATGGAAAGAAGTAATGGACTGTACGAAAGATGCTCCTTTACCTATTTGTCGATCAGTGAGTGATGTCATATCTGAGTCCGAAGACTGTCTATACATAGAACTTTCTACACCAAGTATAAAGCCTGATAAACCCATACCCGTTATGTTTTGGATTGGGGGTTACGGCTACGCTTGCATCTTAGATCACATATTTGATGCAACTTTAATCAATGACCAGAACATTGTCTTCGTACGATGCGGCTACAGAACGGGACCGTTTGGTTTTCTTTCCATAAATAACTATGCAGCGCCAGGAAATTCCGGACTTAAAGATATAGTTATGGCTCTAAAATGGGTGAAAAGAAATGTAATTGCCTTTGGTGGCGACCCAAATAATGTTACAATTTTTGGAAGTTCATCAGGTGGATCTATTGTCAATTTCATGATGTTATCACCTATGGCGACCGGACTTTTTCACAAAGCTATTATACAGAGCGCCAGTGTATTGAATAATTGGTCTTTAGATAAGAATCCTTCACTAGCCGTAATAGAACTGGCAAAAATACTCGGCATCGAGAAAACATGTAAAGAAGAAATCGTTGAAGAGCTACGAACTATTCCTGCGATGGATATTACCATAGCTTTTCAAAACTTTAAGATAGAAAGTGGTGAAGGTGCCGCCGACAGGGATTTGATAGATGCTGTCTTCAAGCCATGCATTGAAATTGACCTCGAAGGACAAGCAGCATTTCTTACAAGGAGTCCACTTTTGTTGCTTAAATCTGGTAATTTTAATAAAGTGCCTTGTATTATTGGTAGCAACAATATAGAAGGAGCTGTGTTACAACATGTTGTAGAGAATTTTTATTCTAATTTTGAAAAGTATAACGAAAATGTCAGGCTTCTTGTGCCAAGAGAGTTAGCAAGGAAAGATAAGTCATCAGAAAGTATAGGTCATCAGTTACTAAAATTTTACTTGGGCGGCGAAGAACATTTACGAGCAGATACAAGGACACAATATTTACAACTGATAAGTGATTACTATTTTTCATATTATGTCAATAAAACAGTAAGAATGCTCTGTACGGCTGGCTGTCCCATATACTACTATATTCTCAACTACGCTGGTGAATGGGCAGTACCGAAGAGATTAAATTTCTTGAACTCCACTGGGCATGGTGCAGAAATATCTTTCTTGTTTCGTATAAAAATGCCAGAAGTATGCAACGGTAGTCGAGATTCAGTAAAAACAAGAAGAAGAGTAATCAAAATGTGGACTAATTTTGCCAAAACTGGGTAAGTTTCAATAGAGATCATGAAATCATCAATATCTATGCTGAGTTTGCAAAATTTTCATATTTCGACTTGATTTTCAGAAACCCCACTCCAGATGAACATGACGCACTTTTACCAATAACTTGGGACCCTGTTGAAAACAAAGAAAGGCTGAACTACCTCAGCATAGGGTCAGAACTTACAAAGGGAAGGAATCCATTCCACGAAAGAATGAAGTTTTGGGATGCACTACATAAAGAACACACGTTTCTAAGAGCAATTGTGCATTTCAACGAGATGGGATACTCCGTTTAAAATAAGTCAACTATATCAGCTACTTTGTATGTGTGTATTTTGACTGTGTTATTTTGTTGTACTGTGCGTTTTGTTTGTGCAGAATAAACAATTTTTCTTTCTTTCTTTTCTTTTATTACAATTTCAGAATAGTAGATAAACCTTCGAAACTTCTGATGATCTAAAGATCGTCAAGTTTACTTAATAGTAACAAATACACTAATTCACGTTTTTTTTAATATATATTTCTGTCTTATTACAATACTCCCTTTTTAATTAAATTTGTATTTTTAATTAAATATTTAATAACGAATAAACTTAATTGCTTCTACTTGAGGCCATATACTAAAAGTAGATGTACTTACATACATTGATGTTAATTTGAAGTCCTTCATAAAGGTCAGCGGGGCGGTACACTCAAACGACGCGCGTGTATGACAAAATGTATGAGCGTGGGTGAAGCAAAAGAAATATGTAAGGATCATAGCCCCGTGAGTAAAGGACATGAGTTTATGTATGAATTTCAGAGAAAACTGGCTCGCTCGTTTGCTCTTGTTTTAAGCCGTTAACAAATGCTACACTTTTTATTCATTTGGCATCTTACACTCGCGAAGTTAAACGTCTGAACACAAAATGAATCAAAAGGGAAAAATGAATTCATTAGTGAACCGATCCAACGATGTTGGATTTCGGCACCCAGATTTTTCACTCCTCTACCGAATGATCGAAAATTAAATGAAGGGAGTAGTGAACGTTCATTCCAGGGGGTCTACTCCGAAGCGTTAAACCGAAGTATCGGCCGAATGTTCTGTCGTTTTATAACTTCCATAGTTTCCTTTTTTGACTTTGAATCCATACCCGACTTAAAGTCACATTTTTGTCTTTGGCCGTAGTCAGCCATAGTTAGCCGTAGTCGAGCAACGGCCGACCATTCGGCCGATACATCGGTTTGACGCTTCGGAGTAGACCCCCTGTGTTATTTTGTCGGCGTCGTGTGAACGAAGAATGAAACAAAAATTAACTGTTGCTCGAGTGAAGCGGCTCATATCGACTTTACGAATAACAGCCAAAATCTGAGACACTAGAACGACTAACCATCTTGACTACGTTAACATTGCATAACTTTAGAGCGCTTCGAAGTAAGTCCTATCTGTACCTAAGCAGTGGTATTTAAATTATATGATAATGATTGTAATTCATTGTCCTATTAGGCTTGCGGGTGAACAATACGACGGGACTGACCGGTCGGCCTTGTGTACCATAACTGTAGCAGGTACCGGTGAACTGAGTCTTCGTAATGTATTTGTTATTATAAACGATCGAGTTAAAGATGATACTGGTTTTCATAACAATACTTGAGAAACTGGTAATCTAGACAAGCTGGATGTTGTAGAAATTATTGACGACAGGAAACCAAAAATCATGCACGATTTTACCCTTCATTGTTTTGTTAAAATGCTAGTAATAATCGTGTACAGTTAAAATTTTGTACATATATGAGCATTATATCTATCAACAAAATTAATTGATCCGTTATTGCTTAATTTGCAAATACATACTTTAGTACTTATTCTAGTGTGATAATTTTATTCCAGGGACATCGTCTTTATATTATATGATGGTCTTATTAGTGTAAACAATATATTATTATTGTAGAACCATATTTGTTTTAAAGAGTAACTATGGAGTCTTTTGTCGATTCTTCTTCGAAACTACCAATTGGACGGGCCCCCCCCGTTCAATTGGTCCCGTCCTTTTCTTGTATTTTGTCGTTTAAAAGTGCCTTGTATTTTGAACTGATTTTGACTTTCAGTTCGATTTATAAAGGTGTGTTGATACCTTTTCCTAGGCAATGAAATGACTGCTTCCAAAACAGAATATATTAATAGATCAGGTGACTGAATAGTAGTTGGCGACTTATTAAAGCCACGTGGGGCGATTGAATTAATTTCACACAAAGGGCGAGAGCTTCATTGTCATGTTGTCTGGCGAACAATTTAGTACGAGTTATTGCACCGAGCGACAGCTGCAGGAATGATAATTATAGAACTTTTAGTGTTGTGGCTGACTGACCACTAAAACAAGTTACAACATTAATGAGATATATAGGGAAGGGAAGAAATCTTGATTAAGACACCTAGTACCCAAGAAAATTTGAAACGTTAAATGGTCGAAAATCTCATGTATTTTCTAGTGTAAAAGAGACAGGGGGAGCAAATCTCAAGAAGGTAGTACCCACCTAAACAAAAATACAAACCTATAATTTTTAATCGTTCAATTTCGACGCTTCATTAACAACTTTTGTGGCGACCTTCAAACGCTGGAGATTTATCAGTGAATGTTTTTTTTTGTACGGGTTGCGCTACGAAATTAATCCACAGGAGTATGACGATTGCAATACATTGTAATTACCACTACAGTCTCAATAAACATCTTCGCAGACAACCTCAGCAGATTTAAGGCTCTTACACACTCACGCGATATCGCGAGCGCGACAGACACCGACAAAGACAATTCCTTTGTCGGTGCCTGTCGCGCCCGCGATATCGCGTGAGTGTGTAAGAGCCTTTAATACCACGGTCGTCTCATAAGGAAGGTAACGTGAAAGGGTAACCGATGGACATGCAAGCGTTATTGTACTGTGCAATAAATAACATAAGCCGACAACATACGCCTGTACCGACCACGTTCTCCTTGAGAAATGTACTGATCCTACGAAAGTTACGAGAACGACTATCATACCGTCCATTATACATTAATTGCTTTATGAAGGTGCTGCTTGCTTGAAATTCAAGCTACCCTTTGCCAACGCCTTTTCATAACTATGTTGGGGTCGGTTTCCAGTCTAACCGGATGCAGCTGAATACCAGTATTTTACATGGATGGGCTGCCTATCTAAACCCGAAACGCGATACCCCTTGGTAATACTGATTGTCAGACTTTTGGGCTTCTGACTACCCGTAACGACTGCCAAAGATCTACGAATGACAGCCGGGACGAACGGGTAATCGTGCTTTCCGAGGCACGGAGGGATCTCGGTATGAAAAGATGGTCACCCATCCACGAACCACCGCGGCAAGCGTAACTTAACCTACGATGGATCGATCCGTGCGGCTGTTGCCATTTAGCCACGAGCTACTACTACACGAGCTGCTTGCTTGAAATTGAGTGGGTTTAAATTTAGATTCATAGTTCACCACCTGCCAAGATATACTGGTCGGCCTGTACGTGTCTTCCGCATTTTCATTAGCATTGTGCAAGATAACGCAAGGATTATTAATTAATACATTATACTTATCGAGAAATATTGTAAAGTGCTTATTGTTTACTGAGAATTTTATGCATCCTTGAGCTCCTTCAAAGTTATCATTGAATTCTTGATATTTTTATCCCTTCCGGGAAGTTTACTTCGTTGACGTTTAAATACTTCACTGCAGTGATTGTTAAGCATGAATATCTTAATATCGACTTTTATTGCGTAGATGCAATGTGATCCCAATAATTAATTATATGTCATCTAAATAAAGCCAGAAAAAATTTCACAAAAGCATGGGAAAACATAATTGCAGCGGCAAATAAAAGTGGGGCTTTTTCGTAACCATAACAGCATAAAAGGATTAAATTTTTGGATATAATACAATGTTTATTGACTATTTGATTAATAGTCAGACTGAAGAAAATTGGGTTAAATTTCCTCTATAGAATTTAATTCCGAAAATATCTCTACTTTTTTTTTTTCTGTAATTCTAAAATCCTAAGTACCTAATTTCATTGCAAAATTGCACTCAAAATGTGCGTTTTAGGTAATTGAGAACTCTGGCTGAAAATATTTTTGATAAATAGCTTTATTTATTTTTAACAATTTTAATTTGGTTTGTCGCTCTTACGTTGTTTTATTTTGGTTCCAGCGCATTGTTGAAAGAAGAAAGAAAGAAAAATAATTTTATTTGTCACAGAAACACGTGCAAGATACATGAAAACATAAACTGGTAAAACAAATAGTCGGCAGCTGCACGTCATGACTGTGACAAGAAGGCTTGCACTCAGCACAGCGCTGATTTTCAGTGGTCACCTTCTCTCGCGCTCTCTTTTTTTAGTATGTGGAAATAATTGACTATGTCACTTTTATTTTACAGATTAAGTTTTTACGTATCACCTTACTTCCTCAATGGAGGATACAAAAAACAATCTACGTTCGGTGCACCCTGGAACTGGACAGTCAGGCCCTGTTGCTGGACCTTGCTAACTGGTAAATTATTTTTAAAGTTTGTGCCGATCGAGGGGAGTTTCACCGGTTTATTCGGAGGTCTAATTCTTATTTATGCAAATTAAATTATTATAAGTAGCACTTACGTCCATTGTCAGTAGATAACTTCATCTTCTCTAAAAGAGTGGTATCCCTGTCGTTGTATATGAGCACCGCAGTCGCGTTCGCCCGCCATGCATTCTGCACCTGAAATAGAAAGTAAACACTGTATGATTTATTTAAGTTTTATTGTAACTTCTAAAAATTAGACAGGATAAATATTCGTACTGTAATATACTCTGTTGGACCGTGGGACACATTTGCACATAACTATTATTTTCACCGATAAAACCAATTTAGGAGAGTAGCAGGTGGCGTTCTATAGTTTCTGCCTACCCCCATGGGAAGAAGGCGTGAGTTTATGTATGTATGTATGTAAAACCAATTTACATTAGGTTCATGCCTAGTTCAGGGGTTATTTTGTTATTAAATACGTATGCATGTGGAAGACGGGAATTATGATAAAAATAGCAGTGTTCAAACGAACTATGAGCTCAATTTCAGAGAATATTAAAACTGCATATTTAGTTTATTTTCTCCAAAATTTAACCTGTATATTTTCGAAGTCCTTATTTCGCTGCCCATGGCACTTCTTCTGACTTTACATAAAAACCGGCCTTGTGCGTGTCGGACCACGCACAATGAAGGGTTCCGCGGATGAATTTATCCCAAGAACAAACTTAACAATGTAGTTGAAAAACATGTTCCCCCATACATTCCAACTGTAAATGTTGTACGCATAATATAGAGAGATTTACCATGTTATTTTAAGACCATTGACTTCTTATATGTGTTCCTGTAATCTATGGGTAAAGAAATATTATCTGTATTTTGTTCAAAATATTAGGCACAGTAGTTTCGGAAATAAGTTGGGAATGGTCTATTTTCATCAATTTTCTTAAATAATTTGTAAAGTATTAATTTTAAAATTATAAAAACAATATCGGTAATGCTTACAATAAGCCCTTTCATTTGATAAGTCACACGGTACAGTTTGAAAAATATTTAGTTTAATTTTCTAATTTGCCCCCTAAAAGCGACCCCATATTCAAAATCCATTTGTTTACGTTACTCGTCCGTGTTTGGGTCACATAAATTCACATGTGTACCAAATATCAATTGAATCGGTCCAGTAGATTCGGAGCAAATTGGCTGTGACAGACGGACACACAGACAGGCAGACACACGAGTGATCTTATAAGGGTTCTGTTTTTTCCGAGGTACGGAACCCTAAAAAGACCAATGAAGACGTACATAATAATGATGACATTTATCCAAAGTATAATGTGGTTACATCTTGGCGTCATGGCGACTCACTGGTCTGAGCACTTTGCATTTCCTACAACCTTTCACTGCACTATTATAGATAACCGTGACGTATAAATATTATTATAATATTGCTACTAGACCGGTCTTGCTTATAATAATAATCTAGGTTTATATTAAAATACTTAATACGGTAATAGGTAGCCATTTTGTTTTATTTGTATAATAGGTAGGTAAAGACATTCTACAGCCCTGCCTATATTCTAAACGTATCGTATAATTACTAAAGTAATAATAACCGCTACTGCTGAGCATGAGGTCCTGGCTTCGATTCCCGGGTCGGGCAAAGTGTTATTGGGTTTTTCCATATGGAATTTCTCAGTAGCAGCCCGGAGTCTAGATTTGTGCTCGGTTGATGGCAATAGGCTTTCCCCCTATTTCATGGGACTTAAACATCACACTTAAAATCACTGGCGAAATGTGGGTGTACTTTAGGTACACCTCTGTCTAACCCTTTGGGAATACAGGCGTGATGTTACAAAAGTACCATGTTGCAATTTGTAAGGTCCATCGACACAGCCATCTCAAGTATCTGTAATTAATTTTTTTACCGCAAGCTATCGGTAAATCTCACGAGTAAGAAGTAAATCTTAGAAATTAGCGGTATCAGGCTGCTTCCTACGGTATACGTGAGTTTTTACACGCATTTAGATACCTTGATGCAATGCAAGTGGATTGCATCGATATCGATGAAACCTGACATTGACTTGCAAATTGCAAAAAACGTAAGAAAATTTGAATTTCGCGGGCTACAGCTGCAGATTCACCTTAAGAAATGTGTAGTATTCGACTTGAGACCCGAGCTTAAGCTCTGCTTCGCTTCATCACCAACTCCGGAAGCAGCTGAATTAATTACTGTTATTTTTTTTATTTATTCAAATTCAAAATATTTTATTTTACAAAAACATACATTAGTATTTATGAAACGTCAGAAGCTAGGTGCACAGTTCCAATTGGTCGTTTCCTATGGAGAGCCAGCAAGAACTACTCTTTTAAAAATAATTGGCTTTTACAGTACGCGCAAAACCTTATGAGCGCTCGGAAGTTGGACGCCAGTGGCCTAATAGTAGGTATATTAAGTAAATTATTTTTGTGATGAACCAATCAATACTGTAGGTATGCATAGAGGTATTATAAAAAATGTTATTTAATGTAAGGTTATGTTCTGTAATTAGCTATTAAGGCGCTGATAAGAAGCAAATAATCTAAGTAGGCGTTTCTTAAACAAAAAAATTGCCAAATCTATAGTCTGTGGTAGCGGGAAAAATATATGTTATTCTTGAACATATTTCTCAGAACTTGGATGTTACCAAAACACGCTTAGGAAAAAAAAATCTCGATACAAATTAACGGTAAACTAACCCTTTACTTTGAGTTTCAAAACCAAATATCTGTATTAAATATCAACGTACGGTTGGTATTTCATTAATAACAAGACGCCTTATTTGTATACAGAACTTGTTTGTTTTTTATTTTCGACTACTTAAATCATTTTTTAGTAAATAGATAATTGCTTCATATTTTGCAATAAATTACAAGCGTTGTGTCATCACGCTTCTCTTCCTTTTATATGTAGTCTGACAGAGACCGCGGTTCAGCTGTTGTTAGCGTCTTAAGTATACTTTTAAGTCACTCGCGTGCAACTTCAGACAGCTCATACAGTTTTGCGCGTATCTACTGTACAATGTTTTCAAATTACAGTGTAATAGGTATGGGAGGACAGCGTAGGCCTGTCAACAAGTACCAGGGGGTCTACTCCGAAGCGTTAAACCGAAGTATCGGCCGAATGTTCGGCCTTTTTATAACTTCCATAGTTTCTATTTTTGACTTTAAATCCATACCTGACTTAAAGTCACATTTTTGACTTTGGCTTATCTCTTTGATTGTCGTTTTTTTCTTCTTTCGCCGTAGTTAAGCAAAACCGAACATTCGGCCGATACCTCGGTTTAACGCTTCGGAGTAGACCCCCAGGTACAAACTTGTACACGTTGTACTTTTAAATGGAATGATTGCCCCTCTGGGCTCTACAACCTATGTTACGGCGTAACGCGATAAGATGGTAACCCGCACCCTAATTGCGTAACACAGTTTGAATCGGAATCGGAATGATTTTGAAGTATAATGCTAATCCATTGCTTCATATGTTCGAAAATTTTGTCTGCTCAACAACGAGTCAAATTGAAACCGATTCCCACTGATAGCGTGTTACGCAGTTAGCCCGCAGGTATTTCCCTTGGTAAGATTGGTTATCAGAAAGACTGTTGTGACCAATTCATTGATGTCATAGCCTTCTGTTATGACATCACTGAAGTGGTGGACAATAGGCTTTTGAAGGTAAGATACAAAGTAAGGTCTTATGTCGTGACGTACGTAAGTAATCAGGAATACGTCATTTATCAAGGATCAAGGAAGGCAAAGTATTTACAAGTTTACATTCAGTTTTCTGTTATTAAACCATTTACAGGCACTTTTGAATTGTCAAAGTAGTCGGTCACTCAGAAAGATAAGCTAGTTGCCCATTACAAAGCGTAGTATGTTCCTTTGGAGAAGAACGGGCAATAAACACCACGAACACTCTTTTAAAATATATTGTCTATTATCTTCTCTCATACTCAAAGCGGGCACCCACACGTAATATTTTGATAACGAAAAACAATATTGCATTGTACCTAATAATACTAGAAATAATAACTACTGGTCTACTTAGGGGTCCTTATCCGAAATAATCCTGGAAAAACCCCGTTATCATAATATTAAAAGTTTTCGGCTATACAGGTTGACCAACACTGGATATACCTACATTATAAAAAATGTCTGCTACTTCATACAAAAATACTTAACCACCTAACGGAAATATATTTATTTATTGGACTAGAACGACCTAAAGCCGTAATGCTTTTAGAAATAGTAAATCAAATATTATAATATCTTTTCTTATAACGGTTTTTGGCTGTATGAAACAATGTTTTTCTTTTCGCCATTTCAGAGTTTGTCCCGTATTAAAAGTTATTCCTATTCATAAGTAGGTACCGCTAAAAGATTGTCAATGGTTTCAAATTCAGCCTGTATAATGTTCGCTTATTTTATTCATAGGTACTTTCGCGTCCCTAAAAGTTTGCCAATAAATTCGAAATCACCCTGTATAGTGATTGAAAACATCATTGAGTCCTATTTATTTCGCTATCAGCCGTTATCTTGTGATCAATCGTTGGTATCGGACACATTTGTGCGACAAATAATGCTTGCTGTTTATCCTCGGATAAAGATAAAGGAGTTAATTTTTTTAGGGTTCCGTACCCAAAGGGTAAAACGGGCTATTACTAAGGCTCCGCCGCCGCGCCGTCTTCTCTGTCAGTCTGTCACCAGGCTGTATCTCATGAACCGTGATAGTTAGACAGTTGACATTTTCACAGATGATGTGTTTCTGTTGCCGCTATAACAACAAATTAAAAGAACAGAATAAAATAAATATTTAAGTTGGCTCCCATACAACAAACGTAATTTTTTTGCTCGTTTTTACTTGATATTGATAACGGCAACAGGTAGACGCTTGAAATATTCACAGAATATTTAGTTATATATTCACTTTAAAAATAAATAATTTAATTAAAATAAAACAATTATTTAAGGGCTAACTCCCATACAACAATTAATGTGATTTTTTTGCCATTTCTGTAGATAATGGTACGGAACACTTCGTGCGCGAGTCGGACTCGCACTTAGCCGGTTTTTTTTTTTCATTAACTTGGGGACGAAATAATTCCACACTTCGCCTATATAAATATAAAATTACATAATGACGTATTTCAGAAGTTCATTATCATTTGAATCCCTAAATATTTAGAAAGCGTTAACTATGTTACGTAATCAATCAAGAGTGTGTGGTAACAGTCTACATTATTATTTCATTCTTTGCTTTCTTTAATCTTCAAGATTAACACAGCGTTGCTTCGAGCTGCTAAACCCAGGATTAACTGTAAGTCCTTTAACAGCGTAACCAGTCACATACTTTGGCTTTAAACTGGTTTAAACTTAGGGCTTTGGCAGATTTTCTAAACAATTACCTATGGCTATTTGTCATCATCCGCCTAGCCTTTACCCAACTAGGTTGGGGTCGGCTCCCAGTCTATCCGGATACAGCCTATCTGACCTACACAACCCAGTTACTTACACTTAGTAACACGATGGCTTCTAGGCTTCTGACGACCCGTAACGACTATCAAAGATCCACGAATGACAGCCGGGACTAACGGCTTAACGTGCTTTCCGAGGCACAGAGGGATCTCGGTATGTAAAGATGGTCACCCATCCACGGACCAACCGCGGCAGGAGTAGCTTAACCTGATCGATCGGCCCGTGCGGCTGGTTTTACTTAGCCATGAGCCCCTCCTACCTACCTAAGGCTATTTGTATGGAGAAGAAAATATTAAAGACCCCTGTAGCGGTAAGTAGGAGACCGAACAGCCGGCAACCGTTGAGGCGTTCGTCTTTTAGGGTTCCGTAGTCAACAAGGAACCCTTATAATTTCGCCATGTCCGTCTGTCTGTCTGTCTGTCCGTCCGTCCGTCTGCTTAGCTCAGAGACTCTTAGTACTAGAAAGCTGTAATTTGGCATGGGTATAGATATTAATCACGCCGACAAAGTCGTAAAAAAAAAATTCAGTGTTCCCTTGCACGTAAAGTGGGGATGATATTTTTTTTCTCGTCTACCCCATGGTATGGGGTATCTTTGGATAGGCCGTTTAAAAATATTGTGGGTCTGTGAAAACCATTTTTCAATTCAGGGATCAGTTTGCGTAAAATTAAGCTTTAAAGTGCTATTTTTTGTTAGGGTCAAGTGCCCCCCCCCCCTGCCAGCTAAATGGTTGGTTTTGGGTATGTGAAAAAATTCATGGCAGTAGTATATATAGCGAAATTAAAAGGAAAACTATCACAACTAAGTAGGCTTTACAAGTTAAAGAGTAATAGTCGACCAACTTAAATTTGCAGTTGGAGAATTGACCGTAACGTATATCGATGTATGAGAGAGCATGTTTTTGAACTACAATGTTAAGTTTGTTTTAGGGATAAATACGGAACCCTTCATTGTGCGTGGTCGGACATGCACTTGGCCAGTTTTTAATATGAATTTTGATGTCTAGAAAGACCATAGAAGCAATAGAGGGAATATGTGGAAGATGATATACGATGATATAAGTTTATAACCTATTTATGTACTTGTGCACCTGTTTTATTTATATTTAATTATGTTATATTTTAATATTTTATAATATTATTATTTTCTCTCAATCAGAGCACCCGCCATCTTATCTCTTCACCACCCTTGGTTGACTGGTAAAGAATGCCTTTGTACCTAATTGTGTGCGAGAAGTTTAAATAAATAAATATACAGGATGAAATTCAATTACCTAGCGAAACTCCACAGACGTGATGAGTATCAATATCTAAACATGTTAAAACTAAAATAAAAAAGATTTGATGATTTTTTTTTTGGGTTAATAAACTCTGGTGGTTTTGTTACTAGAAGTGTGAGTTGATAAAATACATTTAATCGTGTTGAGATATCGATACCCATCAAGTGAAGTTTACACAAAAGAACAGCTTTTTAAACTGATATTTTAACTTTTTAATGATGACGTCCAAAAAAAAAACATCCACAAATTAATTTATTTTTGTTTTGTCATGTTTTAAATATCTGACCCATCACGTCTGCGAACTTTCGCTAGCTAATTTAATTTGACCCTGTATATAGAAAGTGGATGAATACATAGACGGCGATTGACAGACATGTTGTATGGAAGACATGCTGCGCATAACCTAAACTAAATGCGAGTAGTGCAGGAGGATGATCAGTAGTAATAGGTCCTCCAATGACCGCTGCAATGGAGGGTCAGAGAGGATATACCTAGTAAACCAGATAACCGAGGTAAGACCATAAGTGGGTTTTTTTTTTTTTTTTTTTTTTTTTTTTTGGGTGGGAAATTATCAAATAACTTCTCCCGCTCTGGGTGGAGCGAGAGGGAGTGTCAGACTTTTACTGACTAAAACCCACCGTGTTCCTTCAGATGCCTGTGTGCCAGGGCCATTGTGAGTAACACTCAATATTACACTTGAGAGCAATAAAATCGCACACGTTGACTTTTTCTTGTTAAAGCAGTTTTTTCCATGAATGTGAATACATATTAAAATAAAACTTACACTATTTGAATTTTTACTTCAGTACCTTTCTAATGATATCAAATACAGTGTAAAAAAAAACACCCATAGGGGGTTTTAGGGCACAAAACCCAACATACGGATAAAATTACCCAAATTTGCTTAAGAAAGAAAAAAAATAAGATTCAAAATGCTTGATCAAATTGTTTTTTAATAAGGTGTATTCCCTCCCCTAGCCTTGATTACAGCTCTTAATCGGTTTTTCATGGACCGTATTAATTTCACCATGAAATCTTGTGGTATGGCGTTCCACTCCTCTTCAATGGCAAGTTGAAGCTCTTGGAGGCGCGTAGGAGCAGGGCTTCTTGTTCGAACTCTTCTTTTTTGCTGTGCCCGACGGGGTCCATAATCCTCTCATAAAATTTTAAGTTTCCACGTTAATACACATTGTGGATTGCAATAAATGTTTTGAGTATTAATTGCATAATTAACAGAATCTACAGTGTATTGCTTCATTAACGAAAAATATTTCTGCCTGGAAGTATATATTACATAATTAAGGGCCCCTTTTCCCGAAATTTTAGGTATGAGACGCCTTGCGCCCGCGTTGCACAGGAGAAGTCGCGATAGCACTGGCGTGAAAAACGGCTCGCGTTGTTTTCTGCTCAATAAGGTAAATATCGCAATGAATGTTGTTGAACTGTCAAATTGAAACCGATTCCTACTGATAGTGTGTTACGCAATTAGCTCGCCGATTAGTAAATAAAATGTTAAATTTTCATAAAAATTGCGTGCTCATACAACTTAAAATACTTTTAAAATCGACTTCTGATTTTTTTTTATCAAGCAAAATGCTAAATATCGTTTTTTTAACCAAAAAAGTCACTAGATCAAACATGTATCTGTACTTTATATTTTTTTACGAATTTAAATATGGTGATTTCTCTGAAAACAACGCGATCTAGAAACGTAAATTTCGGAAAAGGGGCCCTTAAACAGTTTTGTAACAACGTATGAACGTACAGCCTAAAGCAGTGAAAACACTTAACAAGCTTTAAAAGCTGGTGTTCGAAGATCAATCCCTGAAGGGTTGAAACGACTTGATTAATGAATTTTGTATAGGAAAATTACCTGGAAATATTATAATTATAGATATCAGAAATCCACGCAACTTAGTCGCGACAAAAGGCTAGTTTCTACACAAGTAAGATTATATGTTGTATATTTGTCAGTCACCCATTTCACTACAGTATTTATTTTAGTTGAGTTGGGTCGGTTGCATGCTGGTGACAAGTTCATTATAACGTCCTTGTCTTGTAAGGTGTCGCTTTTAGTCTAAACTGGTGTATAATATATCTACGTTTGATCTGTTATTGACTTTATTGTCGTTAGTGACGTAAGATTCTTCATATGTGTGTCTAAGCGTGGAAGAGCGTACTTCTTGCACACATTTGCACGACTAGCTAAGTCCAAGTAAACGACTCAATTTACTAACGCGTTATTTAGTTAAATAATAGTATATAGTTTATAGAGTGAAGTTATTTGAGTTTGTATCACGTTACTTTTGTATGTCTCAGATCTATGTTCGCACCAGCATTTGGCCTGACTTCTCGACTCTTTAGCAAACCCTTCCTTACCGACATTGGAACATCGTAATTGTTATCGTTTTTTACGTATATTTCCCTCTAACTTGTATTAAGAACATCCGTAATATTTGCAAAAATACTGCATTATACTCGTATGCCTTGCATGTGCCTTGCGCACAAGATCTTTGCTAATTAGTATCTGCATTGGCAGCTAATTGCATCAGCATGACTAAAGCCACCGGCTTCGTAAGCAACTTAGACCTAAAACTGATTATAGCAATGTTATTTATATACTCCTTAATTAACCTGTCAAGCCTTAATTAGGTTTTAGAGAGGCAACTGTCAAAGGTAATAAGGATGAGGGTAAAAGCAAAAGGTGTGACTCAATCAAGTTCTTAACCTACCCGTGTCATCTATTAAGTTCTAGCTAAAATCATCACGTTATTAAATTGCATTTTTTTTTATGTTATTGGGTGACAAACAAAACATCGTTCGATGGCCAGGGGGGTATCCAATTGCTTAAGTTGCTATTGACGTACGAGGAACAGGGTGTAAAGTTCACTCATCCTCTATAGAAAAGGGAGGATCCTCCGACCAGACGGGAGTTGTATCTGGTGGGCTACTGTCCAACGATAGATATCGGGATGTTGTATATATTATGCTAGTCGCGCGGTAAACTCTGCTTGCGCGATGCAGGATTTTACGTGACGTCAGTGTAATGCGTAGTTCATATGTGGCGATGTAGATGCCGCCACAGAGACAAGGTGTTTTTCGTGTGTTAATTACACCGGCACTCATACCCTTATAACCGTAAAGTACCTACTTCCCCAGATCAGCTCCTTAAAAAAAGATTTACTATCTATCTTATTCACTTTTCCCGACTTAGTAATAATAAAACCCAAGAGAGCTTATAAATAGTAGCATCTACTAAGATCACCAATGTTGCAGAAAGTACAGCTAAGTCTAATGACTTGACACAGATGTAAAAACTAGCTTTTGTCAGCAGCTTCTCCCGCGTGCAGGTCGGAAATTATCCCTCAGGAACGTCATCATCATCATTTCAGCCGAAAGACGTCCACTGCTTGACATAGGCCTTCTCCAAAAGGAGGGGCCGATTGCCATAATTGCCACGATTGACAGGCGGGTTGGCGATCGCAGTGTGGTGTTAAATAAAATGCATAGAGAACGCTGCTGCCCATTCTCTAGTAAGTCCCTTAGTCGCCTTTTAAGACACCCACGGGAAGAAATAGGATGGTGCTATTCTTTACGTCTGGCACTACACGGAACATGCTCGGGAACGTACTACCTGGATAAAAACTATCCAATGTTCGAACCTAGGTCATGGTCTACCTGTGTTACTTGTGTGCCAAAAGTCCGTTCAGCCGTTGAGACGTGAAAAGGTAACAGGCAGACAAAGTTATTTTCACATTTGTGATATATTATGATATGGATATTTAGCTTACCTTGATTTCAAAATTGCAGCTGCCTCTCCTAATGACCGCGACCCACGGCTCCGTGGGCAGAGGGTCGTTGGGCGCGGCTACTGACAGCAGTGGCCAAGTGCAGCCAGTATGGTCCCTCTCTCCCCCCGCGCCTTTCGCTCGTACGTGCACTGCCACCCCCCGCGATGACCCGATGTACCCCTCGCCGTATTTACCGGACTGGAAAAAAGAAAATAAGAGTTGAATTTTGATAAAATTAAAAAGTTGCTCACTATCAGATTTAAGCTTTTCGGGGAATGCTTTGTTGCTGTTAAAACGAAAATAGTCTAGACGGAATAATCTAACTAAATTTAAATAATTCAAATATAAGTGTTATTAGGTTTTTCCATCTGGAATTTCTCAGTAGCAGCCCGGAGCCTGGATTTGTGCCCGGTTGATGGCAATAGGTTCGCCCCTATTACATGGGACTTAAACATACCTGGCGAAATGTGGGTGTATAGATGCAACTCTGCCAAACCCTTCGGAGAATACAGGCGTGATGTTATGTTAAAATATGGAACTTAGAAAGGAATTGTAACCGATAACAACGGATTTATCAAATTCAAAAACAGATTAGAGATAATGTCTGAACTGAAACAAAGAGCTTGCCTCTCGAGACATCTTATCTAATTTACTCTCGGATTGTATTTGTCACTTATCTTAGTTCACAACGATTGATTAATCTTCCTGAAAGTATTGCTAAGAAGCTTCTTCAACAGCCTTTTAGATACCGTATAGGTACAACACGCGTCTTGGTCTACATAGCTTGGATGAAGAAGAATTTCATTTCCATAATTGATTGCCTCATTAACTAATACATAACCTCGGCACATTAGGCTGCCTTTTTTTTTTTTTTTTTTTTTTTTTTTTTTTTTTTTTTTTTTTTTTTTTTTTTTTTTTTTTTTTTTGGGTGGGAAATTATCAAATAACTTCTCCCGCTCTGGGTGGAGCGGGAGGGAGTGTCAGACTTTTACTGACTAAAACCCACCGTGTTCCTTCAGATGCCCCTTGAGCCTGCCATCTGGCTGGCTTCATGCCAAGCCAGTCTGCCTATACTGTATATATACTCACCCAGCTAGTGAGATCTAACGAGGCCTTAAGTTTCGTGAATTTGTGTTTGTTTGTATGTAGAATTTAACGTGCAGCTTGTATTGCATTGCGTTGCACTGTTTGTGCTGCAATAAGGTTCCGGTTGGTACGGATACAGTAATGAACTTGGTATGGTTCACATTTATACAGGTTGGAACGTAAAATAATAACTGCTTTGTCTTTTCGCAATTTGTTCAATGATGTTGGGTTTAACAATTTAATTTTACCAAGGTTTTTACTTTTAATAATGTTTTATATAGTTTTTTTTTAAATATATTGTGAATGTGCGAACGTTGTAGGCTTAATAGAATAGATTTGTAGACCATTTTCTGTTTTGTTAAGTACCTGGTACTCATTGACGGGCTTACACTGTCCTGCCATACCTATTAACACTGTAATTTGAAAACATTGTAAAAGCCATGTTTTTTTTTAAAGAAAAACCATGGAGTTTCTTGGCGGCTATTCTCGATAGGAAACGACCAATTGGAACCGTGCAGCTAGCCTCTGGCGTTTCTTAAGTGCCCATGTAGGTTGGTTTACGTGAAATATTTTATTTTTATTTTTGATTTCTATTTTAAACTGGGTGGTATTTAAGAAAATAATGATGTAATGGTGTATTAGTTGTTGTATTGTAAGGAGTAGTTTCTGTCTACACGAAAAAGGCGTGAGTTTGTGTATGTATGTATTTAAGTACTTAATTTTCGGAGAATTGAAAGTAAATGAAGATGCAATCAAAACATGAAACATTTTATTGTCACTGAGGCAAATGGAGTAAAGACGCCACTTGGTAAAAAAAAAAGCGAAAAATATTCACGATTTGTGTTTCTACGAGCTGAATATAAACATAAACAGAATTGAGGATCGAGTATACTTAAATCAATCATTGTGTGGGCGTGAGACGGATCATTTACTTACTTATACCTATTTCAAGGATCAGATTGTTCTATGTTAGGTAATCTCTTAAATTAATATTGCTTACAAAATAATTTTGTTGGTGTTTCTTTTTGTCGTCTAATCTCCGAAACGGCTGGACTGATTTTGACGGGACTTTCAACTGCTATTAATATCTCATGTTATAAGGAGTAACTTAGGCTACTTTTATTTTAGAAAAAGCCACGCGGGCAAATCCGCGGGCGCCAGGTAGTAAATAATATTTTTTTTTATCTACGTTTGACATGGTTTTACCCTGAGCCTTAGGCAGCCATGGTTGACTACAGTTAAACTAACGAGCTAAACCAAGTATGTTTCCTTGCCACATAGCAGAGGCTCAGTACTCCGGAATTACGACCAGATGACTAAGAACTCTTACTAACCAATCTTTAACTAACTGCTTTCACGTCCAGTGGTGTAGCTAGCATGGGTGAAACCCGGTTAACTTGGCCGGATTTTATTCTTGGGTGACACAATTATGCGCATAAAGGCTCTTACACACTCACGCGATATCGCGGGCGCGACAGGCACCGACAAAGACAATTCCTTTGTCGGTGCATGTCGCGCCCGCGATATCGCGTGTGTTTGTAAGAGCCTTAATTGTGTCACCCAAGAATAAAATCCGGCCTAGTGCGTTGCGAACCACGCACAATGAAGGGTTCCGTAGTTGGGATGAATTTATTCCAAGAACAAACTTAACATTGTAGTTGAAAAACATGTTCTCCCATACATTCCAACTGCAAATATAAGTTGGTCGACTATTACTCGTTTTCTTTTTAACTTCGTTTTTAGGGTTCCGTACCCGAAGGGTAAAACGGGAACTCTATTACTACGGCTCCACCGTCTGTCTGTCTATCTGTCCGTCTGTCACCAGGCTGTAGCTCATGAACCGTGATAGTTAGACAGTTGAAATTTTCACAGATGATGTATTTCTGTTGCCGCTATAACAACAAAAACTAAAAAACAGAATAAAATAAATATTTAAGGGGGGCTCCCATACAACAAACGTGATTTTTTTGCCGTTTTTATAGATAATGGTACGGTACCCTTCGTGCAAGAGCCCGACTCGCACTTGGCCGGTTTTTTTATACTACTGACGTGATTTTACCTTCCCTTTTTTGCTTTATTTAAATTATTTAGTATGGATAACTTGGTTACAATGGTTTCAAACCTAAGTGGTTTATCGTTGAAAAACGTGATAGCATGTTTAAGTTTTTTTTTCTTCACGGTCGGGTGTCACCCCCTTTCAGGTGGCACCCGGTGCGGACCGCCCGCGACTTCCCCCCCATAGCTACGCCACTGTTCACGTCACTTGTAAAATCTCGAAAAGAGACTCCCAAGAAAGTGTCATGTATACTCGTATATAAAAGTATAAAACCTCATACATACCATACTAAATTCTGCCGATACCTGTTGATCCCATCTTATCAAATAAAGATATCGCATGAATCTGAACATCTTAACTGCGTAGATAGCTGTTCAATAATTCGTGACGACACCAACAAGGCGGCATCGTCACAATTTGATCAATACTGTCGTCTTCAATAAAGTACAGACGGAATATAAATAGCTAGGTATCAGAAGTATCGATATGTTTTGGCTGCCATTGCCGATATTCTATAATTAGGTACGTTTGAAAAATATTTACAAGATTACAGAGGAATTTCTGTTGAGAGGTAGTGTAGGGTAATGAAATTATTGTTAAGGGCAAATACTCTGGCAATATTTATAGGTTCATACATTCAGGTGTATAAATGTATAGTTTGATAAAGCGGTTAGTAACTGTTTTATCAATGTCTTCGACGGATATCTACGAAACTTATTATGAGGAAATTAAAAGAGAAGTCAACAAGCAACTATCTATATAGCCCGTTTTTAAAATCGGTTTAAAAAAGGGAATATAATAATATAATCTATATACTTACTCACATATCTATAATTATCTACAAATAAATAAAATTGAAGTGTATGTTTGTAATGTTAAACTAACAGCTTTTTCTAAATGTATAATTATGAAAGTATATATACGGTAGTTAATTATAACAAAAACATTTTTTTTAATGTTTGTCTATCTGTTAGTACCGGCTAATCTCCGAAACGGCTGGTCCAATTTTGACGGGACTTTCACTGGCAGGCAGATAGATAGAATACTCTTTATTATGTAGGTACACCATAAAAAATAAATATGAATGAACCAACAAAAAAAAAATTACTTACAAAATACATAAAATATTACACGTTATTGTTGTAATGTTACATGTTATAAAATTACAGATGAATTTAAGATGTTATAAGGAGTAACTATGGCTACTTTTATTTTAGAAAAAGCCACAGCTAGTTATAATATTCACATAGAAGCTAAATAAAACTTTAGTATATGAATAAATGATTTATTGGATCTTTTTCTTTCCATGTTGAAGATAGTTACGTAATTGTAATATTTTCGCTCGATACATTTTTTGTTCTAAAATCATGTCATTTTTAAGGATAATTATAAAAAACAAACAAGATTGTTTGGCTTTTATGTCTAAAATAAATATTCACAGCTAGAAAATATAGTTTATTATCCACCCACCAGATATTTTTTCTCTAGATCAGCCATACTCAAAGTGTGTTCCGCGGAAACCTAGGGTTCCGCAAAGCCTCTGTGGGGGTTCCGCAAAAATACTGGTCAGAATAAAAAAATAATACTAAAGGAGTGTCTACCTACTATATTTTATTTTACTCTGGTACCTACTTGAGTAACATAATATCAATCTAAATATTTCAACAAAAGTAAAAAAATATGTAAATTTTAATGTCAAGTAATATGATTATTAATGAAGAATACACATAAAACCATTTTTGATTACTTTAGGGCTCCGTCAAATATTTCGTTTCCGAAAAGGGTTCCGTCTCCAAAAAAGTTTGAGAACCACTGCTCTAGATCAATTATTACTTTAGTTATAAACGAATAAGAATTGAGACTTAAGCTATTTAGTTTCGTGCTCGAACACGATCAAAGAGCGCACGCGATATTCAACTTTATTACTGATGTGTGACCAAGGGGCGGAGTTTGCGTGGAAATTTTATTTAGGCTGCCTGGTCTTAAAAATAAAATGATATAAATATGCACTCTCTGGCATAAATAAATGCCAGATGTCTAGACCCTCGGCACCATATAGGTCAAACCTTATCCCACTCAATGTGATTGACAAAAACCGGCCAAGTGCGAGTCCTCGCGCACGAAGGGTTCCGTACCATTATCTATAAAAACGGCAAAAAAAACACGTTTGTTGTATGGGAAACAAATTTAAATATTTGTTTAATTTTAATTTAATTATTTATTTTTAAAGTGAATATATAACTAAATATTCTGTGAATATTTCAAGCGTCTACCTGCTGCCGTTATCAATATCGAGCAAAAACGAGAAAAAAATCACTTATGTTGTATGGGAGCCCCCTTAAATATTTATTTTATTCTGTTTTTTAGTATTTGTTGTTATAGCGGCAACAAAAATATATCATCTGTGAAAATTTCAAATGTCTAACTATGACGGTTCATGAGATACAGCCTGGTGCCAGACGGACAGACAGACAGACGGCGGAGCCTTAGTAATAGGGTTCCCGTTTTACCCTTTGGGTACGGAACCCTAAAAAGGAACAAAGGTATATTTTATACGTTTTGATATATGTATAGCGACCCTCGACCAATCACCTGAGTGATCTGTGTGGGTAGTTGTTATGGCTAGTTGTCGGATAACGTTTCAAATCTGACCAAGCAGTTGTGTGGGAGGTAGGTCTGGGAGTGGTCCACATTCATTATGCGAAAGGTAGACGAACAACCTTCAACCTTAGCTTGATTGGCGGTTTTGTTTGTTAATTAGTTGTGGTTATTCAAAGGGATGGAATTGTCAAGTGGACGTTGATGTCTAATTGAGTATTCCCAGGAGCTCGAAAAATACATGAAGATTTAGTTTGATTATTCCCAGGAGCTCCAAAAAGACATGAAGATTTAGTTTATCTTTCTAACCTAACCTACTCAGTGAAAAGAGGAAGTCTTAAACGCATGTACCTATAAAATATTTTACCAAAATTCTGAGCCAACTCAAGAGCTTCAGCGGCACACAAAAATTCCACCGTTACATTATATTTATTTATTTATTCGAACTATAGTTAATATTTATCACTTAATAAAATATATATAATAACACCATCGCGAGAAATAAAAAATGCAACAACACAGTGTCCGTATTAAATCGCAGATACTATCGAAAATGAGAAAAAAATACAATCGTAATCAAAAGAAACAACATATTAAGCGAATGAAATAATATCACAGAAAAAACCTATCCAAACATATCTACACTTAATGGATTAAGCAATTATCTAAATTACCCTACATGCTAATAATTTGGATGGATAAAGGCGAATGACCATCATTTATTACGTTTAATACGGCGATTTCATAATAATATAACATTCAAAACAAAAAGAAATTGTTTATAAATAACACCACATTAATCGACTCCTCAGTACGACTCTAGCTCATTTAATTCCAAACATCGGATATGCTAGTGACGTAACCAATACTCGCGATTATGTCGATAAAGATTATTGTAATACCGAATAGAAAATAGTACGCATACATTGTATGCGTAACAGTAACTCGAGCGGAGCAAAAAGGAAGTGCGAAATTAGAAATCTATGAATCATTATTGAATTGTGGCTAGGTGATCAACAGTACAGTATCATGATAGATTACTTTAGCTCCTGTATCTTCAAGAAGTAGATACTAATCGTTATAAAATCGACGCCATAGGCGCGAGCCAATCCCGCACTCCCCCGACTTCCAGCCTTCTCTTAAGAAGTAACATCGTAGGGTTTTAGAATGTGGGAGTCCTACGTGACCCTCCTTTTTACCCAGACGGAGGATATCCATGAGGATTTCCCAACAGCAAAACCAGCATCCTGATTGCGTAACATACGATAACTCAATCACAATATATATTGCTAATCGATTTCTTTATATGTTCGAACAATTTGTCTGCTCAAAAAAATGTTGTTAATCTAGCAAAATTAAACCCATTTGCTACTGATAGTGTGCTAAGCAATTACCTCTATGCGAAGCTGGCTAGTTAAGTTAAATACTTAAGTTTGATTCACGACAGCAATACGGTGAAGTGCTGATAAATAAATATCAAAAAATTTGTATTTTCTTTGATCAAGATAATGAGTTTGCCAATCCTAACTTCCTCACAAGCAATGAGCTGAAACATGATTAATTAATGACTGAATGAGCTCCTAACAACACTATTTACAAAGTACTTAGGCATTTAATCGCGTGACAGCGTCCTTAGGGACCACAGACAAAGGAAAAAGGTATCCAGTTCCCAAGAGTCTCGGAAACTTCCTGCCTCGAACTAAAAACACGTAGTTTTTTACTAACAAAGGAAACAACCAAAGGAAGTAGCTCTATTTATGTCCCTCGCTTGGAAAGTAATAAATAAATGAATTAGGTAAGCAGGAACTTTACTGTTGACAGTGTTTTACGGTCAGGTATATTTTATCTCAAAACGAGCCGTGTGGGATTTCACATCGGCAACTTCTTTTCTTCAGGAGCCTGGATAAGTTATTTTAAAAAAAAACTCGGGCAGAGACTCGGACAGAGTACCGTATTAAGATTGACCAAAAAACGCCGAATTATATTTATTAATTATTAACTTTATTTAATTTTTATTATTGTTTGTTACAGTGGCAATAGAAATTAACAATCTGTGAAAATTTCAGCTCTCTAACCATTACGGTTCATAAGATACAGACAGACGTACGGACGGACTGCGAAGGCATAGTAAAGTCCAAAAATAATAGGCCCGTATTGACATTTAACTTGAATCGATTTATCGTGAGTATTGAGTACCGAGTCGTATGGTTACTTTACTGGTTAGGTCGCAATGGTCAATCGCGACGTAACTAGTGAAGTAACCATACGACTCGGTACTCGATACTCACGATAAATCGATTCAAGTTAAATGTCAAAACGGGCCTATTATGTTTTGACAAGTATAATAGGGTTCCGTTTAGCACCCTCCAGGTACGGAAGCCTTAAAACGATTATACAGGGTTAAATTAAATTAGCTAGCGAAACTCCGCAGTGTCGGGTATCGATATATAAACACGATAAAATAAAAATAATCAAAAAATTTGATGATTTTTTTTGGGTCAATGACCGTTGGTCCTTTTTTGAGTTGATAAAATCTGTTTTATCATGTTGAGATATCGATACCCATTACGTCTGTGGAGTTTGTAAAAAAAAACTGATATGAAAACTGATATTTTAAGCGATTAACTGGTTACCCAAAAAAACATCATCAAATTAATTTATTTTTGGTTTATCATGTTTAGATAGTGATATTCATCACGCCTGCGGAGTTTCGCTAGCTAATTTAATTTGACCCTGTATAACTAACTTTTACTCATACCTACAGACAAACGTTACCACGTTTCAAACGTTAAAAAATTACGAACTCTCATACAAACTTTCATCTAGTATTTAACCGCTTTAGGGGATGAATTTTCAATAATCTTTCAGTGCTGAGTTTCGCTGTTTAAATAACTGTGCATAATTTCATACTTCTAGACCCAGCGGTTAAGGCTCTACGTTGTCTGTCAGTAAATATAAGGGGGATGCGCTAAGGTAGCCCGCGAAATTGAAAAGAAAAGAAATCGCGAAAAGAACATTTCAATATCGCGGGCAAACCGGACGCTTTCGCCTTAAGGTTGATTAAGTAGACTAGCAACCCGCCCCGGCCTCGCATAATTATAGCATATATGCCTATATATTTCATGTACGTAATCTTTCCTCTCGATTTCTATGGGAGTGATTTCGTGAAAAGGGACGGAAGTGTGTAACAGGAAGTGACAGCTTGAGCATGGAATAAGTACCTAAGTTCTATATGGAGTGAGATGTCAGATGTTACACATCATATGCGACTACTTTAAGGCTCACTCGTTTTTTTTTTATTTTTTTTTATTAATAGCGACCTCCTGCTTCTCACACGGACTGAACTAAACTAAACAAGGAGATTTATTCACTATATGTAAGTTTGAAATGAATGTATTAGTAACATATCAAAAACTTGGTAAAATAATGCAGCCTGATACAAAATCAGTCATTATGACTTCTAATCCGATCACAGCCACAAACGAATCTACTAATTATAAGGCCAGCAGATAGTTGAAGTCGGTTCAGTACCCATTAATATAAGCACCTATTGAGAAACCGGTTTATAATCGGACACACGATTAACAATACAGATCAAGGCTATGTTTTTGTGTCAATCATATCATTATTAATTCCGTGCTACTGCAACAAACATTGATTTATATTATAATAGTTACTAATATTATTATATAAATCAATGTTTTGTAACAAAAACTTGTGTTGAATTGATTATTACGTACAGTCAGAGAAATTAATTGTTTATCAAATTGACTCACTACGTCAATTTGCCGTGCTATACCCATTTCATAAAACTGTCAAAGAATGATAGATGAAATTGTTTATTCTGTAAATAGGATATCGATATCAATTTACACTTCATATAAAAAATATGAATAAGCTAGATGGAGTCGACATTTCCTATCTGGCTAGCCATGAAAAGAAATGGCGAAACAAACTCTTTTAAAATCCAGACGTAATCTTGGTTAGATCATGTGCAGTGGCCAGAGCCTCTTATAAATTCCAGACACAATCTTGGTTAGATCATGTGAGGACCATGTAGATTTGAGTTATGATTTGAATAAATGGACAATATTTAAATTGGTAGTCAATTTGATAATCAATTAATTTCCCTAACTTTACAATGGACGACTGTGTATTTAATTTATCGGAGTGATTCATTTCCACTTGATTAGTGAAAAAAAGTGTTATCAGGTGTTTGTGTACGGGTTATGTTCCAATCATGACTTTCAATATCGGTGACAAATGTGAAGAGTCGATTAAATTTTTTACTACCTAATTTTGTGAATCGTAGCTATAATATACAACATTATTTTTAGTATATGCGAAACCTGAATATAGTTTGTTCAAAATAAGGAACTGAATCGATTTCAATAATTTTTACACCAATGTATTTTGTCCCAAAAATATTTAAGTGTAATGGAAAATGTTATCACCATTTAATTACTTACAATACAATCTCCGTACGGTTAGGTACCTACTGCCACATCATTATCAATGAGCGCAAGACGACCCTGGAGGCGCGGGGGCGCTGTTAGCATGTTTTTGTACGGACAACCCGGTAACATAACAACCTTATAACTTTGTGATTTTTCATGATATAGTTTTGAAATTTTGTACATAGATTCTTTACATAAAAATACTAGACACGTGTTTCTGGTTTCGCATATACTAAAACTAATATTGTATAGTAATATACTTTGCTTTTGTTTTTTTTTTGCGCAGTTTTTGGTGCGTATTAGAAATATATATTACAGCTCCGTCTGAGGTCACTCTAAGATTACTATGAAAAATATATCGTAATATGTCTTGCTATAATAATATAGCTACGTCTGTGGTGGGCTTTAAGAGGATTATTTCATTATTGAGAGCGTATTTCCGTATCAAGGCTCTTACAGACTGGTGCGAAATCGCGGACGCGACGCGACACTAGTACCACAATCGACCTGTCGCGCCCGCCATATCGCGTGAGTCTGTAAGAGCCTATATACAACAATTCAAACTAAATAAATATCATAGCATAAAGCATAATCAGCCTATAATGTTCCCACTGCTGGGACACAAGCCTCCTTCCTCTCTGTGAGAGGGAGTGGGCCGTAATCCACCACGCGGGCCTAGTGCGGCTTGGTAGTGTCATAATTATGTCTTCGAAGTTTTAGTTCTAGGACATGCCGGTTTCCTCACGATGTTTTCCTTCACCGTTTTGAGAGCAGTGGTGATGAAATAATTTACACAAAGTAAAGCGCCTGTCAGGGTTCCAATTTACGACCTACGAGTACAACTCGTAAGTCGCGGTGGTTACCACTGCACTACTGCAACTACTAATTAACTAAATGAATACTTAATTACTAGATACATCGTAAAACTGTATTTGGACAGCAACTCAACACCTTTAGATATTCCTAAATCCAGGCATATCAGGCAGGAGGAACCGGTTTTCAGTCAGCAGGAGTCCGACGTAGCGCTTCGTTCTCCCCAGACATAGGTTATCCATGAGGATGTCCCAACAGAAAAAAAACCGGTCAAGAGCGAGTCGGACTCGCGCACCAAGAGTTCCGTACGTATATATGAGGTTGATGATTTCTGAAAAACTGTGCTATTTAGAGACATTGTATTATTTTTCCTGTAATCTTTACATAAACTTCTATCACATACAATAATTTCAGATTTTTCTGTATGCAAACTTCGGAGATAAGGGGGGTGGGGGGTCATCAAGTCGAAAACTATGATGCCTAAAAAATTTTTTTTTGAGAATGCCCATAAGGGTTCCTTTTTACCATTTTGGTACGGAACCCTAAAAAGCTAAAAATTACAAAAACTTGCTAAAAACACCAGTGGTCATTTTAACCGGTGCTGGCGCACAAAGCAATTACACACTACATGCATTTTTGCTGACCTCGTGAGTCATAAACACAATGATAACCGATCAATTTATGCCCCTCGTCGATGTTTTAATTGGTTAATAAACATTAACGACATTACCTAGTCCGTTTGATAACACTTTTATGTGTTATTCAATTACGCGCATTTTATTTATAATTTCTCACGATCCAAAGACTATAATTCTGTTTTTAAAGTTAGCTGAAGATAAGCGCTTGCCATCTTTGCCAGCCAGTCTTATACATATACCGCCGTATCTCTACGTTGACGTCGTGGTGGAGCTTGTGCTCTCCGAACTCTAGGCCTGTGCCGGTAGAGTTTACTTTGCTGAAACAGGTCAAGGGTGAGGAGCCAGACCAAGAGAGATACATGAACCCGCAGGACAGCATGTGGCGAGCTGTTAGGCAGTAGCGACCCCACGGACCCTATCCCCGTGAGAAGTCTTGTTCCTTACCTCTGGTTTGCCTTTATTGGCTGTTCGTAGTGAACACTGACCAGGGGGTCTACTCCCTAAGTCCGTCATCGAAGAGACGGGCCCGTCCGAAAGTAGTTGATCCGTCAAAACAAGTGACAAATTCAATTTTTGTAACGGGTAAATACGCATCGGGATTAGGGACAACTGTCGAATCATGTTGTCATTCATTTTAAATATGGGCCCTGAATGAATCCTATGTCCGTAAGTGATACGGAGTAGGAAACGCCCAAAACTTCGGCTGAAACTACGGACTTCGTGATTAGGGAGTAGACCCCCAGGAACAGAGCTCCAAACTCATTCTTGTCTTTACTGGCCGGCTTGAGTGGAGATTCACAAGAGTAAACGTGCTTGGAGGACGGAAGTATTACAGTAAGATGCTGGTAGGGATTTTGACCGTACTTCCGGGATTGTCCTGATAGCCGTGGAATATCTCTTCACTCCTCAAGCACCTTAGGACCCCCTTAGGTTGTTATTGGGTGCAATTGCCTAGTGCATACAGGGATAATCGTCGGTTGGTGCCTCCTCATCATTAAAAATTGTCTAAGGAGCCTCTGCGAGTTGGCTTCGGCCCCTCGTACGCCTTTCAAAGGTCCGGGACCCCAGGACCCTGAGATATGTCTAAGATATTTTTAAAATAATAATAATACTCCAGATCGAATTTCGGCCATGGAGACCAATCTCAGCGTAGACCAGCCTTCGGTGCGGGAGATATTATAATGCACAAGTGTGTGCGCAGACACAAATGCACTCTGTCTTCCCTCAGTCTCAAAGTCCGATGGGACGGGAATCCGACACGACCGGAGAGAGATCAGTCGCAGGGCCCACGTTTTAACATGCTTTCCGAGGCACGGGGCTATCACACCGCCAACTTCCAAACTCCGGGCTGTTACTAAGAAATTCCTAATGGCAAAACCCAACACTTTGCCCGACCCAGGAATTGAACCCACGCTCAGCAGTCGCGCTTGCGACCCCAAAACTAACGGGGCAGTCAGTTAACCTAGTAAGTAACCTGTCTTTTAATAATTTGGGACATCTTCATAACGACATTTTCAAGTGAAAGACTACGGTTGGTATGCGGGGGGCTACTCTCTAAGTCCGTCAACGAAGATACGGGCCCGTCCGAAAGTAGTTAGAAACATCGGAGTGAACCCTACCCCTGATTAATTAACTTTTTTGGACGGGCAAAAACACATCGGGAGTAGGAACAACTGTTAAATCGTGGTGTCATTCATTCTTAGGTCGGGCCTCAAACTAATCTTACGTCCGCAGGTGATACGGAGTAGAAATTGCCCGTAACTTCGGCCGATTTCGTGCTTAGGGAGTAGATCTCCCAACCCGACCCAGAAATCGCTTACACAGAGATCCGAAGCCCCAGTACATTTGATCATCGTCATGACAAAGGGTCTATATTAACCAAGAATCTAAGGGACAGATAACCCGCCCAAGGTTTGTTGGTCCTTTGATCTCGTATTTTCAAACAGTGTTTTTCCATTTCCGCTATCAGTTTTTTTGTTTTTGTATAAGCTACTTATAAAGGAAGATTCCCTTCCGGTTTCTCAAATAATTGTAGCAGGTCAATTGGGTTTTTAGTAATACATAAGATACAATTTTTTCAGACATATTTTTATAATCCATTCGTATTACAGTGGATTAACTAGCATGTGTAAATTGATACAGGTTTTTGTTATTCATAGAGCTGTCAAGTTTTTGTGAGTTTTTCGATAAGGATGTTATATAATCTAGTGTCAAATAAATCATAAAGGTGGCAAAACATGGTGGCAACCAATTAAAAATATTTATTTGATATTTTCATTAAGTTAGATAATGTTTACAAATATGTATTTTATTTATGTATATTAATTTATATCTATATGGTGTTTCAAAATTAACCCAACAAACTTTAAGAGGTGCTTTAGATCATCGAACTGGATAACTTTTAGTATGGGACCAACTTTGAAATGGTGAAAAAAAAAATCTGTCCCATACAGTCTAGAACATTTTTACACAACAACAAACACAACAACTTTATTATGGAAGAGCTGTTTTTTTTCGCGATTTCAAAGTTGATCCCATTGTATTTATTGAGTTCTATGGTCTAAACTCTAGAGCTTTCCGTAAAGTTTGTCGGGTTAATTTTGAAACACCTTATATGTATAATTGTGCGTTGGTCTAGTGGTTGCAAGCGATGCTACTGAACATGAGGTCCCGGGTTCGATTCCCAGGCCCGGCGAAGTGTTATTGGGTTTTCCCATCAGGGATTTCTCTGTAGCAGCCCGGAGTCTGGCTTATTACATGGAACTTAAAAATAACTGGCGAAATATGGGGGTACTATTAGGTACACCTCTGCCTAACCCTCCTGTGATTACAGGCGTGATCATGCACAGTTATCAGCTGATACACTATGTATTTTGCAGGTAAACTATTTACTCTCTCTTTTTCACTGTGTGACTGTTGAGTAACCCGAGCGTCCCGAGCTACTTTAGTATTCCTTACATATTTTATGATAAATAAATTATTTATTTAATGAATATTTGTACTAAGAATTTCTTTGAGAATGCCCAAAACAATGTGTAATTTTCTTTTTATGTACATACATTAAGTTAGAAAATTATACTGCCGTGATATTTTCCTTCCCTTTTTTGCTTTATAAAAATTATTTTAGTTTGGATAACTTGGTTAAAATGGCGTCAAGCCTGGGTGGTTATCGTTGAAAAACATGATAGTATGTTTAATTTTTTTTTCACGGTCGTGTGTCACCTCAGGTGGTACCCGGTGCGGACCGCCCCCGACGCCCTCCCCTAGCTACGCTACTGGTGAGAAGAAGCCTTTGCCCTGCAGTGAGACACTAATAAGCTAGTGTTAAGCTGCGGTCCCACGAACCGCTTTCTCACAGGCCAGATCGCGCCAGGCCAGGCCGACAGGCCGTGGGGACCGTTAATCCGATGAGGCCTGTGGTGGGAATGTTCGGTAGTGGCCGCAACTGGCCTCAACTGTGGGACCGCGGCTTCACACAGCCAGTAGTTACTAAGATTAGCCAACATCCAGCCCGTTAACATAATTCATTTCCTTTCTCAATTAATACATTATAATTAATTTCATTTATTACATGTAATTAGGCTTAATTTTTAGAGCCAATTCATTTCACCTCATTACAAAATCTGATGTTTTGATATTAGCCTCGCAAGCCAAATTAAATAGAATTTAATCATTAATAACTGGTCACAATTAGCGATGTCTTTGATCGTAATGAGTATTATACATATATTAAACAGGTTTTCTAATGAAGTTATGTTAAAATGTGTAATGTATTTGTTAGGTATGTAGCATGAGGGCCTTTTTTTTTTGGGTGAGAAATTATCAAATAACTTCTTCCGCTCTGGGCGGAGCGGGGGGCGTGTCAGACTTTTACTGACTAAAACCCACCCGTGTTCTTTCCGTTGCCTGTGTGCCAGGGCCACGATATCCCTTTCGGACAAACTCGCAACCCTGGCAGGACTCGCAACCCTTTCTTTTTTTTTTTTGGCAGGAGCTTGAGGTCCTGAGTTCGATTCCCGGGTCGGGTAAAGTATTATTGGGTTTTTCCATAGATATAAGAAAGGAGGGTTTTTCCATCTGGAATTTCTCAGTAGCAGCCCGGAGTCTGGATTTGTGCCCGGTTAATGGCAATAGGCTCGCCCCTTATTACATGGCGATTTAAACATAACTGTGGAAACTTCGGTACACCTCTGCCTAACCCGTCGGGGAATACAAGTTGTTGTGTTATGCTATATATGTTACTCTATTCTCTACGTGAAAGTTATAATGATACTTTATTTAAGGCTCGTCCAGATTGGCGCGGCTTACAAATGCTATGAAACATAAATTTGGAAATTGTTCTACCGGTGTCGCGTCGCGCCGGTCTGCACGAGCCTTTACACTGTCACTTTTACGATAGCGAAATGTATGATCTCTTTTCTGAAAAGTTTGAGACAATATCCTCAACAGATAACAAAGACTACTTGAAGTCGTTTCGAAGGACACATTCCGAGGAATTCTCAGACACTAAATGTTGTGTTGAGTACCTTTTCTACCAATGAACTCTTCATTACAATGGCTACAGTAGGCTTTGGAAGAAAGGCCCCAATCAAATATATAGGTACTCTACAAGTACATGGTTATAAGAGGGGCTTGTGGCTAAAAAATAACAGCCGCACGGATCAATCGATCAGGTTAAGCTACCCTTGCCGCGGTTGGTTCGTGGATGGGTGACCATCTCTACATACCAAGACCCCTCCGTGCCTTGGAAAGGACGTTAAGCCATTGGTCCCGGCTGTTATTTGTAGATCTTTGACTGTTGTTACGGGTCGTCAGAAGCCCGAAAGTATGACAATTGACAACCAGTCTTACCAAGGGATATCGTGTTACCCAGTTTCTGGGTTGTGGAGGTCCGATAGGCAGTCGCTCTATGTAAAATACTGGTATTTATTCAGCTGCATCCGGTTAGACTGGAAGCCGACCCGACCATACTTGGGAAGAGGATGGGCAGATGATGAAATACATGGTTATAAGAGTAGGGGAACACCAATGAAACGATGGATGGACTGTGTGAAAGATGATATGGCCAGAAGCGGTGACTACCGAGATGACGACTAATAGAGAAGCATGGAAGATAACGAAGACCTAATAAATTGGTATAAATAAGAACAAGAGAATGATGATATTATTTATATCGATTAAAATTAATATTCTATCAATAATATCTCAACATCCACAGGCTTTACAATAAACCAGTAACAAAGAAAACCAAGACGTCTCCGTTTACTTCATTTTCTCACGCAGAACCCCTCAGATGAGGCCTTGGGCCCTGATGTTTATTCAATAAGTACGCCTGACGCCGCCGCGCCGCCACATCCGCGCTGCCATAACCAAATTTAAAATTACAAGTTACGACGATGCAAGAATACCTTATGAAAATATCGTGCTTTGTTATCTTGTAGATGAACGACTGGTAACTAAAAACTGGCTGCATGTTTGTTTAGGAAACTGAATGAATTCACAAATGGCATGGGAAATTGGGACCTACAATGTACCTACGTTGAATTCCAGCAATCAAATCATCAAATCATTTATTTCTTTGCAAACATGGACATTATAGTACATAAGTGTTTTTTTATAAAGTTCTCCATATTTTACCGTCACATGGGCATGCAAAGGTTTATAATTCCTAATAAAAAATCAAAAATAAGTAGCTGATCATTGGAAAAACAAATAAAAAAAATAAAACATATAAATCAAAAATATCAGCGTAGTCACAGCAATAAAAAAATGTCAAACAGAAATAACAACTAAGTGAAACCAGGACCACAATAATTATGTCAATCAGTTAGTGATTAATTATTAAGAAAATGTCAATCGTGTAATAGGTTTTCTTAATAAAAAAATATTTTAGCTAGCTCCCTTTTAAATTTTAATGTAGTCAGATTTTGTATAATATTAGGTACTCTGACGTTAATCTTCAGGGTTTCAACTGAAAAACTACTCGTATTAAGGGACACCTAATTATTACCGCACTTTCTACAAAAGACAGCCAGCCTGGGGGCCAAGTCTGTTATTTCCAATGTTTGGTCATTATGTCGACCATACCAAGGTAACGCCATGACCATTGTGCCAATAATTTGTAACCTCCTAAATTCATAATGGCGTGATAGTGGTCCATAGGGAAGTCAAAATAATAGTCTGAGGAAAACGAAACGACGAAACTAACCTACCAGCAACAATGTGTAACGTCAGACAAGAATGCGTCCATACTTCACTGCTTAACCAATAAAGGTCCCAAAACTCCAGTCATTTTTACTAGGGACCAAAAGGTACTAAGTACAGTGCTCTGCATAACCCGACCCCTCTTCCCTTCTTCTTTTTTGTAAGATCAGATAATGCAGGGTACTGACCGTATCAGTCTGCACCAAAGAGTCGTAAACAAAATTGACATGCAAATTAAAATGTTAATATGTATGTACGGCGACATCGTTTTAGCTTTACGTATGCAATTGTTTTTAGTGGGACATAATTATTTGGATAAAAATATAAATAAACATGAGAGTACATGCAGGATACATGCCCATAATACATATGTAACTTTATAACTTTATCTTGGTTTTGTTGCCAAATGTACGTTTATAATAATGACTGTTAAATGAAGGACTTTTGTTGCATTTTTCCAACGCCTGGGTCGTTGCATTCGTGGATAATAGACTTTTTCTAAATATGGAGCCGCCAAACGACTAATCGAATAATGTCAATGAATCGTATAGGTCAAGTCAAAGATATAAATATGTCTACATAGACAGTCAAAGCTGTAAACTCGACGGAAAAAATTGCGTAACTGTTATCCGTAAAATGAACGCACATTAGAATAACACAATGACGTGGCGGGAGTGTTAGACGTAGCTGGCACGCACACCAGCCTATCAAAGTTGGCCTGGTTGTTTTAGTTCTTTTGCAGCGCGACCCTATCTAGACATATGAATAATCAAAGGGTCAAGTGTTATTCATCCAAAACGGTAAACTGCAATTCTTTACGAAGAAATCAAGTACCAAACAATTTTTAAAGCTGTGATCTTATTACTCGCTGCTACTTGGATCATACACAAAGAAGATGCAGATTGCATAAATTCGGGATCAACCCCAATGCTATTGCAGCTAAGTTTCCCCATTGAAACTAAAAGCTGGTTTAGCGGACATTAATAAGGTCAAGTCTTCTAAAAAGAAAACACAAGAAAAAGAGAGAAGTACACTCTGTACCTACTAACATAATGTAACGTTATGTTATTATTGGCCAGTCGTAAGTCATAATTAAAAATTAGTAACAAGTAAATATAAAAGGTATTAGAGTAAGGGCCCCAGTCTTCAGATTTTTACCGCTCGGTATTCTAGGATGCCAGAAACCAGGGGGTCTACTCTCTAAAGTCCGTCAACGAGGATACGGGCGCGTCCGAAAGTAGTTGATCCGTCAAAACAACTGACAAATTCAATTTTTCTAACGGGTAAATACACATTGGGATTAGAGAACACTATCAAATCATGTTGTCATTTATTTTTAATTCGGGCTCTGAACTAATCTTATGTCCGTAAGTGATACGGAGTAGGAAACGCCCAAAACTTCAACCGAAACTACGGATTTCGTGATTAGGGAGTAGACGCCCAGGAACGGCAGGATAAAGCGGGACAGGATGACAATATTTATAATTGAAGATGTCAAAGATTTATATTCTAAGATTTTTTACAATAAGAGAAAATTAATAATATAAAATACAGCTTTGAATGCAAAAACAGTTAAAAGTAACTAAAGGTATTGTTTTTCAGCATTAATACTGTTCAAGAATATGTAAAGAGGGTAATAACTTAAAAAGTGAATGTCTTATGATTTCATGTTTGAAAACAAGGAATTGAGATATAACAAGAATTGTTGGACACAGCAGCCCCTTAAATGGTAAATAAATAATTATAAATATAATAAAGGTGTGGTTTTGAATAGCAAAACACCACACATAGTACACTAACATTTCGCCTGTTATGTTCTTTCACTGGCGAAATGGGGTGGACTGGGAAATACAGGCGAGATTTTATGTTATGTTTAAAACCTACGTAAAAGAAGTTCCAATTTCTTCCCGTGGGTGTCGTAAAAGGCGACTAAGGGACTTACTAGAGAATGGGCAGCAGCGTTCTCTATGCATTTTAACCCGCCTGCCAAGCGTGGCGATTATGGCAATCCCCCTTCTTGGAGGAGGCCTATGTCCAGCAGTAGACGTACTTCGGCAGAAATTAAGAAAAGAAGTTCAAGATATTTAGTTTACCTGGAATATATTTTATTTACTTGTAACTATACTACTGGTGGTGGTGGGTGTACCTACTTCTAATCCAAACAGTATAAGTAGTTAATATTGTTTAGAGGAGCTTGTGGCTGAGTAATATCAGCCGCAGGGGTCGATCGATCAGGTTAAGCTACGCTTGCCGCGGTTGGTCCGTGGATTAGTAGAGATCTTTACATACCAAGACCCGCCGTGCCTCGGAGACGGAGTCTATGGTAGCGGAAAAATATATGTTATTCTTGAACATATTTCTCAGAACTTGGTTGTTACTAAAACACGTTTAGAAAAAGAATCTCGATACAAATTAACGGTAAACTAACCCTTTACTTTGAGTTTCAATCCAAAATATCTGTATTAAATATCAACGTACGGTTGGTATTTAATTCATAACAAGAACGTCGTATTTGCATGCAGAACTTGGTTGTTTTTTATTTTCGATTACTCAACTCATTTTTTTGAGTTAATAGATAATTGCTTCATATTTTGCAATAAACTACAAGCGTTGTGTCATCGCGCTTCTCTTTCTTTTGTATGCAGTCTGATAGTGACCGCGGTTTACCTGTTGTCAGCGTCAAAAAGCGTCTTAAAGCATGGATTCCCAACCGGTGGGGCGCGCCCCACTTGGGAGGTGTAAAGTAATCCACGTGGGGGCGCGGCGGCTCCAAAAATAAAGTAAATAAAATGATTAAATTTTATGATCTTTGTATTAGAAAAGATTAAGGCTCGATTCCAAAAAAGAAACGTTTCATATTACTTAGGTGCTGTAAAATTAGCTTAAAATTTTCTGCATTCGTCGACAAAATAAGTTTTTCTATTTCTATATAAATGGTCAAAAGAAAACTCAAGCTATCCGAAAGGGTGCAAATATTTTCGAGCCCACTCATGCATGCTCGCTCTTACATTCTTAGGATTTCTGCATTAGTCAACAAAGTAACTGGAGGGGAAAGTGATTTTAAAAGAAGGTAAGGGGTCGCGTATGTAAAAGGGTTGGGAACCCCTGCCTTAAAGTGTAGTGAGTTTGTTGCGATTAGATTTATAATGTCAGTACTAACAAGATAAGTTGATTCGACCTGAAAGTGTATTGATGTGGAATGTATGGACATTTCACATCGATACACGTAAATATGTTTGATGCTCTTGTTTACAAGGGTAACAATATAATTATACAAATGCAAGAGGGGACATTTATGTACCTACGAGTATATGACACATTCTCTTTATATCTTAGAAAGTATTTTGTATGTTCGCAAAAACTTAGGACTTTTCAAAATAAGAAGCGATTTCCATAATAATGAAATGCTGTTCTTTGGTCGTCAGTTCATCACCTTTAGAAGTATAAAATAATTCTCATTTCGGACTAAGTATTACAAACATTTTAAAACCAATAATGAAATGCTGTTCTTTGGTCGTCAGTTCATCACCTTTAGAAGTATAAAATAATTCTCATTTCGGACTAAGTATTACAAACATTTTAAAACCAAACAGCCAAATCGATTTAAACGTCTTTATAATTATTCCGGCATTTTTGAGGAGGTATTATCCACACTATGTTACTTCCTTCCTCCAAGTTTAGGTAAATAAGCTCTACCTCATCCGATCTCTGGTGATCATGTACCGCCGCTGGTAGACCTCCGAGGTAGCTTGTAATTCAATATAGTATTATTTTGATATCATTCCACGAAGGCATCCAATAAACTAATCTGTAACTTCCCGTCGAACTTGATAAGGGACATCTCGATTCTAAGGACTTCCGTGTATATAGGTATATTAAGGCGGATCCACAGCTGTACCCCGCGAAATTCAAATTTTCTTACGTTTTTTGCAATTTGCAGGTCAGTGTCAGGTTGTATATTGATCAATATATAATTCGCGACTAATATTTATTATATAATACATTATAATTATGTATTTACGAATTATAATCATTAATACATCTTTCTAAGTTAGATTTGTTCCATTGAAAGACTTTCATGAAATCATGACATTGCGGAACGAAAAAAAATACTGGTATTCAGCTGCATCCGGTTAGACTGGAAGCCGACCCCAACATAGTTGGGAAAAGGCTAGGCAGATGATGATGACATTGCGGAACAAATCTAACTTAGAGAGATGTAATAATGATTCTAATGATTATAGTTCTGTAATACACATGTGGTGCGGTTCTTTCCCCTAAGGGGGAAAACTAATATTAAAAGAATTAGGAAAAATGAGAATTTTATCAGCCTGCGGTAATTTAGGAACAGTCACATGTGGTGCCGTGTCTGTTATACTCGCGTATCATATTTTTATCAAGATACAACCTGACACTAACTAGCAAATAGCAAAAAACGTAAACAAAATTGAATTTCGCGGGCTACAGCTGCGGATTCGCCTTAACACCATAGTTTGGCAAACAATCCGTTGCCAAGCGTGCTGTTTATGGCAAAACCATAACCAACTGTGATATAACCTAACCGTTGGTTATAGCGGTGTTTCCAGAAAGCCTTTGTTCAATGGTTATTTACGGTTAGGCAACTTTAGCACTAAAATCATTCAATCTAAAGTCATTATTATGACTAACATTAATGGAGACAATGTAAGTAAGCAACAATCAATCCACTTTCTAATATTATGCCTCCTCTCTTTATTCGTGTCAAAAATCTTGGTCTTTTGACCCCCCTCAATTACCCTCAGGGTAACTGTTTCTTGTTAGATAGACCAAGACCCTTTATAATTCAATTTAATTGGTGTAAAGACCTTTTCGAAATGAAGATAAATGTAATTGGATTAAACGGGTCTTCGAATAAATTGTAATTAGTGCGTTTAAGTGTAATCTACTGAAGACTTTCATTGTGTTTTTAGTTAGCGAAGAATCGTTTCAGTTTTTCAGAACAGTTTGTAGGACTTGACAGATTGTATCTTGATTGTTTTTTCAGCAATGGATAATTTCATGCTACGTTAGGGACGACTTTAATTCACACTAAGCAAATGGTTAAGATAACTACGAAATTAATTTACTACAGCTGTTTAAGGGGGGCCGTGGACGAAATCGGCTGATTTTGATCAATTTTGTTCATTGGTTGTGAAAGGCAGCACTTTGTTCAACTTCGATACAAAATATAGCAGAAAAATAATGTTGAAAAACCTATATTTTTTTTAAAACCCAGTCATTAATGTATTTTTTCCTATTATTTAGCAAACCATATCAAGAAATTTAAAAGTCACACACTGGGCTTCAGCTATTCTTGAGATTAAAAAAAACATATTTTATAATTATACAATAATAATATCGTCATTAAGTAAATCAAAGACACATTATACTATATTTTCTAGCGCACAAAAGTGATGAAACTATTAACAGGTGCTGAGACTGACACGAATTGTTTGGCACCATGAAAACTGTACTTGTTTATATAGTTACAGACTTCATGTTTCAATCATTTCAAGCTTTCTCACATTTAGATAAGAAATTGACGAAAAAGGATTTTTTTCGTGCACGGACCCTTAAGTATAACATACATTATGTAGGTAACAGGACAAGACAGTTTCTCAGTAGCAGCCCGGAGTCTGGATTTGTGCCCGGTTGATGACAATAGGCTCGCCCCCTATCACATGGTATTTAAACATAACCGGCTAAATGTGGGTGTGGGTGTGTACCTCTGCCCAACCCTTCGGGAATACAGGCGTGATGTAATGTTACAACCCAATTTAAACCGGGGACCGTACAACCCCCGTTAAGGGTTAAGCCTTTCGAAAGGGTAACCCATTCAATGGGTTACCTTTATCATGATGTAACCCATTTAATGGGTTTTATAGTAAAAACCCAGTGAAAGGGTTACATGATAACCCATTGAATGGGTTTTATAGTAGAAACCCAGTGAAAGGATTACATGATAACCCATTCAATGGGTTTTATACTTGAAACCCAGTGAAAGGGTTACATGATAACCCATTCAATGGGTTCTATACCTACTTGAAACCCAGTGACATGAAAAAACCATAATATTATGTAATTTCGATATCCGCCTAGCACGCGTAGCATGACCAATTCTATCTCTGTTCTACCAAGAATAGACAAAGTTTTTGATGTGAAACATTCAACAGCCGCACGTAAAACCGAGTGCTGGCGGGGCGACGAATGCCACGTGGCGACGCATCGCTACTATATACATTCATCTGTAGTAAGTTTTTTGATGTGAAACATTCAACAGCCGCACGTAAAACTGAGTGCTGGCGAGGCGACGCATGCCACGTGGCGACGCATCGCTACTATATACAGTCATATGTAGTAAGTTTTTTGATGTGAAACATTCAACAGCCGCACGTAAAACTGAGTGCTGGCGGGGCGACGCATGCCACGTGGTGACGCATCGCTACTATATACAGTCATCTGTAGTAGGTTTTTTGATGTGAAAGATTCAACAGCCGCACGTAAAATCGACTGCAGGCGGGGCGACGCATGCCACGTGGTGACGCATCGCTACTATATACAGTCATCTGTAGTAAGTTTTTTGATGTGAAACATTCAACAGCCGCACGTAAAACCGAGTGCTGGCAGGGCGACGCATGCCACGTGGCGACGCATTGCGTAAGTTTTTTGGTTACCATTTTAGAAAAACCCTATCAAAAACCCTTTCAATGGAAAGGGTTTTCGATAGGGTTTATCAAAGCAGTTAATCAAAAACCCATACGGTGTGGGTAATTCTGAATGGCTTAAACTAAGCCGTTCAAAAGGGTTACCCACACCGTATGGGTTTTTATCGAAAACCCTTTCAACGGGTTACCAAAATTTAATTTAACCCATTCAAAAGGGTTACCCATATTGTATGGGTTTTTGATTTACCGCTTAGAAAAACCCTATCGAAAACCCTTTCAATGGGTAACCAAAATGGTCCCTGATTTAAACTATCACGAAAATATCGAATACGAAAATGTCAAAGAAAAATGTGTTTACACGTCGCAAATTTATCGCCGGGCTATTCTATAAAATAATACTTTCAATTGATCTTACGCTTGCGCCTATTGTACCATGAAAGGAAGCGGAAAAACAGAGCAGGTAGCATATTTTTTTTTCAGATCAAACTAAAAGATATTTTCGTTTGACAAAAGAACCAGCTTGTTTTGTGGACGCTACGTCCTCGGAACCGCTCTAAAGTCTTACTTAGTCCAATTTAAATGATTTTTGATGTTTGTAATTTAATATTTTAACAACTTTTTTAAATATAGGACTATTATAGTCAGGTTAAGAGATAATGCACTTTTATTACTTTGCAGGCGCGACGCGACACTAGTAGCACAATTTCTATGAAAATGTCATGGAAAGTGTCGCGCTGCCTGTCGCGCACGTCTGCACGAACCTTTAGGCTCTACTACCATTATTCTCGATATCGTGCAAAAAATGCAAACTCCGCGACATAATCTCAAATTAGATTAAAATCGAGGACACTGTGTAAAGTCAATGATTACGTAACTTACTATCACTAAGTTATTTTAGTAAATTAACAGCCGTATATTATATTAGGTAGCTAACCCACATAAAGCGGTGAACGGCACCGAACCGGACCGGAACGAATCGTTGGGTAGAGTAGAGTCCAACCAAAATAAATTAGGTACCGGCAAATCTTTCAATTCATTTATTCAGAGAAAATCGAAAGTTAAAACAAACTAAAAGCACAATAACTGTGAAAATGCCGAAAAAATTTTCAACGCATATAATATCAGATTGTCAGATTATTAATGAGTCCTTATTGTTTGATTCGCACGAAACGGGCATATCGATACTTGAATAATATGATTATTTCTGTGGGCGATTCGCACGAAGTTAATTTATTAGTGGGCGAATCGACAACTCCAGAAATACTTATTAGGCGATTGCCATTTTGAATTTCATGCGATAAAGTTATGAAAAAACTACACTAGAAACTACATTTACCAATCATTTTTGTACAAGTTTATATTTTATTCAGCAAATGTTTGTAAAAGAAAATATTGTTTGTGCCAATTGCCAATACTTATTTCTGGAGTAGTCGATTCGCCCACTAATAAATTAACTTCGTGCGAATCGCCCACAAAAAAAAAAATATTATTCAAAAGTGTCGACATGCCCGTTTAAAAACCTATCGGCAAACAAAAAACATTTTTTTCGTTGACGGTTTTCGGCCGAAATTTTAAACCAGGGCGAAATTAGTTCGCGAACGAACGGCGCTAAATCAATGTTCCGATTCTTTAAATAAATTATACTTTTGACAATCACACAAGAAATAATTGTTTAGGAAGTTATTCGCAGAGTCGAAGATATATTTTTAAAACGAATTATTTGTGTCTTATGCTAGATATTTATTAGTTTGAAATCTTAAAATGCCTCCAATTATACAATTATTATTCAACTTTTTACACTAGGCACTAAATTAAATGATTAGCAAACTATAAAAAACAAAAACAAAAGAACACAGGCGTCGTCATCCTTTTTAGAACTGGACAACTGTTTTTCCTGAAGACATGATGCATTAATTGTTTTAACAGGTGTATCTGTATATTTTTCTCTGTTATAATGACATTATCGCCATCGGGAAACACAAAGGTCCATAGCCTTTTACACGTGTAATATTACTAGATGCTACCTACTATACAATTTCAAGTCTTTTTTCTAAGGGCTTTATCGCTGAGCGATAACGTCACCCTGTAACATCAGCAAAATCAACTTAACCTAAAAACACTTTATAATTTTAACGTTAATACTTTAAAACAAAAAATGCCAGTTTGTACAGTATCCTAGCTTGTTCCGATGATGGACAAGCCAGGATAGCACGCGGTCAGGATAGCAGACGGGGTCCGTCAGGACCAATGCCTGCCGGGGTTGCGAGTTTGTCCGAAAGGGAGGCAAACAGGCAACGGAAGGAACACGGGTGGGTTTTAGTCAGTAAAAGTCTGACACGCCCTCCCGCTCCGCCCAGAGCGGGAGAAGTTATTTGATAATTTCCCACCCAAAAAAAAAAAAAAAAAAGGATAGCATTACACTCTCCAATATCGCACTTATTTGTTAGACCAAGTAAATTAAGTCGCAAAGCTTCATTCCGGACACACTCCATCAAAAAATGTTGCATATCTTCGACCACTCCACATTCTTCACAAGTGTTGTTGATAAAAAGAGCAAAATAAAATGAATTTTCTCCGGGAAGTAAAGCAGTGGTATATTCAGACATAAGAAAGGAAATGTTAATAAATAAGAAATGAGTTTATAAGAGGAAGTCCAAAAGTGGCACCGGTGACTGAAAAGTTGTGTGGTAATTGGTTGTCTGTGATGCGGAGGATGGGAAAAAATGTCGTGAAGAAAGTTTTGAGTATGAATGTGGAGGGTTATAAGAGTAGGGGAAGACCAAAGAAACGATAGATGGACTGTGTGAAAGATGATATGGCTAGAAAGGGGGCGACTACCGAGATGACGATAAACAGAGAAGTATGGAAGAAAATAAATATTGCGCTGCCCCTGAATTAATTGGGATATGTGCAGGAGAATCATGAATGATAATGAACAAAGAAAATGTTATTGATAAGGCTTTTTGAAGTGATATTCAAAAGTTTCAACAAATGAACAATAATTGGGTATTAATGACGAGAATAAACTTGACGGATTCTGTGTCACAAAAGAAAGTAAGGAAAATTATATTTTATGGTCAAAAATGAATTAGTAAACACCTAATTTCTTAACTTATGGTTTTCTTCTAAGTTTAAAACCTAACCTACCTACCTAAAATAATAATACTCTATCTTTCACTTTATTAAACCGTAACTTTTATAACTGCGTCATAATAATTAATAAAGTACATATGTTTATGTAAGCATCTGTTTTGTTTTATGTTTTTGAATTATCATGTCTTTTTGTATGCACGTTTCTGTGACAAATAAATATATTTTTCTTTATTTTTTTTCTTTTTTACGCACTTCCCATCGATAAGATTTTTTTATTTTTCTTATGCATTGTGATGCCAGTGTAACTATGAAGTTATGACACACTTACTGCGCTAGTCCTTTTTTTCGTGTAAACATATTATATTTTACGGTATGACGAATATTACTAAAGTTTGGCGTATTTTTATGTTATATATAAAGAAAGAAGAAAGAAAAAAAAGAAAAATATTTTATTTGGGACACGCACAAGAAATATAAAAAAAAGCATTTAAAACTAACAATATCCAAAAAAAAAACAATCAAGACTTGTGCGATGCCAAAAAGGCTCGTATCTCGGCATAATGCTGCGATATTTAAAAAATAAATACTGGTATTCTGATAGGGCCCGCTGTGTGAGGGTTTATGTGTGTTTGTTTATTAATTAAACTGTTTAAGACAATAGCCGTCCCACGTTCAAGCAGCTGTCATATGCTCCATAAAACAAACACTTAGCTGAAAACAATAAGGAACCTCAACAACATTAACAACTACAATCACTTGTTCTACTCTACCTTCTGTTAAGTAAACCTTTTCTATTCTTAAGAAGTTTTCCCTGTTCTTATATCGCAATATATGTACGTATCACCCTTGAAAGCAACTATTACTGCTGAAAACTGTAAGCAGAAATTGGTCCTTATTGTCTGACAGTAAACCAAAAAATGGCTAGAGTGCAAGCTAATAACCAAGCTTAATTGATCATCGTATACCTTCGACTTCATTATTATACATACACACAAACTCACGCCTTGTTCGAATGGGGGTAGGCAGAAACTATAGAACGCCACCTGCTACGCTCCTTACATACTCCTTTTTTTTCGTTTACGTTCATACATCTGGTTATATCCTGACCTTTCTGAAGAACATCACCTATTAGGTCACTATAATTATGTCCTTCCAGAGCGTCCCCTCCCAGCGTTTCCACTCACCCTTGTCTAATCATACTAATCAATCTAAACATACTATTTTCAATTTTTAGGGTTCCGTACCCAAAGGGTAAAACGGGAACCCTATTACTAAGACTCCGCCGTCTGTCTGTCTGTCCGTCTGTCACCAGGATGTATCTCCGTGACAGTTAGACAGTTGAAATTTTCACAGATAATGTATTTCTGTTGCCGCTATAACAACAAATACTAAAAAACAGAATAAAATCAATATTTAAGGGGGCTCCCATACAACAAAAGTGATTTATTTGCTCGATTTTGATAACGGCAACAGGTAGACGCTTGAAATATTCACAGAATATTTAGTTTATATTCACTTTAAAAATAAATAATTAAATTAAAATAAAACAAATATTTAAGGGGGGCTCCCATACAACAAACGTGATTTTTTTGCCGTTTTTATAGATAATGGTACGGATCCCTTCGTGCGCGAGTCCGACTCGCACTTGGCCGGTTTTTGCCACTACATCTTCCTTTAAACAGCACCGTTGCCATAACACATCATTTTTCAGCCTATCATTTATAGTCACACCAGACATGCTTCGCAAGGAACGCATTCGTTATTATAAAATAAATAAAATTTGTGAATTTGTATAATAGGGGTCTTCAGAACTACTGATCCGATTCCGAAAATTCTTCCACTTTTGAGAAGTTACAGAATTGCAAGTAATTTCACACGGACGAAGTCGGGGGCAGAAGCTAGTCACTAATCCATTTACTCAACATTACATTACGGTTCCAACCAGTAGCAGGTTGAAACAATACAAAATGATGTAACAAGGCTAGGTGTGGACTGGCTCGAGGGGGGAGAGGGCTTACAATCAACTAGTTAGTGGACAATAACAATATACAGTTTGTACAATGAGTTGCGCCATAACCGCTACTGTTAAAACGCTAGCATGATTGTAATTACTGCTACTCGTATGTGTCATAACTGAAACGTTTATTTTCTGGGGTCTACTCCGAATATAAATCCGAAGTATCGGCCGAATGTTCAGCCGTTTCTTCACTACGGCTGACTACGGCGAAAGATTGAAAGAATGCTTAAAGTATTGGATGCGAGGCTTTTGGCTACTTTGTATGTTTTTTTTTTTTTGACTTATTTTGTTGTACTGTGCGTTTTGTTTGTGCAGAATAAATAATTATTCTTTCTTTCTAAAGAAAAAAAAAACGACAGTCAAAGTCAAAAATGTGACTTGAAGTCGGGTATAGACTAAAAGGAAACTTTGGAAGTCAAGAAATAGCCGATCATTCGGACTATCGCTTCAGTGTAGACCCCCCTGATTAGAAAAGGTTATTTAAATTGAGCACGGGGGCAGTTTGGTTTCCTGCAATGGGTAACCTTCCGGGGTTTTGAAAAGATGGCAGGGTTTTTGTCGAGAGATACGACAGAAAGATATTTAAATGGTCTTTGTGGCCAATAGAAAGTATCTAATTTCGTGGTATAAAACGAATTTGACCAAAAAAAATAGCTACATTCTATATCGCCAGTCAGCAGCTTGGAAGCCCGGCTGTCTGACTCTGCGTAGGGTGTGCCGAACAAACGCTTAGTCATTAACGCTCACAAAGGTTCTTTTTATTAAAAATAACCATAACCTTAAGAACCTTAACAGACTTCCAAAAAAGAGGAGCTTATAATTATTTTATGTGTGTTTTCTTTTAAATTGAGTACCGTATATTCACCGATTTCTCCGTCAATTACAGACCGATTTCGATCATTCTTTTTGTTTGAAAGGGTATGCTCTCGAGGTGGTCCCGTTGTAACCAAGTCAGAATCTGGTGAGGACTCCATGGATATCGAGGGTTATTTTTTTAGTAATAAATGTTTTCGTAAACGATATTAAAATTGTTATAACTATACTTAAGTACCACATCATGTATGTCATGTGTGAGTGTGTGTGTTAGTCTGAAATCACCAATCCGCCTTGAGCAAGGGTGGTGATCAGGTGCTCATGGCTTCTCTGTATGAGAAGACAATAATAGGCTGGTCTTACTATTATTATAGGTATCTGAGTAGATGAGTGCAATAAATATTAACATAACATCACCCTGTAATCCCCGAAGAGATAGGCAGAGGGGGGTGTGTTATGTGTGTAAATTCGAATATTGGTATTCACTGAAAACTGGTTACGACTTGGAACTTTTGTTTGGAATTTACAAACTGCATTATTATTAAATGGAACACGCAATTATACTTAAACCACGGATCATCTACCTAAACTATATTGAATACTATTGAAGAAGTTAGTAAAAATTACTCTTTTAATAGTTATTTATCACTTAAAGTAATACGGTAAACAAAAACATACATACAGTCATACAATCAATAACATACATATCAATGAATAATAAATTACATTTCATTTCATTTAACAACACATTATTTTACTGTAAAAAAAGGGTAAGCAAGTACGTCATTATTATGCACGTAAACAAATTAATGACATGATGGTACTTAATGTAATTTAAATAATTAGGTATGTTTATTGTTTAAGAGCCTCATGAGTATCGCCGAGAAATAAAATAATTGTATCAACGCGTTTGGTAGTTAAGGCTCCCGCAGACAGGCGCGGCTCTACACTATTAGCACAATTTCTATGAAAATTACATGGAAAGTGTCACGCTGCGCGTCGCATTGCCTATCGCGCCCGCGATATCGCGCCAGTCTGCACGAGAATTTACACTATTTTCCTATACAAGCCATACCAGGCACCAACCCTGGCTCTGGACATCAAGCAATAGACAAGATTGTAAAACTTTTATGTTTGAATACGAGGCTTTTGGCTTCTTTGTTTGTGTGAAATTTATGTTATGTAATTGTAATGTGCGTTTTGTTTGTGCAGAATAAACAATTTTTCTTTCTTTTTTTTTTTCTTTCTTTCAACCATGATGTTTTTAATCCACTCCTACGTTAGTTTTAGCAATTTCATTTTATCTATTGTTTCACATCTGCACTACAGTTCAGTCGGCGACGTCAAGTCTACAGTGTCAGTCAAGTTCCCAGAAATAACACAAGACACACCGTTCATAAATAATAGAAAACTTGAGTGGACCAGAAGTAAAGTGTTCCTTGAACTTACAGGACGGCGGAAAAGCTTTTGATCGGCGATGCGTGAAACAAAGTGAACTTTTCTTTATTATGTAAAGCCGCTTCACTTTTTGTTCATTTTTGCCAGTCTGAACACATGAACTTGATTCATTTTATCAAGTGAAAAATGAATCTTTTAGTGAACCGATCCAATGATGCTGGATTTCGCCACTGCATCTTTCTTGTCGGCGTGTTGACGTGGAATTAAGGGTCGTACATACTGGTGCGATATCGCGGGCGCGACAGGCAGCGACATAGAAATTGTGCTATAGTGTCGCGTCGCACTGCGATATCGCAACAGTCTGTACTAGCCTTTAAACAAAAATGAACCTTCACTCAGTCTACTCCGAAGCGATAATCCCAAGTATCGGCCGAACATGTTCGGCCGTTTCTTGACTTCCAAAGTTTCCTTATTTGACTTTGAATCCTTACCCGTCTTCAGTTCACGTTTTTGACTTTGACTTATCTCTCTGACTGTCGTTTTTTTTTTACTTTCTCCGTCGTTAGCCATAGTCAGCCGTAGTCAGGAAGCGGCTGAACATTCGGCCGATACTTCCGATTTATCTTCGGAGTAGGTAGACTCCCTGGTATTCAGCTGCGAGTGCTGCGACCCGGTTAGACTGGAAGCCGACCCCAACATAGTTGAGAAAAAAGCTAGGCAGTATATCGCCTTGTATACGAGTATGAGAGTAATATTTGTTTTATTTTCCGGTGCCGGTGGCGTGTAAGCGTCTTGGTCAAACAAAATATTTTTTTCTTTATGCACGCAGATGCAAAAGGTTCGTCATCCTTGAGCTTGGATATCCCTGGTCCATCCTTAGCCTCAAAAGATTTGGACTTTATGAAACGTATAAAGATTAAAGCTAAATCCCCCTTACCGGGAGGGTAAGGGGGATTTAGCTTTAATCTTCGGATGACTTTATAATGTGCGGTGACCTACTCATGAGTTACGAAGCTGCTGAAATGTGCCCTTTACAATAAACTGACGACCAAACTTGGCTTTGTGAATAATATAAATGTATAACTTTCCTTTGAAGCTTAATTAAAGTTAATTTACTAAGTTAATTTGTTTATAATTATAGGGTTGTTATTTGAAACCTTAGAGAAAACATTTGTATTCAAAAAGGTCGAGGTTCTATCTACATTGCTCTCATTTCAAATATTAATTTAGTGTTTTGATAATTGTTAACACCAGTATAAAACAGAGTTACCTGTGTGTCACAACTCAGGTCCCCAACTCCCCACGATACAGGCGCCGCCGCCGCCGTCTAGTTTGGGGACCACCGCATATAACAAAATGAATGTCACCAACAGTTGCAGATAGAATTATTATTCCTTAAACATACATTTACAAATATTTTTATAAAAATATATATGTTACAAATTGTGGCCCATCGCTATCAGGACAAGCTGCCGGTGGTCAGGGCTCTAGAGAGAGGAACCTCTTCACCTGCGTGCCGTGTCGAAGAGTACTGCTTTCTGAATCAAGCGCTTGACCGAGCCGCGTAATGAGAGGCTTCTGTGGTGTTGGTCGAGGCTTTCCGCTATTAGGCCATTAACTGTAACGATTATCGTTACAATGATTCAGAGTCCACATTCGGCATGCCGACAACCTCGTGTGTTAAGTTGTGCTACTTGATATTTTTATTTTTCCCAGCTTTCACGAGATTCTCGTCATGAGGGATAGCGATATTAACAATAATTGCACGGCGCTCTCGTCGATCTATCACCATAATACCAGGCTACAACAGGCAGACAGAATTATTATTATTATATTAAACTAATTTTGAGGTAATAATTGTAACAATGTTTAAATAAATGTTATTATTATTAATATTATTACAATTTCTACCGTTAAAAAAAAGCCGTGAAATCTAGCGAAATCCTTGCAAAACTTCCGTAGAGAAGTAGTAGCTTTTGAAATGGATACCTAGTAAATTTTGATCTTGAAAGTTGTATTTCACGATTTATTGTTTCGTTCACAAAGGAACTGTTTGAAACCTTCGATGTGTGTGAGTCACGTGGTTTTCACAATGGTCATAGAAAGTTAGGAATCCAGTCGAGAAAGCCATCCATACCTATATTGTGCCTACTGTTAAGACGCTGCGCTGACAACAGCTGAACCGCGGTCACTGTCAGACTGCATACAAAAGAAAGAGAAGCGTGATGACACAACGCTTGTAATTTATTGCAAAATACGAAGCAACTATCTATTTACTCAAAAATGAGTTGAGTAGGGTAGGGCGGGGCTAGTTGAGCATAGGGGTAAGTTGGGCAATCGAAATATCTCAGAAACTATACACCGCACGCTAAAGCATCAAATTGCGGAAAGAAGCGGTGAGGGGAGGGGAATGCATGGCGCGATCTCCGGTGACGCGTTGGCCATCGAGTGAAGTACACGCAGGCTTTGTTTATTTTGCAAGCAAAAAGTAAAAAAAAGGTAAGTGGGAATATTTCTTCTGTACAAGTCAAATATTATCCGTTTTTAATCAAGTAAGTGTTTAACTTCTATAAATTCAGTATATTTTCGATATGTATAAAGGTTTTGGATGTAATTCTAACAGTTTTTCCATAACCTCATTTTTGTTTCAAATTTTCGTGTTGGGGTTAGTTGAGCAATAGTTGCCCAACTAAGTAAGTAAGTAACTAAGATTGTAAGTTTCCAAGATCTCATTATTATTTTCTTAATATAAACTTTATTGATAATTATACATTTTTAAGACTGATTTTAAGTAGAAAGACTTAGTCTAATCCAAAAGTTAAGATTATTATATGTTGAGTTTCTGTTGATTCTATTTTTTGTTTAATATTAACAGAAAATTACTTGTAAGTTTCCCTGTTATGCCACTGAAAAACTATAAATAAAAAGTTGATTGTCAAATATAAGTTTTATTTCATGTCTAGTAAACATTGAACCCATGGTTTGCCTTTAATTTGTAACTGCTCAATTTGCCCCATACCCTTGCTCAACTTACCTCACCTATGGGGTACGTTGAGCATGTCTGACTTTGTTCACTTAAACGGCCGTGGCTCCTAAATGCGATTTGTTAGAAAATAAATACTATAAACACTTTGGCAAGGGATAAATTATTTACCCATCAGTATAACTACAAGCCATTTCGACCTATCGTTAAGGAGCTATGACCGATCAAGTGAAAAATTGCTCAACTAGCCCCGCCCTACCCTAATCGAAAATAAAAAACAACCAAGTTCTGCATACAAATACTTAAGACGTTCTTATTATTAATTAAATATCAACCGTACGTTGATTTTAATACAGATATTTTGGATTGAAACTCAAAGTAAAGGGTTAGTTCCATTCATTTGTATCGAGATGTTTTATTCTAAACGTGTTTTTGTAACAACCAAGTTCTGAGAAATATGTTGTATGAATAACATACATTTTTTGCGCTACCACAAATTTTATAGATTTGGCAATTAAAAATAAGCCTACTTTTATCATTTGCCTCTTGTCAGCGCCTTAAGGTGAATCCGCAGTTGTAGCCCGCGAAATTCAAATTTTCTTACGTTTTTTACAATTTGCAGGTCAGTGCAGGTCTTATCTTGATCAAAATATGATTCACAACTTTATCAGATATATATTTACAGAATTATAATCATTAGAATCATTAATATATCTCTCTAAGTTAGATTTGTTCCATTGAATTACTTCTCCATGAAATCATGACATTGGGGAACAAATCTAACTTAGAGTCATGTATTAATGATTATAATTCTGTAAATACTGTTTATCTGTTATGGTCGCGAATCATATTTAGATCAAGATACAACCAAACACTGAACTGCAAATTGCAAAAAAAACGTCAGAAAAATTGGATTTCGCGGGCTGTAGCTGCGGATTCACCTTAAGCCACAAACAAGCACAATAAAAAATATTGTGACTTCGTTGCTTTAGTGATGGGAATAAAATAAACTTATTATTCTAATGTTCGATATATTAAACGAATGCTTGTCAAGGGCGCAGCTTCTATTTCAGTAGGTGGTCGTTTGTATATGAGTCAACTGATAAAATAAATAATACATGTAAATTAGGTGTACCTAAAGTAATTGAATTGAAGTTACCTTCGCATTGTGAGTGTGACTAAAATAAAATATATTTATTTTAGAGAAAATTATTAATCGGCACTCCGAATTAAAATGTCGTTACTCGGTATTAATATTCACTTTTATTTTGAATGGGTAGTTAGATTTTTCACGTACGTAACATTTCCTTTCGCTTTCTGTGGGCGTGATTACGTGAAAAGGGACGGAAGTGTGTAACAGGAAGTGACAGCTTGAGCATGGAATAAGTAAGTACTTTTTAATAGCATGGAACTAGTGTACTCATTGAATTAGTAAGTACTATAAAGATTGTAAGTAGAGAGGGTCGAATTTAGACCAATGGGCGATCACTAGTAATGTATTCGAATAAATATTTAAGTATTTACGTTTTTTAAATTTTCTTTCGTTGCTCAGTTGCTTATTTATTACCAAGGTGAAATGCCAGATGTTACACATCATAATTATGCGACTACTGTAAGGCTCGCTCGTTTTTTTTATTTTAATTTTACTGATGGCACTGATTTCTTTCGTGAGTAGGAAAGTATACGTTAGGAAAAACCACGATTGGGTATAATTTAAATTGGAACGTTGCCTTTAAAGTTATTAAGGCGCTGACAATGTAAAAGATAAAAGTAGGCTTGTCTTAAACAAAAAATTGCCAAATCTATATAGTTTGTGGTAGTGGAAAAAATATAATACATTTTTATAATTACAAGCGTTGTGTCATCGCGCTTCTCTTTCTTTTGTATGCAGTCTGACAGTGACCGTGGTTTACCTGTTGTAAGCGTCTTAAGTACGCAGAAAACACGAAACCTAATACTCGTAAATACGAGACGCATTATTTATCTCGAAGAAAACTGAGTATGTAAGGATCGAAGCAGGTGGCGTTCTGTGGTTTCTGCCTACCCCCATGAGAAAGAGGCGTGAGTTTATGTATGTATGTATGTAATGTTTATCTCTAAATAAATTACCTAACCAAAATATTATTGTTCATCATTGATTCATTATGCAAATATTCTCTAACCGTCATTGGACTCACGATCGACGTACAATACTTCCATTTTCACACCTTCGATTGTTAATACGGTACTATATACTAATATTTGATGAGTATATAAACGTTATATCTGCGTATTAACATTTAACCGATGTCACCTTATTAAGTGTAAGGATGAGGACATTAAACTTGATGACGGGCGTAGGAAATAAGGAGGTAGTCTGTCAGTTTTATAGTCAACTAGCTTTTGTGCGTGGTATTCGGAAAATATCCCACAGGAACGTACTACCGGGATTAACAAACACATCACCCTCCTTTTTTGCCTTCGCCGCAGTCGGGTAAAAATATCCTATGTGTTAATCCAGGTAAACAATGTATTACAACAATACACAATACGACAATACACAGACACCACACCCCCACACACAACACAACAAAAAACAATGTGTCGTGCTTGTATACTCTTTTTTTTTTTAATTATTAATTCCGTAATACATTTTTCATATAAAGGCTTGTGCAGACTGGCGCGATAGGTAGCGTGACTCTTTCCATGAAGTTTTCATAGAAATTGTGCGTCTAGTGTCGCCTCTATTGGTTTACGCAGCGCACTCCAGTAAAGCTCCCAGTCAGCATGATTTTATCCGACATCTTCAACAAACATCCGTCATATTTCAGCCAATTTCTACAAAACCTTATGTCCTCTAGTAAGTCCCTTAGTCGCCTTTTACGACACCCACGGGAAGAAATAGGATGGTGCTATTCTTTACGTCCGGCATCACGCGGAACGCTGGCAAGTAATACAGACCATTAGTGACATTACAAACCTGTTTGGTTGGTTACTCGTAATTTTCATCATTCTCCTCCCCTTATTCCAATTTATTTGGGGTCGGCGCAACATGTCTCTTTCTCCCATACTTCTCTATTAGTTGTCGTCTCGGTAGTCACCCCCTTTCTAGCCATATCATCTGTCACAAAGTCCATCCATCGTTTCTTTGGTCTTCCCCTACTTTTATGACCATCGACATTCATACGCAAAACTTTCCTCACGACATTTTCCTCATTCCTCCGCATCACATGCCCATACCATGACAACAGATTTCCGCAACTTTTCAGTCACCGGTGCCACTTTCTAAGAATTAATTTTCTGTACACATGGCAGTCCGTCGACCAAGGTTCTTTCATTTATCCATCTTGTTTGAGATGAAACCTTCTCTCGTGTTAACCTTAGGTACTTCCTTTTCCTTCCTCACGGATCCTACGTAGATTTTGCTTTCCAAGTATATTTTTTTAATTGGCCCGCAGCTTCATCTACCGACTGATCGCATGTCATTCGGCACTTACAATGAATAAAATTGATTGCATTCCTCAGTTGCTCTCCCACGTCGTGCGCACAACTGACGTATTAAGGCTCCTGCAGATAGGCGCGACGCGACGGTGCGTTGCGATTCTGGTAGACATTCCGTAATTCGTAAAAAATTGTTTTCATAGAAAATGTTCTCCTAGTGTCGCGTTGCATTTACTGGTTATGTGCTGATGTTATGCTGTGTTCAATGTGTGTGGGTCAGAACTGCGCTTATATCAACAGTCTCGCAATTTAATTCATTAATTATCGCGAATAACTGTTACAAAAAAAAAAAAACTACTCAACACCTCCACTACCTCCCCTACTAAATACTGAATAAAAATATTATTATTATTATAATATTATTATTTTTGTTGAGTGTTTTTTCTTCTCAGCTCTTTGGCTGGTTTTTGCAACATTTACGGACCGAAGCCAAGTAAATGCAGCGTGTGGTGTGTTATGTTAAAGATGTGTTGTGTGAGGACCTATTTCGTTTTCTTCTATTTGCATGAACTTTCTGACGATTCGACATGTATTTAAAATTGCAGCTTTTTGTAGGGCGATATAGAGGGTTTCTTTAAGGTTTAGTAATTTAAGGCTATGGAGAAGGTGATTCGGGATGACGCCTGTTGTAGAGAGGACTATAGGGATCACATAAACTTTTTGTTGGCGCCATATTCTAGTTACTTCATCTTTGAGTTCCATGTATTTACTAATTTTTTCAGATATTGTTTTCTGAATGTTATGTGTATTGGGAACGGCAATATCTATTAGGTAAGTAACTTTATTTACTTTATCCTGTAGGGCTATATCCGGTCTATTGTAGTGAATTGTTCTGTCGGTGAGAATGGCGCGGTCATAGTAAAGTTTGTGTGTGTCATTTTCTAGGATAGTTTGTGGTGTGTAATTGTAGTAAGGGGTGTTCGTGTCCCGTATGAGTGTGTATTTGAGTGCTAATTTTTGATGAATTACATTTGCCACCTGATTATGCCTGTGTGTGTAGTCTGTCTGCGTGAGAGTAGTACAAGCTCCTGTTATGTGCTGAATTGTTTCTGGTTGGATGTGACACTTGCGACATTTATCATTTGTTACTGAAGGATCTTTGATAATAAATTTTCTATAGTTTTTAGTGTTAATAATCTGGTCCTGTATCGCAATTATAAATCCTTCAGTTTCTGGGAATAAACTACCTATTTTAAGAAATTTATTTGAGGCTATTTTATTCACATGAGATTGTTCTAGGTCATGAGGATGTCGGCCATGAAGTACCTTTTTCTTCCAGTCCTCAATTTTTTGTTTCTGCGGGTCGTCCATAGTAATTTGTGGAGAATCTGACTGTTCATTTAAGTTAAGTGGGGTGTAGTTATAATCATTTTGAACTATGGCTTTATGAATGTTACTAGAGCGAGATTTTGCGTGAAAAAATGTTTTTAGTCGACAGACTTGTTTCCGCCAAAGGTGCTGGATATCTATTAGGCCTCTCCCCCCGTTTTGTCTTTTGATAGTAAGTCTATATTATTATTATTATTATTTTATTATTACTTATCGGCCGTTTTATAACTTCCATAGTTTCCTTTTATGACTTTGAGTCCTTACCCGACTTCAAGTCACAGTTTTGACTTTGGCTTATCTCTTCGACTGCCTTTTTTTTTCGCCGTAGTCAGCGATAGTTAGCCGTAGTAAAGAAACGACCGAACATTCGGCCGATACTCCGAATTTATTTTCGGAGTAGACCCCCTGGTTTGGTTATCGGCTTTTCAAGTATTTTCATTCTATTATATTTTTGAATCAGCTTTGTGTAACATGATGCTCTTACAGACTCACTCGATATCGCGGGCGCGTCAGGCAGCGACATAGAAATTGTGGTACTAGTGTCGCGTTGCGCCCGTTATATCGCACCAGTCTGTTCGAGCCTTAAGGGTATTTAGGGCTTGGTCTCTACAAAATAACAAGATAGGAATGTTACAAAATGTTATTTCAGCCATATCACATAATAAAGATTTAATATTGTATCAAATTAAATTAGCAAACGTAAATACGACGCATTTTCCTGCAACATTCTGATAAGCCACTAAAACACATGGTCAAGATAAACCACAGAATTAATACAAAGTACCTACGTCACAAGTCGCCTTTGTCTAAGTAATTATTTAATTAATTACAATAATTGCGATAATAATTAAAGCCATCTGCGTTATCAGGAAAAGAAAGGCAAACACAAATGCGTCACCGGCTTATTATGATTTAATTATAGATTAACACAATAGACCTAAAGGCTTTCGTAAACCATTCTACGTCATTGCAAATTGTATGCATTTTTCCATTGAGACGAGTTTGCAATATCTGTCCGCATCTATGTAAATCGGTGGACGTGTCAGATAAAAATCGAACGATTTTGACCTTATGATGAATGAGAACATAGTGAGTACACATCCCAAAATATCTTGGTACTCGTAGACGGCGAAGTGGGGAAGTAAAAGCCAATAGGCATGGATGGGTAGTCTAAGAAAAATTCGAATGTGGTTATTAAAATATTATTAAGTACACGTGTGAGAGAAGTGTGCAATATCCGTCCCTAATGTAAATAAATGGAGGTGTCAGATAAAAATCGGACGATTTTGGCCTTATGTTGAATGAGAACATACAGTCAGTACACATCCCAAAAATTGGGGAAGTAAACTTCCCTAATTCGCCGGCCATGAATGTAGGAGAAATGGTCTATGAACGATTCGAATGTGGTTCATAAAGTGCACTTGAAGAGCATATTTTTTTTTTGTTAAAACGTCATCAAAATCTGGCCTAACAGTTTTGGGAATAATTGTATTGAGCGTATCAATCTATGAAAATTTAGAAAAATTGCCAAAAAACTGTGTATGAAAATGATTGATGACATTTTCCTGTGCAAGTAGCTTTATCATTTTCCATAATATTCTGGGCTTTTTTTTTTTTGGGTGGGAAATTATCAAATAACTTCTCCCGCTCTGGGCGGAGCGGGAGGGCGTGTCAGACTTTTACTGACTAAAACCCACCCGTAATCCTTCCGTTGCCTGTGTGCCAGGGCCACGATATCCCTTTCGGACAAACTCGCAACCCCGGCTGGCATTGGTCCTAACGGACCCCGTCCTTATCAGACGGCGAGCTACCCATCGCTCACCGTCCGCAGGCCCGCGCCTATGGTGGCCGGAAATCGGCTTGCGACTGCCGACGCCCGGGGCGTCTACTGCGGCGACTAAGGGCGCGAGGGCGCGAACCTTGTCTCACCCTCACGCGTTCCGCCTCCTCCTTCGCTAGCATAACTGCTTCGCAGAAGGAGGTGACGGCCTCCCATGCACTCTCGCTCCGAACCATGGCCTGAACCAGTGCCGGACGCGAGAGATCGCCGCCGCCGATCGCCTCCGTGAGGACACGGCGGTGCTCCGCCCAAGCTGGGCAGACCTCCACCGTATGCTCGACCGTGTCCTCCGGGCGATCCACACAGTGGTGACACCCGGGTGTTTCCTCCCGCCTAATCCTAAACAGGAAAATATTCTGGGCTAAACTGGGCTTCTAGAAAAAAAATGAATTATTTATTATTTTAGTAGGTAGTTCACTAACATTTTTTTTAGTTTGTTTTTTTTTGTGACTTTCGTCCATAGATAATTAGATACTTTATAAGAAAAAGTATAACCGGTATTTACTATTTATTCACCTAAGTGCATCATAGTTTATGTGGGATGCTGCCATGCGGGTGTTTATACGTAACACTATTTGAATTAATAGTTATTAGATAACGTATCGTAAATTCTTAACGCAAAATAACTGCAACATATTAGATATATTATGGTTTTATGGTTATGTGATATTGGGTTTTTCTATCTGGCATTTCTCAGTAGCAGCCCGGAGTCTGGATTTGTGCCCGGTTGATGCCAACAGGCTCGCCCCTATTACATGGGACTTCAACATAACTGGCGAAATATGGGTGAACTACCTACTATACACACACACTACGGTACACCTCTGCACAACCCTTCGAGGAAATAAGGCGTTATGTTAAGTTATAAGCTATATTTGATTAGGTATTTCGTAAAAAAAACATGATAAAAGTTGTCAGTTAAGAAAATGTCATAAGATCTTATCTCCATTATTCTTATCATAAAATACTTTTTTCCTGAGACAGATATCACCGTATCTAATCAAATATTAAATACTTGCTTTTTACGTTTAAAAAAAATAGAATTATGTAATTTGTTCTGAAGTAAGAAGGGTGACCAAGATGACGACTAATATAGAAGTATGGAAGAAAAGACATGTTGCGCTGACCCCAAATAAATTGGGATAAAGGCTCCCGGAGACAAACGCGACGGGATTCCAGTAGAATAATTTCCATGAAATTTTCATAGAAATTGTTCTACTAAAGTCGCGTCGCGCCCGCCTGCGGCAGCCTTAAGATCAAGAGAATGATGAATTAAGTACCCATGAAAAATGAGGCTCCAGGGGTAGTGTGAATCTTTGGGTTTATTCGAGCAATCGAGTCTGGTCTAACTATGCTGGGGTCGGTGCATTCCATTAATTAATTCATTCATTATTTGTTTTATTTACGCAAACGCGAATTTACCGTAATCACAAAAATAACTAAACGGTATCAGAAAGTGTGTTCAAATAACATTGTTTTTTTTTTATAATTAATGGTGTGTTGAGTAAAAGATTCTTATAGAAAATCAGTTTACGTAGAAAAACATTTAATATAAGCACAGAAGGTATAGCTTTACATTATTTTTAGACGTATATAAGATAATCTAGGAAATCAATTACAGTAGTACCTAGTACAAAAGACTAGGTGACAGTAGTCATGATTGTTATGAATCATACTTTATTAAGTTTTAATTTTTATTTTTGTTAAAACTTTTATTTCCTACCTCTATTTTTCACCGACATGATTTTCGAAACCAATTACACAATAACAGATTTAAATAAAAACCTAATTAATTTTTAAAATTTTTTTTTTGGCTTCGCACGGGTTGTGCATTTAGCCAGTGTCATGTAAAATTAGGTAACAAGTACAAAGTTATAATAATTATGAAATGAACTCCACTCAATGCATGATATCCCGCCCCGCTCCCCTAGAGTTTAAGTAAAGACGCGGCACTTTACTGAAACCTCGCGCGGACTTCTTGAGAGAACTTAAAGTGATGTTGCACTGTTTTGTTTCATTTGCCTACATTAATGCAGGTTCACGAACACTTAATGGTTAATAATCCACCAATATTACACATTAATATTCGGCTAAACACAAATTTTAGAAAATAAAACAAAACTGCTAACATGACGCTTCACTTTCCCGCCAAGAAGTCACCTAATTAAATTAATGTCTAATGAAGTAGGTAATGACTTGGGTATTTTTTTTCTTTTATGCGTATCAGCCGAAAAGAGGTTGTGGACCTTTTTCGATGGCAGGACATAGGCCACAAAAAAATAATACTTATTTTACGAGACAAATATTTGTCTATGAAAAATAAAGTGAAAAAAAAGAAGAAAATAAGGTCACTCACCTCAGACGTCTCTGTGTACTCCTCTCCATGTTCATCTTTATAAGTGATATTGATGTTGGAGACCGTGTACGTGTCACCGATGATCCGGTCTTCCGTAGGCCCGTACCGCACCGACTCCAGCTCACTCCCAGGAGTGTGGCATCCCACCAGAGACACCACCCACCCCAACGCCGCAAAACGAGACCACAACCCACGCATTTTTTACAACATACACTAAAATAATGTTCCACTATACAACGTAGCCCTCACTTGAACCGTAAACGAACACACTTGGCTAACGGTCGATATGTTTTTAAACATTGGCGAGGGAAACGATATCGGTCGTACACCAGCACTATTTTAACACGTCTCGGCAGATCCGCGACCGTCTACGGTGTGACGCTAAATGAAAACTCGACAAGACTTTATCAGCGCCGCTATCGTTAACAAAAACAGACGCAATGGATTTAGTTGAGAAAGCGATAACGTTATCGTTGCGAACCCACTTTTTAGCACAACACTAGCTTCCTGCGGGAACTCTTTGGTGCGACTAAAGTTCTGTTGCGTTTTGCGTTCCACTTTCAAACGTCGACTTTGTGTTTTCTTTTAACAGGCAAAGGTTATGATAGTTTCGGCCAGTAATGCCGCATTATCTTTCGTTAGCTCTGTTCTGTATTGTTGAAGTCGATTGCTGCCCCATAACCGGCCAGGAACTTCACAGCAGCAGGCAGCTGAAACAATAGAAACGTGACGTCAGAATTGTAGTAAAATAGTTATTCTGTTTATGGTCACGTAGGCAGAATAGGCGGTGATTTCAATTGTTTAGCTTTTATAGGCTACGCACACATGATAAGACGAGAGTACGGTGTTTAAATTATTTTGAAACTATGTACAATTAAATTTTACAGTTTGCGAAGTGGATTCAGTAATCCGGTGTAAATGTGGAAAGTGTAGTCGAGACTTTTCTTTGTAATGAAACGGTCGGTGATTTGTAAACCTTTCGATGTTTATTATTGTTTTCGTTACGGCTCGTGCAGACTGACGCGACGCGACACTGGTAGAACAATTTCTTTGAAAACTTCATGGAAATTGTTCTACCGGTGTCGCGTTGCGCCGTCGCGTCGAGCCAGTCTTCACGAACCTTTATTTGAATAATTGCTCGATCATTCATACTAAGGTTTCAATTATCGTTTTCAAGATTAGGCTTTTCACTGCATTTATTAAATTTTGCCGATTACAGAGATTTTTAATGACGACGAAAAAAAACCGTTTTATCTCATTGGTTCTAGAATGAGCAGGAATATAAAAAGTTGTTTATTCATATAAATAACTTTTTTAATAGGAGTTAAAGGCTCTTACAAACACACGCGATATCGCGGGCGCGACATGCACCGACAAAGGAATTGTCTTTGTCGGTGCCTGTCGCGCCCGCGATATCGCGTGAGTGTGTAAGAGCCTTAAGACTAAACCATGATAAAAACAGGTCATAAACTTAAGGAATGTACTTAACTTCCATACTGATAAACTATCTTCCTTATTTAAGAGGAGGCTCCCTATTTTTATGTTAAGTTGCATGAATATTCTGAAACAGTCACACATACAAGCTCAAGTTTGTTATCCAGCCACCAGATATTTTTTCTCAAGCTAGATCAATTATTAATTTAGTTATAAACGAAATAAGAATTGAGACTTACGCTATTTAGTTTCGTGCTCGAACACGATCAAAGAGCGCACGCGATATTCAACTTTATTACTGATGTATTAGCGTTTAGCACATAACGAAGGGGCGGAGTTTGCGTGGAAATTTAATTTAGACTGCCTGGTCTTAAGTCAAGAAGTCTGCACTTGTTGATTTACACATTTTACACCCTAAGAAGCTAACTTTATTATAATCACTAAATTATTATGAAACAAAGTTCCCCCCGCCACGTCTGTCTGTCTGAACGCCATAAACATAAAAACTACCGAACGTGTTTTCAAACGGTTTTTACCAGTGGACGGAGTGATGGCTCAGTGAGGGCAGACAGGCCCGTCTTGTCGCGCGACGCGTCACCGGTAGAACAATTTCCTCTGCAGGAGGTTAACTCATTAAGTTTTTGTATAAATTGGCTGAAATAAGAATATGATTGTTGAAGATGTCGGAAAAATCATGCCGACTAGGAGCTTTGAGGCTCGTGCATGCTGGCGCGATATCGCGGGCGCGACACTTTCCATGAAGTTTTCAGACATTTTGCTACTAGTGTCGCGTCGTGCCTGTCTGCAGGAGCCTTCAAAGACGTGCGCTGCGTAAACCCATTGAGTTATATGAAAACAATGTATTACGCAATTAATACATTGTTTACCTGGATTAACACATAGGGTACTTTTAATCGGTAGTAGGTACATTCACGTGGGATAATTGCCGACATCCACGCGGGAGAAGCCGCAGCCAAAAGCTAGTAACTAATCACTAATCACGCCTTGTTTGCAATACAATAAAATTTGCCTCCAAATCGGCAGTAGGTACGTCTTTTAATTTTTTATCATAAATATATAATAAATAACGGGTAAGTAGGTAATAATAATAGACTTATATTACTATCAAAATAATGATAACTGTTTTTATATTATACAGACTGTGGTTAATCAACCAGAAGAATTACCTAGTCACCTTACGCTTAATTGAGTTTATTATGGTGCGAAATTAGATAAAAGCGCCTTGTTTAATTTCCTACATAATTTTCTTATATCTTTAGGTTTACCATCATATCATCAGTGCAGATATGCACTGTTAAAGACAAGAAAGTTTCCAGTACATTTTTAAGTACTACAACTGCCTTATGCCTCTTTTTACGAGCACCACAGACAAGACTTTCACGTTCTTCATTCAAAATATTGTTTTTTTTTTTTTAATTTATCATGCACATTTGTTTTTTTCAACTCACTATGGCAGAATAGTCGATATCGTCTTTGCTTGCCATTTATTAAAAATAAAATAGAATAGCCATTCACAAACTTTTCGCTCAAGACCTCACAGGCCAACAATAAAACTCAATTTTCCACTAAACCGTTGAGGATAAGTGGGTCAAAAGGAGATTTTATTTATTCGTAAAACCAGTGGAACGACTTCTAATACAAAATGCCATATCAAAAGATAAGAAGTATGGCTGATAAATTCTAGCCAGATAACTACTGTCTCCATATTATTTACGTTTTATAAGGTCGATGACATGCAGTGACCACACAAAGTTAAAAGTATCGGCGATACATGAATCATTGAAGATAGTATTGTTTTTCATTGTTATTATAAATATGGATGCACACAGGTTTACAAGCGAGTAAAGCATTCACGTAAATAAAATAATAAATAAAATATCCCGATGGTTGAAGGCCAATCATTGACCGGAGATGGTCGGCCGTGATCTCAGAATTGTAACGTTCTTTATATTTATTTATAATTAAGGATCGGGTAATCGCCGTTGATCTAGAGGCCATACAAATGTGCGTCGCGCACACGCCGCGCCGCGGTGCTGGGTTTCATATAATTATGGAATATTTATTTTTAGTTACGTAAATATGAATATTTGAAAAAAAAACACAGAATTTTAGTCGATAAAATTGTGTGTTCATACAAAAAAAAACATGAAATATCTTAAGTAGTTTGAAAGTAATATCGTTTTTTATGCTTTGGGTAGACATTACTTACTGAACTTATTTAATATGTATAGTATTTTACTACAATACTTAAATATTCACATATAGAATTGATGTGTACGCGTTCTAGTTTAATTAACATACGTTTTCGCATAACTTACTTGCATTATATTATGAAGGCGTAATAACCGATTTAAAAGTCACTAAATCATATATCTGCGCCTTAAGTAGATTTATTATAACTGATAATCGTATACAATATTTTAAAATACTTGTTAGCTAAAAGAGTTGTAAATACATATGTATCTTGATGTCCATACATAATTATGCATATTATAAATTAAAGTCTCTTTTGGACTGCCTCTTTGGTCCAGTGGTCGCAAACGCTACTGCTGAGCATGAGGTCCTGGGTTCGATTCTCAGGTCGGGCAAAGTGTTATTGGGATTGCTCATTAGGAAATCCTCAGTAGCAGCCCGGAGTCTGGATTTGTGCCCGGTTGATGGCAATAGGCTCGCCCTCTATTACATGGGGCTTAAACATAACTGGCGATATGTGGGTGTACTATAGGTACACCTCTGCCTAACCCTTCGGGGATTACAGGCGTGATGTTATGTTATAATAAAGAAATCATGTTGTTTTGTCAAGTCGGGGAAGCAGGGTCGGGCCGCTAGTTCAGAATAATTATTATTTCCCCTGAATAATTTATTTGTCAACATTTAAGTTCAGTCACTCGAGATTTCTGTTCCAATTTTACGAAAAGCTATTTATTCTTAGATTCGGGTCATTGACTCCGTAATAAGGAATCGTCGAATCGTTCTTGAATTTGCGAAGTGGGAACATGGAACTATGGAAGTTCATTGCCATCGTCTTTAAGGGTAATCAGAATTTATTGCTCAGGGCATAGAGTGTTATTAGAGGGAACAACAAGTGCGAGTCGTACTGTTACACGAAGGGTTCCGTACAACCGTACAGTATTTAACACTACTTTAGTAAAAAAACGCAGAAATAAACACGTTTCTTATAAGGGGATCCCCTTTAATTTTTTAACTTCATTTAATTTTTGTTTTTATAGAGCAGTGGTGGCCCATTGGCAACGGCCCCGACTTACGAGTTGTAGGTCGTGGGTTCCAGGCAGGCGGTTTACTTTGTGTAAATTGTTTCATCACCATTTGTCTCAAAACGGTGAAGGAAAACATAGTGAGGAAACCGGCATGTCCTAGAACCAACAATTCGACGACATGTGACCTCTACCAACCCGCACTGGGCCCGCGTAGTAGCCCACTCCCTCTCGAAGAGAGGAGGCCTGTGTCCCAGCAGTGGGCACATTATAGGCTGATTGTGTATGTTATATATGTAATTTTTATTATATGTTGTTATAGCGGCTGTAGTAGACACACTGTGATTTACGGTTCAAAAGATACAGCCCTGTGACAGACGGATGGACAGCGGAGCCTTAGTTATTGGGTCCCGTTGGCACCCTTTGGGTACGGAACGCTAATAAAAAGAAGGTAGGTAACTGCTATTGGCAAGACATTGTTCCTTTATGGTGAATCCGCAGCTGTAGCCCGCGAATTTCATTTTTTTTTTTTTTTTTTGCTATTTACAGGTCAGCGTCAGGTTGTATATTGATAAATTATGATACGCGACAGATATTGTATTTACAGACTTATAATCATTTAAATCATTTATCAGGTTCAATCCACTTCGTGATATTTCGTATCGGATTTAAATTGTGATAAATTTACCAATTTAGGCAAATTGATCATGATAAAAATATGTAGATGCAATTTTGGAAAAAAAACAGTTTTTATGTAAATAATATTTACACATTTTATAAATTCGTTCGTACTTTTCGTGTCTGTCTGTTCGAACACGTTGTTCTTCTAAACTACGCAACGAATTTTAAAGCGGCTTTCAGTAGTTTTCACCATCATTTAAAGGCAGTGGGCGGGTCGCTAAGTAAATCTATAAAATATTCATTAATGAACATTAACATCATCATCATTTCAGCCTAAAAACGTCCGCAGCTGGACATAGGCCTCCCCCAAAGGGAGGGAGGAGTTGCCATAATCGCCAAGCTTGGCAGGCGGGTTGGCGATCAGTGGCAGTGCAGAGAACGCTGCTGCCCATTCTCTAGTAAGACCCTTAAGTCGCCTTTTACGACACCCACGGGAAGAAATAGGATGGTGCTATTCATTACGTCTGGCAACACACGGATAATTATATAACGAGTTATTAGGTAAGATCTCGAGTTAAACAGTACCAAATTGTTAATTTAAAGGCTCGTAGAGACTGGTTCAATATCGCGGGCGCGACAAGGTTCACGGTGCCTGTCGGGCCCGCGATATCGCGCCAGTCTGTATGAGCCTTAATAAGATATTTAAAATTCGAAAAAGACTTGTTTTGTTTGACAAAACAAGTTTTTTTTCTCCAAAATATGTCAAAATATTCATTTGTAAAGCATACTTGAACGCTATACAAATATTATGACATATTTTTTACGTGTAAGTACAACTTTTTGTTTGCCTTTTCACGGATCTCTCGGTGTAAAGATCAAGTATGTACTGATTGCCTACGTCATAATTAGCAAACATTAGTACATTGGCATTAAAAGTAAAGCATATTTATTTAGTCCTTGCTACTGTTTGTTCTTAACTTGAAAATCAGAGACAAAAAACGACACAGTGAAATTAGAGAAAGGACAAAAGTTATTGACGCCTTAACCCACTGCAAGAAACTTAAATGGAAGTGGGCTGGTCACATTGCACGTCAGGATAAAGAGAGATGGACTAAAAAAAATACTACATGGGCTGGCCCCCCCGGAAAAAGGAAAAGAGGTCGCCCCCTGGAAAGATGGGAAGACGAACTCATAAAATGTACAAACAACGACTGGATGAGAACAGCCCAAGACAGGAAAAAATGGAGTGAGATGGAGGAGGCCTATACTCGTCGAGAGGTCCCTAGTTAAAATTATGTAAAAAAAAAAAAACCTGTATTAAGTATTATTAGTAAGGAATTAAAGAGGCTTAAATAAAAAATAAAAATAAAACTGTTCTATGAAATATATTTAAACTTACACTTATTAAATTACGAATAAAAAGGTCTAATCATGATGATGACAATTAATTATAAAATAATAATAATATTAAAAGCCATTTAATCAGACCATTTAAAACTTATGCCACTGAAATAAAATTATTGAAGGGTCGTAAAAAAAAAAACTATTACTGACACCGGCTGTTTTGCTCTGTGTGTGTCAAAAGCAAAAGTCATTTATTCAAACTAGGCTGAGAATCAGCACTTTTCGAACGTCAAAATTACATAAGACAGTCCCCCAAAAAACGCCCACCCTTCACCACTTCCTAGTGCTTTAGCTGGGAAGAAGAAGTGGCGCAACAAACTCCCCAGCAGCACAGCTGTCTGTTCAGATATAAAACTTAAATCTATACAATAAAATGTAAAATAATTTGAATTACGCAACACAGAACATTAAAATAATTATATTATTTGCCTTATGATAGCTAGCACACGCCAACCCATTGGCAAAGGCCTCCTCCTTTTCTTTTCATTTCTCTCTATTGACTATTATTCGTGTCCACGAGTTGTGATTGTGATGGACTTTTGATGATAGTGAATGTAAAAATACATACAGTACAAATAATGTCTTCTCCGTTTGATCCATCCAAAGGTTGTCTTTAAATATCGCTTTAGGCGATAAGACCGCCCATTGGCTTAACCCTATGTAAAATGTATACATTTATATACATCATGTAACAAGCTAATCCCAGGCATGCGTTGCAATGCCCTATCAGACTACCAGCGATGTGGTATTTTTTTTTAAAAATATCGCAGCATTATGCTGAGATAGGAGCCTTCTTGGCATCGCACGTCTTGATTGTTTTTTTTTTTGTGTTAGTTATGCTATTTTGTATTTCTTGTGCGTGTCCCAAATAAATATTTTTTCTTTCTTTCAATGCTTTTGTTTTTTTTTTTTTTTAATAGTAATAACAGTCAAAAACTTACCAAAGTTTCATCGCAGTCGGTCGAGCCATTTTTGAGTTTTTGCGAGACTAACGCACGGCAATTGATTTGTTTGTATACAGGAAAAAAATTAACTAGCGCGCAATTTTTTTTTGTTGGATCAGGAATAGAACACGTAGGTACACAAAGTAAACAAATATTCATGGTGTACATAATAAAGAGTATTCTATCTATCCACAGCCCTATTCTGTAAAAACTGTACTTAATTGTTAATTTTACTATAAGACTTCCTTAAAGATGTGTGTCTGGAACAAATATCTTCCATGTATGTCGTGTGGGGCGTTGATAGCTGCGCCACAGTATTTTACTTTTGCAGCTATCTTCGTGTCTTTTGTTAAGTTATTCCTAAATTGTTCCTAATAAATAAATAAATATGAGTCAGCGTCAATGCTAATAAAATTAATGTCTAAATTCTCTTTTTACCGCAGTTAAAGCTACCTATGTCGTGAAACAGAATTTCATCTATATACAAAAGTTTGGCACAAAATAATGTCAACAAAAAAAAGAGAATGGTACGTGCCAAATGTTAAGGCTCCCAACAGACAGGCGCGACAAGACGGCGCGACGCGATTCTGGTAGAACAATTTCCATGAAGTTTTTATAGAAATTGTTCTGCTAGAGCCGCGGAGTGCCTGTCCGCGGAAGCCTTTATGAAGTGTCATAAATTTCTTTTATGATTTTTCACGCGTTAAAAGTGTTGGTTAGGTATCTTACTCGCCCTGCCAGGGTTACGAGTCTGTCCGAAAGGGATATCGTGGCCCTGGCACCAGGGGCGACGGCTTCATACAACCCGATTCCTACCGGCTTCCCTTCGGAACCGGGTTCCATCTTATCTGAGTTTACTATTACTAAATAATAGATAAAAAACGCGTACCTAGGTACGTACGCGTTTTTAGGATAGACTATAGGTATCCAAAATCGCGAACGCAGTTTACATTTTCCGTTTTAAATAACAATTCCGACAAATATACATGGCGTTAAATTAAGAAAAGTATGTTACGTTGTATTTTTTGTACCTACCACTAGTTGGTATTTCACAGCAGTGACCCAATCATACAAGGAAGCATTTACCTGAAATTATACGTAGTAGAAAATGATGCTTCCAACCAAAATGTTTCATGGTAGTTTGTACAATGGACTTTAGCCTGAAATTGATAGAAGGATTCATTCCTTCAACTGTATTCCATCACTAGACTCTTTGGTAACATTTTCTGACGATAATTCACTTGTATTACAGGTTTACACAATAAAGTAGATAAAAATCTTTTAATTAAGTTTCCAGTATTTACATTTCAAATGTCATATAGTGAACGTCACATTTGACAGCTGGAAGCGACGGTTGCGACACCTGACGGCGGCCGAATCACAGTTGCAGTTTAATCGATATTAGTTAATTTTATCTACTTTGCTTTACTATTAATTGGAAACCATCGAAATAATATCGTATGGACCAATCCTTAATAATTTTCAGCTTTTGGTAAAAGATCATAATAAACATTTAAACTATTTAGTCCAAAGCGGAAGTAAAATATTTTTTTCAATATGGATAAACTTCTGGAAAGATCGATGTAAACTCAATCCATATTTTATCTGTGGCACGGTGTTGTGAGTGACACATTTAGTATTTACCGAATTCAAGTTCTAGGTTAATTACCCCTTTGTTGATTTCAATCACCAAATTTCGATATTACCAATTGTAAATAACTCGTTATTGTTATAATAAGTTATAGTACTGGCGTTACACTACAGGTTGGAGAGTTGTTAGTGATTTTCAAGGGTCGAATGTCTTGGTTTAATATTTATCCTTAGTGTTCTTGTGGTGAATTTTACCTAGCGTAGAGGAGTTTTTCTTAAGTGGTCACTTGGTCAAGATATTTCCGGTCTTTAGACCGTGACGTATTGTCGAGGAATGCGATAGCTTATTTGCCAACGAACACGCTAAAGTGATACCACAAATCTTACTTCATGTCTTAAAAGGTAAGGATTGTTGTGAATTACGTGTTTGGAAGTGGTCTGTGAGCCCTTCCCTGGGTGTTAGATGTATATTGTGGTGATCCATAGATATTTATTACAGGATTCCCAAGCAGCGCATTGCCGATAGTTCTCCAGCCAGTCGAAGATCCGGCAGTCAAGTACCATCACACATAATCAACCGTGAGTATTTGATCCACTGACTGTTTAGCATAGATATGCCATGGAAGATTCCTCAGTGTTGACCACGATATTAAAATTGTAATTCAGGGGAATGTAGTACGCACTGGGTAAGGAGTTGGTAGACGCCACGTGGGTAATCCTCCTTCCTATTGTCCCACCACTCAGGAGTATCCCAATAAATTAGTTTCCCATTATATTATTTGGTCTCCGTATTGTCCATTCCAGGAGAGGCACCTCGAGAGATTCGTCTCGCCGCCAGGATTTGGCGAAGCGTCCGAAGCCTGGACGCGAGACCCGTTCCTCGAGCGGCTCGAAGCCTCCTGTGGAGACGACTGTGCGGCTGGCAGAGTCCGCCTAGCGATTGCGCTGGCGGGACGGTTTTTTTTTCTTCCTTCTTCTTTAATAATTTTTATTACCTACTAAATAACCCTCTTAAGACCTGGCTGGTTTCAAAATCGGAAACCGGTCTTACACAAAATTTAAATTAAGGACTCCGGGTCCGACACCTACGTTCATCGGAAAGGATATTGGACCTCTTCGTCGGCTCCGGGATCCGGGACCCCCAAAGTCCCTGGCGCCCATTTATTAGTAATAACACTTAAATTAATTGGAAGGTTATACTTTACAAATCTCACTTATTCTTTAATATTCGATCTAACTAAACCATACACGGAACAGTACTCGGTTTATCACCAACCCCCTACGACCCTATTCTTATTAAAGAGTATCTAAGCTGGCTGTGGCATACCTTAGGTTTTATTGTTGCTTACCTAATCTAAGTTAGGCTACTTATATTTGTTAAAAATATATTTATTGTTTGATACATTTTGTAGTTTCTTTGTGTGCATATACTCACCCACCCTTGCAAGGGAGCCTTTGTTCTTTCATTAAGAGGGACAAAATCTCAATTGTAACAAGTAAAAGAATGACAAACATTTTTGAGGTAATTTTGATGTTATCTTGAATTAATGTGAACTGAACAACTTTTTCTTCGGCTTCCCTCTAGTGGAAGTTGAAGCTTCGCTACTGCCTGGCACATAGGCATCTGAAGTAACACGGGTGGGTTTTAGTCAGTAAAAGTCTGACACGCCCCCCGCTCCGCCCAGAGAGGGAGAAGTCATAAAAAAAGAAAAAAAAAAGCTATCTTACTTGCAAACATAGATACGATGTCGCACTTATAATATACAAGTGTACTTATAATATTAGAGCAGAAATAATGAGAGCATTCACATTATTGATAACGATAACCCCGATACGAATGATATTAAGTTCCGAAGAGAATCGCATTTGAACGATAACATAACGACTCGAAACGTCGCGTCGTGGAAATGTCACCTTTGCTGGAAAATAGATTAGCACAGTTACTGGGTAACATGATACTCCTTGGTAAGATCCGTAGTCAGACTTTTGGGCTTCTGACTACCCGCAACGACTGACAAAGATCTACGAATGACAGCCGTGTCCAACGGCTTAAGACGCTGACAACAGGTAAACCGCGGTCACTGTCTGACTGCATACAAAAGAAAGAAAAGCGCGATGACACAATGCTTGTAATTTAGTATGAAGCAATAATTATCTATTTACTCTAAAATGTGTTGAGTAATCGAAAATAAAAAACAACCAAGTTCTGCATACAAATAAGACGTTCTTGTTATTAATTAAATTCCAACCGTACATTGATATTTAATACAGATATTTTGGATTGAAACTCAAAGTAAAGGGTTAGTTTACTGATAAATTGCATCGAGATTTTTTTTTCTAAACGTGTTTTGGTAACAACCAAGTTCTGAGAAATATGTTCAAGAATAACATATATTTTTTCCGCTACCACAAACTACATAGATTTGGCAATTTTTTTGTTTAAGACAAGCTTACTTTTATTCATTTGCCTCTTGTCAGCGCCTTAAAACGTGTTTTCCGAGGTACGGAGGGGTCTCGGATATGTAATGCATGGTCACCCATCCAGGAACCTACCGCGGCAAGCGTAAATTATCTTTCGATCGACCCTTGCGGCTGTTATCATACAGCCACGAGCATATGTCGCGGGAGCGACAGGCAGCGTGATACTTTGCATTAAGTTTTCATAGAAATTGTGCTAGTGTCGTGTCGCGTCGCGCCTGTCTGCGGGAGCCTTAATATTTTTCTTATATATTTTGAGCTTAGAAGAACAACCCATAAAACCTTCACTCTTCATTTATAGTGGCCTCTGAAAAGAATTTTAAGCAAATCGATCGTGAATAAGCTATAAATGGCAGAACACACCGCGTCGTCGGTGACTGACGGAAATTGGGGATGTGCGTCGTAAAAGACTGATATTGTATACCTGCCTTTAATAATGACAACGGTTTAATGTTTCCTGTTATGTGTACGTTCTTAAAAAAAAGTAGCTTCAATTGTTTTGTTATGTGTATGTTTATCATTGTATATTTATTATATAGGTAGTTTTATCCCCAAAGGTACCTATACCTTATGCAGGAAATTTCTCATTCAAATCTAGTTTGCATACAGATAGATCATTCACATAATATTTATCCCAAATCCTACTTCCTTATAACTACCTACTTGTCAGTTATATTATTGAAGTAATATTATTAGCCGCGTTTTCACTACCCTGCCGAGCAAACATTTTGTTCAGAGCAGTTGCTTGCTGTTTTGCCGATGTTCGTTCAAAACATACTAAACAAACATTCGCTTTCGTGTCTTCATTTACCGGGCGTTCAAACGCTTGCTCGCTCGGAACAGTTCTGGGGATCTACTCCGAAGAAAAGTCCGAAGTATCGGCCGTTACCTGACTACAGCGAAAGAAAAACAAGTCAAAGTCAAAAATGTGATTTAAATTTGGTTATGGCCTCACAAGTCAAAAAATGAAACTTCAAAAACTTTGGAAGTCAAGAAACGGCCGATACGTCGAATTATCGCTTCGGAGTCGGCCCCCAGAAAGCTGAGTGAAAACGCAGCTTTGCGGGTACCTGCCAGGGTTGCGAGTTTGTCCGAAAGGGACATCGGGGCCCTGGCACAGAGGCATCTGAAGGAACACGGGTGGGTTTTAGTCAGTAAAAGTCTGGCACGTCAAGTCCCGCTCCGCCCAGAGTGGGAGAAGTTATATTTTTATATTAATTAGTAGTTAGTTAGTAGGCAGTTATATTTTCTGGATAAAAGAAAAAATAATAATCGCATAGACAGCATGAATGATTACAGAACTAGGATGCAACGTTACTCACAAGTCATAACTTATCAAAAAACAAATTTATTTTTCCTCAACTAAATCTTTAAATCCTGATCAAATACAATTTACCCCCTTTTAAGCCGAAAAACATTTCTGGTAATTAACATATAAATTTAATACATTCGCAATGTCAAAGTAAAGCTTCCTAGTAAAGGATTACGTAAGATGTTATATTAATCATCTCAGTTTCTTTTATTTGTAAAATAATTAATTCAAGATACCATGTTACGTGAAACTATAAAAGAGGCTTAGGTGGAAGTGACTGTATGAAACTTTATCTTCATTTGTATGCTAGCTTGTATGTTTCCTTTTTATGCTTTTTGTAGGTTCCGTGTCTGATTAAGTCTGTGTGGTGCCGGACGTAAAGAATAGCACCACCCTATTTCTTCCCGTGGGTGTCGTAAAAGACGACTAGAGAACGGGCAGTAGCGTTCTCTATGCATTTTTACACATACCGATCGCCAACCCGCCTGCCAAGCGTGGCGGGTATGGCAACCCCCCCAAATGTTGGGAGAGGCCTATGTCCAGCAGTGGACGTCTTTCGGCTAAAATTATGATGAATGAAGATGTAATGCTAGTTTCTGCCCGCGACTTCGTACGCGTGAAATGGCGGCCGCTCTCGGCCCCATCGCCCGCCTGCGCTATTACTTCGTTTCGCTTAGCGTTCTTTCTACCTTTTTTTGTTTTTGCTCGGCTCCTAAGCTAACGGTCGTAACGTGATGCCGTGACCTTCCTCAAGATTTTTTTAATCTTCATCAAACAAACACAAACTGTTGAGTTTTATTATATTAATATATACATTTGTACAGATTATATTATATACAACGTGTTCCTTTTGAAATCCGATAACTCTAGGGCATTAATGAGACCATGTCAAAGAATCAAATAGGAATTATTAGGCTTAGGAATTATTTTTAATTTTTTTTTGTTTATATTTTTCCTACATACTTAATAATTCGACAAAGTCACGATTATTTATGTAAAACACCCTTACGCACGCATTTTCTTACCTTAAATATGAATGATTGGTTTGAATGACAATGATTTACTCAAACTTATCAATGAAACTTAGATTTTTGACATGTATGTTCTCATAACTTGTCAAAATGTAGGGAACAGCAGATTTTTTTTGCGCTGTCATATTTGGTCCCATAGTAAAAGTTGTTCATAATGATGAGTACAATGCCCCCTTAAGAGGTTGTGCGTTATATATGTTACATCTTGTATATAAAATGAAACAGAAACAAAACTAGTTGATTGTTTTATTTAATAGTTATTAAATGCTTATCTTAGACTACCGCATTGTTTTATTTGTCTTAGCTTCAGTATTCTGTGCTTCTTATCTCAGATTGAGCAATCGGTAGTATTTTTTCCTCAAGATGAATAAAACGGTAAGTAATTAGTTTTTTATGAAGAAATCCGCTTGATCGGTTAACGGTCTTCGCAAAGGATGATCGGTTTACAGTTTGAATGTACTTTTAACGACGTCAATCATCTTAATGTTCGTCATAATCAATACAAAAAAATAAGTGTACCATCATCGTACATAGTGTAATATTTATTTACATTTTACCTAACATTATTATGACACTACATAATACAAGAAAAATACCAGTTTAAAGGCTCCCGCAAACAGGCGCGACGTGACACTAATGGCACAATTTCTATGAAAACTTCATGGAAAGAGTCGAACGTTGGTAGGTATTCCAACTTTTTTATCAAATGTTTTCACCCACAAAGAATTTACTGGTGTTCCCTTGTTTCGCAGTCAGAAATTTAATAGAATTTCGTTTCGCAGAAAATGTTTCATATAATAATTGGTCCTTGTATTTTTATTTCGAATATTATTATTTCAACGACTATTTACATGAATTAAACATATTTCACAGAAACACAATTCAATGAATTTTATAATCACATTTTTTTATTTAACAAACTTATCAAACAGTAGAATTATTTTTTAACGAATATTGTTTGTTCGGTGTATTTTTTCATAGTATTTTATTTCAACGAAAATGTAAAAATAGCCGTTATGCTATCCATAATTTTATAAATAAATATCATATAAATATTTAGTTAGATTAATTAAGCGTTTAAGTAATATATATAATAAAATAATAAAAGACTCAGTGTTTTAATTTTTTTGCTGCAACTGTGTTTTAATAATAATTACTACAGATTGCAGTTTTATATGCATTTATTACGAACAGTAAATTACAATTTTTTATTTTTACGGATTGCTTGTAATAATTTAATTTCTAAATATTCTCTTTGTCTGAATACTTTCGTTTTATATAGATTTTGATGAAGTGCTTGTGGTTGGTATGATACTATCTACTGTTATTGAATCATTTGGGTTAGGTTAGAACAGTGACCAGATCCCCTATATTGTTGGTAAATTCAGTTACCAAAACAAAAACTCGTTAATACGTTAGAAGTACGTGCATATAAGAAATCACTGTTAAAGAGAATAACAAGATTGTTTTCCTGCTTGACCACTGCTTGAGTGTTGTAATTTTATAGGAGGGTAGATATGCATTTTTTTGTTAAAGGTATGAATGAATTGAAACGTTTAAAAACTGTCACTCGATAAAATGTTTTTCTTGGTAATAAGTTTTATATTAACTAAACAATACGAGGATAAAGAATATTTGATTTGTTATTGTATGATATAATTATCAAAACAAAAATTTTGTTTGTAACAAAAATCATTATAAAATTTTTTCAAAGTACGTATTCTGCGTATTGATTATTATTCTATGAAATGATATTAATTATAAGATTTTTTTTATGTAAAACGAAATTCTACAAAACTGTTATCTATAAAACAAAGTACAATCGAATTTATTATTTATGTGCAAAAGATTTTTTTTTTAACAAATTCTGTTACGCCGATAATTACAAAACAATCGACGGTCGCAGCGCATTTCTTGTTGAAAGTTTTCAATTATTATTAAATGAATTTAATTAAGAGCCGCTGAAGTTGAGATAACAATTTCTTCCTTTTGTGTACATTGCGTATCTCGGGGCGAAAGGCAAACATAAGAGCCAATTTCTTGTGCTTGTTATCATTTAATGGGGTAAGAAAAGCAAACTTCGGTATATTAAGAGGAGGATTTTTATGTTAATTTGCATGAATATTCTGAAACAGTCACACATACAAGCAAAATTAAACTTTAGTATATGATTTATTGGGTCTTTTTCTTTCCATGTTGAAGACAGTTACGTAATTGTAATATTTTCTCTAGATACATATTTTATTCGAAAATCATGTCTTTTTTAAGGATAATTATAAAAAAACAAACAAGATTGTTTGGCTTTTATGTCAAAAATAAATATTCACAGCAAAAAATATAGGTTATTATCCAGCCACCAGATATTTTTTCTCTAGATCAATTATTACTTTAGAAAACGAAATAAGAATCGAGACCGCTATTTAGTTTCGTGCTCGAACACGATGAAAGAGCACGCGATATTCAACTTTATTACTGATGTGTTAGCGTTTAACACATAACGTAGTGGCGGGGAGCATGGGGCGGAGTTTGCGTAGAAATTTGATTTAGACTGCCTGGTCTTAACAGCACATAGGTATAAAAATATAGGTATAAGGTAAAGGGCTTGTGGCTAAGTAATAACAGCCGCACGGGTCGATTGATCAGGTTAAGCTATGCTTGCCGCGGTTGGTCCGTGGATGGGTGACAATCTTTACATACCAAGACCTCTCCGTGCCTAGGAAAGCACGTTAAGCCGTTGATCCCGGCAATTATTTGTAGATCTTTGACAATTTACCATTTTAAACGGCACGGTTGGCGCAGTGGTTAAGCGATTGACTGCTGCGCTGCGTGTCGCGGGTTCGATTCCCGCACGGAACAAATATTTGTATGACCTACGAGTAGTTGTTCCGGGTCTGGCTGTTTGTGTATGTGAGTTTAAATGTTTGTAAACGCACCCACGATACAGGAGAAATTCCTAGTGTGGGGCAACGTTTTTTAAAAATAATAAATAAATAATAATTTACCCTGAAAAGTTAATTCGATGATAAGTTTCAACACAATAAACCCTGCTTTCCTCAGACAGGTTAGCGAACCATTGCGTTGCCATAGGCCTAATAGCTCAGCAACTCAAAGTATTTCAAAGATTAGTCTCGTCGGTAAGTAACTTTTTGATGTCTAACATCTTTCCTCTCGCTTTCTGTAGGAGTGATTTCGTGAAAAGGGACGGAAGTACTTTTTAATAGCATGGAATTTGTGTACTCATGGAATTAGTAAGTACTATATAGATTGTAAATATAGGGGACGATCGAATTTCAACCAGTGGGCGACTACTAATGAATAATTCTTCGAATAAATATTTCAGTATTTAGCTTTTTTAAATGTTGAGTTTAATTTCTGTCGCTGCTCAGTTGCTTATTACCAAGGTGAGATGTCAGATATGTCATCATGCGACTACTGGTAAGTCTCGCTCGTTTTTTTTTTTAATCATTTCAGTTCAAAATGCTTAATAAATTAAAATGTTATCTAATCTGGCTAAAACAAAAATGAAACCGAAACTGTGTCACGTATGTTTTAATTATTATCTTGTTAGTAGGTGAACGACTCTGCGCCAGTGCGAATGACCTGTTACGTCGGTAACCAAGAAACAATTAGAACAGAAGGATTACTTGGTGTGCAATCTGATAAGGACTACTACAACCATGGGTTGACCGCAAACTTCAAACTTGAGGAAAATGATCGACAACTGTGTTTTGAGGTGAAAACTTCTTTAGGGCGTTGAGTGATTCCTCGTAGGGGAAAAACTTATGGGTTCGCGTCACCGACATGCTAATCGGACGTGTTGCGCCAAACTGGCGACGCGCAGCGGCCTGTGTACATGTATACACATTTATACAGGGTCAAATTAAATAAACTAGCGGAGTTTGGCTAGCTAATTTATACAAGATGTAACGTAAATAACGCACAACCTCTCATGGGGTCATTATACTCATCATTATGAACAACTAACTATGGAACCAAACTCAAAACTGCTGTTCCCTACATTTGTGTTCGAATAACTTATCAAAATGTAGGGATCTGCAGATTTGTTTTATTTAGCCGAGGTTTGGTCCCATAGTAAAAGTTGTTCATATTGATGACTAAAATGACCCCTTAAGAGGTTGTGCGTTATTTATGTTACATCTTGTATAATATGTTATTCCAAAGTTTTAAGTTTTCACTTCTGTCGGCAGTCTGACTGCCTATTTTTTTTTCCCATCAGTTTGTAATTAGCAACCCGCCCCTCTGCTTCATTAGAGTGCAATGGCAACATACCAAAACATCGAAAATTCTACTATATCTAAGTTAAATATTAATGTTTTAAACACCTTAATCTTCCGGGCTAACCCTGTCAAAATTCAATGTGTAGTTAAGAAGAACTGAGCTGTCACTCAGGCTGACACGAAAAGCTACTTTATTTTATAATTCTTAGAGAAAAGATGCTTTTGATGCGGTTGGATTGCCGCAAGAGGGAAGTGTTTACCGTCGTAATATCACGGCAAAACACACAGTTACAGAATTATCTCAGACTGCCTGAAGAGTATACGTATATGATCGTGTTAGTATACCGCAAACAAAGAAGAGAATTTAGGAAAGAGTTCAACAAAGATGGTAATGCCCATTTTCACTAACACATAGGCCACACCTTAATTAAAACGCGCTGTTTTATTTTCATGGCTCGGCTCGGCGCCGAAGGTTGAAAATCCAGCACGCATAGTAGCGGCATAAGTGTGACATGTTAGTCCACACAGTAGCCCACATAGACATCTCCTACGTTGCAAACTCGCAGCTACTGCACATGTGACTGCATAATCGATTTCTAAATACAGCATAGCAACTAGGAAATGTTTTCCTTCTACATATTCATGTTTTATGGATTCACAATTCCGCTACTGGGGACTGGGAGGCTGTTATCAAAACAATATTTGTTATTAATACAATATTTATCAAACGGTATGTAGTGAATGTTTACATTGGTATGTGGTTGAACTAGGTGAGTTTTACTGTTGGCAGCTGAACAAATGGAACCAAAGATTTTTAGGAGCCATGAGCAACAATTTGAAGGTAGCAATATTGTAGAATAAACGTGATAGCGTGTAGCCTAAACAGGCTAGGATAATAAATAAATAATAATACGGACAGCTACAAGATCCATAAAATGTTAGTAACAGGTTTGCACTTAAAATACTATTGTTATTAACTTAAACTGAAGACGAAATATATAATAACTAGCTGCACCCCGCGGTTTCACCCGCGTAAGTCTGGATCCCGTGGGAATATCGGGATAAAAAGTAGCCTATGTCTTAATCCAGGGTGTCAGCTAACTCCATACAAAATTTTATAAAAATTGGTTCATCCGTTTGAGCGTCAAGAAGTAACAAACATACACACATACACACACACACTCACAAACTTTCGCCTTTATAATACTAGTGTGATGTGATGAGAAGACCACCCAACAACTAGACAAACGAGAAATAGAAACTGTGGTAATATTCCAATATCCCGACAATTAATCCACGAATTTGCCTAGCCAGGAGCTAGATTGCTATGTATGTTAATAAATTAAAAGAGAAATATGAGACTAAATCAATTACTTCGTACAGACAGACAGTTGAACGAACTATTCCTAAAATAGAAATATAAGTAGTAGTAATAATACCTCATTAAAACCGAATAAAAGTCGATAACATCGCACGAGAAGGTAAATGGTTCTCAGAAAAACGGCCGCAATTATCTGTTTTCATTTCAAAGCTGAAATTACACTTGGACGAAAAGGAAAATTCGTAAAGAAAACAACAGAAAATAAAAAACTTCGGCCTTAAACAATTACGGATTAAAAGCTAGCTAAAACGTTCGTCAAAGAACGAAAAACGAGTCAACAACTTTGTTGGAACAATAAAAATCTTGGAACTCCATACGCCTCATAGGACTTTCTTTAAATTTTGCATGTTCCTATCGTCTGCTGGGGCTGAAAAACCAATTATAAAAGTTCCTCTATTAAAATCTTCAAAATAACTACGAAAATAGAAGACCATTCCTTCTTTTGAATTTAAAACACGGTCTTTGGTTTCACCTTGGACGTTTTTGAAGACCTTCCTAATGGCATGGTGTTTTGTCAAGGTTGTGTGGCGGCCATGACAGCGGCTGTCCTTCAGGAAGCAATCTCACGGGTTTTCTTTATTTTGGTTACATTGGTGTCTTTATCGGGTCTAAAGATCTTCAAAGATTCTTTACTAACTGGGCCCAGGTTGTCAAGTTTAAAAATTTCCTGGATGAGAAGTGACTTTTGCTATGCAACAAGTTCGACTCTCAACAGTATCTAATCGTACAAAGCGATTCGGCAGATTAGCGGAGAAAACTTGGCAAACAAACCAATACACTTTCTCCATGTATCTACTACTGTGAGGCGTGAAACTTTTGTTTACTTCTTCGTCACTTCGTCTAACATAATTATGTACCTTCACGCCGTTACCATACGCCAAACTGAAAAGATTTGGTCCTTGACAAGAGCATAAAATCAAAATGAAAATAATTAGCAAATTCACCGCTAGTTGCACGTAAGTCCATTTTTAATTCCCCATTAAAAGTAATGATGTCTTTATCTAACAGTACGTATCAGAAAGTGACAGCATTACTTTTAATGGGAAATTAAATTTAATGGACTTACGTGCGGTTAATTATTATAATCCAGACTAATATTAAAAATGCGAAAGTAAGTCCATCTGACTGTAACCTTTTCACCGATTGTTGTAATATTGACAGATAGGTAGCCTGGGACTTGAAGGAGGATATAGGCTACTTTTGATCGCCATGGAATCTGGAGGAAAAAGTCCTCGCGCACATTTGGGAGTGTCGCGAGGAGGCGAACCCCGGGGCGTAACTCCGCTGCGGGGAGAAATCACGGCACAGTGGACGGAGCTCCGGCGGGTTGTCGCAACCCAGCGCTGGGCACGCCACAATTGTGGCCGTAAGTCCCTTCCGCCTGACGCAGGTCCTCATCGGACACGTTTGTTCCGGGAGGTTCCTGTTTTGGATAAAGCGGGAAGAAACGCCCGGGTATCTCCACTGTGTGGATCGCCCGGACGACATGGTGGAGGTCTGCCCGGCTTGGGCGGAGCACCGCCGTGTCCTCACGGAGGCGATCTCTCGCGTCCGGCCCTGGTTCAGAGTGAGAATGCATGGGAGGCCGTCACCTCCTTCTGCGAAGCAGTAACGCTCGCGAAGGAGGAGGCGGAACGCGTCAGGTTGAGGCAAAATTCGCGCCCTCACGCCACTAGTCGCCGCCCCGGGCGTCGGGACTCGCAGGCCGATTCCCGGCCACCGTAGGCGCGGGCTTGCGGACGGTGAGCGATGGGTAGCTTGCCGTCCGATAAGGACCAGGCCCGGGTCGACGGCGCGTTGAGTTCCACGCGCGCCTCAAAGAGATGTCAGCACCAACTGACGGGGTCCGTTACGGCCAATGCCCGCCAGGGTTGCGAGTTTGTCCGAAAGAAATATGGTGACCCTGGCACACAGGCAACGGAAGGAACACGGGTGAGTTTTAGTCAGTAAAAGTCTGACACCTTCCCACTCCGCCCAGAGCGGGAGAAGTTATTTGATAATTTCCCACCCAAAAATAAAAAAGGCTTCTTTTGATTCTGGATATGCATTCAAAAAATTTTGAAATACAAAATACACGCGGACGAAGATGCGGGTAACAGCTAGTGATTCGACATTAACAAAATTGCAAAACTACCCTGACATTGTCGTCGTCCGAAAAGGGGAGAAATAGAACACGGAAGCTCATAATGCCATGATATAACAAGGTTGTATGGCGGCCGTGACTTCGAGCCTGTCCTTGTTAGACGTTCAGGGTTAATGATGCCATGATGGGGAGATATATCTTTCGTTTGTTTACCTTTAAATGTATTGACTTTTGGCTACGGATCCACCCTTGTAAATTATAAAGTTAACTTTGAAATGTGTTGCAAGTTGGATTAACAATGGCATTATCTATTCGCGTGAAGAAAGCAATTTCAGTCATCAATCAACCTTTTAAATTCTCCTTCTTAGTTAATTAAAGATTTATATTTTTAATACATTTAATGTGCATAACCTTATTGGCACCCACTTCATTTATAAAGATTCGATCAATATGTCAGTTGGCCTTGTCTGCGCATAAAATAAACACACCGTCGCAAAACTTACTCAAAAAACAAAAAACCCGACTGCAAAAACATTTGACTGAAAAGAGAAAAACAAGCATTATTATCTATTGAACTTGCGATATCTTACAAAAAACAAAGTTCAGTAGATAATAATGCTTGTTTTTCTCTTTTCAGTTACTGTGTGTTTTTGCAGTCGGGTTTTTTTTTTTAATATTTTGCTTTATTTCAATCTTTTTATGTTATTTTTGTTACCAATATTGTTGTATATTTTTTTAAACCTAAAAGGAGTCTAACGACACCTCTTAAGTTAGGCTACTAAGCGTGCCAAAGAAATAGACATATCTCTCGAAAAACATTACCCTCCTTCTGGGGCAGTCGGGTAAAAGTAACGTCTCCAAACGAATCCTCTCTGTCCTTATCCAAATTTAGAGTATCCGCTGCATGTTTTCTTTTTCATCTCTATTAGCCGAAATCTCAACCACCTTTCTAGACATATCATCTTTTACACAATCCATACCTCGTTTCATCGTTCTTCCCTCACATATCTATCGACAATCAAACTCAAAACTTTCCTCACGATGTCCCTCAATCCTCCGCACAATATTCCTTAAAGCCATCAAAAATTGAGTAATTATAAACACACCGGTCGATAGATCCGAGCCCCACTCTAGCGAGGGTCGTAGTATCGCGTGACTCCATTCGATCATGAACTTCATACCAAGGTTCCCCTGAACTTGTGTGGCTAATGGGGCCGGCTGACATTGGGCCACCCTGGATCACCCTACGGCCATGGTCTATGGGAGTTTTATGCCCCAGCTATTATATTAAGGGGGTGTTTAGGTGTCGCGGTTTTTACTACTGGACGTTTTATGAGTTCCGTACATGCGACTGTTTTAGATTCTGCAGGTGGAACTTGAAAGGTAGATTTACTGACTGTAATAATTTTATGGCGGCCTATAACTAACGGTAACGGTGACCAACAAGGACAACAACACAGTCATGGTTGATGGTTACGGAGAAAGTACTAAAATAGGAACAGTCAAGGACTACCTCCTTGACTGTTCCTATTTTAGTACTTACTAAGTAGTAAGATAAGTAATTAAAAACAACCGTTATTAAAAAAAAACCTATGAAAACTCACGCGTATGCTCCATGATGGGTAAAACAAGAAGTGGGTTAAAATTAACGCAAAAACATTTGAATCCAAGTAATTACAAACAATGAAGTAGGAATTTTGATATTTCAGGTCCCGAAAACATTAAAAATTTGTGTCATAAAAATTCAGCAATCAAAGAAAGCCGAAGAATCTTCGTGTGTAATGTTCTCATCAAAAAGATGGCGGCTTCGCTGCCGCGAAATTGATACTAAAACTTTATTTACCGGTAAATAGCGCGGGTAATATGGAAAGCGACGCTATTAACACGCGCGAACATTCTTTTATCTTTGGTCTAGATATATTAGGTACATTTGATATGAAATCGTTAATATTTACTTAGGAATATTAAAAAAAAAAAATTGTTTCATAGTTTTGTCTGATACAGTTGTATTTTTCTTTTAGCTGTCAAAATAGTTATAAATAGCTCAATAAGAGAAATTTTTAGAGTAAGAGGTGCAAGATTTTATTTATTAAATAACATCTAAGTACAAGTCTCTCTGAAGGTTGCAACCGGTCATCGAATCTTCCATCAATTTGTGCCATCAGTCGTCAACCGTCGTTCACTTCCTCATGGCATCTTTTTGCTCCAGCGCCAGCCGATCACATCGAGAAATGGAGCGAAAACTCATAATTGACCACTTTTTCTGTAGCGGCCAGTAGCAACGCACCAATGAATCCGTATTTGAAAAAGGAAAATATTGTGACTTCTTTGTGTTGGGAAATGATTGTGTAGTGATGGGAATAAATAAACTCATTATTCTAATCAAAATCAAAAAAACACAACTTTACATACATTTACATATTATGCACAGTAGAAGATTGCAATTCACTAACGTAATTTCCCACATATGAGTCCAGTAAAAGAGGGTACATAAAATATTTTGTTTAAGTACCCTGAAGTAACTAATATTAGGTCTAACTACCCTACACGCGACTGTTAAACCAGCAATATAAAATTACCAGTAGAACTATGCATTAAAATCAATTTTTCGCGACTGAAGTTTTGCAATATTTACTGTGAAATCAATTTTATTATAAATTCTGAAATAATTAAATTGATTAACGCATTTTTTATATCATTATTTAGAAACAACAATACATGGTGGGGATTGTTACTTATTTTTCCAAAAATCCCCACTAGGCTGAGTTTATTTAACCAGTGGGGATTTCTGGAAAAAAAAATAACAATCCCCACTGGTGGGGATTTTTCGGTGGGGATTTCTGGAATAAATCAATTAATGCTTGTCAAGGGCGCAGCTTCTATTTCAATGGGTGGTTGTTTGTATAATATATATATGAGTCAACTGATACATAATACATGTAAACTAGGTGTACTCGTACCTAAAGTAATTGAATTGAAGTTACCTTTGGATTGTGAGTGTGACCAAAATAAAATGTACTTATTTTCTAGAAAATTATCCATGGGCACTCCGAAGTAAAATGTTCTTGCCTTTCTATTGAATAGGTAGCTAGAAATAGTATTTCAGGAGAATTTATGTTGAACCACCCACTGTTAAAATCAAGTTATGTATATTTTGGTCTACAGAAAGAACAATGGGTAATTTTGTTTGGAACCCTAGGTATCATTTAGAAGAGGCCTGTGTGAACAACTCAAAAATGAATGAACGAACGTATGAATGAATGGGAGACCGAAGTTATGATCACTTCTATTTTGCATTTTCATTCATATAAGTATTGTTATAATCATTATGTTATAGGTCTAATGAATAACCCAGCCATACTCAAAGTGTGTTCCGCGGAACCCCAGGGTTCCGCAAGGCCTCAGTGGGGGTTCCGCGAAAATACTGGTCAGAATAAAAAAAAATATTAAAAGCCTACTATATTTTATATTACTCTGGTACCTGAGTAAAATAATATCAATCTAAATAAGTATACCAACATAAAGTAAAAAATATGCAAATTTTAATGTCAAGTAATATGATTATTAATGAAGAATACACATATAACCATTTTTGAATACTTTAGGGCTCCGTCAATTATTTCGTTTTCCAAAAGGGTTCCGTTTCCAAAAAAGTTTGAGAACCACTGGAATAACCAATCGTTCTGTTTTATAGAGAGAGGCTGACCCCAGCTTCCTAAGGTTTGCTTTTTGCTACGGAAAATATTAATTAAAACGCCATCAATTCAATTAAGTAGGTACAGTTTGTTTATTTGATAAGTTACACAAAATAAACATAATTTCTAAGTGGTATTGTTGATCTGGACTCGATGGTTATTTCATCCCAAGCATTTGCCGGACCTACGAAGTTATCTAGGTAGGTGCCAAAACCTAAGTAACATAATTAATGCTAACAGTATGAGCACAGGATTGTGTCTTTACTTATAACAAATACTTATTACTTATACTTATTCTTACACTTATACTTATTCTTTACTTATAGCAAAAAATTTGGCGCGTGGGGTGACTTCACAAAGGGTTTTCAGCATATTTCAACGTCGAATAACTTTTTTCTCCCGTGAGCTGGAGCAGAGTTGTCGCCAAACAAAATATAAATATTTTTTTTTCAAACACCTGTCGAATGCTAGGTACCTACTAGTTTCAATTTGCTACAAGGTGGGTACGTTTTGTTCCATGTTCTTTATTTGTACGTTACTTGTTGACTAAATATTATTAATTTATTATAGACATGTGCAACATTGTGATGAGGGTTTTTTGATCAGGCATGTACACATGTTTATTATTTGATAAAATCTATAAATACCATAACAAAACCTACAAGTGCGTCACATTACAATAATTACAACACATATTTACGCAACAGTGCATCTACTCTCCTTATCAGCGATGAAAACGAATGCGCAAGCGCCTCTTGCGTTTTCAAGTGCTAAATGCTAGTAATTTTACTAGAATAATCAGGAGTTAGAAACGACCTCGTGTGCCAATCAGTTGCTGTCTCCAATAGGTCAGGGTTCCCTGGGTCACGGGTACGACCATCGGTTTCCACAATTCTATTGTTTGAAAATGTAGGTACCGTCTTTTAAATAGGTACTGTTGATTCGGTATAGAAGAGCGTTTTGACGCATTTAATTAGATTAGACGTTCAGTTGGTTGAATGGCCTTATTGTATTTAAAGTGAAGGTGTTTTTGAATCGAATGATAGTGGTGATGAGTCAGTCAGTTGAATCCGACCAAAAACATTTCAGGTAAAGTCGGTTCACTATTAAAAAGTCATCAGGTGGCCTAAAATGGACGCTTTGGCAGAATCATAATTATGTTAATATTATGAATCATATTAAGATTCTTAAAATGGTCACAAACTGACAATCCATAATAATATATGATCTGCGTACAATTCATAACCCGCAATTCATCTGTTTGACAGCTGCAATTTGACATTCGATTTCATTATTAGCAATTCATAATTTGTGGACCAATTGTGGACCATTTTACGAATCTCCATACATAACTGTCAAACATATGAATTGCGGGATATGAATTTTACGCATATCATAATTTGAATTGTCAGTTTGTGACCATTTTACGAATTTTAATATGATTAATAATATTATCATAATTATTATGATTCTGCCGAAGCGTCCATTTTAGGCCCCCAGATCTAATGTAGAGCCAAGCCCCTAACTCTGCAAACCTTACGTTTTGGTCAAAATGTACTGCTTGGCCACTTCGCAGCCGTCGCACAGACAGTACTATGGGCTTCTGGTAAGAAATTAAGTCAGTGGTCTTTAATGTTGTGTCATCCAACAGTTCAATGGAACGGCCAAGCCATACATTTTGACCTAAAAAAAAAACAAAACAAAAATTAATGTAAGGTTTGTAGAGATAGGGTGTGCGTTGTCTGTCAGTAAATGGATTTAAGAAGAGATATATATATATATAGATATTTAGAGATATATATATTTAGATATTTGAGATATAGATATTTTATATATGAGATACGATACTTTTATTAACTGAACAGAGAGAAGTATTTCAGAAACTAGACTTTTGTTAAACTGTCAAACAAAGACAGCCACTCCCATCTTTTACCTGTAAGTATTAGGAGCAGTTTATAAAATAATCTATATTTGATATATTTACACATATTTCCACCTTCAAATAGGTCATCAAAGTAATCACTATAGAGGCATATATGTACAGCGATATATTATGTTGGCTTGTAACCGCAAGTAACAATAACTTTGTTTACATAAATATACTGAAGAGTCGGTATGTCTGAGTCTGTGTGAATAACATTGAGGACTACTTAGATTACGTAACCATTATTATGATTAATATTTATTTATGTTATTGTTCAATGAATTATATGATCAATAACTGTTTGTCAGGCTACCCGTTAAGGCTCGTACAGACTCGCGCGATATCGCGGGCGCGACACTTTACCAGTGTCGCGTCGCGCCCGCGATATAGCACCAGTCTGCACGAGCCTTCACATTACTAAGAGCGTTCATTCCGCGAGAGCTGGCAACGTCGCATTTCTAGAGGGATTTCGTGATTATTTTTTGAAGTTTAAAATCAAAATATTCACAATTTTTTTTTCAGCCAAGTACTTATAAGTACGTTTGTCGCGTTTGGTCCGTGGATGGGAGACCAGGACCACCTTTATACAGGGTGGATTTTTGAGATGGGGCAGCTAGGGCATCTACCCTAACCGTTGTATCTGCAGGAAAACGGTCTTAAGAGACTGTCCTTGACTTTTAGAGAAATTTTTATCAACATTCACAGATTTTGAAAAAAATTACAGTCAGCAGAAAAATGGGCAATTTTCACAAAATCTTTTTTTTATGCCATTGGATCCTGTTTCTTCATCATCATTTCAGCCGAAAGACATCCATATAGGACCACCTAGGACATAGGCCTCCCCCAATATTGGGGGGGGTTCCATAATCGCCACGCTTAGCAGGCGGCTTGGCGATCGCACTATGGTGTTAACATGCATAGAGAACGCTGCTGCCCATTCTCTAGTTAGTCCCTTAGCCGCCTGTTACGACACCCACGGGAAGAAATAGGGTGGTGCTATTCTTTACGTCCGGCATCTTCTCCTTCGGCATCCTGTTTCTTATAAGGATCATAAACCTCTCTCCATAATCCTCCTCTCGAGGTTTGAGTAGGTATTAGAAAAGTCATAAATCGCAAAAAAACTTTTTTAATACAGTTGCTCAAAAAGTGGTGTATTGGGGGGGGGGGGGGGGGTTTATTATTTTATTAAATTGCTTCATTTTTTCGCAACTGTATTAAAAATAGTCGTTCAGTACACCTGCGGAACCGTCATTGCAACTTTCCGCACTTGTAATGAAATATACTATTCCCATACATTTCGTAAGAAATGATACTCCCAACTTAGTTTTTTATGCTGGATAGATGAACCGCTACAATGAAGACTGGCCAAAAATAAACAAAACTCCTGGTTAAAATCACAAAATTATGATGAAACAGAGAAACTCGTGGAAGTGTAAAATACTCATCACTCCCTTACACACCCCAACAAAACCACACACAACACATGCCACAAACACCCCTCGCACACCTCATTAAAACACTCACCCATTCACCCTACACTCACCACGTTAACTCAACGTCAAAATACATCCCAATTCATATGTCCTGTAGGCTAATTGCGTAACACACTATCAGTAGGAATCGGTTTCAATTTGACAGTTCAACAACATTCATTGCGTTATTTACGTTGTTGAGCAGACAATTTTTTCTAACTTAAGAAACAATGGATTAGCAATATACTTCAAAATCATTCCGATTCAAATTGTGTTACGCAATTAGGGTGCTTTACTGTTTATTTTTATCATATTTTTTGATTTTGTAATTAATTAACCATAAAAAAAAAAATAAAAAAAAAACTAACAATACACTAATGATAACTAACTATAAATTAACTATATTAACTTAATTACCTATTAAGCACTTTTTGCATGGAACATCATTCCATTCTGTATCTGGAGAAGGGCGCTGAGCTGCGCTACAGTTTATACTTTTGCAGATACCGTCGTTTTACTTGTACTTAGTCTTGTGTCAATACTTAATAGTCAAGTCTTGTGCTTGGGGTTTCATGCCTGTTCTTCTCCATAGAGACCTACGTTTCGGAATAGGCAAATAGCTTCAACTTTCTAACTGACCGACTCTTTGACAATTCAAAAGTGCCTGCAATTGGTTTAATTAAATAACTGCTTTGTGTTTGAGTTATTGTTCCAAAACAAACTTCTTTTTTTTGTCATCTAACCGTGTCGTAATAACCAGACACGGTAAACAAACGATTAATAAATTAACGTGCGTTTTTCCTTTTACAGTCGCTTGTCGATAGGAATTGTCTTTGTAAGACCAATTAATACTTGGAACAATGGCAAAACGGCTTTTGCGCACGAGTTGCGTGGTAACGCAATGCTGCGATGGCCAGAGAAAATGTTCTTCTCCTCTTTTATCGGCTCGAATTATGATTAACTAGCGATCTACTTACTATAGACTTGACAAATCGAGATTTCTTTATATGTATAAGTTTAATATTAATGTATGAAAATACATAAACCTTTCGGAATAAAATCTTCAAATGGTAAAAATCGCATCAAAATCCGTTGCGTAGTTTAGAAGAACAACGCGGTCACACAGACGGACACGAAAAGCGAGATCATTTCAGCCGAAAGACGTCCACTGCTGGACATAAGCCCGGGACCAAGCACCGCCACTTCGACAGTGCTTGTTATTTGGGAGGGGGTTGCCATAATCGCCACGTTTAGCAGACGGGTTGAAGATCGCAGAATTCCAATCAGCATAATAACAATGTTTTTAATACAGTTGCTCAAAAAGTGGTGTATTGCAGGGACGTATAGCGTTCGGGATGTGGGCTATTACATACTAATGCTTTTTTTTTACCTTTCCCGAACTCGTGCGTCTCTTTCCCAACTGTCAAAATAATGTCTATTAAAAAGAAAAATCAACCATGAAGTTTTTACTACAGAGTTTTTGTGATTCACACAAATACTTATATTTCTAAAAAGAAGCTACTAATTTATTTCAATATCAGATTTAATGATTTAAGTAATTGAATGAGTTAGGTTAGGTGTCATTTGATTTCATTTCATCTCATTAAATTTCATTTTCATTTCATATCAATAAAAAAAATATACTGAAGACTAAGCTGTATGGATAGTTCCCTTTGCCTACCAAAATGGGTGAAGAAAAAAAAAACTCTACTTATATTCTACGGTTGGCGCCATTTTCCAGAAATTTTCTTTGCGAGTTTAGTTGTTTGTTGCACAAAATGAGTAATTTCGACCCTATTTTTTTTTTAATTAACACCACCGGAACTCAGTATAATTGCACAAAATGCTTCGGAGAACATTTTACCGGAAAAGTCAAAAAGTCGTTACATATCTACATACGACGAATTTATTGCGTGGAGAGAAGAGAAAAAAGCAAATAGTTTTTCAGAAAATGTTACGTTAGCATACTTCTCCGAACTCTCAGCAAAATTAAAACCGTCTACGTTATGGTCGAGGTTTTCGATGATAAAAAGTATGCTGAAAATAAGGAACAACGTCGATATAAGTGAATACCCAAAATTAAATGCTTTCTTAAAACGACAATCAGACAGTTTTACAAGTAAAAAGTCGAAAATATTAACATTCAATGAAGTGGAAAGGTTTTTGAACGAAGCTCCCGATGATCGTTATTTAGCCACAAAGGTAATTTATTAATAAGTACTTGTATTTTTCTTTAGTATTCAGTTTACGAAATCGCAAAATACAGTCAATACATTATTTAAAAAAATATTATTCAAATCCCTTTTTTTGTAGGTTGCTCTGATTTTTGGCGTTGTTGGAGCTTGCCGCAGAGAGGAGTTAGCCAATATTACTTTAAATATATTGAAGCCCATGGAAAAATGCTACTAATCAAGATTCCGAACACAAAAAATAAGATACCGAGAAGCTTTGTTGTTGATGGAGATTTTCTTAGAATAGTGCAAAAATATATGAATCAGCGGTCCCAAAAAGGAAAAACCGACCGTTTTTTTCTAAATTACCAGAAAGGGAAGTGTACAGCTCAAGCAATCGGGATAAACAAATTTGGTAATATACCAAAAGAAATAGCTAAGTTTCTTGGTCTGCCGGATGCTGAGTATTATACTGGGCACAGCTTCAGGAGGACCTCTGCTACATTATTGGCAGATTCAGGAGCCAATTTGACGTCCTTAAAGCGACTAGGAGGTTGGAAATCAGACAAAGTTGCAGAAAGCTATATTGGTGATTCATTAAACAACAAACTAGAAACTGGGAAAAAAATCACACAATCCATTAATTTGAGGTCCAGTCCGTCTCCTTCACATGTTGAAGAGAACGTTCGTCCATCTACCTTCGTTGATAATGATAATTCATCAGATCCAATTCCATCAACTAGCAAACGCCATTGTATGACAAATATACATGAACAATCATACGAAATTAATAATAGTTAGTCTCAAACAGTAAATATGCAACCTAAAACTTCCCCAGTTAGTTTAAAAAACTGTACCAATTTCAATGTACATGTGTACTTTTATAAGAAATAAATGATTAGTTAGTTGAGTTTATTGTGTGTATATTTGTGTATTTTATTATTTTATTAAATTGCTTCATTTTTTCGCAACTGTCTTAAAAATAGTCGTTCAGTACACCTGCGGAACCGTCATTGCAACTTGTTCCGACTGTCAACCCTCGCCTTCGGCTGCGCCTCGGCTCGGGTAGACATTTGTCGGAACTCTTTGCAATGACAGCCTTTCCGCACTTGTAATGAAATATACTATAACAGCATAAATGTGTTTCGTTCCTCTGTGGTTGAGGATTCCAGGTGAAGCTCGCTTCCACCTTCGGCCTGATCATCACTTACCATCAGATGAGAAGCTTCCACGTTGTGGTTACGAAAAAATACCTTTTTTTATGATTTTATTTAGTGTTTTTTGTTATCGTATTAAATAACATCTTTGTTGAATTTATTAAGTAGCTGCGCCCCGCGGTTTCACCCGCGTAAGTCTCGATCCCGTGGGAATATCGGGATAACAAGTAGCCTATGTCTCAATCCAGGGTGTTAGCTACCTCCATACAAAATTTTATCAGAATTGGTCAAGCCGTTTGAGCGTGAAGAAGTAACAAACAAACACAAACACACACACACACACTCACAAACTTTCGCCTTTATAATGTTAGTGTGATAATTATGTAGAAGTTTGTTTAAGGTCACGCTGTCCAATTAATTTGTTATTGCCCTTTGGCTCATTTATTGTACCTATGTTTAAACACTAACCGCCTTATTACAAAACAAGATTTATATTTTGACATGGCTTAAACCATGCAGCCAGTTTTTGTAATAAGAACGTAATAGTGATTGAAATACCGTTCTTTACTGAGAAACTAAAAACTTAGTTCCGTACTAAGTTGTCAGTTTTGTATTTAGGAACTTTACCATAGTCGGAATAAAGTTCGAAATTCCATAATGGCTCCATGTTTTAAAGCTGGGTCTGAAAATAAACCTTGTTTTGTAATAAGGGGGTAAATGATTAAGTTTGAAGTTTCATTAAATTATTTTGTTAAGAATATTGTTAGTTTTTGTTTCAAAGTATTTGTTTTGTAGTAGTAGTTCAGTTTATTTTATCTGTTGCAATATTCATGTTAGCTAATGCATGTAAGGGTACACAACTGTCATTTAAAATGTTAGTTTTGGTCTCTTTTTTGTACGTGTCGCTGGACTGGTAACAAAATACAAAATTATAAGTAATTCTTACATCTACCATTACAAGGTAACCAAATGCGGTAAATGCGCTTATCCTAACTTAATTATTCTAAATAGGTACTAACATTCATGGTACCTACCTATAACATGGTACCTACCTATATATAAATTGATTATCATTTATCATCAACCTTCATCCGAACACCTGCAACATTTTATTTTATATATTTTTTGAATGTTTTTATTTATGTGCACTCAATGATACGATATAATTATAATTTTGGTACAAAGGTACTGCGTATTTCATAAGAAATTTCTTCCAGCAAGGAGGTTTTTGTAGTTTTCGATTAGTTACAGCAACAGCACTTTTCCGTAATATTATTCCTTTGATTTATATTAGAAAAAAAGCTCAGCTAAAATTATATTTTTAACCACAAAACCAGATAGGTAAACCAAAACGACTACTATAATTAACATAAATAAACATAATACAGTATTAAGGCTCTTACAAACACACGCGATATCGCGGGTGCGACATGCACCGACAACGTACCGTTGTGTAAGAGCCTTTACACAACGGTGACCTGTGGTCCTACCTACCTACCTAACCTATAACCTACTTGCGTTATAATATTAATCACTATTTATGATATCTATAACCGATTGAAGATTTAATTAGATGTTTATGCAATATTTGTTACCAATCTAAATATTAACGAAGAAGATTTCTATTAGACGCCATACCATATTTATGTAAATCTCGATTATTATTATCGGTACCATTTAATACTAGCTGTACCCCGCGGTTTCATCTGCATAACTCTCGATCCTGTGGAAATATCGGAATACAAAGTATCATATGTCCTAACCCAGGTCATGGTCCACCCATGTGCCAAATTTCATCCAAATCCGTTCAGCCGTTTTAGCGTGAAACCCTAACAAACACAAAACTCACTTTCGCATTATAATACTAGTTAAGATTTAGGTTGCAGAGGTCACATTGACCGTCATTGACGCTCCATTTTGGCATGATGATTTACGGTCTTATACATAAAAAGTTATCGAACATCTAAAACCTATTTTAGTTAAAATAGGTTTTGTCACTTTCTAACAAACATGAAGGTCATAGTGACAAATAAGGACAAACGAACTTTTGCAGCATTTTAACTAAAACAGGTTTATAAGACGTTTATGATTATGAGCCTAAGGGTGAATTTCACCAATGAAACTGAACGCGATCAGCACATCTAAACCGAGTTCAAGAGCTGTCAGTGTCAATATTCCAAAGAAAATAATTACACTGACAGCTCTTAAACGTAGTTTATGTGTTGATCGCGTTCAGTTTCATTGGTGAAATTGGCACTTAGTTTATAGTGTGATAAATCCGTAAAAAAACGTTTTCTTTTGTACTCAGCTGACAGGTGTCAGGAACGCATTCTGTCATCGGCCGGAGTTTTTTTTTTTTTTCTGTTTTGTCTTCATGCGGTTTGCACATTTAGCCAGTGTCATGTAAAAATTAGGTAACAAGGACAAAGTTTGTTTAAATAATGATGAAATGAATTATATTCAATGCATGATAAATTGTATCCCCGCCTGCCCGCTCCCCTTGAGTTTCAGTAAAAATGTGGCACTTTACTGAGACCTCAAGCGGACTTCTTGAGAGAACTTGAAGTGATGTTGCACTGTTTTGTTTCATTTGCCTACACTAATGCAGGTTCACGAACACATAATGGTTAATAATCCACCATTATTACACGGCTAAACAAAGCTGCTAAATATGACGCTTCACTTTCCCGCTAAGCATCGTCCGGCGGAGTTCAGTATTCGTGTCAGTTGAGAAATATTGCAGATGTCATATAAATGAAAGCTTAGTAGGCTTACTTATACTTTTAGCCTATAAAATAAACCAGCCAAGGTTCAAGCTATCAACTCATGAGATAATTGCCCCATTGTGCGAGTCTTGCGTTGATTCCTACTATTATTACGTCTGTACAAGGCTTATATCGACACTTTAACGTGTATTAGCTCCCACGCTAACTGCGAAGAGAAACAAGATTATTACGTTTTATACTGGAGATGGTAAAAGAAGAGTGTAGTTTTAGATATTAATATTATTGGCAATGGGTTGGCAAATTGAAAACTAGTCATGTTAGGTAGGAGTTCCAAAGTGTTTCGGAAAAAACTCTTCCGTCGTTGGTCGTTAAAGAAGAAAAAGTTAAAATGACCAAGACACGCCAATTGAATGCTCGTCATTTAGGGTGGACTCCAAAAAAAAAATTGAAGCTAAAGACAATAACTAATATAAGCAAAGTCAGCCAGTCAGTTCAAGATATAAAATTCAAAATAACAAGCTTCACCAAATCAGAAAAAATCAGAATTTTATGAAACCAGCAGTGAAAAATACGGAACTTAAAGGTATTCCGTTTTATATTCAGCACTGCATAATGTTTTTCACAAGGTGAAGATAATATCTTTAAGTGCAAAGCTGCATCGGCCATTTTGATTCTTGCAATGAGCTAAAGAGGGCTGTGTATCCTAGCATCTCTACCAGTATATCTCATTGGTAAGTCAATATATTTGGAAGTTTAGCTGCATCTACATTGCCACATGCGTACTACGCATCACACTGACGTCACGCCAAATCCTGCATCCCGCAAGCAGAGTTTACCGCGCGACTAGCATATACAGGGTCACTTGTAAATTTACATATCCTATCTAGGACATGATAGTGTGACCCATTTGCAACAATTTAGCACCTCCATAAAGCCTAGGCGAAAATTCATGGGATTCAAGAAAACCAAATTTTTTTGTATTATATAAATATAATATAAATTTCCCAGAATTGTCACTAAATACCACTTTTCTCTAAACTCTCAAATTGAATGGGCGTCTGGTCGGAGGCTGCTCCCTTTTCAAAGGATGAAACGAATTATTTTATTATGGCGAAATATGGTCGACAACCTACAGATGATAGCAGGTAAGACCTATAAGTACTCAGCAATGGGTGTAACAAAGCTGCCAATGATAATGATGAAGGCGAAATATCAAAAACAAGACCAGGAAGTTCAAAAAATATTACAAAGCTTATTTTAATTACTAGAAATATGTCGTCTCATAAATCTGTTGACCGGTTTATTGTCATTAACTTATTTAGGAAATGAAGATACTTCCTTGTGTCTTCCAAACTGTATGATCACGGAAGCTAAATACAGCTAATGCAGTTTATAATGTTAATAACCTGCCATCGGTCATGGCAATATAAGACATAAGTATCTCACGGATTTTGTCACACCTATATTATTAATATTTAAAAATAAGACATAAGTATCTCATGGATTATGTCACACCCATACTAATCCATACTGATATTTAAATGCGAAAGTAAGTGTGTCTATCTGGTTACCTTTTCACAGCTTGACAGCTGAACGGATTTCGATAAAATATAGCACAGGATAGACCACGAGGTTAAGGACATCGCAACATTTTTATACCGTTAATACTTTCCCTTGGGATAATTTCCGAGCGAAGCCGCGTGCAAAAGCTGGTTTCTCATAAATAGTGTCACATGTCTTGTCGACAATTTCAATCGCAAATTCGCACCCCAGTTCCCTTAAACAATACAAGACATTGACAACTACCCATCCGACCGCCCCAGTTAATAAACACTATGGTTGGCGCCCCACTAAGATACGGATGCAGATATCACCAACCTTATCACTTATGATACATTGTGTGTCATAACTCATAACGGTGTCTGTATTTATTTAGCTGTTATAACATAAAGGCTCGTGCTGACCGGCGCGACACTGGTAGAACAATTTACATGAAATTTTCATAGAAATTGTCCTACCGGTGTCGCGTCGGTCTGTACGAGCCTTAACTCGTATAACTTTAACTTGGTGAGCTGAATTAAGTATCGTCTGTTCTTTATACAGGTTGTACAAAAATACTGTCATTTCCTAGAGATTTTTTTGACGTCAGATAAAATTGATCCATCGACCGCTGATAGATCATAGGTAGGCAATGATATTCTAAGTAACAAGACGTAGATAGGTTACCTACACAACATTCGATCTTCAAAATGGCACAATGTCCCGCTATTACATGACACGTGGAAGTAGGACGGCATATCGTAATTATCGGGAGCGAAAATGAGACAAGACGAAGAAAATGTGGCTAATTAGCCAAGTTTTGACGTGCCACATTCGGAGCGTGTATAACCTATCTACCTCTTTTCTTTTTACTTAAATTATCATTGTAAGTAGTATATGTTCTCGCACTGTAAATTATAAAACATCTAAAACAAAATGCCTCTTACTGGAATTTGTTGCAATTAAAAAACTAATAGGAGCCAGCGAGTGACTACCGCAGTGTTTGATAGTCTAAGTCCATTACAAAATGTACAAGTTATCTTAATTTTAAGTACGCACAGAGATTGTTTTTAAGCCTACTTAATGCTGAACAAAAATTAAATGATGTTGTATTTTTTATTTGTTTTGATATTTAGCAGTGCTGTGAAAACGCCGCACAATACTAACTAGGGGATTTCAAACATCTAAATACCAGTTTTCTACGGTTTTGGAGACATTTAGTAATAGTAAAAAAAATATGTGATCGACCTCCTTGCTCGTGTTCTCAACAAACTAGGCTGTCTACTCCTGGGCAAAGGCCTCTCTCCAGTCCTTCCATCTTTCGCGAGCCCGTGCCTTCTCTTTTTAATTTTGACGGAACCGATCTAGCTTGTCCCACCATCCCATACGTGGTCTGCTGCGACCGCGCCTCACTGTCTCAGGGCCACCAGGTCTGTGCTATTTGGGCCCACAGTTTGTCCGGCATGCGGCAGACATGTCCTGCCCAGTCCCATTTAAGTTGGGCAGGCTTTTGAGATCCGACAGCTATCTTTGTTTTGGAGCGCAGTATTGTGTTTCGAACACGATCCGTTTCACCACGAAATATGAGGTGTTATATCTCATAAAACATAATCCTTTTAACCTTTTGCTCCAGACACTACCCATATACAGTCAAATAAGAATTTTGAACAGTAAGGAAAGCTCAGTAATCCGACACCTCCATTGTCTGCCGTCACAATTTCCCCTCGTCCTTAACAATATGCATAATGGAAGAAACTGAATCCTGTGCTTTCTAAGCATAACATTACTGTAACTTAATACTATATTATATGGGTACAGTCACGAACATAAATTTGTTTTGCTTGTGAAAAATAAAAATAAAGACACCGTGTATAACTTCTCAGAAAAAGGATTTTTTTCTTTGAAAAAATCTGACATCAGAAAAGCGTTTTTCTCGTCAAATAACTTAGGTTAAAACTTTGAAATGAGACCTATCACACTAATATTATAAAGGCGAAAGTTTGTGAGTGTGTTTGTTACTTGTTCACGCTCAAACGGCAGGACCAGTTTTGATAATATTTTGTATGGAGGTAGCTGACACCCTAGATTAACATATAGGATACTTTTTATCCCGATATTCCCACGTGATCGGGGCGCAGCTAGTTTTATTTATAAAAGTACTGCTGCACCCTGCGGTTTCCCGCGCATAAGTCTCGAACCCGTGGGAATATCGGGATAAAAAGAGTAGCCGATGTCCTAACCCAGGCCATGGTCAACCTATGTGCCAAATTTCATCCAAATGCGTTCAGCTGTTTTAGCGTGAAAGTGTAACGAACAAATAACCTCATTTTTACATTTATAGTATTAGTTAGAAATAATTGAAAGGCTTTTTTAAGGACTGGAAGACGGAAGTTTCGGTCGTCCGGCGGCGAGATGGGCGGACGATATTGTTACCATCGCGGGTAGAACCTGGATGAGGCTGGCACAGGAGCGCAGAATTGGCACAAGAAAAGAGAAGCGTGATGATGATGTGCGTCATAATCATTCAAAATTTCAGCCAAAATACGTCCACAGCTGGATAAAGGAAACCACCGCCATTTCGACCGGTTCTGTGCTCCCGCATCCAGCGGATTCCTACGGCCTTCACATCATCGGCCATTTGTTATTGGAGGTTGTCATATCGCCATGCTTGGCAGACGGGTTGGCGATCTCAGTATGGTGTTAAAAATGCATAGGTGCTGCTGCCCATTCTTTAGTAAGTCCCTCAGTCGCCTTTTACGACACCCATGGGAAGACATAGAGGGTGCTGCTATTCTTTACGTCCGGCACCACACGGCATGATGTGCGTGAAACCATACATATAATTTCAATCAATACTTTCGATTCAGAAGTAAATCGCCTGATGAATTTTGCTAAGTGCACACATATTTACGTCAGTGGCTGTACCTGCATAGTATGCATGTTCTCACGGGGGCAAAGGCCTTTCAATGCTGAGTAGACACTTTAATCTCATCTTGCATAGTTTATGAGATATATAGATAAGAGGTATTTTACGTATCGGTTACAAGGAATTTATATTTGTGATGATTTAGGCCTGTCCTAGGGTTAGATTGGACCTCACGTAGATTTTATTTTGTGGTAATTGCGAAATCTGATACGGATAGTTAGTGAGTTTTCTTGTTACTAAGTATAATCCTTGATTTATACAAGGTGTAAATTTAAAACATGAAAACCACAAGAGCGTTTACGACGTACGGCATTTCATACAAACTTTCAAACCCTTGTTTTTCGAAATGACTGAACCGATTTTAATGAAACTTAAAAACGACGAAACGGCTTAGCGTGCTTTCAGAGGCACGGAGGGCTTGGTATGTAAAGATGGTCACCCATCCATGGACCAACCGCGGCAAGCATACCTTAACCTGGTCGATCGACCCGTGCGGCTGTTATTACTTAGCCACAAGCTCCTCCCGGAAAAAATCTGCTGTTCCCTACATTTATGTTCGCATAAATCGTCAAAATGAAAAATTGTCTTTAGACTTTATTCTGGGTGTGATGACACCGCCTAAAAATGAGTGCCTGATTATTATAATCATCATTTCAGCCAAAAGACGTCCACTGCTTGACATAGGCCTCCCCCTAAGGGGGGGGGGGGGGGGGGTGTGCCATAATCGCCGCCACGCATGGCAGGCGGGTTGGCGATCGCAGTATGGTGTTAAAATGCATAGAGAACGCTGCTGCAGTCCATTCTCTAGTAAGTCCCTAAGTCGCCTTTTACGACACCCACGGGAAGAAATGGGATGGTGCTATTCTTTTTGTCTGGCACCACACGGAGCATTCGTCCATATTATAATAATACAGGGTTATTTTTTAAATTCTGATTCATTTCAGCGAGTGTTAAAAGAGTTTACTGACGTAGCTCTTTTCAGATTCCAGACGGATTGGCGTCATTATTTTTTTCAATAATATATTAAAGAATGTGGAGTCTCGCCTCGCATATTTTATGTGTCGATAAAGGTTCCTGCAGACAGGCGCGACGCGACAATTTCCATGAGGTTTCATAGAAATTGATCAACTAGTCGCGTCGCGCTGTTCCGTCGCGCTTGTCTACAGCAGTGGTTCTCAAACTTTTTGGAACCCTTTTGGAAAACGAAATATTTGACGGAGCCCTAAAGTAATCAAAAATGGTTTAATGTGTATTCTTCATTAATAATCATATTACTTGACATTAAATTTTGCATATTTTTTTTACTTGTGTAGGAATATTTAGATTGATACTATTCTACTCAGGTGCCAGAGTAAAATAAAATATAGTATATACCCCTTTAGTATTTTTTTTTATTCTGGCCAGTATTTTCGCGGAACCCCCACAGAGGCTTTGCGGAACCCTAGGGTTCCGCGGAACACACTGAGTATGGCTGGTCTACAGCATTCTCGTGTAAGAGGTACTCAATACTCAATTCTTTATTGCATTCCTGTATTACATAGATGGTATAAAAAAGTAAAAGATCAATATGGACCCTGTCGGGCACAGCAAAATTAGGAGAGAGGATGAGGGCAAGGTAGCAATTCAATATTATTATAAATTATTAGATGTGTTTAATTGGGTGTATACTCGTAATTATTACATATACAGGGTAGAAGGGACATCGACGCGAAACCTGTTAGCATGGTTCAGTACATCATACTTGACCCCCGTGAGCTGAAATCACTCGTCGGTAATTAAAAAAAAAAACAGCTGTTTCCTACAGAAGTGCAATACCTACTCGGTCAAATGTATGGAACAGCAAATTTTTTTTAATAACCGACGAAAAACTTTAACGCAGGGGGGGGGTCACCTCTGGGCACGCCACAATTGTGGCGATAAGTCCCCTCTTTGAGGAGTGGCTAGAGAGGCGCCACGGCGTCCTCACCTTCCGCCTGACGCAGGTCCTCACCGGACACGGTTGTTTCGGGAGGTTCCTGTTCAGGATAAAGCGGGAGGAATCGCCCGGGTGTCACCACTGTGTGGATCGCCCGGAGGACACGGTTGAGGTCTGCCCAGCTTGGGCGGAGCACCGCCGTGTCCTAACGGAGGCGATCGGCGGCTGCGATCTCTCGCGTCCGGCCCTGGTTCAGGCCATGGTTCGGAGCGAGAGTGCATGGGAGGCCGTCACCTCCTTTTGCGAAGCAGTAATGCTCGCGAAGGAGGAGGCGGAGCGCGTGAGGGAGAGGCAGTGTTCGCGCCCTGACGCCCCTAGTCGCCGAAGGAGACGCCCTGGGCGTCGGGAGTCGCAAGCCGATTTCCGGCCACCGTAGGCGCGGGCTTGCGGACGGTGAGCGATGGGTAGCTCGCCGTCCGATAAGGACCAGGCCCGGGTCGACGGCGCGTTGTATTCCACGCGCGCCTCAAAGAGACGTCAGCACGAATTGACGGGGTCCATTAGGGCCAATGCCTGCCAGGGTTGCGAGTTTGTCCGAAAGGGATATCGTGGCCCTGGCACACAGGCAAATGAAGGAACAAGGGTGGGTTTTAGTCAGTAAAAGTCTGACACGCCCTCCCGCTCCGCCCAGAGCGGGAGAACTTATTTGATAATTACCAACCAAAAAAAAAAAAAAGGGGGTCACCTCCTTCTGCGAATCAGTAATGCTCGTGAAGGAGCAGGCGCAACGCGTGAGGGAGAAGCAGGGTTCGCGCCCTCACGCCCCTAGTCGCCGCAGGAGACGCCCTGGGCGTCGGGATCAGTCGCAAGCCGATTTCAGGCCACCGTAGGCGCGGGCCTGCGGACGGTGAGCGATGGGTAGCTCGTCGTCCGATGAGGACCAGGCCCGGGTCGACGGCGCGTTGTGTTCCAGGCGCGCCTCGAAGAGACGTCAGCACGAATTGACGGGGTCCATTAGGGCCAATGCCAGCCAGGGTTGCGAATTTGTCCGAAAGGGATATCGTGGCCCTGGCACACAGGCAAATGAAGGAACACGGGTGGGTTTTAGTTAGTAAAAAAAAAAGGGGGGGTCAAGAATGATTTACTGAATCCGGGGTAACAGGTTTCGCGTCGATGTACCTGCCACCCTGTATATTATTAGGTTTGTGTCTATAGGTATAGTATATTAGTTATTATTATTAAAAAAAAAAAAATGCATATAGAATAATGTAGGAAGGTAATTATTATGAAATTCTTAGATGTACTATAATTATTATCAAATTATGTTGTTATTTATGTATAAATATTTTTTACAGGCGCAACCCAACTCTAGTAGAACAATTTCTATGAAAACTTCATGGAAATTGTTCTACTAGTCACGTCGCGCCTGTCTGCGGGAGCCTTCATTTAGACGCATCATTTTTTTCAATAAATTATTACGGCAATAAAATATAGGTATGTACTTAACGATTAAAGTGCCATTTATTACCTTCAACAATAACAATTAAAGATAAAACTTATAGCAATAATAAAAAAAATTATCGTAGGCTTACCATTTTACGGAAATATCAAAGTTATTTATTTACATTGCTAATTATGACGCAGTAATGACTCAACGAAGTAATGAAACAGTTGCTTGACCAATCAACGTATGACCTACTGGTAATACATGCACATAGTCATTACAAACGAGTTAACGGACTACCCAAGGTCCAATATACACCTTATGTAGAACATACGGCAAAAATTGGAACTAAATGTTAAAATGTACTGACGCACAATTGACAGTTCACTTTAGCAAGCAGCGCCACCGTGGAATATCAAGATATTCTGGTCACTCTACACTTGCGTATCCATAATTTTAATACATTAACATTATACTAATTCACACTGCTCCTTAATAAATAAAACATTGAATGTTAAAAATATTCCGATGAGTTTACAAAACAAAAGCTTAAGTTATTTGCAAAAAAAACTATTTACGCAGTATAACAGTAAAAAACAACATTTCAAATACTTTGGTCTTTTGACAATTTCTTTATATTTCTTTGAAATAGATTTCGCAAAAGGAATTGTCACATTTACTAATTTATTTTTATTTTTTAAACTTTATGCACAAGTAAAAAAAAAACTGCACAAAGGCGGACTTGAGGCATTTTCTACCAGTCAACTTTATTATATCATCTATCTATATTTATCACCCTGGCCTATGTCAAACACCACAAAGATATAAATTCTCAAACTTAATAAATTTCGCTCATCCAAACAAGAATTCTCATAAACCAATCACATGAATCTTTTACATACATTTGTAAACCACACACACGATGTTTCCCGATGTCAGGCTGGAATCTAAATTGTACCTGTTTTATAGAAAACTAGCTGCACTCCGCGGTTTCACCAGCATAAAGGCTCTCGCGGACTCACGCGACAGGCACCGCCAAAGAAATTGTGCTACTAGTGTCGCTTCGCACTCGCGATATCGAACTAGTCTGTACGAGCCTTAAATCCCGTGAGAATATCTGGATAAAAAGTATAACAACATCTCGCCTGTAATCCCCGAAGGGTTAGGCAGAGGTGTACCTATAGTACACCCACATTTCGCCAGTTATGTTTTAGTACTACGCAATGGGGGCGACCCTATTGCCATCAACCGGGCACAAATCCAGATTCCGGGCTGCTATTGAGAATATTCCTAGTGGAGAATCCGAATAACACTTTGCCCGATCTGGTAATCGAACCCAGGACCCCATGCTTAGAAGTAGCCATTGCGGACCACTAGAGCAACGAGGCAGTCGAAAAAAAAAAAGGAAAAGTATCCTATGTCCTAACTCCTAACCCAAGTCATGGTCCACTCCGTTCAGGCGTTTTAACGTTAACAAACAAACAAATAAACACAAAAATAGTTAGGAAGCAAAATGATTTGCCGTGAAGTCTACGCGGATAGACCACCTTGGCTTTTCTTGCAGATACCTAACCGTACTGCAGGAAACTACATACTTTTATCAAGTCAACGAGTTTTTATTTATATCGGTACATGATCGGTACCTTGACATCATAGTATAGAAAAAGAAAAACGTCATGCTAAAATCCAATTTACTTGCTCTGTTTGGCATTTTCGCATATAAAGAAGGTATTTACCGTGGCAATTTTAATGATAGATGAAAATCGCAAAGGAAAAAATTGGAAAAACGTTTTAACATTTAAAACATTTTATGCGGGCTGAACAATGGCGTCACTGCCTCAGCCAGACTCTTGTAAAATAAAGTAAATCATATCAATAGGCTAGTTTACTAGCAAAGTGAAGTCAACAAACAAATCTGCCTATTAGTAATGTATTGGAATTGTATACAACGGTATTTTGTGTCAATAAACTTATTTTTTTATTAGTCTTTTCCCAACTACGAGTATGTTGAGGTCGGCTTCCAGTCTAACCGGACGCAGATGAATACCAGTATTGTATATGGAGCGACTGCCTTGCCTACCACTGGGTAATGGTAAGACTGGTTGTATTGTGTATATATTTGGGTTTCTGACTACCAGAAACGACTGTGAAAGATCTACAAATGACAGCCGGAAAACAGAAGATTATGAAATCGAGTACAAAAGACACAAGTACGAAATAGCAACACAAAATCACTACGATATGATGTTAGAAAACAATTTTTTTTTTTTTTAATGTGTGATGGTAAAAATACAACTTTAAGTTTGATTTAAATTGTGTTCCTTACATGATCCACTTTTGTTTACTTAAACATATCTTTTACGTTGGTGTACTAAACTGACGAATCGAGGAAACTGGCAAACACTGGAAACTGTCGAGTTAATGCAACTGTCTAATCGGCAAAACTGACCAATCAGTGAAACTGACTAATCAACGAAACAAGCAAATTAAATAAACTGACGACTGAGGGAAACTGACCGGTGGTACGCGGACTCATAACAACAGTTGCTATAATTACAAAACGATCAGCTAGCAACAGTTGTTCCAGTGATTAACATCGATGAACATACGAACATTATATTAGCATATGTTTAGCCTTTGTTAAACAAAACTGACGTGACTCATATGCCGTAAAATTATGTGGGTACGCTTTATTCCTCCAGCATGTCGATTCTATAACCATCTCACCGTGAAAACATACGTGAAGTGAGCGTGGAGTGAACTGTCAGTGTCATCCCACCTGATTCTAGGGATGGACTAAGTATTACATTTACAATCATAATCGAGACTAATAATATTTTTTATGCTAATTCTGTTGATCATTTTATATTATTTCAAAGCTGGTATTTAAATGTCGAGATATATTTACAGAATAGCACTGCTGTTGTTCATGCTGTACCGCCTGTAGCATATATCGTGATTTGTAAATCGGCGACTATACAAATAAAAAAATATTTGTTTCAACTTTGTGTCGTAAATTGAGGCAGCCCCAGTAAGTTATTACAATAATAGTTGCTTTGCAATAATGAGGCTAATATAATAAGTGAATTGGTAGTCGATAGAAAAAATAAAGTAAAAGAAAACATTAATTTAACAGCTCTCGATGTATATATTATTATACGGACTATATATATGGATACTTGCATATACACACCAGTCTAATATGCAGTTCGATTTAAACACTAATGTGGTTTCAAATGTTATAATAGTACAAGGCACTGATCACCAGAAAGGATTTGAAACAAACCTATTTTAAATACAAGAACAAGATGATTATTTGCCATTTAATAAACATACCGAAGCTGACATAAAAGGAGGAGACTGACTCATCACAGTGGTAAAGGCTGATAATAAACTAAAGACTGATGTTGAACTTAAAACAGCTCCTAAACAAAATAATGAGAGCTGCAAATCATGTGAAGAATAAGAAACTACAGCAGCATCAACCTACATTGTGAGATGAAAGACTTACTAATCGGGTTATAGCTCGAGATATCTCAAGTAATGCAGGAAAAACAGACACCATCCTTCTTCCTACGTCATAATAATCTGTTATTCTTTTGTTTCCTAATCCCATAGCTTTACGGAAACAAAACAATTTCGGACATGAATTGAAATACAAAATAAATCAAACAATATAACGTGGTAACAACAAACAAACAGAGTTTATTGTATTTTTATACGAATTATTCCAAGGTCGCTTTGTAATTCTCATGATTGAGACGTTTGACGTATTGTGTTATCTTTTTGTCCGATTTGTGTAGCAAAATGGAAAACTTTCGAGGTCCTTCACGCAGCGGAAAAAACGTGCAACGCAATTTATAGTGGTAAGCTAAATCTATGATCAGATCTAGAAATGTCAAAGATACGACACGTACGAAACAGCTTAATCATGGAGTCTTTTGTATTCGTCTCTATGATACTAAAATTTGGAACAAGCAACTAGCTGCTTACTAGCTTCAACTTTCTGACAATTCAAAAGTACGTTTGGTTTATTTGAAATAAATGCTTTGACTGCTTTAAGAAGTATCATTGTCACCCACACCATTTTTTAATCCTCTGCCCATAAGCGTATTCCAACGCTTATGGGCAGAGGCTTTAATTTCAGTTTCATTATGACAAAGACATGGCGTTTAATTAATTATAATCAGCAAAAGCATAACCGGTTCTACATTAATGTTAATATGTTAAGTGGTTTTACACAAAGCGAAAGCCCCTTGAACTTTTCAACCCTTAGGGTTGGCGAGTATTTGCGATGTGTATCGATAACGTTTGTCGATTTTTGCCACGAACTGCACGGTTAATAATAATTAAAATTCGGTTAATGTTTCAGTAGATGTCATAAAAAAGACAATTCGATCTGATTAAATCACATTGGCATTTTTTATTCATCGTGTAAAAATATTATTTTTAAACTGAAAATAACCAGTCTTAAAATACATTTTAATATGTACAGGTATTACCATCTATGACTTCACTTCGGTAGTTTCCTTCGGTTTACGGAACAAACAACATTAACTCAGAAAATAGAAGTAATTAAACATACTCAAGAAGTTATGAACCCATGAATATCTATGGTGTAGTACATTATTGTAGGCGACTAGGAAGATCCTTGAAGTCAGTAGGAAGTAAGTATAAGTGGTTTCAACATAAATACACATTCTGCACCTACTTCATGCACACAAGTTCACACATTTTTCCTCCAAGCTAACACAGGTCGAGACTCAAAGGTTTAAAGACGCTTTTCCTATGTTTTGTCGTAAGTTTTATTTATGTACAGTGCGTACGACGCGACGATAAAACTCCAATGTGGGTGCTTGATATAAATGTGAGAACTGACATTTTATATGCAAATTCTGTATACGGATAAGTGTCTATAAATATTCTGATTTCACATCTTTACAAATATGATTTAAAATTTTCTCGATACCTTACGTGGAATTTGATCTAAGATGGCGCAACACTGGGCGTTCAAGCGTGCATTAAGCCCTCTACAGACCATTCAGTTGCAAGTCCCAGAACATTTTGTAAGTCCATAAAACGCGCTCATATTAGGTCAAGCGTGTGTAACGAGCTTTTCGTAAGTTTGTGGCTAGTCCACACCTCTTTGACTCGGCCTCTTTGTTGGTAAACTCATATACCGTTTTATCGCATAGTTTATTTCACGTAGTTACGAGTACCCTGAGAATTTTGTTGGCAGACATTTTTGGATGGTCTTAAGTCTTAAGTTGTCTGGGATGAGACGCTGGAAATCTTTCTAGTGATTAGTTTTTAAGTCAGCCAGTTAAAGCCTAAGGCTTGAATTTAGGAATTTAAACCCCTGATACATCTTATCGCAGTGGAGGGAAAATATGTTGTTAATAAAACAAAAATGTAACTGCTTTTATAGAGTTAAACCATGGGAACTTAACATAAATCAAAAAACAAGTTCTTTATAAGCATCATCATATCGCAACGAACATCTTGTCAATTAATGTTACTTAATACATGAACACCTATTTAAAAAAAAAAAACCGGCTAAGTGCGTGTCGGATCACGCACAGTGAAGGATTCCGTAGTTGGGATGAATTTATCCCAAGAACAAACTTAACATTGTAGTTGTAAAACACGTTCTCCCATACGTTCCAACTCAAATGTAAGTTTGTACGCACAATATTGGGAGATTAACTGTTATTTTAAGACCATAGACTTCTTATAGGTTTTCCTCTAATATATAAGTACAGAACTATTTTCTGTATTATTTTTTTAAGTTTTAGCCTCACTACTTTCGGAGATAAGGGAGGAATGGTCACTTTTCATATATTTTCTTTAATAACTTTGAAACTATTTATTATAAAAACTACTATATATTACAAAAAGAAAAAAAAAACTTGTGACTCTCACAGAAAGCCCTTTAATTTGATATGTCACACGGTACAGTGTGCAAAACTTTTATATTTCTCTCCCAAAAGAGACCCCATATTCAAAATTCATTTATTTACGTAACTCGTCCGAGTTTGGGGTCACAGAAATTGATAAGTATACCAAATTTCAACTTAAGGCTCTTACAAACACATGCGATATCGCGCGCGCGACATGAATTGTCTTTGTCGGTGCCTGTCGCGCCCGCGATATCGCGTGAGTGTGTAAGAGCCTTTAATCGGTCCATTAGATTCGGAGTAAATTGGCTGTGACAATAGGAATATAAAAAAACAGATCTATGGCTGTGACATACGGACAGACAGACACACAAGAGATCCTTTAAGGGTTCCGTTTTTTCCTTTTGAGGTACGGAGCCCTAAAAACACGTAGGTCCCTAAACGTTTTGATAACCATCAGCGGTTCAAAGCCACTCGATCGAAAGCAAGAGTCAAGCTGAAGCACGACCGGTTTGTTACTCTATTGCACGCCGGACCGCAGCGAATGGGAGAATTCTAAAGATTCAAAACATTATAATGGATGCTGGGAGAAATGCTGATATTAATCTCGTCAGAAACTACAGCTTAGTATTGAGTAACATTTACTATGATCGAACAGAAGGAATAACATCGTGAGGAAACCTGGGGGTCTACTCCGAAGATAAATCCGAAGTATCGGCCGACTGTTCGGCTGTTTCCTGACTACGGGTGACTATGGCCGAGTACGACGAAAAAAAAAATGACGGTCGAAGAGATAAGTCAAAGTCAAAACTGTGATATGAAGTCGGGTAAGGACTCAAAGTAAAAAAAGGAAACTTTGGAAGTTATAAAACGGCCGAATATTCGGCCGATACTTCGGTTTAGAGCCTCGGAGTAGGACCCCTGCACTTATACTATATAAGTCTGAAATCGCCGCACCGTCTTGAGCAACCGTGGTGACCAATGCTCGTGCCTTCTCTGCATACGAAGATGCTTTTGCCTTGCAGTGGCACAATAATATGCTGGTATAATTTATAAGTATAACATAACATTATGCGTATATTTTCCGATATAGGGTTCGGTAGGACACCCCCGTTCGCTGGTAATGTTCAAGTCCAATATAAAAGGAGTCGAATCTATTGGCATTAACCGGGCACAAAAACAGACTCCAAACTAAAAACTATTCTGCCAGGGTTGCGAGTTTGTCTGAAAGGGATATCGTGGCCGCCATACAGGCAACTGAAGGAACACGGGTGGGTTTTAGTCAGTAAAAGTCTGACACGCCCTCCCGCTCCACCCAGAGCGGGAGAAGTAACTTGATAATTTGCTAACAAAAAAAAAAAAATACTCATCGCGTCATAACTGATTAATAAACATGTTAGGTGCGTGAGTACAAATTAAATTTTCCATTACCATATTTCTTAGCAATTAGTTAGTAAGAAAACATATAAGCCTCAGTCTCACTCATAAACGCCGTAATAATTTGTTCTAGACGTCTTTCAAATCTGTGCAAAGCTTTTTCATTAATACATATCGATCGAGCGCCACCCTATTCAGATTAATAATTACGAATGTATGACGCTGACATTTCTAATAACTTAATTGGTAAGTTAACTCTTTCAGAATCGTAATGAGATGAACACCGATACTACAGTCTGCAAATGACACCTACGAGGTTACATACAAAACTTCTACTCTAGTATTGGCGAAATCCATCATAACATTGTGAACATAATAAATATACCGTCGTTAAAAATATAGTGTAGTTCTATGTTTTAAGTTAGAGGGTTAGGTTTCCGCACTTAGTCCTTCATGTGGACCATTGTGCGTGGGCAATGGCGGCCGTTATTGGTTATTCCAACCAGCCCACCACCCTCCAGAAGCTGATTAAGTCTCCTGGTCTGTTTAGGATATCTGTAAAGGATCTGGGTGACGCCTGTGCATTCGAAGAGTACATGCTCAATGGTTTCTTCAGCCTCCATGCATGCCCTGCACAGATGACTGTCCGTTATGCCTATGGATATAGTGTAGTATAGTGTAGCTGTATTTTGCCTCAACTAAAAACTTGTTAAACAAGCAATCAAAGCGAGTTAACTTGACATTTTCAGTAATGTCAAAACAGCTGTCGAAACTCTATTTTGATTCTAACGTATACGCCTGTACGAGTATGTGTATAGGTTATATTTCATTATAGAATTTGTGCAATAAGACTAGTAAAAGATCGCAGCGTCTGCGTCGTTGCATTCTCAAAAACCACAATATATCCAATTGCGACACAATCCGAAGGATTTTGAAGGAAACTCCTAATCCATTGCTTATTACTTACAAATGTTTGAAAAAATCGTCTGCTCGACAATGTAAATAACGCAAAGGATTTTGTCGAAACGTCGAATTGAAAGACATTGCAATTGTTAGTGGATACGCAATTACCACTCGGGTCATTGAAAAACATTAATTCTATGAAGAATAATGAACGTCATCGGTTTACTTTACTTTAATTAAAGAAATCAAACTAATCTACAGACAGTAACAAATACAAAGTAATTAAAAATATGCAAATATTTTCATTTTGTCTATAAGCTACGGTTCATATTTTGCAGAAGAAAAATAACATAGAAGATAGAACCGCAGGGACCGTACAACTTCGGTTAAGGGTTAAGCCTTTCGAAGGGGTAACCCATTCAATGGGTTACCTTTATCATGATGTAACCCATTGAATGGGTGTTATACTAGAAACCCAATGAAAGGGTTACATGATAACCCATTGAATGGGTTTTATACTTGAAACCCAGTGAAAGGGTTACATGATAACCCATTCAATGGGTTCTATACCTACTTGATTGAAACCCAGTGACATGAAAAAATCATAATATTATGTTATTTCGATATCCGCCCAGCACGCGTAGCATGTCCAATTCTATCTCTATTCTACCCAGGGACCATTTTGGTTACCATTTTAGGAAAAACCTGTCCAAAACCCTTTCAATGGAACGGGTTTTCGATAGGGTTTTTCTAAGCAGTTAATCAAAAACCCATACGGTGTGGGTAATTTTGAATGGCTTAAAGTAAGCCGTTACCCATACCGTATGGGTTTTTATCGAAAATCCTTTCAACGGGTAACCAAAATTTAATTTAAGCCGTTCAAAAGGGTTACCCATATCGTATGGGTTTTTGTTTAACCACTTAGAAAAACCCTATCGAAAACCCTTTCAATGGGTTAGAACACTATCTTTCCACTTCGTATTATGTATGAAAAAAAAAAACAAATCAAACTTTATTTGTGAACATAAGTACACACGGCTACACATCAAGCTATACATATCCAGTATAAGCTGGCCTCTCATTGTACGAAAATCCTATAAACTGGAAATGTATAGCTTGATGTATAGCCGTGTGTACATAAAGGGTCTTAAAAGTATATATTTTAGCGTGATCTCTATGTATTTTTTTTTTGTTTATTTCTCTCTGTGTATTTATTATTATATACTTATATATATTTTAGTGTATCAATCAATTTGTATGTAAGTATATTCTCATAATGTATGTTTATATTTAAATTAGTGAATATTATGTTGTTTTCTCTTCTACTCTTACACACGTTGTCTACATCTCTTTGTCTACTTTCCTGTCGCAGGCATCATCATTTCAGCCGAAAGACGTTCACAGCTGTACATAGGCGTCCCCCAAATGGGGGGGGGGTTGCCATAATCGCCACGCATGGCAGGCGTGTTGGCGATCGTAGTATGGTATTAACATGCATAGAGAACTCTGCTGCCCATTCTCTAGTCTAGTAAGTCCCTTAGTCGCCTTTTACGACACCCACGGGAAGAAATAGGGTGGTGCTATTCTTTACGTCAGCAGGCATGCTGGAAGAGATTTCTTTAGAAATAAGCATAACCTTTGTATGTATTTTTCTGTTCCTTTCTTCTTGTCTGTTTATATGTGTGTATATAAACTGTTAAGCAAATATAAATAACATTAAAGGTCTTATCTACAAAGTGCGTCAACAGATGCCAATATCGATAATATTTATTGAGGTGAAAATGGTATTTTATTTATCTAAGTGTTAGGAAATATAGTAGGAAACCAATAGCCATAAAATATGTACCCAAGTATATATTCTATATAACGTTTTAAAAATTTTGTTCGTGTTTTCCGCGAGGCATTTAACTCACGTAACGAAAATTCGTTCGAAATGTTACACATATTAAATTGTTGGCTCATGAAAATGTCATAAAACTGCTTTAGCTTAGTGCTGTTAGCACGCACTTTAGTGCGTGCTAACAGCTAACAAATACGTGGGTAAGGTATGATATCATTTATATCATCTGCATTATGCACTTGGCTAGAGTACCATTAATGTTGACCAATGAAGAAGGATGCATACCACGCTACCACAAAAAACCCATAATATCACCATGACCGAATTAAAGAAACTTTCACTGGAACCGAAATTAATTAAATTAAAGGTCAAAGCATGCGTGCTTCGGAAGAGGTAAAGTTTAAAGGGTGTGAATTTCTCGAAATTGTATGTGTGTCGGCGACTTAACACGTAGAAAGAGCACGAAAGTTGGTGATAATTGTATTTTGATAATTAAGAAATTTGAGAAACAAAACCTTTACAGAGATATAATAAAATTCGAACTTTGAATTGAAATGTAACGTTCCACGACATAATTAGAAGTTCTGTAATTGGAAATGTCAAGCGGAGTAACGAACTTCCGATAAGATCAAGATCCCTAGAGCATTTTACTACAAAAACTTAGATAGAAAACCAGCTAATGCTGATACTTTAAATCCCTCAACCAACTAGAAAGCCGTTGTTAAAGTTACATCAGAACTGTAGCACCAATTAAAATCGCTTGAAATGAAACCGTAGTAGTAAGGAAGGAGATTATACAACAGTCGAAGGAAATGTTAGTCGAATACATAAATACGCATCCCTTTCGAAACTTGTTTACAGTTAAGGCTGATTTACATTGATCGAGTATTTCAGTCCAGCGTTTGAACCCGCTGGCACTGGATGATTAGCCATCGGCCAATTAGCGGCTTCTCTATTTAAATTCAGAGCTAGATTCTGGATGCTGGAGTGGATTGAAAAGTTTAGTGTTGATCATCTTTTCAGTCGAATGACATCCACTGCTGGATATAGGCGTTCCCCAAGCACCGCCACTTCGATCTTTACTTCTGTGCTTCCCACTTCCAGCGGATTTTTGTTGCCTTCACAAGGCCATCGGTCCATCTTGTGGGAGGCCTTCCAACGCTACGTTTTCCGGTACGCGGTCGCCACTCCAGAACCTTTCAGCCCCATCAGCCATCTGTTCTGCAAGCAATGTGCCCTGCCCACTGCCACTTAAGTTTGGAAATTCTTCGGGCTATGTCGGCTACCTTCGTTCTCCAGCAGATCTCTTTATTTCTGAATAGTGTTAACAAGCATGCATAACTGGTCAAAATATCGTTTGCCTAGGCATGGACATGTATTGAGGAGGGATGTAACGCATGTGACTAAACGAGTGATGAAGATAAATGTTAATGGATTGAGAGGGAGGGAAGACCAAAGAAAAGATGGCTGGATTGTGACAGGAATGTTATGACAGATAAAGGAGTGAGTAAATGATAGCCTGACGGTTGGCAGGGGAAAATGGACGAAAATCCCTCAGGTAACATGGAGAAAGCGCAGGAAAACAATGATTGGTCAAATATCGATCTGGTGTCACTAGATTCCAGCGCTGGAGTAAAAAACTGGACCAATGTAGTCTTTATTAGCAACGAAAATACCAGAGACAAGATGGCGTGTTTCGTATCAATAAACTGCATTGAGTTATTACTTGTGATAAAGAAACTAGACCGAAATCCAGTTGTAGCTATTTTGATGTCTAATAACTGTGTTGAGATTGAGTTGGTGGGAAACTGTTGTTTTATTTTAGGGTTAGATGGATTATAGTGCGGTAGTAGAATCCGAGGTGTATTGCATATTTAGCCAACATGGATCGCACAAAAAAAATGGAATCTAGGTCGTTAGTAGCTTTAACAGCAATTTTATCCTGAAAACTAGGAAATGAAAAACTAATTGAATAACCATGTTTTCGTCCGTTTCTCATGAAGTAAATAATCTACTAGTACATCTCCATGTACAAGTTACTATTTGGAACATAATTATATCCCGATATCTAAGGTCTGATACACTCTCTATGGCTAGTAATTCGACAAAGTTATCTATTCAAGCGAAGTTCTCATGATTATGGGAACGAGTGTTCAGAAAGGCAATGTTTTCAAGACATCGAACCAATACCAGCACTATTGATTAGTTAACCATCAAAAGAAGCCTTAGAAGTAAACAAAAAGTCTATTTACATCTAACTGCGTAATTTTTTCAGCCCGGATATGTAATAAAGGTTACAAAGTCTTTGTTCGCCCAACCTTCGTGGAGGTTGGAACCTTTAACATGCCTTCATAATTTCATAGCAGTCGAAGTCACTCCCTGTCAAGTTCAGAAACTAATAGAGTACGCGAGGTCGTAGGAGGTCGATATAACAAAGGTGGACGGAATCACGTACCTACTCTGATAACCACAAAGCAATGTTTAGGGCTGTTCAAAGTCCAATCGTAATTTTAAGGTGATACGTAAAAAATAAATCGTTGCGAAGGGCATACAAAAGTGACAGTCAGTTACTTGGGAAAAAATCTTGAGCGCAACGATGCGCTGCAGCTGGAACCAAAATAAAACAACGTAAGAGCGCCAAACCAAATATTTTTTTTTTTTAATTTTTCAATTACCTAATACGCACATTTTGAATTCAATTTTGCAATGAAATTAGGTACTTAGGATTTTAGAATTACAGAAAAAAAATATAAAAAGTAGAGGTCTTTTCGGAATTAAATTCTATCAAGGAAATTTTATAACCTAATTGCGTTTTCCTTCAGTCATAGTAAATCAAATCGTCAATAAGAACATATATCCAAAAATTAAATGGTTCCGAAAAAGCCCCCAATTTATTCTGGTATCGCCATATTTTATTATAATATAATTTCAATCACACAACGAAAAGATATATATCGTGTCGTTTCAGTATTTTATAGATTTGATGAGATTAAGAGTTCATTTACCTATTATTATAATTATATATTTTCGTACGTGACGAGGTTATTCAAGTGTCTCAGACAACCATTTACCCACGAAAACCCAAGGCAATTACAGAAAATCAATAAAACAAATAGTCTTGTACGCAATTTCACGTCTGTTCTGAATAGAATGGCATAAATTTCGAGTCCGACATTTAAACGGTTAATTAAAGCTGGTTATGTAATTGTCCGTACAACCCTGCTCTGTAAACTATGTTCATTGTTACGTAACGTTTACAGTAAAACACTAGGAAGTAAGGTAACACGATCGCGTAATCACGTAGCGTTTGATAATTTGATACATAATACAACAATGTCACGGCTCCTGGCCAAGCAATAACCCACACAGGTCGATCGATCAGTTAAGCCACGCTAACTGCTGTCGGTCCTTGGATGGGTGACCATCTTTATATACCGAAACCCCTCCGTGCCTCGGAATTGGACCCGGCTGTCATTCGTCGATCTTTGACAGTCGTTACGGAAGCCCGACAGTCTTACCAAGAGTTATCGTATTACCCAATAAATGGATTATGGTCAGATAGGCAGTCGCTCCATATTAAATAATGGTGTTCAGCTGCATCCGGTTAGACTGGAAGCCGACCCCAACATAGTTTGTCACAAATAAGCTTGTCGTACTGTATAACGCGGCCGCCTATAAATACACCCTGTATAAACGTTCGGGTCAAAAGCCTCGTGAAAAAGGGCGTATTCTGGATTCATCGCGTCGTCATGTGGTTATTTCTGACATATGGAGTGTCGCAAATAAACCGGATTAATTTATTAGTACCTTTGCAGAAAAAGTGTCGAATTATGCAAGAATTACGAGACTTGATGATGTTACTTCAGAAGGGATTTAAGCATAATAATATCATAGCATAATCGGCCTTTAAAGTTCCTACTGCACTGCTGGTGTGACACAGGCCTCTCTGTGAAAGGAAGTGGGCATAATCCACCCCGCGGTCCCAGTGCGGGTTTGTGGTCACCATGTCATTGTCTTCGATGTTTTTAGTTCTAAGACTTAAGAGACCGGCGATGGATGCGTAGTTCATACAAACGTAATACCAAAATAATTTGTAAATCAAACATATTCTTAAGGTAGTGTGTCTTTATTCCGATTGGAATACAAAATATCTAGGTTCCCAAATATATATTTTGAATGGACACTGATTTAAACAACAGTTATGAGAAAAATCCTCGTATCTCGTCTTTATATCTTTTTTATATATTTTTTTTAATATATTATTTTGGTATTACGTTTGTATGAACTACGCATCTATCGCCGGCCCCTTAATGAAAATCAATATTTTGAATTGTAACGTCATGATGAGTACGAATTTCGAGGCGAGTTTTTCACTTTGTTCACTTTTCACTTACGTATAACTTCCGTAGTATGACTAATTGTTAGAATCAGCATTGAAAAAGAAACTGTATACTTGCTACTTGTATTCCAAGTAGGTATATTACTCAGAACAGTTATCTATAACTAAACCAGATATTTTATTCATCAGATGCTACCTTCCTGGTAGTGTTCATCATGAAGAAAAACGTTATCATTAGCTTGGCAGAATTATCGTCTGTGTCTCTGACCCTACAGTAAAAGCGTGCTCAGAATCTTTAATAAATGTTGTTAGTTGAAGATGATACTAAGGAGATATATCGATACTACTATTAAAAATGCAAAAGTTACTCTGTGTGTTTAAGGCGGCCGAACGGATTTCGATTTTGGCACAAAGGTTGACCGTGAAAACTGGGTAAGGAGATGGGATACTTTTATCCTAAAAGTACCCGTGGGATAAGTCACGATCTCTACGGGGTGAAGACACGGGCAAAAGCTAGTAATTGATAATATATACCCAGTACGATGAGGCCCTGTGATTCTTGGCAATGTATCACCTAATTCCTGTTTTCACCATGAGATTCCGAAAGGCATCCGTGTTGTATTAAAAACAAATAACGATCAAAAAATTCGAATGCAACACAAAATACACTGAAGATCATGACAAATTCCTCTTTCCTTACAACAGTTTCTGTGTGAGTCCAACAGTGCCTTTTTTAAGAGCCGACTATTTCTTTGTAAACATGAGTTTTCTATGAAGAAATTGCATACTCGTACAAAGATTCAAAGAACTGTCCAATGGACATCATAATCATTTGTCTCTATTACTTCCTCAACTGTCTTAGTTTCTTCACGTATTAGTTATTTCCAAAGATATAAATATGTCTAGATGGACAGTCAAAGCTGTGAACCCGTCGAAAAAAATTGATGCACGCACACTGAATAACACAATGACGTAATAGAAAGTAAGAGGTAGCTGTCACGTACACCAGCCTATCAAAATTGACCTGCACTGCTATCCTGTAAATATTTCACCGTGCAATCTTGCGTGGAGTGAGCTGTCAGTGTCATCTCACTGATGCTAGGGATTGACCAAGCATTACATTTACAATCATAATCGAGATTTTAATAATATATTTTATGCTAATTCTGTTGATAATTTTATATTATTTCAAAACTAGTATTAAAGTGCCTAAACATTACTAATTAGGAGTTTTTTAAATAAAATTGCAAAACAGAAATTCAGTCAAATATTCAATTTTGTTTTTATTCCATTTATTACTAGTTTTGAAATAACATATAATAATCAACAGAATTAGCATAAAAAATATTATTAATATCTCGATTGTGATTGTAAATGTAATACTTGGTCCATATAGCAATATAGCATTAGGTGGGATGACACTGACAGTTCACTCCACGCTCACTTCACGTATATTTTCACGGTGAGATGGTTACAGAATCGACATGCTGTTTGTTTTATTTTAGTTATTTTCCAGCGCGACACCCTATCTAGATTCTAGACATATAAACAATCAAAGGTTGTTTCTTCTTACTTACTGTTATATGTTCGTTTTACATACTGAAATTGTGAACCAGATTGTTGTACATAGCCGTTTTAAATTCGTCAATGTCTACTTATAAATAAGTATTGTGTTATTGCCTTCGTTTTATTGAATGCTAATAAATCTATTTAAGTTCCTTAATGTCAAATGTTCATGCGATGCATCCATAATTAAGATGGATGTCGATTTCAATGACGTTGATCGTAGGTTTAGCGCCTTCCTGTTGATACAACTTTGTCTTTGTACTCCGGTTCGTGTGTATTCTGTTCTTTTTAGGGTTCCGTAGTCAACATGGAACCCTTATAATTTCGCCATGTCCGTCTGTCTGCCTGTCCGTCCGCGGCTTAGCTCAGAGACTCTTAATACTACAAAACTATAATTTCGCATGGGTGTCAAATGTACATGCGATGCATCCATAATTAAGATGGATGTCGATTTCAATGACGTTGATCGTAGGTTTAGCGCCTTCCTGTTGATACAAGTTTATCTTTGTACTCCGGTCCGTGTGTATTCTGTTCTTTTTAGGGTTCCGTAGTCAACATGGAACCCTTATAATTTCGCCATGTCCGTCTGTCCGTCCGCGGCTTAGCTCAGAGACTCTTAATACTAGAAAACTATAATTTCGCATGGGTATATTGGCGAAGTGGTAAAATAAAATCTTAAAATAATTTATTTTTTTAGGGTACCGGCCCTACAACCAAAGTGGGGATGATTTGTTTTTCTCTCGTCTATCCCGTTGTGTGTGGTGTCGTTGGAAAGGTCGTTCAAAAATATTGCGAGTGTGTGAAAACTATTTTTCGATTCCAGAATTCGTTTGCGAAATATTATGCTTTAAAGTGCAAATTTTTGTTAGAGTCAAATGTCTCGCCCTGCCAGCTAAACGGTTATTATTGGACATGTGAAAACATTCACGGCAATACCATATGTATCCAAGTAAAAAGGAAAACTATTACAGCGAAGTAGACTTTACAAGTTACCAACTTACATTTGCAGTTGGAATGTATGCAAGAAGTCAAGAACATGTTTTTCAACTACAATTTTAAGTTTGTTTTTGGGAAAAAATCATCCCAACTACGGGACCTTTCATTGTGCGTGGTGGGACACACACTTGGTCGGTTTTTTTTAATAAATAAGACTATGGAAACTTTTTGCCGAAGCTACGTAAAAACAAGCAATTTTCTAACAAACTAAATAAACACAATTAAACACACATAGATAGACCACAGAATAAACACAAGAAATTGCCAACGAATTAAATTATTTGCGACCAGTCTATTCTAGAACGCACTATCTCCATGTTTCTAAATGATTCACAGATCTTTTTACAACCAAACAATAATAAACAATGGCTGTGACGTGTATAGACAGTTTCAAATGCGTTTGCGCAAACGTTCGATAAACGATCCATAGTTTATGGGTCTGTGATCTGCGCGGCTGACCCACGGTGCATTGTGCTTTGGCAGTCTAATAAATAGATAAAGAGAAAATAAATAAATAAATTAAACAAGGAAATATTGAATCCACTTATTTATATCCTCATATAAAAGTACTTAAAGGCTCCTACAGACAGGCGCGACGCGACGGTGCTACTCGATTCTGGTAGAACAATTTCCATGAAGATTTCTAAGAAATTGCTCTACTAGAGTCGCGACGTGCCTGTCTGTAGGAGCCTTAAAGACATAGCTTTTAGCACCAATGACAACAAAAATGGTTCTATAACGTCAGTGCGAAAGAGCTGATTATTTTCTTATATGACTTGCAGGGCTTCAAATTAAAATGTAACTCCTAATTTAATGTCAATAAAACATTTATATTTTTATTTTATTTTTTAAATAAATACTAATAATATAAGAAGTAGAAAGTAGTATGATATTATAACGTGAAAGATGGTATCTGCATTACCCAAAATATAATCAACTTTGCCAATATTCAGTCGTGCAATTTGTAAATTATTACATTGTTTAGCATCCATTCCGCGTACGCGATGCATATCAACCCAATGCACCAATACTGTTATCAGTTTTGTGCCGATAACGTTTAGCTTGTCAAATATATTTGCGACAAACATGACTGTGTAATATAATATTTACCAATACAATGTATTACTAAGTCCAACAAAGGTCAAATGGAACCCTATTACTAAACCTTCGCTGTCCGTCAGTCCGTCCGTCTGTCAGCGGTTACGTAGACAGTTGAAATTTTCACAGATTGTATATTTCTATTGCCAACAACATAATAAAACTAAATTAGAGTTAAACACTAGAGGTGGTACAAGAAACGTGTTTCTTTTAACTAAAGTAATAAAAAAATATATGTAGATGTCGTTTGCGAGTCCGACTCGCGCTTGGCTTTTTACTTTATCTCGACCTAAATTCTGTACAATTCGCAGCAAATACTGTATCTAGAACAGTTTAATGATTTCAAACAGTTACAAAAAGCTAATATGAAATCCCACCTAGTTCGGTTTTAATCCGCAATGCACTCACAAGCTTTAATGTAGAACATTGGTGTACACTCGAATATAATCCCAATTTAAACCACTTTAAGTCTAAAACAGGGCATCAGGCAGGAGATAAGATCGACCTAAAATAAACGAACGCATTTGTATTGCATCACGTCATGTTACTATGTGTAACTGGTGTGTTATACATATAGTACTTAACAGCGTTGTTAATTCAAGGATTTTGGTTCGAGTGGTACCCATTAGATTATGAACTAGCTCTTGTGTGTACATCTACTTTATTGAACCATAGGTAATGTTGGAGTCGAGTAGGGATTTTATTTTTAAACGCAGTAGGTGGTCATACTCCTGCCAGCATGTGGAAAAATAAATTAGCAATCGTTGTGTTCTAAAAATAGCTATTCTAAATGAATTATTTCATTCGTAGTTTGTTACTGAAACTCATTTTTCAAGAAATTATACCAGCATCAGTTTTCTAGGGAGCTGTTTACAAAGTTTTTGTCTTACTCCGTAAAAATCAGAACCAAAAAAAAAAAAAAATCAAACTCGTATGAGAATTTCCGTCTATTTCCCACAGAATCAATAATAAATTATTTTTATTGCAGAATACTTATCATACCTACATGATTTGTGATTTGGAAAATTACTGAATCTATTTTAATTAATCCTTAAATCAATAATCAGTAAATAAAACAGGTAGGTATTAAAATACAGAAAATTTAAATATCGTGTTCCAAACACCGAACGATTAATACGGCTGCAGTTTAAAATTTCGAAAGTATATATTACCGAATGGTAATTATAATTATGACCTACGTTCAAAATACCTAAATTCCGAATACCTACACAAAAACACGGAAAGAGTAGGTACAGACGCCAGAAGATCAAGCTACCCGAAACTGTCAAATTTTCTCAATCAACCTTAAACCTTAAGCTGTAGCGATAAAGTTGAAAATCTATTAAAGAAATTTGACAGATTGTAGTAGCTTGATGTGCTGGCGTCTGTACAACAAGTAGATAGCTAACATGCAAATGCAACAAACGTATTGGAGATGCTAATTTGATGAATTAATCAGAAAACGCACTAAGTAGTCAAGCAGCGTCCGTCGGATGGGCTGACATCGCTGGTAGTGAGCCTTGCTGTCTATTGCAATATTGACGAGATAATGTCGTTCAATCGACGTGATTAGTTATGATAATGGTGCAAATGTAGTAGGTAGTTAGGTATCGTCACTTAGAGAAACCGAAAATCTAGTAGATGACGATAAGACAGCCGAAATAATGTTGACTTTTCTATACAATCTGGCAGATTTTTACATATATATACCTGTGTCTATGGAGGAATTAACATGGTGTTTTATAATATTGACATTTCTTATGTCAACATTAGTCAAGAAGTCACAAGTTTCCACGGTCAGCGAGGCATGGTCAGTCCACTAAGTAGTACTGATGCAATCAATAAACTACCTACTAGTAGAGATTATCAGCTTCCCAAACAAAGCGATTAAATAGAAAAGATTACTAGCCAGGCAACTGCATCACAACTTATTAATGAAGAGACTAATCACAAACGATCTCCTGAACAAACCAATCGGACAATATCATGTGACATAATATGCCTACTTTAAATGCTGTCGGAATCTTATTAGATACAAGGCTAGGCTACTGTAGCAAACATCAAGAATTCTATGTCATTCACGTCTATTTAGAAACAGCATAATATTACACGGTTACTTTACCGAATTATGCAGGTTAGACCATCTTAAATGATGTCGTAAATGACAATGGAAGGGTTATATCAGAGGCAGATAGCGCGTCACTATTATCGACGTTCTATAACAGTAACGGCCTGTGGCAAGCCCACTGCTAAAAAGGACGACTTCGTTAGTCACTTGGTGGACTCGTTCCACGGGCAGAAAGGTTAAAGTCAGAGTTAGGTGCGTCTAGGTGATTTACCTTTTGAGGTGGCCCGCAGAGGCGGGATCACGGAAGCAATAACAGATCCCAAGATCCCCGGTGCAAGTGTGGGAAGGGAACACTGGGGTGGTTTTTAGTCAGTAAGAGTCTGACAGACCCGTCCGCCCGCCCCAAGGCGGAGGACATCCATGAGGATTTTCTACCCCAGCAAAAAAAAAAGGTGATTTACCTTTGTGTTGATGCACCAAAGCATGCATGGCAACTAATCGTGAAAATATGAAAACTCCGACACCTTATGGATGCCGCTAATGAGAACACGGCCACTAGGCTAGTTCTTTTAAGCGAAACAGGCCGAGGCATTAGGCTTAGAAACGCTACGCATAACAATAACAAGAACGTACTACGTGTGCTGCTTACCTACCCCCTTACATGAAATACTAAGCGAATAGATATAACAAGCCAGTTAATAGTCTATCCAACGTAGGATTGCGTAAGCCGCGCATTCTAGCTGTCATGTCGATCCTTTAATCTTTGCTAATACTACCAGCACGCTTGCGAGATACATTTGAAGTTGTCCTAGTTAACTAGAAGATTGTTGGAAGCTATTTGATCTATGATATACGGAGGATATGTGTCGGATTGTGCTTTGGAAATGGTAACATTTTGATTAGCTTTAGACGAATTTAAGCCTGCTGAATCACCGGAGGCTGAAATGTTAGCATGGAGATTGAGTATAAAATATAGCGATATTAGTGTGAGGTCCTAATAATCGCATTGAAAACCAGAAAAATCTGTGAATGTCGTAATGAAATTTAGAGATTATGACAAGAAGGTGGGAAGCCATATCCTCTTGTATATGCTAATGGTGGTGTTTCAAAGCTAACGGTGATTAATTGTCATATATGATCAGTATTCATATGATAAAATTCCATAATTTATTTTCTGTCGGCTCAGTCGATAGAAAATAAATTATGGAATATTTACATTATGATATTATGACGGAGAAAAACGAGGCTTCCAAAAAAAATCCGTCTTCCGTTGGACATAAATGCAGTCCCAGCATGGTCTCAACATGCACCAAGTCCAACGTTGCACGAAAACTAAGAAGCTGTTGACAGGCCACTTTGACAAGAGGTATTGGTATTCCATTTCAACAATGAATATAAAATAAATGTATATCAAGATAACGTTCATCATTCGTACATCATTCAGTCTCGACGAAAGAAAATGTAGGCGCTTTGACGTCGACGATTTGGACATGTGCCTGGACCTGACGTCTTAGTGCTGCCACCTAGTGAACGTTGTTTCAGAAAACCCTCATTGACAGGTAGTCTTCTATTGTTCTAGTCATTACGGCGTTAATATTCCTTGTACAGTAATCTGAGAATATCAAGTGACGGCATTGTTTGGCACTTGAACTCAAGTCAGTGTTGCCAACACGCGACCTGGCGCCTCTACCGTCACGGTCTCGCGGTCAAATAACTAGACAACATAATGTATTAGCTTCCTTCAACTGTTGACAAGAGGTAATGACCTAGTCCTCAGATTATTCTATAATCTGAGACCTAGCCAATGTAATTACTTGGGACTATATCTGTATTTAATTACAGTGCTAGTGTGCAAGAGTAGAATGGATCAGTGACCTGCTCAAGGTAGCAGGGAGGAATACTGAAAAACTCTGTCCCTGATTTATTTTTCACTAGCGACCCACTCCTGTTAGCACGGTCTTTACGACTTGACAGAACATCGATATTTTATTATGTGTACGTTTTAAAACCGTGTAGTTGGAAAGCCGTATCAAAATCCGTTGTGTAGTTTACAAAATCGCGGTCACACAGCAGACACGAAAACAGAATTTAATCTATAACATGTAAATGTAGTTATAGAAGTTGTCTATGAGCATTCTGACTTTTCCAACTGAGGTTGTCATAAAAAAAACTCATATAGATAGGTCGAAACCTACGGTCGAAACAAAGAGATTTAAGAGCCGTTATGTCATAGAAATATTGTGATCCCATGTGTTAGTGACGCCATCTAGCGTCAGTATAGCAAAATTACACAATACCTAATTTTGACACGTTACTTACACATTTACCGACACCAACCGTCAAATAGTTTGAAACATGGAAGAAAATGATTTGTTTTATCTAAATACTAGGTAAATTACTAAAATACTGACGAAAATAAACTATGGTTAGGTCTAGTCGTTTTATCACTACGAGATTTGCAATAGTACCAATAATGCACAATTCGGCGGCATAAACAGGGGGTCTCAGTAAACCTGTACCAGCTGCTAAGGTCTGTGGTCAGGGGACACTAATACCTATCGATTGAACCCCCATGTATGTTCTGCGGCATTTTGTAGTTTTCGAGATTCAATATGTTTTTTTTTTTTCAGAAATTTTAACATTGTAGACGATTTTATTTATAACTTTTGCTGAGTGGTGTTTCTTTGAGTTTTTTTGTCAGTATTATGGCTAGAATGTGTGTTCACCTGCTATAAAACACAAAACACCCAAATTCTAACTACTAATAGCTCAGAATTTGATCACAAGATTAAAATTTCTGTTTGATAGTTTACAGTGGAATTCAACTTAAAAAAAAAATACTTGCACCGGACTGAATGACTTGTAAATAATTTTAAAAACTTCATACTTCGATAGGTATTAGTGTCCCCTGACCACAGACTTTCGCTGGTACAGGTTTCCTGGGACACCAGGGGGCCGATCGCGCTAATTTTGAACGTTAATACCAAAACTAAACCACAACCAAAACTTTACGTTTTGACACCGTTCGTATCGCGCTAATCATTTCAACGGAAACGATTTAGCTTTACTTTGGAAGTTACGGTGGAGGAACGATCGATCGAACAATACTCTCACAAAAAAAAGCGCGATACCGTTTCTTACACCAGCTAAACCAAAACTAAACTAAAACCAAAAACGTTCCGTTCGAACGGTAATTACGTTGAGAAATAGCGCGATCGGCCCCGAGCGGGCCAATCGCGCTAATTTTGAACGTTAATACCAAAACTAAACCACAACCAAAACGTTACGTTAGACACATTTCGTATCGCGCTAAACATTTCAACGGAGACGATTTAGCTTTACTTTGGAAGTTACGTTGGAGGAACGATCGATCGAACAATACTCTCACAAAAAAAAGTGCGATACCGTTTCTTACACCAGCTAAACCAAAACTAAACTAAAACCAAAAACGTTCCGTTCGAACGGTAATTACGTTGAGAAATAGCGCGATCGGCCCCCAGTATATCACCAGTGTATAGTTCGAAAATAATTTTCTTTTGGTGGACAGGAATGCGACTTGACATGCAGGTGTACCACTGACACTAGACTAACTAGGACAAATGTATCGGATTACGATTTTGTTCGCTATGTCCTGTCTATTGTTAAGTAAATAATTTAATGTCTTTGGGTCGAAACAATGTCAGCTACCGTTACCAAGTCCGTTAACTAAACAAAAGATACAGTACCAGTTAATTGAAAGGAATACCAAGAAGATGAGATCGTTCCCGACTTACCTCGTTACGAATGGCATACAGTTAGAGGTAAATTGATCAGTGGTTGCCATCGCTTTGTGCGATAACGAGCAAAATGAGAAGACACAATGTTACTGGAAAATTATATTGTTAGTATTGTTACACAGTTTTATTGTATTGAATGCGACGATTATTATGGAAACAGTGGAAACTGTAGGTATTGTATGTGCTTCTATTAATTCTATGTAGATCCCAACTCCATAACAAAGAAGATAAACATGTGAATGTAATTTGAACTCAGCCAGCCTGCAGAGCGACTCAAAATTTTATATTCCGACTCATTAGACTCATTCCCCATTTCATAGTCAGTTATATACTCTTCAAAATTACTCAACAGTTATCGTCAATATTATAATTAGCGCCGTGAAGCATGAAGTCACGCATCTAATTACAGAATTAGGGCTGTTCTTGAACTAATTTAGCCAGACACATTTTGTGCCAACCAGTACCATTAAGGGACTATCAAACGTATGTATGATATAAGTGGGTTAGTACCACCACACCCCGTTTATTGCGTCTCCCGGAGACAAGCTGAAAAAATACTACATGCTGGGCTTTCAATAATGTGTCATCTGCTTGGCGTTAAATGGCACTTACTTTTCTTTTTTTATGAGTACCCAGATCATTTGCGTTCAGCGTCTATCAGCCGGTGTATTCCGTAAAAACATAGGTGAAGTGAACTTCACTCTACTTGATGGATGGATTGAAACTATTGACACTTAATCTAAGTGGTAAGTAAGAATTTGGAATTATTAAAGATAATCAAGATGCACCTAGTACCTACGTTTGATCATGGATAAAATATTGAAATGTTTGGGTAAACATTCAATTCTAAGTAACTGGTCTTAAGCTTCTTAAAGATCGAATATCCCACAAAGATGACTCAAAGCTAAGCGAAACAAAAAGACTTACGAGTACTATAGCAAAGCAAAAAGTGAACTTTATCATAAAAAGATTTAAGCAGCTGCTCGTCTCTCATTGATCAATGTAATGAAAATAAAACAAGATGGTATCCTTTTATAAGAACGATGTTTACGAAAAGATAATGATGAAGAGGAAGAAGAGTATTTTAAACATCCCTCGTTTTGATTCTCAATACAAAACAAAGTCCTATATGAAGGGGACAACACAAGCCCGGTCCTACAAGGTTCAACATTGATCCATTTGCAAATACATATAAATTACCGTACATGAAAGCATTGTACCAAACAATTGCGTCTCTTGTGGCCAAATATCCTTTTAAGTTAATGAAACAGTCGTTTTTAATCGTATCAAACAGTTGCATTGTGGAAGTTTAAAAGTAGACGAAGTAATTAGCTGTTCTAAAACTACTAAACTACATTTACGCAGACCGTTATGCTCGTATTTTGCTACAAACAAGGCCTAACTTTGTGTGTGAGTGTGGAATAAGTGCTATGCTCATTAAGGGCTCACATGTTGTAGAATTTTAATGCCGAAGTTCTAATGCAAATTAGATATTTGACTTAGGAGATGGTGAAAAGTCTGTCGTTTTCTTCGATACGAGAATTGGAAACGGTTAAAGTTGATATCCTTACTTAAGTACACCAAAAACACAAACTGATAACTCCATCATCACGACCCATATTTCGAGATAGAGAAAAAATGTGTTAACAATGTTTTATCACCCTCTAAATGCAATCAGCAACAACCCAGATTGACGAAGCATCACGAATGCAACAAACGATGCAAATTAAATTGTAGATTGAAAGCTCTGTACCGTATCTGTTGGCAGAGAATTGCCGTGTGTCATGCCAAATGGTTCATTTGGACTTTTGATTTGAACCTTGCAGAAGGCAGCCATGCGGTGGCTACGTGGCTGTGTAGTGACCTATTTCTGAAATGTCCTAATTTCAACATATTTGTACTTGCTTGGGGTATCTAAATGAATGCCTAAATAGAAGCGCGCTGTTGGATTTTCTACTTTCGGCGCTAAGCCAAGCGTTTAAAGTTCAACAGTGCAGATATTAGATATATAGGTATTATATAGTCATGTTTTGAAGTTACTGTTCTTCTTTATGTCTGCTTCGTTGGTCTTGTGATCGCAGGCGTGCCTGCAGAGCCTGAGGGTCCTGATTTCAAAGGACAAAGTGTTTTTGGGTTTTTCCATTAATTCCCAGTACCAGCACAAAGTCTGTATTTGTGTCCGGTTGATGGTATTAGGCTCACCACTTATTACGTGGAACTTATACATAACTTCCCAAATGTGGGTGAACTGGCGCGCTATTATTTTGTAACATTTTGGAGATGTCATCGGTCTTTTTGCAATTGTCAGTCTCAAGTTTGGATTGGAAATGTGCCACGAATACGAAAGTCGGTCTCATTTGGAACCATGTACTTCCTTTCAAGGTCGAGACACTCCGGAATAATATGCTCACCTTCTAATTAGTGTAATTTGGGAGTGGTATTTTGAATGATAAGCATCACAGTGAATTTCTGCTGTATACCAGAAAAATATAATTTTATTCCGCATCTCATGAGTTGATGCTACATTATTTCCCTTTTGACAAAAGACTGGATACGATACGCACGTACATTTTTCTAGTGCATTTTCTTTTTGAAGCATTATTATTGTATGTACTCAACATACAATAATAATGTGCCAGTTTTAATTTATTTAATCACAAGCCAATTAAGAAGGTCTTATCTAGTACCTACCACCACTTTGTGGGACAGCAATTATTTTATCTTCATTTTATTGTAAGCATGAACAAATCATCAGCTGGTTTTAATTTGTTTTGATCTTAGGTTTGCGAACATCAACATTCTTAGCCCAAGGAAGGGCTAAGACCGTGTGTAGAACTACAGTGAGAATTAATCCTAATAGATGCATTTTCCTTTACCAAAATAAATACCGAAGAATTGGTGTCCTCTCAAGAAGTTCAAGGTGCCAATAACGTATGTACGACGACGACGAGTCTCCAAGCATGATGTTAATGTCACTTAAGTAGTTGAATAAAATAAACACTTAAGTCCAATATTTATTTCAGATAGCGGGCAACTACTCAATATTCCATTTAAGTATCGTTACCGAGGTCATGGTGCTTCCGTGCCGCCATATTAGTTTATAAATAGTCCTCCATCGCAGGAAGTCAACTCAAAAACGGTTTCTTAATCTTATGCCATGCGCGACCAAACGGAACTTTGTCAACGCTTCCTATTGTTAAACTCTGATTTTAAATGGCGCATTCGATTTTCGGTTACGTAGCATCAATATTGGAATGATATAGAATGTTGAATTCGAGCCATTGGAGGCGATTGTTTTTCTTTTGTTCGTTTTTTAATCTGGTTTCTTTAATTTGGAGTTTGACATTTGCACCTGTCAAATTAGTATGTGGGATTAAAAAACGAGCTTTAGGTGTTGATCAAAAAGTTGAATGACAAATGACTGAATTGAGTTAAATAATATTGGCCGTTGGAGTTTTCAATGCTGAATGTCTTAATAAATTAAAGAAAAAAATAAGTAGACTGGATTAGCAATTTTATTGAAAACAAAAGGGGAATACATAAAATATTCAAATTCAATGAATTAAGGCTACAGCGAGTGGAGTGCGCTTGGTTACTTTTTCCTGGCAATGTTTTTATTCTGTTTGGACACTCGAGTCTCGAAACGCTCTCATATAATAGTTGAAATTTTAATGAGACATTCACTTAAAATTCACTGAAGAGTGCACAGTTGAATCACAGCATGAATCATTTTCATTAGTGTGTAAGGCCGGATGTGCAGATATACATTTATGAATTATAGATTTCTAGAATTGAAAATAGGTCAGACAGTTACAAATTGTATATGTTTACATACATTTTGTGAATAAAATGTGAGTATTGAGCTTCCGCGCATTTTGTTGATATTTGAGGTGGTATCGAATACCTAACATAGTTCGGACAACCGATTTAGATCATTGCGGTGTCGTTCAACCCGATCGGATACACTGAAACCATTGACCTGTATAAGATAAAGCTTAAAACTGGGCTCGAGCCAGTTTTATTGCGACATTATCGGATTTCGACCAGCTGGCGCAGCTTCCATGCGGTTATCGACAACAACACAACAGGAAATTGAACGGTCATTAAACTAGGTAGCGTCCGAACTGTGATCGGTAAACGCAATTAAAAATTATGTTTCAGAGTTTAATTAAGGACGAGACCGAGTACCCACACCCAGTACATATTAAACATTATACCTAACAGATGGAGATTTCGGGTCGATGTCTGTAATAAAATTGCAGGAAGTCAGTAAACTTCACATCGCAACTTCAGGAAGAGAAATTAAATTTATTCAGAAGTAGAATACCTACTTACCGCAATTATACCTCCAAACCAAATTACTGAAAGTACATACATAAACTCACGCCTTCTTCCCATGGGGTTTGACAGAAACTATAGAATGCCACCTGCTACGCTCCTTACATACTCCTACGTTCATACATCTGGTCATACACGCACGCCGATTGCGAGTCTACGCACCTGACCTTTCTGAAGAACATCACCAATTTGGTGATGAAAGTTATAAACTAATAATTAGAAAATTACAAATTCTCGCTAACATGAAGACTTTGCATCAAAAGCCGAAATTGCTCATCACACCGGGTGTTCAATAAGCTTTCCTAATATTAATAGAATTAATTGGAAAACTTTGTGAACAGGTCCTTCCTGATAACCTCCTATGGGTCCTTGTAAATGAATTGGAACAAGGAAATTCTTTGCCAGAATATTTATTGCTTGTCGAAACGACCTTAAGTAACCTTAAGGATATTTTTCACGGTACTTACTTTCATTGAAATAAGACGAATGCGCAAAATAAATAGATTCTAAATAAAAAATACAAACGACGCAGACGTTCAAATATCTTGAATCAACAGAAAATTGTACGTAGGTATTCCCTATCAGTCTATAGACTTCAAGTAATAACAGTTAACGTTACCATTTGCAATTTTCCGAGCCATTTTCTTTTATTGTTAAAATCAGCACCGTAATCGAAATCTCAAAATAACATTCAGTAGGTACCTATCACAATATCAATATCTCAGATAATTATATACTGTGGCTTCAAGCAAAACTCGAAAAAGGCAGTAGACATTAATAACGAAACATCACTCAGTTGACCCCGTAAAAGTATTTATTATACTACAAACATAACATCGACTGCTCGAGGAAGGAGAAAATTATCTGGGTGCTACTCCGAAGCGTTAAACCGAAGTATCGGCCGAATGCTCGGTTTTGCTTAACTACGGCTAAATATGGCTGACTACGGCGAAAGAAAAAAAAAAACGACAGTCAAAGAGATAAGCCAAAGTCCAAAATATGGCTTTAAGTCGGATATAGATTTAAAGTCAAAAATAGAAACTATGGAACTTATAAAAAGGCCGAACATTCGGCCGATACTTCGGTTTAACGCTTCGGAGTAGACTCCCTGAAGTACAACGAATGTCATATTTCAATTCAAGTAATTGTAATGGGGTTGACTTGCAAAGCTAATGCACTATTTCTATTCTTAGATTAAGACGTAAGAGAAACCGTTTCAAGTAATAATGTAGGATGCAGTTGTCACTACAGATAATTCTAACTAAGTGACTGTGTTCCTGATAGGTTTAACCATGGGTTTCTTAAAGCGTGGCAATGATGCACTCATTGCCACGCTTTACATAGATGAGCTGATGATAGTCAAAGACAAGGCTTTTTGATAATCAGGGAATATCTCAACCGCCTGAGTGTGGTCCTCAAGAATAAATTGGATTTTCAAATGTCAAAAGAAATCCCAACATAGTTATTCCATCAACGGGCCAATGATTTGCAAAGCATGCATCACGTACATGGCATTAATCAAATCAGAGCACGAGGAATCCCGAGCAATGCTCTGAGTCTCTGACATGTCACTCGATACATAAATCTCATTACATTATAAAAGCTTTTCTCAGGACTTGTAGAACACATTTTGATTTTCAGAGTTTACACAGATTCTCTTGCTATAGATAATTCAGTCAGTGAAACCTGACAGTTTAAATTATTTTAATAGAATTCTAACTGAAACTTGACTAGATTCTGTAATTTCCAGTGGACATTAGAATTTTAAGTCGTCGAATAAATAACTTGAACGGTAGAGAAAGAAACCATGAAAAGTATTCAGCTGTTTAACCGTAGACTACGCCAAATAAAAATATATATCTACATAATGTAATACACACGCTTATAACAATGTAGTCACAACAACGGCTGCATTAATTACGCTATTAATATTTAGGCCTAGCGCGCACTGCCGTGCGTTTTTTTACCGCATAATCTGTGAAGTATGGAATGTAATAGAGTGCGCGAAAAAAAAACGCATGCGTTTAATTCACAGTGGACCTAGCTGCTTTGCTTGAGCCCACCGCACGTATTTTTGTATCGCATAGAGATCTAGGAAGTACCGCGCACTGCAGTGAAAAAAACGCACCGAGCCACCGACCAAACAGTAATACTTATATTGGAATTTGTTTTTTGGATACGACCTTAATAGGCCTTAGGGCAGTCAAGGGATGCACCCGAAACCAGGTACTTTACATTTTTTGTGCAAAGTATATTATGCAGATAATCAATCTAGTATGGCACCGCTTTAGCAGAGTGAGACTCGAATGGAAAACCGTGCATTTTTAGGATTCCGTACCCAAAGGGTGCGAACGGGATCTTATTACTAAGGCTCCGCTGTCCGTCCGTCTGTCGCAGGGCTGTATCTTTTGAACCGTAATAGGTAGACACTTGAAAATTTCACAGTGTGTACTACTATGGCCGCTATAACAACAAATAATAACAATAAAATAAAGTTAAAAATGAAAGGGTTAAAAATATTATTATATATTGTTAAATATTGCATGGTGGTACGCAACTCTTCGTGTGTGAGTCCGACTCGCACTTGGCCGCTTTTTTTTTCACCGCCATCGCCAGTGCGCGGACCCGTGCCTGCGTTTGTTATACCGCATTCACCGCAGTGTGCGCTAGCCCTTAAAGCAGAAACGCATTGTCTTCAAGACTGCAGAGATAATAAAGAGTCCAGCAATCCGCTCCTGCGCATGATTCACAAATATGGCGGCTGCAACATGGCCGCCACATTTGTGATCATCATGTGCGTTGGGATTGCATTATCCATATTCAATAGGTGTGCCGTATACGTGACCGGTAACATGTTTTTAACCACGATACCTTGTTTGTGAATGTCTCAAAATTTTAGGAAAGTCTAACACACGCAAGCATATAAATGATTACTTAGAACAGTATCTTCGAAGATCGGAGACTGAGTAGTGACGAAAACTATGAGATAATTACAATGAAATTTATATATAACAATATTTGTGTGCGTATATGTCTATTTGACACTAAGCCGGGCTTAAATCAGGTAGACAGCCACTGTTATCCAATTACAATGTGATAATCTACCTGACAACTGCGGCTGGTCACGCTTGAGGGCAAAGTAAATAAGGATCGACTTAAAAATGGAATAATGGAACGAGAAACAGCAGATGATAGAAAATACTTTAAGACGCTGGTGATGCTATTAACCAGACATGGATTATTCATGGAGAATGATATATAACACAAAATACATTTCAGAGCCTAGTTAATTTGTGGATGTAAATAATCTTCAGGCAAAAGATCAACGCAAGAAAGCCATGCATCAAAAGAGTGAAAGCAAAGCTTTACGAGCTCAATGAACTTCAACGATCAATTAATATTGGCACACTTAGCTATAAGACATAATTTTCCTAATAAATTATCCTTGAATAAACATCTGCGTGTGGTCGGCTCGTATTTTTAAACCAACAAAAATATATTTTCGATCCGCCTGTAGGTCGGGCAACGCACTCATTGGCAATAATAATACTATTTATTAGTAAGCGAATCTTCTATCATCTTGTTTTTTCGTCACCTCAATACATTCTGAATTTTTACATCGTGTATTTATAATGATGTTTATTTAGTAAACCCCAGCACCAGACTCATGGAGGTCAGAGTTATCATTGAAATTAAAATAAAGACGAAGTATTTTCCCAATATTAATATGCTATAATTATACACGCTTCGTGCCAAAGAGGTTAAAACGAATAGGTACAGTAAGAATGAGTAATTCTACGCCTTGAAAGTTATGCAGTTTTAACTGACATTGGCAGCGGTAAAGGCCACCTTTTGTAGTTTCACTTGAAAAGACGGTAATGGAGCCGTAACTGCTTTCTAGTGGGTACTGCACCGTAGTTATGTGCCTCATTTCTATCGATTTTCTTACTTCCGCGACATGGTAAACAAACACTTTATTTTATTTATAGAACCAGTAAAATTATAAGGTTGACCACATATTATAAGGTCGAAAGTCTTCCGATCTTATGGACTCTTTATTAATCTAGATTTTCGCAAAAAAACCTTTGTTTTTGGCAAATTGTACCCACATTTTTCTCACAATGGAGTAAATTCCCATCCTACTCGTTTTTCAGACAGAACGACGACAATTTGATGAACCTCACCATCCGGGAGTTTCCATCGATACCACTAATTAATGACTTTACACTAGCCGAACTTCAATTATCTGGCTGGCTAAATGGAAAGTAAACATGGCTTGACTTGCAAAATGAAATAATGTAACGAGAAAAAGAGGATATAAAGAACTACTGAGATGCTATTAAACCAAACTTGGATTTCTCATGGACATTTTCAACTTAAGAGCCTTATAGTTATGTTGTGGATATAAACAATCTTCAGGCGAAAGTTGCAACGCAAGAAAGCCATGCATCAAAAGAGTGGCTTTACGAGTTCACAATCTCTCGAACTCTAAATGACAATCAGGCATCGGAACGAACACAATTTGATGAACCTCACCATCCGGTAGTTCCCATTGATACCACTAATTAATGACCTTATACTAACCGAACTTCAATTATCGTAGTTACTGACAAAAAATTGATTGAATAGACTCGAGAAAAAGTTCGCGGAAGAACCGTGGTAACCACCGTTTGATGTTAGAACAGCTGGTGTAACTAACTGCTAACTAGTTTCAAAGTAAACAGAATAATTAATCGATTATTATGACTAGACTAATAGAAACAATTATGAACCCGTATCGTCTTATAGTATAGAGTTAACAGGGCCTCAAGTCTGCTATTACAATAGTGTCAGAATGGTCGATGATTGATTTCATAATTGTTGATTTTAACAAGTTTGGTAATCTACTATTCTATTGGTGTCATTATGACTTTCCAATGGTCAGCCACTGACACTACATTGAAAGAAATTGCATATATTGGTAATCTCGTACATAATGACATTTCTACTAATGGGTTTTATAATAATGGCAATACGACAATGCTATTATAATAACACAATTTAATTACGAGAACATTGACCGACCAATGATCGACCATTATGAATTTACCAGATTACGAACTTTTAGCAAAATGACAATGGCATGACAATGGGATCGTGTTGGAAAGACTGAATTTATAAAAATAGCAGACTTGGGCCCCTGATCATATGTAATTCAATTTGATGATCACGAAGAATATTGTACCAAATGCACTGACGTGAACTTCATTAATTGTATCGTTGACAATTGAATATAGATCCCATGGTTCATTATTTATCGTATCATGAGTTCATTACATGAATTGATCTATTGGTTTTTTTACCTCTATATCCTAAGAACAGTCTAATTTACGCTGTTCCGATAACCTATTTTTCTTTCTTTTCGTATTTATTAAGGAAAGGTTGGAACGACTGTATGAGTCGTAGCAATACTTTATCGTTTATATAGCGAGTAAATATTGATTAACTAATAAACTATGTTTGATAGAAATTTCATTATATTAACACATATTGATATAATAACAAAGTTACGGTGAATGTAGACTTGAATATACAGTGAACTCAGGCTGGAACTCGGGTCCTCAGGGCTCCTGTTTGTGAGAGGGAGTGGGCAGTGGCCCGTAACCAACCATGCGGAATGTCACCGACTTCGATTTTTTTTTGTTCTAGGTCAATTTGACAATAATTTTATTACCTTGTTCTTTATTTTAAGGATCAAATCGGTTTTTGAAAACCTTTAAATATACTTCACTAAATCTCTGCCTATTTGGAATCTAAAACACTTGTCATTCGTCCTTTTATTTTGACTGTGTGATACGAGTCAACTCGTACTTATTACGTAGTACTAATTGGATGCATTTCAAAACAGACTAATTGGGTTATCTATCCAGTTAATAGCTTAGCTAGATATTAGTATTTGCCTTTGTAGCCGTATAAAATCCAATTACGACAGGATTAAAATAATGATATTTGAACAACGTAACGGTACAAGGATTTGAAGTTCTTATTTTGTCGCCTCCCGTCGCGTAAGCGAGCAGTGTTTGCGTAAAAAATTTGGGCTCCATAAAAACATCTGGATAATCCACCTTAATCTCTAACACGTGGTGACCCTTACGGAATTGTAAATAGACGCATCCATGTCAACGATTTGTTTGTGAACCGGGAAGTCAGATTATCGAGTAAAAATATGGCCCATTTTACGGCCAACGTTTTCTAGATCACTAGATATTTGGTGCAAGTCGTGTTGTTTTACACGCAGTTGGTTGTATTATTATTATTATGTGAAGCTATTCAATAAGAACAGACTGGCCTTCTTTGGTTTTATAAACAGAGTTTTACCTGTTTTAATTTCTTAGCACTAAGCCGGTAATCAATTTTAATCTACCTGAAAATGGAATTCGTTTGCCCCTATCGAGTCGTATTTTTTCTACAGGTAAGGGTGTAGAGTAGCCTCGTAGACGGCGTAAAAACTGTCAAATAACTTCGTTCGTTCGAAAAGTTTAATTTTTATACACCTACGTCCATTGTTTAAATTGTGTTTTAGATAATCATTATTTAATTGAAGTGTAACTTCTTTAGACGCACGCGTTCAGCGATAAGTTTTCACTTCAGTCGGCAGTGCGTATGACTGCCTGTTTTTTTTTGATGTGAAACATTTTTATGCGCACGTAAAACCGATTGCTGGCGGGGCGACGCATGCCGCGTGGCGATAGGCCACTATACACTTATACAGTCTATATGTAGTAGTGCGTAACTGTGTGTGTAGTGCGATGTTTCACATCTGCCAGACGCCCCGTGACGGCTCAATAAATAAAAAAAAATTATACAAATAAATAAAGTTGAAGTGACTGTTTCTAATGTTAAAATAACAACTTTTAACTAAATGCATATGAAAGTCTAAACGGTAGTACGTAAGAAAACAATTAAAAAAAAAATATCTGTCTGTGTTTGTTCCGGCTTCTCTCAATTCAATCTCCGAAACGGTTGGACCGATTTTGACGGGACTTTCACTGACAGTTAGCTGATGTTATAAGGAGTAACTTAGGCTATTTTTTATTTTAGAAGCAGCTACATATAATAAATAAATCGCGATGTTTCGTCAAGTCATAAAAACCATGCAAACCAGGGTCTTCGGTCGCCAGTTTTCTTATAATGAATCATTAGTAAAAATACGGTTGAGATTCCATCTCAACCGTATTTATTAGTTGATACCAATTAGGTAGGTACCTACAATTACCTACCTACAATACCTACAATTTCAAAATCTGATCTTTTGTCCTCAACTGAATTACTAAACGGTATAAAGGTAGATTCCTACATCTTGATTGTCTGGTTAGATCTTATTACGATAAGATATGTAGGTGCTTATCAATGTCTATTATCAATATGATGAAGTTGATAAGGGATAGTGTAGGTACCTATCTTGTTGCAATAAATAATGGAATAAGAGTAGGTATTGCAGGTAAATAGGTACCTACCTAAGAGTACGGGGTCCCCGCAACTGTATTGAAGTAATATTGTCATCGCTTAATATGGGCAATAGCATTTAGTAGACGATGAAAATGCGCAACAATTTGGATCAATCACGTAAAAATTGACAATTGCAATTGATCGTTTCGGGGTCTTAGTAATAGTAGCTTATCGTAAAGGACAGGTAGGCCTACTGTTTGATGGCAAATGTAGGTAATCTCTGGGCGATGAGCGAATGGTTCCTAACACCTGTCCGCTGAGTACAAAAGAAAACGTGTGTTACGAATTTTTACCTTATTAGTTTCTAATCCTGCCGGGGCTGCGAGTTTGTCCGAAAGGGATATCGTGGCCCTGGCACACAGGCAAAAGAAGGAACACGGGTGGGTTTTAGTCAGTAAAAGTCTGACACGCCCTCCCGCTCCGCCCAGCGCGGGGGAGAAGTTATTTGATAATTTTCCAACCAAAAAAAAAAATTGTTCCTAATCGTGTCCAACTTAGGTGCCGTGGTCGGAACATTCTCTCGGCGGGCGAAATATTTATGCAGGTTTGCGTGGTATTTTTGCTATTGTAGGCATTAACCAAAACGATATTAATTTTGTTTATCTTGAAGCAAGTCGAGGTATTTTTATGAAATGGGGTGAATGTATCGTTATCATTTATGAGAAAGCAAGTAGGTATATTATCCACTAGACTGAGAAATGTTATCTAAACAGGATGACATTAAATAATAAGCGTTATTTAAGTAGGTATCTACATTATATTTCATTACGCAGCAAGTTTTTTTAGAGATCGATTTATTTATTGATCCCTACTCTTGATATTGGTCTCAAACATTATATACCTTGTGAATTATAATGTTCGTTCGTTCGTTCCTGTAAGAGATATACCTACTTGGTTATTTTTGTGTAAAACGAGCTAGATTACCCAAGTAGGTAACTAGGTATACCTACGTAGCTTGGAGCAAGTTATAAAATGGGAAACCTCCGATGCAGATAGAATTCAATTTTATTACTTAGGTATTGCTAACATTGCCCAATGTTTACTAATTTTGACTTCAACATTTAATAAACAATTAACGCTAACGTAAGTAAAGAGTGCTAAAATATCGTTTAAACCGATCGTACCGCTTCAACTAACGAGTAAATGATTAACATATATGATCAGAAAGGCATAACATACTCACAATATGAAGCATACTATGCACAGACAGCTGTTAAATTCCCTTCTCTCTCTTTGAAATCGCCCCAACGCCGACCGAAAACACAACACTCTTGTTTATTTAGTCTATTTTATACAAGCTCTAACGCTTCATTACTAAATTAATTAGTTCATTATCATAATAATCAATTTAACGCACAAATAGCTGTAATGAAATCAAGACAATTACATTCAGGGGTACTATTTATTTTTGTCGACTGTAAGAACTGCGAACGCACAGTTGTCACGATAACGACGCGACGCACGTCTCGCTCGCTGATGTTCTCAGAACGAACTACTATTAGTACTATTTTATTTCGTTGAAAATTCTCGGTGTTCGTGAGTGAAGAAAATCAACAAAAGAACGAATGATACTGGCAAAATAGAATGGTTGAATGAACGGTGTGAAATATTTCGTAAGAGGTTGCCAAGCTAAAATTATATCATTTTTTTTTTACAAACTGCGTGTTTTGTTTAGGACTATTAAATTAACTAAATAAATGAAATCAGATTTTTATTATTACTTTACTTGTATGGAAAGAAATATTAAATTTTATATCAATCACAGTAAAACCATTACTTTTCATAAATTTTGTTTGGATTTTTATCATATAACTTCATCGTAAGCAGCGTCAGTTTTTCTTTTATCAATTTATATTACACATTGTTGAAAATAACATAAGTGTCTCTCATTTTAACAACGACATGCACGTTAGATAAAATTATATTCAAACAGAAATAAATAATTTTCTAATAAAACCTTTGTTTTGACAGTTATGGTTATACGTAAAATTAATTTCTGGCAACATTAAGCTTCCGTCCATTTTCATTTCGCAAACTTAAAAAAACGACGACGAAAAAGAAAAAGGCATTTCTTTTTGTCGGTTAAAATATTGCTTGTTGCTGGATAATGTGAGCTAACTATTCTTTATGTTGTTTAGTTTTAATAAATTTAGTTTTATCAAGAGGACACAGCAGAAACAGCTTGATAACGGTAAGTTTCCTGACATTTGATTGGATTTGTTTGTAAAGTGAGAAAGTGACCGTTTGTCGGGCGATCTCAGTCGGCTGAGATGCGATCCAATTTCACATCTCGATGTAAAACGGGCACGGCTATAAATGAACCGGCTCGTAATTAACTATTTGTTCCGGAATATTGGCCAGGTAGCCATTATTCTATTCGAAAGCAGGTGTCGTTGGATCGGTTGAATCATCGTTTCTTAGATATTAACGTATTTGTGATTCGTTAAATTGATCGTAGTAGTAGAATTTGTACGCCTACGCGTTAAGAAAGTTGATATACAGTAGTTCCACGTTATATACTAATTAGTTGCACATTGCATGTTGTGTGACTCAGTTTATATTCATTGCTATTGTAATTGAACAGTAGGTGTGTTACATGGGCATTGTTTACCATAGTATTGTTCTACGAATAACTATAAGTCAGCGTTATATCTAGAGGTTTTACATAAAATTATCCTTCTACCCTTATTTAGTAAGAAACATGCACTCATGACCTTGTTAGGGAAACTGCAATATTGCACTAAAAGGTCGAACGCAAATTGTAAGTTAAGCACATGTAATTGTATTCAGGGCTAACATGAATCCTTTTAGGGAAACATGTTTAAAATGGTCACATATCCACATACGGTCTTTGTTATTTGTACCCTCATGTGATGACACAAATAGGTAATAACAAAATTGTTGACTTACCATCGTTCAGTCCGATTTGAGCATATTGCCAAATCAAATGGAAAACTTGATCCAATATTCCAAAAAAGAAAAATATGCCTTAAAAGGTTTAAATAATTCATAAAGATTGGATTTAAAAAAAAATGTCTTATGTTATTTTATTTTTTATTAGGTGATATTATTAAAAAAAACACATTCAAATAATCTTATTCCAAAAGAAAGTACTTCGAAAGCTCTTATGTAGATGAGTGGTCCAATAGATTTAAATGCTCAATTAGGTGATGCATTTCATTTAGCCCCTAGGTTATTTATAGACAAAACCTTATAAAAAAGAAAACACAGATCCAGGTTGACAAACTTGAGCTTAAACTGCAAACAGCTCAATGTTTCTAACTAAACCCTTATTTTTTGTCCAGTTTAGAATCAAAACTTGACTAGGCACACAAACCCAAAATGGAGGATGAGAATGAATATAAGAAATTGCCGACAGAAGAAAAATGTGTTCACAAGCTATGGAAGGCTAGGGTAGCGGGCTATGAGGAGGCTATCAAACTATTCAACCAGATTGATGATGAGAAGTCACCGGAGTGGAGTAAATACTTGGGACTGATCAAGAAGTTCGTCACTGATAGCAATGCTGTGGCTCAGGAAAAAGGTATGTGGTTCAAAATTTGTTTGTTTATTTGTTTTGGTTCTTATATAGGTATGTAACACTCATCCTGTTAATGTCTACTGCTGAACATGCCCAATACTATGTTTGATAGCAAAATATGCTTTTTCATCATCAAAACTTTAATCTTTACATGAAAGAAAGAAAAAAAAATTGTCACAGAAGCATATAAAATATACACGTTTTTTTTAATACAACAAAACAAATATACAAAATGTGACTTCCTAAAATACCCTAGGCAAAATTTTATCAAAATTTTATTTTTTCCTAATTCTGTTAATATTTGTGTTTAGGTCGGGTTCCCCTATAATTAAAAGCACGCAGAAAAGAAGCCGACTTGTCATGACTGTGACAAGAAGGCTTCCACTCAGCATGATGCTGTGTTATGACCCACAGCACGGTGTTGATTTTCAGTGGTCAACCAAAAACCAAAATGTACAGAAACCGAGTCAAGTACCTATTTAAAATGAAACGAATATTATAGTAAAATAAACAGTAGTTAGAATATAATGTAAACATAAAACAACCAATAGGATGAATAAATAAATACTCTAAAATAACATAAAAGTATATCCATAGGCATCACCATGCATATACACTTAACCTACATAAACAGAGTAGAAGTATCCAGTACCCGGTTGTCTTCCAGTCTAAAAGGATACAGCTGAATACTTTACATGGAGCGAATTTCAGTGACGTCCACAACCCAGTTACCAGGTTACACAATACCCATTAGTAACAGGTTACATGACATTACGGTCAATAAATGAGAGCTGAACTCTCTGATTTTGGCTGCAAAGGGTTGTAATGCTGGACAAAAATAACGATAATTTAATCTTATTGATTTTTTCTTTTTTGTCTGACTTATTTAGAATATTTTGTATAGTTTTTCTGTTACTGTTTATTTTTTTAATTACAGCCTCTTAGTGGTAATTGGGTATTACTTTAATCAGTATCATCCAAACTGCATTTGTCGCTGACCTTGCTGTTTATTTATATTATACATTCTTGCTGGTAAATATGTGTGCATTGAGCACACATATTTACATATGTATTATGACTATTGAGTGTTTAGAGCTCTTTTTCCTGAAAATTGTGTGTATCAACATAAATTTATTTAATGATAATAACATTATTCTGTTAGTGAGCCATGCAATTAGGTCTTCAAAATTCTATATCTTTTTGTCTTATTTGGAGACAAGTTACTCCAAATTAGTCTTTATTGGTTGACAGTGTGCTAATATCTATTTCACGTAGGTAATTCACATTTGAAAATTATGTATATAATATAGAATATGACAGAAATAAAAGAATATTACATGCATTACAATACTTTTTGGTCTGGTTATAAATAAAACTGATGGGAAGCAGAATGAATTGCGTTCTATGCAAAGAAATTTTGTTTTGGCAACATCTGCCAAAAAATTATCACTTTTATGTACCATTGTTACTATATTTTGAATTAAAAAAAATCTTATTTATTTTGTTACAAATAGGTAGCAATTTATTCTTATAATACTTTTTTAAAGTCAATGTTATGTCATTGTTATTTGTTTGCTAACAAACAGCTATTTTATCTTTATTTCGTTGTTCTAGAATTTGCCAGGTAACATAAAGATAACAACAACAACTGATTCAGATAGAATTGAATTACATAACTAAATAATGTACTTACCCAGAAAACTTTAACATCTATCTGCCTAGCCTTTCCCAACTATGTTGCGATTGGCTTTCAGTCTAACCGGATGCAGTTGAAGACCACTATATTACATGGAGCGACTGCATATCTGACGTCCACAACACAGTTACTTAATAACAATACTTCTTAGTAAGACTGGTTGCCTAACTTGGGCTTATGACTACCCGTAAAAACTGTCAAAGATCTACAAATGACAGCTTGGTTCAAAACGGCCTAACGTCCTTCCGAGGTATGGGGGGGTCAGCCATCCAAGAAATCGATGCAAGCGCAGCTTAACTTTCGATCCCCGTGGGGTTGTTATCGTTTAGCCACGAGCCAGGACACTGACAGTCTGGCTGGTCCACAAATTCAGCGTGCTATGGAGCAGGCTATGCTCGGAGTTTCTCTGAAGGATAAGATCAGGAATGAAGTTATCCGGAAGACAACCGGAGTTATCGGGTAAGCAAGCTGAAGTGGTAGTGGGCTGGCCATGTTTGTCGAAGGACCGATGGTTGGTGGAGCCCGCGAGTCCTGGAGTGGAGACCGCGTACCGGCAAGCGTAGTGTGGGGCGCCCCCCAGCTAGATGGACCGACGACCTTAAAAAGGTGGCTGGGATAGACTGGATGCGGAAAGTGGAGGACAGGGTGTTGTGTCCAGCAGTGGACTGCTATAGGCCGAGTTGATTGATTGATTGATACCCACGAGCTCCTTCTGTAAACCCAAACATCTGACTAAGATTTGATAAAGTAGGTTGAATTCTCTACATAAGGAACTATTTTAAGACCTACAGACAGTTATTAATTGTTCCTAGTCTTTGTGTATGTGCAAGTGAGCTGTCTGACTGTATGTAACTGCGCTAACAATACAAAATCGTTTAAAATATAGGTTAGTATGATCATTAATTCTGGATCATAAATTCTGGGAATCCTTTGAGAAGCTTACGACTTACAAGTAACTGTTCCTTTCACAAACGAGTTTGCATGTTATTCTTAGTCATGCGCCAGGTTATTCACGAATTGGGTGTGGTATTTAGTGTAGACTTAGGAGGAATACATTTTACACGTACAGAAACGATTTTCTCTTACAGTACCTAGTGATAGAATATTTATGGTGTTACAAACATAGTATTTTCGAAAACGACTTAAGAGGAAATGAGGTCTTTTCTCAAAGTTCCAATCATTATAGTTTCATGAGAAAATTGCTTTTGAATTTTGACTCTCTCGTGACTATATCGGAGTACAAGCTTTTTGATATACAGGCAGCCAACTTGCAAGTACTTTTAAACTATTTTGTAAGAATATTAACTTTTTTTTATCCTTTATTAATAATAACCAGGTTCTTAATAATTAATTACAATTCATTTGAATCTAACTTAATTTGCTACGTGATAATTATTTTAAAACATATAATAGTGTTGATTGTACAGACGCCAGCACATCAAGCTACTACAATCTGTCATTTTTTTAAATAGATTTTCAACTTTATACCTAGAGTATAAGGTTCAAGGTTGATTGGGAAAAATTGACAGTTTCGGTTAGCTCGACCTGCTGGCGTCTGTACTTACACAAGTCTGTTCCACTTTCTTAAGAGTCTGATATAATAATATAAACACTTGTTCATGTGTTATATGTGTGTCCTTGTCACTATTATGTCTACATGTTTTACACTACTATAAGGTTTATTTAATAATTAAATATTTAACAGTTAAGATTCTTAACAAAAATCTCTTTGAGAATCTTAACTGTTTAATATTGTATTATACAATAGTGTATTTTACACAATACAAAATAATAGTAACAGTGTAGTGGACAGATGAATATTTTAGATAGGCATTTCATTAAATACTTTTGGTACACATGGTGTGTACTACAGTTACTTTTCTGCACCCAACATAAAAATCTGAAAATAATCCTCATCATTGGCCTAGCCTTTTCCCAACTATTTTGGGGTCGGCTTCCAGTCTAACCGGATGCAGCTGAATACCAGTATTTTACTTGGAACTACTGCCTATCTGACCTCCACAAACTAGTTACTAGGTAACACGATACCCCTTGGTAAGACTGGTTGTCAGACTTTCGGGCTTCTGACCACCGCCGCACACTGGTCCCGAATGATAAAAAAGTGGACATTAAGAAATTTTTGACAGAAGGTCAACGGATTCGGCTGATTTTTTTTTTGTAGACAGCTGATGCAATTACAAATCACTTTTATAGATTGAGTTTTTGCCAAATAAGCCGTATTTTCAGAGAAAAAAAATATTGAAATATTTTTTGTATGAAAGAAATCCTAATTTTGTCTTTATCTTCCAAGATTCAAACGTATTCAAAATAAAACTTAGCGCAGCTTGTAGAGGTGCTAATTGCTCACCACTTTGTCATAGACACTCTTCTGCGATTTTGTGCTCCTTTTGAGTTACAGGCACTTTAAATATTTTTTGTATAAAAAAATTCTAATTTTGTCTTTATCTTCCAAGATTCAAACGTATTCAAAATAAAACTTAGCGCAGCTTGTAGAAGGGCTAATTGCTCACCACTTTGTCATAGACACTCTTCTGCGATTTTGTGCTCCTTTTGAGTTACATGCACTTTAAATATTTTTTGTATGAAAAAATCCTAATTTTGTCTTTATCTTCCAAGATTCAAACGTATTCAACCTATATTATTATATAGGTTTGTATTTTGACGGTCCTAAGCCCGTTAAAGTACGAAGGAAAAGTTTTAATTGCAATTTATACCTTTTTATCATTCAGCGTTTCCGACGCATTCACTAGCGTTAGATGACCAAATATAGCCCAAATTGTAAGTAATCGGCTAATTAAGCAATGACTCATTACCAAAAAATGCTTATAATCTGAATATGAGTCACACAATAAATTACCTGTACCTGAACATGTCTGTACACGTTTTGAGATATCCAAGTTGTTTATTTGATATATTTAAAATAAGACTTTTTTTAATAGAAAGACATTTATAAGAGTTACTTATTAATGAAGAAAATGTTATTACATCTTAGTCTATCTTTAACAAGATTATTTCTAATCCGCCTGAATTAATTTTTTAACTCTGAAAATACGGCTTATTTAACAAAAAATACATCTTTAAAAGTTACTTGTAATTGTATCAGCTGTCTACAAACAACTAGTAAAGCTCATCCGACAACGAAAAATTTAAAGTGCCTGTAACTGAAAAGGAGCACAAAATCGCAATTGAGTGTCTATGGCAAAGTGATGAACAATTAACCCCTCTACAAGCTGCGCTAAGTTTTATTTTGAATACGTTTGAATCTTGGAAGATAAAGACAAAATTAGGATTTTTTCATACAAAAAATATTTAAAGTGCATGTAACTCAAAAGGAGCACAAAATCGCAGAAGAGTGTCTATGACAAAGTGGTGAGCAATTAGCCCTTCTACAAGCTGCGCTAAGTTTTATTTTGAATACGTTTGAATCTTGGAAGATAAAGACAAAATTAGAACTTTTTTATACAAAAAATATTTAAAGTGCCTGTAACTCAAAAGGAGCACAAAATCGCAGAAGAGTGTCTATGACAAAGTGGTGAACAATTAGCCCTTCTACAAGCTGCGCTAAGTTTTATTTTGAATACGTTTGAATCTTGGAAGATAAAGACAAAATTAGTTTTTTTTTATACAAAAAATATTTAAAGTGCCTGTAACTCAAAAGGAGCACAAAATCGCAGAAGAGTGTCTATGACAAAGTGGTGAGCAATTAGCACCTCTACAAGCTGCGCTAAGTTTTATTTTGAATACGTTTGAATCTTGGAAGATAAAGACAAAATTAGGATTTCTTTCATACAAAAAATATTTCAATATTTTTTTTCTCTGAAAATACGGCTTATTTGGCAAAAACTCAATCTATAAAAGTGATTTGTAATTGCATCAGCTGTCTACAAAAAAAAAAATCAGCCGAATCCGTTGACCTTCTGTCAAAAATTTCTTAATGTCCACTTTTTTATCATTCGGGACCAGTGTGCGCCGGGACCAACGGCTTAATGTACTTTCCGAGGCACGGAGGTGTCTTGGTATGTTAAGATGGTCACCCAACTACAGACCAACCGCGGCAAGCGTAGCTTAACCTGATCAATCGACCCGTGTGGCTGTATTTACTTAGCCACAAGCCCCTCCTGAACAGAATCATGATTGTAATATTACTAGTCTGCATAAAAAGTAATTACTCAGTTACACTCAATTGCGGGTGTGGTCTGGGTTAAGAATTATTGCTTCCTGAAGTTGTTAGTAGTAACTGAAGTACCTTGTCCTTTATCTTGGGTTTAGAAGTCTACCTTGAATACTACCAGCATCCTAATTGCGTGACAAACTATCAATCAGAGTTTGAATGATTTTGAAGTATATTGCTAATCCATTGCTTCATATGTTAGAAAAATTTGTCAGCTTAACAACGTAAATAACGCAATGAATGTTGTTGAACTATCACAATAAAACCCATTGCTACAGATAGTGTGTTACACAATTATCCGGCTGGTCTTCACTACATAGTATAAAACAAAGTCGCTTCCAGCTGTCAGTCCGTCCCTATGTATGCTTAGATCTTAAAACTACGCAACGGATTTTGATGCGGTTTTTTAATAGATAGTGATTCAAGAGGAAGGTTTATATGTATAATATATGCATAATATAGTAGAGAAACACTGCACGTCAGCATTGCACTCGTGCGAAGCCGGGGCGGGTCGCTAGTAGATAATACAGATAATAAGTGGAAATAGTAAACGCATTTTTTAATTGTAGTTTGCATCTAGACAGTTACGGTTTAACACTGATCGTATGCTGCAACTTATTAGTTATTAATAGAATCTATATCATAACCAGTTAGGTAGGTCCAACTTCGAGAAAGAGGTCAATCGTCGAATCCGACTCGGCTGGGCAGCGTTCGGGAAGCTACGCAATATCTTCTCGTCCCACATACCTCAGTGTCACAAGACGAAAGTGTTTGATGCCAGTGACCTATGGCACTGTAACATAGTCGCTCACAATTGGCCAGTTGCACGTAATTCCATTACCTAAATTTAAGTCCCCATTAAAAGTAATGATGTCACTTTCTGATACGTTCTGTAAGATAGAGACAGCATTACTTTTAATGGGCAATTAAATTTTATAGACTTACTTGCAACTGGCGGATAGCCCGAAGAATTGTCAAACTTAAGTGGCAGTGGGCGGGCACATTGCTCGCAGAACTGATGGCCGATGGGGCCGAAAGGTTCTGGAGTGGCGACCGCGTACCGGAAGACGTAGCGTTTGAAGGCTTCCTACAAGGTGGACCAATGACTTTTAGAAGGCCGCAGGTATCCGCTGAATGCGGGAAGCACAGAACCGGTCGAAGTGGCGGTGCTTGGGGGAGGCCTATGCCCAACAGTGGACGTCTTTCGGCTGAAATTAATGATGATGATGATTATGATATTAATATTGTAAATACGAAAATAACTCTTGTCAGTCTGTCTGTTACCTTTTTACGCCTAAAGCACTGAACCAATCATTATGAAATTTGACAGATAGGTAAACTGGGACCTGGAGAAGGACATAGGAGGCTGTAAACTGTTCATCCTGGATATTTGCATTGTTTTATTTTTGAGTTATCTTATATTTTTGAATGCACGTGTTTCTGTGACAAATAAACTATTCTTCTTTCTGTTTTTTCCACAAATAATTTATAACCTAACACGCGAGTAAGTATGTCATATAATCATATTCATATAAAACTCGATCGCGTACTCGCGCGACACTTGCTTTAGGTTGGGACACGGTTTAATTAAAAAAATATGTAGGAACTTATCTACTTTGATTGCTTTAAACTAGGCATTTAAAACGATGCGTCAACGTTCAAGGTTAGGGGGAAAAAAAGCTATAGCTCTACTTAAAATTTATTGATTTCATTCACACCGTACATGATGTCCACTGTTGCCTTTCGTATAGATAGCGTTTAAAACCGTGCTCGCATTCTGTAGCGTGTGGATGCCGATATACGTAAACCATAACAAAATGGTTGTGATTCACAACTGTTGTTATTGGGTACAACGACCTTCTTGAAGAGACGTATGTTACATACATATCTCTTGAATTCAACTGAATGGATATACAATGGTGTTTAATGCATCCACATTTTGCCAGTTATGTTCAAGATCCATGTATTAGCCCGCTCCGCCCAGAGCCGGAGAAGTTATATGATGATTTCCCACCCAAAAAAAAAAAGGGCAAGGCTTCATTCAGCTGGGCAAACATTCAGACTTTGAGCTGCTACTCAGTAATTCTTTATGGAAAAACCCAATTATACTTCCCGACCTGAGGGTGTACTCCGAAACGCTGAACCGACGTATCGGCCGAATGTTCGGCCGTTTTATAACTTCCACAGTTGCATTTTTGACTTCCGAGTTCATACCCGACTTCAAGTCACAGTTTTGATTTTGGCTTATCTCTTCGACAGTCTTTTTTTTTTCGCCGTATTCAGCGATAGTTAGCCTAGTAAAGAAACGACCGAACATTCGGCCGATACGTCGGTTTAGCGCTTCGGAGTAAACCCTCAGCACTCTAATTGCGTAATACATTAAGAGAAGGCTCCCTATTTTTATATTAATTTGCATGAACATTCTGAAACAGTCACACATACAAGCAAAATTAAACTTTAGTATAATATGATTTATTGGATCTTTTTCATTCCATGTTGAAGACAGTTACGTAATTGTAATATTTTCGCTCGATTCATTGTTTATTCGAAAATCATCTCTTTTTAACCGACTTCCAAAAAGGAGGAGGTTATATGTTCGGCTGTATGTTTGTGTTTGTTTTTTTTTTTTTTTTTATGTATGTTCACCGATTACTCCGTCAATTGTGGACGGATTTTGAAAATTCTTTTTTTGTTTGGAAGGGTATGCTCCCGAGGTGGTCCCATTGCCACCAAATCAGAATCTGATGAGGGGATCCCATGGAAATCGAGGGAAATCCTCAAATTTTATAGGCATACCTATAGCGATTTGAGTATTTTTTATAGTAACTCGTGCATTTGCAATCGAAAAGCACCATTTGGTGAAGTGGAACTGATCATGAAGACCACAGATGGCCACCGGAACTACTTAACAATAAGTATTTCACCGTTGCGATTCGATTACGCACTTTAATATGGTTGCTAAGCAATTTATGCTCGTCAAAATGCATATGGTGAAATCATCATCAGTTCTCCTGGTTCTTACCAGGAGAACTCCTCAACAATTAACGCCCCTGCATCGGGAAAAGTAATATTTTGTAAAAGGTGATGAGCATTTGACATTAGCCTATTGTAAATTGGATAAATTACAAACAGACCCACTAAAAAGTGAAAATTAAAAAAACTTTTTACAAAAAAAAACAACAGACTTCCAAAAAAAACACTACAAAGTGAAAAATAACTTTAATTTCGGAAGTCGGTGGCAAAAAACTAAAATACAGATCAAAAGCCACCGACTTCCGAAATTAAAGTTATTTTTCACTTTGTAGTGTTTTTTTTGGAACTCGGCTGTTTTTTTTTGTAAAAAGTATTTTTTTAAGGATAATTATCATAATCATACAAGATTGTTTTTCTTGTATGTCTAAAATAAATATTCACAGCAAAAAAATATCCATCCACCAAATTTTTTTATTATTATTATTATTAGATATTATTTTTTCTCTAGATCAATTATTACTTTAGTTAAAAACGAAATAAGAATTGAGACTCTTTGATCGTGTTCGAGCACGAAACTAAATAGCGTAATTTAGTGTCGTGCTCGAACACGATCAAAGAGCGCACGCGATATTCAACTTTATTACTGATGTGTTAGGGAAGCATGGGGCGGAGCTTGCGTGGAAATTTGATTTAGACTGTCTGGTCTTAACAATCACAATCTGAATGATTTTGAACTTTGAAGGATATTGCCAATCCATTACTTCTTATGTTCGAAAAATTGATCTGCTCAACCACGTAAATAACGCAATGAACTGAACTGAACTTTTGAACTGTCAAAATGAAAGCTGTTGCCACTGTAACTATGTGCTGGGTTTGAACCCAGGATCCCGTTCAGCAGTCGCACTGGCGACCGCTACAGACCAACGAGGCAGTCGTAGTCTAGTAAGTTCTTACATGGTAATTGGATCTAGAGATCGAAATGGTCAATCGGTCGCCTCTTGGTATCTATCGCTGATTGGTACTTTCTAATAATCAAACCTCTTCTAATATTTCACTTTACGCAAGTCAGTTCAAGAATTTATAGACATTATTGTCTTCTAAATGTATGATTCTACTTTCTACTCGTTTGACCGAAGAAGGTCATTATCCTCCGTCATCAACAACTTTAATTTTCATGTCTAGAACGTATGTATGACTCATTTAAACGCAGTTGTTATATTTATAATCCAATTGAATTATCTTAATGTTCGGAACGTTTTTAGTAATTATGGTTGCAAGGTTTCTTCAGTCACATGTTGGATCACATGGCTTTGACCAGGTCTTATTGTATGGCATCGCACGTGATGTGTCCAAACGTCGAGTAAATAAAGGTGAATGGAGTTTAATACGTGATTCAGTTATGTGTATACGTATTGCCTTTCATGAATTTAACCTCGACCGTCAAGTGTTGTTGAGATTTTTGTATACTTTAGTAGCATTTGCCCACGGCTTCACCCGCATTGAGGTCGGAAATGATCCCACAAGAATGTAGTACCAGATAAAAAGTATTGTAAGGCCTAACCCAGGTCATGGTCTACCTGTGTCAGTGTGTCAAATTCCATCGTAATCCGTTCAGATGTAAAGGTAACAGACGGACAGCCAGATATACAGAGTTACTTTCGCATTTATGATTATAATAATTGTAAAGATTTTTGCTTTGATGCAACGTATCTTAGAGTGAGTATACGTATAGTATAGACAAAGTCAAAAAGTCAAAGTCAAAGTCAAACCATTTATTTCAAATAGGCACATAAAGAGGCACTTTTGAACGTCAAAATTTACAAAAAAAATAGAATTGATTCTAGTTGCCCCTTCCAAAAGGTAGTTTCGTATGGAGAAGAATGGGCAAAAAACTCCACCGGTACTCTTTTAAAAATGTTTTACAATATTTTGTTTGATTACATTAATTATATGATTATATGTGAAGACGATGCACCTAGAATAAAATTACTATACCATAATAGGTAAAACGAATTAAAAACTAAGCAATGAAAAATAACTTAATTATTAGATAGATACGTGGTGTTCACATATTTACAAACATCATACAAGTATGTTTTTCTAAAAAAATAAGTCAGTGTGTGAGTATAGGGTATATATATTATACATTATATCCTGTAAGCGTTAGCCATGCCAGAAGGAAGACGCAGTGTGGGTAGACCCCCCTTGCATGACGAAACGATGACCTGCTGAAGGCCGCGAGATTTCGCTGGATGCAGGAAGTAGTTCCAGTCGTTGTTGCGATGTTTGGGAGATGCTTACGTCGAGAGACGTCATTTGGTTGGATGATGATGATACACATTAATAAAGTAACTGTAATAAACTGTACTATACAGGGTCAAATTAAATTAGCTAGCGAAACTCTTGGAGACTTGATGGATGGGTATTGATATCTAAATACGATAAAATTAAAAGATTTGATGGATTTTTTGGGGGTCAACGACCGCTGGTAGTGTTGTTACTTGAAGTATGAGTGGAGTAAAACTGTTCTCTTATGTTTTCTCGTGTTTAGATGTCGATACCCATCACGTCACTGAAGTTTACACAAAAAAATACTGATATTTCAAAGTAACTACACAAACCACGGCCCATGACCTCTCAAAAAATGAGTTCCGCTAGCTAATTTAATTTGACCGTGTATAGTAAGCGTATAATGAACGACTATTAACTGCGCGACGAAGTGCAGTTATTACGACAGCTGTTGGCTTTCAGTTACAATATAATTATATATTTTTTTATATATTATTAATTTTAATTTAGTTATAATTATTATTCTGAATTACCGTGATTATCTGAAAATCATCATTGTTTGAACATACTTTGACCTACAGTCAAACCACCAAACCTCAATAGGAAGAATTTAAAACAATCGTTGATCAAACTTTGTTCTCATTTGATAACATTTACAAAAAATGCCGATCGATGTTTGTTTTTTCATTGTTTGTGCGTCGCCGGTTCACACATTAAAACTAAAGGGCATCGACCGATAAATATTTTCACGGAAGCCCCTCGCAGTCACGCTAAGTATTTCCAAAGGGCTGAAGTTTTTCTAATGCTTATTATTATTACTGAGATGCCGATCAATAATATTAGTATTGATTTATTTTGGAGCTGCGATGATAATGTAAGATTAAATGACATGGAATGGAATTGCCTAATCTTTTTCGTAGGATTTGGTAAGTCCTTTAAAGGAAATTTACTCTAATTAATCTATTAGTAGCAGGCTAAGCCCACAAAATGCTGACTACGGATTTAGTGAATGTCTTGTGACAATGCAATATAATTATAGTCATACATACATAAACTCACGCTTTCTTCCCATGGTAGGCAGAAACTATAGAACGCCACCTGCTACGCTCCTTACATACTCCTTTTTCTTCGTTTACGTTCATAAAAGCTGGTCTGGTTTTTTTTTATTATACACGCACGCCGGGTATGACCTTATAGTCATTTATCTTATGCAAATTAGGACTTCTGGTAGGTAGTACTTTGGCATAAATTGTTATGTTTAACCGGTCAGCTATTTCTATGTTTACTGTATGTAATTGTATTTACATACTCTGGGTATTGTAAAAGGTGACTAGATTTTATTAAAATAATAGATACTGCTTCCAGAGTCAATCAATATGCCTACTCTTTTGACACCTATGTTGGGTTCGGCTTCCAGTATAAGCGGATGCGGCTGAATACCAGTATTTTACATAGAACGACTGCGAGAGCAGTGGAGGCCCAGTGGTAACGGCCTCGATTTACCGAGTTGTAGGTCGTGGGTTCGAACCCAAGCAAGCGCTTTACTTTGTGTAAATAATTTCAACTCCACTGCTCTCAAAAACGGGGCAGGAAACCATCGTGAGGAAACCGGCATGGCCTATAACCAAAAATTCAAAGACATGTGACATCTACCAACCCGCACAGGGCCCGCGTGGTAGATTCACAGCTCATTCCCTCATTATAGACTGATTATGGAGTGACTGCCTATCTGACCTCCACAACCCAGTAACTGGGCAACACGATAGCTCTTGGTAAGACTGGTTGTACGACTTTTGGGCTCCTGCCTACCCATAACGACTGTTAAAGATCTGTGAATGACAGCCGGGACCAACGACTTAACGTGCTTTCCGAGGCACGGGAGGGGGTATCGTTTCGGTATGTAATGCATCGTCACCCATCCCCGAACCTACCGAGATAAGCGTACCTTAACCTTCGATCGTCCAGTGTGGCTGTTATCATTTAGCCACGAGCCCCTGTAGCCTCCAGAGTTTTAAAACGAACATATAGCGATTGAACGTCGTCACAAGACCTTAATTTTAGTCCATGCTCAGCAGTAGATAATTTCTGAGTGATATAATAATGATTTTATTATCTCTGGTGCAATTCACAAATACGCTTCGTGTGACTTTTAGCATCATTGATATAAGGTTTAAATTACAATGTTTCGAGGTGCGCTCATGAAATTTAACGACCTTCCTCGACTCATCAGCTCTTATTATTATGCTGTAGGTCTGGAAGCTGCGCTGGTGTTTGTTGAAAACTGCGGGCACGCCGGCAAGACGACCGGTGAGGTTATGTCTGGCATCGTCGCCAAGTGCATCGCTGCACCCAGGACCAAGACTAAGGACATCGCGCTACAGGTTAGTAGCTTCACATTATAGGTCAGATTGTGTTAGATTATGGTTTGGTGCCTTGGCATCTGGCGTTGATCTAACGTAGTAACGCAGTGTAGACGCAATTAAAATGCAACGCCTTCCTAGGTCTTTTGAGGACCTCATTTGCAGGGTGGATTTAAAATTTAAGGAAATTGCATTTCCTTAATAAAGCTGATGTGGTTATAAGATATGTTATTTATTCATAGATAATATAATAATAGGTATTAAATCATTATTTCCAAAAATGATAATGTTTCAATTTTTTTTTACAGATAACCCTAATGTACATAGAAATAGAGAAACACGAGATAGTAGAAGAGGAGCTAATCAAAGGCATGGAGCAGAAGAATCCCAAAGTGGTAGCGGCCTGTGTATCCGCCCTACACACGTCACTAAAACAGTTTGGTAACAAAGTGATAGCTATCAAGCCTATGGTGAAGAAGATTCCTATACTGCTGTCTGACAGAGATAAGGGAGTCAGAGATGAGATGAAAGCGCTCGTTGTTGAGATGCACAGGTAATTTGAATTTACATTATTCTACTTCTCCTTAGCGTGTAGATGGCAATCTTAATTAAGTCGGCTCAGAATTTAGCTACGAATTTGGCACCTTCAGTACCGCCCATCAGTTCCTGTAACGTGCAGACGACAGGATAAGCTGGACACGATATTAAGTGTCCCATCGGTTGTGGAACAGCAACACATTCGTGTTTTAAACTTGATTTATAAAAGCTTATAAACAACATGAAAGCAATAAATGATCCATGTAAATAAATAAAATTGAAATGTCTGTAATGTCAAAATAACAGTTTTTTACTAAATGCATATTATTATGAGAGTATGTATGGTCATTATATAGTTTTTTTTTTTTCTACCTGATTGTTCCGATTAATCTCCGAAAACGCCTGGACTGATTTTGACGGGACTTTCACAGACAGATAGCTGATGTTATAAGGAGTAACTTATGTATTAGGAGTATTCAGAAATATAGAATATATTTTAAATATATATTTACTTTAGGACTAACATAGTATTAAGTACTACTGCTACTCTGGCTTATGTGGACCAAAAAGAGGGCTTTAAAAAAAAATGGTATATACACTACTGAAAATTTCCAATAGACGAAAAGGTCATAGGACTAATGTTGCCAGAATCATCAGATTGGTGAACTCAGTTTATAGTTACTTGAAAACAGGATTATAATAAACTACTGCTAAGTTTCTTCACGTACAAAGCCATTTTTTACGATGCCGCGTTACTAAAACATGCATAGATATTAGCATGAGCTTTGTGCTACATTTCCATTTATGATTGACCCAGTTCTTCAATCTTACAGAGATGTAAGAGCAAATATTTATAACAGTACCTAATTCGGTATCGCGATGACGCTGCTACTTTAATATAAGAACTTAAATAATTATGATTTTTCTACGTCAAAACATTTTAGGTTTTTAGTCCAAAATCATTCTTTAATTTACAAATTATTGGGTTTTTTCACCCTCTTAAACAAGGTCAGATGCAAGTTGCCCCAAGTAACCGCCATTATTATTTTGTTGTTTCGTCATCTTACAGAAAGATAACCCGGAACATGTTAAAGTCTTTTATAAATAAACCGATCACCGTCCTTTCACAGATGGATTGGCGCCGCCATCGAGCCCCACATAGCGTCCCTTCAAGCCGTAATACAACAGGAACTAAGAGAAGCGTTCAGTACTGGTGGCGGTGTCGCACAACCGACACGCTACCTCAGATCACAGCAGCACAGAGTCAGAGATACACCGGCTATTGACTGTGCTGATGGTAAGTATCACATTAGCAGAGCTTTGTCAGATACCATTTTGAGATAAACAACAAGCCAGAAAACCCTATATCTGGCTTGTTGTTCATCAGTCTAAAAAAAAAACCTATCGCTCTTTTTCGACATAAACCTTTGGATACCAGTCTTTGCTTGATAACATTTCTGATCAATAATAGTCATAAAAATAAAGGGGTCTTTAACAAAAGTTCTCACCTTTTTTGTCAAGCTCCTCGATCGTGAGAAATAAATATATTAGCAACAGATTAATTGAATAGACTTAAAAACCAAGTCTTCTTCAAAAAAAACCTAAATGGATTTACATCAAAATGTCAAAAAACTTGCGATGCTAACCTCATTAAGAGGGGGCTCCCTATTTTTATGTTAATTTGCACACACGTACAAGCAAAATTAAACTTTAGTATATGATTTATTGGACCTTTTTATTTCCATGTTGAAAATAGTTACGTAATTGTAATAATAGGTTGGGGAAAAAGTTTCTTCGCTTTTTTTAAGAAAATTCAAAATATTTTTTAATATACGAGGGCGGCACTGAAAATTTCGGGAATCAAGGAAGTGACACAACATTACTATTTAAAAGTGTATTTATTGCTTTTCGAAGTATTCTCCGCGAAATTTGACACATTTTTCCATACGATGGAACCAATCATTGAAGCAACCATTTCATTCGGAAGTTGGGGTCTCCAAAATGGCCGTTTTGTAGGCGTCCACAGCTTCTTCAGGTGATGAAAATCTCTGTCCACGCAATTTATTCTTTATTTTAGGGAAAGTATAGAAATCATTAGGGCTTAGGTCGGGGCTGTACGGCGGATGGTATAATAATTCTATGTTTTCTTGCTCTAAAAACTCTTTTGTTCTGTGCGCGGTGTGAGAACTCGCATTGTCGTGGTGGAGGATGATGCGGCGGTTGCAGTTCTCTTTACGGAGTTCAGAAACGACCTGTGGCAAACAAATGCTAGCATACCATTCTGCATTAACCGTTCTTTGTCCCTCAAGAGGAATAGTCGTAACATGGCCGGTTTTGGAGATCAACGTGGCCACCATTTTTTTTGCAACACTCCGTGAACGAACAATTTTTGTTTGCTTTAACTCATTTTCGAACACCCAAACTCGTGACTGGTTTTTTGTTTCGGGTTCGTACGCGTATATCCAGGATTCGTCACCTGATACAATGTTTTATACAGCATTTGAGGATCATGCGTGGAATCTTTCGAGAGTTCTGACGCACCAAGTAACGCGAGCCGCTTTTTGCTCTTCACAGAGCGAATGCTGTATCCATCGGGAAAACAACTTTTTTACACCTAATCGTTCATGCAAGATTATTTGTATTTGACTCATGCCAATGTCTAAAGTTGCCTGAATTTCGCGGTATGTCATGTGACATACCGCGAAATTCAGGCAACTTTAGACATCGATCTTCCTTTGAGCTTACGCACAGCATCAACGTTTTCTTGGCTGCAGTTTTTGGACGACCTTGACGGGGATCATCACTGAGCTTGACACGTCCACGTTGAAATTCAGCAAACCAGCGATAAATTGTGGTTTTGGATGGGGCTTCATCACCAAATGCAGAAATCATCCGGTCAACACACTGTTTTTGTGTTAAACCAGGTCGAAAGTCATAATAAATCATCGCTCTTGAATTTTCTCGAGTCAATTCCATTTTCTCAACGACTAAACAAGTTTGACAAAACCTTGTGACAAGACCGAGAATCTTTTTTCAAATAAATAAATGGTATTCGATTTTTAAAACCAAGGAGTTTTCAATTAAAAAGATTTTAATATGACAGGAACAGTGGAAATATTCCATTCCCAATACTTTTAGTGCAGCCCTCGTAGTTTATTTACATTTAACTAAAGTATGTAGGTACCATTTTGTTCGATAACTTTTTGCCATCTTGTAGGTAGGGACATGACCCCATCCATTGCTATAGAAATTTTGGGACTTCTGATCAAAATACCGCGACAAGTGGTTTTGGCAGTCCTCTCGTGATGTTAACCTGACACTGCCTAAAGAATTCTAAAGAGACCGAAACAGGTGGAAATCTGAAGGTGCAAGGTCAGGACTATACGGCGGATGCATTAACACCTCCCAGCCAAACTCTCTTAATTTTTGCTGAGTGGCTAAAGATGTGTGAGGTCTAGCGTTATCATGATGAAAAACCACTCTCCTTCTGTTGATTAATTCCGGCCGCTTTCTCTCAACTTCTTGCTTTAATCTCATCAGTTGTTCGCAGTAGAGTTCAGAATCGATGGTCCTGCCTGGTGGTAACAGCTCATAATGAATAATGCCCTCCCAATCCCACCACACACACAGCATCACCTTGTTGCGAGTTAACCCGGGTTTCGCCACAGTCTGTGAAGCCTGACCGGCCTGTGATCATGAGCTTTTTCGCACGTTCTTGTCGTACGTGATCCACTTTTCATCACCAGTTATCAGCTTCTTCAAAAATGGTTCGGTTTCATTACGTCGTAATAAAGAATCACAAATGAGTACACGGTTCATCAGGTTTCTTTCAGTGAGCTCGTGAGGTACCCAAATATCGAGCTTTTTTGTGTACCCAGTTATTTTCAAATGTGCCAAAACTGTCTTGTGCTCAATTCCCAGTTCTTCAGCTACGTCGGAACTACTGATCTTGCTCCACTTTTTAAAAAATGGCATCCGTTTTATCCGTAATAGGGCGACCAGAGCGACTTGCATCTTTGACATCAAAATTTCCGGATTGAAAACGCTTAAACCAAATTTGTGCTGCTCTCACAGATACTGCAGTAGGTCCATAAACATCGCAAATTTTATTCGCGGCTTCCGTTGCATTTTTACCTTTTTTGTAGTAAAATTTTAAAATGTATCGAATTTCTTCATCAGATTCACTCATCTTGACAGTACGAAAAACAAATGAAAATCACACATTTTCCTAATTTGAATTTGGAATTATGTTCTTTAAAATTTAAACTTTCAATGATACCAAAACCAGCCAGATACAAATAGTATAGCCAAAGAGATTTTATTACAAGTTCATACATACTATAATGCGAAAAGACTTTCCCCAACCTCATATTTTCACTCAATTATTTTTTTATTCGAAAACCATGTTTTTTGTAAGGATAATTCTAAAAAACAAATAAGATTGTTTAGGTTTTATGTCTAAAATAAATATTCACAGCAAGAAAATATAGTTTATTATCCCGACACAAGATATTTTTTCTCTAGATCAATTATTACTTTAGTTATAAATGAAATAAGAATTGAGACTTACGCTATTTAGTTTCGTGATATATTAGCGTTTAGCACATAACGGAGTGGCGGGGAGCGAGGGGCGGAGCTTGCGTTCGAAATATGATTTAGACTGCCTGCTCTTAATTAGTTATTGTTTTCCTACAAAACAAGTCTAAATATTAAAATATTTTCAGGTGCTACAGAAGACGATGACGCCGAAACAGGCGGTGGAGATTCAGGCGAAATGGACCCTTACGATCTACTGGACCCAGTGGAGATCATATCCAAAATCCCCAAAGACTTCTACGATAAACTGGAAGCCAAGAAGTGGCAGGAAAGGAAGGAGGCTCTCGATGCCTTAGATAATTTGCTCAAGACTGCACCTAGGCTAGAACCGGGAGACTATGCGGATTTGGTCAGGGCGTTGAAAAGGGTATAGTGTAATTTTGGCATTAATTTCGCGCTTGAACCTAAGGTGGCCCTCTCAAAACACACTGTGCCAGAAAAAGTAGCCTAGTAAACAGTAGTATACCAACCATAACGAGTTTTTGAATTAAAAGAGTTTCCTGGGTCCTGAGTTTATTGCTCTTAGAAGAGTAAGGTGGTTGTTTTAAGAGCTGTTTTTGTTACTTTAAGGGCGTAATTCCACCAAATTTGTGTTCAGCGCAGTTGTTCACAAATATTTTTGTGCAGAACTCTCAACAGAGCATGTACTGACTGGCAAAGCTGTACGGAATTATTGTAAGCGTACAGAGCAGCACTTTTGTAAATATTTACTTGAGTGACTCCACCAAAAGAAACATTTGTGCCGTACACTGTGCAGTACAGTGTCGCACAGTGCCGCACACTGGTGTAATACGCCTTTATACTCATGCTGGATTGCTCTCTCATGCTTGGATACACGAACGCAATGTGAAATGAATAAATGCTACTAAAGAAATACATTTAAATCGAATTAATTTTTAACATTCATAAAGGCCTGATTCTCAGCCTCTAAGAATAATATTCCTCGTTGCAGGTGATATCAAAAGACACGAACGTAATGCTGGTCGCGTTAGGCGGTCGCCTCCTCGGGCAGATTGCTACTGGCCTACGTAACAAGTTCTCGCCGTACGCATGCGCGTGTGTGCAAGCTATTCTAGAGAAATTTAAGGAGAAGAAGACTAATGTGGTGACGGCGTTAAGAGAAGCTATTGATGCTATATATCCTTGTGTGAGTATGTTTAAGTTGATAGTGACTATATCTAGATATATAGATCGTTTATTTAGTGCACACATAAGAAACAGAACAACAAAACTTAAAGCACAATTAAATCATAACAATTTACATGAATATAAAGAAAATACAGATAAGGTGCCAATGTAACAATGAAAAACACATATTTTAAAGAAATTGTGTCACTACTAACTAGTGGCTTAGTTAACATTCTGCGACATTACAACATTCTGCGACATTACGTAGAAGAATTTTATTTCTAAAGTCTTTCTAGCATTTTTTTTTTAAGTTAGCAATGTAAACCTCGCTAATGACTTAGCGCTCCTAATGAGTTAGAAATGAATCAAATATAAGCACCCTAATTATGCTCATGAGTAAACAATCACAAAGGTGACAATTTAGCACCTAAGTTGATATTAATAGTACTATTCAAGATATAAACAATTTCAAATGTTACTTTTATCACACTAACCGCCAGTTGCACGTAAGTCCATTAAATTTAATTCGCCATGAAAAGTAACGCTGTCACTTTCTGATACGTTCCGTTAGATAAAGACAGCATTACTTTTAATAGGGAATTAAAATGAATGGACTTACGTGCAACTGGCGATAAGGCCCGCTTGCATCACATTATCACAAAGTGCGTTAAACGCTAAACATTCAAAACATCATTCTGTCTCTGTCATCTTAAAACAATTGAAAGAAGCAGAATGATGTTTTAAAGTGTTAGTGATTTGTGGTGCAAGCAGGCCTAAGATTCTTTCACAACACAATGACAAAAAAAAACATGTTCCACCAGACAAATCTCGAAGCGATAATGGAAGACATGCTAGCAGCGTTCGACAATAAGAACCCCTCAATAAAAGCCGAGAGCTCCCTGTTTTTGGCCCGAGCTCTGTGCCATACGCAACCCGCTGCCTTTGGCAAGAAACTTGTCAAGGCGTATGTGGCTGGGTTGTTGAAACTACTGGAGAGTGCTGGTAAGTTCATCTTTTTAGGCTAAGAATAAATAATACCTGTTTTTGTTTTGTGCTATTGTTGCATTATATGCCAGTAGTAGGAAAACATCGTGAGGAAACCGGCATGTCCTAGAACTAGAACCAAAAATTCAAAGACATGTGACATCTACCAACCCGCACTGGACCCGCGTGGTAGATTTACAGCCCACTCCCTCTCGAAGAGAGGAGGCCTGTGTCCCAGCAGTGGGAACATTATAGGCTGATTATGTAGTAGGCAACGAGAATTTCCTTTGAAATATATAATTTTGAAAACAACTTGAAAATTAGATTGTCACTATCTGAATCAACTAATTCAGTACCAGCATTTATTTAACCAAAATGTATGCTTGTCATTGCGGATTTTGTGGTTTTGAGCCTAATATTGAATTTCAAATTAATCATGATTATTGGTCTGGTTATAATTAAGTTTTATTTCAACTGTCTCATACAGATTTGATAGCTTAATGTTTTCTTCACAGATCCTTCAGTGCGTGACGCCGCAGCTGAAGCACTAGGTACCGCTACCAAACTGGTAGGCGAGAAAAACATAGCCCCACACATCGGCAAACTAGACAACTTGAAAGAGCAGAAGATCAAAGAGTTTGCGGACAAGGTATGGATCGCGCGGGTTAGTGAATGTGCAATGACGAGGTTGTAGTACTAGACGAGTAGTATAGTACTCCTCTCATTGCCAGTGGTTGAAGGAAAAGGAAATTATCCCTGGTTAATAAATTGGCTTTCGAATTTCATGATATTGGTATGAACTGGGCTAATACCGTATTTTTTTTTATCAATCAGCAGAGCAATGAGTTCCGTAACCAACGGACGTTAACTGCTCAAAGTGCGCCAGACGTAAAAATTAAAAGTCATTTATTCAAAATAGGCTGAGAATCAGCAGTTTTAGAACGTCAAAATTATTTTATTTTATTTATTAATTAAAATTATATAAGACAGTTCCCCGATAACGCCCGCCCTTCATCATTTCCTAGTGCTTTAGTTGGGAAGAAGTGGCGCAACAAACTCCCTAGTACATTTATCTATCCGCAGTCATAGAGGATATTTTAAAGCACATCAGCTATGGTGCGATTGGTTGTCTCATATCTTCAATCTAAATAGGTTGCAAAGGCAATTATGAAATTTTAAATAAGATTTATTTGAATAGGCCTTAAAACCCTGTTTCACAGTCTAATTTAGTATGTCTCGTAAAACACTGAACCGTTGATGAATAATAAATCCTTCACAGCAGTAGAATGGTTCAAGATGAATGGTTATGACAACAATTTTTTTTTTTGACTCATTTCAAACCCATCTATTTCAGGCTGTAATACAAGTGAAGGTTGCAGCTCCCAAGAAAGACACAAAAGCTAAAGCGGCGTCACAGTCAGGTAAAGGCGACGCTAAGCACACAGCCGGGTCATCAAACCCGAAACCTGTCAGACGACCTAATACTGGTAAGGGGCATCTTTGCATTATAATTTCGATTTTCTTTATACAGGGTCAAATTGAATTAGCTAGCAAAACTCTGCAGACGTGATGAGTATCGATATCTAAACATGATAAAACAAAAAAGAAATATTATTGATGATTTTTAGTGGGGTCATCGACCGCATTTAGTGTAGTCACTTGAAATATTGGCTTTAAAGAAACATTTTTTTTTTTTGTGTGTGAGTATCTTCACAGACGGGGTTTATACCAAACACGATAAAATAAAATATAAAAAAACAGATTTTCTTAACTTATACTTTAAGTAACATCACTAAAAGCGGTCGTTGACCTCGGAAAAAATCATCAAATATTTTTTTTTATCGTGTTTAGGTATCGATACCCATCATCTCTGCCGAGTTGCGCTAGCTATTTTGTTTGTTTAGTTTGCATAATAAGTCGCTCTATATAAGGTTGATATTATAACAACCTTGGACGCTTCTCTTTGGTCTGAGCCTAAATAGCAGCCAAATGGTTATGTGGAGCAGAACCCTATTACTGATCCTAAATGCACATTCATCTGCACTTATAATAAACTTTTGTAAATAAACAAATAATTTAAAATTTTCTATTGATTTACAGTAAAAGCCCCCGCTAAAAAAGCGCCGGCGTCTCGTGCCCAGCCCAGTCCGCCGCGGGAACTAGAACTGTCACAAGAGGAAGTTGATGCCAAGGCTGAGATGCTGTTCCCTGGTGATATTATTACAGGTGTGATATTACTAGCTTTGACCCGCGACATCGCTCTCGTGGTCTATTCCATAAAGCCTTGTATTTATCTGGGATAAAAAGAAGCCTTTATCACTGTCCGGCCCACAAACTATTTTTATATTGAAACAGGACCCGATAGACGTTGTCCTGCCCAAATTTCAATAATACAAAATTCCCATAGAAAAGGCACTTGCTGTTTTCCCAAATTTTTCCGGCAACTTTTAAGAACCTGTGGGTCTACTCCGAAGTATCGGCCGAGAGTTCGGGCGTTTCCTGAGTATGGCTGACTACGGCGATTGAAAAAAAAAAATGACAGTTAAAGAGATATTTTTTAAGTCTGTTGTTTTTTTTTTTGACGTAAGAGAGAAGTTTGTAGCGCAGCGCCGGCAGCGCAATGCACAGTTGTGGGACACCATCAGGATGCATCAATCAATGGAAAGATTTTAACGTTTGTTTCTTTCCATATCTCAGGTACGGAATTCGTGTTATCCACAATCGTTTATTTCTCATTCCACAGGCCTCGGCGATAGTAACTGGAAGATCCGCCTGACCTCAGTCCAGAGCCTTCAGTCGACGATCCAAGGTCTATCATCGAGCGACGCGACCTCACAAGTACTATACCGCACTTTGAACAGAAAGCCCGGTCTAAAAGACACCAATGTACAAGTTCTGAAGTCCAGACTTGAAGCGTGCAAATATATTACTGAGAACTTCCCCGTTTCTACGTAAGTTTTTATTGTAATATTACCCGCAGTTTATTAAGAAATCGACTAGTTATGTAAAGTATCTTGGTTACGCATTGCCATACTAAAATATAGTTTGCCTGGTATCCGAATCGAAGTGAATATTATTCTATGTTTCTAAACATAGTTTATTCTGACATTTTTTACAACAGTCATGCCTGTTTTCTATAAAAGAGGAGAGGAGAGGTGAATATGGCTCAAATAGAATACTCTTTATTATGTAAAATTTCAACATTGATTGAAATTTTACATAGGGTGACACAATGGGCGGTCTTATCGCTAAGAGCAATCTTTTACAGACAACCTTTGGATGGATTAAAGGGAGGAGGAGAGACAATACTGCAGATAGTCAGTGGTGTACCATTTACAATAAAGGCACACATACATAACGCATAATCTATATACAATAATAAACATGAAACAAGAGGTAGGAACTATATTATGTAATGATGATGTTCAATGAGAGAGGATGCTCATACAACAATAGGTTTGCGTTATTTTCAGATAACATCAAGACAATTCAAACCTATTATTTGTTCCTTCCTACCTGCACTCTAATTGCATAACAGTGTATTATTACAATCTGAACGATTTTGAAGTAGAGATTAACTACGATAATATGGCCCGCCCCTCCAAAATTGAAAACGTTTGAAAGTATTTACAAAGCGCCACCAAGACTCGCAACGCATGTGTGCGTGTAATGAGACGGCCGTCAAACAAAAATAAAACCACAGATTTGTTGCTCGTGGCGTCATTAATCGCTCATTATTATTAGTATGGCACTAGTATTACTCACTCACTTAGTATTAAGTGAGATATTACGAGTACTGATTGCACAAAAACTATGAATAAATTTGACGAAGACGAATACTTACAACTACATACAAACGCTGTCGTAAGGATGTGACTACACACATTTAAACAGTAATTTGCATGGGGGAGCCATGTTATCGTAATTTATCTCTATGTTGCTAATCCATTGTTTCATATGTTCGAAAAATGTGTCTGCTCAACAACGTAAATAACGCAATGAATGCTGTTGAACTGTCAAAATAATGTCATTGCTACTGATTGTGTGTTTCGCAATTACCACGCTGGTTTAGCGGAAATCGGACCTTATCCAATAAGCAATTAGGTCAAATATCAAGCCACAATGAGCTATCAAAACTAGTTTCACTTCACAAACATGAGTAAATAAACTGTAATGCACAAAACATCACTCACTTTTATTACCACTTTATATTTCCCCTACAGGACAGCCGCAGACTTCGTTCTCCAAGACGTTGTGACAAAACTCGGTGAGGCGTCTTGCGCGGCCATTTGTGCCGACTGCTTAACGTCCTTAGCCGAGGCCTGTGGCCTCGAACATGTCCTCAACGAAGGACTTACCTTCGCTATGGACTCGCAGAAGAACCCTAAAGTACAGTCTGAGATGTTCAACTGGATGGCCATAGCGATTAAGGAGTTTGGTTTCAAGTAAGTTTGATTTTATTACTGGTTTTTGTAAAACTAGACACTATGTGGGAACTTCTTTGATCAGCAATACCAACTAGATAACGAGTCACGTACAAAATCAAAGCTAAATGCTGTCTGCGTACTTATACAGCTACATTAATTGTTTGCTAACAAACTAAGACAAAAATTTTAAGTACAACCTAATTACAACCATGGCACCTAGTAATAAAGTAAAATAATCTACTCCATGCATCTACTGTTCTATTACACAAAAGTTTGCGCGTGTTAGCCAACCTTGGCCAAACATTTGTAGCGGTGGTTTAAAATCGGTAATTTTGTTCAAACTTTGATATTATTTTTTGCTTTTTTCATATGATTGCTTTTTCGGGCATTATTTTTGCAACTTTTGAATACACATTGCGGCATTGTGAAACGTTTCACATTGGCTGTGTTTCAAGCGAACTAAACAAAATAAGAGCTCACATCTCAAGTGCGCTGTTATTACCGAGACGTATTTTTTGCGCCGACCCGATATCTACTTGGTATTGTTGATCGAAGGTGAACTTATAATTTAGGCATAAATAAAACTTTGTGTAGTCCTGTGTATGTAAAGTATTTGTTTAGCACTGAACTTAAAATACGCAAGAGACAGGTGATTTGGTAGATGAATGAATATTGCCAGAGACTAAAATTATTAATTCATTATCAGGGGCTGTACTATAAAGATTTAAAGTTATCGGATCCCTTGTGAACAGAGAAGCTAGTAAGTAATAACAGCCGCACGGGTTGATCCATTAGGTTAGGCTATGCTTGCCAGGTTTGGTCCGAGGATGGGTGCCCATCTTTACATACCAAGACTTCTCTGTGCCTCGGAATGCACATTAAGCCGTTGGTCCTGGCTGTCATTTATGAATCTTTGTCAGTCGTTAGGGGTCGTTAGAAGCCCAAAAGTCTGAAAACCGGTCTTACCAAGGGGTATCGTATTGCCCAGTTACTGGGTTGTGGAGGTCAGAGGTTCGCTCCATATAAAATACTGGTATTTAGCTGCATCCGGTTAGACTGGAGGCCGACCCAACATGGTTGGGAAAAGGCCAGGCGATTGATCCTTTGTGATTCATATAGCTTCTCATCTCTTTCTCACACCGAATCTATAATGGCTCCGAATCGTATGACCTTGCAAAGTGTACCGAAAACCAGGGTGATTTTTGCCTTCCAAAAAAACTTTCTAATAATATTTTATATCTTTTTACAGCATGAACATAAAATCAATAATCGCTCACTGCAAGAAAGCCCTCACGGCGACCAACCCGAACGTCCGCACCTCCGCGGTCAACTTCCTAGGCATTCTGTCTCTCTACGTGGGTCCTTCGCTTATCAACCACTTTGATACGGAGAAGCCTGCGACACGACAGCTGATTAGCTTGGAACTTGATAAGCATGCTAATAGCTCGCCTCCAACGCCTACGAGGCAGCTTGGAACTGTTAGTAAGGTAAGATAAACCTTTGAAAAGCCTATGACGCTTGTCAGTTTTTTAACCGACTTTCAAAAACTACGTCTTTCTTTTCTTTTTCAGGTTATATATGTTCGTCTGTATGTTTTTTTTAAATATTTTTAATGTAATAATTTAATATGTTCACCGATTTTTCGTGTCAGACATCAGGCATTATTACTGATTACTGAAATGACACTGGTGCAACCGTGTGGCACACATGATCCTATATTTTAAGTTTGTTAGATGTTTTATTATGTGTGCTTTGTTCACCGTATGTGCCAAATAAACGATTTTCTTTATTGTAAAGTTACGCAGACACTTTTTTAGTTATTTAATTATAACTGACTAAGAATAAGGGCTATTGCAGTTTCGTATTTGCTTCTCAATCCTCTTCTTCGCTAAAGTAAGATTAAAATATTTTTGGGAATGCATTGCCAATAGAAGCATTTATGATTTTGGTCTTCACACTTTATCACCAGTGATCGGAGTAGGTAGATTGAACTGGGGCCATTGATCCGAAACGTATATATTAATATGGACATTCCTCCGGAATTGGTGGATTATTAAAAAAAAACCGGAACTTATGTAGGATCTGTATTCTGCCAGAGTGGAAGGAGTCATTTGATGATTTGCCATCCAAAAAAAAAAGGTTGGAATTGTAATAAAATGAGCAATATTATATTCTTCATATTTTTTTTAACGGCACACAGTCACGATTTGACAAAACCCAACGACCAATCAGAACAAAGGATCATGGGCGGTACAATAACCGGTTATCAGAACAATGCGTACGCCCGCCGACGACATGCCAGGTAGCTCACTCGTTTACTTCGGTTCGTAGAGTGCGCTTCTTTGTTTGTTACTGTGTTGTGAAAACGTTACTTGACCCTGGCTTGTGTACATACTGACTTCTGGAATCTGCTCTAAACCACGATTTGGCTCGAATATACGGACAAAAATAAAAAATAAATATTGAAGCTTCGATTGGAATTCGATTGTTTTTATTATTCAACAGATAAATAATGAATTACTCATTCCATAATGGCCGTTGTGTTATAACATGTTTTTGCTACAAATATTCTCGTAAATAGTTTGTAAGTAATATATACTTATACCATCACGTATTGACATCATTATTGTGTGTCAAAGAGAAAAAGTCGTAAAATTGGCGCCAACCATGACGGTTGGCGGGACAAAGTACGTTACCGGCCAGGCAGTATTGCCGCCGGCGCACGCCGGCGTTCGCAGAATTTTTATCGGTTGACAGAATAAGTTGTTGTGTCATGCAAATAGTGTATTTAGTAGTGATATTTAGTATGTTATGAATGTGTAAACATATGTGCCATCGTATTCTAGTGAAGTTTTAGTGAATATATTTGTGGATTCGACGTATTGTGATAAAGTGTGTAGGTTATGTGAATGAATATTATCAAAATGAAAACATATCACGTCACTGCAATGTCAGGTCAGTTTTATTTCACTACGTAGCTGTTTTATTAGATAGGAAAACTAATGAGGATTACGGGAAGGTATCATTTATAATTTGTTATTATCGATTTAACAGTATAATCTTCCTTTTTCTGAAGGCCTACCTAAAGTTATTACCTTACTCGTAAAAGCGTTGACATTGACGTAATGTGCGTGTACGGAGGTCGACATCCGAAAGGGTAGTAATAATATCACTACCAACATTAACAATATTTAATTGAATCCGGAAATACCGGAATTACTTTCCGGAAAAATGGCTTATCCATGTTATTCTTTCTGTGTGCATTTATGATACAAGTACCAAAAATCAATCTACCTACTCCGATCACTGTTTATCACTCACAAAATATTTTGTTTTATCTAGTCTGCAAGTAAAGCTTCAGTAGGTGATGAGATAGAGGAAGTATTCGAAGACGCCGCTGAAGATGAGCCAGTGGTCGTAGAAGACAACAGACCACGCACCGACCTCGCGCCGCTTATCACCGACGCGCTTATTGCCGAGATCAACGACAAGAACTGGAAGGTATATCTCCTTCTTCATTATTCATTCGCCCCAGAGGCGGAAAATACTTTTTAATTTTTTAATTTAACATAGTTTTTAAGTCGTTCTACTAACCATGTTATGGGCCAAATATGTCAGAAATAAAAAGTTTATTTTTATTTTCCATTATTTGGAACATATAGCTAAATATATTTTGCAAGCAACTCTGAAATTCAATGTGTAATAGAGAAAAGTACCAGAATCTTACAAATAATGGGATGGCGATCCAACTTCTCTAACTAAATAACATTTAAGCCCAGGTGTCCTGCGACGTTTTTTTTTCGCGCACTGGAATTTAAACGCTCGGCTTATAGCCGAAAGTTTAAAATCCAACAGTGTTTTTTCGACGCCCTGGCCTGCTCTCTGTTGGGCAGAGAGAGAGTCTCAATACTCGGCTAAACACTGAGAGTAGAAAATCCGGTGCGAGATAAAATGCCGCTGCGATATTTTTACGTCTGTGCGGATTTGGGCTAAGTGACGGACATCCCAACTGTCTAATAAATATGTGACACATGCTTATATGAGCCTAGGGTAATTTAGGATCAGTCACATTTGCTGTTTTCGAAATGAATATTATAAAGAAATATATATATTATAGATAAGTTATGCTTAGTGTATGTATGTATTTATTGTACGTATGTAAATAGTTCACCACTGACTACCTGCAGTACTGTCTCTCCTTCTCTTTTTAATCCATCCAAAGGTTGTCTGTAAAAGATCGCTTTTAGCGATAAGACCGCCCATTGTGTCACCCTGTGTAAAATTTCAACATTTATATCTGTAACTTTTATGGTGTACATAATAAAGAGTATTCTATTCTATTCTATAAAGAGAAAAGTTTTTTTTTTTTTTATAGAATACTCTGTATTATGTACACCTTAAAAATTACAGATATAAATGTTGAAATATGCGGATATATGTATATATGACAGACACACCATACATTCATTCCATTTTTTTTTTCGTTTTTGGTGTTTGTTGGTTACGCTTTTACGCTAAAACGACTGAACGGATTTAGATGAAATTTAGCACATGGGTAGACAACGACCTGGGTTAGGACATAAGATACTTTTTATCCCGATATCAGGATAGAGCCTTATGCGGGTGAAACAGTGCGGCGCAGCTAGTGTATTATAAAACAGCTAGCCACACAATGGTGGGAAAGTCATAATTATTGGTAAATTCTTCTTTGCAGGTCCGCAACGAAGCCCTAGATAAGGTGAAGGCTATAATAATCAGCTCAGCACCAATCAAGTCATCTTTAGGAGAGTTACCGGCTGCGTTATCAGCGCGCCTACTTGATTCCAACTCGAAACTGGCCCAGAGTGCACTACAAATATGTGAGGCATTGAGCACAGCAATGAATACGAAAAGTAAATCGCATATCAGGACGTTCTTTCCGGCTTTCTTTCAAGGTAAATCTTAAAAACTTATTTAAAAGTAGACACGAAATTGAAGCCGTTACCTCTACTTACCACAAATGTAAAGGTGCCTTGCCAGTACTCGTTTCACTGCGTCTATAGTCGGTATGGATTGCGTCGAAATTTGCCACCGTTTATAATATCATGGTTCAATTTATGTAACGATCGATCGACTGCAATCTCCTGGGAACCTACCTCTCTCTCTCCCCCGCCTGTCCTTTGTCCAACATTCTATGAGTAAAGATACTGCCCTAAACTTCCCTCTAACGAACTCAACATCCGAATAATAATATTATTTATTTGACACCAGCATTTGGCGACAGCAAACAATGGATCCGCGCAGCAGCGGTGTCCTGCGTAGAAACATGGTGTCGCGAAGCCGGTGCACACGCTCCATTAGAAGGAGAGATGTTATTCGACGCGCTCAAGTCCGGCAGCCCGCTGTTAAGAGCCACCCTACTACAATGGCTGGCTGAACATCTGCCCAATGGTAAGTTTTCATTTGATAATACATACACTCCGGGACTCTTAACTCGACTCACCGTGCAATTCCATGTGAGGAATAAAGGTATGGACAGACGTGCTCATTACTAGCACGATAGCTTGCCATTATTGAGCAGTTGCTACTTAGTAGCATGTGTGTCGAAACATTGCTAGTAACGAGCATGCTTATTTCGAGTAAGCTGAAAAATCAACTGTTGTTTGAATTTCGAGCATGCTACCTGAGGCGTAGTTGGAAAGGGGCGTGCTCTGAGCGCGACAGAACAGGCTTGCTTATGAGCATGCTAGTATCGATTTGATCCTGTCCGCGACAAGTGTGCAACGCGTATTCTAAAAAAAAAAATATCACGTTGGGAACAAGAAAAAACTGAAACTATTATAAGGGCCAATTTCACCAATGAAACTGAACGCGATCAACACATAAACCACGTTTAAGAGCTGTCAGTGTCATTATTTTCTTTGGAATATTGACACTGACAGCTCTTGAACTCTGTTTAGATGTGCTGATCGCGTTCAGTTTCATTGGTCAAATTCGCCCGTAATCTTCGTAAGTTTAGGGAACCATTGTTTTGATTTGTCTATTCTTGCAAAGTTTCCATTTTGGATTTTTGGCCAAGAGCTAGTGCTTAAGAAAAATAGCATGTGTGTCCATTGTTTACTTTGAGCACGATTCTTTAGGAGTTTGATTAAAACTTATTGCTAGCAAATGTGAACAGTTGCAGAGCATGTGTATTAGTACTTTAAAGTCTGGAATACACATTCTACATAGCATGCTCTTGTACTACTAGGTAGCATGTGTATTCCACGCCAGCCCTAATCAAAATAATGATTGGAATGCTACTAATAAGCATGCTTGTTGACTAGGACATAAAGGCACTGTCAATATTAAATTGTGAAATGTGGTTGCGTGGTTTACACGCGAGAAAAATCTCCTAGGCTCCTTTCCCCTTTGTCAATAACATCCTGACAATAAATTATCCCCAAAACTTTAATCGTCCTTTTGTTTACAGTGCCTCCAAAAACCTTTCCCCGTGAAGAGCTGACAGTTTGCTTGCCAATCCTATACGCGTGCCTAGAAGACCGCGCGGTCGACGTGCGTAAAGTAACGGGCGACTGCGTGTTACCATTCATGTTGCATCTGGGGTACGAGGCGATGCACAAACAGCTAGATAAGTTGAAGGTAAGATAATAATTTATTTATTCAAATATGAGTACAATACATACAAAGCAAATTGTCAGCATGCAAGAGATGTTAAGAGCGTATACGCCGTACGGCATTTACGGTTTTACAAACTTTCAAGCCCTGGTTTTTCGAAATGACGGAACCGATTTTAATGAAACTGCATACGCATAACCAGGATACAAAGGTTTAAAAAGTTAGTTTAGAACATTTGCGAAAAATAGTGTTACAGCCAAATTAGACCGATTTTAAATTTTCCATAGAAACGAGAGATTTCCAGTTATCTGGGTGGATTTAAATAAGACATTTCGAAAATGTTCTTAACTAACTTTTCAGACCTTTGTATCCTGCATGCTTATGAAGTTTCATTAAAATCGGTTCAGTAATTTCGAAAAACAATATGCAACAATACACTCTTAAAAGTAAAAATAAAAACAGGTCATCACGTTTGCCTTAGTAATTTTGAGTATTGAAAAGAACTTATGGATGTATCAGATCATGAGAATCGTGTCTGAACTGGAAATAAATATCGCGTTAGTCTACCAAAGAAGGTTGAATCTTTTGTACACTTTGCCGCTAGTTACGACCACAATCCGTGCACGAAAGATATGCACCCAAAACAGCGGCAAAATTAATTTCACTTCATTGGTCTATGCGGCGTGAACATGGAGTGTAATTTCTGACTAATAATGCTCAAAGCATGCTGCTATCATACATGCCATGTTAAAAACTTGGGCTAAAAACTTTTTACAAAAAAAACAACAACCAACTTCCAAAAAAACACTACTAAGTGATAAATTACTTTAATTTCGGAAGTCGGTGTCTTTGGTTTTATAGTTTCGTTTTTGCCACTGACTTCCGAAATTAAAGTAATTTTTGACTTTGTAGTGTTTTTTTTTTCTCTTTTTAATTGTAGTACACACGGCTACACACCAAGCTATACATTTTCAGTATAAGCTGATCTCGCATTGTGTAGGATTTCCGTACAGTGAGAGGTCAGCGTATACTGGAGATGTATAGCTTAATGTGTAGCCGTGTGTACCTACCCCACACAAATTCGTGTTCAACTATATGTAAACAGAAGTGACAGGAACTTATATAATAACATCATCATATACCCAAAGAGGATAAAATACGTATTATTGACGCTAACTCAAAAACCACTCATCAGAACTTCGCCAAATTTATATATATGGAACCTCAATACACTTACAAACAAAAGTTTTAAAATCGGTTAGCAATTTACGAAAATATCTTACAGACGAACATAGAAACTCCTCCTTTTTTAAAGTCGCTTAAAAATTCCATAGGCATTAATTCCGCTTCTGGAGTTTTTTTTTTAATTTGTGCATATAGAATTAAATAAATAAACATAATCGCATGCCAAACTTGTAAATTATTTATACTAAAACACTACGCTGCTTTTTCCCTACAGCCTGGCTCCAAAACAGTAGTACAAGCAGCCTTAGACAAAGCTCGTCCCAGCTTACCAGTGCAGCCACTGCCACCAACAAAGAGCAAGAAGGAAGAACCGCGCGGCGTCAAGTCAGCCGGCGCTCTGAAGAAGGAGGCTGAGAAGAAAGGCAATGTTGTTAAGGGCAAGGTAAGAACGAAGGATTAAATGTGAGGCGATCCGAAAAATTTTAAGTGATGTCCGATACGGTTTGCCGATGAAGAGTCTAAAATACCTCAAAATGCTTAGCATGATCCTCCGTTATATCGAAAATACTGCAGCATTAATTTTGAAATATATATATGGTAAAGTTAAGGATTAATCTTAAGTACTATGTTTGACGAAAACACGATTCCATAAAATTTTCTTGACAGAAAAAAATTACAAAGTTACCTTCAAACTGAACAATAAACCGCTAGTATTGGAAAAAATCTTCAAATTAGATCATGAAACTTTGCATAATAACTGAACTAAATATAAAGCTGATACTATGTTTTTTTTTATTACCATTATTATCAACGTAAAAAGATATTACCTAAACTATCGGCGCCTTGGAGCCTTCTCCCTGCCGCCATGACTCGGTTGCTCGCTTAATCGCGTGGTCGCGAGCAGTAGTTGATGCGCGTGGGTGCGCTGAGGTATTATGGACTATTAAGGCATCATGGCACGGTAAATTCGTAGACCGTATGTGGCCTTAGCTTTAGAGTCGGAATCGTTTCGACCGAACAAAGTACAAATGATATCAATTGAAATTCATCCTTATAAACAACAAAATAGGATTGAAATTAATAGCAGCAACACCGATTTGGGTCTGCTAGAGTAATCCGAATATCTGACCTAAACTTTATGACAGGCATTTCCAGGACCGAATCGATTTTGATACAAAAATTATTCGATTCTCACCTCTCTTGCAGGGACCAGTGAAATCCGCATCAGCTTCAAATAGAGGCAAGAAAGACGACGAGGATTGCTCCCCACTACTTCCAAACAACAACGCTAAGAACCAGCGAATCATTGATGATCAGAAACTTAAAGGTTAGCGTTTTCTAGAACAAAATAACCCTTTTTTTATTATAATATGGTTTAATTTTCTTCAAATTGATATACATTTTTGTTGCGTATGCGACGAGGATTGGTGATTGGTGAATGATCTACTTGTAAGATTAATTTAAAGGTATTTTGTTGCACAATCACTTTAATTGTTTCTCGTGTATGTACTGGATAGGGTGTGGTTGATGTATAAGTGGTAGATTAGAACGGATTTAGTTATAAAAACAAGAAATATTTTTTTTTTATTCTTTACTTGGCTGCGGCTTCGCCTGCGTGTTTTTTTTTTCTAAAATAAAAGTAGCCCAAGTTACTCTCGTCAAAATCGGTTCATCCGTTTCGGAGATTAGCTGGTACAGACAGACAAAAATTTTAATAAATGTGTTTTTGTTATAAGTACCATTATATACTTTCATGTGCATTTAGTAAACAGCTGTTATTTTGACATTACAAACAGACACTTTAATTTTAATTATTTTTTTATAATAACACAGTAAAAAAATATGACATTATGTTATGACTTTATGAGTATGTGACGTTTATTATGAAGTTTTTTTGTACTCTCGTCACTCCAGTCAAAAACTTAACTGTAAAAACATGATTTAAATAAGAAAAACCGTGTATTGTGTTCAAAATAAAACCCTAAACGTTTTATATCTGCCTCAGTACTGAAATGGAACTTCACAACTCCTCGCGAGGAATTCTTTGAGCTTCTAAAGGAGCAAATGACGACCGCTGGAATGAACAAGCAACTCATCGGGAACATGTTCCATAGTGACTTCAGGTATGTGTAATTTTATTTTATAAATTATTAGTGACCCGCTTCGTACGGTTTCATCATTTCAGCCGAAAGACGTCCACTGCTGGACATAGGCCTTAAGAACGGCCAACCCGACATACTTTTCATACAAACGCTCGTATGTGATTATGGCGTTGTAACACATCTTTTTTTGAAATTTTTGAACCAATAGGTATCTTGTGCACTATATCTAGGTTTCTATGCAAGCAAAAAAAAAAAAAACAATGTCAGTATAAGCTGCAAACATCTGCTTTTTCACATGTTTTACCTGAACTTTGGCCATTCATAATGTACTCATAAATTGTAAATGTTAAGAAAACATTACGATAGAAACCTTGCAAATGTAATGGAGATTCTAACTGACAAACATTAATTTCACAAACTGGTAATGCTTACTCAAAAACACGTATTTCCTGGAACAAGTTTTATGCAAATGCCGCACATTATTTTTCGTTAAATGTTATCGTGTTTTCACTCGTTAATTAATAGTTTTCACTTGCGCTGGATGAAACAACAAACTTTTCGACCATGCTCGCGTTGACGATAGACGGACCGGGAAGGGCCCTCTTAATTGCCACGCTTGGCGTACGGTTTTAACGAATTCATAAAACATCGAGATTTGTTATTTTTAAGTTAAATATTAATGTATTCGTTATACACATTAAACCTTCCGGAATTAATTCTCTAAATGATGGTGGAAGTACATCAAAATCTGTTGCGTAGTTCAGAAGAACAATTTATCTCTGATCAGGGGGTCTACTCCGAATAGTAATTCGAAGTATCGGCCGAATGTTCGGTCGTTTCTTTACTACGGCTAAAAATCGCTAAATACGGCGAAAAAAAAAAACACAGTCGAAGAGATAACCCAAAGACAAAACTGTGACTTGAAGTTGGGTAAGGACTCCAAAGTCAAAAAAGGAAACTTTGGAAGTTTTAAACGGCCGGACATTCGGCCGATACTTCGGTTTAGCGCTTCGGAGTAGACCCCTGTCTTGGGTTGTTTCAAACTACAAAAATCTGACTTCAGATCTAAAATCAGCACCCCGAAATATAATATTAGTCATAATATTTCATGCAACAAAAATGCTGTTCCCTTGTGTCATTCATAATAATCTGTCTTGGGTATTTTTTTTCAAACTACCTGTCTCTAATTTACGCAAATTCGACGTGGTTTCTAGCTGTGAAAACAGGCAGAAACTCTCACTTTACCAAGCATAATGTTTGCGGACTGTAAAAGCAACAACAATGACAGTCAGAGGGATGTTCGCAATATTAGGACAATGCAAAGAGGACAATGCAATGAAAATCATTAACAGTAATTAACTCTTTGGCACTGTTATGCAAAAACATGATGTCATAAGGTGATGGCCGCGGGCATCCTCTGAATGCTAGAGCACAGGCACAGTATAAATATGGACGGTACAGAAACTACATAGTAAACGTTCGAATCGGCACACTCATACAAACGCTCATTGACGAGACCCCAAAGCGGGTGTCATGGTGCTGTAAGTCGCGGTTGCCGTGTTGAGTAGCGTGGTCGCGGTTGCTGTGTTGAGTGGCGTGGTCGCGGTTGCCGTGTTGAGTGGCGTGGTCGCGGTTGCCGTGTTGTGTGGCGCGTGGTCGCCGCGCCGAACGCTCCAACGGAGCGCAGGTAATTATTTCAACAATCAGTCCTAGTTTCCATATTTATACTGTGGCACAGGGCCGGTCAATGTGGCGACGCTTTTGGCTGCAATGATGAGCATGTAATAATCATAAATACTCCATCCAAGTGGTCCTCCCGAGTTTTTAAGTCCTTACGTTCAGCATTAATTTGATCCTTTCTCCACAGATACCACCTAAAAGCAATAGAATCACTATCAGAAGACTTACACGAAAACGGCCAAGCGTTAATGGCGAACTTAGATCTGGTCCTCAAATGGTTGACCCTGAGGTTCTTCGACACCAATCCTTCAGTCATCCTCAAGGGTTTGGAGTATTTGTCTGTAGTGTTCACCCATCTTATGGACAGTGATTATACTATGCCGGAATATGAAGCTAACTGCTTTATACCTTATCTTGTGCTCAAGGTAAGTTGAAATTGTTAAATGACTAGCTTCTGCCCTCGAGTTCATCCGCGTGAATTTTTTTGTCCCTCCGACCCAATATGCACAATAAAGCTAACTACTAGATAAGCTAATTAAAGTTAAAATATTAACAATAGTTTAATTAAAGTGTTTCAAGTGTTGGAGAAATTGAAACAATTTTGGTAAAATTTTAAAAACGTTAATTATTTTTGTAAAGATCGTCATCTGCCTAGCCTTTTCCCAACTATGTTGGGGTCGGCTTTCAGTCTAAACGGATGCAGCTGAAAACCAGTATTTTACATGGAGCGACGGCCTATCTGACCTCCACAAACCAGTTACTGGGTAATACGACACCCCTTGGTGAGACTGGTGGTCAGACTTTCGGGCTTCTGACGACCCGTAACGACTTTACTTAGCCACGAGCCACTACCTAATTTTTAAAAGATATAAATAAAAAATAACTCATTTAGTAATACTAAAACATACTTAGGACAGTTTGTAGTTGTGACTAACGGACGTGACTGATCAATCTGATCAATAAAATCACATCTACACGTGCATATTTATCAGCAATTAGACGCAGGTATGAATTGAGCGCTCAGCGCAGGAGGGGCACGTGGCTAAATAATAACACCCACACGGGTTGATCGAAGGTTAAGCTACGCTTGCCAACTTCGGTTCGTAGATGGGTGACCATCCATTGCATATCGAGACCCTACCGTGCCACGGAAGGACGTTAAACCGTTGGTCCTGGCTGTCATTCGTAGATATTTGACAGTAGTTACGTCATAAGCTCAAAAGTCTGAAAACCAGTCTTACCAAGGGGTATCGTATTAACTGGGTTGTGGACTTGTGGTTGTCAGATAGGCAGTCGCTCCATGTAAAATACTGGGTATTCAGCTGCATCCGGTTATACTGGAAGACGACCCCAACATAGTTGGGAAAAGGCTAGACAGATTAATTGATGAATTGAGCGCTCAAACGGGCGAAGAAAATCTGGCTTTCGGATTTTTTCTGTCAGGTCAGATACACCAGTATCGTGTTCTCAGTAGAATGTCTGAATGAACACGGCAGCTGATTCTGACCGTGTGAACTGAATACGTCGCGCTTTTCCGTCACGTTCGATAATTTGTTTCCAGTTTTGTCTTATTGAAACTACTACTTGCTACATAACTACATAATGATTAATACATGACTAGAAAGATAAATTGAAAGATAATAGAGATATAATGTGTTTTATTATCTAAAATATGAAATGGCAATGATATGTTTATATTTTGCATAAATTGTAATGATTATCAACTGATTATGTCTGTCAAGTATTTGTTGAGCTCAAGTTCGGAATATATTTCTGCGGTCACACCCAATTAAATTAGTTTTTTTTCGTACTTTTATTGGTAAAATCTCCATTACATTGTTAACAAGTTTTTGTGTTGGTCATAGGTTGGTGATCCTAAGGATACAGTTCGCAACGGTGTGAAAGCTCTGTTCAAACAAATATGCGTGGTTTACTCCGTCACCAAGTTGTTTGGCTACTTGATGGAAGGACTGAAATCCAAGAATGCACGACAAAGGGCTGGTAAGTTTGATTAATTCAACTTTTGGCCTAATAATTATTTAGTTTTAAAGAAATTTCTTTAAATAGCATTCTATCATTAACTCTATGAAAAGTGTCTTGAGCTAAAAGTAACTGTTTATTTGCACTTGTTAAAGTTGTCAAAAAATAATAGGTTTTGACATTTAACTTCTTCGATTTATCGTGAGTATCGAGTACCGAGTCATATGGTTACTTCACTAGTTACGTCGCGATTGTGAATCGCTTCAAAATCGATTTAAGTTAAATGACAAAACGGGCCTATTATTTTTTGACAAGTATACACGGTGCAGATAATATTTTCTGATTATCACCGCTATTTTAAGGCAATTTCATTGTTTTAATGGTTTATATTGGTCTAAAAATTGCTTATGCAAACATTATTTGCAATTTACCCTTCAGTCTGTATTAGTGCCTGGTTGTTGGCAACAGGATCGCCCCCTGTAACATAGGACTTAAATATAACTGGTGAATTGTGTGTACTATAGGTACACCTCTGTCTTACCCTTCGGGGAATACAGGCGTGTTGTTATATTTATAATATGTCAGCACATCAAAGGTTAATTTGAATATTATCTTTTCTACAGAATGTCTAGAGTGCATAGGCCATTTACTAGAAACCTACGGCTCGACGGTAATGGGCGGCAGTGGAGGTGGCGCCCTCAAAGAGTTAGCGCGACATATTGGAGACAGGGACAACGCCGTGCGCTCCGCTGCGCTTAACTGCGTCGCTTCTGCCTACTTTTTAGAGGGGGAGAAGGTGTACAAGATGATTGGACAGGTACTTATAATACAAGGGTAATTCTGTAAGTTAGAACTAAAGTTGCGACGCACATGTGATGGGAGTGGTCACTGCGTAGTTTTTATCAATTCAAATCCGACATAAATCATAACTATAGTTACAATATATGTCTTTAATTTTCATTTAAAAATCCTCATGAATACATGAGATGAAAAATAAATAAAAAGTTAAACCAAAGCTTAACGTTTTCACTGTCTCTTTTTTATTTCAATAGCTTTACCGTACCGCACATGACATTATATCTATCTTTTTAAAACCAATAAAAAAAAAGAAGAATGTTCACACTATTATTTTAACGCAGACTCAAAATAAGTTACTTATATTAGTTTAAGAGATAAGTTAGACTAAAACGTTTATTTTAATTTTTCGCTTTTAAATTTCTTATTATAACTTTTTTTTTTTATTAAAAGATTTCTTTATAAACACCTTTTGAAACTTACCCAAATCAATGCTTCAATTTCAGATTTCTGACAAGGATCTGTCCTTGCTAGAGGAGCGTATCAAGCGTGCTAGCAAGTCACGCAGTGTTGAGTCAAGACGGTCAATGCTCGTGCCACTTTCAGCGTCCGGCCGGCCTGTGCAGATACAACACGAGGTTTGTATAATTATGATCATTCATTCAAAACGGTGAAGGAAAACATCGTGAGGAAACCGCCATGTCCTAGAACTTAAAATTCGAAGACATGTAACATCCACCAACCCGCACTGGGCTTGTTTGGTGGATTACGGGCCCACTCCCTCTCACAGAAAAAGAAGGTGTCCCAGCAGTACAATAAAGGCTGATTATGTAATCAAATAATGTTAAATAATCATTGCTGTCTCGTTGGTCGTAATGGTCACAAACGCCACTAGTCACAGTGTTATCGGGTTTTTCCATCAGAATTTTTGCTGTACCATGGGTACGGAGGCTATTCTAGCACTAATCTAATGAGTTTACTAGTATTAATATGTGATTCTTTATGTTGATGTTAATTTATAAAACTGTATAATTATGTCATGTCAATAGGAGCCTGAACCACCACCCAGACGTGTGATATCAGTGGACACGACCCCGGCTGACTACGAAGAAGAAGAGGAGGAGGAACTACCTCCGCCGGCCGCGCCGATGCCCATGTGAGTACTCTAGCAAATGCTTTACATTAATTGGGTACCCCGCATGCATAATATAAAAAGGCATGTTGTGAACTGATTGTTCCCACGTGAAAATTTTCTCTCGGTAAAAATACCTTTGTCTTTTACAAGTATTAAAAGAATGGTTATAGGAAGTTTGTCAATGATTGAGCAACATTTTCTGTAGTTATATTCCGACCACCGATAGAATGCGTTCCTGACACGTCAGTTGGACACGATTAGGAACTAATAAAGTTTAAATTCGTAAAACACGTTTTCTTTTGTACTCAGCAGACAGGTGTCAGGAACTCATTCTCTAATCGGCCGGAGTTTAGTAGGCAATCCTCTCGTTTGTTTACAAAAATGTTAAGACGCTGACAACAGCTAAACCGCTGTCACTGTCAGACTGCTAACAAAAGAAAGATAAGCGCGATGACACAACGCTTGTAATTTATTGCAAATTATGAAGCAATTAAATATTTACTCAAAAATGAGTTGAGTAATCGAAAATAAAAAACAACAAAGATCTGCATACAAATAACACGTTCTTGTTATTAATTAAATACCAACCGTACGTTGATATTTATCACAAATATTTTGGATAGAAACTCAAAAAATCTCGATAGAAATTAACGGTAAACTAACCCTTTAAGTTTACCGTTAATTTCTATCGAGATTTTTTGTTCTATACGTGTTTTGGTAACAACCAAGTTCTGAGAAATATGTTCAAGAATAACATATATTTTTTTCGCTACCACAAACTATATAGATTTGGTAATTGTTTTGTTAAGACAAGCCTACTTTTGTCATTTGCTCCTTGTCAGCGCCTTAATAGTACGCGACCGTAAATATAGCTCATAGAGTTTTGCAAAAAGTTTTTATAGCTAGACAATGCTCTACAAAACTGAATATCTGTATTCTCTAATTAGGTATATTCTAATAATAATATCTTCCGCAGTATACCACCAGAACCTCGTATCATAACGGGTCCGTTCGGTCTCGACCCGGAACTGATAGCGCAACTAGACGCGGCAGTACCCGTGCTAAGACAGCCGGACGTCGCTGAGATAGACCTGAAGTTCCTGGACGAGCCCATACCTACTGGTGGGGTTAGACCACAAATGTCGCATACGCAGCCGCCTATTAGGTCCAGGTACTGTATCCCCTATTGTGTTACCCTATGTAAAATTTCATCATTTATATCTGTAATTTTTATGATGTTTAATAAAGAGTATTCTATTCCGTATCTTCTACCAAACTCCAAACTCTGGAGCAATATAATATACTATTTAGAAGATACATAATAATGTATTCATGCTACAGGTTTGTAGTTTCAATTAAGTTAAAATATAGGGTACACTCAGCAAGTGACGAAAAACTCAAAAAAACTTTAAATAGGCACATGAAAGGCACATTTGAACGTCAAAATGTACAAGAAAATAGAATTGATTTTAGTTGCCTCTTCCAAATCGTAGTTTTGTATGGAGAAGAATGGGCAAGGAACTTAACCATTATTCTTTTAATGTGATATTTATGATTATGATGCTCGTCTAGTTAATGCATTCGGGACAGTTAGTCCCTCTACAACTGCCACTCTTGCCGAGTTATATTATTTTATGTTTAAAACAACATCAAAATAAAATAAAACATGTGGGGCAGTCTTCGGGGACTGCCGATAGAAGTGAAAACTAAGTAACTTGTGAATTGTATCGTCGAGCTAGCGTTCGGTGTCGATGACGCGAGTTCCATAATTTTAGTTCACTCAAAAAGTGCTCAACGCACCTAAAGCAGATTTCACAAAAAAAATAAAATGTTATTCAACCAAACTAAATTTAAAAAACTCCAGTTTAGATTTACTCCAAAATCAAGCTCTTGATTCCTTTGAGCACTGCTCTATTTATCATAGTTTGATTTTATACCTTGAATGTTTCGCATTCTAAATTAACGTGAATCTATTTACCAAATTACTTACTCATGTTATCTGTTTCCAGCATGGTAGCAATGTCCCCGCCCCGCCACACTGTGCCACACCTGGCCACGCCACAACCGCAATCGCTCAGTTCACACGTGGACGACTCGCAACTTGCTGACACTATTCATTCTATAGCCAGCCCTGATTTAAATGTGAGTATTTTATTATGTTTCTTAGGTATACTAGGTAGGTAAGTGGAATAGTTAGGTTCTCGCCACCCTGCCAGGGTGGCGAGAACCTAACTATTCCACTTACTCAGCTCACTAGCTCAGTGCACATGTGGACGACTATTCATTTTATAGCCAGCCCTATTTCACGACGATTTAAGGTTATTTTTAGTAATAATTTGATTTGACTACGATAGCTTGATTTAGCTATCTAATTTTCAATATTTATCAGTATTTCGGTTGCATACAATCTAAAAAGCATCGCTTCTGTCGTTTTTGGATGGATCTACACTATTAATGTTAAACGCAGGAGCGAGATGACACGACCTTTTTTAATTCTGTATTTAATATTCACCCTAATACTCGCACGTTCTATGACCGGCCCGAAGCGACCCCTTCTCATGCAAGTAGCAAACTGCCTTTTACATTATTACATATTCTAATCCTTTTTTTTTTTTTTTTTGGGTGGGAAATTATCAAATAAATTCTCTCGCTCTGGGCGGAGAGGGAGGGCGAGTCAGACTTTTACTGGCTAAAACCCACCCGTGTTCCTTCAGTTGCCTGTGTGCCAGGGCCATGATATCTCCTTCGGACAAACTTACAACCCTGGCAGGACATATTCTAATCCTAACTAATATTATAAATGCGAAAGTGAGTTTGTTTGTTACGCTTTCACGATAAAACGGCTGAACGGATTTCGATGAAATTTGCCACATGGGTAGACCATGACCTGGATTAGGACATAGGGTACTTTTTATTCCGTTATTTCCACGGGTTTGAGAATTATGCGGGTGAAACCGCGGGGCCCAGCTAGTCTCACTAATATTATAAAGGCGAAAGTTTGTGAGTGTGTGTGTGTGTGTATGTTTGTTACTTCTTCACGCTCAAACGGCTAAACCAATTTTGATAAAATTTTGTATGGAGGTAGCTGACACCCTGGATTAAGACATAGGCTACTTTTTATCCCGATATTCCCACGGGATCGAGACTTACGCGGGTGAAACCGCGGGGCGCAGCTAGTTTACTATAAAAATATGACTCTTGTTTTTCTAGGCGGCGATCCGTGCCCTATCCCTAATATCGGGCGCGTTGGTATCCGGTCGTGGTGGAGCGTTGGCGCCACACGAGGCTCGTTTGATAAGCGCTATCGCAGCACAAGTACGGAGACTACGCACCGCACCGCCACAAGATGCGTTACCTGCCTACAAGTATCTCGCCAGTGCACTCACTACGGTAAGAATAAATATTTACTTAGCTTTACAGAACCCTTGGCCCAGAAGTATTAATATTAGCATGTTTGCTATACACATTCATTTCGTAAGTTACTTGTGTCGTTTTTAATATGATTATAAACAACTATTTCAGAAAAAGATGCTTAGGTTTTGTGGAAAGTATCATTATCATCCGTGAGCCGTTAGCCAGTTGATGTGTCATGTAATTCGTCTATCACTTCTAGCCAGTTCTAGCTCATCTTCGAGAAGGCACTATCACCTTTTACCAATAGTCTTAATCCCCGGAATGAAACATCTGTCCTGAAAATAAATTTTAATAAAAAATCTAAAATTTAAACTTTTCTCCCCAGTTCTACGAGACAGCAGGCTGCGGTTCCCAAGTCGGCGAGGCCGCGTTATGTTCCCTAGTGGGCGAGCTGCTGCGCGTGCTGGGGGCCGGCGCGGGGCCCGGCGCGGCGGGGCCGGGCGCCGACGCCGAGCGGCTGGTGCGCATACTGAACAACGTGTGCGTCAGGGTGCTGGAGCACTCGCCTAGGACGCCTCTCTTGTGGTATGTAACATGTCATATTGATGTCTAACATCTTTCCCCTAGCTTTCAGTGGAAGTGATTTGGTGAAAAGGGACGGAAGTGTGTAACAGGAAGTGACAGCTTGAGCATGGAATAAGTAAGTACTTTATAATAGCATGGAATTAGTGTACTCATGTAATTAGTAAGTACTATATAGATTGGAAGTAGAGGGTCTAATTTCGACCGGTGGGCGAAATACTGAAATATTTATTCGAATATTATTCATTACTAGTGGAATGAATAATATTCGAATAAATATTTCAGTATTTTGCTTTTTTAAATTATAAATCCACACCATATGCGACTGTAAAGCTCGCTAGTTTTTTTATAGTCGATATTTGTATGGTAGGAATAGCATCAAGAGCTACTTTAAAAGGGCCCAAAAATATAAATGACCTCATAAGTCACACTTTTTATGTCAAAACCTCCCTGTCACCATGACATGAGCTATTCGACTAACCTAAGGTAAAAGCATACTTTTTCCAGTTTACGTAAATGTAAGGTCCCGAACACACTCAAATGCTTCGTGAATAGTCCTACCTTTTTGGTCTGTTTCAAAAGTATCTGACAAGTGGATCAGATTATTTCAGATTTTTAAATGGCACTGCAAATTAGCATCCACAGGTAAGTTACCTGTGGATGAGTGCAGTTTAAAAATTGAGTGCTTTGGTTTGATTAAACTGATTCGTATTTTAAATCACTTCTTAGGTATTTTCTTTTGACAATTGAGGTTATTTTTTTCTTAGATGATTTTTCAATTACAATAGTATAATGTTATTCAAACAATAACAATTGTCTTGAACAACTTTTACTATAGCATAACATACCTGAAATCGCGAAAAAAAATCAGCTTTTTGACGAGTTATGAGAACACTAACTGCGCCCCGCGGTTTCACCCGCGTTAGTCTCGATCCCGTGGGATTATCGCGATAAAAAGTAGCCTATAATTATGTTAATCCATTTCCCACCCAAAACAATGTCAGCTACCTAATCAAAATTGGGCCAGCCGTTTGAGCGTGAAGAAGTAACAAACACGCACACAAACTTTCGCTTTTATCACATTAGTGTGATAGCACACTATCACACTAATGTGATAAATGTAGGGAACACCTTATTTATTTTTCGCGATTTCATGGATGGTCCCAAAGTAAAAGTTGTTCATAATGATGAATACAATGACCCCTTACGAGGTTATTCGTTATTTATGTTACATCTTACAAGATGAAATGATGATGAATTCTGACATAATTATCATAATTCACCCTGTTTTTGCAAAATTGAATAAGAAACAATTAAAATCCGAATGAGTTAAAGTTTTATTTACTTTCTTCCACAGCGCAATAGTATCCCTCCTCCACGAATCAATCGGCGTCTCAGATCCAGCCTACCCTCGCTACCAAGACCTACTCCTCAAATGCTTCTGGAAGACCCTCAAGATGATCTCCACGTGGGATGTCAACTCTATAGACTACGACGCGGTGCTGTACAGGATACACCTATTTTATAAGGCATACCCTAATAGCTACTGGAAGAAGAACCCGGATATTAGTGATACGCCATACAGGTATGTAACCTTATGTATAATTTATAAAAAACTTAAATTTACTGACAGACAAAGCATAGCCTAAATCTTGGTTTTAATGTCTGTACTTTGGGGACGGGGTTCGATTCCCGGTCGCGGCTGCGGGCTTTTTTTATCACTACAAATTAAGCTATGCTTTGTCTGTCAGTAGTTTTTTTTTACATATTTTAGGTGAGCACTAAGGAAGGATTTTAGAAAATTAATCACGCAATATTTTTTTTTTAAATATGGGTTGTCATTTTGCCGATGAAATAACCCATCAGGCACACAGCTTGTTTATTCATAAATTACACTAACGGAAAACTGGTATGGTCCACATAAGCAACGTATTTTGTATTTCTGTACTTTTGCCAACAATATGCAGTAAACAGGGTCAAATTAAATTAGCTACCGAAACTTCGCTGACGTTATATCGTATCGCGATCGTTATCCAAACACGACAAAAAAATAAAAAAAGTTTTTTTTTTTTTTGGGTCAATGGACTGCTGTTAGTGTTGTTTTACTTGAAGTACGAGTTGATAAAAGCTTTTTATTTATTTTTATCTTGTTTAGATATCGATACCCATAACGTGTGTGAAGTATACTTACACAAAAAAAAAAAAAAACATATTTTTCAAGTGACTAAACTAACTGAGATTCTAGACACCAAAAAAAAACTATCAAATTAATATATTACACTTCTGATTTGCCGTGTTTCATACGATAAAATAAAATAAAATAATGATAATGATTTCAGCACAAAAATATTGATAAAATTATTGAATGTTACAGGACAGTGAAAACATTGGTGCATAATCTAGTCAAGATGAAGGGCGGCTCCATCACGAACCACCTCACACAAATACCTGACGTCAACGAATCCGATCTGTATCCGTACCTACTGAAAGTGCTCAAGGTACATATTTTATTACAGACTCGAGAGTCCATCATCCTCTTAGCTTTTTTGTCACATTTTAGGCTTATAAGGATCATCGGATATTACGAATTCCGGATCATCGTATATTACGAATTCCGGATTTTCGGATGTTATGAATTCCGGATCATCGGATATTACGAATTCCGGATCTTCGGATATTACGAATTCCACCTCGTGACCAAACGTGGCAAGAGATAAAACTACGAATATATTCTATTTTGACTCATTTCGCCGGGATTCCTAGACAGTTGAATAATTTCTCCGGGAATCGTCGAGTTTCATTGTGTCAGGGATCTTGTGGTGGTTACCATTGCTGATCCTGGCTTACAGGAGTTAACAGTGTATGAATATTATGACGCCCTTGTCTCCTTAAAAAGTCGAAGTATTTCTCTTATTAAAAAATCGTTATTTTCTTCCCAGCAACTAAAACTAGACGAAAAAAAAGAGAATACATTAGACGCTCTAAACGGCGGCTCAGTCCTAGCTTCGGTTCCACCAAATAACGCGGCGTTAGTAGCCGGCAGACTACCACGAGCCGTACACGAAGAACTAGCGCTCATTCTGAAGAGGATCGGCTCTAAGGAGCATAACAAAGACGCCTTGTCGCAGCTGTATGATTTGAGGGTAAGTACAATAGAGTAGAGAAACCATCCGATTTTTCTCTTTATCAACATTGTATTGAAAATTTCACGTTCATCACAAGTTCTATTGAAGATTGAAAAGAGACTTTTATTGGCCTTTTACTGCTTATGAGTACGCGTTTATGCGCGTTGACGCCCTTTTAAACCTGCACTACACTAATCACGAAGTTGCTTTGACGAAGTACTGCAGGCTGATTGCGTAACTCACTATCAGTAGGAATCGGTTTCAATTTGACAGTACAACAACATTCTTACGAAATAGGTTGTATGTAGTTGTAAGTACTCGTAATATCTCACATATTACCTGATTTGTTCGTCATCTAATCATATCTAGCCGATCGCGCCAGACAACGCACGTGTCGTTTTCATAGAGTACGTCAGTGCAGCCCCATACTAATAATAATGAGCGATTAATGACGCCACTAGTCTAGTAACAATTTCGTGATTTGTTTTTGTTTGACGGCCGTCTCATTACGCAAACATGCGACAAATACTTTCAAACGTTTTGAATTTGAACAATTTGGGCGAGCCATATTATCGTAGTTATCTCTATCGAACGTTTTAACCTAACCTATGTATTATTTTGTCTTTCAGGAGCGTCACCCAGAAGTCGACATCTGGACGTTCATGCAAGGCTCGTCGTTCTACTTCCGCAACTATGTGGAGCGGGGGCTTCGCGAGGTGGCCGAGCAGAGGAAACTCTCCTCTATGCCAATCTACAAACACGACTACAAGTCTGAAAATATCGGTGAGTTAATAAAATAAAGTCTTTGAAGACTAAGGTCTTCAACCAGTGCGTCCTGCCCGTTATGACATACGGTGCCGAAACGTGGACACTGACAATCGGGCAGGTCCACAAATTCAAGGTCGCTTAGCGCTATGGAGCGGGTTATGGTCGGAGTTTTTTTGAACGATAAAATCAGAAATTAAATTATCTGGAAGAGAACCGGTGTTACCGACCTAACCTCCAGAGTAAGCAAGCTGAAGTGGCAGTGGGCTGGCCATGTTTGTCGAAGAACCGATGGCCGGTGGAGCAGACGAGTCCTGGAGTGGAGACCGCGTATCGGCAAGCGTAGTGTGGGACGCCCCTCAGCTAGATGGACCTTAAGAAAGTGGCTGGGGCAGACTGGTTGCGGAAGGCGGAGGACAGGGTGTTGTGGCGCAGCCTGGGAGAGGCCTATGTCCAGCAGTGGAATGAGTTGAATGTGCGGCTGAGTTGATGAATAAAAGAAAGATATTTGTGAATAAAATTGACGGTATGGACTGACTGCATTCAATTGCCGTGTTGTCCATACGGACAACATTTTGTCATGATTTCATCTTCATAGCAATATGAGATTTTCTTTATTAGAAGCATAATTAATTAAACTGGCGGGGTAATTGCCTAACACACAGTGGTAATGCCGTACAGCCATACATTTCAAAAGCATTCATTGCGTTATTGACGTTGAACAGACGAACTTTTCAAAATAAATATGGAGTAATGTATGGATTGTGATACAAATAAACGAGCGAGCCGTATAGTAGTCGCATACGATGTGTAACATCTGACATCTCACCTTGGTAATAAGCACCTGAACAACGACAGAAATTAACCTCAAAATATAAAAAGGCTAAATACTGAAATATTTATTCGAGTAATTAATTACTAGTGGTCGCCCACTGGTCGAAATTAGACCCTCTACTTATAATCTATATAGTACTTACGAATTACATGCTATTAAAAAGTACTTACTTATTCCATGCTCAACCTGTCACTTCCTGTTACTCACTTCCGTCCCTTTTCACGAAATCACTCGCACAGAAAGTGAGTGGAAAGATGTTACACATCAATTAGGGTGTGAGAGATTACTATAGTTGTCTTAGGTCCTCTATAGTTAAATAACAAATTAATAATCTGTTAAGCACTCATACAACTATACAACTAATACTGAAGACCATTAGGAGCGACGGCTGTATTGTAATATTTGGTACTTTGTTGCAGATATCAGTAATGAAAACGACGAAAAATCACACGTGATATTCTTGGAAAGACTTCGAGCTTTGCAGGTTTGTTTATTTCTCAATTTTAAGTTGCTTTGATTTTGTCGACGTGGCTGATTTCTGGTCGAAACATCTATATTCAATTTGAAATAAGAATAAACTTTTTTACAGTCCGCTCAAACGATTTTAACTTCTATTCCGTAGGCATAAAAATGGATGGCATTAAAAGCAAAAAACGTGGTTACAATACCAACTGTTTATTACAGCTGCCATTTGTCATGCCACCAAGGCAATAGAAGTCAAAATCGGTTGAACGGACTGTAAAAAAAAAATATTTAAATTTCTAAACTTATTTCAAATGGAGATACGTGGAATCATCGATACAACGAAATTGCTTTGATTAAAACATTTAATACTTTCGCATAGTATAATTATATGAGAAATACTATGTCGGCTGCCTTCTACGAAATTTTAAGTAATTAAAATCCTTTATTACAGGCCAAAGCCGGTTTTAAAACAGAGTCATCCCCCTCGTCACAGCCCCGCACGCCGGTCGGCGACAACAGAACGCTCGCTGACTCCATCAACGAGAACACGTTACCACGAACACACAGCATCGACCCACAACTTGACGTAAGTATTTATCAATGTTATAAGATTAGAATTGACCACCACTGGTCTCGAATGTATCTAGATTAGGTATCAAATAAACCGAGAGAAGCCTAGAGTAACCTACTCATCAGTTACCATTGCACCAGGGCTCGAAGATTGCTTTTGGTTTAAAATATCATATGTTCAACTCCGTTATGTCATCATCTGCCTAGCCTTTTCCCAACTAAGTTGGGGTCGGCTACCAGTCTAACCGGATGCAGCTGAACACCAGTATTTTACATGGAGCGGCTGCCTATCTGACCTTCACAACCCAGTTACTGGGTAACACGATACCCCTTGGTAAGACTGGTTGTTAGACTTTTGGGCTTCTGACGACCTGTAACAACTGTCAAAGATGAACAAATAACAGCTTGGACCAACGGCTTAACGTGCTTTCCGAGGCACGGAGGGGTCTTGACACGCCCTTGGTATGTAAAAATGTTCACCCATCCACGGACCAACCGCGGCAAGCGTAGCTTAACCTGATCGATGGACCCGTGCGGCTGTTATTACTTAGCCACTAGTCCCTCAAATTTCAACTCTGTTATGTATTATAACTAAAGCTATTTTGTTTACAGCTGCATACAACACAGACGCTCTCCCAACGCAACGAAGCCGAAGTGGACGCGCTACGCCTCAAGCTGCAGCAAATCAAGAGCTCCTCTAAGAGATAAGAGTGCTCACGTGCACTCCATCCGCGGATTTGGTAGCTCTCTCATTATGTCATCAATTCACTTGCACTATCGCGTTCAAACACTGTAGAGTGACAACAAACATCTGAAAAATGTGGTCGAATTTGATAATTACTCGACTAAAAACTAAACAACTGAAAAACTAGTCGGAATCATCGACTATCAAAATTAACGTTCACTCTCGCTTTACGTCGCGTCTACACTCAATGCTTGTTTTATTTCGGAAATATGCTAATTTTCAGCTTGCCTGGAATAACTCGAAATTTTCAACCTCATTTTAGACAGTCCATTCTCATCTAGTTCCTAAGACTATGTAAGAGGCCTATGCGTGTTCCGACGTAGCGTCCAAGCGTCCATTGTTGTGAACCCTTACTAAGTTTACTTGAATTCAGGATCCTAGATAATTGAAATTCATTGCCACTCAAGTTTCTACTTTAGCGTTATGTTGTCTAAGTTGATTTTTGAGTAAACATTTGTAATAAAAACAAATCATGCAGCAGAATTTGAACCATAGAGTTATTCAAAAACAAGATATTTAAAATTCTGAATTCAAGTTTAGAACATGACAATATAATTAAACAGTATCGCCTTGCACAGGGTATAACGCTTCATGTATTAACTTGTGTCTTGGTAAGGGATATTTGTTGTCTCGGTTAGGATAGTATCTGTCTCTCTTGATTGAACATTGTTGTGTCTCCAGTCAATGCTTGACAATTTTAATGTTGGATTTTCGTAGCTGTATATGACTTACAGTGCCCTGTATGTTAAATTTCCAGGGTTGTGTTTTCATTACGATTTTGCAACTAGAGTCGAGAACACTCGTTCGATCGATTATGTTCAGGAATACAACTGATTTGGTATCGTCCAAAATTGGGAAGTGTGTTGAATTGATTTAATCTGCGCGTAAAGCGTGATTATCACCCTAGTAGAGCTGCAGTAAATCAATATTATCGACGAATAGGTGCTAACTGTAAGTCATGTCTAGTTACAGTACAAGTTCGGTGTGTAAATGTTTTAAATTGAGCGATGTCTGTGTTTGCATAGAAAAATACGCGATAATTGGATATAATTCAATGTCAGTCAGCAACAAATGTAGTTAACAATACTAACAGACTTATGATTATTTTACGTAAACTAACATTATTTTACCATTATGTAATTTCCTATTTTCAAAATACATTTGTTGCTGACTATGCGTTACTTGCCGTGGTTGATCTATGTTAGTGAAACAGTGAGAATTTGGATGTTAAAATTAAGCGTGTACCGTGTGTAAAGACTAGAGTTTTATTCTTCGCACTCTGATAACAAAAATACCGTGATAATAACTCCCAAAAATAAATTAACAAGAGAATTATGACGAAGTTCCATTTTAACGATGAGATTATTGAAATTTCGATCTAATAATACTATAAAAGAATGTGCTATTAACTTAGACTTGGCCACATTGGATACAATATAATAATAATGTTTACAAATGTATATTCACTGTGTGTCTCATTGCACTCAATGTCGCACTTTCGCGGAGTCGTAAGCAAATGGAGTGCTAAACTAAGAAATAAGATTATAGCGATCGATCACATTTCCGTTCATCTCACGAAGTTGTATGGAAATGAAGGTATGTGGGCGGTGAGATGATGCAAATCTATTGGTTGCTTGGGTCATCTCTCTTCTTCGCTTTATTGGAAACTGGGCCTGTAGCATTCCGACTTGTGCCCTTCGCGGCATCAAACGTAGTGTTTCTACTGACCACATACACGCGGGTTAGTCATCCATTTCTTTACGAATCTGTGTCGCACGTATGAACAAAAATCATGTATTTTGTACTGTAAGCAGTCGTGCCCCATTCAAGTTCGTTTCATACGTAGAAGTAAATGTCAATATTTATTTACTGGATATACAATGAAATTATACCAGGCTGTTATTACATTGAAAAAAAAATATTGTTTCTCTGTTGTAAAAAAGTTATTTTATTATTTCAAAATTATTTTTTGCTGTAAATATTCTCCGTTTATTCTTCATACCACTAAAATTAAAATCGTACGGTACTAACTTCTGTGGTGTAGAAAATTAAATTCGCAGTGTATAAACCAAATTTAAAATGATATAAACAACATAAAATGTTAGTGTGTTTTTACTATGATAACGTTGTAGTAACTTAATACGTATCCCTTAGCCAATCAACACAATAATCAATGTTTAAATAATGAATGATATGAAATAGCCTTTAGCGAGAGCAATGACCCTAGTTTTGTATCTATGATTGTTCAATGTAGTTTTCATGCAATTTGAAAACTATTATTGGTGTAGGTCATGTATTACTAATAACATATTATATAAGTTAATTTTGTATGTATTTTTTTTATTGGATTTGTGTTGTTTTTTCGGTTGTATGTGTTCAAAGAGATTGTGGTATGATTTTGCAATACTCGTTTAGGGTGAACTTGATGGTTGTTGGGCGATAAAGCTCTACTTTAAAACAAGATTAAAGGACAAAAGATCCGTCATTTTATGTTCTAGATATTTAGATATTTTATCAAAAATTCATGTTATTTTTGAGTTTTCGTTTGCCATGTTGACGGTTTTATCGCTTACAGAATAGTCATAGCAACAACCATCTGATTCACATTCTAATTTGTTGATTTTACTCAATGATTGATGTTTGAAGAGTTGTGTTCGGAGTGTTTAGTGTCGTTGATGCGCGACCAGTCGTCATCCAGTAGGTTTGTTAGAAAACTTTAAGAGCTGAGATGAGGCCATATATTAATATATTTTAGTATCCCACGTTTCATTACCCAGCTAAAATGTAAACGATACATTCCTCCCAGTATTGGATTTTTGTGTACAAAATTGTGTGTCCATTTTCATCAAACTATTTATCTGCCACTGTGTTCATTAATTTCCATCCCACCCACACTCATAATAATTTTGTTTCAAATTAGAAAGAAATGTCAATTTAATAGTAATATAAAAGAGCAATACTTTTTTTTTGTTGACTGTACAAATAAAATGTCAGTCCCCTTATATTTGGGATGTGAAACTCAATAACCTCTTGTACTGAAAAGATAGATAATGAAAGATGAAGTATTAGGGTTTTTTACGTTATTTTCCATTGTTTATCGACTTTACCTGTAGTATGAGTTTGAAGTAGTTTCATATAAATATATATGTGTTAAAAAATATTCGGATTGCTTATAGTTATGAAACTCACTCTTTATGATTACCTACTATTAAAGGTTACGCTACAGAAACTATAGTGTAATAGCCCTTAGTTTTTTATATTTCATTTTATTCAATACATTATTCTGGATTCCAATTTTGATTCGTTAAATTAGGTTAATTTCTATTATTGTCTTCAGTATAAACATTCGCTTTTTAAACATGACTTCATATTGATTATTGTGAGCATTTATTTATTTTATTATGTAAATTAATGTTTAAATCATGATCTAATATTAATTATTATAAATAAAGTTCATACAACACTGAGAATCTGTTTTGAATTGAATGATACTCCTTATCGACGATCAAGCGGTGAACGCTGATGGGAAACATCAACTAAAACCGGAAACACGTGCTACAACATGCTGCATGCCACTCCGACCGTAACAACTTCTTGAATATCACAATGGCAAGCTACTGGCATCTGCCAGGGTTGTAAGTTTGTCCGAAAGGGATATCGTGGCCCTGGCACACAGCATCTGAAGGAATATGGGTGGGTTTTAGTCAGTAAAATTATGACACGCCCTCCCGCTCCGCCCAGAGCGGGAGAAGTTATTTGATCATTTCCCCACCCAAAAAAAAAAAACTACTGGCATCGTATTTCAGCCGATAGAAGTCAACTGCTGGGGGTGGGTCTACTCCAAGCATAAATTCGATGTATCGGCCGAATATTCGGCCGTTTCTTGACTACGGCGAAATAAAAAAAAATGACAGTCAAAGAGATAAGCCAAAGTCAAAAATGTGACTTGAAGTCAGGTAAGGACTCAAAAGTCAAAAGGAAACTGGAAGTTATAAAACGGCCGATACTTCGGATTATCGCTTCGGAGTAGACCCCCTGGACATAGGCGTCCCCCCAAAATGGAGGGGTTGCCATAAGCTATTTGCATGCATGGACGTATATACACAAACTGGACTGAGCTCTACCTACCAAAAATACAAGCAGAGAGATATGTATACTGAGGATGTTTATCTCTTTCTAATAGGGTGACAAAACATTTTATAATAAACATGAAAGCTCGTTTTGAAACAGATATCTACTTCTTTGAAAGATAAAGAAAACACATATCACTGTCTCGTTCTACTGGAAGTGAGAAAGTATGACAGTGACAGGCAATAGGTGGGTAAGAGAGGATGGACGAAGACGGTTGACAACCTTCTTAGAGCATACTCAAAGACAACCTTAGAGCATTTAACCGTTACGTACGCGATCCGAGTAAAAAAATCAATACAAAAGAAGTTTAAAAGTCACTTGCTTTTTGTTCACAACGATCCCTACATGTATATGTATAAAGGCGCTGCTATATAGCAGCTTCACTTTGTATAAAAATATAAGCAGGTTCGTGAATTGATCTGTGACCCACGCTACGTACGGTGGCGTGGCTGGCAAACAAGAACCGCGTAGCTCTCCGTACAACTACACAGCCCCAGAGTACTTTCATTTATAATATTTATTATAGGTACCAAAAAGGCGTGGATTCGGATCGAATACTAGTAGACCAGGTTGATACACTCAAAAGGTCTACGAAAAATAGCCCTTAGCCCTGACACGTACGGGCGTTTATTCATGTGCGTTACAATCTATAAAAAAAACTGGAGATACCTAAGCATCATATCAAATCAACCAAACTCAGCCTATCGCAGTCCACTGCTCATATACATAGGCCTCTCCCAGGCTGCTCCACAACAACCTGTCCTGCGTCTTCCACGTCTAGTCTGTCCCAGCCACCTTTATAAGGTAATCGGTCGTAGTTAGGCGGCCTGATCTTATCCTTCAAAGAAACTCTGAGCATAGCCCGCTCCATAGCGCGCTGTCAATCATTCAACTCAGCCTATCGCAGTCCACTGCTGGACATAAGGCTCTCCAAGGCTGCGCCACAACAATCTGACCTCCGCCTTCCGCATCCAGTCTGTCCCAGCCACCTTCTTATGTCGTTGGTCCGTCTAGCTGGAAGGCGTCCCACGCTACGCTTGCCGATACGTGGTCTCCACTCCAAGACTCGTCTGCTCCACCGGCCATCGGTCCTTCGACAAATATGGCTAGCCCACTGCCACATCAGTTTGCTTACTCTGCAAGCTATGTCGGTAACTCTGGTTCTTTTTCGGCTAATTTCATTCGGCACCGTGTGTCATAACGGGCAGGACGCACTGGTCGAAAACCTGTCTTCACATTGCGGGGTAAGCGACGAGAAGACTTGACGAAGTTTTCCAAACGCTGCCCTACCCAACTGGATCCGTCTGTCAGCTTTCTTTCTCTTACTCAAAGTTGTGTCTACCGAGTTGTATGACTTGCCCTAGGTAGGCATACTCCTTCACAACTTCGAGAATAAACCCTTCGATGTGGATTGGACTCGGCAAGACGTGTGAATTGTACATGACTTTCATCTTGTCCAAATTCATGCCGAGACCAAACCGCTAAGAGGCTCCATTTAGGCTGTGCATCATCTAGTCTAAGTTCTAAGTGTTCCAGTGTGTCATTATAACAATGTCATCAGCAAAACGAAGGCATGAGATGTATTCGCCGTTCACGTTGATACCCTAGGCTGTCTAATCCAGTTCAGCGTCTTGCAACGCATTGGTAAACAGTTTCGGGAATATCACACCCCCTTGTCTGACCCCCCGTGAGCAATTTGGTTGGGGCTGATTTCCTGATCTTAGATTTGGACAGTCATCGTGGCAGTATATTAGACAAGCATCTCAATACTTCGATGTAGTGCCAGTCAATTCGACATAATTGCAGAGAGGCTAGAACTGCTCATATTTCGATTTAGTCAAGGTTTTCTCCTAGTCCAAAAATGCCATATACAGTGATGGCTGGTTGTACTCCTCGGTCTTCTGTACAATTTGCCGAACAGGATGGACGTGGTCTACGGTACCCGGCCATTTCGAAAACCAGCTTGTTCTGGAGGCTGGAACTCGTCAAGTCTGCTGGCGAGAAGGTTCGTGACGACCCTTGAGAACAGCTTGTATACGTGGCTCAGAAGTGAGAAGGTCTATAGTTATACAGCAAGGTTATGTCACATTTTTTGAAGAACAGAACCACGTGCGGTGGTTCTGTTCTTCAAAAAGGTGACTCTGTTCCACGCCTCGGGCGTTGCACCCTCTTGCATGACGGAGTTGAAGAGACTTACTAGCTCTCTCAGGACTGGAGCTCTGTCATTATTCAGTCATCCCCAGCTGCCTTGTTGTTCTTTAGCTGCTCTCGAATTGGTCGACATCCGGAATGACCTACGTGTGGTGGCGCGTTCTATGTTCTATGTTAGAGGGTTTGGTTTCCGCACTTAGTCCTTCATGTGGACCATTGTGCGTGGGCCATGGCGGCCGTCATTGGTTTATTCCAACCAGCCCACCTCCCTCCAGAAGCTTATTAGATCTTCTGGTCTGCGTAGAATATCTGTGAAAGATCTGGGTGACCCGAGGGTTTCTGTTCTTATCTGGCTGACGCCTGTGCAGTCAAAGAGCACATGTGCAACGGTTTCATCAGCCTCCATGCAAGCCCTGCACAGAGGGCTGTCCGTTATGCCTATATTGTGGAAGTGTTTGTTTAGTGAGCAGTGTCCCGTGATGGTCCCCGTCACCAAGCGCAGGCCGTTCCTGTCCAGGCGTAGCAAACGCCTGGTTAGTCTGCCATCTAAGGATGGCATGGCTTCCCTGGACTGCCTGCAGCCCGGTGTCGAGGTCCACCAGTTCTCCGCTTGTGTGTGGGTGAACTCCTGTAGCCACCTGCGTATTTGGTTAAAGGGGATGGGTACAATAGGCTCGGGCCCACAGACTGACGCGCTGGATGCTCTCCTAGCTAGTTCGTCAGCTGCGTCGTTACCCAGAGATCCGCTGTGTCCTTTTATCCATTGCAGTGTCACTGCGTTACGGTGGCACACTGTCACCCGCTCCAGTGCATTGTGACATTCTAGTGTTAGTCTGGATGTAATATATTTTTTCTCTAGGGATTGCAGAACTGAGGCACTGTCGGACAGTATACGTATACGGGTGTCCGTAACTTTCCTGGCTTCTATGGCGTAAGCCGCTTGTATAATGCCCACGCATTCCGCCTGGTAGACGGTGTTGAACATTCCAAGCGGGCTGGATATATTTATGTTAAAATCGTGTGAAAAGACTCCGACTCCGGTTCCGGAGTTGGTCTTTGATCCGTCGGTGTATACTCTCATCTCTCTTGGGCCTGAGTGGTCACACCGTTCTTCTGTGAGTGTAACGCTGTAATGCTTCTGAAAGAAGTGTAGTTTCGGGGCTTTGTCGCAGGGTGATGCCATCATCGGTTGTCGTTTGATTGCATCTTCCCTTATGCGTGTGTGTTTGACCCTAGAGTCTTTGCTCAGGGTTTCCGATAAGTGGAGCCTGAAGGCGGCCAAGGCTGCCTCCTCCCGCACGATGAGGTGTAGGGGTGGCAGTCCTAGCATTACCTGTAAAGCGGCAGTTGGTGCAGTCCTCATACTGCCAGTTATTGCTACACAAGCAAACCGCTGCAGTTTTTCGAGGTCTTTTTGGGCTGTGCTCAGGTCCGTCCTGGGCCACCAGACCATTGAGCCATATGTGATAATTGGTCGGATGACTGTGGTGTATAGCCAGTGGGTGACCTTGGGGCTGATGCCCCAATTCCTTCCGAGCAGTCGTTTGCACTGCCACAAGGATACACTGGCTTTTGTGGTAATGTAGTTGGTATGTTTTGCCCAGTTCAGCTGTTTGTCCAAATAGATGCCCAGGTATTTGGTTTCGGTTGATAGGCTTAGGGTAGTTCCAAAGAGTCGTGGCAGTTGTAGTGTCGCCAGCTTCCTCTTTTTTGTGAAGAGAATCAGTTCGGTTTTTGTCGGATTTACTGACAATTGGTGTTTGTTGCACCAGTCTTCTACTATTTTCAAAGCCTGGCGCATTAGGTTACATAAGGTGTTTTCGTGGGTGCCATTTATTATTATGGTTATGTCGTCGGCGTAGCCTACGGTGAAATAACCTTTGTCATTGAGTGTTTTGATGAGGCTGTCTACAACCAGGTTCCATAGAAGTGGCGAGAGGACGCCCCCTTGCGGGCAGCCCTTCGCCACGATGGCCCTTGTGGTGTCATTTATCGTGACCTGTACAGCTCTCATTTTGAGCATATTGGTGATCCAGCCGCTCAGGGTCGAGTCTATGTTGTGTCTGTCTAGGGCCATGTTAATGCTGTTAAACATGGTTTTGTCAAAGGCGCCCTCGATATCAATGAAGGCAGCCAGTGATGAACATTTGTGGTCCACTGCGCATTCAATCTTAGAAACCACGCTGTGTAGCGCGGATTCTGTTGATTTGCCTGTGGAGTACGCATGCTGTTGTTTATGGAGTGGTTTTCTCCGAAGAGGTCCGTCTCGAATGTGTCTATCACAGAGTCTCTCCAGGGTTTTCAGTAGGAAGGATGTAAGGCTAATAGGCCTATAAGCCTTGGGTTGTGTGTAGTCGGTTTTGCCAGGTTTGGGTATGAAGATGACTTTCACTTCGCGCCATGCTAGTGGTATGTGTCTAAGTGCTATGCACGCTCGATAGATCTCCACCAGCCACGGTGTCAGGTGATCTATCCCCCATTGTAGCAGGGCTGGAAAGATGCCATCCAGTCCTGCTGACTTAAAAGGCTGAAACGTGTTGATAGCCCACTTTATACGGTCTTCTGTTGCTATATTATGGGCTCTTGACCAGTCTCGATCCGTTGGGGTCCATTCTGGCACAACCTCCCACGTCCTGTCTTCCAGGAGTTTGCAGTCCGGGAAGTGAGTCTCAAGAAGGACCTTGCTGGTTTCATGGTCAGTTGTTGTATATGAGTTGTCGGGTTTTTTCAGCGCGCCAAGAGTTCGGTCCTGGTCAGTTGATAGGATCTTCCTAACCCTTGCGGCTTCATTATTTGTCTCTATGGATTCACAGAACTTCCGCCAAGCTGTTCGCCTGGCAGTCCTGATCTGTTTTCTGTACAGATATTGAGTTTCTTTGTATAGCTCCCAGTCGTCCGGAAGTCTGGTGTTCTTAGGTCTGTTGAATTGCTTACGAAGTGCATCTCTGAGTTTACTAAGTTCGGCGTTCCACCAGGGGTTTCTCTCAGCCTTGGTTTGTGGCACCCTTAGTCTGCAGCATGCATGGTAGGCTTCGGTTATGTATTCTGATAACTTTGTGACAGTGTATTCTAGTTGTGTAGGGTCTGTTAAGTTTGTCAGTGTTAAGTGCCTAGCTAATAGCGAGGCTAGGAGACGCTTATATCCTGGCACATTGGTGCGCCGAGGATTTCGTCCCGGTATGGGCTTTCTGATGTTGGTTGTTAGTGTGAATCGGATTCTTCTATGGTCTGAGCATGAAGGCTCGTCCGACACGTGCCAGTTTGTGATACTGTTTGTCGCGTTTTCTGTAGCAAGCGTTAGGTCTATGATCGTTTGTCCCCGGACTGTGACCCAAGTGGGTTCCGAGCCGCGGTTTACGATGTAAAGGTTAGTTGAGAATAAATAGGTGGATAGTACCTCTCCTCTGGAGTTCGGTGTGTCGCTGCCCCAGAGCGGGTGGTGGGCGTTCGAGTCAGTGCAGATGATCAGGTCAAGGTTGGCTCGCTCACAGTGCTGCACTAGGTCGGTCATCTCTTTCGGCGGACAGTCGGTGTTCTCGCCTGGCATGTATACCGAGGCCAGTACAACGTCTGGGACATCGTCTTCTGTCTGGAGTCTAACGGCTGTCAGATCTCTGGAACAGAATTGAGTGAGTGGTGCGATAGGGATATCTTTGGGTATGTAGGCGCAGGTTCTAGGTTTGTCTGGGCTGTGTGTGTTGAGGATTAGCTTACCTCCGATGTTACCGAGGCCGCATACTCTGTTGTTCCTGATCCACGGCTCTTGGATCAGTGCGATGGTCCGAGGCTTAACCTCCAGCGCCCTCCGCAAACTAGCCGTGGCGGTCTGGCTATGCTGGAGGTTGGTCTGTATTATGTAGAGGGGCGATGACGATGGTGGGGCGGAGTTAGTCGGAGACGGATCCATCGGACAATCCCTCCACCTCCTCCACCCTGTGCCGTTCGTCGTGTCGAGCTCCCGGAGACGAGGCCAACAGAAGCTCGCTCCACCCAGGTGATGCGGCCGGTGTGTCGTCCTCTACATCAGCCATTGCCGCTCGGGCCATGACCTCCTCCAGTTTGTCAATGTCCGTGTCACTCGTCGTCTTTGTCGTCGTCGATTGCGTCGTGGTCGGGTCCGTGATGTCGGTCGGGGTGTCAGTGGGTTGGGTCGATGTGTCAGAGGGTTGGGCCGAGGGCCAGAAGCGCACGTATATCGACCCGAGCAGGTACGATATCCGACGCTCCCGGGCCAGGACCCTTTCGACTTCCTCCGGTGGCACACCCAGGGTCAGATAAGTCCCGTAGTTGTCACCACCGACGGTAGTAGCCCTGTACAGCGACCACCTGGCTATGTCATACCAGGTATTCTGACGTATCAGAATACTTTGGAGCCAGGCTATGTCACCTTTGTAACGTGGGACGAAGAGTGAAGCTCGGACGCGGGTAGGTACGTCGGACTGTCTCATCGTGGTGGCGCGTTAATTCGGCTCAATGTTCATCTTCCCTATGTCCCGTTGGTTTCGCCGTCGGCGTTGAGTATAGGAGTACGTATAAATCCTCGACTTTCTCGAGCAACAAGCAACGTATAATACGTACATTTGTACAATAGTATATAATATACTAATTCCATCGAAGCAAATAAACATGGTGATTGGGCCCCTCAGCAACCGATAGATATAGTCAATGGTAGCGAAATGTGGCGGCCAGTCTATTGCTGGTGCTAAGGCCTATATTAAAGTTTAAATCTGATGGGATGTTTGCAACATAACAACTGGTGCTACTTTATCGTATGGAACCAAGAAGCTTAAATAAAATACAAGCTTTTGTTATAGCTTCTAGATGAGTAAGTAGGAACAATTTATTTGAATATTCACCTCGAAGTTTTACCCTCGTTATGAATGCCTCCTTATTATATATGTGCTTGTTTGATTTAAGTACCTCGCAATCGCGGTGCAGCAATTAAATTCGAATAGTTATTTAAATAGAATACAATTTTGATTATTTTATTGCCAGGGGATCGGAATCAGAACTATAATTTGATTGATCTCCCGAAATGCTAGACGAATGATGCGCGCTGAAACCAAGACCATTTTAACGTAATCTGTGATAAAGCCTACATTGAAGGCAGAGATTACTATAATTTATACTAGGTATTGTAATTATTGAGAGCTCTACCCTCAATAATTACACTCGCCACAGGATTAGTACTCGCCACAAGGATTGATCCCTGAGTGCCCATGACGTCCCCCCACGCTGGACTAAATGCCGTGTTTCTTAGGTAAAGAATATATTAGATCAATGGCGTCACAAGTCGTGGGTGGTGCTGTGGGGTGTGGGCGGCTTCGTGTCTTCTCAATAACAGCGAGGTCGTCTAAACTGGAAAAATGTTATCAAAAGAATCTTAAGCCTATATCTACTCCGTGGAAGCGACATCACGAGTTCATGAAGATTTCAGTAGCGCTTTTTCAATTCTATTTTAATCTCATACGATTTAATTTAGGTAGGTATAAACTTAGAGCAATACTCAAAGGGTATAAACAATATTTTAAACTTTTAACGTTAGTGATTTTTGATGAAAAAGTATAGTCAAGTTAGCGCAAATTCAGAGTTTGAAAATTGAGTAATTGTTTGATGTAATCACGAAATCACACATGCAACAAAGATTAACTGAAAAATTACCTGATTATAAATATTTTTCTAATGTTTCAGCTGCAAATCATAATACCTATTTAATTTTCAAATATTATAATCTTGTTTCACAGTCTTGTTTGTTCAATTTTTTTTTATCATAATGTAGGCCGCAATCAAGTTGAAGTCGTTTGAATTTTTCACGTTATAAACTGGCGGCTGTACTTGGTCATAATCTCGATTACTACATAAAAGTAAAATATCACTCTATGGTACAAAATAGACAAGTGATCAACCAATCAAACGGTGGGGCGGACGAAACGAAATGAAAGTCCGCCACATGTCCGCCATATCTACTACATCTTCTTTCTAATAGTGACGTTCATATTATTTTGTGTTAGATAGCGTTATTGTGTAGATATTCGTTGTATAATTTAATTATTTTTTTAGTTTATCTAAAACGCGGTGAGTAAAGTGTGTAATCTGGTTTTGACATATTGATAGTTTTTAATTTGGAACTTGTTTGTCCGCGCCGTGCTTTACGTATTGTCAAAATGGAAAAATCTTAGTTTTAACGTAACTAAAGCCTTAATGTATGTGTTATTTATAAATTGGATCCACTAGACTACTCTCGTGACGTATTTTGTAGCGTTTAACAGTGCCAATTGAGTAATACAAATTTTTTGGTGTCGGCATTATTAGACGGTGTACCCAATATTTCACAGACCCTCGACGGCGGATAACACCATGGAGTCTCCACGGAAATTCAACGATTGCTATTTTTACTACTACTCCACATGCACGAAGGTAAGAAAATATTCATGATTACATGTTCTATCACAAATATAACTCTTGTCATATTGTTTATATTCTGAGTCTCAGATAAAAATCATGGAAGCTAACATGCACTGTTTAATTTAATATTTTATGGTTAGAATGTTTTATTGACATTGAAAGAAATCTATCAAATATTACTCAATTTTTACAAAAATGATAACAACAATAGTAGCAAATTTTGTTATGAAATTATTAGGTATTTGAGGGTAAAATTAGCATTGGTGATCTTTGTAACATGCTGGCTAAAAAATGTCAGTTGATAGTAAGATATCTAAGGAAACTTTCTTTCTTGAGGACTATGGTGATTCCAAGGAAGAAAACCTAAACATTTATAGTACAGCAATAATTCTGTACCAGTCTAAGAAAGAAACAGCACATTTCTTGGAGACTGCTCACAAATTTAGCTGTATACAAGTAAATAGACATTGGATAATGTTGTTCTCAAAGCTAACATGAAAAATACCTCAAATAAAAATTACAAGGCTCGATCCCTCTTAAAATGTTTTGGAACATACCCTGGGTGGGACAAAGTTCTGTTTATTTGCTTATCATGATGTCAAAGTTAACCTATTACATCTTGCTTTTGTTTCTTTTCAAGTTACAAGTGTCGAATGCTTGTCAGCCAGTAATTAGGTTTAAATCAAGGAGCAAATATCAAATTACAATCATGTGGTTTACATGTAATGTAATAACTCCTACAATAATTTACAAAGCCTTCAGTAAAGTTACTTACCTTATCTGTTATGAAGGGGGACAACTGTGTGTTTCGCCATGAACCGTCAGCGCTGGGATGCGAGACTATGTGCACAGCTTGGCAGCAGGGCAAGTGCCTTGATAAACGTTGCAAACTACGTCACATGGAATTGAGGGTATGTATAGAAGTAAATGTAAGTGACATTATGTAATGTTGCATTTGATTTCTTCCGATTTTGTGTTGCTGTTTGTGTGACCAAACTTGAGGCTATAATTTTTTACAAGTTTGATGTAGATGTGGTGCTAATCTATAGGTTATTCAAATAAATGTCATATTCTGGAGGATATTTAAGTCAAATGGAATAATTAAAAATGTTGTTATTTAAAGACTCAGGCTGTAGATGTTGAATCCAGAAATAATTACAGCAGTTTTTTTAGGTTCTTATAAAAACAAGATACTTAAACCAATTTGGCCATTTCTCTGGTAATTTTAACATCTCCAGAGGTTGTTGTCATCTGGTGAAAACATCAACTTTGTAGATAGTGATACTCTTTCAAATTTACATTTTATATTAAACATAGGCCTATTTCATATGTTCTGGTTAACTTATCAGGTAGTTGCGTCATTTGAGATTTTTTTCGGTAGTACTTTAAGGTACTTTGAGGCCACTGAATGTTATATAAAACTATATTCTTGCTACTGAAAGTTATAAAACAATATTTGTGTTTCACAAATATGAATTAAAAAGTCTATAATCAAATCAAATATATATATATTTCGGATTCAAAAATTATATCCATAGGTGTTAGTAACAATAAACTTAGTACAGTTTATTCATGCAATTTAATTTAAGCATGTGCCGGGCTGAGTGCCTATCGCATGAGCACTCATCCACTGCTTGAACAGTGGAGAATCTCACCTGTTTCGCAACGCGTCCAGGATGCCGTTTGCACTGCCACGCACGCGTCTGAACAGCGAAGCGCTTCGCTTACGGATTATAGTAAAATTATGAAAAATATTCAAGAGTTGGAATTTGGCAAAGTTTTTTTTTTATCCTATTATAGAGTGCTAACTATTTGTGATCATTTTGATTACCTGTATTTACACAACTTCCTAAACAGCTGTGCAAATAGTACACTACTAGTGCCTTATCTTTATGTATTAGAAATTAATTACCTCGCATAACAATTATCAATGATTAGGTAACTACTACACTTGTAATTCTCCAAGGTTTAAGTAGATAAGTGCTGGTTTCAGAAAACTTGTTCAAGCCTCAATAAATCCGTTTTTAAGTTTATGGTACCTCTTGTTCTATAACAAGGCAACCAATATAATTGGATTTTTGCGTTTTGGTCAGCATAGTTGACAACATGTTTCATTGGACAAGCTGTCAGAAACCACAGTGCAAAATTGAACACTGGTAATGTTGACATACAGTATGAAGTCCAAGTGATAGAAATGAAATCCATAACAATTTACCAGAAAACTAGTTAGTAGAATGAAAATGTATGTAAGGATCGCAGCATGTGTCATTGTGTAGTTTCTGCTTACCCCCATAGGAAGAGGGCGTGAGTTTTTTGCAGCTTGTACTCACAAATTGAAAGTTAACTATTTACCTTCTGGTAAATAGTTAACTTTCAATTTGTGAGTTCACCTATGCTTTATTGATGTGGACTTATTTCTAACCTCTGCAAGAACGTAAAAATACTGGCAACTTAGCGATGTGCAACCTTCATTCATACAAAGTAATAACTATTAAAAAAAAGGTCCTTTTTTTTTGGCTGCTTCCGACAATTTCGTCAAAAAAAATAGACAACTCTGCCAGAACATTGAACTCCACATTTGACTTTGAACTACAAACATTGAACTCATATTTTATGAACCACTCTCTCGGTCACTAGTTCAGTAAGACGGCATAAAAATAATATAATCAATAATATCATTAAACCGAAAGATATGCATATATTGTTGGTGATAAGGATTACATGATGTTACGCAGTACTTGATTCTTTATCTTTAATCCTTTGAATTAAATTAGTTAAGGGAATTAAGTACTTACTTTTGATATGCAAAAAAAAAAAAAGAATATCATTGTGACGTCCGTCTAAGGCAGCGTCCATATCTATGCAACTATTTTGTAAGCACGAGGTTTTATTTATTTAGGAAAAGTGTGCGAGCGCGACAGTACTGTATGGCACACATTTGTAATGTTTAAGTAAAGATAGAAAGAAAAACTATTTATTGAGACCCACACAGGAGATCACAAATTAATATAAAACACACTCTTTGACACATAAAAAACAAAGTAAAATGAAAATAAAAACGAAGTCCTGTACGAGGCCAAAAGGCTCCTATCTCAGCATGATGCTGCGACAATTAAAAATAAGTGCCGCAGCGCTGGTATTCTGATAGGGCCCGCTGTGATGTAGTATGTGAAACAGGTACCCTTATGATTATCAGAATGCTGGCAATATGTTAACTAAGATTTACGTAAGATATTCCACATATCTATGACAACATTTTCGGCTCTAGTACACGATTAAACTCACTAAAGTGGTTACTAGTACACGATTTACTCATAGTTATTTATTGATGATGACCAATAAAAAATGCCTCCCTATAAGCTTAGCGATTTTGCTTAGCTTTGAGTTGTCCTGCACATGAAAGAAACCGGTTGTTATTCATATTTCGCTGGAGATCTTGCTACAAATTTCTGCTTTATCTTGGAATTGGCCGAATTTCACAAAATAGGCGGGACCGTGACAATTGCTGCTGGTGCCTGCGAGATCTTCTGGATTCCACGCCACACGACGACCGGAAGATGTGAGTGTTATTTAACTTCTAATAAATAGAACAAAATTGTTACATTCTAGAAAAACCGCAAGCAGATCCCATGCTATTGGGAGAACCAGCCCGGTGGTTGTCGTAAGATCCACTGTCCGTTCATGCACAAGAACCCCGACGCGCGCACCGATGGTATCGCGCCCAGCCAGCCGGCGCCGCCTCAACCCGTGAGACAACACATACATTACACGCCATACACGGTGCCTTTTTTACTAGAATACTAAGAAAACTTTCAGGGGTGATACTCGTCTAAAATAACTTAGTATCATAACGTAAAATTATCATCATAAGCCCACACTAAACTTTCCAGTTTGTATGGGAAAATGTTTGTTTTTGCAAGTTTATGACTAAAGTATCACCCTTGAAAGTTTTCCTGGCTACTAAAGAGGCATGGTGTATATCTGACTGAATTTACACACATTAACATCTGTTGCTATTAGGTAATCCATTTTTTTATATCTTTGAAAATGAGTCAATAGTTTAGGGTTAGAAAATCATCATCATATTATTAATATTTCCGTCCCATTTTTTAACTCGATTATTTAATTAAATTGCCTTTTGGGAATTAACTAACCGACTTAACATGATTTCTACCATTGAGCAGTTGAGTTAATAATAATAATACCCCACTGTAATACAGTATCAACTAGTACGGGGGGTATTGTGACCTTTACTGGCGGCTTTCTACACTGTAATGTCAACAGCCTATACTTAGGTAATAAATAGTGCACAAATAAAGAATAAGTAAAGAACTAAGTTTCCATTCCAAAGACCATAATATGTGCTGTTGGAAAAACAGACTCAAGACCCCTTAACTTTGTCTCTAAGGTTGACAACCTAATATTAATTTACTATGCTTTAGGTGGTCACTTTTTATCAAAGGGCCTTCTGCATATTTAAGTTATAAAGTTAGGTGGCTATCCCGTCATCTACCAAGCTAGTTCCCCCTGATTTTCAACAAAAACCTATGTCACCCCCACACGAGGTAACGTCGCCCCGTCGTTCCCAATAGCAGCAAGTGCCGACGTCGGTGAACGTGCCGGAGCCCGTGTCTGCGGAACAGCCGCCCATGGGGGGCGTAGCGCCGCCCGTGCCTGCCCCAGCGCCTGTGCCGCTGCTGTGGCAGCAACAGCGCCAAGGTAACAATCATGCTTATATATTAGGTTAAAATTATGAGGGAAATGTTGTGATGGCTCAGTGATTAAGGCCTCGCCTCATGTACGAGGATGTACGGGCCGAGTACCAATGTGACTTTGAATTCATATGTACTTTCTAGTTTTATCTTGGACATTACACATTGGTGAAGGAAAACACCTTGAAGAAACCAGAACTTATAATTAAGACCAGGCAGTATAAATCAAATTTCCACGCAAACTCCGCCCCTTTGCTCCCCGCCACTCCGTTATGTACTAAACGCTAACATATCAGTAATAAAGTTGAATATCGCGTGCGTTCTTTGATCGTGTTCGAGCATGAAACTAAATAGCCTAAGTCTCAATTCTTATTTCGTTTATATAACTAAAGTAATAATTGATCTAGAGAAAAAATATCTGGTGGCTGGATAATAAACTATATTTTCTTGCTGTGAATATTTATTTTAGACATAAAAGCCAAACAATCTTGTTTGTTTTTTTATAATTATCCTTAAAAAAGACATGATTTTCGAAGAAAAAATGTATCTAGAGAAAATATTACAATTACGTAACTGTCTTCAACATGGAAAGAAAAAGAGCCAATAAATCATATACTACAGTTTCATTTTGGTTGTATGTGTGACTGTTTTGGAATATTCATGCAAATTAACATAAAAATAGGGAGCCTCCTCTTAATACTGAAATCGCCAACCCGCCTTGAGCAAGCGTGGTATTCGATGCTCTTGTCTTATCTGTATGAGAAGTGGCGTTTGCTCTGCAGTTCCTACTGTTATTTATTTGTTACGCTTTCACGCTAAAACGACTGAATGGATTTGGATGAAATTTGGTACAAGGGTAGACCATGACCTGGGATAGGACATCCCGATATTGGGAACGGGATCGAGACTTCTGCGGGTGAAACCGCGGGGCGCAGCTAGTGTTAACATAAATGACGCCTGACCATTGTCGACTTTTACCGCGGCTTTGCTAAAAACAGTGAAGCCTATTTTCATCTCCTTTACCTAAACTGTCGTAGTGTTGAACAATATGATGATACTGAATTTAGCACATGGTATTCTGTAGTTTCTCGTGATGCTATTTAATTATCTACCTGTTGCAAAAAATATTTATTCATAGTTTCCAGTTTAATTTACCATTCGTGTGATGTTGATGTGTCATGTTAGATATACACGCAATACACATTATTTTTGTGTTTGAATATGATAACAAATCTGTATGTATGAATTGTGTTAAATAAGGCTTGTTTAGCCTAGTTTACATGGCGAAAAAAAAAAATAATAGCCAAATTAAATAGCCGTGTGACATGTTAATATAATTATTTAAATGATTGTGTAATTAAAAAATAGATCGTGTTTTAGATTAAACAATTACATTTGGTTTTATATCAATTGCCGTGTTGCCCAGCGCCCAGCTCATACATCGACAAATAAATATGTGCGACGAATAGAATAGGGTCGTTGTGCAACAGGGTATTTGACTGCTATCAAAATAAATACATGAATTACAATCGCCGGCACGTAACTTGGCAAGGTTTTGGGGTAGTGGGGGTAAGTTCGCGCATAGTACACACAGGCAACAAAAAAATGGTCACTTTTATTGTTTGTCATTATTCTATCATTATTGCCATCATTTATTTTAAACATTTCTGTTTAGAAGAAAGTTAAAGAAAGGAGAAGAATTCGTTTAGTTTATTAGGTGTTATAAATAAAATATAATAATAACATATTTTTAGTTATTGTGGCCTTTCAAAAAACAATGTTAACGAGAACTAAAGGTCAACAAGCTTCATTAGTAGCTGCCGCAAAAATACACCCGTAAAATAAACGTAATTTAAAATAGTAACAACAATTCGTAACAAAAACAAAGGGTATAATTTTAGTGCATGCAAGTGTAACCGGGAGCGAAAGGAACGCGGGTCGAGGTGCGGGAGGCGAGTGTCGACTGACGCACCAATCGCGTGCTCGGAACGGTGCTCCCTCATTCCCCGCGTCCCGCTTGACCACCAAAGAGACCTAAAAAATGACTTCTGCGCATCTAACTACTCTTGCCAACTTACGTGCCGGGAACTGTAATACTTATTTTTAAAGGTGTTACTAAAAACACGATTTGTGAATTTTTTTTTTATAAAATCGGTGGAAAAATGGAGAATTTACACGTTTATGAAATTATTCTACTATCATTATCACGCAAAACGACCATGGTACTGAATGGCGCGAAGTTACTATGGCTTTCATGTGTTGTGACGTTAGATCGCAGCAGAGCTGTTTACAATAGACTTTAAATTAAAACGCATGCAACTTCGGCATTTTTTGAGATATTGATTTTTTTTTTTTTACCATGGTTATTTTTTTTATTGGTTTCGAAATATTTAAATAAAAAAAAAATTGTCAACTTATTTACACGAAAACTTTTGTCGTATTAATCCGACTGGGGCGGTCAATAGGTTAATTAAAGACGGACAAACATTATTTAAACTTGACGGAATTTATAAGAACCGCTTGTTTAAATATTTTTGGAGGTTCCCCCTTTTGTGTAAAATTTCATGCTTTTAATGCCAGCGGTTTAGGCTGTGCGTTGTCAATTAAGATTTTAAGATTTTGATGAATTAGATTCCTTATATAAAGTATACAAGGCTTCGGTCCCCCAGCAGTGGTGCTGGACTCGGCCATCCTGGGCGTGCTGCCGGCGTCCAGCGAGCTGCTGAGCGGGCGGCGCGTGCTGCCGCCGCACGCGCACGAGCAGGCCGCCAACCCCTACGCGCCCATGCCCGTCGACCCCCTCGTCGTCAACTTCGAAGAAGGTATGCGCCTATACTGAAACTACATGTACTAAGCCCCCGCCAGACGATTTGAGAACTCGATCCCACGCTACGACTGACACCACCCGACCAGCTAAGCTCTAAAAGATTCCACGACCGAGAGGGGCCGGTCCACTGCAAGCTATGGTTGTGTTCGGTGTTACTATTGATGTTGTTAAAGATGAAGTAGAAGGTAGCTATACTTCCTTTGAAGTTTTGTTGCTAATGAGACACAGAAGTCTCCAATTAAGCAATCTTTCACCATATAAGTTGGTATAGGAAACTAGTGTTTCAAGTTTCATTTAAGAAGGCTTGGACCGGTCCCTAAAAAGAAAAAAATGGTATAGGAAATTTGATGTGGAAAGTCAATCTTAACTATGGTTGAAATTACGATTGCTGCCGTCAAAGCAATGGTTGTGTGAATTAATGATTCTTAGAAAAAGTCATTATTTTATAGAAGTTAACTATTTCTGTAAAACTAATGAGGGAGCGTGCTACGGTTGTCTTGATTAAAGCTGCCACAATGTGATGTGGTACTTTGAAAATGGAATCTTCTAGAAGTACTTTGGACTCGTGTCATTGATGGGGCAGTAGTGTTATGTGTGAACCAACGATGACGTCGGGTCAGGCGGCGATAGCAAATAGACTTCTCAAATTGTATGATTGGGGCTTACGGCTCGATATGCTGTCACTCATTTGAAAAGCCATCAAAATAAGTATAAGTTTGGACTAAATTCGGACCAGTGATGTAAGATAACGTAAGGAAAAAGTGGGTAGAGTTATTTGATGGTGAATTGTTTCCTAGTATATGATTGTAGTATGAATATTCTCCATATGTGGCATTGTACTTTACAATTTTCTATTTAAGAGCACTGGATAAAGGATTGCAAGCAAGTTTTATGCGTCATGATTTTATGTGATATAAAAAGCAATCGTATAAATGTATAATTTTGATATGCAAGTTGGAAAGTGAACGTGTGGTAATAAACTATGTACACGAAATTGATGGACACTTTGGGATTAGTTTGACGATGATGTAATTTTGATGTCTTTCCAAATAATGTTATTAGCGAATCTTGTAGCCAAACGTAAAATTAATAATACTATGTACTAATGCACTTGAGTTTTCAATAGACATTTAGAGATATGCTCGTAATATCGATATCACGGCTCGCAGACACTTAAGTCTAATGTTTGAGCCAACCGCTTAATGGCGATGTGATTGTAACATGAGGTTCATTGTCCACTGAACCGTGCGTACTTTACGCCATCAATGATTTCGTGAAGAGATTCGACGACGTGTAAACGGCACTATATTTAATTTAGTCATACAATGCACTGCCTATACCTATTCCCATGTAACTTGAAGACTTAATAAGTGTTACTTGAACGCATTCTTCTTTACGTGGAAAATTGGTTCGTTGTTTATATCCTTACACTAGAGTTGATTGATGATACGCTTCAGTGGACGGCGAGCCTAACTTGCATTATTATTATAATAATTCGGTAGTTGAAAACTCTGCATTGTCATGTTATGGGCGGTGTGCGTAGGGTTAAGCATTAACGATGTTAAATTTCAAACGCTCATTTATTGTTTTTGTTTTTCGAAATATAACACTATGCTTTATGTATAAATGGCACTGCTGACTCGGCCCTCTCGTCAAATTCAAGGTCGTAGATCGCATTGAAAGGGTTCCAATAATATTTTTTAGAATTCAACCCTTTGTTGTGCCAATAAAACATACTTATGTAAAAAAAAAACGACCGAGAAAGTGTTAGATTTATTACTTAAAAAAATATATATATTTACTTTATTCACATGTTACTGGTTAAGAATTTTTTCCTACGTTTATTGTCGCTAGCGAAGTGGGAATTTATTGTTTATATATTTTTACGCGGGTGGGTCACAACTTGCCGCTTTATTAATTTTAACTTTTGGAGAAAGAAAATACATTTCTTTTGTTCACCCCCAATTCGCGACGCGACGTTTTAACACCTGTTTGTGGAAGGTATTATTATTGTTTTTATTTCGCCAATAGTCAATTAATATAGTATTTATTGTATAGTTATAGTTGGATTCAGTTTCGTCATTTTAGTATTCAATATTATTGTGGTTGGTGCGGATTTAACGAGTTTGGGCGGTTACATTAGAAACTGAATCCAAAATTAATTTAACGAAATACAATATTGTTTTTTTTTATGTTGCCGGAAGAGGCGGCTTTTTGGTTGACTCTAACTTAGACAATGTTTAGCTGTTTTTTTATACCATAGACAATGATTAAACACAGTGAGATTATATTTGACTCACGAAGAATTTATGATAGCTCTCTTCTCACAGTTTATTCAAGAAATAATATGGAGAAAAAGCGACGTTGGTATTTTTGTATGTGCAATAAATTAGAGAATATAATCTCTTTCATATCTTAGCTAATTAGATTCATTAATATCTCTCGCTTTTTCATTTACTGTATCGTTATATAACAATTTATATCACATAGATAGACAGTTACAGTCATATTTTAAGAAAAAAACATTCAGTTTTCTCTCAAAATATCACTGCAATACTTTTTTAAATAGATGTTGATATAATCTTTGTCTATGATAGAAAAGTACATAATAAATAGGTTTAATAACATATAAAATACAAATAAAAATATATATACACGATTATTGTAACTCATTAACATAGGTGAAAAAAAAAATGAAAAAAAAACAGCTTTATGCCTTTAAATTGTTTGTATGTTAGTATGTAGGATGTTTTAAGGGGCTTTGGCAGTTTATAAAGGTACCCACTGCTACCTGCCCCCAATACTTTATATATTCGCACCGTGAGATTTAGATAGAGCTAATAAAATGAAAAAAAAATGTATCTCTAGGTATACACAACGGGAAACACAGTTTTATAAATAACATGAATTATTATAAAGCTGTGATTCACGTATAACAAAAAAAAAATCGTGCTTAAGATCATATTATTACCAATTTAGAAAGATTAAAAAAGAGATAAGCTAACAAAAAGAGCGTTCGATTGCTTAGCGGTCTTTGGTAAAGTCTGGTAACGCTTCCGATTTACCGCATCAACTATAATAGTACTTCGGTATGTTTATTGAACGCGATTAGTCAAATATATTTGTTGTGTAAAACAATCTGGCAGGAAAAGGATTCAGTTCTTATATTTTTTGCACTGAGAGTAAAGTTCCTATATTTATTACAAAATCGCAAGTGTGAACAGGAAAAGATAAAAAAAAAGAATCGGTTCGCGTTACGGTCCATGGTACGCCTAGTCATTATTTATGTATAAAACTATTTATCAATATTTAAAATAACATAGTCTCGATTGGTGGGGATAGAATAAGTTGGAGGTTTCCTATATTATTTTAACATGCTCAGTTTTTAAACACAACTTTTTTTCAAATTCTTCGTGTTCGCTTAAAAGGGAGGTAAAATTATTTTAAGTTTTATATAAATTAGCGGAAAAGTGTACTGAGAAGTTATTAGGAATATAATTTTAGAATGAACTAGTACAAAGGGCGGTTGCTTCAAGAGGCAGCTGTTGAAAAAAAAAAAAGAAATTGGTTTCTCTTGTAACTGTAGCAATACATTTTATATTTAGTATAATGTTGTAGTCTTGTCTCTTTTTATACTAATAAACTATTTATTTACCTTTAGATTAATTGTTGGAATGTTAATGTTTTATGTTAGACAGTTAAATTTCTGTCATACGGATAGCGCTTGAGTCTTTGTGAAATGTACTGCGATTATGGAACGAATCACTTTTAATGTGTTATCTATACTACTTAATTACGTATTTCTAAACTCTATTTGGCGGATATTTTATTAAATTGGTTGAAAAAGACTTGAAAATAAGACATTAAGTATGTATTACGTGATGGACGTGTCGTACGACATTTCATAATGATGTCAGCATAGATTACTATGTTTTACTAACCGATTTTGTTGAATGTGGAGCACTTTCCTTAAATATGTTTTTTCTTCGCTGATTAAAATTAACTGATGTCGGCGGGAGGGATCAGAAGAAGGATTTGAACTTAAGTCACTGGGGTCAAAGTTGTCATCCACATTTGATCACTATCGATTATGAATCCGAATGAATTTTCTAAGATTTGTATATGTGTGCGAAAGTGAGGTAAATGTAATGAAATTAGTAATGCAGCACTTTTGATACTTACACGTTGTGTTCCATGACATTTTGGTTGACGGAGGGAATATGACTAGCGACCTGCGCGCGCGCACACTGCCGTGCCGCGCCGGGTCGCCGCGTTGCCAACTGTCTGAGTGCCTACTGATAGTTTCTTGTTTCAAATAATACGGGGTTGTTGTTATGTTAATCTTAGTCTTATTTTATAATAAGAATTTCAAAATATGTTTATTATTAGTAACGCGTGTCTAGTACCTTTCATTTAAGCTAATTAATATTCAAACTGATATAGGAACTCGTAACGGAACAGAATTATACTTTGGCTTTGTTTAATCAAATTGTGTTTAATATACCAACGAGTAAATAAAAATGTTTCGTAATATGATTTTTGTAATTATTTTTGACCGCCCACCCTTCGAGAGTCGCTTTCAGATGACGTTACGAGAACACACCGCGAAGTTGCAAAGTTGCCGGACGGGTCGCATCAAAATTAATTACGAAAATCATTTCGAAAGTTTCGATTATCGCGTACGACTAAGCGGTTCGTTCGTGTGTTCTTGCAGAGTCGGATAATGAAAGCGCACCCTCGTCTACGCCCACTAAAACTGTTTCGCCTGACGACGCGACTAAAGTAGCGCGTAATAAGTCTCAGGAGTTATTGCTTCTTGAGAAAATACAGGCGGAGGCCGCGGCCTTCTACAGCTACGACGGGCTGCCGCCGCCTGACCCCAAGGTCAAGCTAGTGCGCACCAACCTCGCCACCAAGTACGAGCGAGTGTCGCTGGACGAGATCGCCGGCAAGCAGGCCCAGGAGCGACGCGCCTCGCTCGACTTCAAAGTTCTCTCCCTCGATGAAATAAGAGCTAGGAAGAAAAGCGACACCATCATACACAGTAAACCTATCACACTCAACTTGAGTAGGAAAAGAAAGCTCTCTACACACGAAACTATCACTACCTCAGGCAATAAGATACTCAAAGTTGTTCGAAGCAACTCTATTGTGTACAAGAAACTCGACCGTAATGCCCCTGCAGCGTCCAAAGCTAAATTCGATCAGAAACCGAGTGATAATGCCAACGATAGGAAACGAACATTATCAGAGCAAAGTGACATCTATGAAATACAAGAAGACGAACTTGTGGATAACTGTTTCGAATTCAAGAGGATAAAGCTTACAGGACAAACCGCCAAGCCCAGGCTTATAAGACACAGACTGTCTAGTTCAAACATCAGTACAGATGAACCAAAATACGATGATTTAGACTTTAACAAAACAGACGATTCAGACTCAGAAGTACAAATCGTCAGCGTTGAACTAAACGAGATAAATTCTGTAGATTTAGATAAGGTAGATTCAGACACTGAAATTATAGATTTAGAAACCACTAGGTTAGGTGAACCAATAGATGTTGTGGATCTTAGTGAAGATCAGGATGAAAGTGATATTACCGTTTCAGACCTGGACTTAGATTTGAGTAAAAACGCGGTAATGCCGGATGTGGTAGTTAGCTGTCACCAACAACTGAATAAAATAGACAGCTCAGAAAAAAGCATTCTAAACGACATCGACAGTTTGTTGGATGACGATTTATGATTCGCATTTATTTTTAGTAACTAGGGTTTGAAGTTTTAAGTAAAGATATTCGTACAAAACTTTCCTGTTTAACATAATTAGATTAATGACAGCAATATTTAGGTTTATGGAAGATCTACACAAGTGGCATCTAAAAGCGACAAGCAATACACAAGTGACTTTTACTAGGTAGGAGAGCTAAATCGTTAGTATTTTGTTCACATTATTGTAGAGTGTTAAAGCTTTAATTGATTCTATTGAAATATTACAATAATTTTGCTAGAAGGTGAAGTTTTATTGCCTAAATTTAAACCTAGTCAAGCATTGTCTATGGCATAATCATTACGTGCTCTGTGCAGCCTATATCGTTCACACTGCTGGGACACAGGGGCCTATCCGCGAGAGGGACTGAGCTATAATCCACCACGCGGTGGGCCCGCGTGCGGGTTGGTGGATGTTTTGTCTTCGGATTTTTGGTTCTAGGACATACTGGTTTCTCACGACCGTTTGAGAGCAGTGGTGATGAAATCAATTACATAACGTGTAGTCCTGCGTGGGTTCGAACCCACGACCTATGACACAAGTCGGGGTCGTTAATACTGGGCCACCACTGCCTGTCGAGCAGTCTATGAAGACAGTAAATTCCTTTTTATTTACACAGATGGCGCTACTATGCCCAAATAAAACAACTAAATACTTTGATCCAAAAGTGTATTCATATAATGTTATTAAAACGTTTCATCGACATCACACAATTATTCACATTTTTATTTATAATCAACGCATATACACATTAAAAACTAATTGTAAATTCGAAATTAACACCTTGAGGTTGGTTCAAGCTAGTGTTGTAACTAATATTGATATATTTTTTTTAAGCTGAGAGGTTTAAAATAAATATTTTCATTAATTTTATAAAGTATAATTTGGATTGGTACAGAAAATCCCTGAAAAAATATTTTGCAACTAAGACAGTGTTAAAATAAAATAAATACCCAAAATTATCTAAGTTTTAAACATCGTACTTGCGCGCTTATTACATTTACAATGGGATAATCACAATAAACAATTACACGAAAGTAACTATTTACATTTCTGTACTTATAAACTAACAAGCCCTGTTTCTCATAAAAAAATCTAAATTTACATTGCTACGATAATGTTAAGAATTTAATGTCTTTTGTATTTCGGAGACAAGCAGATATAATTAAGAAAATCAATGTGATTTGTATCTACCATCCACTGTTTCATACATAAGGCAAAGGTACTACAAATATTCTGCCACATTTGTCAAATATTTTAAAAATTAATCCATTCTATCTCAGCATTGTTAATTAAACATTTACAACAAATATACACAATTAAATATTAATTTAACGCTAATCTTAGCTAACTACCTATTTGTTAATAAAATATTTTTTAACACTTACACCGAAATATTAAATTATTTCATTCAAAGTTACAAAGCTAAGGATACAACATTACATGTGCATCAATAACGGTCATGTAGAATATCTGTGAGAGATTTATTAGTTATTATTTTGAATGAAATATTCTAATTTATTTTTAATACAAATACAATTTGAGCCTATTCTTTGTGCTCCGAGTCCTGTTTTGTGGCAACTAGTGGATATGTTAATTCTTTATACTATACGTGTTACATCAGTTGGTAAGTTAAGTATCTAATCTCATTTTTCAAATTAAACTAATTAAAAATATCACCGTAAAGTACAAAAAAGTTTGTAAAATGAAAATAGCTATAAAACAGACGTACAGAAAATTATTCATATAAATAAGGAAAGTCTTCACTATCTACAGGCAAGCATCACCTTCCTCCGCCTTCTTTAATTACCCATTTCCACAAATCTGTGTAGTTTTATCACTATTACCTGATGCAGATTTTTTTATAGTATTCCTAGTGAATCACAAAGAACGAATACAGAAGCATTTATTTGTAGCATGAAAATCAATCCGCAAAACCTTAAAGTGTGTTCATGTTAGAATTATTTGGTTTGAAAACATAAACCTTGCCTGCATTGCTACATATCTTGGTACACAAATAATCTTCAAAATAAAATAAAACATTTGTTCATGATATACTTCGGTATAAAGAAATACAGCCCGACTATCAAGCTGGGACCGTTTTGGAACCGAGCAGGACATTTTGTTTTATCCAGTTAGTATCCATTCTTGACCACTGGGCACCGAACAAAGCAAGAAGGCAGATTTTGTTATAACCTGCTTACCCGCCTAAGTACTTAGGTTTTTTTTGTCAAGCTTACATAGGTACAATTTTCCGACCTGATAGCACTCTACTTACTGCTCAAAAACCAATCAATGATTATTGTTCATGTTATTGGGCGGCAAACAAGCATGCGTTCCAGCAGCAGGCTTAGCACGAGAACCATAGAGCAGCGTGTTGTCGACGGAAGAGTAGACAAAAATGACGTTTCCGTGTAGACAGTTGACAGTTTTCTACCGAGTAGGTTTAACAAGCAATTTCAATTTACGTACCTCAAAAGACCATTTCAGAGGGTTTTTCCCAGTGGTTAGATTGCTGGTCAGACTAGTCTTTCCAACGGGAATTTTTTTTCTCGATGGTCAGATTTATTTGACAGCTGGGAAAACAACAGAAAAAAGTACAATGAAAGTAAAAACCGTTTTGCATCTTACAATTTTATCTTAGGCGTTCTAAAAAATTACCAACATTCAATTCTCCATTAATTAACATCATTTGTGAACACATTATGAATTCGTCTCTCATTATATTTTCCTTTGTCCGTTTATTTGTTATTTTAGTAAAATCCAAGCAATTTATTTTATAAAAAAAAATTAAGCAGGCTTATTTTGTTTTAAATAACCATGAAACAACTTGCAAAGAATTTCAACCAGTGTCAAAAAACTCCTTATTAACACAAATAAAACCTATTTAATAATTTTATAACCTCTTCGTATTCAACAGTACTTTACTAAATTACGAGCTGATCTGACCAACGGGAAAAAAAAATCCCGTTGGAAAGACTAGTCTGACCGTCAATCGGACCACTGGGAAAAACCCATTTCAGACACCAATCTACATGGTCTTCACATGATCTGGCCAAGATTTTGCTGGACTTTAAAAGAGACTGTGACCTTTGAGTTTGTTTCGGACTTTCTCCTCAGAGAAGTCAGATACGAAAAGCCGATCTCATCTAGTTTTTAAAATACGATTGACGTGAAAAAGTGTTTGTACAAACCTACTTACAGAAAATCAAATCTTTTATTTCATCAAATAGCGTCATGCTAAGCCTGCTGATGGTATGTTCACCGTTGACTTTGACATCTGCAATATCAAAAGCATCGTAGGTGCATGCATCCCAGAATATCTCTTGCCTCAGTTCCAAAATGTTCGCTCATCGGTTAGTATAGCATAAGCGTGTGACTACTGTTGTCACGTGCTCGGCTAGTTCCACCAGGGTCACTGGAGGCGGGACCAGTACTGCTGCGTGTCTTGTCCGGGCACTGCGAGGGGCACTGACACTCCTGTGCCTAGAAGACCACCTAACTCTGGAATGAAAAATTAATAGTTTGTATTGGATTGTTCACATTTCACAAGCAGATATCATATGTCTATATTATGTTGGTTTAGGTAGTTAAATAAAGGTAAACAAAAAAACCACGTGGCGAGAAAGCTGTCAAGTAACCGACTAAACGTAATACCTGGCACTTCAGTTGGCATGCTACGTCACAGTTGTACTCTTCAATTTAGCAACGTTTTATTTCGTTGACGTTTAGAGAACCTGTCTTTTTGGCTTCTTTACAATAGACAGATTACAAAATAATATAGTAATTTATAAATGTAACTAAAAATTGTGCTCAAGCAATTACATTTACGAAGAGTAGATAAATGATAAAGTTTAACATACAGTAATACAAGAGGAATCTATCGTAATAATCAAAAAAAATAATAATTTGATTATAAGTTACAAGGTAGTTTTAATCAAGAAAGTGTTATCTAAAAAAACCCTTTTTATGACTTGTTTACCTTTATTTAACTACCTAAACCTATGGAGTATAGTGTGGTAAGAATAGTTGATAGCAACATCATCACTATCTGCTTAGCTTTTTCCCAACTATGGTGGAGTCTAACCGGATGCAGCTGAATACCAGTATTTAATATGGAGCGACAGCCTATCTGTCTTCCAAAACCAAGTAACTGGGTATGGGTAATACTATACCCCTTGGTAAGACTGGTTGTCAGACTTTTGGGCTTCTGACGACCCCTAACAACTGTCAAAGATTCGAGAATGATCGCCGGGACCAACGGCTTAACGTGTTTTCCGAGGCACGGAGGAGCCTCGGTATGTAAAGATGGTCACCCATCCATGGACCAACCCCGGTAAGCGTAGCTTAACCTGATGGATTGACCCATGCGGCTATTATTACTTGACCACGAGCTCCTCATACAATTACTAACCGTTCTTTAAAAAATATCCCTTCAGTTGATACCCGGCCATATATCTACGGTTGATATCTCACTCCAGCTGCTGTTGTGATTTGAATAAGTATGAGAAACGTTTCTTAGATTTCTTTGAGATATCGAGAAAATTTATCAGTGTCCCTCTTTTTATCTGTTTGGCAATGTTGGACCTTGGTGTGTTGTAACTATTAAGGGTTAGATTTTAGCTATTGGCTTTAAGCAAACGGGATATTGCTCTGCCTATCATCCCGACAATTCTTATGGTGGATACAGTTCAGTCAGGGTGTTCTAACCTTCCGAATAATCATAAATCTTGTATTCATCTCGACATAATATCTTATTCGTGGCAACCAGAGAGCCATACTGAGAGTTCTGGCAGTGGATAATATAATGCAAATTTTCACATAGTTAAGGTGTCCGAGGAGTGAATTTCAGATTGACATGTTAGATACAGCCGGCTCTCTTCCGGATGCTCTCTTAGATGGGACATGTCATTTTTAGGTAGTTAAATTTTCATTAGTAGGTAAAAAAATACCTATTATTACAATAAATATATACATATTATTAAAAGAAACATTAAATATGTAGGTACACTTTATTTCACACCAAAACAATGGTCTTCGTTGCCACAACCCATGTTAGTGGTCTATTCTCGAGAACTGTGTAATATTTGTTAGGTTGATAAGTTAATTATTTGGAGGAGCTCGTGGCTAAGCACAATAACAGTCGCGTGAGTCGATCCATCAGATTGAGCTACGCTTGCCGAGGTTGGTCCGAGTATGGGTGATCTTTTCATACCGAGATTCCTCCGTGCCTCGGAAAGCATGTTAGGCCGTTGGTCCCGGCTGTCATTCGTGGATCGTTGACAGTCGTTTCAGGTCGTCGGAAGTCCGAAAGTCTAACAACCAGTCTTACCAAAGGGGTATAGTTTTACCCAGTAACTGGGTTGTGGAGGTCAGATAGATGGACCGACGATCTTAAGAAGGTGGCTGTTTCAGACTGGATGCGGAAGGCGGAGGACAGGGTGTTGTGGCGCAGCCTGGGAGAGGCCTATGTCCAGCAGTGGACTGCGATAGGCTGAGTTGGGAGGTCAGATAGGCAGTCGCTGTAAGTATCCAGTTAGACTGGAAGCTGACCCCAACATAGTTGAGAAAGGACTAGGCAGATTGGTTAAGCTACTTCAATTATTTACCTGGTGGAGGCGACGCCGGTTCATGCTGGTAGCCATGATGGTTGACGTAGGGGTGTGGGGGCTGCCTGTAGCCCAGCTCGTAGCGCGGGTACCCCAAGAAGCCACTCTTGCACAGCTCGGCCTCCGTCGTGTCGCACACGGGGGGCTCGCCCACCATGCCGCCTCCGTACCCCATGGGGGTCAGTGGGCTGGGGAACATAGGACTTTAAATTTTATTTTGATGAACTTCAGATATGAGATAGCTTTATTGGTATATTAGCTGCGCCCCGCGGTTTCACCCGCATAATTCTCGATCCCGAGGGAATATCGGGATAAAAAGTAGCCTATGTCTTAATCCAGGGTGTCAGCTGCCTCCATACAAAATTTCATCAAAATTGGCCCAGCTGTTTGAGCGTGAAGAAGTAACAAACATTCACACACACACACACAAAAACTCTAAACAATATTAGTGTGATGATTGGGCGTGTGCATGGAAAATAATTTAATTTAATGTTTCGTTATGATACCTAATCTTAGATCAAATAAAAAACCAAGACATAGCGCTGCGAACATTACCAGGTGAAGCATACCAAAACTACACCTCGCACTGTGCATACACGGTCACACGCACACATTGACAACCCATTTACAACCAAACTACACCTCATCGGAACATTCACCGGCCTCACGTCACTGTTGACAGCGCTATGTCTTTGCATTTTATTTGGTCTGAGTACCTATATAATTACTTTGCTTTTGCGTTGGTTACTAGCTAAATGTGGTGTACTAAAGGTATACCCAATTTTCGCGGAATGCTGGCGTGATGTTACGTACCTACGTTATGGAATTACTATTGTATGGAATCAAGGTCTTTTGACTGAATAGATAGCTGTGCTGCTGGGGAGTTTATTGCGCCTCTTCTTCTTCCCTAGTACTCGTAGTAGAACTAGGAAGTGGTGAAGGGCGTTTTGGAGGACTGCGACTCTTGTAATGTTGACGTTCAAAATGTGCCAATTCTCAGCCTCATTTGAATAAACATAAGACTTTTGTCGGTTCTAATAGTGCGCTGCCATTGATTAGGTATTGGCTCGAGAAAGCCACAAATGCTTTTCTCAGCTGGATTTCCTTCTTATAGAGATGAGTCCCAGCAGTGGGTTAGCTGATTATGTAAGGTAAGCCTACACTATGTCAGTAAGATTGTGTGAACCCCTGCTAACATAAGTAGTATTATGAGGTAGAAAGACAGCAATGATATCATTGTACATACCCTAAAAAACATCAAATGGGATCCCAACCTGTCGGTAAAGTCGCCATATCTTGAGTTTTGTCTGGTGATAATCCTAATGTTGTGCAATGCAACTCACCTGTAAGTATCAACATTCAACGGCGGCTGGTAGGGCTGGTGCGGCGGGTGCGCGGGGTGCGCGGGCGGCGGGTGGTGCGCGGGGTGCGCGGGCGCATGGGGGGCAGTCCCACTGTACCCGCACTCGGGGCTCCGCCGCTGCGACCGGATCTTCTCCTCACGCCGCCACTTCGCGCGCCGATTCGAGAACCACACCTTAACGTCGGGTTTGGTTAACACAAAGCGCGGTACGCGCTATTAGGATCGTTACAAGGCTGGCTTGTTGGTGATACTAATTTAATGATTAAATGGGAACATTTTTTGACTCTGACGGATGGAACGTACCATCATGTACACATTGCAGTAGATCTTTTGTTTGTAAATTGTGAAACAGAGAAACTAATGTTGAAAGGAAATTAATAAAATTTATGAGACAGTTTGTCCATTGTTTACATGATTATTTTATCTGCAACTTTTATTTTTTTGGGGTCTACGACCGCTGGAAGAGTGTCGAGAAAATCTGTTTATTTTAATTTGATAGTGTTTAGTAATCTATATCCATCACGTGTGTGAAGTTTAGACAAAAAAAACTGTTTTTTTAAACTGATATTTCAAGTGACTACACCGGGTGATGATGCCAAAAAAAAAACTCATCAAATTAATTTATTTTTATTTCATCATGTTTACTTATCGACCCTATAGATGTTTGGCTGCTGAATGCAGATACTCTTTGTTTGTAGTTCGCAGCTCTAGCACTCTCGGAGGACAATATTTTTTAAGCCTGTTTCCGTATTGCACCATAAGAATATCATTTCGTAATTAGTTAGGTACCTACATCTTATACCTATCAAATCATTCAACTGGATACATGCCAGGCATACAGACGGGTAATTTCCTACCTACTAGGTACCTACATATTGCTACATGTAATGAGCGCGCCTTCTACGACAAGAATGTGATGATATCTGTCTATACATACCGTCTGTGTATACATAGATAAGTTTCCACATCTTTTCCTCTGTCTTTCTCTGGGAGTGATTTCGTGAAAAGGGACGGAAGTGTGTAACAGGAAGTGACAGCTTGAGCGTGGAATAAGTAAGTACTTTTTAATAGAATAGAATTAGTATACTCATGGAATTAGTGGGCGACCACTAGTAATGAATAATTATTCGAATAAATATTTCAGTATTTAGCATTTGAAATTTTGAGGTTAGTTTCTGTCGCTGCTCAGGTGCTTATTATCAAGGTGAGATGTCAGATGTTACACATCATATCCGACTACTGTAAGGCCGCTAGTTTTTTTTTAAACTCACCTGTATTCTAGCTTCGGGCAGGCCTATTTTTGCGGCGAGTCTCTCGCGAGCGAAGACATCGGGGTAGTGGGTTCTTTCGAATTCTGTAAAGATACATTATAGTAGATTTTGTAGTAAACCATGGAGCTGTTAACTAGGACAAACAAGAAACTTGTAATGTCATGGTGGAATAAAGGTGTTAAAAATCTTGGTAAAATCGAAAAAGTGGTGGCCGAGTGTTAACGGTGGCCACTTACCGAGTTATTGGTCGTAGGTTCGAACTCAGACAGGTGCTAAACATTGTGTCAATTATATCATCACCACTGCTCTCAAAATAGTGATGGAAAACATCGGGAGGAAGGTCTTAGAACCAAAAATTCGGACGTCACGCCAGTCATTTTGAGCACTTTATGCGGCCTACCCAAATGTACTTTCTTTGGTATTGTTCGTCGAGTCGTTGAGCTCCTTAAGTCTTGAGTCGAGCTGCACGATTACTGACAAATGCTTGCACTGATTGGACAGGTCCACTCTTTCTGTGGTTCTTTCCTCAAAATACCACTTCAGACACAGATCTACATGGTCCTCACATGATCTGATCAAGATTATGTCTGGACTTTAAAAGAGACTGACCCTTGAGTTTGTTTCGCCATTTCTTCTCAGGGGTAGTCAGATAGGAAATGTCGACTACATCTAGCTTATTTTTACTTTTTAATATGACGAGTAAAAGGGATTCCGATATCCTATTTACAGAATAAACGATTTAATTTCATTTCATTTCAGTGCGGGTTTACGTGCTAAGAGACTGCTGGAAAACACATGGCATTTGGTGTGGTTTTTCGTCGCTATGCCATCGCCAGTTCAGTTTACACAGTTTGGTGTGTGTAAAAAGATTAACTACCTTGTACATAACGGCTGTAAAAAGACGCTTAACGAAGCCAAGCGTCAGTTTATAGTACCGATCATTGTGATATGTTTTTATTGTACTGGACCATACCTGGGAACCTTCTGGTTATGGAGATTTAAGATCAAAGTTCCGACTTTTTCACGAAAACAGGTTTTAAATGTTATAACGTAACTTTGTACCGTTGCATGCACAATGTTTAGCGTGTGTGACATTGCGCTCTGCGACAACGATTTTTTACACCAAAATTGAAAGTTGTTTCCCAGCAATAATTTTAGCTCAATCAAAATCAAAAGTCATGTAACCAAACTAAACTGAGAATCAGCACTTTTCGTTCGTCAAAATTAGATAAAACAGTCTCCCAAAAAACGCCCACCCTTCACCACTTCCTAGTGCTTTAGCTTGGAAGAAAAAGTGAGAATGATGTACAGAATGCCGCGCAGAATGCTTGCTGGTCCTTGGATGGGTGACCATCTTTACATGCAGAGACTCCTCCGAGCCTCGGAAAGCACGTTAAGCCGTTGGTCCCGGCTGTCATTCGTGAATCTTTGACAGTTATTAGGGGTCGTCACAAGCCCGAAAGTCTGACAATCACTCTTACCAAGCAGTATCGTATTACCCAATTGCTGGGTTGTGAGGTCGGACAGGCAGTCGCTCCATGTAAAATACTGGAATTCAGCTGTATCCGGTTAGACTGGAAGCCGACCCCAGCATAGTTGGGAAAAGGCTAGGCAGATGACGATGATCAACACCAATCTGTCAACCAAATGACAATTCTAACCGCAATTCTTGAAGTCTAAGAAATTTACAGAAACAAATAGGTAGCCAAACAATTATTATAATGTGTAACACCTTCGCGGAAGTCAATCGGCCATGACATTGCCGATGGACGGCTATCGGCTATCGACGTACGGCTTTACCCGGCACCCCGCACTGACAACGACATTGTGTGGGATCGTTTTACATCGTGTTATAATACAGACCTCTCTCCAAGCTATCAATCTGCTCGTTGGTAAAGCTGGTCCTGTTTCTCTGGAGCTTGCGCTTGAGTCGCAGCCGAGCCGCATCATCATCAGCTCCGCTGGACCCCGCGTTGGAGTTATCTCCGGACCCCGTCTCGTCTGAATGTAGACCTTCCAGACCTTCCAGAGGCTCTTCGTCTATGAACAAAGGATGTTGATTTGAGGATTAAATATATGTATAATATTTTTTGAGGGGTATAAAATATTTCGAAATTGAGTGCAGCTTGTTTATCTGTCGCAGGCAGATTTTATGATTCGTCATTATACATACGGCAACATACGTTTACAAACGCTCGCAGTTATGAAATATGCCAAAGGCAAATTGGCAACTCGTTCAATTGTTATAATTTCGACATTGATTTATTATTGTAGGTCCGGTTGAAACGTTCAAGCCGAATTGGTCGTAGTAACCAAGCCAGCCGGTATTTATTTTAAAAATATTGCAGCATTATGCTGAGATAGAGGCCTTTTTGGCGGCGTCGCAGTGGTCTTTTTTATTTCTTTTTTATACGAACATTTTGTTAGTTTTAGCTGCTCCTTTTTAGGGTTCCGTAAACGGTAAAACGGGAATATTACTAAGGCTCCGCCGTCTGTCTGTCTGTCTACCTATCTATCTATCTGCCTGTCTGTCTGTCTGTCTGTCCGTATGTCACCAGGCTGTACCTATCTCATGAACCGTGATAGTTAGACAGTTGAAATTTTCACAGATGATCTATTTCTGTTGCCGCTATAACAAAAAATACTAAAAAAAGAATGAAATAAATATATAAGGGGGCTCCCATACAACAAACGTGATTGTTTTGCTCGATATTGATAACGCCAACAGGTAGAAGCTTGAAATATTCACAGAATATTTAGTTATATATTCACTTTAAAAATAAATAATTAAATTAAAATAAAACAAATATTTAAGGGGAGCTCCCATACAACAAACGTGATTTTTTTGCCATTTTTATAGATAATGGTACGGAACCCTTCCTGCGCGAGTCCGACTCGCACTGAGCCGGTTTTTTTTACTGTTTGTATTTCCTGCGCGTGTCCCAAGTAAAATATTATTCTATCTTTCTTTCTTACGACTTCCACGCGAACGAAGTGACGGGGAGAAGCTAACGCTTAAATAAGTGCCTGTTCTATCTACGAAACCAGGCTATCCTCTTAAAAATGTCCAATTTCAATGAGGGTTTTCATGAAAGTACACGCCACCAGGCGCCACTTTGACAAGAGGTCTTCCATTTCGACAGTGAATATAAAATACCTATATGATGACGTTCATCATTCGTTTTATTTTATTCATTATAGTCCATCATTCAGTCATGACTAAAGAAAATATAGGCGCTTTGACACTTCTGACAGGTGCCCGGACCTAATGTTGCAGTGCTGCCACCTAGTGAACGTCATTTTCAGAATACCCTCATTCAAATGCGATCCTAATTTAATTAAACTCCAAATTCTATTTCAATCTCCCACAGCTATTAATAACTGAACAATACCGTCCAAAATCCTCCAAAACATCTATATTATAAACGTTTACAGGAATTACAAGTTTCTTAGAACTCTCTCTTAGTAACCAGTCAGCAAAGACGCAAAGTTATGCCCACAAAGTGAACAAGCGAGGTTTAATGCGCAAACAGGCCCGATACCGCGGATTTATTCGAGTTACGATGTTAATCTTGGTCTGCTTAGTCGTAAATTTGCGTTATCCTACAACTTCGGGAGTGGTAGGGATTCAATTTTGAAAGTCTGATTAAAACTTTGAATAATTGTTTGTGTTTGAGGTCTACGGTGGCGTTTAGGAATTGTTGGTTTGACAATATTAAATTTGTTCATTCTTATTTGATACTTCATAACTATTGTAGACCTAAATGACTTTAATTTATTAATTTATTTTATTATTTATGTACACACAGTAAAATACAGAGAGATACGACATATTCCGCACGCTCAACCTCATAGCGATTGAGACGGACTTATTCTGTTGTTCTCTGAGTGAATTCACAAGGAATGCATTATTTGATATAGGTAGGTACCATGAATGTTAGTACCTATTTAGAATAATTAAGTTAGGATAAGCGCATTTACCGCATTGAGTTACCCTGTAATGGTAGATGTAAGAAAAAAAAAAAAAAAAAATTATAATTTTGAGTACACAGGTAAGTACTGCTTATTTCTTAAGAAATTCCTTCCAGCAGACCAGCGAAGGAGAAATGTATACAAAGTGTTTGAGAACAAGATGTTAGTAAGTTAGCTGTTGCCCGCAGGTTCGCTCGCATCCTACGGAACTACTTCATGTATTTTCAAGAATAAAAAGTTTTCTATGTGTTACTCCAAGACAATGACATAACATGCGTTTTTCAGGACCCTCTAAATACTTTGAAAGTACATGTCTCATACAGATTGCAATAATAGTCATGCAGTTTCCAGAAGCTCTACAGTTAGAAAAAGATAATTTCTTTTCAAAATCTCCCTCAGGCCCTACGGTACCTACCTAGTTAGGCTATACAATAGGTCTCCACCTATGAAGTCAGCGTTCTTTATGGAGAATTTTAAAGAAGTTGCATTTTTCATACTAACATTTTCTTAATTTATCTAAAACAACCATGAACACTAATGTTTTAAAACTTTTATGCACTAATGTTTCCAAACTAAGATAACGATATGCCACTTAGATTAAGCGCCAGCGCATGCGCTTTTGGCTAAGTTAAAACAAATAGTGGTAATTTCTGCTAAACAAATGAGGAGTCATTTTTAAGGTATTTTTGATGTTTATACAAGTAATAAGGTTTTTTTACTACTGGTAGTTGTCTATGATGGTCAGTATTCGATATAATACCAAGCAATTGATGAATATTTTAAATCATAGAAGTGACGAGGTTCTCTATTTGTGAGAAAAAAAACGCCAATTTCGTAGGTGGGAACCCAATATCTTATGGAAGATATACAGCCTTAGCCACCTTAAAATGACGTATACAGTAGGTATACGCGACGTTAACGTACCTATCTAACATTTTTTCCCATAAAAACAAGCATACAATGATAAAACCAAATCTTAAATCTAGATATAATTTATAAATGAGATTTATCGTGTTATCTTATAACGTCCCTTCAGTAGGTAATCCGTTAGGAAGCATCCGCCTTCGGGATGTCTCTCAGTAGTACGACTGAAGATTATTGACACGGGAGGAATATTTGGTAGGTAACCAATGTTTATTTATTACAATGATTTGGTAGTTTTATTTTTATATTAGGTCATTAAAGAAAACAAATGATTTTATTTTTTAATATAGTTACTTTAGCTATTAAAAAGATAAAGAAATGTCTTAACTTAACAAATATAATTAGTACCCACTACATTTTTCACAGATTATTATACTTTAAATAAATTAATAACAAACAATTAGGTTTTTTTTCAAGTTTCACTCAAATAGGGCTCCGTTTCAGTCGGAAAAGTGCCGTTTGACTGCCGTTTGATTAGTTTCAGACTATTCATCAAGACTAATATTTATGTTTTATTACTACTAATATTTAATTTCACGATTTCAGAAAAAAATTAGCAAATTATACGGGTCAAATTAAATAAGCTAGAGAAACTTCACAAAGGTGATGGGACGATAAAGATTTTTAATTTTTAATGACTTTGAATTTTAATCTTTTGTTTTAATTTTATGTATTGCGATTGATATAGTAGGACTTGGTGCCTTAATAAATAATAAACAAAAAAAACGAAAGGATTTTCTAAAGTCATAATTTCAATTAGCTAGGTATATGCCAGTGGCTGTTGAATCCGTGATCAGCTGTACTTAATTAACATTATGAGTTTCGAAAATATTCTCTTTTTAGTGTTCCGTTTCTCCGAATGGAAAACGGAATCCTTTAAGGATCACTCGTGTCTCTGTCTGTACGTCTGTCACAGAAAATTTGTTCCGAATCTAATGGACCTATCTACTATAATTATATTTAGTTTACATTTGGTACACATATCAATATCTGTGACCCAAACACGGACATGTTACGTAAATAAATGAATATTGAATATGGGGGTGACTTGGGAGATAAATAAGAAAATAAAAAAATAAAAAATCCCACTGTACCGTGTGACGTATTTACCTTTAGTTTTAAAATATATAGTTTTAAAGTTATTTAAAAAAATAGATGAACATTGACTATTCCTCCTCCCCCTAATCTCCGAAACTCCTGCGGCAAAATTTTTGAAAAAAAAAATATATACTGATATCAGTTATATATGCTCTTAAAATAACATGGTAAATCTCCCAATATTGTGCGTACTAACTTACATATGCAGTTGAAATGTTTTTCTACAATGTTCTTGGTATAAATTCATCCCAACTACGGAACCCTTCACTGTGCGCAGCCAGACACGCACTTGGCTGATTTTTATTTTATCGTCATCAGATATCGATACCCATCACGTTTGTGTAGTTGCGCTAGCTAATTTTATTTGACCCTATATATTATGTGTTTCACATTTCTACCATAGTAGGTACCAATAGGTACTGTCCTAACCCAATACCCCCCTCAAGATATATTGTATTCACAGCCTAACTTAGGTAACCTACATAAGTTTGTCAGACTACATTCGCAGTAAATACACGTGTGATATGTCATGAATCGTGGTACGTCTTTAGTTTGTCTTACTCGAGCAAACGTCCACTGACAAAAATCATTGTCTTAGTATGAACGTTGAGGCATATATTGAGAACCGCAAGGGGATCGTGAGGGGAATTAATTGTTTATCAAATTGACACACTTCCTACATCAATTTGCCGTGTTATAGCCATTTCATATATCTAACTGTCAAAGAATGACGGTAATTGTGATGTGTATAAACGGACAATTTAAGTTGATATACCATTAATTTTCCCTGACTTTACTTGGTAAATGTGCCGTGTGGTGCCGGACGTAAAGAATAGCACCATCCTATTTCTACCCGTGGATGTCGTAAAAGGCGACTAAGGGACTTACTAGAGAATGGGCAGCAGCGTTCTCTATGCATTTTAACACCATACTGCGATCGCCAACCCGCCTGCCAAGCGTGGCGATTATGGCAAACCCCCCTTTGGGAGAGACCTATGTCCAGCAGTGGAAGTCTTGCTGGACATAGGTCTCTCCCAAAGCTGCTGAAATGGCTTGGTAAATAAATAAGTCAACTGTTGTAAATCTGAACTTGATGGTATTTTTACCCAATAATCTAACAAACTTTGTTGTAATCGTGATTTTGAGGAGTTTCTTTATCACCTGAGAGAATGCAAGTTTAAAATCACCTCACATATTTCTAAAAACGAAATAAATAAAATATGTTTTTTAAACCAATAGTACTGCTTATTATTACTACGACAAATCTACGAAGACAAGGCCGCAAAGTGGTATCTAACTGTAGGATTTCAAAAGATTAAAAAAAACAGTTTACAAATTAAGTTTACTGTTAATCGACGGCACGGTTGGCGCAGTGGTTAAGCGATTGACTGCTGCGCTGCGTGTCACGGGTTCGATTCCCGCACCGAACAAATATTTGTATGACCTACGAGTAGTTGTTCCGGGTCTGGCTGTTTGTGTATGTGAGTTTAAATGTTTGTAAACGCAACCCACGATACAGGAGAAATTCCTAGTGTGGGGCAAGGTTAAAAAAAAAAAATAATCAAACCGAATGTTACACAATAATAATTAAGTCACATTACTGCACACAGTTAACTCTATTACCACGCACAACATAATATTAAACCGCAGTAATTACAAACAAACAACACTCACAAACTTCACAGACTCCTAAATCCCGAGATATCGCCAGTCTAGATAACATAAACTATTTTAGGATCGAATAAATTATGTTCAAGTGTCAAAATCTCCACGTTGCCGTCTACCGGGATAACTAGGGGGATGGGGGAAGCTGGTGGGGTCGAAGGGGGAAAGGGGGGCCGTAACGGGCGCGTTCATGCAGAAACTGACGATAACGTGGCCCGGCCTACCACGTAACCCGCCAGCGATAGTGTTATCGCTGCTTAAAAATGTATGCTCAATAATAGCGAGTCGGTTTTGACAAGGTTCACTTTAGTTTGGCAAGGGTCACAGTATCACACCTGAAGATAAAAGAGTACCTATACATTTAATAAATTAGCAACGAGTTGAATTTTCAATTCTTATCGCTAGGCTTGCTTTAAGTTATGATATCACTGACTTAAATGAAATTGAAATTATTTTAGAGAATTTGCAGAGTTAGTAAAGTTATCTTTGTAAACTGTTTGATGTCATGTCAGACCTGTCTTGTTCAGATTCTCTTTGAGATTAATTTTGAGATGATGCTTTAGCTAAGCAAACATAATTTGGCTACAGCGAAATAAATAGAAATAAAAATAAAGCAAGATTCAGTTATATTTTAAGGTCACTTCGTGTACCTTTTCGATGGCTCCATCGATCTTTTAAACCATAAGGAACATTGAAAAATGACTGAAGATATACTAAACGAACACAAGTATATAGAAGAAATCAGAAAACAGACTTTTCCCGTTTATATAGCGTCTACAACTTTATAGCCGTTCGTAGCACTTTTCGTAGACCTTGCTACGCCGTAGCAACCATACGTTGACCATGAATGAAACGCGGTGTTTTTTTTCTCAAAGCGTTTAATTTTGTGAAGGGTAAGTCAAGCATTATCATCTTACGAATGAAAATCTTATACTAACTTAATTTTACTTAATAATTTATAATTTCGACTTTTTGAAAATATTCATAATTATGAAGAAAATACCTAGTTAAAACTTAATGCTTCTTCAGTTAGAAAGTGAGTGAGGTGTAAGTGAGTGTGAGTTCTCATAGTAAGGGCTCTCGTAACGGCTCGAGTGTTTTTACAGCACGGCCCGCGACACGAGTATGTGTGTTTAGATGTGCGCATGTTTTGACGATCAACGACGAACATATTATTATGTGCATGTTATTTTGTTAAATATAGGTTTAAAAAAATATAAGCTATTGGTCGGGTGTATTCAGATTCGTACTATATCTGTTCACCGGTGTGCTTTTCGTTGTTAAATCTATATTAAGGCATGAAATTAAAAAAAAAGTGTACTTACGCATGTTTTGCAAAGCCAAAATATAGTCCTTTATTTTGGCTTTGCAAAACAGAGGTACCAACCTAAACATTAAAATTGTGGCAAAAACGGCATGAAAACGAAATAATGGTTTGTAGGTATCTTTTTCAAAAAGTACAACGAAATAATGAATTTATGAATATTTAAAAAGCGTTACCTTTGTACTCGGAATGAGGAAAACTCACAACATTTACATAACATTGTTTTGAATAAATCATTGTCTAGTTTTTTAGCTCCTTTAGGGATGTCCCACAGCGAGGTTGATAACTAGGTACTTTACCCTACGTCTAATGAAGGACTCGACTTCGTATCGCAATAGGATATTAAAAAAAACTACTTATTTGATTTTTCAAAAACAGAATGCATCCAGGACCATCAACACATTCGTCGTGCTGCTCATTTCTCGACCGCAACGAATATGACACCTCGAAATACGACAACAACATTTTGCGTCACTCCAATACTTTTCTCATAACCTTATATGGATGTAATAAAGTCGAAAATTGCTCGAAAAGGGAGACATGAAGAGCAAAATGTTTTTGTATCAGGAGCCCATCTGTCAGGATGCTGGGACATTAATGTTTCATGAAGTCTGTATGTGTAGATCGGTATCAGATAATAGACATGGCTATGTCTCTATTTACTGTCACTCAATGTCTACGGGGAGCGAAATGTAACGCGAATTAATGTCGCCACGGAATGGGAATGTTTTTCGTATGTTGAATTAGTTTTTGTGGATGTATAAGGTGGGGTTTCAACGTGGTGGTGGGTTATTGGTAGTTTGGTTGTGGTGCCGTTAATTATGTTTGCTATCTGGCTATTTGTGTGAAAATGCTTGGGTAGGATACGAAGAGATTTATAGAGATTCTGGCCGAGGTAGGTTACCTACTGAGTTCATCACATAAATTGGGTAAGACAACCCATGTTGGACTAATTAATTATTATTAATTAACCCCTCCTACATTATCCTTTTGAAAGAGTTGGCTTAAGTTTGAATAGTTTACGTCAAACTCATTAGATACAGTTGGGTCAAACCATGTCTAGGTGATTCTCTAATGTGTGCTAGATTGTAAGGTACTAAACTTAGACAGCACAACGGCGATTACAGTCCCACTGTTCCTCAAAAATATCAAGAAAAAGAATATTTCCATAGAGAGATAAAGCGAACAAAACATGGCTACCCTATTTCCCGCCGTGACGCGCAAGATGGCGGCCCTGACCATAAACAAAACGGGCGCAGTGTTGCCTTATCGCAAAATGTCGTCTATGACGTGTATTTCATTCGCGATTCCCCCGTGCCTTCACGGAGGTTTTCTGCGGTATTTAGATAAATAGATACTATTGTGTTTGTTCATTTACTTGATTAGGTTTTCGGTTTTGGTAGTTTATTTTTGTTTTAATGTAAGTAGCGAATGCGGGTTAGTGATTTTGGCAATGTCAAAATCACTTAGAATGTTGAAGTCTGGTACATAGTCTATTTAGGTTACATTGAGGCCCGTTTGCACTACCAATCACTAAATGCGTTTAGCGCTAAACATATTTAAAACATCATTTTGTCTCTGTCACCTTCAAACGATTGTCAGAAATAGAACGACATTGTATTTTTTTAAAACTTGGTGATTTTTTTTAACCGTGTCTAGGGTCATAATATGGAAATTGTTAGTAGGAGTCTGGAGTCCACCACATATTACAAATGAATTAAAAAAAAAAAAAAAGTTTTATTGGCAAAAAGAAAAGGTGATGACAGACAGTGATCTTACATATATATACACAATTAAGTTTGTACTTACATCACCATGTTTTGGTTTGACCATTGCCCTCAAACTAAGCAGGGCTTGTGTCTGGGGCTTATTACAAGGGACTTATAACATAACTGGTGAAAGTGCGTGTCTGCCTACTCCTACGGGAAATACATGAATGTTTTTTTGTATAGACTATTCCCCTATAAGGTCCTGAGAAGGGAAAACTAAAGATTCATTCAGTCACAAATTGACACCTTACGTCAATTTGCCGCGTTATACCTATTTCCTACAACTGTCAAAGTATTGCAGTTGTGATTTGAATATACGGACAATTTAAGTTGTTAGTCAGCTTAACAAATATTTTCCTCTTTATAACATTGCATCTTGCTGTAACATTTTAGCAACCAACTAAACCTTGAAGTTTCAATGCTTCGAAATAGAGTAAGCATGCAACTCGTAGTGCCTTTCATCTAGAAGTATGTACCTACCTAGTACATTAGCTGTTGGTTAAAAAATCATAAAAAAGTCTGGACGAAAATGCTAATCGCTTTTTAACGTTTCAGAGAGCGTTTCTGTAAAAGCTAAATGGCCATTTGATGATAAAATTAATTTATAGGCACGGATTATTTGACTTTATTTTTTACTATTTTCTGTCCGCGACTTCGTTCTCGTGAAATTTCTTGTTTTAACTTAAAATTAAATCCTATGAGATAAGACACTTGGCAAAACTGTAGCTTCCCGTTAGTGAAATAATTTTTGGAATCGGATCAGCAGTTCCTAAGATTACCCTACGTACAAACTCTTATATTTTACATCTTTATAATATTAAAGTAAGTATAGAGATCATGGATTTATATATTTTTAATTGTAATTTTAGACATAATTATTATGTTGTTAAGGGCGCATACTGTTCCTTTAGTTGGTTGGTAATATGTAAATTATATGTTGATAATGAGCCCTTAACTTAATCTGAGGGTCTAAACAAATGGCAAGCGAGTGTATAGCGTTTAGTGTTTCTACAACGTCTTTTAACAAGTCTGACATTTACGCTTTTCGTTAGTCAGATTTATTTTTACTTTGCCATCATTTTTATCGTTGATAAGAATGTAATTTTGTCTAGCGTTTCATTAAACCTATATTATTTGCTATGGTGTTCAATTGGTCTACTAAGACGAGAATTCTATCAATTTTCAAGCAGTCAAAATAAGCCTAAGTAACCCAAATAATTTTGAACTACAGCAAAAAGTATCAAGAAATATAATGTTACAGGTGCACAAGTGAATATTCAAGAGACCCCACAATTAAATTTAAAAGCACATAATATTTACGGTGCTCAGCTATGAAGGCTATGAATGAACAAGGACTTTTCGCCAGTCTAGTCACGTGTCGGCCATTTTGTCGCAAAACGGCGGGAAAAGGGCTCGCGACGCTCGAGTGCGCACAGGTGGAACCGCCATCGATACGATACGACGGAATATTGAATTAAGTATTTATTTAAATTAATGTATCATCAGGGCATTAAGTTTGGCTTTAAGTTTTATTTTAAATCTAAATCCGTATGTTCAGCTTTGTTGGGTTTTAGTCCAAGATGGAATAGGCTTCTGCACTGCAGGCGGACGAAGAATGGTCGATGATGACGAAATAGTAGTCTTTATATGGCAGTTTTACATAAGCCTAGCAACTGAACGGCAAGTCGAGCGTGACCTTGGGGTCTACTCCGAAGTATCGGCCGAATGTCCGGCCGTTCCTTGACGTTAAAAGTTTCCTTATTTGACTTTTAGTTCTTACCCGACGTCAAGTCACATTTTTGACTAGATAAACGATAACTCAAGTTATCTCTTTGACTGTCGTTTTTTAGGGTTTCGTACCCAAAGGGCAAAACGGGAACCCTATTACTAAGGCTCCGCCGTCTGTCTGTCTGTCTGTCCGTCTGTCACCAGGCTATATCTCATGATCCGTGATAGCTAGCGAGTTGAAATTTTCACAGATGATGTATTTCTGTTGCCGCTATAGCAACAAATACTAAAAACCAGAATAACATAAATATTTAAGGAAAAAAATCACGTTTGTCGTATGGGAGCCCCATACAACAAACGTGATTTTTTTGCTCGTTTTTGCTCGATATTGATAACGGTAATAGGTAGACGCTTGAAATATTCACAGAATATTTAGTTATATATTCACTTTAAAAATCAATAATTAAATTATAATAAAACAAATGTTTAAGGGGGGCTCCCGCCATTTTTTGCCGTTTTTATAGATAATGGTACGGAACCCTTCGTCCTTGCCCTACTCCTCTGAGATTAAATCTACCCAACCAAGACAATCGTAGATTACTCAAACATATTGGTGGTTTGGTACATTGCTAAGTAAGTACGTTTTTATCTCAGTTGATAATGCTTTCATGGATAACCACAAGATTTTCAGTCTTCGTTGTTTGTTAATTATCACAGTAAGTATCTTTTATAGGTAACATCGCAATATTCTAAGATAGTTGACCAGACTTACATACCTAATTGGTGAGGTATATTAACACCATCGTGAGTAACAAATGAAACAATACAGTATCCGTATGAAATTGCAGATACTGTCGAAAATGAGAAAAATTCTAAAAATATACATACATACACACATACATAACTCAGGCCTTCTTCCCATGGGGGTAGGCAGAAACTATAGAACGCCACCTGCTACGCTGCTGACATACTCCTTTTGCTTCGCCCACGTTCATACATCTGGTCATACACGCACGCCGATTGAGAGTACTACGCACCTGACCTTTCTGAAGAACATCACCAATTTGGTCACTATATGTCCTCCTAGGGCGTCCCCTCCCGGCGTTTCCACTCACCTCTGCTTTATAAATAACTTTTGTTAGTCGCGTTCCACTCATCCTCTCAACATGACCAAACTATCTAAGCATACTCTTTTCAATTTTTGTTACTACATCTTCTTTTAAAAATATAATGAAAATAAATCAAAAGAAAACAACAAAAGCTAATCAAAAAAAAAAAAAAATAGCTGAGGCTGTAACTGAGTTCGGGGAAAAATTCCTTCACGATCGCTATAATTTAAGCGAGGAATACTTATGTCATAAACTGGACCAACACAAACAAGATATGTGTGATATATTAAGAATTTAATACATTTTAAAACAAGCAGTTGAATCCAATTCTGGTTGACTTACTTTTTTGGCAATTTTTTTTTCAATCCACGAGTTTAACCCTCAAAATCCCTCAAAACCAACCTTTCAACGCTGCTCACACCTTAATCCCGATTCCTACTCCCGATTCGCCACAAACATATCATAACTACATCCATATTTGTAGGTATGTACGTCACGTATGTGTATGTTTGGAACCGCATCGCGTTCACACAATAATAATTATATGTTGTGTTGTGTTTGTGTGGGTGGAGCTGTGGGCGGCGCGGCATCGCCCCCGCCCCTTGCCTTTTTATTTATTATATCTTTTTTTTTGCTCCATTGTTTTCACAGTAATGAGGTCTGGGTATGAAAGCTGCGGCTTTATGTTTGTTGAGCTATCTGGCTGAAAATACAGGTGTCTGTGCGAATATAGCTGCTGATAATGTGTCTGTTACTCAGTAGGTACAGAATATTCTAAAGAAAAACTTGGCGTATTCCTTGTAACTTCACTATTGAACACCCTCACGTATTCGCATTGCCGATGTCAATAGGTATCAATGTTAACATTTTTCACTGAGAATGCAGAAATGGACACGGTATCTAGGTATTTATTGACTTTTCACAGAGTAGTAGAACTTGTTCCTATAGTTCAGTCTCATTAACCTGCCATGGACCATCATATTCAAATTATTGAAAATCTCATCAAGATTTATGCGATATATTTCGATGGAATCCGTAAAAAGAGGCAAAAAATAAGACAAAAGGTATTTTTTGAGCTTAATATTTAAGTTCCGTATTTTGGAAAGTCAAGCATGACTATCGATTAAAAATAAAGACCAGTAGAGAATCAGTCGAGAGCATGAAATTCGAAAGTTTTGAATCGAGAACACCTTTTACTGACCACTAAGAGTGATGCCACACGAGCGTTGCCGGTGCGTTGCGTCATCGCACCGCTATGATTTAAACGCACCGCGTGCCACACGGGCACAATGCGGTGTCGCAACGCAACGCCGTATACTTCGACGTCGCAGCGTTTCGGTGTTGAGTGTGTCAGTTTTCTTTAGAACAAGCAACACTGCGCTCCTCGGCATTGCACCGCAAAATCCTTCCCCGTTTATTTTCTCTGGTCTCCTTGTCCGTTGAGCGCGCGTGGCGTCGTTGGATGTCGTCGCGAGTCACAACGTCACATTGATTTGAACGTAGGATGACGCAGCGTCATCGCTCAGGCGTCGCAACGTATCGGCAACGCATCGTGTGCTTTCGTTGTGTACCACAGCTCTCTAAATGCATTGAACGCTAAATCTATTTAAATCATCATACCGTCTTTGTCATCTTTAAACGATGGACAGAAATAAAACGATGTTTAAATTCCTCAAGCGCTAAATTGCATGCAGTGATTTATGGTGCAGGCATTTGTTTAGGTTGAATTACTGTGTGAGTATTTCTTTGAAAAGCTTTTCCTATAGCATCGTTTATTTATAAAACGACGCAGTTTAAAATCTGCTGACCACAGATTAGTGAGATAGGTGTTATATCGTACCTCCATGTAAGATTGAATAGCTATCTGCTGGAGCCAATATCTAAAAACGCAACAACACATCTACGTCATCAGTGCTAGAAAAATGGCGTAGCATTAAAAACGTTCACCTTATGAGATTTTCCCATAAAGTTCTCGCCGAGACAACACTTACCTTTTCACTTTAAGCACTTACCTTTTTAAATTATTTACTATTTAATTTTTTTTGTACTTTTAATTTTTTTACTTTTTTTAAAATATTGTTATTGTTCTTTTTAACCCCTACTGTATTTTTTGGAATCCGGAACGCTGTTGTCTCCCTCTTGGAGGTGGGCGTTAATAGCTGCGACACAGTCTTGTAACTAATGTAGCTATTACGTACGCAATCAATTTGTTAAATGTGTTTTTGTTCCAATAAAGATTATATTAAGTAATGTAAACAGATAATATTCAACCACATCTTTTCACAGACCACAAAATAAATATCATCAATCATCAACTCAGCCTATCGCAGTCCACTGCTGGACGTAGGCCTCTCCCAGGCTGCGCCACAACACCCTGTCCTCCGCCTTCCGCATCCAGTCTGTCCCACTTTTTTAAGGTCCTCGGTCCATCTAGCTGGAGGGCGTACCACACTACGCTTACCACCGGTCTCCACTCCAGGACTCGTCTGCTCCACCGGCCATCGGTCCTTCGACAAACATGGTCAGTCCACTGCCACTTCAGCTTGCTTACTCTGCAGGCTATGTATATTTCAATATTTCTTTCTTGCATCCCAAACCCTTGTACTGAATTAAATTGCCAACTAAATAGACACGTGCTAAACATATCCATAATTCGTATCCCATTCTTCAAATCGTTTACGTTTCAACTGACACGAAACAAACCGTTTACGGCTCACGCTTATTCGAGCACGAAACCCTAAAAACGAAGCCTACACCAACATATACGAGTCTATACCTCCCTATACCTACTCCACAGTACGTTCAAAGTACGTAACTGTAAATTAACATGTATAATTACACACAAACGGGCACCCTTTAGCGTTTACATGTTTTAATCCTGTTTCATGCGTTATTGGCGTTGCGCGGGGCCCTTTGTGCGAGACGCTCGCGGAGGCACGGTGCGTGCTTACGTAATTAGTGGGGATCTGTACTTTGTTTTGAGGGACTCCTGTAGGCTAGGTACCTATGTAGGGCTAGATGTTGTGGTTGATGTGACCGGAGGTGTTCACATAATGTGAGAGAAAACTGATACGATGCGTTAAGCGCAGGCACAACTAGTTGAAGACTTCAACAGTGAAAAGAAAGAAATTATCACGAATAAAAACATTCTTCTGTTAACCCAGACGTACGAAAGAAAAAGCAGAAATTCACGTTTTTATTATTACTAGAGACCTAGTTGGTAATACAAGCATGGTCTTCAATGTGTCAAAAAAAAAACATTTTTTTTCAAAGGTGCAGATTACGAAAGTTTTGATCCGGATTTAATTCTGAAAATTTCCGAAAACTAATCTTGAATGAGAGTAGTTTATTAATACTAAACCTCACATATCGTAATGTTCAAGTACCGCACCCTAATTCCCCGTACGGTCATCACAGAAGGGTTGTGTAATGAAGGCGAATTTAATTGCTATTTTGTCGGTACCGGTACACTCCCACGAAGGGTTGTCTCGGGATCTATCCGTCCGTGGTCGTCTCATGTGCGCTAATCTGCGGATTTGGATGCTGGGCTGTTTCTGTCACTGTAGCTTGCTTTGTGGGTTTTTAATGGATTAGGGACGTATGGTGTGAATAGATTTTTGGTTAAATTTAATGATGAAGCTCTTTCATTTATCAAATTATATAGTTACTGCAGTTGTATAAACGTAGATGTTGCATTGAAAAATAATATGTTTGCTAGTTAGAAAGAATATCATAGTCTTTACGAAAGTAACTACCAGTGACCAATAGATATTCAGCCTTATCTGGCGATCCATGGAGTATGGAGCTAGAATATTACAGACAGACATTGATACGATAAGTTTTGGTCACAAAGGATAGACCACAATAGATACTAGAAGCATGTTCGTAGTAAGTATTGGTTCCATAAAGGCTAAGTGACGAAACAATATCAAAATTTTCGTTAATAAAATTGCACGCCTCACAACGCTTCCGCGTTTATTTATTTATTTGTTAACATAGCGTGTGAGAGTGATATATTCGCGATATGTCGACTTGTCAAAAATACATAAAGTATATCAAATATAAATATTATGTGTAGTGCTTTCCGTTGGGAATTTAAAGTCAAATTATTTAATTCAAATAGGCACTTAGGAGGCACTTTTGAAAGTCAAAATTTACAAAACAATAGAATTGGTTCTAGTTGCCCCTTCCAAAAGGTAGTTTCGTATAGAGAAGAATGGGCAAGAAACTTCACCGTTACTCTTTTAAAAAGGTTTTACAATATTTTGTTTGAGTGCATTAATTATATATGATTATATGTCACGATGCACCTAGAACAAAATAACTATACCATAATAGGTAAAAATAATTAAAACTAAGCAATGAAAAATAACCTAATTATGAGATAGATACATGGTGCTCACATATTTACAAACATCGTAAAACTATATGTTTGCCTAAAAATTTAAAAATAATAAGTCAGTGTGTGAGTATAGGTAATCACAGAATGTAAAATCAATATCATAAAAATAACAAATTATACAATTAAAATAGTAAACAGTTTGATTTTGTCTAGACTCTAGATTGTCCTATGGAGCTGGAATAGCATGTTTCCAAGCATTCCTATCCTGGATATAATCCTCTAACTTGTAATATGCTTGTTTACAAAGTGTACTTTTAATATGTGTTTTAAAATTTCTCTCATTTAATTGCAATATATCACAAGGCATTTTGTTGTAACATTTAACACAGTACCCCATAAAAGATGTATGTACTTTAGATAATTTGAAAAATGGTTGATCTATTTTATCTTTATTTCTAGTATTGAAATTATGTCATCATCTGCCTAGCCTTTTCGGTCGGCTTCCAGTCTAACCGAATGCAGCTGAATACCAGTATTTTATATGGAGCGACTGCCTATCTGACCTCCACAACCCAGTTACTGGGTACACGATATCCCTTGGTTAAGACTGGCTGTCAGACTTTTGGGCTTCTGACGACCCGTAACAACTGTCAAAGATCTACAAATGACAGCCGGGACCAACGGCTTAACGTGCTTTCCGAGGCACGGAGGAATCTTGGTATGGACAGATGGTAACCCATCCACGGACCCACCGCGGCATGCGTAGCTTAACCTAATCGATCAACTCGTGCGGCAGTTATTATTTAGCCAATAGCTCCTCCGAGTATTGAAATTATGTCTATCACTTTATCTTATTAAAAATATGTCGATTTTTCCTTCCATACATAAGGAAGTGTGCTGTTTATCGTCAGGATTCACATCGTCTCAGACAATGGATTTATCTAAATCTTCTTCTATAAGTTTTCTTTCATCCTTCGGATGAGCTTTATTGATTTTCAAAGACGAAATATATTTGTATTAACAATACAGCGTGGCGCTTTAGTGGCGACATTAATTTAACACACGTCCACGGTTTCGAAGATATTTTAATTACATTAAACGTTAAAAATAAAAATTTATTGATTTATTTTCAATTTTCTAAAATAGCATCTCGGAGCTACCTGTGCGTAAAGAACTGTAGCGCAGAGGTCATTTGCCGGGGTCGATGATCATAACATCGCATCAAAAAACGAACAACGTGCATGGAGTAGGCGAATTGAAGAAAAGAGAGCTTTATTATTTAATTTGTTTGAATTTTTTTATTTTCAATTTATAATTATGTTATCTTATTATATTTTTTTATAATTACTGGCCACTATCCCTACCCGTGTGTTAAATTAATGTCACCATTGTGGTGGCACGTTATATATTTCGTTATCACACTCAATGCGTTCAAAAGATATGAACAAAAATCATGTTTCCATCTGTGACGCGAGCACTTTTGGATTTTTCATTTTTTTTTACTTTAGAAACTATAATAGACTATTATTAGTTTGTAAAACATTAGCGAAAGAAATTAAATTGTTTTCTTATTTCTGAAAGGACATAATAATAAAGCCACGCTCTATTCCTCGAAAGGGTATTTATCAATCTCCAAAAACATTCATACTTCCTGTAATATAGACATTTTCCAGAAACAAACAGTAAATACATACGTAATTCACAAATTAATAATCCCTAAATATCATCAAATGGTATCAAAACAGACGCTTATGTACCATACATAGACTCCGTATGCTCCGCCGTGGTATGTCGGCATGTTCAAAGCGCGCCGCGCAGACCCTTTGATCTGCCGCACGTACAGGCATACGTATACAGCCTAGTACGTATAACCCTTCTATTTCGGTTCGCCATCTTAGGGTCAAAATATCTTTTGAGTTATACGAGTGGATCTGGTTCGGTGTTTAGTAAATTCATTTGAAGGGAAGATTATCATGTGAGGGTATATTTGAAGAGGTCTACAGCTGTTTTGAGTAGGTAGGGGTAGGTTTTCATGAGATGAACGTCAAAAGGAAGGAGTATAGTGGATTAGGATATAAAGAATTCCTGACCTTTCCATATTATAGCTAACTAATATAATGTACATACATACGTTAATTCACGCCTTCCCATGGGGTAGGCAGAAACTATAGAACGCCGTAGATAATATAAGGTATTCTTCTTCTATACAAATAAATTATATTTTGTAATATCAAAATAACAGCTTTTTACTAAATGCATACTATGAAAGTATACAACATTATTTTTTGTATATGCGAAACCTGAATATAGTTTGTTCAGAACAAGGAACTGAATCAATTTCAATAATTTTTACACCATGTTATATTTTGTCGCAAAAATATTTAAGTGTGATGGAAAATGTTATCACCATTTAATTACTTACAATACAATCACCGTACGGTTAGGTACCTACTGCCAAATTATTATCAATGAGCGTAAGACGACCCTGGAGGCGCGGGGGCGCCGTTAGCATGTATTTGTACGGACAACCCCGTAACATAACTTTGTGATTTTTCAAGATACAGTTTTGAAATTGTGTACATAGATTCTTTACATAAAAATACTAGAAACGTGTTTCGGGTTTCGCATATACTAAAACTAATATTGTATACGTTACTTATAGCAAAAAAAACAATATTTAAATTTTCTTTCAGTCCGTCTGTTTGTTACGGTTAATCTCCAAAACCGCTGAATCGATTTCGACAGGACTTTCACTGACAGATAGCTGATATTATAAGGTGTAACTTAGGCTTTTATTAAAAAAAAAACCCACGCGGGCAAAGCCGCTGGCAGCAGTTGGTAACTATTATTTGTATACCAGTCAATCGTGAAACATGTAGACGTCTATTTTTAAATGTATGACATCCTTTATACTGTGTTTCTGGCAAATAAATTACGTTGAACTTTGAAGTAAATATTGTAGTATATTCGTATATATTCCAGCATCCTATTTGGTGCCCAAGGATTTGGGAACTTCTCCACTCTGCATGCGACTACATAATGCATAAAGTTTATCAAAGATCTGAAACAGGTTGACAACCCGCCTAATGGACAGTATCTGCTACTGCCTCTAGACACACTGCAAGACGAAGAGGTTATTTAAGAGACAAAATCCATTGTCTTTGTCTTGTAAGTAAACCCCCTCACACTATGAAACAGCATTTATGTAGCATGGCGATTGAAATTCGTAAAAGTGCTTCTTCGGTCAAACTTTTCTACATGGCCAGCCCTTGACTAAAATTCTGTAGGTACAGTCAGCCTCAAAAAGATATACAAGAATTCATCTCAAATCAATCTTTGTTCTTTGTTTGTTTAAATTGTGTAATAAAACACATTTTTCTCATGGGTACATAATTGTACCTACAGATTGATACAGTTTTTTTTTTTAATTCATTTAAATATAATATACAATCTAACAGTAAAATATTTATATTATGTACTAGTAGTAAGTAGAGGTAACCATAGGCTGATTAAGTATATGTATATGTATATGAAGGAAAAATAAATTAAAAAACCGGCCAAATGCGTGTCGGACCACGCACAATGAAGGGTTCCGTAGTTGGTATGAATTGATCCCAAGAAGAAACTTTACATTTTAGTTGAAAAACATGTCATACATTCCTACTGCAAATATAACTTTGTACGTACAATATTGAGAGATTTACCATGTTGTTTTAAGACCATAGACTTCTTATAGGGTTTCCTGTAATCTATAAGTAAAGAACTATATTCCATATTTTTTTCATTATTTTAAGCTCTGTACTTTCGGAGATAAAAGTGTGTGTATGAATATCCAATTTTCATGTATTTTCTTAAATAATTTTAAAAGTATTTATTTTAAAATAAGAAAATTATATATATCTGAAATCCTTACAACAAGCCCTTTTATTTGATATGTCACACGGTACAGTAAGCAAAACTTTTATTTTTGTTTTTCTAATTTGCCCCCAAAAGTCACATTTACGTAACATGTCCGTGTGTGTCACAGTAATTTATATTATTATGTATATGAAATTTATACTAAATCTGTCGAGTAGACTCGGAGCAAGTTGGCTGTGACAGACAGACCGACACATGAGTGATCCTATAAGGGTTCCGTTTTTTCCTTTTGAGGTACGGAACCCTAAAAATGGATGAAGAGCTCATTAGGCATCAAAAAATTTGTCCGCTTCGGCAGCGGGAAAAGTTCCTAAAAGGCCACGTTGGATGGCAAAAAAAATATGTAGTAGACAATCAAATGAATTCTTGTCGATGTTTAATATTTTGAGACTGACTGTACACAGAAATAAAGTTCTGTGTACAGTTTTCTTAGCAAAAGAGCACACACGTAGGTACGTAAGCACACGGAAAAATTGTGTTGCCCCAAGTATGTCTCGTCTTCAGCCGACAAACAAGGCAATGTATGTAAATCAGATAGTATGTATTCAATGTCTATGTCGACGTGTTTGGGTTCTGCCTACCCTGGATGTTATAGGCATAGCAAGATTGTATTTCAAAGATTTTTGTTGGAAGTGGCAAGGCAAAACTGGTATATTCGGAAAATTAACAGAAATATGCCTCATAATAGAGTTTCTTGCCAACTCTTTTCCATAGGAAACGACCAATTGGAACCGTGCACCTAGCTTCTGACGTTTCAAATGTGCCCATGTAGGTTTATTCAAATTCATTTTTTTAATTCAGGCAAGGGATCCTAGTGTAAGTGTTAGTTTATGTGTAATAAAATATTTTGATTTAGATTTTGAATGCAAAATAAGCGCGAAACTATTAATAAAAATCACAGATTTACATTTGTCTATTAGTTAGATTTGTGTTTTATTTTTCGTTGTATGGAGAATTATTTTCCGAAATAACCTACAACAGATGAAGGAACATAAATAACATTTGGATTTTCTGTTATGGTGGTTACTTATAAATTCAGCCGTATTTATTTGGCTAAATAGTTACAGTTTTAAAATTTTAACTTTAAAATAATTTTGAACATGATTTAAAGTAGACGCTTTGAATTGATATCATCTGTCTGTCTCGATAATAGCTTAGCGGCTGGCGCATTGACGCCAATCATAAAATTTTAATTAGATTTTGCAAAAAGATTATCTCGCTTAAATCTACTAAAGCAGTGGTTCTCAAACTTTTTTGGAGACGGAACCCTTTTGGAAAACGAAATATTTGACGGAGCCCTAAAGTAATCAAAAATGGTTTTATGTGTATTCTTCATTAATAATCATATTACTTGACATTAAAATTTGCATATTTTTTTACTTTATGTTGGAATATTTAGATTGATAATATTTTACTCAGGTACCAGAGTAAAATAAAATATAGTAGGTACCGCTTTAGTATATTTTTTTATTCTGACCAGTTTTTGCGCGGAACCCCCACAGAGGCTTTGCGGAACCCTAGGGTTCCGCGGAACACACTTTGAGTATCGCTGTACTAAAGATTAAAAACGTAAATATACATTTTGTGGTAGGCTTCCTTCCAAAAAATCTTATTCCTCAAGTAATTCAATAAATGACCACCGTAAATAACCAGCAATTTCCCCCAAAACCGAGGCAACGATGTTAAAGACAATAACTTACGTGTCCAATAAATACATATTCAACACGGACGCCATACATCTCACTAATTTACTACTACAGAACCCCATAATAACCATCTATTCACGGGTCCCCGCGAATAAATATATCACGACATTTTTCTTCGCCTTATCTTGAGAGTCCAGACTGGCCTCTATCCTTTTCGCTCTTAACTTTTCTTTCATCTATCTATCTCTCTCCCTCAGTGTTTTATTACGGACCTTGCCACCTCCCTTTATTCAGTACGTTTTATTTAGTTTTCGCCCCTTAATGGATTTATTCGTCCCAGTCCTTTGACCTTGTGTTTGTCGCGCAGTTCGAAGCACCCATGATCTTATGGAGAAAGTAGGTGATATGTTATATGGGAGTTCTGTACAAAGAAGTTTAGGATGACTTTATAAATGGTCGCTTCAAGACAGTTTTCATGAAACTTTGTGAGATACTCGTAATTCGGGTATTCATGAAGTTTTTAAGATTTGTTTGCGAGTGAGAGTTTTCTGGGAAGAGTGAAGAAATGGAAAGTTACGAACAAACTGTTTTATTGTTCTTTGAGATGAGATGTCAAAAGTATGATTTAAGTAAACACTTGTCTAGTGTATGCAGCGTCCAATTCAGCAATTTTCATGCAACTTTGTCGAAGATAAAAAAAATCTTAGGGATATTTTGTACACGTATATTTATGACTTGAAAATGTGTTCAAAAATCTCAAAGCTGGGCTTCATTGTAACATCGAACATGCAACCAGTTTTACCAAGGGTCGTATAAAATACTGGTACTCAACTGCATCCGGTTAGACTGGAAGCCAACCCTAACATAGTTGGGAAAAAGACAGACAGATGATGATGATTTTTACATCAAAATTCAGCATCTTATCAATAAACAAAATTAAAGTGTCCATGAAAATGACATAAACATAGACTATTACTGCTCCACGATGCATCATGGGGTCATTTATTGCACCACACGTCATAAATAAGGGGTCTCAAACGCCACACAGAGGGGACGCGCAAATAAAATTAGTTACACTGCTTATCACTGAGACTTAACTGTGATGATATGGGACAATTGGTTTATTTATCACTTATTAAAAGTGATTTGGTTTGTGATGAAGAGATCCCGGGTAGGATATAATAGGTTTTGATTAATGAAAAGGTCACTTTTATTTGTCTTAATGAAATCCTTTAATTTTTGACGTCGACGAATACGTCTTTGTTTCCATAGTGCGAGGCAATTCAGAAAACTGATGATAACAAAATCGGGGGATACATTTTGGTGTTGCAGCTACATATCCATCACCAACATCCAAAATTCAATTACACCACTCGATAGCTAAAGGATCAAAGAAATCGTTACAAAGACAATATTACCCGTTATGTACACGTATTCATGTAAAACACACGGCCGTGTCCACGACACAGCCACTCTCCGAATTTTTTTTTAAATCAGATAGACTTGACTTTATATTATTTTCAAAAAGAGATTTTTAGAGCAGAGACGAACATGGCTGCAGAGCTATCAAAATTATAAATGTTTTCTTATTGAAAAGTAAAGCAAACTGCACTCGTATTAAATCAAAAGTCATATAATCAAACTAGGCTAAGAATCAGTACTGATCAGATAAATGTAGTTGTGGTTGAAAATATGTAACCAATTCCGATTTATTTCCAGAGATGGTAACCGTAGTAGACATAGCTGTATACTGGACGCTTTTGTAAGATTGTTTATTTTATTCCTGCACTATAAATACCAAAAATTCTCCAAAAAGTTTAAAAAAGGTCTCCACAATTAAAAGGGTGATCAGTTGATCACGCAGTATATTATTATCATAATTATAGTGAACTTTGGAACCAGTATTTAGTTATAAAGTATTTTATAAATTTCTTTGGAGGTTTTAGATTTCCGTAACTGTCAAAATACTCAATATAATGGTTGTATTTTGCATAGGATACCCAATGAGACCCATGATTTTTGGAGCTATCTAAATTAATAACTCCACGTTCTTTTTTAAAAGGGTGTTTCAGGAGCTCATCTCTCATAAAGACACCTCAATACAATGTAAAGTTTAAACGTGACTGGAGAAAACGAAGCTTAAAATTAGCTTGCAAGAATTCGGGTATTCTTGCAAGCTAATTCAGATATTCTTGCAAGCTAATTCAGGTATTCTTGCAAGATAATTCAGGTATTCTTGCAAGCGAATTTTGGCTTCTTTAAAAAGTAAATAAGAAGGATATCGTTGCAGTGTAAATAAGAGAATATAGTGTCCAACATTGAAAACAGTAGGACCGTATTTTTATGTAAGGATAAGTCAAAGGCGAAATTACAATAAAACAAATAGTATTAATAATTAATGTTATTAATTATTGTTAATTGAATTATTGTTTTATTTAATTATAATTTCTAATAACTAAAACTATGAACGTAATAATTTAAATAATTGCATTTAATATATTTATTTTGGAATCTTAACTAAATACTTAAAATTAAATTTAATGAGTAATAATTAATAGTACTAAAATAATTTACTGCTTATGTATGACATGTAGTCACTATGGGTGAAATGTATATACTGTGTGTACAATGCCTGAATTAAAAAGATTTTTTATTTATTTATTACAGGGTAAAATTAAAATAGCTAGAGAAACTCCGTAGATGTGCAGGGTATATCTAAGCATGACAAAACAAAAATAAATGTTTTTAATGAAAAATAAAACATCCCGGGTCAATGATGGTTGGATGACGGGTGGATGGTTACTAGAAATACTTTTTATTTTTCATTGTTACAAAAAATAAGTTAGTTCATTTTAAATCACTTTTAATTAATTCTCATAAATGGTATGTATTTTTTATCTATGTCTAAGCTGTCTACTTCTATAAATGACAAATTCACCATACCAAGAGATATACACTGTGGCATTTTATACGTCTTACAACGGCAGCCCACTTCATGTCAGGCGGCTGTGCAAAAGGCGAGGGCCCCAGCCCTGGCAGCGGGAAGGCTGCCCCACCCCCGCCTTCTAATTCTTCTCCGGCGGATACCGAATGGCAGGTAGCTGGAGAGAACAGGAAGGCGGGTAAGGCCAAAAGGGCGGCCAATAGAAAGGAGACGCGGCGAAGCGCCGCGGCCAGCGTCCGCGCCCCAAAGTCCGCAGCTGTAGTAATTACACTACAGCCGGAAGCGGAGAAGAAGGGCGTGACCTACCGTGAGGTGCTCGCTAAGGCGTGGGCGGCAGTGAACCTGGAGGAGATCGGCGTCGCCGATGGCTTCCGAATGAAGGTCACTGCGACGGGGGCCCGCATGCTGGAGATCCCCGGGGCGGCCAGCGGCCCTACCGCTGACGCCCTTGCCGAAAGGCTCAGGGCGTCCTTAAATGCGGAAGAGGCCCGAGTGTCCAGGCCTACCAAGTGCGCTGACTGCCAAGGCCTGCGCCCCCCCCCCCCCAAACCCAGGGGCAGAGGCAAGCCCTCCGCCACCACCGTCACCGCCGCAGCCGCCACTATTGCCGCCGCCGTTACCGCCACCACCGTCGTCGTTGCCGCCGCTAACACCGTGGCAGAGCCTTCACAGGGGGCCCAGGAGGGGGCTGAAATGGAGTGCCAATAAATGGCCCCATTACGCTTCCTCCAGGCGAACATCAACCACTGCGCCGCCGCTCAGGATTTCTTGCTCCAGAGCATGGCGCAGTGGTCGATTAACATCGCCGTGGTCGCTGAGCCGTACTTTGTCCCGCCCAGGGACGACTGGGTGGAGGACCTGAGCGACTCAGTGACCATTATTTCGTCGGCGGCCGCCGGTACCCCGTCCCTTGAGCCCGTCAAGAGGGGAGGGTGTTGCGTGGTAGCACGGTTCGGGGAGATTGTCGTGGTGGGAGTATACTTCTCCCCGAACCGAACTCTCGCCGAGTTCCACAACTCCCTTGGGGAGTTGAGAATCATCGTCGTCGGGTACCATCCCCTCCCAGTGATCGTCCTCGGGGACTTCAATGCCAAGAACGTGGCTTGGGGTTCCCGGTATACGGACACACGGGGCAGGATGGTGGAGGACTGGGCTCTGGAGACAGGCCTGGTCTTCCTAAACCGGGGTCCGACAGACCCCGAGTGGTCCGCGGTGGGCGCTCCCGGAGGAGCTCCTCCTGGAAGCCACGATCGTGCAGGCCTGGGTGTCATCACCGGACAGGCCTGCCGACATCATTGACGAGGCGGAGTAGTTCCGGGAGGCCATGTCCGAAATATGTGACGATGCCCCGGGTCCAGCCCGGACGTGCCCAGCGCCAGGTGTACTGGTGGTCGCGTGAGCTGACCGCTTTACGCGAGGCGTGCGTTGCTGCGCGCCACCGGTACTCCAGGCACCACAGGCTCCGTGTCCGCCCTCCGGATACGGAAGCCATACTGGCGGAGCTATACGAGGGGTACAGAGCAGCGAAGACTGCCCTCCGAGCAGAGATCCAGCGGGCCAGAGGACTGGCCCGCGAGGAGACGCTGGAGACTCTCAACAGAGACCCGTGGGGACGCCCCTACAAATGGGTACGAGATAAACTCCGCCCATGGGCTCCCCCGCTGACGCAGAGTCTCCGGCCCCAGCTCGCGGAGGACGTGGTGAGCGCTCTGTTCCCTTCGCGAGGGGAACATACTCCCCCGCCCATGGCTCCGGCTCCTGCGGTGCCAGATGCGGACCACACCGACGACGACGATGCTCCAGAGGTGACCGAGGTAGATCTGAGAGTGGCGGTACGTAGGCTGAATGCCAAAAATACCGCCCCAGGACCCGACGGCTTGCCTGGAAAAGCCTGGGTTCTGGCCTTGGAGGCTCTCGGGCCTCGACTAAGGGGGCTCCTAAGCGCATGCTTGGAGAGGGGCCAGTTTCCACTTCGTTGGAAGACGGGGAAACTGGTCCTCATAAAGAAGCCAGGGCGCCCGGCGGACTCTCCGTCCGCTTACCGGCTCATCGTGCTGCTCGACGAGGTGGGCAAGCTCTTTGAAAGAGTAATTGCAGACCGCCTTGTCGGGCGGCTGGTGCGGGTGGGGCCGGATTTGGCGGAGAGCCAGTTTGGTTTCCGTAAGGGGCGCTCTACGGTGGATGCCATCATGCGCGATCGAGCCCTTACGACGGGGGATGCTGTTGCCCGGGGCCCGGGCCCGAAACGCCGGGGTGAAACTCCGCTGCCGCGAGAAATCACGGCACAGCGGACAGAGCTCCGGCGGGATCTCATGGCGACATGGAGAGTGCGATTGTCGCAACCCAGCGCTGGGCACGCCACTATTGTGGCGGTAAGTCCGCTCTTTGAGGAGTGGCTAGAGAGGCGACGCGGCGTCCTCACCTTCCGCCTGACGCAGGTCCTCACCGGACACGGTTGTTTCGGGAGGTTCCTGTTGAGGATAAAACTGGAGGAAACGCCCGGGTGTCACCATTGTGTGGATCGCGCGGAGGACACGGTGGAGCATACGGTGGAGGTCTGCCCAGCTTGGGCGGAGCACCGCCGTGTCCTCACGGAGGCGATCTCTCGCGTTCGGCCCTGGTTCAGGCCATGGTTCGGAGCGAGAGTGCATGGGCGGCCGTCACCTCCTTCTGCGAAGCAGTAATGCTAGCGAAGGAGGAGGCGGAACGCGTGAGGGTGAGACAAGGTTCGCGCCCTCGAGCCCTTAGTCGCCGCAGGAGACGCCCCGGGCGTCGGGAGTCGCAAGCCGATTTCCGGCCACCGTAGACGCGGGCCTGCGGATGGTGAGCGATGGGTAGCTCGCCATCCGATAAGGACCAGGCCCGGGTCGACGGCGCGTTGTGTTCCACGCGCGCCTCAAAGAGATGTCAGCACAATGTGTACATGTGCACATGTCGTAAATCTCTTTAAATATTGATACCAATCACGTCTGCGGAGTTTCCCTAGTTAATTTAATTTGACCCTGTAGATGGGATTTTTAAAACGACTTTTTGTTTCTTCAGAAGAAACGGCTTGCTCGGTGTCTTTAAGACATACACTTATCTTATACGTCAGGTCAGGTGCGTAGTCCATACCTCGCAAACGGGCGCAGCGGCGCGCGTGTATCGTAGAAATGTGAAAATTGTAAGGTAAGGAATGCAAGGATTGTTGAAGTTTTGAAAATGTTTACATGTTGATCGATTTTTACGAACTTTAAAAAGGGAGGGATTTTCAATTCGTCTGTATGTTTTTCCTGTACGTGCGTCGATTTGGATAATTCCTTGTTGTTATTATGTACATTTCGAAACAGAGATTTAAAAAATCAAAAAAAAATATTGTGAGAAAGATCGGCAGGTAACGGGTTAAAAACCGAGATGACAGCTGATACAAATGAATGGAAGACGAAAACATGCAGTGACCACGCCAAGCCCAATTTGGATTATACTCGTAGTAGCATAGCATATACAAGCCTTAGATGTTCCCACTGTTCGGACACAGGCCTCGTCTCTGTGAGATGGAGTGGACCGTAATCCACGCGAGCCCAGTGCGGATTGGTAGATGTCACATGTCTTCAAATTTTGGACGTGGCAGTTTTCTCACCAAGCTTTCTCTTCACCGTTTTGAGAGCTTACGGCAGCAGGTATGTTCGGACTATGTTATTTATAACCTTCCATAACAGTGTTAACTAAAAGTCTCGAGGCAGAAAGCCTAAACAGAATAGATATACTCGTACCTAATTAAACTAAATGGATTTAATCAATATTTTCTCCCGCTAATGGCAGACATGGAAGGAAATGAAAAGGCTTCCTTTCCGATCGGAATGCCTGTTGTCTGAAAATTTTAAGTCGCCCCAGTTTCAATTATTTACTGCGTCTACTTTTTAATTAAAAGCCACAATTGAATGGCTCTTTAAAACTTATGATACGATAAATTATAGGTATTATATTAATAAAATTATATGAATAGGTATATATATAATTCAATCAATCAACCTGCCTAGCCTCGTCCCAACTATGTTGGGGTTGGCTTCGAGTCTAACCGGATGCAGCTGAATACCAGTATTTTACATGGAGCGACCGCCTATCTGACCTCCACAACCCAGTGACTGGGTACTACATACCCCTTGGTAAGACTGGTAGTCACACTTTCGGGCTTCTGACGACACGCAACGACTGTCAAAGATCCACGAATGACAGCCGAGACCAACAGCTTAAGGTGCTTTCCGAGGCACGGAGGAGATATATATATAAATAATTATAAGTATAATTACTATAATAAGTATAAAAATTATATTTAATTAAGAAACTACTTTATACAGTCATGTTGACAGTTGTGATTTAGAATTTAATTGATTTATGAACATAATTATGACAGTCAGGCAGCAACCGAATTGCGTTTAGTATTTCAAAGAGGTCTTTATGAAGTAACATGTTGCTGATTAAATGAATGATTTCTTATTCAAACATCTGAACGAATTGAATTGAAAAGATGAAGAAATAAATTACACACACAAAACACAACGTGCTTCAAATAATGGATTTTATAGTCTTCTATGAATCGCAGTGCCACGTCCAAAACAACAGATTGTTTAATAAACAGTTATACAAAGGTGTCAAGAGTGAGTCGTTCCCTAAAGCTTTGTTTCTCTGCGGCACAAAGCTAGCTGTGTTTTACCTCAAGTACTGCCGCCGGCACCACTTTGTTCTGGCCAATTACCTAACCAGCAGCTTTACCTAGGCATGGCTGTTGGTAGAACGGGTTTTCTTGTAAATCTACCTATTTTGTGTTATGTATGTTACGCTCGAAGACCGAATACGCTCAATGAGCGAAAATCAGCTCACAGCGTGTTGTGGTCGCTGTAAAACATCCACATCGCGAAATTCGTGTTGTGGCTCGATGAAAACACAAATATTGCCACTATGCATTGTGGTCGTATATTATGACAGCCACAACACGAATTTCGCGATGTGGATGTTTTACAATAAGAACAACGCGTTGTGAGCTATTTTTTCGCTCAATGAGCGTTTTCGGTCTTTGAGCATAACGTGTGTAAAGTTTGCCTTACAAAAGTCATATAGTCGTCATTACAGCCTTGGAACGAAAATATTTAATTCTGCAAACGGAATCGCTTTCGCGTGAGATCTAAAAGTAATTCCTGTAGTACTGTAGGATGGACGCGAATGTGCGCTTTTATAATTTCTAACATGACGATATTATCGTGGACGTCCACGTCCATCAAATGTATGGAAACACGTGCACGGTATAATGTTATCGTGGCTGGAAAAAAAGCGTCTTCATAATTATATTTCCATACATTTCACTTCACTGTGTTATCGTGTTGCCGTGGACCACGATAATATCGTCACCTTCGAAATGATAAAAGCGCACACTGTATTTGACAGTTAGCATGACCTCCTTGCCCTTCAAATTACCGTCTGATAATATCGATTTTATTCAAAATCGATATTATCAGACGGTTTGATTTTAATGGCGAGGAAACATGGTGCCGCGGAGTGTCGCGCTGCAAAAGAACTAACACAAACAGGTCAACTTTAATATGCTGGTGTGAGTGACAGCTACATCTTACACTCGCGCCACGTCATTGTGTTATTCTAGTGTGCGTGCATTCTGCGGCCAACTGTTGGACGCAATTTTTTTTCGACAGGTTCAAAGCTTTGACTGTTTATCTAGAATTCTAGACATATTTATTTCTTTGGTCTATGCGTATAATATAACTACTGGTATATCCATCAGGGACTAGTGGCTAAGTAATAACAGCCGCACGGGTCGATCGATCAGGTTAAGCTACGCTTGCCGCGATTGGTCCGTGGATGGGTGACCATCTTTACTTACATACCAAGACCCCGCCGTGCCTCGAAAAGCATGTTAAGCCGTTGGTCCCGGCTGTTATTTGTAGATCTTTGACAGTTGTTCCGGGTCGTCAGAAGCCAGAAAGTCTCATCAGTAACTGGGTTGTGGAGATCAGATAGGCAGTGGCTCCATGAAAAAAACTGGTATTCGGCTGCATCCGGTTAGACTGGAAGCTGACCCCATCAACACCAATCTGTCAACCAAATGACAATTCTAACCGCAATTCTTGTCTAAGAAATTGAATGCCCCAGAAACAAATAGGTAGCCAAACAATTATTATAATGTGTAACGCCTTCGCGGAAGTCAATCGGCCATGACATTGCCGATGGACGGCTATCGGCTTACGGCTTTACCCGGCACTTTCACGCACTGACAATGACGACGTGGAGACGGTAGCACTTTCCAAATTTTTTTTGGGTTTTTTTTATTAGGTAATGTTCATTTGTACAAACGTCAATTTAGGAAATTCCTACTCCTAATGAACTACATACTAGGACTAGGGATGATTGCCTAAATAAAAATGCACACACGAAGTGATGAAATGAATTGTGGCATTTTTACAAAATAACTAGTCACTTTTTCAATCTCGTGGAAGATCTCGACTTTTTATTTAACAAATGCGATAATACATTTTTATGAAAATTCCTCTTACAAAGTGTTCGCTTTCGCTTCGAAATAACATGAACGTTCTTTTGTTTAAGACATCGCACAAATCGTTTATAATTGGTTCTCAGAATCTAAATTAAAAATTCCATATCTCTAAACGGCTGCAGCTATGTGGGTGTACCAGAAAAATTCTCAAAGCCGCCTAATTGGATACAGAGTACAGACCACTACAAAGGGGGATGTTTCAGATAAAAATGAAAATTAAATCTTCCAGGCGGATGGGCAGAGTAATGTTTTTGACGGTGCCGTAGGCGGGCGTGTCCCCCCGCAGTCCTCCCTTCTCCCCTCTCTCCCCACACTAGGGGAGCCGCAAATCGACTATCAAAATGCTGGTGAAAAAGTTTTGTTGCGATGTTCTCAGTGACCGCCCGCCGCACGCTTCCCTATGTTGCGATTTTGCGATTTTATTTTTTCTGTTAATTTGCTGTTGCTGTGTGCATATATTACGCGTTGTATACGAGCATGGTCGGCGATGCTGTGCACTTCATTTGCTGTTATTGATTATACATAATGTATGGTTCGGGTTGATGTACTATTGGATTTTAAATTGGACCATGTTATTCTATTGTGCAATATTACTTGCGAACATAGCAATAACAATCAAAGTACGAAATGGACGCCTTAATCAGTACTAACTTTACCGTGACGAGTCACCAGAATTATACTTAACGCAACTCAAACTATTTGAGGTTAGTTTGGCATAACGTGAAAACAATGACAGGCGATCTTATTATTTTCTATTTGAAAAATATGTAGCAGATAGTCGAGATATTCAAATAAGTATGCTCGAACAGTGAAATATATTTAGGTATAGCTTTTGTGATGATCCAGAACTCTATAAGTAAGTAATCCTGTAAACATGGATGGTGGATATTGTGCTACAGGAGAAAACCCGTAACAAGTTCCACAAAAAAACAATTTAACACCTAGAAAATTAAATTATTCGTCTTACTCTTCTTCATCGCCGTCATATCTCCTCCATTACAGCTGATTGCCTGGGGCCCAGGACTCAGACTATGCAGCTGGTAGGGCGGAGTCCGGGCGTCAATCTGCGCAGGCCAGGGGGCTCGGGGCCACGCCGGGGATGCACCCTGGGCTCCCAGCAGTCGCAGACGCTCGTAGACGGGGGTTGAGCACTCCGGAGAGGGTTGCTGGTTGTTCGCCTTCTCTTTCTGGGCTGCTAGGTTGCGGAGCACCCGGTTTATGGAGGAGACCTGGTAGGAAATAAGGGTTGTTAATAGGGATTAAAATATATGTCTGTATTTTTTGGTGGTTTAAAATAGGTCGTTGTTGCCCAGCTAAAACAGAAGGCAACAGAGAAGGATTTTCCGAAGCTATTTAATTTAAAGCTGATGTCCTATGCTACATGTTTTTTTGGCAATGGTTTCGTTATAAAAAAATCACGAACCTTTTAAAAGGGAATCTCCCAGAATAAGAATTGGCATCGCATCGCATCGCATATACGGGGAATTCCATCAAGAAATTGCCAATATAGGCTTTCTCTTTGAGACCCTACATCTCCTCTTCTCTGATACTAACATCGTTAAGCTAGGTTAAGGGTGCATTTGTTAAAAACTATATAATAGAAAACATTTTTTTTTTTTGACAAAGTCCATAGGGTTAGTAACAATTTTACTTATCATCTAGTGTTAGTACAGACACAGATTAACAAACAATAAAAATTAAAACTCAGCGTGGAGCTGCATCCACCTCCGCAACATCGGGTAATCCCACCAATCTGCGAATACACTGAGAATACAGTTGGCACTATCAAACCCTTCGAGATTTAAAGGCGTCAGGGTTGTGGTTTTTAAATAAAGAAAACGTAACTTGATCATCCCTATACCTAATTCATCAATCCATACCAACATTAAAAAAAAAAAACTGACCCAATTTTTGAACGTCGATCGAATTCCCAGAAATCAGATCGATTAATGAGAAAGGTCGAGGTTTGATAACAAAATGAGGATAAAACCTATTGGCTGTATGAGTGAGGGCCTGTGCCATGATACCCGATGTTTATAATAAAGGGCAGTGATGACACGCGATCGGAAGGGCGTGATCTAAATTGATTAATATTTAAAGATTTTTATTGGTATAACGCGGCGTTTGAGATGTTTAAATGCTGAATGATATTATTTATTGGATTTTAAGCATAAATCATAGTAGCAATTCCTGATACAAATACTAACAAGGATCTTCTTAGAATAAGTTACATACTTCCATTGCGACGTCACATCGCAAAACTGGACGGCACTCTAAAAGTATCTTAGAAAATGCCCGAAGTTTTTGCGTTGCGACGTCGCACCGCTTAATCGTTCTGGAACTAAAGACGATGAGATAGAAACTGCATCCTTCCGCACATCAATCCATTCATTTAAAGTTACCTATAAAAAAAAGGTACTTTTGGCAATGTTTCCTTCACTTTCCTCACCATAATCAGTTATTCTGATAAGAATATATCAACATGCTATTAACAGATTTATTTCATGATACTGTCATTTTAAAGGTTAGGTATGTCCGAGCGATCATAATGTCAATCATTTTTAGGGTTCCGTACCCAAAGGGTAAAACGGGAACCCTATTACTGAGGCTCCGCCGTCTGTCTGTCTGTCTGACTGTCCGTCTCTCACCAGGCTGTATCTCATGAACCGTGATAGTTAGACAGTTGAAATTTTCACAGATGATGTATATCTGTTGCCGCTATAACAACAAATACTAAAAAGCAGAATAAAATATATATTTAAGGGGGCTCCCATACAACATACGTGATTTTTTTGCTCGTTTTTGCTCGATATTGATAACGGCAACAGGTAGACGCTTGAAACATTCACAGAGTATATAGTTATATGTTCACTTTAAGAATAAATAATTAAATTAAAATAAAACAAATATTTAAGGGGGGCTTCCATACAATAAACGTAATTTTTTGCCGTTTTTATAGATAATGGAACGGAACCCTTCGTGCGCGAGTCCGACTCGCACTTGGCCGGTTTTTATTAGTAATACCGAACCGGTAGAATATTTTTAAATAAACTCTTTTCAACTCTAGACATTTCAAAAAAAAAAAAACCAAACAGATAAAAAATCAAATCTTATATTCTTAAACCTAAATAGGATCAATGTAGTTTTTAACCAAATTTTCTCGAAAAAATCAATGATTGGGTTGCGCGTGCGCAATGCCAATCCAGCATTCCAGCAAGGCCAGTGTGTACCATTAATGTTTTGGTAGATAGGAAGGTAATGTATAATTACCCGCAAAAACCTTTATTTTTTACAACCTTCTTTTCAGCCCACCCAAACTCCCAAAATATGAAACAAAACCGAATATCACCTCGCCAACTGTCACCGCGGTATATGACGCGACGTAGTAACTTAGACGTAGGGCAGGAAGGCAAGGTAAGACGATAGATGGTAACCCGAGACGCGACTCGCGGTGGTCCGAGCACCGTCGTGACTGGCATATGACGGAATGCCCGATGGACCGAGAAAGCGCGCCACGTTTGAAAAACGAACGCTGTTTTTTGTTTTTTACTTATATTTTTTTCGAGTCTATGATTAGTGTTGTTGACAGTTCGAATGTTGATTTTTACGATCATACGTTGTTTTTTTTTAACATGAGATTGGTTATTTGTATATTAAAAAAAATCTATCAGCACTTTGCCGCTACTACTTGGCCTTAGGCTTGGTATTAGGTACCTAACTATACCAATAAATATTTTTTAATAAATGTTATCATATAATTTAAAAAATAAATTAATAATTCCATTCGTAGTTATTCGTCTGAAAAAATTAAAAAAAAAATTCAGTAACCTAGGTATCATAGAGATGTATTTAATTTAAAACTTCTAAATGAAAGACTTGTTCGATTAGAAAATTATAACGAGACGCATAATTAAAAGTCAAACGACAGACGTCTTTGAAATAAAATAAAATATAAATATCTAGAAAGGGTTGAAGTTTTCTTACAAATGAAATGGAAATTTTTAACAAGACGCTTGTTTGTTGAAAAAGCACGCTGTGAAAGAATCAATGATTCGGGCCAATTAAATTCTTATTTGTTTGTTATTCTGTTTAATTGGAAACGAATAAAGATTCCGCCGTGCTAGGAAATAAAGAAAATTGATAACGCGTTGTAATAGCAAAACAAAGAATATTGTCTTGTTTAATTACAATTTTGTTTCTTAAATTCTTTTGTAAATTTAACTTGAAGACTTTAAAATGATATATTTCTATTTTATAGTACGACCGCCAGATGCACCACCAGGATGCGCCGAAGCATGAAGATAACGGATAAGGACAACCGCAAAATGAACAAGCGCAAAGAAAAATACACGTTTGTTTAAAAAAACCAACATATTAAACTACCTACTTACAATACTTCCAGCCAAAAAACAATACCCCATACTTCCCATAACTGAATTTCATTACGCATAGATATAAATAAGCGACCCGTTCGCAAAGTGTGGCCATGTGTGAAAACAGTCTGCGCTGTCCGTTTATAAAAAAATAAACTCCACGCAAAGTACAAACGTGTAAACAGTCCCTTAATTCGAATTACACACACCGATTGACTTGTTTCCACGATTGTACTCGACTAATACACCAATTAGTAAATAACCCTTTTAGTAAATATGTTTATATGTGTACACGGATTAATTTTCTTTAGATGCATGAACTTAGACAATGTCCCATCGACAATAGTAGGTATGTGCTCATTTCATTTGAGTAATTCCAAATGCAGTTTTTTGTGGTTTCTCAATTCAATATGCGGATAATTGGTTTTAATTTTTGTTTAGGCTGGTTTTTGATTTCCAGTAGCTGGTAATTTTGAGATTAATGTCTACTTATGTGGTTAATCTTTTCTAGTGCCACGAAAGGGTAAGTGATCCCACGTTATTTACAAAGCCCATCTACCCAATTCTCGCATGTTAAAAAGTTATAGGTTACTATGTCTCTACTCAGGTACTTAGTGACGATTCCTGGACCAGCATCCTTCATAAGGGAAAATATATGCTTACAGGAAAAAATTACCTACTGTAACTTTCCTGGACTAAATAACTTTTTCGTCATTTTACCGAGTTTAGGATCATCGATCAGTAGGTATCTACTTGCCGCGAATATGGTCCCTTCATAAAATGTATTAATTACAGATTATAAATGTCTGTCAATTACGTACGTTACCAAACAAACAATAAGAAAATTCAAACCGCCAATCAAGGCGTTTCGCGGCTATACAACGAGCGACGCATTCTGAATACAAAATAAATTACATTAGAACGTTCCGTGTCGTGTTGGTACTTACCTATCAAACGGCACAGTAAAAAGTATGAAAGGTGCCCCCTAAATACCGGGTGAGGTGAAGCGCGAAAATTATCTTATATTTGCTCAGACGCCGTGAACGTAGGGCGAGAATACTTTTCAATAAGCTTAGAGAGCGTTTTTTTTTATTTAGCGAGACCCATCTTGTAAAGCGCGGAGCGTTGTGTAAAACGGAACGCGCAAATAGAGGGTTCCCTATTGATCGATTCGATTTCTCTGATTGCTGCATACGTTTTTTATTAACGGTAATATGATTTTCTTGTTATTATGTTTTTATTAGTTTGTGTTATCGTATTTTTTTATTTGTTAATTTCTATTTAGATGCGGAAGCAGGTATAATAAAATAAAACCAGCCAAGTGCGTGTCGGACCACGCACAATGAAGGGTTCCGTAGTTAGGATGAGTTTATCCCAAAAAAAACTTAACATTGTAGTTGAAAAACATGTTCTCCCATACATGGATACGAGTATACGCCACAGTCAATTCATTCTCCAACTGCAAATGTAAGTTTGTAATTGCAAAGAAAATATAAATATATGTGATAAAAGTACAAATTAACGATTTTCGGACTTTTCCTTTACAATTTTTGTGAGACCTTGCTTCTTGCCAAATTTCATGATTCTAGGTCAACGGGAAGAACACGGTTTTGGTTTATTTGCAAGTATCAAAATATGTCGCTTATATGGCCATATTTTTTATTGCGTTGACTTAGAAGCTTGATTTTGTTAGAGCTCCAAGGGACCGTAGACCTACGTATTTCGATAAATTTCAACTTAATACCTCCACGCATTCCTGGGAAAAAGGGTCTTACCAGACTGACAGACAGACAACGAAGTGATCCTAAAAGGATTCCGTTTTTTCGTGTTGAGGTACGGAACCCTGAAAAACGTATGCTGTCGGGAGACCCCCGGCAGGAACGAAGTTCCTTATTAGTATGCGATACTCGCACGTGCACATAGACACATAGTACACACACTGGTATATAATAGAAAGAGAAAAAGAGAGAGAGAAAGTCACATGGAGGGGGTATAACGCTTTTTCATTACGTGACGGTTTCTACCAGTCAACTCCTACCGCAAGCCGCGTTAAGGAACTTTGTTCCAAAAATTGAATGAATGCTGTGTGTTCATTATTTAATATTACTAGTTGCCGCGTAGTGAGTCCTACGCTTCGGACAGCATTCATTACTTTTTCCTTTTTTCTGTAAAAACAACTCATTAAAATTAAAATATTTCTTTAGTACGAAATGGTTTGTTTTTTTATAAAAACTTACATTCACTTTTCATATAAAATATTAAAGATAATCCAAAGACTTTCCTCTATCCAAAGCTCGTTTACTCCGCTCACAATTTTAATGTGCAAAAAATAAAAAGCAGTGCATTACTCCGGTATTGTTAAGTACAGAAGGGTCCCCTACAAAAGGCAACCTGCTGTGACTATTGTGCGCCAAAGTCGGCACTTTGCGAGTCAATATTTTGGGTGAGTCAGTGACTCCTCACTAGAAAGTAGAAAGACTCCTTGACATCTCGCCGTTTCGCGTAGTAAGCGAACAAATGCGCACCTCTATTCGCTATTCGTTGCATTGATTATACTCTTTTGTCTTTGGCACTTTTTGTGCGTGGCAATCGAATGTTTTCGAAATTGGAGTGCATGTTTTTTTGCTCTTTCATGCGTTTTCTATTCTTTTTGTAAGGAAAATATTGGATATTGAGTTTTGTGCGCGCTGTGGGTGTTCCACTGGCGTATTTTTAAAATTCACAAGTTAGAAAAATTACAACTTATTTTATTTATTATTCAAGTCTGACAAAGATAAAAGAAGAAATCAATTTTATAAGTAGAAAGTAATTACTTGTGCTTAGGAAATATAAGTTTACTCGTATACGGAGTTTATAGTACGGGTACTGTCTATTTTGTTAATGCAACCAATTATGTAAATATTTTGTATTGAGTAAATTACTATAATAATTAGGTAAGTATTCACATGTCACTGCGATAAAATGCACTGTATGCCCGGTCTACGCATTGTAATAAATTGACGCTGCGTTAATATAATAATTGCAAATAAAAGTGACCCATAAAAAAATTAAATAAGGAAGTGCTAACCAACAATAAATTCATCAGCCGACAATAGATTTGCAGGACAAGAAAGAGAACGCAAGACCGCCCCGTGGAAACCACGACACCGCCTCCCTATGCTCAGAAAAAAAACTTTCCCGCCCATACGAGATGACAGCTAAAGTCAAAACTGCAGTTAATTCGAGTGATTCCCACGATTCGAAATTTAAATTTAATTGTCGTTCTATTATGCCAAAGAAATAGGTCAATAACGTAAGGAGTTCGTAAATGGCATTGTTTGATTGAGACTTATAGGAGTTATAGGCAGTTTGTCAATACGTCTGTGCTTTGTGGCGCGGTGGGGGGCGTCCTGTTGGCACTCAATAATGCTCTGTATTAACTTAAGGCGATGTGTTCGACCCAAAATAGTGTATTCGGAATCGTTTGAGGGTGAAATGATATGCAGAGATGTATTATTAGTTCTCATAGGTGGGGTGATTCGTGTAAATGCCTCTAAAATGTATTGTTTGACAATAAATTGAAATATTGACGTCTAAATGTTTTCGGAGACTTTGGGCTTGATTAATTTTATTAATGGTTGAAAGGAAGTGGCAATCTGACACGTGCACGTGGGCACTGAACCTTCACTTATTAATATTCGTATTATTAAATTATCGGGCAACATTGCTATACGTGTTGATACAGTAAGCAATTATAATGACAGTAGGTAATTATCAGAAATAATCTTCATCCGCCACTGGATTTGGAGCAATTTCTTCAAGTTTGAAAGTCAATACACAATCTAAGATATTTACCTTAAAAAAAGTCAAATAAACAACGGCCAACAGGTAAATCAAGTGACCAAACATCAAATTCACGCCACACAAGCATCAATCGAAGCATACAAACTCCTTCCTTGTTACATTCTACATTCGAAAATAAGTGTGATTTTCCCGCGTTTTCCCGTCATGGCGGCAGGACGCGATTTTCCACTAGATGTGTTGCCAGAATAATAAAATCCCGACAAAAATACTTCGGACCGTTCTCGTTGGCGTAAAATTGATTATTGATTTATGTGTATATTATATTTCTGTGAAGATACGGGTGTCGTCTTGTCACGTTTGGTCGCTATAAAATAATAGGGAGTGGCGTATGACGAAATAATTTGCATGGTAATAAAAATATACGATATGATATTATGAATGACCCTTGTTGGAATATATACAACTGGTAATATTATTTTTTTGCAGAATGTACGCTTAATTTTCCGATTTGTGGATTATCTAATTAAGAAAAGTGCTTTGTAAAAAAAGCTCTTCGTTATATGTTAATTATTTCTATGCAGTTCAAATAATAAATTGTAAACGGGTAATTTGCTCTTTATTTTTACTAACTCAATGATAGTAGGTACTACTAAAGGTTTCATTAATTTTCCCTTTCGTATTTAACAGTACAATAACCATCGTTTCAAAAGTTCGCAGAACATAAAGAAATAAAACAAAAAATAAAAATTGGCTCAAAAGCACTTCCCATTATAAACAAAAGAATAGTTTTAAGTGTGAAATATGGCAAAATAATGAAGTGAAAACATACTGGGGTCAATATAATTAAAAACCTAAATCTTTGTGACTCAACCAAATGGCAAAAGTCAATTGTGTTTACTTGGCGAACCGGTCTCGAGTCAATAATAATGATTTTAATGACAATAATAGTCGAAATTATTATTATTAAAATAATATAATAGTGTATTATTACAATCGGCACGGGGATGAACGCTCGAGTGATTCAGAATGACAACTATCAACGGTTTTTTTCTTTATTTAAACAGTTTCGTTCTTTTTGTTTGATATTGTTAACAATTGTAACACACAAGAAAGTAGATTGTAACGACTTATTTTTTATTTACTTTCCCGACTTGATTTTAATTATTAAATCTTTGTTTAGACTGTGTTTAGGCTTTAGACTTCTAAATACATAGAAAAAATAAGTATCCCATTTTCACATTATTTAGGTCCTACTCTTATAAATCAATATATATTTTTTTATAATTTTAATGAAAAAAACTATGTAACTCATTTAACTTGAAGAAAATTTTAATAAAATTCAAAACGAATCCCTATTTTGCACCACGTCAATTTACAGCAATTCCCAAACCACATTCAAAAGGCCAACACTAATACTAACTAACAACATACTCTAATAAAACCAATAATTTCAAACACCACAAACCCCATTGTAACACGAAACCACATTAAACAAACTGTAATTATAGCCAACTCACACTGACTGTCAGATCATATCGTACAGTCGGCGAAAAAAACTCATTAACATTCACGGAAGATCTCGATAGTTGTGTTATTACATTTAATTCCCCTCGAAACAACAAAAAGGCGACAAGGACATCGTTTAGCACACAAAGGGATGGGAAGCGTGGACGCCGCATAAAATTATAATAAATATCAGTAGGGATCGAGCGGGAAGGACTGGACTGTCCCTATGCAGCTGTGCGAAGGCCATGCGGCTTGGTGTGCGGGGATTTGTCCTATTTTTGACGGCATGTCGTTGGAAAATAGATTGGCTGTTTTTAAAATGAGAATGTAGTTTGCTGTTTTTATTATAAAAACTACGGGGTGTAATGTGAATCAAATGATGTGTAATTTCACTTTCTATAAAATATTAGATTTAAGTTTGAAAATATAAAATAATACGGGGTGTAATGAATCAAATGATATAGATATGTATTTTAATTTGACTTTGGGCTAACTTTGATGCTGAAATATAATGAAATGTTTCTATTGAACTTTATATGAATATTTCATTATTTTTCTCAAAGTTACACATTTCATGAATATCAGTAATGAACCATTTAAATTCAAATATTGAGATAGGAGAAAGCTATGACAGTGCACTCGCACAGACTATTGTAATTGACAAAGAATACGTAAGTGAGTAAGTGCCTAAGAATCACTTATAGTTTTTTTTTCCGTTTTGATATTCATTCTGTGACTGATGTTCTAATCAACTAAAAAAATACTGTTATTTCGAATTTCCTACAAAATCCCATACGTCCCGAAAACATGGCAACACCACAATCCAGTTACATTCGTAAATACAAAGGTGACAACACATCGACGCGTCATTTAGACATACAGGGCTATTACAAGTGGGTCTCTTGTGAGTCTGTATGTGGGGTTCCTAATAAGTCATAACTCATGCGTTAGGGTCGTAATCACTATGAATTTTGATTTACATCACTACCTATTATTATCGGATGGGTGACGATTTCGCGCTGTCAACTGTTTTTCTATGCTTAGGGGTAGTATTAACATCTGTGAAATTATTGGAGAATGTTTAAAGTTTTGTGAGCACGTAGGTTTAATTGTGTTTTCATATTTGTTGGACCTTTTTGTATTTATTATAGGCTTTAAGGCCTAAGTACTCTAGCGAAAAAAAATTAAAAGCTTAGTCGCAGTCTCGTCACATTAGGTTAGTACCTTTCTTTCTTTTTTCCTTTTGGCTTCGCACGGTTTGTGCATTTAGCCAGTGTCATGTAAAGGTAACAAGTACAAAGTTATAATAATTATGAAATGAACTCCACTCAATGCATGATAAAGATGATTGATGATATCCCGCCCCGCTCCCCTTGAGTTTAAGTAAAGACGCGGCACTTTACTGAAACCTCGCGCGGACTTCTTGAGAGAACTTGAAGTGATGTTGCACTGCTTTGTTTAATTTGCCTACACTAATGCAGGTTCACGAACACTTAATGGTTAATATAATCCACCACTATTACACATTAATATTCGGCTATACACAAATTTTAGAAAATAAAACAAAACTGCTAACATGACGCTTCACTTTCCCGCCAAGAAGTCAGGTTAGTACCTAATAGATGTTATTCTTTGCTCTGGGCAGATAGTGACGTGACTGGTTTTTAATTTTTTACCTCACAGTAAATTAGAAAGTAGAGTATAAAATGTTATAATACTATTAGTTTCTCTAGGCGTCGCTGCGTAAACTCTGATTTAAAATTTGCTAGACCAAAATGACAGATGCGACCGACCTTTTTTAAAAATAACACGATAAATAAATTAATATTACAGAGACAACACGACAACAGTGAAGGTCCTCCTGCAGACAATGATTCAGTGGTCCTTCGTGAGAGTCACTCGGTAACTAGATTATCTGATCTACTAAAAAAATACAATAAAAATATACTTTTACGATGTTTGTAAATATGTGAGCACCATGTATCTATCTCATAATTAAGTTATTTTTCATTGCTTAGTTTTTAATTCTTTTTACCTATTATAGTATAGTAATTTTATTCTAGGTGCATCGTCTTCACATATAATCATATAATTAATGTACTCAAACAAAATATTGTAAAACATTTTTAAAAGAGTAACGGTGGAGTTTCTTGCCCATTCTTCTCCATACGAAACTACCTTTTGGAAGGAGCAACTAGAATCAATTCTATGTTTTTGTAAATTTTGACGTTCAAATGTGCCTCTTATGCCTATTTGAAATAAATAATTTGACTTTGAGTTTTGACTACTAAAGTTGTCAAAAAATAATAGGCCCGTTTTGACTTTTAACTTGAATCGATTTATTGTGAGTATCGAGTACCGAGTCATATGGTTACTTCACTAGTTACGTCGCGATTGACTATCGCGATGACTCACGATAAGTCGATTCAAGCAACGGGCCTATTACTTTTTGACACGTTTAGGTTATTTTTATGTCGACACCAAATGTCATTTTAGTCTAGCAAATTAAAAATCGGAGTACCTATATTCGGATACGGGCTACGGCGTAGCATAATAATCCTATAAAGTTGCTACTGCTGAGACACAGGCCTCCTCCCTGTGAGAGGTAGTGGGCCGTAATCCACCACGCGGCCCCAGTGCGGGTTCGTAAATGACATATGTTTTCGATTTTTTGGTTCTAGGACAAGCCGGTTTCCTTACGATGTTTTTCTTCACCGTTTAGAGAGCAGTGGTGATGAAATTATTTACACAAAGTAAAGCGTCTGTCTGGGTTCGAACCTACGACCTACAACTCGTAAGTCACGGTCGTTACGACTGACCACAGCTCTCACTCTCACTCTCACTGCGGCGTATAGCATACGTTTAATTGGTTTCGTAAAAAAAAAAACTCACTTTTCCGATACCAACTAAAGGGAATTTCAACCCTAATTCTGTTAATAGAGCAGAAATACAAAATTCATAAAGGTAATCAAAAACAGTCTCGCTCACTAATTAAATATCAAAGCCAGAGCAAACCGAGCTGTAGTTGACAAACGCATTACCTTTACAACGAGCGTAATTCCAGCCAAACCTAAACACAATAGCCGTTTGGAATGCTAATCTAGATTGCCTAATGAATGGCCCGAGCCGCGGACCGCGGCGCGCGAATGCCTCCCAATACCGTCCGGCCGCAATTACGTACCGCCCAATGGCCGTTATTGAACGCTTTGCGGCCAACTAAATCAGGTTTTCGTGGTCATGATACGATGTTTGGCTAAAGATTGTAATTGGTATTGGTAAGGAAATTACATGGATTTGTGGATTTGTGAGTAACGATGTGGATAATCTGATATTTGTGTTTAAGTATTTATCTACTGTTGGATCTTTGTTAAAATATCTACTAAAAGTGTAATGATCGAAAAGAAGGATGGGTATTTTTATGGAATCGACAGCTCCTAAAGTAAACCCAGTTTTCACTCCTCTTGCTCAAAAAAATCTGCATTGTTCATTGCATACGAGAGCGGGGTTAAAATAATGTATTTTCCTCTAGAGGAAAAAACTTTTATTTTTAAAGTTTGTGTTACACCAACGAGCCTACAAAAATAAAAAAAAGTCTTATTCATATATAGAATATTGATGAATAAAGAGTCGACTTATTACTGTTTCATCAAAAAAGAAAACATATTATTTTTGAAAATCGAACTAAAAGCGGCGATCTATTCGGTAGAATCCCTGCATTGCGTTCCGGCTACAGAGGAAATAAAAAAACTTTAGAATTTTTCTCTAATTACAAATTGAATTGGTGACCGTAATTTATTTTCAAACAGTGATAATATCATCATCTAGTGAGAATGAAGACCCTAATTTGCAGATGAAAGAGAAAGGGACAGAAATAAATTTTAACTAGTTGCCGTCAAGGCGTATTGGATTATTTTATTTTCTCGCAATCGTAGTGAAAAGTAGAGTGTAACACACGGCGCTAAAAACCCATAATAACTCGGTTTTTAGTAACTCTCTCGCTAAAGCTCGGCAATAAAACTACCTCGTATATAATGGGTCATTTTAGCCTCTTGTATAACAATCTACTATTATTTTACCAAGAAAAAAATGTTTATAAAGAAAGAAAGAAAGAAAAATTATTTATTAGGACTCACAAGAACACAAAAAAGTATATACGGGGTGTCCCAGAAATCGACGTCAAGCCGGAATCGGGTGATAGGTCAAGTCATAGTAGTTAACAGAAAAATAAAAAAAATAATCTTTGCTATGTATTTTAAAAATTATGGGCATTTATAAAAAAAAAAAACGAGAAAATCTACTCCCTGTGACGGTCTTTTAACTCCTGTTGCTACAAATTTTTACTTTTTTTTTTATACATACATAAACTCACGCTTTCTTCCCATGGGGGTAGGCAGAAACTATTGAACGCCACCTGCTACGCTCCTTTCATACTCCTTTTGCTTCGCCTATGTTCATACATCTAGTCATACACGTACATAGTCGCGCATAGTCTTTTTTTTATGTAATCCTGAATAATGCTTCTGAAAACTGTTGCTTAAAATTTACAGCCAACTGCTCCAGTCTAGAAGGAAATGTAATTTTTTTCCTAACTAAGTATTCAAAATTAATACTTTGCCCACTTTTAAGTAACTGTACTGAAAAAACAATGTACTACACGAGTTTGGCAAGTAACTTTAAAAGTTGGCGCATTTAATAAGGATTCTAAAATGGCATAACACTTGCCATATTATTTGTTAAATTATGTAAATATAAATGTAATATAATATAAATAAATATAAAATTAAATAAATAATTTATAATATAATATAAATAATATAAAATAAATGTTTTTTAAAGAAACTTAGTTGTAAATTAATTTTCCTTACCTGTCTAAAATTGTTTTTGTGTACCCCAATGCTTTCAGTTTTCAGAAGCATTATTCAGGATTACATAATAAAAAGAAAATTTTAAAATGTTAAAATTTGTAGCAACAGAAGTTTAAAGACCGTCACAGGGAGTAGATTTTCTCGATTTTTTTACAAATGCCCGTAATTTTTAAAGACAGGCAAGATTTTTTTTACATATTTATGTTAACTATTATGACTAGTCCTATCACCCGATTCCGGCTTAACGTCGACATCTGGGACAGCCTGTATACAAAAAAAAAAGTTAATAAAAAACCGGGCAAGTGCCATTATCTATAAAAACGGCAAAAAAATCACGTTCGTTGTATGGGAGCCCCCCATAAATATTTGTTTTATTTTAATTTAATTATTGATTTTTAAAGTGAATATATAACTAAATATTCTGTGAATATTTCAAGTGTCTACCTGTTACCGTTATCAATATCGAGCAAAAACGACCAAAAAAATCACGTTTGTTGTATGAGAGCCCCCTTAAATATTTATGTTATTCTGGTTTTTAGTATTTGTTGCTATAGCGGCAACAGAAATACATCACGGATCATGAGATACAGCCTGGTGACAGACGGACAGACATACAGACAGACGGCGGAGCCTTAGTAATAGGGTTCCCGTTTTACCCTTTGGGTACGGAACCCTAAAAAGGGGAGGGGCGGGGGATAAAAGTTTTATGTAAAATATACCTACATATTTCTACGTAGTCGAGCCAGACGAGATAAAAAAAAACTGTGTATTACACAAACCTTTCAAACTTATTATACGAAATCAGTGTGTTGAGCAGTATCGCTGTTCAAAACTAAGTCCAATACAATCCATCTAGTTTTAAAAAAATCATTAAACAAAACCACTTAATATTCATACGCATCCTACATGCACTGGAGAGGGATTAAAATTAAAACTGCGTAAAACTTTCAACATATGTGGGTACGACAGCCGGGGGACGTACCCACCCCACCGTGAACAAATAAGATTTTAGTTAAACGACTACACTTGTTCAACTCACTTTTGATAAACAAATTGCGTCGGCACTGATTTGATAACGCTAGCTTTATTTGAGCCCACTACGTACTTACTGATTGCCATATCCGATTGCATGGGTTTTGTGAGGATTTAATTTTAAACTGTCTGCTAATTTACATTCATATTAAGTCAACTGAAATCAGCTGAAACTGTGTTTTCAGTGGTGAAAGAATTTGGATGTATGAAAGTAATGTTTGTATGTAGATTATGTGTATGCAATTTGGTATTAGATAACGTTTTATTTTATTAAACGAAGTTTAATGTGGTTTATAGAACTATTTTTTTTTTCCACGGTTGTCTTTAAATGACGCTTCTTCATTAAACACATTGGATATTATTTACTTAGCTTAGGAAAAATTTCAACATCACCATCTGACTAGCCTATTTCCAAGTATGTTGGGGTCGGCTTCCAGTCTAACCTGTACCCTGATTGCGTAACACAGTTTGAATCGGCATCGGAATGATTTTGAAGTATATTGCTAATCCATTGCTTCATAAGTTAGAAAAATTGTCTGCTCAACAACGTAAATAACGCAATGAATGTTGTTGAACTATCAAATTGAATCCGATTCCTACTGATAGTGTGTTACGCAATTAGCCCTCTGATACAGCTGAATGGCAGTATTTATACCTATAAAAACTGTTTTGAATACCGAATGTAAATGTCGCAGGCGATTTGCATGATTCCGCTTTTTACAAACGGCGTCGTCCGTTTTAAAAACGCTTGCAGTTATGAAATATACCTAGGGCAAAATGCGCCGGCCGCTGCGAAGCACCGCTCGCTCGGCTCGCGCGTAGTTGGTCACAGTTCTAATCTAACTTAACCCATTTGGTCAGGGTGCCCTGGCTTAGTTACTGCGACCAATTCGGCTAGCGCGTGGTTGGTCACAGTTCCAACCGAACTGACAATAACAATCAATGTCGAAATTATAACAATTGAACGAGATGCCAATTTGCCTTCGGCATATTTTATAACTGCGAGCGTTTGTAAACGGACGGCGCCGTAATATTGAAGAATCATACAATCTGCCTGTGACATAAACACCACAGAGTACAATTTAGACACCACAAAGGATGCTTCAAGGAAATCCAGTCAACATGTTAGTATTTTCAATTGATCAATCAATCTGCATAGCCTTTTCTCAACTATGTTGGGGTTGGCTTCCAGTCTAAACGGATGCAGGTGAATACCAGTATTTTACATGGAGCGACTGCCTATCTGACCTCCACAATCCAGTAACTGGGTAATGCGATACCCCTTGGTAAGACTCCTTCTGACGACCTGTAACGACTGTCAAAGATCTTTCCGAGACACGGAGGAGTTTCGGTATGGATGGTCACCCATCCACGGACTAACCCCGGTAAGCGTAGCTTAACCTGATGGATTGACCCGTGCGGCTGTTATTACTTAGCCACGAGCACCACGTGGAATTATTTTCAATTGATAACAACACTAATTTTGAACTCTATTTCCATAAAGGCAAGATTTCTCCTCATCCCATCACTATCTACCAGCCTCCTCAACTCCTCACCCAGCATCAGAGAAGCCAACTTGTGCGACAAGTGAAAACAAATTAAATTCCGCTAAGACGCTAATGTCGGTTATCAAAGAAAGCCTAAACATCTGATTATGATGGCGCAAGCCGTTTGATGTGCAGCCGACCGAAAGGGCCCTAAGAATGCCTTGTGGAGAACACTCGCTGCCTTAAACTTACAATTTGGGCATTTTATGTAGATTTATATAGGGATTGTTTATGTTGTACATAGTTGAAATTGAGTAGAGATATTAAAAGTGTTTAGTTTGGTTTTTTATGTAAATTATTGTGTCTAGATAAGTATGTCTATCAGAAGAATACAGTTTATTGTAAGACTAGCAGCGCCCCGCGGTTTCACACGCATAGGTCTTTATCCCGTCGGAAGATAGGGATAAAAAGTATCCTATTTGTTAATCCAGGTTATAAACTATCCGTGTGCCAAAGGACAATGACAAAATCACTATGGGAAGTGCAAGTGGTGCATTTGGTTTTATACCGCGGCTATCGTGGAAACCTTCGTCGGTATTGAAAAAACATATCACAAAAATTAATTGTTAAACCATTTTCTACAAATGCAGTCCGAGATGAGATATTTGACATTGAATTTTTATTTAAAAAATAAGCTCTGAGTTGTACAAAACCTGCTTTTAGATGATAAAAAAGTAGTTTATTTTTTGATTAATGTTAGGTTATGTTATCGCATATTAACCTTTCTTTGTCATATTATTCTGCATCTAATTAATAAAGCATGAAAGAAAGCCGCGAAAAAAAGATTGCACCAGTTTTGGTAATAATTGGCTTTTCATCCAAATCCGTTCAACCATTTTTGGTGATTGAGTAACAAACATACAAACTTTCACATTTATTAGTAGGATTTATGTATTGTTTTGTTACTGAGTTCTATATTTTCTAATGATTATAAAGTGAATAGGCACACATGTCACGTTGCCAAATAAATAAATACAGATTCAATTCGGTATTACAAACACAGTTTTAAAATCGAAATACGATCTGCGAAACGTAATACAAATAGTGTAATTAATTTAAAATATAATCAATACACAGATATCTACAATTAAAATCTACATGTAAATTAAAATTCGCAATTAATGCAAAACTACTTAACATTCATTGAATTCTCTCTCAATAAATAATCTATATCGGATCTCTCTCGCACACTAATCGTTTAATACTACAAAATACCCCAATATGTCTGAACAAGTTGTTGTAATGGGATCTTATCTAATAAGTATCTGTGATGCTATCGCTGTTTAATATTGCTACAGATCAAGGGAACTGGGGTACGGACAGCAGAATAAACTGGCAGCCAGCGCGTTTATTGTTTTATCATTTATAGTACAATTTATGTCCAAATATTTTCTAAATAAAAAAAACGGATTTAAACTAATTTTGTAAAAATAAAATTTGAGTATTATGCATTTATTGGTTGTTTAAAATATTTATCTATTTCTTTTTTCAGTGCCATTGTTAACCATATTGATCAATAAACAGGGTATCATGAATAAAAAGAAGAATGGCAGGATTTCATGTAATGTGGGAGTCACGTTTAGACTTTGCGTACATTCGTGCAAATTCTCTCAAAAGATAAAACTCGGTCAAATTAATGTAACGGGAAGGTAATCTTAGCATTTTTATACTGGGTTTCGCCAAAACAACGTTGTTTAAAAAGAGCAGTAGTGGCTCCGTTTATACTGAACCCATGATAGTAAACAAAAAACCGAAAAGATTTTTTTTAATTTCCTCATTTTTACCATGATATTCTGATCAACGCACTTTTTACCAACACGAGAAACTATATTGTTTCTGTGCTTTGTTATTTGTGGTAAATGAATAAATACTTATTAACTGAGGGATGAATGGCGATGCTATCGCTACCCGGGAATCAAGACTGGGGATCCACATCGTCCGTCCGGACCGGCAGCGGTGGGATTTTGTGCTAATATACGCAATCTGTTACTTACACATACATGTAGAAACGTATTTTATGTGTTGTTGGCTTGAGTAACGTGGAGCAATTTTTGGGAATTGCAAATTCATTTCAATTTATCACTCAATCTAAACTGACACAAAAAACGATTTCAATTTATAATAATTGAAATCGGTTTTTGTGTCATTGTGTGACCGCGTTGTTCTTTTAAACTACGAAACGGATTATGACGAGGTTTTCAACATCATTTAGGGAATGTATTCTGGAAGGTTTACGTGAATAATACATTCATATTTAAATTAGATATAATAATGAAATCTTCATGTATAGTCAAGTCGTGAAAATCGTGCGAAGCAAAACTACGAGTAGCGGCTCGCTAGTTTTAAATAAAAAGAGCAAAATGCGATGGTTGGCATAATTATGTCTTTTAAAAACTCTTTATTTAAAAAAAAAGAAGTAAAATAGCCAAATGACCATAAGACGTTAATGATATCAACATTGGTTACCTACATGAATAACAATAAAAATACCTAGTTTAATTCGTAATTAATTCCACAAATTTCGCTCAACTTTTCACTATTCATTATTATATTTCACTTCAAACTAAATCGCTCTATATCCCTCCAAAAAATAAAACACTTAATAACACAAAAATTGTACGCCAATAATAATAAAAGGAGGATAATATAAAAATTGCATATCCCGGCTTAGGACGCACGTGGCGACGCGATCCGAAGCGATACTTATCTCGCTTCGCTTCTCACCCTATCGCTGGCCTAACAACGTCAATATTTTTTTTTGCGAACTGTACTCTGAACGTTTTGCGTTTTATTTTACGTTTTTTTTGAACGATTTTGACCTATTTGTTATAAATATAATACATGCTGTTTTTTTTTAGTGTTACATTCAAGTACGGTGTCAGAAGCCCGAGAGTCTGACAACCAGTCTTACCAAGGAGTATCGTGTTACCCATTAACTGGGCTGTGGAGGTCAGATAGGCAGTCGCTCTACGTAAAATACTGGTATTCAGCTACATCCGGTTAGAATGGAAGCCGAACCTAAGATAGCTGAGAAAAGTCTAAGCAGGTGATGATGCTTCTAGAAGGACGATTCGTTTAATTTTGGAATTATAAAGTAAGCATTTTCAAGCTCCATTTTGAGCTAGATCTGAGACTGAATTACTATCAAAAAAAATTTTGGTGTAGTGGCGTGTGCTAGCTAACATATGGCATAAAATTTAATTTAATGTTTTGTGTTGCGTGATACTTTTTTTTTACATACTTATAGAATTAAGTTTTTCTAACTGAACAGACAGCTGTGCTGCTGGGGAGTTTGTTGCGCCACTTCTTCTTCCCAGCAAAAGCACTAGGAAGCGGTGAAGGCTGGGCGTTTTTAGGGGACTGTATTATGTAATTTTTGACTGAAAATGATTTTGAATGATAATGAGCTGATTCTCAGCCTAGTTTGAAGGAAAATGACTTTTGATTTTGACCTTCTGACAGAGTCGTTCTAAAAGCGTGGACGCGGGTTTTAACAAAAGAACGTAGTACTTAAGTTAACTATTGATTGCATGATTAGAAATACTACTTTTACATAGGTCTAGGTACATAGTTTTGAATAACATAAATACCAATTAAACCAATTAAGATCATCAATTTTTAGTTCTAAAACGTCGTATTAGAGTGGATCCGCAGCTGTAAAGCCCGCGAAATTCACAATTTCTTACGTTTTTTTGCAATTTGCAGGTCATTGACAGGTTGTATCTTGTCAAAATATGACACTAAAAAATAAACCAAAATCACACTAATAAATACTTTGACTATAACAGATAAATATACATATATAATATTTACAGAATTAGAATCATTAATACATCTCTCTAAGTTAGACTTGTTTCCCAATGTCATGATTTCATGAAAAAGTCATTCAATGGAACAAATCTAGCTTAGAGAGATATATTAATGATTCTAATTCTGTAAATACATATCTGTTATAGTAATATAGTGGCGAATCATATTTTGATCAAGATACAACCTGACACTGACCTGCAAATTGCAAAAAACGTTAAAAATATATATTTCGCGGGGTACAGCTGCGCGGTGCGGTTACCTTAAGCCAAAACCATCACTCACGTATAAAATTCCAAATCATTGTAATAAGTAGGTACTTAATCGTCAAATATTGGTATCAGACACGTGTTGCGCGGCGGGGGTCACAGGGGTACGGGAGAGCTTGGGGGGGGTTGTTCCTATATTACATTATATTGAGTATAAATCTTGTAATTAACTGGTTCGGCGTGACGGGGTGCGACTAATAATATGTTGAGATTTTGAGATGAATTTGGGAGAATCAGGTACTGGGAGGTGCAGGCTTTTAAATCTTTATAATAGTGTGAAATTAATGAGCCAGATTTTTTTTTTTATGTTTCAAGACTTACGACCGTATATACACTGTTAGTTTTAGTATGTGCGAAACCTGAAAGACGTGTCTAGTATTTTAACGAGTATGTAAAGAATCTATGTACAAAATTTCAAAACTGTATCATGAAAAATCACAAAGTTATAAGGTTTGTTATGTTACCGGGTTGTCCGTACAAAAACATGCTAACGGCGCCTCCAGGGTCGTCTTGTGCTCATTGATAATAATTTGACAGTACGTACCTAACCGTACGGCGATTGTATTGTAAGTAATTAAATGGTGATAACATTTTCCATCACACTTAAATATTTTTGAGACAAAAAATAACATGGTGTAAAAATTATTGAAATCGATTCGGTTCCTTATTCTGGACAAACTATATTTTGGTTTCGCTTTTACTAAAAATAATGTTGTATATTATTATACAAGTTGTGATAATTGTTTTCAACAAAAGTTGTAAAAGACTTGTCGTTATCATGACAATAACATAATAATCATAATAATCTAATACATGTATTGATCATGTTTTGTGTTTCAGACATGATTTGTTAACCATTTTGTTCACATTTTGACATTTGTGACAGTTTTCTACAAGTTTTGTTTATAACTATACTCCGTTTGAAATAAGATTAGACATTTAAATGAACCTTTTTTACAGTCCATTCAACCGATTTTGAATTCTATTATCATGCGTTGGTGGCATGACAAATGGCAGCTGTAATAAACAGTTGGTATTGTAACCACGTTTTTGCTGTTAATGCCATCCTTATGCCTACGGAATAGAAGTCAAAATCGGTTGAACGGACTGTAAAAAAGTTTATTTAAATTTCTGATCTTATTTCAAATGGAGTGTAAGTAAGTACCTAGTCTTTACAATTTTTTTAAGAGTATATGAAAAAAAATAATGAATGAATGTATTTTCTTTCTTTTTCTTTCGAAAACAGTAAATGCAACATGTAGACATTTATACAACCCCAATTTTCTATGGAAAGAGTAATATTTGTACTAAGTAGTTGAGTTTATTATAAGAACGCTCACTTGCATGTTTCCTTGGCATCATTATTTTAAGATCTTGTGTTGTGAATTTTATTGTATTACGTAAAACTCCATCATAACAAAAATCAATTGTTACTTTTAATTACAAATGCGATTAATAACGACAAAAACTATGGGGTAAACCGATACCCCCAAGGTATTCTGCAAGTGACAACAATATTAGCAGCACATGACAGAAAGACAACCGCCATCTATATTTATTTGCTCTTCTGATTACGCACTCAACATCAATATAAGCCTTTAATCCTTTGAATTGTGGTATTAATTTCCCTCCAACACTTCTTAGTTTTAAGTAACTTTTATAAATTTTTCATTCACACAAAACTGAACCGAAGAGTTCATAAATAAAAACTATTTCTGCTTGTCAGTAACTGTGACTTTACTCAAACGCTCTCATAATGGAAAATCAAACCTTCTTTACAGACGACAAAGTGTATTTTCGAATGGTTAGAAAAGTGTAGGGTGGATGGCACTATCATCGGCCACATGCATGTCACGTGCGCGACACGCGTCATCTCCGATAATCTTCTTTGCTGGACTCCTTTGTTACAATTTGTTGCCGCGCCGATATATTTCCGACCCCTGAGATCCAAATCTCAGATATGATCCGTAATGATATTTTAAATCAGTGTTTTGAACGAGCTATTTATTGAGTTTCGTTAAAGCGTGGAAATTGGATGTTATATCTAGATAATATTAACTATTAAGCTGTTTGTGAATGATTTTCTTGTTTTGTCTTTTTATTAACCTAAGGTCGCCGTGCAGTGGAAACCTCATGATTACATCAAACGTTGTTGTACAGTGGAAGATGAAAACTGTCTGAAAAATAGCCGCCATTGACGTTTTCGAGGTTCTCATCGCATCAATGAAAGGCATGAGGTGTCCACGTTTGTACTAAATATACGCGGTTTTCTATGCCAGAAATAAATAATAAGAAATATAAAAAAAAATCTTTACGAGGTTTTTACTGCACTGCTGCACTGCGAAGCTAAGTACTTAAGTAAGTACTTACTAAGCACATAAGTACTTATGCTGTAAGGATATTATAATTTTCAGTTAACTAATTAGTTACAGGTCGTACGATCGTAAGAAACGGGGTGGTAATCTAAAATCCTATATATACCTATTATACATATACTTCTAGCTATTATTGACACAATGACAAACGCTATCAATTTAAAGTAAAAGTAGTTAAGTAAGTCAAATGACACGAACTTTATTTCAACAGTACGCCATTTATTTGAAATATGATTCATTTAACCAAAAGTCGACATTAAAAGCAAAAAATCACAATGTCCCCGTCACTGATGTTAAAGTGACAAGAAAATATCACGATACAATGAAATAAAGTTGTCATCCCCAGTTAAAGGGCCGGGGAGCGTGCTAAATGCATTAATTTGGCCTGGATTTAGTGGCCCGGAAGTGATTTGCTACGGGAACGCATGTTCCAACGCGATATGACCCTGTGACGACAATTGACCCTCTCACCACATATTTTATGTCAACAAATAAATATAGACTTTAATATGTTACGTATAGAATGCAATTTTAAACTGCGAATAATATTAATAGTAGTATGAATAGTTAACAAGGTTTAGTATCGTTATATTTTTTGTTGGGGGTCGTTACTGTGAAGACTTAGCAATAGTTACGCCTTTGTTTGCTTAAGCTCTACACAATATGAACGTATTTTTTCATATCGATCGCACTCAAAGTTATAATGAACTAGAATATTAAAACACCGTTCACCTTTCTCGTCAGAGTTAATAAAATGCGGCGTTTCGCCACCGAATCGATCCCTAGACGTTAATATATTCAACGTTAAGCACCTCTTAAACAATCCACGTAAACACAATATAACCCGATATTGGATAAATACGTAGACATCAGACGCCCTCACTCCGATATTATGCCTACCTGGCTATACATTTACATCTACGATCCTTAACGGTACCCTCTGATAACTTAAAGACTTTATCCCTTGTACTGGAATTTTTACGGCAACAAAAGCCTTCATATTTTCTTTATTCATGTCGTGTCAAAATCGCCCCGTCTTCCCCCTAGTCGGTGGAAAAAAGAGATAGCTCGACAACTCTTTCGCACTCATTAAAAATATGTATTTCCGTCTCAAAATTTTCCCTCTGTTTCGGTTTTTATGTTTTCCTCGATATTCCTCGGTGAGAGTACTTAATGTTCTTTCATTTTTTCTTAAAACCGTCAGCGACAGGATGATTGTGCGAATATCTTAATTAATTTATGTGAAGTATTCGAGAGGGCGACATTTGTTGCTAAAGGGTGTTTGTTATATAAATAGTCAGTGTTACAGGTCGTAAAGTGTCGGAGTAATTTTTGCGAGATTCTCGGTGTTATTACTGTATCTTTTGCGCTACGTTAACTTTATAGCGTCTTTATGTTTTGTAGCTTTTTTATACCTATGAAAGAGTTAGGTAAATGGCTGGTTAGCATTCATGGCAGTATTTCGCTCTTAACATTCACTTGATAAAAGCTAGACTATAAAATAAAAAAAGATGTAAAAGCTGGGAGTTATGAAATGATGTTAAAATGTGGATTTAGGTGTAGTTGGGGCTTTAAATAAATTTTGGCAGTGGAAGGTTTTTAGTTCTTAATATTAGGTACTGTTTGGTCTAACATTTCAACGTGAATATTCGTTCAAAATGCTTATGACAATACTGTTATGATTTGTTTCACGCTCTAATGCTTTCGTGTGTTCCCCCTGAACAAAATTTTCTTCTTTTACCCGATGAGAGAACATATTATCCATAAAAATATATTCTTTAATATTAAAAAAAAGATAAATAGAACCAGCCCACATTGTTTTTTCAATAAAAAATCTCTCGCAAAGAGCAGCCTCTATAACAGAAGACGTATCGACGTCTAAAGGATGTCCCAGTAGGGAGCGGCCCCGTATTCAAAAAAGGGAAAAAATGAAGAAAAAAAAGTTATAACGTCATATTGTTTTGCCGCCAAGTGGTGGGGACAGGGGGAGAAAGGGGAGTCCTGTATAGTGCCAGGGAAAGATAAGGCGTTATAGCATCCTGTATATAGCCGCCGTATATCTGGGGGTGCTGTACCCCATTGTATTTTATGAGGCGCCCTTTCGTATTTTTCATACTTTCTGAAAGGCGTTTCGGTAAAGTGTCACTGTCTGATCTCGATATTTTTTAAGATACCGTTGTTTTGAGTAAGGTGGGTGCATAATCACAAATCACTGACATTTAATTTAAATTGATGAACAAAAAGTTAGGTATCAATGTCATTTATTGACAGGATATTTTCTTTTTAACCGACTTCCAAAAAGGAGGAGGTTATATCGCACCTTCGGTAGAACAAGGGCATAATTGCAGTTTTTGCTATTTTACAGGAGAGCTATTTTAAGATATTTATTGCATTCAGTGAGGTCTTGCTCTGTTAATATTGCTCGAAAGTTTTTCTTCTTTGCATGATATAAACTATATACTAGGTAGTCTTTGTTCCTCCAGTTCAAATAGCATTTTTAAGGCATTTCTGTATACTTAACTCATTTTTGCAATTTTTGACAATTGTGCCCTTGTTCTACCGAAGGTGCGATATGTTCGGCTGTATGTTTGTTTTTTTTTTTTTTTGTTTTAAAAAATTATACTTTTGAAAGTTTTCTCAAAAACATTTGCCCTTTCGTATATTTTAAGTTCCAATCACTTGGTTGACACGAATGTTCAATGAAAACGCGTACCTATGACAATTTGTTCGTTACCATTTTAATATTTGCCTTACCTACATCACCATATTTATTTACCTACATAGTATGCAAATAAACGAATATTCTATTCTATAACTAAGTTAAAAAAAAATATCACTTACACTCGGTATATTATCCGACGTACAGACTCCTTCACTCAGCAGGCGGTCCCGAATCTCCCACGCGAAGATCGAAGGACACTCCCTTTTGTACTGTGCTATCTTGCTGACCACCTCGGCTGTTGCTACCCGAGGTTTTGAGCCCCCGATCGCACGGGGTCGTATGGAGCCCGTCTCGTAATACCTATGAGCAGAAAGAAGGTTTAGACAAGGGTTTATAACTCGAGAGACGTTTCTTACTGACGGTGAGATTCTTACTGAATCTAGACTGGCTGGTGACAAAGCTCGGAATTGCTGTACCGGCAGCGTCTTAAACCGACAGTATTGTTCGCGTCAATGTTGATGGCGGCTCTGAAGTGTGCTACTCGTTGTGAAGTACCGCACCCCTCACCCCCGCTGACACGTGATTTTGTTACTGCGCAGCGAATCGCCTCATGTTCTGGGCCGCCATATAATTTGAATCGGGCTGTATTACTAAAATGCGTGACACCGAAAGATGTACGTTGTGCGCACAATTCCTGTTACGGTCAGTTTCTATAATACGTCATTAGTGACGTAGTAAACCAATGTTGGTTTTGAACATAGAGCTCGGAATCGCCTTTCCGTGCTCTATGTTCAAACCAAAAAGGTAAGGAGGATTCCTTAACTTTTTTTTTTCTTAGAGCTCAGTCATATGTTAATTTGGAAAATTATTTTGGTATTATAACTGATTGCGTCAAACTAAATTAAGTTTTTTTGCTTACTAGCAAGTTAAGTAAGTATATCTGAAATAAACGCCTCGTTAACATTTTATGGATATTTCAAATTATGGGTTTATTTAATTACGATAAATACTGTTAGTTATGTTAGAAAAGAAAATACAGCTAATATTCATTTGTATATCATTTGGTGTGATTCACCTTCAATTTTAACATATTTTTTTATTCGTTTTATTAATAATAATTCAATTTGTGTTTTTTAATAATATATTTTGAATAAATCAATTAAAATTATAAGCTTTTTATTTTATGTTTAAAATATATATTTTATTAATCAATCATTAATTAATAATATAATCTTTTTACACAGGTCGACGGGAATATTTATTTCACCTCAAATGTTATTTGGCTTCAGAATTTCAAAGCATACTTTGGTTTGCAAGGAGAGTGTTGTTCCCAAGACAGATTCAGATTGAATGTTTAGCAGAATGAAACTAATTTAGTTTTTTAGAGCTTGCTAAAATTGGCGTGTGCATGCTTACATAATTATGGCAAATGATTTAATTTAATGTTTTGCGTAATGTAATTTTACATAATATTGTATAGAATCAAGTTTTTCTAACTGAACAGACAGCTGTGCTGCTTGGGAGTTTGTTGCGCCACTTCTTCTTTCCAGCTAAAGGAAGTGGTGAACGGCGAGTGTTTTGCGGGACTGTCTTATGTTTTTTTGACGTTCCAAGTGCTGATTCTTAGCCTAGTTTGAATAAATGACTTTTGATTTTGAATTGTTTTTAAGTACTTTAGTCAATCTTACAATCTATTCAGTAAAAAGCTGGCATTGAAAATTTGAGTGACGTGAGATTGAACTTAAGGCGCTGACAAGAGGCAAATGATAAAGGTAAAAAAAAATCCCTAATCTATATAATTTGTGGTAGCGGAAAAAATATATGGTATTCTTGAACATATTTCTCAAAACTTGGTTCTTACAAAAACACGTTTAGAAAAAGAAATCTCGATACAAATGAACGGTAAACTAACCCTTCACTTTGAGTTTGAATCCAAAATATTAGTATTAAATATCAACGTACGGTTGGTATTTAATTAATAACAAGAACGTCTTATTTGTATGCAGAACTTCGTTGTTTTTTATTTTCGATTACTCAACTTATTTTTGAGTACCTAAATAGATAATTGCTTCATATTTTGCAATAAATCACAAGCGTTGTGTCATCGCGCTTCTCTTTCTTTTGTATGCAGTCTGACGGTCATTCACCGCGGTTTACCTGTTGTCGGCGTCTTAACTGTCAGTAGTGTTAATACCACAGAAGCAGTGGTGTGAGCAATGGTGGCCCAGTGGTAAGGCCCCGATTTCCGTGTTGTAGGTCGTGGGTTCGAACCCAGGCGTTTTCCTTTGTGTAAATAATTTCATCACCACTCAAATCAGTGAAGGAAAACATCGTGAGGAAACCGGCATGTCCTAGAACTAAAAATTCGAAGAGTGACATCTACCAACCCGCACCGGGCCCTCGTGGTAGATTACTGCCCTCTCAAAAAGAGGAGGCCTGTGTCCCAGCAGAACAGTATAAGCTGATTAAGTTAGTGTCAAACCTTGGAATCTGGTGGAATAGAATAACATGACGCTTTGTCATCAGATGTATAGCAGGCTTAGCACGACACTTCCGATTTTTACTCTACTGTAGAATATAAATCGCTTGTCTACAATTCTAGATAGAAAACTGTCAACTGTCTACACGGAAACGTCATTTTTGTCTACTCTTCCGTCGACAAAACGCTTCTATACGTATACGGTTCTGGAAACTTGCATTATTTGTCCAGTTTTTGTGAAAAACGTGTGATTGGTTTACAAAAAATTCAACAAAAATAGATATAAATGGACGTTATCTTGGGCATAGGATAAACTAAACGGAATCTTAGAAAACTGAAGAAGGAAAGATAAAAATGTAATGTCTGTTCTAAAAGTATTTATTTATTATTAGTTGTTTTTTTCTCAATACAGATGAAATTGTTACTAATTCCCTTTAGTAAGTGACTGTATAAAGACTCGTACAGACTGGTGAGATATCGCGGGCGCGACAGACAGACACAAAGAAATTGTGCTTCTAAAGTCGCGTCGCGCCCGCGATATCGCGACAGTCTGCACTTGCGTTTACCCTTTAATCAGATAATCGTGAAACAGATCATGTGCGGGGTACAGGGTAAAATTAAATTAGCTAGCGAAACTCCGCAGACGTGAAGGGCAGCAATATCAAACCATGATCAAACAGAAAATAATAGTAGATTGTTGCATTGAGCGCAAAGTGAGTCATTAATGCACGAGTGTTATGTTTGTGCCCGAGCGCAAGAGAGGGCACTAAATTAACACGAGTGCATTAATTACTCACTTTAGCAAGGTACGTAATCTACTTTTCTTTCAACTACCAATCTACCTACGGTGATAAAATATACCTACTCAAAATATGAACTCAAGTTAATGAAAAAAAAAGTTTTTCACCAAGTTTTTATTCAGCCGATTTTTATTTTCAGCCAGTACCTTTTTGATCTAATGCATACATTTTATGTTAAACTTAATGGGAGACATTAAATCTCGTGGTAAATTTATATCTAAATAAAAATAAAAAACAGTGCAGTAATGAAAAACTACACAACAATGCGATTTCATATAACATTTCTGCACTGTTTTGGATCTAAGCAAAATAATACGTTCTTTGTGATCGGTTTTGTAGTGATTAATGATAACATTACTACGTAGTTGAAAGAAAATTAATTTCATGATTTTTTTTTTCAACCTCAGCGAGTGTAGTCACTTGAAAAATCTGTTTTGTTGTGTATACTGCACAGACGTGATGGGTACCGATATCTAAACATGATCAAAAGAAAACAGATTTTCTCGACTCACACTTCAAGTAACAACACTAACAGAGGTCCGTTGACCCCAAAAAATATCATAATTTTTTTTTTGTCGGTTTTAGGTATCGATACCCATCACGTCTGCGGAGTAAATTAAGGAAAAAGTAAAAAAGTTTATTGACAATATAAAAGAACAAACCTTTCACACAATTTTTTTTATTTTTATTTGTGATGGGTTTGCTCTTGACCTTAGTCTAGGTCAGAGGTGACAGAGACAAAGTCGACAATCCTGTGATTTGTGTCTACTAGTACAAAATAAATTACATAATTATGTCTAATAAATACCTGTGTATATGCGGTTATTTGAGCTTAATTCACACCGACCTCCGTACTAGAGAAAACTGTATCACGGCAGGTCGGTCTTCTTCGTTCACAAACACTCACACACTTCGACAACAATAATTTGCATTGAGTTCCGTTAGCTAATTTAATTTCACCCTGTATATGGCTATAATTTCAAGTTTTCTTTATTACTAATCTAGAATTTAGGTCTGTTACCAAGTTACACCATCAGTCCCCTTCACCAGAGGGTGGGCAGACTGCCGTCGGTATCAGGTTGCGACTACTCGGTGTCAGGTTCGATGCCAGGTAAGTGCACTTTTTATTCGCTTTGCTTGCCAGCTGACGCGCGTTTTATATTGCGGTAGGAAGACTTTTAATTTTTTGGTAGTGGAAGTGCGATTGTTATTATCAATAGCTTTTCATTTTTTATCGTGTTTTTTGACGGTTAAAGTACCCGTTAAAATAAAGTCTCAAAATTAAGTAATCCAATTTTTGTGAATTAAAAAAAAACCCGAAAACATAAATAGTTGGATCAATCTTATTTTACTGAATTTAAGCAAATAATTCTTACCTAAATGAGTGATTATGCAACTATGATAAAGTAAGAATCCCAAAAACAAGTAAATAATTTTTCCAATTAAAAAATAAAATGGGCGAATTTTCTATTTACAACCTCATCATCCAACTAAATCTAACAACCGCAGTGTTCATACGTTCACAAACGAACACAACTATGCTTGGTATGCAGTAAGGTACACCTCTAGCAACTGGTCGCCACCACAAGCTCATAGTCTGCCGTACCTCATAGCTGACCGCAACCGGCCCGGAAAGAACTCTACTTATGGTAAAAGAGTAGGTATGCGACAGAGACTAAACCTTGTAAAAACCTTGTATTATAGGTTCGTGTGCCAGTGAAGATTCGCATCATACACTTTCAAAATTTTCATAGGTTCTAAAAATCCCAAAATAAAAAATAGGTGATTTATTTTATGTTAATCAGTAGTGCTATTCTGTAACAATCTCACCGTGAAAACTTAGGTGAGGTGAACGTGGAGTGAGCTGTCAGTGTCATCCCACCTGATGCTAGGGATTGACCAACCATTACATAATTACAATCTTAATCTCTTAATCGAGATTTTAATAATATTTTTTTATGCTAATTCTATTGATCATTCTATATTATTTCAAAGCTAGTACATTGTTTAGAACTTTAGACACTTACATACTAGCTTTGAAATAATATAAAATGATCAATAGAATTAGTAAATATATAATTTAAATCTTGAATATGATTATAAATGTAATGCTTGGTCAATCCCTAGGATCAATGGGATGACACTGACAGCTCACTCCACACAAGTTTTCACGGTGAGATTTTTACAGAATCGACATACTGTTGTGCATAAACAATCACGTTGCTATAGAAACACTACTCAATTACACTGTTATATAATATGTGCATGAAGAAGACTAGATAGTCTATTCCACCTGTAATTGTGTAAATTGCATTAAATTGTTTTCATTTTAACTATTTTTATTATCCATAGCACAGATCTAGGTGTAGAGAAGACGGAATTTCCAGGTTTTTTTGCGGAATTTTCAACATGAAATCTATGATCATTATCTATGGTATTTAATGTTTACTCGCGTCGAGAACTTGAGAGTCGAGACGTTACGTACACATAGCATCGCAACGCGATAGTACGAAGCTTGGTCTCTGTTTAATATCTACTCAAGTGTCATATGGTCGATGTATTTCGTAGGTTAAATGAGAGGGTGACTGTTTGAAGACTTATGGAAATATAGAAGGTGTTTTATGACAAATTTAGGTATGATTTTATCGTAATACTCTGCCTCATAGCACCCGACCACAACGCCGACCCTGGAAAGAACCGCGGCATTTGCGGCCGATGTGCTTCATAGCGTAGGCATAGGTTAAGAGGCCCCTTCCCGATCCGTCTATCGTCAACGCGAGCATGGTCGAAAAGCTTGTTGTTTCATACAGCGCAAGTGTGAACCACTAAAAAGCGAGTGAGAACGCGATAATATTGAATGAAAAATAGTGAACGGAAATTTCATAAAACTTGTTTTTGAGTAAACCTTACAAGTTTGTGAAATAAATAAAGTGTTTGTCATTTAGAATCTGCATTACATGTGCAAGGTTTCTATCGTAATGTTTTCTTTACATTTACATTTTTTGGGTATACTATGAACGGCCAAAGTTCAGATAAAATTTGTGCAAAAAAGCAGATTTTTGCAGGCTTATACTGAATTTGTTTCTCCAAATTTTTGTTTTTTGCTTCCATAGAAACCTAGATATAGTGCACAAGATACCTATTGGTTCAAAAAATTCAAAGAAAGGTTTGTTACAACGCCATAATCACGTACGAGCGTTTGTATGAAAAGTATGACGGGTTGGCCGCTCTTAATGGATGGGAGTGGAGGCTTAAAGTGAGCATAGTTCTATTAAATGCTATCAAAGCCTGTTACAGCACGGAGTAACATCACATGTATAATTTCAACATGAATGATGTAACCAATATTTTAATTTAAAATAGTGTTCGTGGAGTTTCTTGCCCGTTCATTTCCATAGGAACCTACTACGCTTTGGATTGGGCAACTAGCTTCATCTTTCTGACCAACCGACCCTTTTAACAATTCAAAAGTAAGGTAATTGGTTTATTTGAAATAAATGCTTTCAGTTTGAGTTTAACACATAGTCTTCAAGCATTCTCCTATTCCTTAAACAATGAAAATAATAGGTACCTAAATGAAAAACTTCCACATTTTGAAAGTGCATTGTGCACTTGTGTAAAAAATCTTTCTGAGAACTTTTTATAATTTAGGTGGCAAAAGCGACCTTGTCTGTGAATATTCGCAAAACCAGTGCTGATGTAGGACAAATAAAATTCAGCATATAAATTGACTAAACAATCTTTTTAAAAATACATAAAAGTGAAGTAAAAAACACAACCGTCTTAGCTCTTAATAGAACTGCAAAAAAAAAACAAATAACTAATTCGCTATTCCAAATTCAAATTAGTTAGTATAAAGTATAATAATAAAATGTCTTTACTATTCTGTCTATGTTTCAACCAGCTCCATGGTCTACCGTGACATGGCTGTCCGCAAGGTGACGGCACAGAGTAGTGACGGGCGGGTAATATGAGAAGTTCAGCTTTTTATCTAGCTATAATACGTCAAGGTATTTTTTTAAACTGTGAATTTGCGGTTACGGAGACGGGGTTTAATTAAAAATAATTATTTGTTTATTTATGTCACCAGTTGCATCTGATACTGTATGAATATCCGATTTAAAATGTTAATTTGAAGCTTTGTGGTTTATGGGAGAATATATTCGGTCATAATGCAAAGCTGGTCAATGTTTTTTAAAAAATTAAATACTTAACAATTTTCTTATCTGTATATTGAGACAGATAAGAAAATTGGTTTAAGTGTAATACTGAAAAGGCGAGAAAAATTATGATGATAATGGTGATTTTCTCAAACTACCTTCCACACTCACCATCTGTGTAGCATTTTCACAACTATGTTGGAGTTGGCTTCCAGTCTAACCGAATGCAGCTAAATACTAGTATTTGACTAGGAGCGACTACCTATCTGACCTCCAGAACCCAGTTACAGGGTAACCCCTTGGTAAGGCTGGTGGTCGACCTGTCGGGCTTCTACCCGTCAAAGATCTACGAATGACAGACGGGACCAACGGGTTAACGTGCTTTCCGAGGCACGGAGGTCTCTCGAGGTGTGAAGATGGTCAGTCTACGGACCAACTTTGGCAAGCGTAGCCTAACCTAATCGATCGACCCGTGCGGCTGTTATTATGAACCCTACACTAAATTACACCTCCTCACTTCCATTATGTACAAAAGCATAGTTCTGGCGAGTATCTTGGAGATTTTGCGAGTGCAGTTGAGAACAATGTGTAGCTCTATTCAAATATCTGTCAAGTTTTATCCCTCACATTCCCAAAACCACACTCTCACACTGCCACTATCTACAAAGGTTATACAGACCTGCCAAGTATCTTGGAGACGCAGCCGTTGGAGACCTGCAGGATGCGGCTGATGTCGCAGGGCCGTGCGCCCGAGTGCGCCAGCTCCACGATCTTCTGGCGCGTCGAGTCGGGCAGCGGCCGGCCTCCTACAAACACCCCGCCGAGCTGGTTAACACCGCTGTGACCTGCCGCACCATACCACTGCTTACTCCAATTAATCACGCGTTTTGATTCACGTGATGGGCTTTTTTGGTCTAATTCAAGCTACGGTCTAAAGTTATTTTTAACTAAGATCTGACCTTTCGGTCTTTTGTGTTTATTTTCAATATGGTGCCACCATCTTTGGTTCAGGTGATGGACGTCACCTTTAGGGCAAAAATTTTATACTATGGTCTACTTTCACTAAGATATGGTAAAGTTTAATAAAGTGGCAAGAACCATTTGAGACTTTTGAGATGGCAATGTTTATACTACGATTTACTTCCATTTATATTATTGTGCTGCTGCACTACGATGTTACCAGCTTATTAGTTTATGTTCAGTTTAAGTGTGACCTCATTAGATCGGAGTCAACCTCATAACAATAGTTATAGAGGGATGGAGACAGAATGGCAGACAATATACTGTTGGAATCTACTGACTGCTGAAAATTAACGAAACTCCTAGTTTTTCTGGCATAACAGATATAAATGCAATCAAGTCTCTCTTTCAAAACATAAATCATAGGAAAATTAAGTATTACTGCTCATCCGACCATGGGAGGAAGGTGCGGGATTACTACTAATATCTTAACACAAGAAATACTAGCTAACGACTTCAATGTACTTCGCAGTAGAGATAAAAAAAGGTTTTTGGCTCCGCTGTCTTAGTCAATAATGTTATTAATTCCTAATTTTGAAAAATAAAATAAAAACCAAGAGCATGATTTCTGACTTCCGGACTTCCAAATCATAGTTACAATTGTGACCGCGTGATGACCATATAAATAAAGGCTCTGCCGGTCTATTTTGCAATTATTTCACCGTGAAAGCATAGGAGAAAGTGAGCTGTTATTCCACATGATGCTAAGGATTGACACTTTTGACATTATATTATTTTTAAAAGAGTAACCGTGGAGTTTCTCCATAGGTCACGACCAATTGGAACCGTACACCTAGCTTCTGACGTTTCATAAGTGCCCATGTTGGTTTTTAAGAAATAAAATATTTTGATTTTGACAGCTCACGACACCAAAATTTACACGATGAGATTTTTACAGGATAGATCGGCTGCTCTTGAGAGAGTTTAGTTCAAAGACATTAAACTATTTACTTATAGATCTTAAATCTCTTTGGTTTAGTTAGAAACTGATGAAACACTACTGCGCAATACAAAGATTGTCCTACGAACCTTAACCTAAAAGTAGCAAGTCATGGTATATAGTCACCATTACCTTTACCTTTGTGCGCCAGGTCATCCATTCTGTCCAGCAGGTTCCCGTCTGGTGGCCAGGGGCTGATGGGAGGTAGCTGCTGCGCCGGCAGCATGGTGTATACCCCGTACTCTTCTATGGTGACGACCTGGGATCATATATTAGTAGGTCACGGGTGGATGGCAATGTTATAAGAAAGTCGAAAAACTGCTAACTGCAGGCATGTAAAAATGATTGTGTTTGGTTTATTTTTGCTCTTCATTTTCCCGAATTTGGATTGTAAGACGCAAATTTGGATTATAGTGATTTTAATTAAATCTGCTTATTATAACGCAAGCAGTTATACAAAAAAATATGTTAAATGGTTGGACATTACTTTATGAAATAAATTCATGAAGTAATGTCTAGGCAAAGCATAAAAAACGATATTACATTAAGATATTTTCATGATTTTTTTTACTTAAGCCTATTTTCACGATTTTATTTTGTATGAACAGAATATTTTATTATCTATAATTGGTTCTGTGTATTTTTTTCAAATATTCATATTTGCCTTACTAAAAATAAATATTCCCTAAAAAGCCAAACGCTGCGGCGGCGTGACGCGACTTTGCATGGCCAAGGTCAAAGGCGATTACCCGACCCTTAAGTCTAATCTGACTAATTGTCGACATACCTTCAAGGAGCTTCAATAACCATTATTAAATATATTTAAAAAAATAATAAAACAAACCAATATTTTTTTTGATTTTTTGGATTCAGTCACACCGTGGTTGATTGCTGTCATGGGATTTTGCGTGTTCCTCCCACTGGTGGGACGAACGAAAATATAATAAATAATATTAAAATTCCCATTCGTCCCACTGATTTTATTAGTGGGACGAAACAATTTTTGTTATTTTATTTTTAATTCACATTTGTCCCACTAAATAATTTTAGTCTGGTTGTTCAATGATTAAGAAACACTTAACACACACAAGTTTGTTTGTTCACTTACGTTACGCTTTCACGCTAAAACAGCTGAACGGATTTCGATGAAATTTGGCACATGGGTAGACAATGACCCGGGCTATGTCATAGGATACTTTTGATCTCAATAGTATGTTGCATGCATGCAAGACGGTATTCTGTTCACGACACATTGTGCACAATTTTTGAGCAGCAACCTAACAAAAAGTACTAGGCTTGCATGAATTCATGATAGTATTTCAATCATTAGTATTATCCTACTAATAGGATTTGGATGATATTTGGCATACGGATAGTTTATAACCTGGATTTTACACAGGATACTTTTTATCCTGGTAATACGTTGTATAATATTCATACTACATCATATGCGACTACTGTAATGCTTATTAATGTAATAAGAAATAACAACATCTCAACCAAATATGACACGAATTTGACTACTTAGTTTATGTTTTTGCTAATTTTTGTGTTGATTTCTTGTTTTGTCTATCCATTATTTATAATATTACAAAAAACAGCCATAGTTCCATTCCATAGTTAGGATGAATTTATCCAAAGAACAAACTGAACATTTTAGTTGAAAAACATGTTCCCCCATACGTTCCAACTGCAAATGTAAGTTTGTACGCACAATATTGAGTGTTTCACCATGTTATTTTAAGACCATATTATTATAGTTCTTATAGGTGTTCATGTAATCTGTAAGTATAGAACTCTTTTCTGTGTTTTTTGGCTTAGTAGTTTCGGAGATAAGGAGTCAATTTTCATCATTTTTTTTTAATAACATTAAAATAAAAAATTAAAAATATTTGAAATTCTCATAACAGTTCGTTTCATTTCATTGGTCACACGGTACAGTTTGCAACACTTTTTTTTTAATTTTCTAATTTTTCCCCCAATAGTGAACCCCATATTAAAAATTAATATATTTACGTTACACGTTCGTGTTTTGGTCACAGAAATTCATATGTGTACCAAACAACTTAATCGGTCCAGTACATTCGGAGTAAAACGGCTGTGACAGACGGACAGACAGACACACGAGTGATCCTATAAGGGTTCCGTTTTTTCATTCGGACGTACGGAACCCTAAATTATATTATATTTATATTTGCACACCTGTTTAGGTAGGATATGGTTTAAAGAACTTTTTTGTATGTATCAACTCATGTACCCATATTCATGCAAATAAATGATTTGATTTGATTTAAAAACGTAAATAAGTAGCGGTCTTTGTTTTCGATAATTTTTAAATGAATGGAAAATGGAAGTATGTATTAGGTAGGCTGTGGCTACCCCTGTATGAAATACACGCTTAATGTAATTTCATCAATCCGGAGTACAATTATGCCAAACAAAACCTAGTAAAATGTTTGTTTAGGTAAGGTGGATCCGCAGTTGGTCAATAATGATTATAATTCGGTAAATACAAATCTGTCATAGTCACGAATCATATTTTAATCAAGATACAACCTGATACTGACCTGCAAATTGCAAAAAAGTAAGAAAATTTGAATTTCGTGGGCTACACCATGTTCACCACAAACCGAAGATACTTTGCATTTGTTTTTAATAAGGTTCGTTTCTACATCAATGTTGTCGCAGGCGTGCTGGTAGAAATTTCTTAAGAAATAAGCAGAAACTTTGTACTCATGATTTCTTTATTCTTGTTTCCTCAGTTGTTTCCTTTGTCTGATGAGTGTACATAAATAGGTTATGTTATATATTTATGTTTAAATGATTCGAATGCTTTCGTGAAAATCTTGCGCAGACATTTTATATTTGACATTATATACTCTGCGACTACAGCTTCATAAACCACCCTCCAGTTCCCATGGGGGTTGTAAGAGGTGATTAACAGATTATCAGGAGGGTTGTGGGCATCCTATGTGGTAGTAGCCGTGTACCTATTGCCATCAGGGATCCGCTTGCCAAGCGTGAAGATTAGGACGTTGTAAGGGGAGTTTTGAATTCTACAGTGGACATTTTATGAGTAACTATAGGAACTTATCTATACAAGTAAATAAAAATGAAGTGTCTGTTTGTTATGTCAAAGTAACAGCTTTTTATTAAATGCATATGAAAGTATTATATGCGGTACCTACTTATATAAAAAAACTGTTCGATAGTAGATTGCTACAAGGGGCTAAAATTAACCATTATGGACGAGGTAGTTTTACTCCCGAGCTTTAGCGAGGGAGAAACAAGAAACCGAGTTATAATGGGTTTTTAGTGCCATTAAATTTTTAGGGTTCCGTACCCAGAGGGTAAAGCGGGAACCCTATTACTACGGCTCCTCCGTCTGTCTGTCTGTCCGTCTGTCACCAGGCTGTATCTCATGAACCGTGACAGTTAGACAGTTGAAATTTTCACAGATGCTGTATTTCTGTTGCCGCTATAACAACAAACACTAAAAAACAGAATAAAATAAATATTTAAGGGGGCTCCCATACAAAAAACGTGATTTTTTTCCTCGTTTTTGCTCGATATTGATAACGGCAACAGGTAAACGCTTGACATATTCACAGAATATTGAGTTATTTATATTCACTTTAAAAATAAATGATTAAATTAAAATAAAACAAATATTTAAGGGTTATATATAAAGGTCCCATACAACAAACGTGATTTTATTTGCCATTTTTATAAATAATGGTACGGAACCCTTCGTGCGCGAGTCCGACTAGCACTTGGCCGGTTTTTTTTATTTACACTCTACTTTACACTACGAATGCGAGAAAATAAAATAATCCAATACACCTTGACGGCAACAGATTGAAAATTATTTCTTTACCCTTCTCTTCCATCTGCAAATTAGACACTCACACTAGATCACTAGACGATGACATTTTCACTGTTGTATAATAAATTACAGTCACCAATTCAACTTGTATTATGAGAAAAATTCTAAAGATTTCGCGCCAATGCCTTTTTTAGGGTTCCGCAGTCAACAAGTAACCCTTATAGTTTCGCCATGTCCGTCTGTATGTCTGTCCGTCCGTCCGTCTGTCCCCAACTTAGCTCAGAGACTCTTAGTACTAGAAAGATGTAATTTGGCATGGGTATTGATATTAATCACGCCGACAAAGTCGTAAAAGAAAACTTTGAAAAAAAATTTTTTGAGAGTAAATGGGGTATAATATAAAGTGGGTATGATATTTTTTTTTATCGTCTGTCCTATAGTATGGGGTATCGTTGGATAGGCCGTTCAAAAATATTGTGGGTCTGGGATAACTATTTTTCAATTCAGGGGTCCATTTGCGTAATATTAAGCTTTAAAGTGCTATTTTTTGTTCGGGTCAAGTGTCTCCCCCCCGCCAGCTAGATGGTTGGTTTTGGATATGTGAAAAAAATTCTAAAAATGTTTTTTTTCATATAACGAAATTAAAAGGAAAACTATCGCAGCTAAGTAGGCTTTACAAGTTAGCGAGTAATAGACGATCAACTTAAATTTGCAGTTGGAGAATTGACCGTAACGTATATCGATGTATGGGAGAGCATGTTTTTCAACTACAATGTTAAGTTTGTTTTGGGATAAATGCGGAACCCTTCATTGTGCGTGGTCCGACACGCACTTGAACAGTTTTTTTTATTTCTTCTGTAGCCGCAACGCAATGCACGCATTCTACCGAAGAGGTCGCCGCTTTTAGTTCCATTTTCAAAAATAAAATGTTCTTCTTTTTTATGAAACAGTATTAATAAGTCGAGTCTTCTTATTCATGATTATTCTACATAAGAAAAAATACTATTTCTTTTTTGTAGGCTCGCTGGTAACACAACAATTTTGAAAAAAAAAAAAAATTTTACCCTAGAGGAAAATATGCTATTATATGCTCTGGTACGCTACAATGACGAGCTTTTTGAGCATTATTTTCCCAGCGAATCCGCTTCAAGTCCGGAAAAAGTCGAAAAAAAAAATTACTTGTTTAAAAAAAAAAAATGTGGTGCAAACTAGCTTTGTATTTGCTTTTAGCTCAGGTGTATTTTGCGTCACGCGTTTTAAAAGGGTAAAAAATTGCTAAACGGAATGAAAAGGATAATGCTAAAGTGTAAGCATTCCAGACATACTACGCTAACTACAAGTTACATTCTAACGAATAAACTATCCAGGTGATCAACTGAATTGTAACTGTCAAATGGCTTACATTTTATTGGAAAACCTTGACATCATGTCGATGTATATACTTTATATTTTATTGGTCTCTCACATGGATAGTTAAAAAAAAAATAGATCCTGATAAGATTAGTACCGACTGGAATTGCTTTTTTATTTTTTATTTCTGTATCAGATTGTCTGCAATGTTACTTTAATCCAATTAATAGATTCAGAAAAAAACGTGCTCTATACCTATTAAAAAAACCAATCAATCTGCCTGCCTTTTTCTAACTATGTTGGGGTCGCCTTCTAGTCTAACCGGATGCAGCTGAATACCAGTATTTTACATGGAGCGACTGCCTATCTGACCTCCACAATCCAGTAACTGGATAATACGATACCTCTTATAGTTAGAAACTTAGAACTGTCAACCCGTAACAACTGCCAAAGATCCACGAATAACAGCCGGGACCAACAGCTTATCGTGCTTTCCGAGGCACGGAGGAGTCTCGATAAGTAAATATGGTTACCAATCCACGGACCAACCCTGGCAAGCGTAGCTTTACCTGATTGATTGAACCGTGCGGCTGTTATAACTTAGCCACTAGCACTCTATTATGTTAAGCTCTATACCTATTACTTACATTATGTTATTATTATTATGCATACATCATTATCTAGCCTATATTATCATTGTCCCGTGTGGTGCCGGACGTAAAGAATAGCACCATCCCATTTCTTCCCGTGGGTGTCGTGAAAGACGACTAAGGGACTTACTAGGCAGCAGCGTTCTCTATGCATTTAAACACCATACTGCGATCGCCAACCCGCCTGCCAAGCGTGGCGATTATGGCAAACTCCCCCTTTGAGGGAGGCCTATGTCCAACAGTGGACGTCTTTCGGCTGAAATGATACATCATTCTCTATAGATTATTAGCAATTTTCGGTTAGGTGTATCGAGTCGCTTTTTCATTAGGTTTTACATTTTTGTAGACAGTAGAGCGTCAAGACGACCTATGTGAAGCGAGCCTCCTATACCTATAACAACTCTGCCGGCCAACTCTACAGGGTCAAATTAAATTAAGTAGCAAAACTCCGCAGAATATATCGGTATCGATATCTTAACACTACAAAATAAGAATACCATAAACAGGCTGGGTTTTTTTTTGAAAAAAAAAGAAAAAGAAAGAAAACACGTTTATTTGCGGTAAACATAACGCAAAGAAATAAAAAAACAAACACGAAAGAACAAGTTGAGGGAAAATATGCGTCACATTCACGCAAAACGGCCATCGCTCAGCATAATGCTGCGACCCTATGCGAGACATAGCCCCAGCGCTGGTTTTCAGCGATAGCCGGCGTTGCCGTGATGACGTCAACCGGTGCAGCATAATGAGATAAAAATAAACAAAATAAAATAAATGCAATACTTCGTTATCTATGTTTATATAAATATAATACACGATATATGTCTACGACCGTTCTTAGTGTTGTTATTTGAAGTGGGGATTTTTTCACGTCTGTGAAATGAAAATGAAATGAAATGAAATGAAATTGTTTATTCTGTAAATAGGATATCGGAATCACTTTTACACGTCATATGCTAGATGCAGAAGCTAGATGTAGTCGACATTTCCTATCTGACTACCCGTGAGAAGAAATGGCGAAACAAACTCTGTGAACTTTACAATAGGTACTAAAACTGATTTTTAAACTGATATTTCAAGTGACTACACTACCTGCGATTGATGACCCCAAAACATCAAATTAGTTTCATTTTTGTTTTATCATGATAAGATATCGACAGTTCGACACCCATCACGATTGCGGAGTTTCGCTAGCTGATTTAATTTGACCCTGCATATTGCATTAGTTGAAAACAAAATTCGGTCTGGCGAGTCATATTAGACACGCTAGGAAATAATAATAAATCGATAAGGAGGACTATATTTACCTATAAGGTGTTTAAAAATGAACCCAACAAACTTTAAGGAGTGCTTTAGACCATCGAACTGAATAACTATTACTATGGGACCAAATTAGAAATCGTGAAAAAAATCTGCTGGTCCATACTAAAGTTATTACCTACTGTTCTAAACTGTATTGGGACAACTGTTTTTTTTCGCGATTTCAAAGTTATTTAATATTTTAAACACCGCGGGTTAATTTTTAGGGTTCCGTACCCAAAGGGTAAAACGGGAACCCTATTATTAGGGTTCCGTACCCAAAGGGTAAAACGGGAACCCTATTACTAAGGCTCCGCCGTCTGTCTGTCCGTCTGTCACCAGGCTGTATCTCCTGATACAGTTATCTCGTGATAGTTAGACAGTTGAAATTTTCACAGATGATGTATTTCTATTAAATACTAAAAAACAGAATAAAATAAGTATTTAAGGGGGCTCCCATACAACAAAAGTGATTTTTTTGCTCGATATTGATAACGGTAACAGGTAGATGCTTGAAATGTTCACAGAATATTTAGTTATATATTCACTTTAAAAATAAATAATTAAATTTAAATAAAAAAAATATTACATACAACAAACGTGATTTTTTTTGCTATTTTTATAGATAATGGTACGGAACCCTTCGTGCGCGAGTCTGACTCGCACTTAGCCGGTTTTTTTAAACACCTCCTTAATAATTATTAGCATTATCTTCTCTTCATCCAAGATGGGTAATATTTTGCAACAATTATATATATAAGTAATGTACCGACAACACGTCAAAAAATGTAATCAAATAACCCGCCCCTAACTGTTCCCGGCGCAAAGGTGCCCATAACGCTTGCTGCATTGCCACCCTGGATACCAATGTCTAACCTTTGCACCAAGAACGAGTACAAAATATTGTAAAACATTTTAAAAGAGTAAGACTAACTTTTGGAAGGGGCGACTAGAATCAATTAAATTTTTTTGTGGTAAATTTTGACGTTGTAAAGTGTCTTTTAGCTTATTTGAATTAAATAATTTGACTTTGACTTTGACTACAATTTACTTTCTCAAGCAAACAATGAATGATTGTAAGTGTGGTACGGATTTGGGGTTCAGGATTTCTGCTGCCACATCCTCTCGTAATAGTGATGTAACCATGAATATTGAAGTGTGTCATTAAAAATATGCGTTAGGCATACTATTTCTGCTATGCATCTGTTCAGTAGGACATCACGTTTATAACTGACCATATAATGGACTTCAGAATTTAATATACAAGGTGTAAAAAGACCATTCTCGAAGCCTTCATCCACACGTTCAGGGCCTCAAGTCTGCTATTACAATAGTGTCAGAATGGTCGATCATTGATTTCATAATTGTGGATTTTGACAAGTTTGGTGATCTACTATTATAATGGCGTCATTATGACTTTCCAATGGTCGGCCACTGACACTACATTGAAAGAAATTGCATATATTGGTAATCTCGTACATAATGACAAATGAATGACATTTCTACTAATGGGATTTATTTATATTACGAGAACATTGACCGACCAATGATCGACCATTATGAATTTACCAGATTACGAACATTTAGCAAAATGACAATGGCATGACAATGGGATCGTGTTGGAATGACTGAATTTATAAAAATAGCAGACTTGGGAACATCAAACTAAGTTACTTGAAAATACAATAATATTTGGTGTGAAAATTCGCTGTTTGCAGTAGTGCACAATGCAACGCACGTAAAACATCGTGCTTATGAGTGCATGCAACGGTAGAGGGATCGTGGGAGTATTTAAAGCTAAGTTACTTTAAAATGTATTTTCGTAAAAAAACACCAAAAATTTATTTCGTAAAAAAATTTGAACCTTCTATATCGCCGTGACCAGAAAGTTCCCAAGCATGGTCCAATACAAAAAAAAATCATAATAACGGGAAGAACATTTATCATTCATTTTTATGCTCGTTATATTAATTAATAAAGAGTAAGCATTCCATACATTAACAACATACTAGCGCATGTTATCGATAATGAATTTTCATTGAACCGTTCATGCAAGAAACTTTTAAAGACTGCAGTTACCTCTGAAACCCATTCCAGATATGATGAATAATACGTTGTATAGTTTTTGCGGTATACAAATATTATTTATAGTTTATTGCATCAAGTACAAAGTGTACGCTGGAGACTTAACTAAACAAGCAGTCCAATTAAATACCTTGATCGAGGAGTTGTACTCTATGTATAAAGATGCCTTCGAGAATGGTAAAGTACCTAATTAATTAGAAACTAAAAAGTCAGTCGATCAGAAACTCAGAACTAAGGAAAGGTTAGACACAACAATAGGTAGATCAAGTTAATTATTCATTTGTTTCAGAAAAAACATACATTACAAGAAGATTTTTCACAAAAGATGGGCACTCACATTATACGTTACATGTGCAAAAGTTGAAAGAAGTTGATGGTTTAAAAACACACAATTTAAGAATAGAAGGGAGATCTAAACGGGAAGGTCCGTTCATATACATAAATAATCCTGTAGAAGCCCGAATGCCTAACCCTTTCCTCAGCATTGATCAATTTAAAAACGCTATGATTGAACGAGTTGAAAAGCAAAAGAGAGAATTCGATGTCAATAGGAATCTACTAATTAACGCCAAAAAACGATTTAAAGTCTTCAAACATTTAGAAAATTTACATACTGAAATATTTCATGTTAAGAAGTATGTAAAACAAGTTGTTGGTGTTAGTAATAACACTGAGTTAACAACAAAAAAATTTACTGATAAATTAATGAAAACCACGTTACATAACGGAAGTAATAAAGTAAAGAAGGGAAGAAAACAAAAAAATCATGCTAGAAGTACCACAGAATCTACAAAATTATCAAATGAATTGATAGAAACTACACTACATAAAGTAAACAAAAAAAGTGCACATAACGTTCATGTAAGTCGTGGTATTAAGTCTACAAGAATACCTCATATAATGACTACAACTACATTACCTAAAGCGATAGCTGATGATGAAATAACTACGGAAATGACAGCTAATGAAAAAATAACTACAGAATCAACAGCGGATGAAGACATAACTACAGAAACAACAACTGATCAAGAAATTACTACAGAAACAACAGTTAATGAAGAAGTAACTACTAAAACAGTATCTGATGAAAAAAATACTACACAAACAATTGATCAAGTAATAACAGCAGAAACAACAGCTGATGTTGGAATAATTACAAAAACAATAGCTGATGAAGAAGTAAATACTGAGACTACAGCTGCTGAAGAAACCGTTACTAAAATTATTGTTAATAAAGAAATACCTACAGAAATGATAGCTAAAGAAGAATTAATTACTGAGCCAGTAACAACTACAGAGCCAACAGTTAGAACGACGAGAACTAAGCAATTAGTAAGTATTAAAACTGTGTGTCAAAACAGTTCATAGATTACTAGTAGTTCATACAATGGGGTGCATTGAAACAGGCTACACGAGAAGCTTAAACCTGTTGTAACCTGGGCAAGTGGGCTGTCAGTCCCATTATAATCATGCTGACTTTCTACCATGGTATTATATGCTACCAGACCAGTAGTTATGCTCCTCCTCGCGTCTCATGCACGAAGTTGTGTGTGCAAATCCGGGTAAGTACGAATGTGTCTTTTTCAATTCATATGTACTTTCTGACTTTATCTTGGATATTACTGACATAGGTGAACGAAAACTGAGGAAACCTGAACTTTTAGTTAATATAAGTCTGTCATCGCCAACTCGTCTTGAGCAAGAGTGGTGGTCCATGCTCGTACCTTCTCTGTTTGAGAAGAGGTACTGTCCCACTAGGCTGGTGTTATATATAACCTTTTGGACCATACTTCCAAATTATAAATACGATAACCTCTGTTCTGTCTTTTTCTCACGGCTAAAAGATTAAACCGATTTTTATGAAATTTGGTAAAGAGATAACATGAAGTCTGAGGAAGGACATAAGCATATTTTTACTAAAAAATCTTCCTCTATAGGGGTGTACTATACGGGGATATTGAAGTTTGTATTAGACAATCGATGATCTACATGGGGTGGCGGGTGAAGCGCTGGTTCACTTCAATAGTTTTTGCTGATACGAAATCAGAAAAGATGAGTGTGTAATGTTTAATTACTAGTGTTCTTTTAGTACAAATAAATAAATATAGGGGTGCTAACAGAAGACAAATCGGGTCACCCAGATCTTTCACAGATATTCTGTAAGCAGACCAGCAGCTTCTGGAGGGAGGTAGGCTGCTTGGAATAACCAATGACGGCCGCCATGGCCCACGCACAATGGTCCACATGAAGAACTAAATGCGGAAACCAAACCCTCTAACATAGGGATGCTAGCAGAGATTCTCGGCAATAGTCAATGATGATAATTTTGTATGATGCCGTAATGGAATTTCCTATAGGCAAAAATGGGGAGGATTTCAAAAATCTTCCTTAGTGCTCAACTTTGTTATAAAAGAAACTCTTGAGCAAAATATCATGCTTCCAGACCCAGCAGTTGAGGCTGTTGCGTTGTCTGTCAGTAAATGAAAGGTTTTTATTTAGTAGAAATACATTTGAAAAACGTAGACCTGGGGATAGGTCTCCGTTTTTACGCTAAGTAAAAAGTTACTAGCACATAAAGAAATTTCTGCTACCTATATTGAAATGAACCCAGACTTTATTTTGTGTAAATTATTTCATCCTTACTACTCTCAAAACAATGCAGAGAAACATCGTGAGGAAACGGCTTGTCTTAGAACCAAAAATTCGAAGACATGTGACATCTACCAACCCGCACTGGGCCCGCGTGATGGTTTACGGCCCACTCCCTCTCACCGAGAGAAGGCCTGTGCCCTAACAGTGGGAACATTATTATACTTATTTATTATGTACTTATATTGATATGATTTTCTCGTTTTCTTTGAGGGAAGTAGAAGTAATAGCCAACATGGCAGATTTGATTAAATACCTATTTATTTGATTTATTTAGTTTTTGTAAATGGTATGGGCAAAGTTGATAGTCAGTAACATTAGACAGTTTCTTGCTCATTCTTCTCCATACGAAATTACCTTTTGTAATTAAAATCAATTAATTTTTTTGTAATTTTTGACGTTCAAAAGTGCGTCTTAAGTGCCTAATTGAAATAAAACGAATTTGGCTTTGACTTCGATATAGTTAAGAAGACTGATAAGGTAAAATTTAAAGGTTCCTCTCTCCTACTATTTTGCTGTGCTCGACAGGGTCCATAATGACCTCTTACAATTTTTGGTTCGCGCCTAAGTAGGTATACATTCCGTTGTGGAATGCATTAAATGATTGAGTATTTATCCATAAGTTGCATTTAAGTAATTAAGTACCGTCCAATAAGAATCAACCTTCTAATGACGTAACTAATACATGTCATTGTTTCTTTTACAGAGACCGTTCGTATTCATGGGTGACAGATAATTGCATTTATATGACGATGATAAAATCTTAATTAAGTGATTATTGCGTTGCTATATTTTTTATAAAAGTTTATGACATGCCAGGTTTTAATTTTCTAAGAGATTTGTAAAAAGAGAATAGATAATTGTAGAGAATTCTGTCTCTGTCGACATGTTATTAAAGTACCTATTTATTTTGTAAGTATTTAAAAAGTATTTATAAGTAATCTTACCTTAAATTACTTCCTACAAAAAATCCAAGTTATTGCACAAGCAATAACTGAAACTATCTTCAACTGGCCGCTTCTAACATCACTAAATTATTTTCAAAATGTTCACAGTGTTAACGTTGGCTGTGTAAACGTAGTGCTTTTGCACCTCCGCGTGTCGTCAACACACAATAATATTTCCCGCCAAACGAAACGTCAAACTGTCAAACGCGCGGACATTGCGCCTCTACTTGTGAAAGGCGCCAATTCACTGATTACAAAATCTCACGTGGACCTCCAGTGCTTGTCTATACCTTTATAACTATGAAGGGCCATTGAAACGACTCTATTGCCATAAGCCCGGGTCAAAGAGAGACAGCAATACGAGAGAGTGTCAACACCCATTGTAAGCCGCTTACTGCTATTAGGATTGCTCATTTGTGCGAAAGAGACGCACGGATTTATATTGTGTAGCTTTAATTCACGCTCCGCCCATTCCTCATTTAACCCCCACCAGTGGTGGGGTGAACTTGGGCAGTTTTAAATTATCTATTATAATAAAATTATTTCACGAAATAAGGGGTTGGTTATGTTAATGATGTGTTTAATTTATGTCGATATCTTTTACTTCGAGTGGTTTGGCGGTTATGAGTGGCAGATTAGACGATAACTTGAAACGGCTATGTTGGAAGCATATTTTCAACATAAAAATTATTACAGCATAGATTTTGAAACGTTTGTAATAGGTTAGAAACGGACATAAACTTGGTTTATCTGCATTCGTATTATATTCAATTTAAAAGTGTTGTTTCTTAGTTTTAAAGAGACATTTATGCAATGTTTTCTCAGGAGGATTATTAAGTATTGCATTCACTGTTTAATTAATACTTTGGCGTTAAAGTTACCTCTCGCCTCGATTAAGTTTTACCTTTTCTAAGTGTAGTTTTTCTGAAGAAAGTTAATAATTTAATAAAATCATGTTTTTTGTGTTTGTTTTCGTATTTTCGTTAAATCGTGATACAATGCTAGATACCAATTTATTTCCATTTTATTATAACCTTTCTGTGCTTTCAACAGCGAGCTCTATTCCAACAGCAAAAAGAAAAACCGATTATTTTTTTAGTCTTATATTTTCAGAACATGTACTCGTAATGGAACCCTTTAATAAATAGCCGATCTCCCTCCTGCAACCGACAAAAAGGCTTTCGCGTCCAATTTTCCATCTCTTTTCATCGCACACTCGTCATTTCTGGTCCAACTATAACAGTAGAACCAAGCAAAAAACTACTATAAAGTTAGGCAATTGAGTTCATTTCCGTTTGTATTAGAACCTTGTAAGCTTCTGTCAACATTTGCGGTCGGTTTCGGTTTATCTCCCCCGCACAAAATTGTTAGTCACACAAACATTATCTTTGACCAATGGCACGTAACCGCGGGCCATTTTCAGCCAATAGATGCGCTTAAAATTTTCGTTTTCGCGCGCTTCCCAATTTGAATTTTGTTGTTTGATTTTTGAAATTGAAACGTACCTAACCTTTTTGTTTTGCGGCGCGTTGGATTGTTTCTTTTTCTGTTGTGTTGATATTCATTATTTGTAAAGAGGTTTCTTAACGATTTTAGCATAGTGACGCATTATTTTATTCATAGACATCCAAGCAAAAAAGGTTCACTAATAGAGTATTAAGACTAGATCGGTTTAGAGAATAGTCAATTGATAATACGGATTAAAAAAAAAAAACAAAAACTGGCACTTTCTTTTTAAATCAGTCATTTGATGTTGAAACTCTGAAACAGCTTGATTTGAGAAAAACTATATGAACTTGTAGATCATTTAGCATTAATTATTAATCCATTAAAATCGCGAAATGCAATACTTTTAACTCACTTTAATATCTCGGAAACTAAATATACCTAGAACTGAACCCTTTTTACTTGGCCGCCCACATTATGTGTACTAAAGAGTGCTTAAAAGCGATACATTAAAATGAATTAGGCATTTTTTACCAAATTAACGCAGTACCTACCTTGAATAGTTTGTTATAAAATTCTCATTAAAATGATCTCAAAAGACAAACATTCGACAGTTTTGGTCGATCACAGTTGGTTAGTGCGAATCGTCCGAGATGTTAAGATTGTTTTCATCTAAGTGGGTGCTTACACGTCCTCTTTACTGCTCAATTTGGCGTGGTACCTACAATAAGGCAAGTTGGGGGTAACTTAGTATGGAATACGATTTTCTTGATGAATATTATTTTAGGCCTTCAGTTTGGTTGGAATTAGTGCTAAAAAACAGACCTATTTTTTATTCTCAATTTATTGTAAGTTAGCTATAGTGAGATGAAGTTTGGATAAGTATATGATGATCAGTTGATAATGCTTCTATAGAACAGCAGTTAACGTGAGAGTGAAAGCAAAACAGTCATTTATTTTCTACAAAATTGTTGAGCTTTTGCCTCCTCAAACCCAAGTCCCAAGTCTGCTATTTTTATAAATTCAGTCATTCCAACACGATCCCATTGTCATGCCATTGACATTTTGGTAAAAGTTCGTAATCTGGTAAATTCATAATGGTCGATCATTGGTCGGTCAATGTTCTCGTAATATAATTGTGTTATTATAATGGCATTGTCGTATTGCCATTATTATAAAACCCATTAGTAGAAATGTCATTCATTTGTCATTATGTACGAGATTACCAATATATGCAATTTCTTTCAATGTAGTGTCAGTGGCCGACCATTGGAAAGTCATAATGACGCCATTATAATAGTAGATTACCAAACTTGTCAAAATCAACAATTATGAAATCAATGATCGACCATTCTGACACTATTGTTATAGCAGACTTGAGGCCCTGGTGTTTTTCTTGTCATAATTTTGACCTAGTTTTAGCAAATAATTTCTCACCTTTCAAGATTCGGTCATATGTTTAAGTATGTATTTAAATGTTCAGCCTGTATATTTATGTAAGCAGATTGCTCTAAGAAAAGTATGGAGTCGTCTTCCATACGCATTCAGGCGCAGTTAAAACGCGCTTTCACGAAGAACATTATCTACTGATGAGCTCTAAGAAAAGTAAGGAGTCCATTTCCATACGATTTCAGACGCAGCCACACGTTTTCACAGTCAACATTGCTGATCAATTATTAAAACAACTGGAATTGGAAGGATTCAATTTTTGGAATATTTCTGGTCTGATCTACCATAGATCAGACCATGATACCTTAGTGTCTAAGAAAATACCTTCCTATATATCGAGCCTGATAAAAAAGAACATTGTAAGCGACTTAAACAAAAATTTACTGGAGACGTATTTTATTGATTATAATTATTGATTATGTATTTTATTTTATAATTTTTTGAAAAAGTGATATAGGTACCTACATTATGTCGCTTACGATGATATTTTTTATCAGGCTTGATATGTTTCTTAAAGTCTACCTCGTAAAGATTTAGAAAATATACTTATTTCTTAATGGAATCCTCTTCCATACTATGTGGGGCGACGTTCAACGCAGCGTGTACGCAATTGCCCAGCAATCTCGACTCGGGCGAGGCGTCGCGGTCGCGACTGCGATCCGTATACGACTTCCGAGCAATTGTAACAATGTGTGTGGCAGGCTGAATTCAAGGTCATACTTTTGATATGTAGTGTTTCTGAAATTATAATCATCCATATTATATATACAGGATGAAATTAATAATAATAATAACATACTGCTATCTGCAGGATAAACAGGAGTAATTCCTAAACAGCTTCATCAGTCCCTTAGTTCCCTAAACCTACCATCTAACACCTCTATTTTTTTTTGGGTGGGACATTATCAAATAACTTCTCCCGCTCTGGGTGGAGCGGGAGGGAGTGTCAGACTTTTACTGACTAAAACCCACCCATGTTCCTTCAGATGCCTGAGGTGTGCTAGGGCCACGATATCCCTTTCGGACAGGCTCGTAACCCTGGCAGGACCATCTAACACCTACCACCTGCTGCAGAAGGCAGTGATTCTTAACACATGCAGGCTAGTTAGAAAATTTCTTCAGTGTGAGTTGGACATCTTGCTCCAATACTCCCACTCAAATATAGTTTCGTCTACCATACAATCTACGTATAATATTACCCCCACACTAAACCCCACTGCTGGACACTTGGCTTAGGCCCGTGCCATCAGTACTACCCGGCTAGGCCGAGGAAAACAAATGTATAAACAAAAATAATAATATAATAATATTAATATTATTATTTTCTCTCAATCAGAGCATCATCTCTTCACCACCCTTGGTTGACTGGTAGATAATGCCTAAGGCATTTAGTCCGCCTTTGTACCTAATTGTGTGCGAGAAGTTTAAATGAATAAATAAATAAATTAGCTAGCGTAACTCCGCAGAAGTGATGGGTATAGATAAACAGACTACGTTCACATGGCCCGCCCCTCCAAATTACTGTTTCAATGTCTGTAGTCACATCCTTACGAATAAATTTTTTTCTAAAATCTTTTCTTCTAAAATTATTCACAAACACATTTTCCCAATTTCGCAGAAAACTGATAACCATTAGCGACGAATCACAATCATAATTTCTTAACCTACTTTTTATTTTTTACTATTTGTTTTTTACTATTTATTATTTTGGTTTTTTACCACATATATAATCTGTGCCTGCCACTTAAATAATTTTGGAATGTTATCTTATTGCACTGGTTATCACGTTCTACCGTTTTGATTTTTGAATTTGAATTTTACTGTTTATTTTTTAATTTAATACTAATGTTTTAATTTTGATTCTAATAATAATTATGATTTTAATATTTGATTCTAATTTGGATTATGATTTTGTTTTTACTTAATGTTTTGTTCTTTGTTTATTATAATTCATTTTTCTATCCTCACTACGAGTAAAAAATCTTGTTTAAACATATATTTAAGAAGCTATTTTTTATGTAAGTGCTGTGTACGCCTGTAAGTGACTTATTCACCATAACTCAATGTATATGTTATTTTTTATTATGTAAATGTCCTAGTGAATGGGTCCTTGGTGTACCTTTCAAAAAAAAAAAAAAAAAAAAATCGTTGAATTATTTTTTGGTCGACGGCCGTCTCAGTACACACTCACACAACATGCGTTGTGAGTCTTGGTGGCGCTTCGTAAATATGATACTTTGACAAATACTTTCAAACGTTTTGGATTTTGGAGGGGTGGGCCATGTTATCGTAGTTTATTTATAGCGATATCTAAAGACGATAAAATATCGGTCCTTCCCCGTAGTCAAACTATTTTGTTCAACTGATTTGACCACAGGGAAATAAATAAAAAGATTTGATGTTTTTTTTTTACCGCTTGTAGTGTGAATTGAGAAAATCAGTTTTTTTGTTGTTTTATCGTGTATAATTAATTATATCGAAAGCAATCATGTCTGTGAAGTTTTCTTTTCACAAAAATAAGTAGCAAAAAGTACGTGAATAGTCCGTCGCGATCGACTGCTTGCAGCGTATTTTGCGATGAAGTGCAAGGATTCATAAATTAGAACAATGTGTGTTGGAACATTGAAGTCTGGCATCGCTCAAAACCGGTTTTGTTTGTTTCTAAAGATTTTTAGATCTATCCTGCGTCCGTCTCATTTATTTATCAGTTTATTTTTGTTTTGTTTTGTATTTTTTTTTAATCTCACACTAACTATTTAATTACTCACACTTCGGGTCCAGTTGAAAACGAGTGTCAAGCCTAGTTGTCTGGCATTTTTGCTGAACTGGGCCTATTTGGCGCAGCCGTGATGCACATCACTTCAGCCGAGAGACGTACACTGCTCGACATAGGCCTCCCCTAATGGGGTGGGGGGGTTGCCATAATCGCCACGCTTGGCAGGCGGGTTGGCGATCGCAGTATGGTGTTAAAATGCATAGAGAAAGCTGATTCTCTAGTAAGTCCCTTAGTCGCCTTTTACGACACCCACGGGAAGAAATAGGATAGTGCTATTCTTTACGTCCGGCACACTTTCCTGAAAATTTCAGTTTGTTCCCGTGGTCCCTCCCGTAGTCACTAGAAGGGACCACGGTTATTTTTTTTACCCATGGTCCCTGCGAGAAATTCAATGCTGCCAAATTAAAATGGTAGACTCTCTCGTAGTCCCTGGAAGGATGTTCCCTTTTTTCGCAGACAGAAATTCCATAGATTTTTGTTTCGTAGAAAATGTTTCATATAATATTTGGTCCTAGTATTTTTATTTCGAATAATATTGTTTCAACGACTATTTAGTTGAATGAAACATATTTCACAGAAACACAATTCAATGAATTTTATAGTAACATTTTTTTTTAGAACAAACGTATCAATCAGTAGAATTATTTTTTAACGAATATTGTTTGTTCGGTGTATTTTTTCATAATGCGTCAGATACCATGATCTACTGTTATTGAATCATTTGGGTTAGGTTAAGTTAGAACAGTGACCATTAACGCCAGATTCCCTTTATTTTTGGTTAAGGACGCTATCACATTTTGAACTCGCTCGAGTTTAGGTATCTGAATCGCAACACAACAACATTACGCGCACGCACACATTGGAACCGCTGACCGCTCGATTTTATACGTAACTTAACTAATCTGGTACTTGAAGGTATATATTTTTTAATTTTACTGGTATTGATTGAGTAAAGTTAGTTGTAATTTAACAATCGAATTTTAGTAACTGTGGCTAAGTACTATCTGCGTAATAATTATGTTTTTAGTATTTTTAAAATTGAGCAGCCATTACGTAGCGTCGGTAGGTACCCAAAAATTTCAAGCGCTGGCCATATGGATTAAATACCATATTTTTACATAACTAACAACCTAAACATTTTACTATTACAAGGAACACCTACGATTATTCCCCAGGCTACTATTAGTTAGAAAATATGTAAGTAGGTACTTGTAAATATTATTTTTGCTGGCAAATGTTGGAACATTACATAATCAAATATTAGCCTGGGAGTTTATCGTAGACTTTCGTTGTGATATTTAAAAATAATCATTGCCTTATGAAAACAGTATTTTATTTAGAGAGACTGGGGCGCGATTTCAGTACTTTTGATAAAAATTAAAACCAAGTAGTAAAAAGTATATTTTCATTTCATGTTTCAAAGAAGTTCATATTTAGAATGAAGGCCAGCTCTTTCTAGGGTTCCGTACCCGAAGGGTCCAAGCGGAGCACTATTGCTATCACTCACGTGTCCGTCTATCACACAGGTTTTACAACCAAACGGTTGTTGAAGCTAGTCTTTAAATTTTCACAGTATAAGCATCTTGTTAACCCTTGTTTTTTCTTTATTCATGATGAGATACTTCACGCCGCGATCAAAAAGGGGAGTGTGGCTACCTACAAGGATTAGCTGCTTAAAAAGGAAATCCATCTAGATTATTTTTGTGCCTTTTGGCTTATATACTCTTATAGCGCATTCTTGCTCCTGAAAATAAAAAACCGGTCAAGAGCGAGTCGGACTCGCGCACCGAGGGTTCCGTACGTATATATGATGTAGATGATTATATTTTCTTAATTTTCTTTCTTGTTTGCAAAATAGTTGGGCAAACGTCATCTAAAACTATTCTAAATTTCAAGTTGATAGCATTAGTAGTTCTTGAGATATCCAGGTGTGACAGACTGACAGACAGACTTAGTCTCACCATAAGGGTTTTTTTACCATTTTGATACGGAACTCTAAAAAGACAACATTAGTAAGTACCTAAGGTAAATCAAATAAAACAAATTACCAACAGACGTATATCAACGTCTGTAACAAAACTCTAGAGTAGATTTGTGATTTCTGAATGAAAATACAGACAAGTCTCATTACTTTTGTTTACTTCTACGTGTATTTTATTTTATTTTATTTATTTATTTATTTATCCTCTCGCTGGAACGCCATACAGCAATTACACCAACGAAGCAAAAAAATACATCATGTGCTGCTATCCATCCATCCTGTGCGCGATGGACATCGAACGGTGTATGGTTTTTTTGTCCTTTATCCAAATTTCTGAATTCGTGGCATCTGTAATAACAAATCTAAATATTTTAGCAATGCACACCACAATCAAAAACCATACTTGGTGTCGAAAGTTATAACCATCAACTATTTTGGATTTATGAATTGACAACTAAGTCGATTTATCACCAAAATGTACATCCTGTACGTCCATCATGAATCAAAAGTTGGATGGTATATACAAATATACCATCCAACAATCAATCACCAAAAACAAACCAATCAAACGTATCGTACGTCGTCGTCGTTCGTATTATCAATCGTTGAAGGTGGTGTTTACAAAAACACTACCTTCAACGATTGATAACAAACCTCTACAATTGCTAACAATGTCGAATTTTTATTTAAAAAAATACACCCGCCATCTTGGATAAAAAAAATTATGACATACGTAATCACCACCCCCAAAAACCCCAAAATTGACTATGTATCGAATATCTAAAAAAAATATATTTGCGCCATTTGATTAAAGATAATATAATTATTTACACAATGTTTATCCGTAATGATTTAGAAACCATGATTCATAACAAAAAGTTTGAACTATGTATTTATTTTTAAAACAAATTCCAATAATCGTACTTACTTTTATTTCGGTCCGAAAAAGTATCGACTTCGTCCACCCACAGTATACAATACAGCACACACTTCTGTACGTAAATATTTTTTTGCGAAAAATCGATACACCGGTGCTTCCACGAGCGCGTCTGAGCGCGGAATGACGAACCGCGAGTAGAAAATGTATGGAGAAATTTGAGGGCGCTTCTTATTTTAATCATAAATAAAAAAGTTATTTATTTATTTACAAAATATTAAGTTGACCGTATAGAAGACTATATAAGCTACAGTTTGTTATTATTTTTATGTATAACTATGCAGTGGATTTTAGCTATATGGGTTCCTATTCAGACCTATTTTTTTTTCATTTGTTGGTTTTATTGTGATTGTTAAAACGTATTTGTGTGAAAAATTAGTATGGGGCTATACAAATTTTATGTGCCTATTCTGGAGATGAATATATTATCTTTAATTTGAGACAATGATATCCTTGCAGTTGTGACTCCTAATTCATTAAAATGGTACCTGAAAAGCACTGATATTTGAGGAAAAATGTGATAGCGTCCTTAATCATTTTGAATGTTTCAAGTAACTAAGAGTTAAAACTAACGGTCTACCATTTTAATTTGGCAGCATTGTATTTCTCGAAGGGACCACGGGTAACAGATGAAAATTTCATTAATTTGAAAAGTGAAACTTTTTTTTTTGTACTTGTAGTATGATATCTTGTGTTGTGTGCCTTTTAGTCTGTGCTAAATAAAAAATTAATAGTATATTTTCTTTCGTTATGTGTAAAGAACAAGAGCAAGCGAAAATTTATTAATTCACTTAGAAGTAATGAGCCACCGACTATTGACTATTCTGTGCCACGAACCTGAATTTGAAAACGTTGAACTTTAAGAGTTGCCTATTTTAGTTATTTACACCAAAGATCATGATTTCATGATGCATCATGCTGTTTGGTTTTAAAATACTTACGATTATGGATTGGGATGAGAATATCCATTCTCCACCATGAATACTTAGCTGTAAAATAACTTTTAACTGATCGTTGTACATCAAGCAACAGCGCTGTATCAAATAATAACAAAACAATACGCATTGAGATCCCTTTGTCCTCTCAAACTGTCCCTTTTGCCGCTCTCTCGTCAACTGAGTGGTATAATAGGCTTACACTCGTTGCGGTGGCGGTCACTGGGAATAGCTTCATCAGGGAAAGTGATTGTCATTATATCTACTTTGAAGAGTAAAAAAGAGCGAGCCTGTCGCATATGATGTGTAACATCTGATATCTCACCTTGGTAATAAGCAACTGAGCAGCGACAGAAATTAACCTCGAAATTTAAAAAAAAGCTAAATACTGAAATATTTATACGAATTCGCTAGTGGTCGCCCACAGATCGAAATTCGACCCCTTCTAGTTACAATCTATATCTAAAGTACTTACTAATTCTATGAGTACACTAATTCTATGCTATTATAAAGTACTTACTAATTCCATGCTATTAAAAAGTACTTACTTATTCCATGGTCAAGCTGTCACTTCCTGTTACACACTTCCGTCTCTTTTCACGAAATCACTCCCACATAGAGCGAGAGGAAAGATGTTACCTACACATCAAAAATATATTGCAGACTGAAATAAACTATAATGAATTAAAAGTATCTGCCATTTAGTAATAGACAACATAATCCAGCGGACGAATAGAGGCTTATTTTTTGGTAGTAACACATTTATACCTGAATCTCTTTGTTTGGTAGGTTTAATAAATTACTGCATACCTTGCAGACAGAACTGTGGAATAGTCCAAAACTGTCAAACTTTGGATTCAATCAACTCAGCCTATCGCAGTCCTCTGCTGGACATAGGCCTCTCCCAGGCTGCACCACAACACCCTGTCCTCCGCCTTCCGCATCTGCAGTCTGACCCAGCCACCTTCTTAAGGTCGTTGGTCCATCTAGCTGAGGGGCGCCCCACACTACGCTTGCCGATACGCGGTCTCCACTCCAGGACTCGTCTGCACCATCGAGCATCGGTCCATCAACAAACATGGCCAGCCCACTGCCACTTCAATTTGCTTACTCTGCAAGCTATGTCCGTAGCTCCGGTTCTATTCCGGATAATTTCATTCTTGATCTTATCCTTCTAAGAGACTCCAAGCCCAGATTTGGATCGGACTTTGGATAACCTACTTTTATTTGTCTTCTCTATGGTTGGTGGAAGGTAGCGTATGGAGTTCTCAGTTAATTTATCAGGGCCCAACAGAGTAGTGTGCTACAGCTGCAATTTAAATAACTTTTTCAGGAGTAGTAGTAATATGTAATGCACCTAAAGAGAAATCGTAGTGTAGAACTGTAGTATTAAACTACAACTCAAAAAGATGATTAATTTACGAGCCTACACTTTAAATACCAAAATATTTCCCATTAACATCAAAAAGTACATAATTAAAATCTACTGGTACTCTCAACAATAGAAGTACACACATAAAACAATGGTAGAACATACAGCGTATGAATATTCCGCCGCCATTGCAGCCATCTGCTGCACATCCCGTACACGGCGCGTCGGCGCGGACGCATGCAATTATTATGCAAATACCAACGCTAGGCTAAACACACGGGTTCCAGTGTTAATTACGTTGCGTTCAGTTTTGAATGAGGGACAGGAAAAAAGGAATAAGAATTTGAGTTCTACTTTCGGCGTGAAAAGACAGGATTTGTTGCTGCGTTTATGTAGAAGCCTATAGGCATTTTAGACGGTTGATTGACTTATTCATCATCTGGACATAGGCCTCCCCCAGGGAGGGGGGGGGGGGGGGGGTTGCCATAATCGCCACGCTTGGTAGGCGGTTTGGCGATCGCAGTATGGTGTTAAAATGCATAGAGAACTCTACAATTGATTGAATAGATTGACTAGTTAAACCAGCATAAGGCAGTCATTTCCACCTTTCCGAGAAAAGAGGAAACTGGTATGCCTAAGAGATATTTCTCGACGGCATGTGAAGTGAGAGGCATGGGCCTCTGAGTTGGCTTGACATGCCGTGTTATGTCATGCACATGGAGGCGACGTAAAAACTCTGACACCAGATTAGTCACTAAAATCGAAAAAAAAAAATGCAAATTAAAAATTTACCCATCCTGTTACAATCAGCCGATCTATTCTAAACGTAGGTGAAGTGAGCTTGAAGTGACTTGTTAAAGTGTCAATCCCTCACTGACAGTTCACTCCACGCTCACTTCACCTAAGTTTTCACGGTGATATGGTTACAGAATAGCGCTGCTGACCCGTTCTCTGACTATATAGAAACCATCCTAATTATCTGTGCATCAAAATACCTGTTATCTATAATTATAGACGTGTTGTAATTACCATATTAATATGGTAATTACAACACGTAGTAGGTAGGTAACTAAACATAGCTCTCATGTAGAGTTGTACCTATGGAAGAACCTATGTTTATATTTCTAAAAAAAACTGAGAAAACAACGTTATTTCCGCGGATGTTAAAAATCCAATAAGTATTTCAAAAACTATTGACATAAATAGATGTCACTTAGAAACATCATAATCTTTTTCATTAGGATCTAATTGAGGGATCCAATAATGCCCTACACGCTCATGTGCATTGTTTTTTTTTCCATAGCTTAATATAGAATCACACCTAATACAGGTGTGATTCTATATTAAGCTATGAAAAAAGAAAACCCCGAAGGGTTGGGCAGAGGTATACCTATAGTACACCCACATTCCTTAGTTTTCATCCCTCGGTTATAATACGTATGGGGACTACCACCCCTAATTATTTTTTCTGTAATTCACTACATCTTTGTTTAGCAGTGCATAGAATACACCTTCTTACCAATTTTCATCGATATAGTGCAAATAGTCTCCGAGTAAAATGGTTGTGTAACATCCGGACGGATAGACAGACGGACTGTTTTTGCTGTTCCCTAAAAAGGCTTTCTTTACAGAACTGCAAAGTCGATAAAGGTCATGTGCTCATTCCATTTCAGAGTAGCAGAGCTCTTTGTGAAGGACTTCGACCGGAGAGCGACTACCACCAAACCTATTTCTATCGCCAAGCAGTAATTTTATATAGTGGCCCACTCCCCAGAGATTCGAACTGTCTTTGCTAGACGAATATGTTACATAATCTTAAATCTATAATAAACTGAACCGTAAATTAGTTATCTATCCCCCATTGTTTATACGATTGTAAAAAAACAATAACTGAATGGCTGAGATCCCTAATATATGAAGAAACAGAAAACATTCTGACAAGAATAAGCTAAAACAAGAAAATAAAAAAACGGTACACACACAAACATATATACACAATCACATACGTGCCCACCTCATAGACTGAGAGCTGCTAAATTAATGTTTTATTTATTTTTATTTTTTCTATAAACTCACTATTTACTTATTAGCCTCATTATTGTAAAGCAACCACTAAAGGGAAGTGTGAGACAGCTTCGACACAAGTATTATTGTAACTTACTGGGGCTGCCTCAATTTATGTATGCCACAATGTATAAGTTGAAATAAATATTTTTGTATTTCGTATTTTTATGCTGCGGTTTGAAGGTTATGAGCGCTGGTGTAATTTTACAGGTAGTACATGAGGAACGGCGGTTTTTTGACTTCCAACGTATCTTTTTTTGACTTTAGAGTCCTTACCCGACTTCAAGTCACATTTTTGACTTATCTCTTTGACTGTTGTTTTTTATTTTCTTTCGCCGTAGTCAGCCATAGTCAGCCGTAGTCAGGAAACGGCCGAACATTCGGCCGATACTTCGGAGTAGACCCCCAGGAGTGCCGTCGGCAAGTTCGCCATCCAGAATTGGATATAATCCATACTAACCGTACTTCATACAATCCTAACTACACCAATCTACATTATGGTCTTCACATGATCTGACCAAGATTATGTCTGGACTTTAAAAGAGACTGTGACCTCTGAGTTTGTTTCGGCCTTCTCAGAGTAGTCAGATAAAACACGCCGACCTCATCTAGTTTAAAAAAATATGATTAACGTGTAAAAGTGTTTGTAGAAACCTACTTACAGCAATAAAATAATTTATTATTTATCATTAACTGACTATTAGGATAGTTAAATGATAAATAATAAATTTAATAAATCACATCACACTAATATTATAAAGGCGAACGTTTGTGAGTGTGTGTGTGTATGTTTGTTACTTCTTCACGCTCTAACGGCTAGAACAATTTTGATAAAATTTTGTATGGAGGTAGCTAACACCCTGGATTAAGACATAGGCTACTTTTTATCCCGATATTCCCACGGGAGCGAGACTTACGCGGGTGAAACCGCGGGGCGCAGCTAGTAACATTATAAATGCGAAAGCGAGTTTATTTGTTTGTTAAAAAGACTAACGGATTTGGATGAAATTTGGTACATGGGTAGACCATCACCTGCAGAAGAAGATAGGAAACTTTTCCTCCCGGATCGCAGGCGAAGTCGAGCGCTACAGCTAGTAATAAATAAATGAGAAAATAACTCTGTCTGTCTCTGACCTTTTCACACCTTATCAGCTGAACGGATTTAGATTAAATTTGGCACACTCACCGTGGGATAATTTTCGACTCCCACACAGGCAAAGCGTGTCAATAGATCTTACAAAATAAAATAAAATCAATTACTGTTGTATTATTGCAAGAAATGTTAGACATACTCGTAGCTCTCGATACAATAGCATATTCCGCAGTCCGTATTTGTTAAGGCTCGATAAGTTTTGTTCTACGTAACCGGGATAAGGTCGTCGTATAAAGCGAAAGAGCCTTGAGCTTTATTTACATCACATGGAACAGTGGTGCTATCTATTAGAATTTGCATAACAATTTTATATTTTGTACAAGACGGGTCGGGGCTCGCAACACTCCTAACCAACCTCTTTCATGCCCGGTGACGGTCCTGCCATCTTTACTTCGCTTTTGGTAAGTTAAGTGTTACTACCACTCACTAGATGGCGGGATTGACGATATAAAAATCAAGTGTTTGGAGCAAGATGTCGCTGTACCGCTATAAAATGTGTTAAAAACTGAAATTTCTTGGCAAGGTTTTATAGTAATGTAGGCACCCCTCAAAAGATGGCATTGTTAACAACTTTTAAATTATACAGTTCATTGATTTTATTAAATTTTTCAATCTGTGTTACTGGGTAAGCCACAGATCAGAAAAAAACACGCATTCGAAAAGTTAATGAAAGCTTGTGCAAACATTGCACCACCAATAGTACTTTTTCAGTACTTACGTTTACGTAAAGTGAGCTGTAATAAAATGAAAATAAAAACCGGCCAAGTGTGTATCGGACCACGCACAATGAAGGGTTCCGTAGTTGGGATGAATTTAAGCCAAGAACAAACTTAACATTGTAGTTGAACAACTAAAAATGTAAGTTGGTCGACTATTACTCGTTAATTTGTAAAGCCTACTTAGCTGTGATAGTTTTCCTTTTAACTTCATTATAAATTGACTACTGGCAGGATTTTTTCACATGCTAAAAGCAACCATTTAGCTGGCAGGAGGGCGGGGGGGGGGGGGGACATTGACTATAACAAAAATGTGCACTTGTAAAGCTTAATATTACGCAAACGAGTTCGAGTTCCATTTTTCGAGTCAGGGATCCTGACTCGAAAAATGGTTTTCACAGACCCGCTACATTTTGAACGGCCTATCCAACGATATACCTACTCTCACTCACACAAAAAAAATATCATCCCCACTTTACGTGCAACAGAGATTTTGTTTTTCAAGATTTTATTTTACCACTTTGTCGGTGTGATTAATATGTAGATACATGCCATCACTGAGCTAAGCCGCGGACAGACAGGCTGATAGACGGGCATGCCGAACTTTAAGGGTTCCTTGTTGACTACTGTAACATTACGATTGGCCAGAGGTCACAAAAGTTTACAGAAAATACAAATAGGAATCCCAGACTTCAGCTGCTCGGGATCGGGAAACAGGAACGAGATCAGGAACATCAGCCGGCTTCAGGACAGGAACGGGACGAGGCTGCAGCGTTTTCAGATGATTCAGGTACAGGAGGGGGTAATTCTGAGGAGAGGAAATGTTCTGACGTACGATAAAGTCTATGGAAGCTAGGTGATGTCCGGGAGTGAGCTAAGTAGAGAGATGATCTTGAGTCACGCCGGTGCAAGAGAGCGGAGGCACTGCCTCACGCTTATCAGGAGGAGAATCCTGGCCTCCCTATGTATGAGGGAGTGTTCAGCAGTTACGATCTCTGGATCTTCAGCCGGCGTGCCACTGACATCAGAGGCCTCTCAGAGGCCGTGACGAGAGGACGCAGCGGTAAGGGAGGAGTTTAGGGTCTTCAATCACACACAGTCAAAAAGTTTAGAATAATTATATTTTGTATCACAAACTGTTCGTAAGATTAGTGATCTTATATATCCAAATTAAGGTAAAGATATTTTATATAGAACACAGACTCCTCTAAAGTAAAAAACTTTTTAACAAAAAAAAAACCGACTTCCAAAAAAAAAAATTAAAAAGTGATAATTTCGGAAGTCGGTGTCTTTGGTTCTGTATTTTCATTTTTGGCCACCGACTACCGAAATTAAATTAAATATAATATTATATGTCGATGTACTACAGCAGGTACACCTCTGCCCAACCCTTCGGGGAAACAAGGCGTGATGTTATGTTATGTGCTTCCGAAATCAAAGTTATTTTTCACTTTTTAGTGTTTTTTTTTTGGAAGTCGGTTTTTTTTTTGTTAAAAAGTTTTTATTTCTCACTTTTTAGCTGTGGTACCTACCCCACATCAATTCGTATACCACTTCTTGCTATGAAAATAACAGTGACAGGAAGTTCTATACAAGCTTTGACATCCCATCCATTAAGTTAAATTAAACAAAAAATTACAAACTTTATAATTTACCTACTTAGATAGGTAGTAAGTATTCGTGCCAAGATTATTACCTCCAGGAATAAGATTTGTCGTGCAAACAAAATCCCCCCTTCCCCCCCTTAAAAGTCAAATTTCCAAAAACCCCTTCTCAGCGGATGCCTACGTCATAAGAACTGTCTGTATGCCAAATTTCAGCCCAATCTGTTCAGTTGTTTGAGCTATGTGTTGACAGACCAATCAGTCACGGTTTCATTTTATATAAGGCTAGATATTATATTGAGAACCTTCTCCTTTTTTGAAGTCGGTTAAAAATCATTTATAGCCAGAGTGGATCTCATGACAATTTCAATAAGACCAAACACGGGTAGGATACATTGTTTTATTACGGAGTTCCAGAGCCTACCTTCCGGCTTCATCATCAGATCAGTTTGATGGTACCATTTTGATCAGAACTATTTATTTAAATTTGCTTCGCTTACCTATCTTAATCCAAATATCTTATCGCCACCCGTGAAATACTTATCATTGAGAAGTTCCGGTTGCCATCTGTGGCCTTCATCATCGGTTCCACTTCACCAAATTATACTTTCTGAATGCAAATGATTGACTTGTTGATGAAAATATAAAAATCGCTATATGTATGCCTATAATATTTGAGGAGTTCCTTCAGTTACTCATCGATCCCAACATCAGAACTGGATTTTGATAAAAATGGGACCAATCTGAAAGTATATCCTTTCAAATAAGAAAATATTTTTTTAAATCGGTTCATAAACGACGGAGTTCTGAGGTAACAAACATTAAAAAAAATACAGATGACTTGAGAACCTCCTCCTTTTTGTGAAGTCGGTTAAAAATAGCACGGTTATAGAATTCGAAACTGAAGTTAAACTGAGATAAGATTCATGATTGATGGTAAACCGCAGTGGAACTCAGGTAAACTCAACCGAAAACTGTTGTCAGCTCTGATAACCGCTTTTATAGATTCTGGCCTGTTGTTCTAGAAGCTACGAAACGACCCGTCAATTTATAAATTACTTCTTGTTTGATTGTCAAACGGCTTACAATGAGAACCTAGCCTTACAACATTAATTATGTAGTGTAGACCTGGTCTAATCAAGAAAGCTCTATATTTTAGAAAATAAAACACAGACAGCGTCACAGATATTCTAAAAAAAATTAAGAGAATTAATAATATAAAATACAGTATTTGTATGCAAAAACAGTTAAAAATGACTAAAAGGTTGTGTTTTTCAGCGTTAATAGTGTTCCAAGAGTAATTTGTAAAGTGGATGTTATTGTATGTGATATGATTTCATGTTTGTAAACAAAGAATAGATTTCACAAGAATTGATGGACACAGTAGCCGTTTAAAAAAAATGTAGCAAAATACCACACTACGGAACCCTAAAAACGTCGTCGGATTTTTCAGCACTGTTTTTTTTTTGCCAGATTTAATGAATTTTCGCCTGCAGATACGAATGATTTTTTAATATATTTCGCTAATCAACTAGGTATCGGAATATCTATGGTATCGGATATTAGGTTGTTAATGGACTGCACATTATAGGTGTACATACGAAGCTAAGCTAAATAAGCTTGCGTCCCAGCAGGGTGTAATCTAATTAAAGCAATTAATTAGAGTCAATGTTATCACTTGCATTTTATATGCAAGTTGTGATAGTAAACTAAGGTAGATTTGAAGGTGCCTAGTACAGACGCCAGCACACCAAGCTACTACAATCTGTCAAATTTCTTTAATAGATTTTCAACTTTATCCCTACAGCATAAGGTTCAAGGTTGATTGGGAAAATTTGACAGTTTCGGGTAGCTTGACCTGCTGGCGTCTGTACAATCTGCAACAAAATAAAATAAAATAGAAAAGGAGGACAAAATTAAACAGAACACGTGGTAGTCAGGAGCTTGGATCTGTATTTTAGTTTTTTGCCACCGACTTCCGAAATTAAAGTTATTTTTCACTTTGTAGTGTTTTTTTTGGAAGTCGGTTGTTTTTTTTTGGAAAAAGTTTTTATTTTTCACTTTTTAGTGGGTCAGTTAGTAATTTATCTAATTTACAATAGCCTAATGTCAAATGCTCATCACCTTTTACAAAATATTGCTTTTCCCGATGCAGGGGCGTTAAATGTTGAGGAGTTCTCCTGATAAGAACCAGGAGAACTGATGGTGACTTCACCATATGCATTATGACGAGCAAAAATTGCTTAGCAACCATATTACAGTGCCTAATCAAATCGCAACGGTGAAATACTTATTATTAAGAAGTTCCGGTAGCCATCTGTGGTCTTCATCATCAGTTCCACTTCACCGAATGGTGCTTTTCGAGTGCAAATGCACGAGTTACTATAAAAAATTGAGGATTTCCCTCGATTTCCATGAGATTCTGATTCATCAGATTCTGACTTGGTGGCAATTGGACCACCTCGGGAGCATACCCTTTCATACAAAAAAATAATTTTCAAAATCCGTCCACAATTGACGGAGTAATCGGTGAACATACATAAAAAAAAAAAAAAAAAAAAACATACAGCCGAACATATAACCTCCTCCTTTTTGGAAGTCGGTTAATAAAATAGAAAAGGAGGACAAAATTAAACAGAACAGGAGCTTGTGGCTAAGTAATAACTGCCGCACGGGTCGATCGATCAGGTTAAGCTACGCTTGCCGCGGTTGGTCCGTGGATGGGTGACCATCTTTTCATACCAAGATTCCTCCGTGCCTCGGAAAGCACGTTAAGCCGTTGGTATAAATTTAAAACTTGACGGCAAGAAACTAGATGCTATTTCGGAAAATGTATTTCGAGGAATTACTTTAGATTCAAAATTACAATGGGGTGCCCACATTAGAGCTCTTTCAAGTAGATCAAGTTCAGCTGCATATGCAATAAGAAAAATAAGGCAGTTAGCTGATATAGCCACAGCTAGGTTAGTGTACTTTGCTTATTTCCACAGTATTATGTCATATGGCATTCTGCTGTAGGGATCGGCTGCTGACGTAGATTCAATTTTCATTTTACAAAAGAGGGCATCCGCGCGATCTATGGAATGGGTCCTCGTGAGTCCCTTAGAAATAAATTCAAAGAAATTGATGTACTAACTCTGCCTTCCCTTTATATCTTAGAAAGTATTTTATATGTTCGCAAAAACTTAGGACTTTTAAAATAAGAAGCGGGTTCCATAATATAAATACACGTAGTAAACATGAAATGTGATGAATGAATTTAGATTAACTAAAACAAACAAGTCATTTCTTATAAACAGTATCCGCTTCTATAACAAGTTGCCAAAGTCGGTTATAGAACTTAGCGATGGAAAGTTCAAAACCCACATCAAACGTGTCCTAATCATAAAAGCATACTATAAGATTAAGGACTACGTTGAAGACAAGGAAGTTTGGCAATAATTCCTTCTGCACATGTGGCTTCCCTGGTACCTCATTAACGGCATAACTATGTGAACGTCTATTAACTGCTCCTAAATTACGGTTTTTATTTCTTTTTTTACATACTTTGACATAACCTACAATTTTAATTTAAAATATTTACTTTTGCTTTATTTTTTTTTATTTTTTTTAGACTTGTGGACAGAATATTTATTCAGTTTTTTTTTTACAGTTGTAATGACAATGTTGTCATTTGGTTTAAATATGTAGGTTTTTATTTTTATTATTTTAGTAATATTTTATATAGATTCTTTTTTAATTTGTGATTGTGAGAACGTTATAGGCTTAATAGACTGTAGCTTTGTAAACTATCTTCTATTTTGTTAAGTACTTGGTACTTGTTGACGGGCCTACACTGTCCTCCCATACCTATTAACACTGTAACTTATAACATTGTTAAAGCCCACTTTTTTAAAAAGAGTAACCGTGGAGTTTCTTTTCGGCTCATCTCCATAGGAAACGACCAATTGGAACCGTGCACCTAGCTTATGACGTTTCATAAGTGCCCATGTAGGTTTATGTGAAATAAAAAGTTTTGATTTTGATTTTGGTCCCGGCTGTCATTTGTAGATCTTTGACAGTTGTTACGGGTCGTCAGAAGCCCAAAAGTCTGACAACCAGTCTTACCAAGGGATATCGTGTTACCCAGTAACTGGGTTGTGGAGGTCAGATAGGCAGTTGCTCCATGTAAAATACTGGTATTCAGCTGCATCCGGTTAGACTAGAAGCCGACCCCAACATAGTTGGGAAAAGGCTAGGCAGATGATGACGTGGTAGTCAGTAACATCATTTGCTGTTTACACATTTATAACATACACATACATAACATGAAGTCTGTTTTCCACGAAGAGTTAGGCAAAGTACCCATTTATAGTTTATACTCATTTACAAGGATAGTAACAATAAGTAATAAGATTTGGTGAATAGATTTGGAATTAGTCTAAACGTAAACAAAGTATTAAAATTCAAATCACCGACCCACCAGTTTTAGCCTACCCGTTTTCTGCGAAAAAAACTTGATGCAGTTTGCAGCATCCACTGCATTTTTCTATAATAGAAGGGGTGCACTCTCCCTTAGCTAGATCAAGGGCGAAACTGAATTAACAGTAATTTCCGCTCGCTTTTAGCGTTCCTCTTTTATACCTGTGTACCTGTACTTTGTGACTGCCTTGCGTTATAACCAAGTTTCTGGTTTAACGAGACTAATCGATTTATCGGTTCTATACAGGGTTATCTTTAGTTTATTTAGTGTTGAACTTTTAGCTGAAAATGTCGTGAGGTTAGTTTTGAGTGTAAATAAGGATCACAATTAATGATAGTAAAGGATGTCCGAATAAATGATGGATTGAAAGATGATATGGCTAGAAATGTGAACACTGGGAAGTTGCCTGATAAAGACCTGTGAAATAAATAGACGCGCTGTGTCGAATTTAGGAAATGAGAATGACGATAGTGATGATTTTGCTATGATCGGGCCATATTAATGTTTGCTAGGTGTATTATTTTGATTCTATTTTTTGTTGGATAGGTATTATGCAGGCACCGATTATGTTTTTACCACAAAGACTAATTAAGACCAGGCAGTCTAAATCAAATTTCCACGCAAGCTCCGCCCCTCGCTCCCCGCCACTCCGTTATGTGCTAAACGCTAACACATCAGTAATAAAGTTGAAAATCGCGTGCGCTCTTTGATCGTGTTCGAGCACGAAACTAAATAGCGTAAGTCTCAATTCTTATTTCGTTTATAACTAAAGTAATAATTGATCTTGCTATAAAATATCTGGTGGCTGGCTAATAAACCTTAAAAAGACATGATTTTCAATTAAAAATGTATCAAGCGAAAATATTACAATTACGTATCTGTCTTCAACTAGGAACGAAAAAGATCCAATAAATCATTTATACTAAAGTTTAATTTTGCTTGTATGTGTGACTGTTTCAAAATCATCATCTGCCTAGCCTTTTCCCAACTATGTTGGGGTCGGCTTCTAGTCTAACCGGATGCAGCTGAATACCAGTATTTTACATGGAGCTACTGCCTATCTGACCTCCTCAACCCAGTTACTGGGTAACACGATATCCCTTGGTAAGACTGGTTGTCAGACTTTTTGGGCTTCTGACGACCCGTAACAACTGTCAAAGATCTACAAATGACAGTCGGGACCAACGGCTTAACGTGCTTTCCGAGGCACGGAGCCGCGGCTGCGCGGGAGCGGCTGTTTCAGAATATGCATGCAAATAAAAATAAAAATAGGGAGCGTCCTCTAAATGTCGTTGTGGTAAAAACACAATCGGTGCTTTGTCAGTGCGTATGATTATGAACATCGTTTGTTTAAAATCTATCCATGGCAAACTTACTTGGCTATTAAGTATATTAGTGCAAAGTACTGCAGTGTGCGAGACGTTCTATATTACTCAAATAATAATCCTTTTGGATAGTAACTAATTTAATATATCTTTTTTTAAATTAATACATGTTTCTTTGTCTGCTAATCCTAGTCTGTGTCTCTGACAACCCATCATTTCAGATCACATTCTGATTTTTAGGGTTGTGTACCCAAAGGGTAAAACGGGAACCCTATTACTAAGGCTCCGCCGTCTGTCTGTCCGTCTGTCACCAGGCTGTATCTCATGAACCGTGATAGTTAGACAGTTGAAATTTTCACAGATGATGAATTTCTGTTGCCGCTATAACAACAAATACTAAAAAACAGAATAAAATAAATATTTAAGGGGGCTCCCATACAACAAACGTGATTTTTTTTGCTCGTTTTTGCTCGATATTGATAACGCCAACAGGTAGACGCTTGAAATATTCACAGAATATTTAGTTGTGTATTCAATTTAAAAATAAATAATTAAATTAAAATAAAACAAATATTTATGGGGGGCTCCCATACAACAAACGTGATTTTTTTTGCCATTTTTATAGATAATGGTACGGAACCCTTCGTGCGCGAGTCCGACTCGCACCTGGCCGGTTTTTAAATATTTATTTTTATTAAGCTGCCAGTGCCAACTAGCGGTTAGGATAATGGCATTATCAAAGAACCTCTACAGTACGTTCGTCGCATGCAAGTATGATACCAGTTCACAATTTTTGGATAGTTTATGATCTCGCTAGATAGAAAATAAATTAACGGTGCACGCAATCCAATCAATTACGGTGACACGTGAAAAGCCGAAAAAAAACATGGTTCAAACGTGCCTCCTTGCGTACCCCTCTCATCAAACACGACGAAACCAAAACACAATCCCTTCACGCCAGCAGCAACTTCGCCCGGCGTATTTAGCTAAGTATGAATGTAAAATTATTCACTTCTAAATGTTTTTTTCTCTACAGTCAAATATTTTATCTTTTTATTAAAGAAATACTTCAATTTCTTTTAGTCCGAAATCTGTGCGTTTCATTTAAATAAAATTCCGATCACGACCAACAAAGTTTAAACGGTAGAGAAGTAATAGGACGGAATTTTAAGTAACAATATTTAATTATGTCAATTAGTTTTTTTACGTTCCTTGAATTTTGATGAAGTACCTAAATCGGTAACTTTGAGCTCGCTTTCCTAGTGGTTTATGCAGACCTGGTAGATTACTCCATACATTTAGTATTGATTATTAATTTTATCGTATTTTAGGATTAATGGTTGCCAAGCGTTATGGTACATCAGGAAAAGCAATATTTTGTAAAAGGTGATGAGCAGTTGATATTAAGCTATTGTAATTTAAATAAATTACAAACTGACGCACTAAAAAGTGATAAATAAAAACTTTTTCCAAAAAAAAACAACCTACATCCAAAATAAACACTAGGTACAAAGTGAAAAATAACTTTAATTTCGGAAAAAAAAACAAAAATCTGTAATTCTGATCCAAAGACACCGACTTCCGAAATTATAGTTATTTTTCAGTTTGTAGGGTTTTTTTGGAAAAAGTTTTTTTATAAAGTAGTACTTATTCATTTTAAACCAAGGTTTCTACACAACAAATGTATGGAAGTAGCAATCAAAAATCTCTACAGGCCAAGTAGGTGGGCACTTCAACAAAGTATGAATTATTTAGACAGACGCTTTGCACGCGCCGAGCAAATTGAGACGGAGTGCCGGATGCTATACGTGATCATATTAACTTCGGATATGTTACACTAGCTAATCATTTTGATACTTGCTAGTTTGGGCCTGATTCGGTGATTTAGTTAGTGGTTGGGTGATTATAAAGGATTTTAAAACCGTGGATTACACCTGGCTTATTGCGGTGCATTAGGAATAGGGATGCGCTTCATAAGAAAGTAAAAAAATCCTTAGAACGAAATAATTAAAATTGCTTATACGAGATACAGAAATTTTTGTATCAGGATCCTAAAAAAAGCAAAAAGACTGTATGATACTCAAGAATTAGCTAAGGCAGGTAATAACCCAAAATCCTTATGGGATACCATCAAACGAGTAACCAATATGACAAAAACTAAAACCACAGCTACACAATTACTTTCATTGTCACCCTCACTTACACAATCATGTAATCACGTTAATTCATATTTTGTTAATATCGGCGAAAAACTTGCTAATGACATTATAAAAGATAGAGGCAATCAAGCTTTGGCTCCGCCACAAGATATACACAATACCTCATCGGCTTCTTCTTTTGTTCTTGACCGTACAGATCCCGATGAAATTATTACTGTCATTCAATCGTTACGGTCTAATGCTGCTTCTGGTTGGGATGGCATTTCGCCTTACTTTCTAAAAAAATATGCAAACACCCTGGCACCTATCCTAAGCCATATTTTTAATCTGTGTTTCGATACTGGTATCTTTCCTACATGCCTTAAAAGGGCTATAATTCACCCAGTTTTTAAGGGAGGAGACGGGAGGGAGCCCAGTAATTATCGCCCAATAGCAGTTCTGAGTGCCATCTCAAAGGTACTCGAACGCCTCATAAATAAAAGACTAGTTAATTACCTTGAACATTATCACCTAATATCTTCGCAGCAATTTGGCTTTCGCAAGGTAAATCCACCACAGATGCAGTTCATGATTTGCTTAACAATATAGTACATAACATAGATAAAAATAAAAGGGTGCTAACTATGTTTATAGATCTTGCGAAAGCCTTTGACACCGTTCCAATTTCTATGATCTTACTAAAACTGGAAAGGATTGGTGTCAGGGGCTTGCAATTAGATCTCTTCAGAAACTATCTTTCAGATCGCGCTCAAATGGTTAATATATATACCCAGAAAAGTGAAGAGCTTTCCATCTATTACGGAGTACCCCAAGGAAGCATTTTGGGTCCGACGCTTTTTCTAGTCTTTATAAACGACCTATGTAACCTTAACATTAAAAATGCCAAGATGCTTTTGCAGATGATACTGCTATAACCTTTGTTGCTAACACCTGGTCAGAACTTGAGTGCCTTGCACAATCTGGTTTCAAAAAAATCCTAAAATGGCTCTACTCTCACTCACTAACACTCAGCACCTCCAAAACTAATTTCATTACCTATTCAATTAGTCCCGCCAGCCAGCCAATATTTCCTGTATCTATTAAAGCCCACAAATACAGGTGTCTACAAGGAAATGCCACTTGCCTCTGCCCAACCCTAAATGTAGTCGATCATATCAAATACTTAGGAGTATATATAGACAAAAACCTTAATTTTAAAACTCAAATTAACCAACTTACCAGAAGAGTCCGCAGGTTAATTTATATATTTAAAACCCTCCGAAGTATCGCGAATCCTAATATTATACGTGTAGTCTATTTTTCCCTGTGCTTATCTATTGTTACTTATTGTATCACATGCTGGGGAGGTGCTGGGAAAACTATACTAAAACCACTCGAGATCGCTCTCAGAGCGGTACTGAAAGTGGCTACTTCAAGACCTTTCATGTTCCCTACTCATCTATTGTATAGTAGTTGTAATGTTCTTAACGTTCGACAACACTTCTTCCTGCAAACAGTTTTAGAGCACCGTAAAACCCCTTATAAAATAGTAACAAAGCGTAGGAAAGACTTAGTTTGCACTATTCCACAAGTACGCACATCATTTGCGAGTAGATTTTGTAACTACTAAGGTCCGACTCTTTACAATAAATTTAACGAAATATGCTTGATCTACGGATTATCTAACTTTAAGTGTAAAAAGATTCTACGTTCATTTCTTCAGAATAAAAGCTATGATGAAACAGAAAATTATCTCAGTAAGTGACAGTGACAGATACGATTGAGATATTGACGAGAGACGAGATAGAGACGTTTGTTTTCATTGAAGTCGTGTGAGGTAATATTTGAATATTACCTCCAATGAAAACAAACACAAACTCTCTTTCACTCTATCACACACACAGACATATACACACCACCAACACAATACAATCATTCACACACGAACACACACACACACGCACATATTCAATTATTTAAACTTTGTTGTAGTATTATAAAATAAAAAATATAATTAATTGTACTAGTTTATTGTATCTTTTTGTAAGGGACAGGGACTGCTATTCCTTAATACAGGTTATTCTATAACCTAGCTAGGATAGCAGAACTTCAACCACCAGATTGTGTTTGACATAGTACAAACTTATATGTATACCTAACTATGTAAATTTCATGTACTACAATCTCCTTTTTTATGAAATAAATTTATTATTTATTATTATTATTATATACTGTCAGTACGATTCTAGTACAAAACAAACGTTGTGAAATAAAGTACTATAAAATAGCGTGTTTAAAAAAAAATACTGTGATTTTTTGGGGTACTATAGGTACACCTCTGCTCAACACTTCGTGGAATATAGGCGTGATGTTATGTTAAGCTATGAAAAATATTTTCTTTATTGTACTTAAGGGTGATTCTTTGAAACTCAGTTTCTCTGATCTCAGATATTTCATAATAAAGTTGATTGAAGATAATAATATGTTATTCTCATTTATCTGCATAATTCTAATTAATATGGTGCAAAGGATCATTCATCTGCCTTGGTCATCATTAATCTGGTTGACCAATTCATCAGCACAGTCTATATCCTAAACTACTGGGTACAAATCAGTGCCTTTGATATATGGTATAACATGTAATGACCTGGACACGATATAATGTTAATTAAGATCTACAAGTGATAAAAAAATTGAGCCATATCAATGAGGCAAATGCACTCGGTTTCAAAGAATCACCCTTAAAATTTTTAAAAAATGGGGGAAAGAAGGAAGGAAGATTACTAAAATTATTGGCATTCACTTGGTTTTTTAACCAAGTGAATGCCAATCATTTTAGTAATCTAGTGATACCTTCATGAATTATTAACAATTCGGTTTGATTTCACCCCAAGATTAACCTAAATCATGTCCAGTTTGACAGCTGCTGATCATTTAGTTATTCGAATAATAATACACGTGTTTTGATTTTGTACATCTCTCGATGTAGCGAAGCTTACTCGATAAGATACGTCACACGGGAGAGGCACAAGAGATCAGCAGCGAACTGGGCATAAAACAGGTTATATTGTTCCCATTGCTGGAACTCGAGCATTCCTTCTGTAAGAAGGAAGTGGGCCATAATGGACCACAGGGAGTAAATTATAGGGTCTATTCTAATATGTGCATTATTACCTACATTCTGCAGTAAAACTATGTGTTTTTTTTTTCAGATTATTAATGTCATTTAATTAAGTAGAAATAAAACAAAGTATAATAATATTTATAAAACTTAATTGTAAAATATTTAATTAAAATAATCGCCCAAGCCAAGTTGACGTAAAAATTAGAAGCCACCCAAGATTGAAAAAAAATCTCAAGTATCAAGACCACTGTATCCAACTACAAAAGCATTCGACAGACATTTTGTTTATCGGAGTTTTGAATAAAAAATAAAGGTTCATTATGAACGCATGGTGTAAGTAGATGTAAGTATGCTCATTTCTTACCACGCTCTGTGACGACACTACACTGCTGTCAGAATTTATGGGACAGCCAGCTTTTAGATTTGTGGAGAAAGTAGTTTTTTTAACACTTGTATTGTAGAATTTCCGATGGCTGTACATCTTAATGATAAAGCTAAGCACACATTATTGCTGCAACCGGCAGCAGTGCATTGCGTTTTAATATAAAAAAGCGCAGTGCGTTCCCGTGCCCTCCTGTAGTGAGCTATGGTTCATATAAGATGTACGAAAGTGATGTGCGAGGATTATTGCGGCCCGCCCAAATTTGCGTCAGTGATGATTCGTTATCCGGAAAAGAACCGGAGTTACTGACATTGCTTGCAGAGTAAGCAAACTGAAGTGGCAGTGGGCTGGCCATGTTTGTCAAAGAACCAATGGAGCAGATGAGTCCTGGAGTGGAGACCGCATATCGGCAAGTGTAGTGTGGGGCGCCCCCCAGCTCGATGGACCGATGACCTTAAGAAGGTGGCTGGGTCAGACTGGATGCGGAAGGCAGAGGACAGGGTGTTGTGGCGCAGCCTGGGAGAGGCCTATGTCCAGCAGTGGACTGCGATAGGCTGAGTTGATTGATGATTCGTTTTAATGTGATAATGCTGACTTGTTTTGGCGATATTAAACGATTCGATATTTTGAATGTTACTAGTGACTGCTAAGTGAGGGGCTTGTGGCTAAGTAAAAACATCCGCACGGGTCGATCGATCATGTTAAGCTACGCTTGCCGCGGTTGGTCCGTGGATGGGTGACCACCTTTACATACCAAGACCCCTCCGTGCATCGGAAAGCGCGTTAAGACGTTGGTCCCGGCTGTCAGTCGTTACGGGTCGTCAGAAGCCCGAAGGTCTGACAACCAGTCTTGCCAAGGGGTATCAGTAACTGGGTTGTGTAGGTCAGATAGGCAGTCGCTCCATGTAAATTCAGCTGCATCGGGTTAGACTGGAAGCCGACCCTAACATAGTTGGGAAAAGGCTAGGCAGATGAGGACTAGTAGCTGCTAATAATACTTGATTTATTTATTAAATTAAAGGTACAGTCAGGAAGAGGGGTCTGGTAATGCTGGTCACCGACTGTACTTAGCTTAAAGAACAAAGTTAGACTTATACACGCAGTAAAAGTCCATTAAGATTAAGAAAACTAAGATAAAAGGTGCCTAATCTTTACTGATATTTAATTATAAATACGCGAGTGTAGAAAGGTGGAGCGACGATCTTTGCAAGGTGGCTGGTGGCAGCTGGATGAGAGTTGCCGAGAATGGAGCTGAATGGCATGCAATTGGAGAGGACTATGTTCAGCAGTGGACTGCTATGGGCTGATGATGATGATGATGATGATTAGTATAGAATTGTTTTCTTTTAGAATTTCAAGTATAGTCGAATTAGTAATAGCTATAATGCACGTCATTTTAAAGGTCATTGAGAATCATGTTCGTGAACGGGCGCCATCAGTAGTGACTGGTCATCTCTTAGCGGCCATGGCTTATTTTAATTATTGAATAGTTTTTTTTTTAATCTTTCTATTACGGACGCTTCTGACGTTTTGCATCGTTCTCACATGTATAATTTCAACACGAATCATGTAACCAATATTTTGTAACCATATGTCAATTTAAAAGAGTGTCCGTGGAGTTTCTTGCCTGTTCTTCTACATAGGTACCTACCTACTAAGCTTTGGAATGGGTAACTAGCTTCATCTTTATGACTGACCGACCCTTTGACAGTTCAAAAGTGCCTGTAATTGGTTTATTTGAAATAAAGACTTTGAGTTTTGAGTTTTGAATAAGCCTGATTGCCCGTTCCTGGGGTACTGGACCCGTATGCACAGCGTCAGGTCTGGAGCAGCGGGAAACGGACATAGGCTCTTGAATTAGTTTTATTTTATTTGTTTTAATGAGAAATGTAACTAACATATAGTTTTATAAGTGTTACTAACAACAACATGAATCATTAATGTGTTCGAATTAAATAAATAATAATAAAATGATATGGTCTATTTGTCTATGAGATAGTTACATAATTTCAACCTTAGTGACATTTTCCAATTTCCACTATTACAAGGATCTATTGGCGCTCGAATGACGTTGACAGGAGGTCGCTAATGGTAAACATTTGTGTAATTCTTTTGTGAAATGTATTGGAAAACCGGTCAAGTGCGTGTTGGACCACGCACAATGAAGGGTTCCGTAGTGGGGATAAATTTATCTTAAGAACAGTTAAAGAAATTTAACATTATAGTTAAAAAACATGTTCCCTCATACATTCCAACTGCAAATGTAAGTTTGTACGCAAAATATTGAGAGATTTACCATGGTATTTTAAGATCATAGACTTCTTATAGGTTTTTCTGTAATCTTTATGAAGATCTGAATTTTTTTCAAAATTTTAGGTTTAGTAGTTTCGGAGATTAGGAATGGGATATTTGGTCGGAGATTAGGAATGGGTATTTTCTCGCTCGTAACAGGGTGTTTCAAACTACGTTTTTTAAATTTTAATTTATTTTAAATTATTCAAATGTTAATATTTTTTCAATACTCAATATATTTATTGCTTCCACATGTGAACTTAGGTGGTAGGTTTTACAGATTTTTCATTTTTTTATTTGTATTGTTTGTTTTATTTTTTTTTACTTTTATGAATGATTACTAGTCATTGGATACATGAAGTGGGCTGCCGTTGTAAGACGATAAAAATGCCACGGTGTATACCGGTCGACTATACAAATCGATTACAAACATATTCCTAAATACCGTGTTAAGATGAAAAGCGGTCCCTGCGTAGTTGTTTAGCGCTGAGCCGACGATGCGTAAATTACGACGCGTAATCAATTAATTGGAGTGTAATTAAATCAACCACGTTATAAATAGCGCTGTCTGACGCTCAGGAAAATATTGTTGTTAGGTGTCAAAGTCAAAGTCAAACCATTTATTTCAAATAGGCACATAAGATGCACTTTTGAACGTCAAAATTTACAAAAAAAATAGAATTGATTCTAGTTGCCCCTTCCAAAAGGTAGTTTCGTATGGAGAAGAATGGGCAAGAAACTCCACCGGTACTCTTTTAAAAATGTTTTACAATATTTTGTTTGAAGTAATTATGTTGGTGATTTTTTATTTATTTAACCATTTATGTACACACATAATACATAAACATACAAGAAGAAAGGAACAGAAAAATACGTACAAAGGTGCTTATTTCTAAAGAAATCTCTTCCAGCACACCTGCGATAGGAAAGTCGATAAAGAGATGTAGACACCGTGTGTAAGAGAGTAGAAGAGAAAATATAATACATAAAATCAAAAACAATAATAAAATTAAACAAATAATATGAGAATATACATACATACAAACATACATACTTCTAAAATAAATATCACTAGAATATTAATAATTATAATTCAATTAAAATAATAAATACATACGCAACTATGACGAAGTGGAAAATAGTGTTCTTTCACTATTCTTTTAAATACTGAAACAGTATGGCAGTCCCTTATATCAGGTGGCAGTGAATTCCACAACCGCACCGCATGCACAGTGAAGGAGTAGGAGTAGAAGTCGGTGGAGTGGGGAGGGGACTTAAGAAGGTTCCTAAGATACGACCTGCAAGGCCCATCAGAAGATTTTTTAAATGATAAATGATTTATTTCTGTAAGTAGGTTTGTACAAACACTTTTACACGTCAATCATATGAAAAAAAAAACTAGATGAGGTCGGCGTTTCGTATCCGACTACTCTGAGAAGAAAGGCCGAAACAAACTCAGAGGTCACAGAAAAACGGTAAATGTTTCAAATACTGATTTTCAATTGAATGTACATGTAGCTTATTTTAAAATGAGTTACTATTATTTAAAACTAGCTGCGCCCCGCGGTTTCACCCGCGTAAGTCTCGCTCCCGTGGGAATGTCGGGATAAAAAGTAGCCTATGTCTTAATCCAGGGTGTTAGCTACCTCCATACAAAATTTTATCAAAATTGGTCCAGCCATTTGAGCGTGAAGAAGTAACAAACATAAACACACACACACACACACACACGGGCTATTGTGAATCTTTGGGTTAATTCGAGTGATCGAGTCTGGTTTACCGACGCTGGGGTCGGTGCATTTCATTCATTCATATTGATTATCCTCTAATATTATAAAGGCGAAAGTTTGTGAGTGTGTGTGTGTGTATGTTTGTTACTTCTTCATGCTCAAACGGTAAGACCAATTTTGATACAATTTGTATGGAGGCAGCTGAAACCCTGGATTAAGACATAGGCTACTTTTTATCCCAATATTCCCACGGGATCGAGACTCACGCGGGTGAAACCGCGGGGCGCAGCTTGTTACCTATAAAGGTGAAAGTTTGTTAGGGTGCGTGTGTTTGTTACTTCTTCTCGTTCAAACGGCTGGACCAATTTTTATAAAATTTTGTATGGAGGTAGCTGACATCCTGGATTAATATATAGGCTACTTGCTACTTTTTATCCCGATATACCCACCGGATCCAGACTTACGCGGGTGAAACCACGGGGCGCAGCTAGTCAGTCATAAATCAATCACACATAATCTAGAAAAGAAGAATAACTTGACGCGTAGCCTACCTGCTACGAGTGTGTAGCTCTCGTAGCATTGACAGCTACGGCGTAGCAAAAGCGTAGCACTTTGTATTCACAAATTATTTTTGCGAGGTAGCCCTATTCCGTTTCGGAGGACCCTTACTTTCTTCCTTGCTCTTGAAATGAAGACGGTTTGCATATCAAAACAATACGTGAGGACTTAAGGCCTTAGTATTATTTCCCTTGTCAGTTATATTAGTGTATTTGTGGTTCTAAAATCCATGTGAGTAAACATGCTACTTTGTACCTGGTCAATGTATTCAGAGTATTATTTTTATTTATCTATGTATTCTATCTTTTATCTATTAATGGAACTGCTAGGAAGATAAACAAATAATCTACTTTCGTTAAGCTGTTGGTAATTGTTTTTTTTTACAAGCTAACTGGAACAATTTTAAGATTTTCATCGCAACGTTTGACTTTCATAGTGTTTTTATTTAATTTAAATGTGCATCAACGAAATAACTTCTATGATTGGTTCTTTCTATTAATCGATTACCTGTTTGCTTAAGGGTCTTGGGTTCGACCCACAGGTGTGGCAATATGTTGTTGGTTTTTTTCCACTAGGAATTTTGCGGTTGCTGTCCGAGAAGTTTAGACATGTGTAACTAGAAATGTGAGTATGTAATATGAGTTGGTTATTTTTCTGGCAGAAACAAAGGTGTACTTCTGCCTATCCCACCGGGGAACAAATGGGACAAAGTCCTCTTTCTGTGAGAGGGAGTGGGCCGTAATCCACCACGTGGATCCAGTGCGGGTCGGTAGAAGTCACATTTCTTCAATTTTTTTTAGTTCTAGGACATGCTGGTTTCCTCACGATGTTTTCCTTAACCATTTTGAGAGCAGTGGTGATGAAATAATTTACAAAAGGTAAAACGCCGGTCTGGGTTCGAACCCACGACCGCCTCGTAAGTCGAGGCCGTTACCACTTGGCTACCACTGCTCTATTCATGGAAAGCTACACAATTGCCGAGTGCCATAGGTATCTTGCGTGTGCAAAAGCTAGTATTGTATAATACTGAGGCCCAATCCTCATAACTGAATTTAAAGTAACCTGTTAAAGTCTCACGCTGTTCCTGTCTCTTCAAGATGTGTGTGATACATCATTTGTTGACATTTGTAGTTTTAATTATTGGCATTGTACCTAGTTCCGAATGTTTATGTTTATATATTTTTTTTTTATAATCTGAGTATTTTTAATAATGATAGTAATGTTGCTTAGTGAACGGAATGCTTTTCTTTTAATGTTTGTTTTTAATTTTGCATGCCGTAAGGCAAAATGTGTCTGGACTCATCAAAATAACCATCATATCTGTATGTGTATACCTACATTCCCCCATTCCTTCCGGTGGGTGTCGTAAAAGGCGACTAAGGGACTTACTAGAGGATGGGCAGCAGCGTTCTCTATGCATTTTAACACCATACTGCGATCGCCAACCCGCCTGCCAAGCGTGGCGATTATGGCAAACAACCCCCTGTTGGGGAGGCCTATGTCCTGCAGAGGACGGCTTTTAGCCGAAATGATATCTACATTATTGGCAAATAAATGATTTCTTTCTTTCTTACTTATAAAGATTTAAGTGAAAAGATAAAATTGACAAATAAGTTGTTAAACCAACCTCGGGTTTTAACACCTTGCCTACGGGTACATTTACTTCCGTTTCCCCATTGAACCACATCCCATGTTGAGAATATTAAACAGTTATCTGATATTGTTTCATTATTAGGTACGAGAATAAACCACGTTGAAAAGACACCCACAGTTTGTTAGGAAAGGTGTTATGGTACTTCATTCATTTAAAGTCGAAGTGGGTCGAAGTTTTAAAGACAGCGGGGCTTTGAAAACTAGAACTTTGCTTGTTCAAAATGTGACATAATGCGAATGTTTTTAAATGCGAAAACATGACGGAAAATTTGAATTTTAAAGCCTTTTCATTGAGCATGCCGACTGAAGATGACTGATCGTTTCTAATCTACATTGAATGCCTAAGATATTTAATCGCTAAGATTACACCAATACACCAATTTTATCAAATAATATTCTTTGTAATTTGAAACCGACCAACTTTATAATAATTTCAGAAAAACGTTGAACTTTAAATAACCTTGGTTCTTTGGTTTTAGTGCGTGTCGGACCACGCACAATGAAGGGTTCCGTAGTTAGGGTGAATTTATCCCAAAAAAAAACTTAACATTGTAGTTGAAAAACAGTTCTCCTATTCATCGATATACGTCACGGTCAATTTTTCAACTGCAAATGTAAGTTGGTCGGCTATTATTAACTTGTAAAGTCTACTTAGCTGTGATAGTTTACCTTTTAATTTCGTTATATTATATACTTCTGCCATGATTTTTTGCACATATTATCCAAAAACAAACACTTGACTAACAAAAATTTGCGTTTTAAAGCGAGAAATGGACCCCTGAATCGAAAAATGGTATTCATAGACCCTCAATATTTTTAAACGGCCATAGGTTAGACGAGAAAAAAGAATAACATCCCCACTTTACGTGTAAGGAAGGTACACTATTCTTTCTTTTTCTATATTTAATTTGCCTGTTTATCGGCGTGATTGTATACCCATGCCAAATTACAGCTTTCTAGTACTAAGTTTCTGAGCTAAGGCCGACGTTGTTGCCTACGGAACCCTAAAAGACTCAACAAATTAGTGTATGGTTGGTGAATACGTAGTAGGAACAAACAGACAATAATATAATCTCTTTACGAACCAAAGTGGGTAGTTACTTATGAAAATTAAAGCCATGAGAATTTTATGTGGAATGTTATGATTAATTTAAATGATTATTCTGTTCTCTTAAATAACTTCTCATGAGAATTTCTGTTCTACATGTATAAAAAGAATGGCAAGATTATAAGCATTGCCACACAACGTGGCAATGCCGCCAGCTTTTGGGCACATTACCAGTCGACAGCGATGTGTAGAGAAATTTTTAGACGCCATATTTTAGTTTGTTGTTAAGGTATAGGATATTTTATTGTGTTTTCTGTTATTATTTAATGTGTATAGTTACACATGCCAACAAACAAAATACGGGCTGTTTAATTAAGTGTAAATTGTCATGAGTGTTAGTTTAACAATTCCAGTCTAACCGCAGCGCAGCTACGAATACCAGTATTTTACATTGAGCGACTGCCGATCTAAGAGTTAGTTTAGTAATAAAATAACATAATACCAAATATAAATAAAAAACCTAGAACAGGGAAGCACCATCACCATCAGCCTACAGTTGCCCACTGCTAGACACAAGCTTCTCCAATGGCTCGCCGATCGCCGATTCTCGATCACTCTTATCCATAACCATCTGCCTAGCTTTTTCCCAACTAGGTTGGGGTCAGCTTCCAGTCTAACCAAATGCACCTGAGTACCAGTAGTTTACAAGGAGTGACTGCCTATCTGACGTCTACAAGCAAGTATCTGAGTAACACGATACTCCTTCGAAAGACTTTTTACTAATTTAAACACAAACTATCAACTAAACCTTGAGACCGTCACGATTTTCATGTAATAGAAACAAAATTGAGCCGTCACGGGACGACTGGCAGATGTGAAACATTACACTACTCACACATTTACACACGACTACATATAGACTGTATAAGTGTATAGTGGTCGATCGCCACGCGGCATGCATCGCCCCGCCAGCAATCGGTTTAACCGCGCGGTAGAAGTTTCACATCAACAACTGTTTTACCGCGACTGTTCACAGACCACAGACTTCAACCACGCATTTGGCAAGCAACACGGTTATAATTATCTAATTAATTGCGTCACTTAAAACTAGCGTATTCAACCTATAATGTTGCCACTGCTAGAACACAGGCCCCCTCTCTCTGTGGGGGAGTGGGCCGTAATCCACCACGCGGGCCCAGTGCGTGTTCGTAGATGTCACATGTCTTCGAATTTTTTTGGTTCTTTGACATGCCGGTTTCCTCACGATGTTTTCCTTCACCGTTTTGAGAGCAGTGGTGATGAAATAATTTACTCAAAGTAAAGCTCCTGTCTGGGTTCGAACTTACGACCTACAACTCACTTAAAACTCAAATGAGACTCAGATGATCACTGTTAAGCATTCTTACAGAATATATATTAATTAACTTACTCATAACATAATGCTAGCTTGTTTTTAGGCCAGTGAAGCGTAAGTGACCCTGATTTTGATGAATCTATTCGACCTTTTCAATTTATTCCTTTTCTGAAAACAGTACTAACCAGTTTCAAGTTTACTTTTATTCCACAGTTATTTCCCATTGAGACAAGGAAAAAAACTGCCTAGCCTTTTCCCAACTATGTTGGGGTCGGCTTCCAGTCTAACCGGATGCAGCTGAATACCAGTATTTCACATGGAGCGACTGACTATCTAACCTCCACAACCCAGTAACTGTGTAATATGATACCCCTTGGTAAGACTGGTTGTCAGACTTTAGGGCTTCTGACGACCCGTAACGACTGTCAAAGATCCACGAAAGACAGCCGGGACCACCGACTTTTAACGTGCTTTCCGAGGTACGGAGGGGTAAAGGGGTATGTAAAGTTGGTCATCCATCCACGGACCAACCCGGCAAGCCTAGCTTAACCTGATGGATTGACCCATGCGGCTGTTATTACTTAGCCACGAGCTCATTATTTCCAATTGAACCACCATAAATAAAAAATAAAACAGCTTATAACTGTCCACACTACAGGACAAAGCGTTCTTCTCATACAAAGAAGGCATGAACATTAATCACCAGGCTTGCTCACGGCGGATTGGCGAAATCATATTAATATAAAACCAGCGCTGGGACTCTGTCTCGCATAGGGTCGCAGCATTATGCTGAGCGGCCGTTTTGCGTGGATGTGACGCACATTTTCCTCCAACATGTTCTTTCATATTTGTGTTTTTTCTTTGCGTTACGTTTACCTAACGTTTTATTAAACGTATTTTCATTCTTTTTTATATAAGTCCAGGATTCCTCACGAAGTTTTCCTTCACCGTATGTCCAAGATAAAGTTAAAAAGTAAGTACTTTGGTGTACTATAGGTACACCTCTGCCTAACCCTTCAGGGATTACAGGCGTGATGTTATGTGTGTGTTATGTTACTTAAGAATATGGCAAATTCATATTCGTATTTTCCTGGTTTTAAACCCGAAACCACACACATGCTTAAAACGCAGGCACCTTAACCACTGGAAATTAGATTCCAAAGCCATGTGTATATGTTGTGACAGAGTAAAGTCCCAATGAATAAGGGTAGTTGTAAATGCGAGGGCGTCCAGGGCACGCCACAGAGCCAAACGTAAATGAATTATCCTTAAACACTGCGGACGTGATTCCGCTACCATCACAGGCAGAGGTGCTCAAAGTTGTTGATGTGTATCATCTTTCATTTTACTTTCTGTGGGAGTGACTTCGTGAAAAGAGACGGAAGTGTGTTTCAGGAAGTGACAGCTTGAGCATGGAATAAAGTACTTTATAATAGCATAGAATTTGTGTACTCATGAAATCAGTAGCGAACTTCCAATTGAGGGAAGCCGAAGAAAAAATTGTTAAGTGCTCATAAACAAGTTATCATCTAAATTTATTACCTCAAAAATGATTTAATTTTTGAGGTAATAAATTTCTTAGTTTAACGCCATCTATGGCCAAGTAGTAGAATCAAAGAGACGCTATTACTACACAAACAAAATTATCAATTTTGTACAGAAATGAAACTATAATAGGTATTATCGATTTTGATGGATGGACTGTGTGAAAGATGATATGCTCGATACCGAGATAACGACTAATAGAGAAGTGTTAAAAAATTAACACAACAAATCTACGAAATGGAATATTATTAATTCTATCTGGCTCTCTATTCTTAACAAAATGACAACGTTTTAAACACAAACTCACGTAAATCAAAATATTATCACTGAACGGCACAACACACGCCAAAACTTTCGGCTGTAATAGGTACCTCCTATAGATTTTAAAATTATGTTGAGAATGTAACTAACTAATCAAATGCAAAAGAAAACAAAATAAAAGTTAATTTATCTGTCAACAATTCAACTCAATAAAATATTTGCAAATCTACGAAGTTCAACAACACCCCATTCTATCTCGTTCTCGCATTTTGTCTTTCGCTCCCGGTAATAACTCGCTCGAGAACGGCTTACCTCGCACCGTAACTAGCGGTGTTTGGGGACCCCAAACACCGCTATCTACCGAAGTGTGCCCGAAGTAGCGTGGTCAGAACTACGATTAATACTGTATTCTGACACACCACGTGCGGCTTATTGGCGCTAGTGTTGGAATCCTATAAGACAAAAAATGTAAACTGCGTTCGCGATTTAGGATAGACTAAAGTTACGCGTTGTTGTAATGTTTTTTATCTTATGATGTATTAAATACTTGTAATGTGACTATGTATATGTACCATATTATTTGGTAATAGTAAACTCAAGTAGAGTCGTTGTTCCGAAGGGAAGCCGGTAGGAATGGGGTTGTATGAAGCCGTCGCCCCTGCATGGAATTAGTAAGTACTATATAGATTGTAAGTAAAGGGGGCCATTTCTGTCACTGCTCACTTGCTTATTACCGAGGTGAGATGTCAGATGTTACATATCATATGCGACAACTATAACGCTCGCTCGTTTTTTAATAAAAATATATTATAGAAATATTTTTACGACAAAGTTTTTTTTTTTTAATTGTTCAGCAGTAGTTTTGTAAAAGTGGATTTACGGTTACAACAGGAAAAGAGGTTCATTGTGAAATAAATAATATTTGGTACATACAGAGTTCCAGTTACCTAGTAACATCGTTCGAGTTTCCCTCTTTCGGAAGTGACATAGTTAGGAAGAATTATACTGATTTTATAACATAACAGAACGCCTATATTCCGCGAGGGGTTAAGGAGAGGTGTACCTGCAAGTACACCCTCACTTTGCCAGTTATGAGGTCCTTGATTCGATTCCCAGGTCGGGCAAAGTGTTATTGGTGTTATTGGCTGAATAATTCCTGATAGTAAAAACTATCAGGAATTTTTCAGTAGCAGCTTGGAGTCCAGAGATTTGTGCCCGGATGACTGATTACAGGGTGGCAGGCGCAAACTGTAACTATGAATTCAGCACAAGATTGTAGACCTAGTGTAGAAATTTTGCGTCGGTTATATAAAAAAAAAACTGCTGTTTCATAGAATAGTGCAATACCTACGCCGTCAAAATATGTGGTACAGCAATATTTTTTTTAAATTACTGACAAAAAAAATAACGCAGGTTGGTATAGAATCATGTACTGAATTATAACTGAAGGCCAATTCTCGTAATTTAAAACGTTCAAAATCTAGTCGCAATCTCATCTTGGCGACAAACAAACGTCAAAAAATTGTCAAAATGTAGGGAAATAAGAGGTATTTTTGACAGATTGAGACTGAGATTAGACTGTGAACGTTCTTAAAATTAGTAGAATTGCCCCTCAGGTTGTGTGTCCTTGTCCCTGCCACCCTGTATATTATCTACTGACAAGAACTATGGACTAAAAATAAAAAAAAACAAAGTATCTAGAAATCGAACTAATTATCGGTATATTGAAGTCCAAAGTAAGTCATACTTAGGAATGCATCAACATATCTTAGGCTTGCAAAAATCACGCCAAACGCTGACATAGAAAAATTCTGCATGTTATTAATATTATGAATACTTGCATCATTTATAAATAGAAACGATAGAGGTAAAGATGTGTGAATTGATTATATCCGAAAGTCATTGTGATATCATTATAGCGCTTTCAAACTAAGTCGCCTGAAACGGGTTGTCCATAAAAGTAAGTATTTTTTACATTAAATCAATGTCTGATGTAATTGTGGTGCTTTAATTGGTATTTTTATTATTTCGTGAAGTTAAAACGTCTTTTCGTAAATTTATTAGTAGACACTCCATATGGATAATAAAAACGAGCATCATTATCCGAAAACATCTTTATCTTTTATAAAAAAATCATTCTCCACAACTAAAACTTCCCTTAATTTCAAACCCAACAATTTCAGTTACACGTGCAAAAGTTTGAGCACCCCTGCTGCTTCGGTGTTGGGGCCTATATAAACGGAGGATACGGATCACGGCACAACATTCGACGTGCAACAGGTACGAGGTAAGTAGAAACTTGTGTCTAACATTATATTTAAAATAAAAATATTGTGTGAAAATATAATTTTGGAAATTTCAGTTGTAGGTCAGAATTTTTATTCATTTTATAATTTTTTATATTCCTAATATAAAAAATTATAAAAATACGGTCCGGTGTTAAGATTACTTTTAGCATTTAAAAAAATATTATGCGTCGTTTACGAAAATTCAGTCATTATAAAAATCAAAAAAAAAAAGTGATTGCGAATTGATAGGGTAATAAATAAAACAGTTGTTACTTTTTTGAGAGTAGTTAAAACTATAAATTAATTTGCTTAGTATTTCTAAAAAAAAATATTAATCGTGTAATTAGTTTTTCTAAAAATAAAATAACATCTCTGTTTAACTTGTCTATACAGGGTGGCGATTAAGTCACCAGCATCCTGTCATAAAAAAATGTCTTAAATTTCGCTATGAAACTCATAAACGATTCATAAAAATAAAAATAAAACATTTAGATAGTCTGTCTACTGTTGTATAGTAATTTCTTCTTTTTTTCCCCAGAGTCGGATATGAGTTTCTTAGTGAAAGTTTTTTAGTATCACGGGTTGAATCCCTTGACTGATTTAGGAGACTACCTGTATTATAAAAATGAAATTATGTTAGTTGGTAAGCGCATAACTGTAGAACAGTTGGACCAATATTGCTATTTATTGTTTGAAAATGTTCATATAGTCCGAATCAGGTTGCCGGTAAAACCGGTGCATTTTCAATGGGATTTTTGTATGAATTATTGTGGACAGGAAAATGTCTGTCAGGGCAACTAGTTTTACAATAATTATTAAAATGTATGGCATTGGCACAGCAGGTCATTCTAGAAGGTTATCGGTTGCTTAACCGGACTTTCTGTAGGTGCCTCTATTATCAAAGGTGTTTAATGAAATGGTCTGTTTAATGAAATCTCAAAACGGCTAGTTGACACTTCCCGTGACCCAAGGTCTGACTTTTACCTTGGCCAGAGGCTAAGCATTGCCGTACAACGTGGCAATGCCACCAGTCTCTTGGGTACATTACCAGTCGACAGTGATGTGGATGAATTTTTCGACGCCATATTTTAATTTGTGAATAGTTTTTGATAGGATTTAAATTTATTATTTTATTATTGAATTAAGTAGTTTATTTATGTACATATTATTTTATAACCCTTATATAAATAAATATAAAACTGTACGATCTAGGATGAAAAGCCTATGTTTTTCTCCAGGTCATGGCCTACCTATGTGCCAAATTTCATCCAAATCCGTTTAGCCGTTTTTGCGTGAAACTGTAACAAACAAACAAACTCACGTTCGCATTTATAATATTAAAGTTAGGTTTAATATTTTTTTTTTTTACTGGTGTTGAGTTGCTTTTGGTTAGACTGGGAGCCAACCTCAACATAGCTGGAAAATGGTTAGGCAGGTGAAGATGACATCACATCTGTATTTAACTGTAACACACTTTAAATAACTTAATGCCTACGAAAAATAACTTAAAGAAAGAAAGAAAAATATTTTATTTGGGACACGCACAAGAAATACAAAAATAGCATTTAAACTAACAATATCAAAAAAAAAACTCACAAAAGTGAAACTTAGTTCAAAGGTCCCACTTGACTCACTAAGAACCAACTAATTAAGCTAGAAGTTGTGTCCGTTACAGTTACGTGAATCAGTCAAAGCTTGTGTATTTGTGTAACACATATTAAAAGTACACTTTGTAAACAAGCATATTACAAGTTAGAGGATTATATCCTAGATAGGAATGCTTGGAAAAATGCTGGTCCAGCTCCATAGGACAATCTAGAGTCTAGACAAAATCAAATTGGTTGCTATTATAATTGTATATTTTGTTATTTTTACATCCTATGGTTACCTAAACTCACACACTGACTTATTATTTTAATTTTTTTAGGAAAACATATACTTTTACGATGTTTGTAAATATGTGAACACCATGTATCTATCTCATAATTAACTTATTTTTATTGCTTAGTTTTTAATTCTTTTCACCTATTATGGTATAGTAATTGTATTCTAGGTGCACATATAATCATATAATTAATGTACTCAAACAAATTATTGTAAAACATTTTTAAAAGAGTAACGGTGGAGTTTCTTGCCCATTCTTCTCCACACGAAACTACCTTTTGGAAGGGGCAACTAGAATCAATTCTATTTTTTTAAATTTTGACGTTCAAAAGTCGCTATTATGTGCCTATTTGAAATAAATAATTTGACTTTGACTTTAACTAACGTTCAAAATTTTGTTCCTATCGTAGTCAAGGCCTACATGGCGTACTCTACAGAACGTGAGCTTTCAATTGCCGGAACGACTCCGTGAACGATTTGCGGGCTTTTCTTTCATGCTGAGATATGATCCATTTTGGCCTCACACAGTTTTCTTTGTGTTTTCACTATTTTGTTAGTTTTAATAGAAGAGAATAGAATAGAATACTCTTTATTATGTACACCATAAAATTTTACAGAAATAAATGTATAAATTTTACATAGGGAGACACAATGGGCGGTCTTATCGCTACAAGCGATCTTATAAAGACAACCTTTGGATGGATTAAGGAGAGACAATACTGCAGGTAGTCTGTGGGGTACCATTTACATACATGACACATGTTAAACTTATCTATATCATAAATATATTCAATAATAATCATGAAACAAATGCAATAACAGAAAAAACAAGATAATGATAATGTTCTTTTTTTTAATGTTTTTTTTTTGTTGTTGTTGTATTTCCTGTGCGTGTCCCAAATAAAATATTGTGTTTTTTTCTTATCCTCTCGTATTGGCACTTGCAAACTATTTGAGGATATATTTATTTTAATTTAACAAAAACGGCAATCTGACAATTACATCAGCTAAAGATAAAATTGGACAAAAAAAAATATACACTCATCTCACAGAAGTCAAAGAAGCGTACAAGACTTAATTTAATATACCTTCCTATCTCTATTTAAGAAAATAAACTTAACTACCCTTGAACCTTTTAATTCAATTTATTTCCAAGCAGCTAACAGGCATAAATCGTTTAAAGGTTTTACCAAGCCGTGACGTCACTGCCCGTATCACTAACACCTTGATGACGTAATGTGTATCCTATTTGAGTTTCAAAGAAAACAGTATACAATTAACCGTATAAAAACTTTTAGCAATAGCTTCTCGCAAAAGTTCGTCGGAGAAAGTATTATCATTCTACTTTTGGATACAGGTTCCTAACCTAGGTTTAGGCTAACTGCATTGCTTTTCAAAATAATGGAGGTTTAAAACGCTGACCATTTTGAAAACCAACTTGTCCATTCTATACGAAAACTTTTGAAAGGCCCGTGCCTAGAATCAATTCTATTTTCTTGTAAATTTTGATGATCAGAAATGCCGTTTTTAATACACTGTATCTTTGGAATATATAATTCAGCAGTCAGGTAAATTAAATTATTTTTAAACAAATTGACACCCTACGTCAATTTGCCGTGTTATAGCCATTTCTTACAACTGTCAAAGAATTACAGTCCTGCTTTGAATAATCTTCATCATCATTATTCTCCCGTCCTTATGTCAATTTATTAGGATTCGGCACAACATTCTTCCATTCTTCTCTATTTGTCGTCATCTCGGTAGTTACCCCTTTTGAATATGGGGCAAATTAAATTGGTAGTCAATTTACTTTTAAAATATAATTAACATAAATCTGTACTTTCTCTAAGGATACATCAAATAAACATTTGTACAGAGGCACTTTCAAAGTGGCTTTAATTTGGTTTATTCATACTTAAAACCATATGGAACTTGTACATACGACGACATAATATCAAGCTATAAATTCCAGTATTAGCTGACCTTGTGTCACGTAGACTTTCCGTATAATAAGAGGTCAGCTTAAACAAGGGATGTACAGCTTTATATGTCATTGTGTCTACCTACTTAAACTAAGTACTTGAATACCTTCAGAAGTTAGCACAACGCTGCCACTCCTTACCTCATTATTATGTAAACCTTCATATAACTTAAGATTTTCTTTATCCGTTCAACGCTATGAAGATTAAAGATTAAACGGGCCGTACATTAATACTTGTTGAAAGTTTAAACAACGTATGATTAAGATCAAATGGAGATTACCGGTTCATGTGGGATGCTGTGGGAATTTCAGAAGTATAGGTATTAATTTTAACGAGAATGTGGGTAGGATTTATGTTATTACTTATAATTTATTTCTATGAGTTATATTAGAGTAGAGACAGGGGGCTCGTGGCTACGTAATAATAGCCACACGGGTCGATCGATCAGGTTAAGCTACGCTTGCCGGGGTTGGTCCGTGGATGGGTGACCATCATTACATACCGAGACTCCTCCGTGTCTCGGAAAGCACGTTAAGCCGTTGGTCCCCGATGTCATTCGTAGATTTTTAACCGTCGTTACGGGTCGACAGAAACCCGAAAGTCTGATAAACAGTCTTACCAAGGGATATTGTATTATCCAGATACTGGGTTGTGGAGGTCAGATAGGCAGTCGCTCCATGTAAAATACTGGTATTCAGCTGCATCCGGTTAGACTGGAAGCCGACCCCAAGGTAGTTGGGAAAAGGCTAGGCAGATTGATTGATATTAGAGTAGACACACTGTTATACATATACAGGGTTATTTTAAATTGGCTAGCTAAACTCCGCAAGCGTGATTTAGCATAATAAAATTAATTTTATGGAATTTTTGTTGGGTCATCGACCGCAGTTATTGTAGTCATTTAAAATATCAGTTTAACATATTATATGTTTTTTTTTTGTGTAATCTTTACAGACGTGATAGGTCAATGTCTACACGATAAAATATAAGAAAAACAGTTTTTATCAACTTATACTTCTTTCTTTCTTCTTCTTTTCTTTCTTGTTGAGCACGACGTCCTGGGTTCGATTCCCAGGCAAAGTGTTATTGGGATTTTCCATTAGGAATTTCTCAGTGGCAGCCCGGAGTCTGGATTTGTGCCCGGTTGATGGCAATAGGCTCGCCCCCTATTACATGGGACTTAAACATAACTGGCGAAATGTGGGTGTACTATAGGTACACGTCTGCCTAACTCTTTGGGGATTACAGGCGTGATGTTATGTTATGTTGTATACTTCAAATAACAGGGGTCGTTGATCTCCCAAAATACAACAAATGACGTCTGTAAAGTTTAGCTAGCGAATTTAAAATAATCCTGTAAAATAGGACAAAGCGGGGTAGACATAAGAAATTCAATCCTGAAAAAGTTAGGAACTTTTATTTTTTATTTATACACACAAGTAAAAAAAAAAACTATATCTAAAAAGGTTTTCCAGACTTTTTAACCGACTTCCAAAAAGGAGGAGGTTATATGTTCAGCTGTATGTATGTATGTTCACCGATTACTCCGTCAATTGTGGACGGATTTTGAAAATTATTTTTTTATATGGAAGGGTATGCTCCCGAGGTAGTCCCATTGCCACCAAATCAGGATCTGATGAGGGAATCCCATGGAAATCGAGGGAAATCCTCAAATTTTATTGGCATCTAAAGCGATTTGAGTATTTTTTATAGTAACTCGTGCATTTGCACTCGAAAAGCACCATTTGGTGAAGTGGAACTGATGATGAAGACCACAGATGGCCACCGGAACTACTTAATAATAAATATTTCACCGTTGCGATTCGAATAGGCACTTTTAATATGGTTGCTAAGCAATTTATGATCGTCAGAATGCATATGGTGAAGTCACCATCAGTTACAATTAACGACCCTGCATCGGGAAAAGCAATATTTTGTAAAAGGTGATGAGCATTTGACAAATGCTAAAAAGGCTATTGTAAATTAGATAAATTACAAACTCGACCCACTAAAAAGTGAAAAATAAAAAACATTTTACAAAAAAAAAGCAACCGACTTCCAAAAAAAACACTACAACCTGAAAAATAACTTTTATTTCGGAAGTTGGTGTCTTTGGATCTGTTTTTAAGTTTTTTGCCACAGACTTCCGAAATTAAAGTTATTTTTCAGTTTGTAGTATTTTTTTTGGAAGTCGGTTGCTTTTTTTTTTGTAAAATGTTTTTAGTCAGGTTACTGTGGCAATAATTGAGTGCTTAGGAATGTATCTTGAAAATATCTCCCGTCAATTAAAGCGGTATACCTAATCAGTTTCATCATTTCGTTAAACTTGAATTCAAAAGTAGGAGTTTCGAACCCTTTGTATTTGAAAATATCATAGTATGATAATATTATCGCCTTCAGGATAACCTCAATTTTGGACTCATCAGTGCTGACCCGTATATGCTGTGTGACATTGTTGTATCTAGATATTTACACTACAAAATGTAGGTACAACGGGCGGCCTATTTGCTTACTGTGATCTCTTCCAGGCAACCTCCGATCCGATCCTGGATCCTTCCAGGGATATTTATGTTTCCTTAATAGTAATTGAAACATTTGTTTGTCCAGCAGATACTAACAATGCAGCCAACAATGAGGATCATCGTCTCCATGGCTTTACTGGCTTCTGCTATCGCCAGCACCTACCGTAAGTAATATTACAGTAATAGCACAGATGCTTCTTAAGAGCGGCCAACCCGTCATACTTTTCATACAAACGCTCGTGGCGTTGTAACACACCTTTATTTGAAAAATTTGAACCAATAGGTATCTTGTGATAGTATTCTATGCAAGCAAATAATAAAAATTTGGAGAAACAAATTCAGTATAAGCCTGCAAATATCTGCTTTTTTGCACAAATTTTATCTGAACATTGGCCATTCATAGTGTATTTAAAAAATGTAAATGTAAAGAAAACATTACAATAGGAACCTTGCACATGTAATGCAAATTCTAAATGATAAACATTTATTTCACAAACTTGTAAGGTTTACTCAAAAACACGTATTTCCTGGAACAAGTTTTATGAAATTACCGTACACTATTTTTCGTTCAATGTTATCGCGTTCTCACTCGCTTTTTAGTTTTTCTCACTTGCTCTGTATAAAACAATAAACTTTTCGACCATGCTCGCGTTTACGATAGACGGACCGGGAAGGGCCCTCTTAAAGGAAACGAACGCATTCTTAAAGTTTAAGCTAAAATCAAGAACATTATCTTCGGGAAATGACAATTATGAAACATGCGTGACGATCCGTATCAGCTATTATGACAAAATTTAAAAAAATCTAAATAAAACAATCTAGACGAAGATTTAAAAATAAGATATAGTCAAGACTGCCGGCTGAAGAAGTTTTTACTTCAATAAAATAATGATTATCTAAACCGCAATTTAAACAATGCACAGTGTACAAAATTAACTTTTCACGTGGTCAATTTAACTTCGCTTACTGCTACTACAGCATGTCGGTGACGCCAACCCGTAAGTTTTTCCCCAACCAAAAATCGCTAAACGCGTTTTATATAATGTATATTATGTAGGATACAAAACTTTGGGATATTAGTGGATTAACAAAAAATATAGGGTCCATTATTTATAACCATACAGTGTAGAAAGATTTCAACCGTCACTAATTCATTGGTCATCTTAGAATTCCATCCTACATTGATTTAGACAAATTCAAAAGGTCCTATTTAGATTGACCGTTAACGTATTCATAATCGGTTATTGATAGAACCACAAGTTAGTGCTTTAAACCTTATCTAATACTAGACAGAAGAATAGTTGTGGTTTAGAGGTAACGGCCCCAACTTACGATAGGCTTGAGTGCGAACAGTCTGGCAGGCAGTTTACTTTGTGTAATTTTTCATCACTATGCTGCTACAAAACAGTAAAGGAAAACTTCTTTGGGAAATCTGCATGTCCTAGAACCTTAAATTCAAAGACTTGTGACGTCTACCAACCCACTATGGGTCCGCATGGTGGATAATTGCCTACTCCGTCTCACCGAGAAGAGTCTGTGTCCCAGCAGTGGGAACACTTTGCTTATGATCTATAACCCAAATATTATGATCAAGTTATTATTTAAAGTAGATATCATTATCAGCAGCAGTAGTTGAAATCAATTTTGCGCAAACAAACAAATACTTTCACAAAATAAGAGGACACCCAAGTAATCTTGAAAGAAAGAAAATAAATGTATTTTTTTACCCAGGGATAAGGCACACAATATTCACACGAAAACAGAAAATGGTTAAAATAGTATTGTGTGCCTCTCTTATCTTCAAGTAGGACAAGCTCTAATAACCAGTCTATGAGCTATTTTCTGGTGCCATTCTCCTTTAATGCCAATTAACTCTAGGAAATGGGTTATTTTCATGCTGAGAGACGGTAACGTAGCTAGACAGTGCATTTGCAAGACCATTATTAGTTTAAAGTACTTCACAGCTGTTAATGGCATACGATGCTTATTTTATCTTTTAATAACTTTCCTTTTTTTGTGACCTGCGTATGATTTGATGCAACGCTTTTCATCATTAGAGTTTAAAAGGTTTAAAGTGTTGAGATCAGAGATTTCAAATGTTGATAATTATTATTACGCAATCATCTCACCCTATCGCAGTCCACTGCTGGACATAGGCCTCTCCCAGGCTGCACCACAATACCCTTTCCTCCGCTTTCCGCATCCAGTCTGACCCAGCCACCTTCTTAAGGTCGTCGGTCCGTCTAGCTGGGTGGGGTGCACACTACGCTTGCCGATACGCGGTCTCCACTCCAGGACTCGTCTGCTCCATCGGCCATCCTTCCTTCGCCAAACATGGTCAGCCCACTGCCACTTCAGTTTGCTTACTCTACAAGCTATGTCGGTAACTCCGGTTCTTTTCCGGATAATTTCATTCCTGATTTTATCCTTCAATGAGACTCCAAGCATAGCCCGCTCCATAGCGTGCTGGGTGACCTTGAATTTGTGGACCAGCCCGACTGTCAGTGTCCACGTTTCGGCACCGTATGTCATGACGGGCAGGACGCACTGGTTAAAGACCGTAGTCTTCAGACACTGCGGGATATTATTATAAGTTATAATTAAACTCATGCAGATTTTAGTCGTAACAAATTATGAAACGGAGATTTTCGTAGCAGTGGCGTAGGTCGTAACACATAAAACACTGTAGCGACTTGTGTCTAGCCTGCTTAGCACGTAGATTTTTAATGAGCTCGACATATTTTAGAGCAAATCTCGAGAAATGAATTCTGATCTTTCGAAGGTCAAAAAAAGAGGGAATATAAAAACAGTTGTATTTTTTTTTAAATTCATGGATTCGTTTTCTGGCATTTTTTTTTGTTACGTTTCAGTAATATATATAATGGTAACATAGAATAATGTAGTCAGATAAGAAACACCGACCCCTCATCTAGTTTAAAAACCGACCAAGTGCGAGTCGGACTCGCGCACGACGGGTTCCGTACCATTATCTATAAAAACGGCAAAAAAATCACGTTTGTTGTATGGCAGCCCCTCTTAAATATTTGTTTTATTTTAATTTAATTATTTATTTTTAAAATAAATATAGAACTTAATATTCTGTGAATATTTCAAGTGTCTTCCTGTTGCCGTTATCAATATCAAGCAAAAACGAGCAACAAAAATCACGTTTGTTGTATAGGAGCCCCCTTAAATATTTATTTTATTCTTTTTTTTTGTATTTTTTGTTATAGCGGCAACAAAAATACATCATGTGTGAAAATTTCAACTGTCTAACTATCACGGTTCATGAGATACAGCCTGGTGACAGACAGACAGACGGCGGAGCCTTAGTAATAGGGTTCCCGTTTTACCCTTTGGGTACGGAACCCTAAAAATATGATTGATGTGTCAAAGTGTTTGTACAAACCTACTTACAGAAATACATTAATTTATCATAGAGGACACGATGCCCTTTTCTTAAAAAGCTACATAAATAAATAATTTAAACATTCTAACTCATTAATACAGAAGATAATTGCAACAAGCACCCCCACGCCGCGTGGGTAAAATCTTCGATTTAAGCAAAACATCTGCAAAAGATTATGGAAACGGTTTAAGGGATTATAGGCTGCCTTTAATGTTACCTTCGCGCCGTGAATACGAAATGTTAAAACTTGACGGTTTTAAGTTAAATGTTAACGTGAGTTTGGGGAATCATCAGAATCAGAATGCTTTATTTGTAAACACAGGTCGAATTACAACAGTGTGCGAGATGTTACAGATTGGTAGATCCTCAAAATTTTGCCCAGAGTACAAATATATTTCAAATCAAATCTAATATATTTATTTCGGATTAAAAATCATATCCATAGGTGTTTTTTTTTTTGGCTTCGCATGGTAGGTGCATTTAGCCAGTGTCATGTAAAATTAAGTAACAAGTACAAATTATGAAATGAACTCCATTCAATGCGTGATAAATGATAGATGATATCCCGCCCCGCTCCCCTTGAGCTTAAGTAAAGACGTGGTGGCACTTTACTGAAACCTCGCGCGGACTTCTTGAGAGAACTTAAAGTGATGTTGCACTGTTTTGTTTCATTTGCCTACACTAATGCAGGTTCACGAACACTTAATGGTTAATAATCCACCACTATTACACATTAATATTCGGCTAAACACAAATTTTAGAAAATAAAACAAAACTGCTAACATGACGCTTCACTTTCCCGCCAAGAAGTCTCCATAGGTGTTAGTAACAAAAAACTTAGCCTAGTGTTAGTACAGTTTATTCATGCAACTTAATTTAAGCATGCGCCGGGCTGAGCTCCCATCGCATGAGCACTCATTCACCGCTTCAACAGTGGAGAACCCCACCTGTTTGCCAACTCGTCCAGGATGCCGTTTGTTTTTGCCGCTCGTTTAACATTGTCGAATTATTTACTTTTTAACACAAATTTAACTTTTAAGATTTATATTATAGAAACTTTCACATTAGTAATAAAGTCAATATTACAACACACAGACACATACATGCTTATCAATTTCAATAAATGTCAAATAGATTAAGTTACATGTCCTAAAATGCTAATGTCACAAACGCACAACGAGTCCTTAATCACTGCCATCACGACAATTGATTTGAAAAGCCATTGAAAATGTTCAACACAATCTCTAAAACTTATCAGTGTTTGGCTCTAATTGCTAAGAGAAAGTAGCAGAAAAAAAATGTATCCAAAATGCCACTTTTTACAGTTAAGAATAGGCTGACGAGATTAATAAAAAAGAAAACTTTTATACTGACAAATAAAATATTATACAAGTCAGTAATTTCAATTCTATTCATTTAAGTAACAAAAAGCATGCCGCCTTAAAGTAATCAAAATATACGGTTTAACTTATTACAAAACTCCAATGTAATAATAATAATTATACGAGTACTTCAGAAAATTTCGACAGTTTATATACCTACAAACTTACAGACGCTCTAATAGTCAACTATGTTTGGTTAATTAATTAGAGAATTTGAACGTTGCTCATATTAAAGTTGGAAATTCTGCTAATTTACACCAATAACACCAATTCGATAATACTTCGACATAGCATATAAACTAAAATATTTGTATAGTTATTCTGCAAATACTTACTTCAAGTTATTCTACATCAAGGCTGCCAGTTCTCAACGTCGAAACTCTCGTTTCACTACGAATACAGAATTGATCTAGATACCAAGCTTCACAGAATAGCCTTCAGCTGTTAATACAATTCACAGCCTACTTTATCAATCTGTTGTCATAAATGCTAGATTTTTTCACGACCCTTTTTTTTGAGTTCCGTACCTGAAAAGGAAAAAAACGGAACCCTTATAGGATCACTCGTGTGTATGTCCGTCTGTCACAGCCGATTTGCTCGGAGTCTACTGGACCGATTGGTACATATATGCATTTCTGTGTCCCAAACACGAACGTGTAACCTAAATATATTAACTTTGAATATGGGGGTCAGTTTTGGGGTCAAAATTAGAAAATTAAAAAAAAAGTTTCGCAAGCTGTACCGTGTGGCATATTAAATAAAAGAACTTGTTATGAGGATTTAAAATAATTAAATTAGTTTTAAAGTTATTAAAGATTTACCATTCCCTCCTTATGTCCAAAACTGCTGAGACAATAAAAAAAAAATACAAAGTGTATTTCTGTTCTTATAGATTACCTACAGGAAAACCTATAAGATGTCTTTAAAATAACATGTTAAATCAGTCAATATTGTGCGCACAAATTTACACTTATTTGCAGTTGGAACGAACCTCCATTTATAATGAAACACTGACCAAAATCAAAATATTTTATTTCACATAAACCTACATGGGCACTTATGAAACGTCAGAAGCTAGGTGCACGGTTCCAATTGGTCGTTTCCTATGGAGAAGAGCCGGAAAGAAACTCCACGGTTACTCTTTTAAAAAAAAAGGGGGCTTTAACAATGTTTTCAAGTTACAGTGTTAATTGGTATGGGAGGACAGTGTAGGCCCGTCAACAAGTACCAAAGACCACGGCTAGGTACTTATTTTTTTTTTGAAAATTAGATGCAATTAGCGATGTAAAAATACACATCGATGACGTGATAAATTAACTAGTAACTTCTCAATTCCTAAAGTGATCAACGTTTTCGTAAAGTGGTTGAACTTGCCTAGTTCGAATCTGAAAACTTGAGTTCAAAAAGTGAATTTAACCTCCAAGCCACCACGCTAGTATCGATCGAAAAGGTCTAAAAACTGTGATTGTGATCTATGACGGGGTATTCCTCCAGCTATTTGCGGATTCCTAGAGTGCAGACCATCCATCAGTCAATTTGTGAGCTCAAAGCACTTACGGGTGTATTTTAAAATAGATCGGAGGCGTAGTTGTATTTATTTGCATTTTGAAGTTTTCTTTTCACATGTTTGGTGAAGAGATATTTTAAAAGGAGCTCGCGGCTAAGTAATAACAGCCACACGGGTTGATCCATCAGTTTAAGCTACGCTTCCCGGGGTTGGTCCGTGGATGGGTGAGCATCTTTATATACCGAGACTCTTCCGTGCCTCGGAAAGCACGTTAAGCCGCCCGGCTGTCATTCGTGGATCTTTGACAGTTGTTACGGGTCAGAAGCCCGAAAGTCTGACAACCAGTCTTACCAAGGGGTATCGTGTTACGCAGTTACTGGGTTGTAGAGGTCAGATAGGCAGTCGCTCTATGTAAAATACTGGTATTCAGCTGCATGCGGTTAGCCTGGAATCCGACTTCAACATAGTTGGGAAAAGGTAGGCAGATTGATTTTTAGTGAAGAGATATTTTAAAATGACAAGCAAGGCTTAATTTGTGACTAATTAACTCTTGATCGTATCTGACTGCATTCGGTTTAGCGAAGTCAAGATTAGCAACAAATCTTGCAGAAGTTTACTTCCAAGCATTTCTAACCGTGTCACCAATTGCTGCAAGTTCAATTCTGAAAGTTTACTAAGTAAGCATTGTCTGCGAAAATCAACTTGTGCAAGTTTTATTGCTAATCTAACCTTCGCTTTAGATAAATAGTTGACCTCAATGGAGTCGCTAAGGACATTTAATTGTTTATTACTTCAGCAATAAGACATTTTTCAGCCAGTGGCATCTTGTTTACAATTTGAAACAAATGTTTTCAGCATATTTGTAAAAAGAAAGAAAAATATTTACTTGGGACACGCACAAGAAATATAAAAATAGCATTTAAAACTAACAATATACACAAAAAAAAATACAATCAAGACTTGTGCGATGCCAAAAAGGCTCCTATCTCAGCATAAAACTGCGATATTTAAAAAATAAATACCACAGCGCTGGTATTCTGATAGGCCCGAATAAATACCACAGCGCTGGTATTCTGATAGGCCCGAATAAATACCACAGCGCTGGTACTTATAGACATGTAATTTAGTAATGTCAGACAGCGTTTAATTAAAACTAGAGTGACATGTCATTGTATTTGTATGCATTTCATTTGCATACAGAAAAACAATGTCAAATTAATGGGGCCTATGCAAATGAATTTTGTTGACACGAATTATTATAACGAATATAAAATTCGATTAGTAATCAATGACTGGAAAACATCAATTAATGCTAATGTGAAACAACCATTCAACGTTGTTATTTAGCGATTATAATGATCCCACTGCTGGGACACAGGCCTCCTCTCTGAGGGCCATAATCCTCCACGCGGGCCCAGTGCGGGCTGGTAGATGTCACATGTCTTCGATTTTTTTGTTCTATCATCATCTGCATAGCCTTTTCTTAACTATGTTGGGGTCGGCTTCCAGTCTAACCGCATGCAACTGAATACCAGTATTTTACATGGAGCGACTGCCTATCTGACCTCCACAACCCAGTTACTGGGTAACACGATATCCCTTGGTAAGACTGGTTGTCTTGGGCTTCTGACGACCCGTAACAACTGCCAAAGATCTACAAATGACAGCCGGGACCAACAGCTTATTGTGCTTTCCGAGGCACAGAGGAATCTTGGTATGAAAAGATGATCACCCATCCACGGACCAACCGCGGCAAGCGTAGCTTAACCTGATTGATCTACCCGTGCGGCAGTTATTACTTAGCCACAAGCTCCACCATTTTAAGAGCAGTAGTGATGAAAATAATTTACACAAAGTACAAAGTACAAAGTACCTGGGTTTAAACCCACGACTGCTCTGGGCTACTAGGCCACCACTGCTCTCTTTTAGATAGATAAGAATATAAATTTTATGACTAACAGGTCATGAACTCGTAATAACTGCCACAGGCGGGCTTAACAACTTTTCAAACGACACTTAACTTTGAGATGTTCTTAAAAGTGTTGCTGTCGCTACAATACATCTTGAACAGACAGGGACAGCATGAGATTTTAACAGGCTACTTTAAATTGAGTTATGAGGATTTCGTTTGGGTTTTTTTGTTTTAGGATTTGGACTAGCTTCTGCACGCGACTTCGCCTGAGTAGGGTTTCTTGTTTTAACATAAAACATATCCTATGACACTCGGCAATTGTGTAGCTTTCTATGAATAGAGCAGTGGTGGCCCAGCGTTAACGACCGCGACTTACGATTTGTAGGTCGTAGGCTCGAACCCTGACTGGCGGTTTACTTCGTGTAAATTATTTTATCCTCGCTGTTCTCAAAACGGTGAAGGAAACCATCGTGAGGTAACCGTATGAGAGTAAAATGTGAAAAATGTCTTAGAAATAAAAATTCGAAGACATATGACATCTGCCAACCCGCACTGGGCCCGCATGGTGGATTACGGCCCACTCCCTCTCACAGAGAGGAGGCCTGTGTCCCAGCAGGCAGTGGCAACATCATACGCTGACTATGTAAATGCTATGAATAGATTTTTTTTTGTATCGGATCAGTACTTCCAGAGATTCCCTGTTACAAACAAATAATTTACCTTATTATAATATTAGTTTGGACTAACGCTTGATGCAACCAGACGATTGCTAATAAATGAAAATACAACAACATTGTTAGATAATCTAAATAGATTATCTAACAATGTTGTTGTATTTTCCTGTGTGAATACCAACGTACAAGCATAAACCCAAGGGTAACCAAAGACTTTGATAACTTACCTATCAAAACGCATCACAAACTCGCCCAAACTTAGTTCCTGACTTTCAAAGACCAGCTACACATGTTAATAACTGCTATAACTCTGCTTACCTCACAGACAGCAGCGCGAAACTCCGGAGGGACGGCGTCCTGAACTTGTATCCATTCCCGAGGGTCGGGAGAGCGTCGAGGAACACATGGGAACTGCCTCTTAACGATCTTTATCTTGGTATGTACTAGTTTATTTATTGATGAAGGTGAAGAATTGAAGATTTTGAAGTTTTATACGATTTATTTCACTAAATATTTATTTATTGTAAATAAGACCTTATCAACTACAATGCGCCAATACGATGTTACTACTACAAACGTACAATAAAAACTAAACAAAAACAAAAAAAAATTGGCCTCTAAAAGTTTTCAATGCACTTCAGTGCTACTTCTGTGAACCTGTTCAGGCTGCACTGAAATATGGCTACCTCCATAGAAATAATATTCAACAATATTATTTTTTGTGACAAGGGGGCAATCCACCAGGTGGTCCAGAGGGGCATGGATCACTTTAAACTAGACACTTTATGAATTAAAAGACTTTGGAACACAGAACTACGCATTGAATTCGACTTTCAGATGATAACGTTCTGAGAACTTTAATTTTGTGTAACATTAGTTAGGTACATCATAATATATCCGGTTAGACTGGAAGCTGACCCCAACATAGTTAGGAAAAAGCAGGGCAGATTGATGTAGGTACGTCATACGAGTCCGCGTATCACTGGTCAGTTTCCCTCAGTCGTCAGTTTAATTAATTCGCCAGTTTTGATGATTCGTCAGTTTCACTGATTGCTCAGTTTTGTCAATTTGACAGTTGCGTTAACTCGATAGTTTCCAGGGCCTGCAGTCTCGACATACATAGCGATCGCTTCATGACCGAATTCGGTCGTAAAGTCCTAATAGAGTCCCTAGACGGTCAAAAATGCTTGACAAGATTGTGATTTTTTCGTGCTTATCAAGCAATTTTAACCGTCTAGACTCTAGACGGTTAAAGACTAGACTCTAGAGATTAGGACTTTGCGATCGAATTCGGTCGAAAAGCGATCGTTATTTATGTCGAGACTGCAGGGCTAGTGCTTGCTAGTTTTCGTCAGTTTGGTACACTCTAGAGAAAAAGTTTTTACATACGAGTACATACATAAACTCACGCCTTCTTCTTTTTTTTTTTTTTTTTTTTTTTCTTCTTCCCATGGCAGAAACTATAGAACGCCACCTGCTACGCTCCTTATTTACATACTTATTTTGCTTCGCCTACGTTCATACATCTGGTCATGCACGCACGCCGATTGCGAGTACTACGCACCTGACCATTCAGAAGAACATCACCAATTTGGTCACTATATGTCCTCCTAGGGAGTCAAAAGTTTTTACTGGTTGAATAAACACATGTGGATAATTTAATCTGCTGTAAGGAATACCGAACCTTATTAAAATCATACTTCATTTTGAACATGACATATTTTAAACCAATATTTGGGTCAGAACCACATTTTTGACGTAATTACACAACGGAAATCACAACGGAATATCAAACTGGAAAATCAATGTAGCACAATATAATTATTATGGTGTGTCGGAATAAATTAGGTAAGTGTAATTACACTTGCCTAAAATTGTGTAATTACGTCAAAGATTTGGTGTAGACCCATTTAATAAAAAGAAAAACTTAAATTCTAACATTACTTAACTGAAACTGACTAATATAGATACGTAACGATATGTCGCAAATTCAAATAAAATAAAAGAGTCAACTAAACAAAAATCGATCGAAGAATTTAAAAACATTTCATTTAATTTTGGATTTCAATTAATTTATTATTTTTAAGATCCTTCTATGTATTTATGTTAATAAGTCTTAAGAGGGATGCGCTAAGGTAGCCCGCGAAATTCAAATTTTATTATGTTTTTTTGCAATTTGCAGGTCAGTAACAGGTTGTATGTTGATCTAAATATGATTCGCGGCTCGTATAACAAATTTGGCTTTACAGAATTATAATCATAAGAATCAAAAAAGCATCATCATCAGTTCAATAAATCCTACTGAAAGATTGTTTCTGAAATAATCATTCAGTAGGATTTTTTGACCTTAGAGAAATGTAATGCTGATTCTATTGATTATAATTCTGTAAAGCCATGTTTCTTATAGCCGCGAATCATATTTAGATCAACATACAACCTGTTACTGACCTGCAAATTGCAAAAAACGTAAGAAAATTTGAATTTCGCGGGCTAGCTTAGCGCATCCCTCTTAAGTGACTTAAACACGTCTAAACGTCATCTTTTTCTGGTCCGTCTTTTATAAAGTCAGCAACGATGTTTTTGATTCGTTCATCCATGAAGATTTAGTGAACATGTTGTTCTTGTTTTGGATCTCCTTAAGAACCTCATACTTTTAAACAGTTGTGATTGTAAACCAGTTGATGAAAAAATCTTGGCCTTTCTTTTTCATTGTGCCCCCTTAGCCTCCCCTAGTGATCTTTCAACAATACCGACTTTCCACTTCTTCATGAGTTCTTCTCCCAGCACTTCAGAAGTCTAAAGTTCCAGACATGGCCCTGCATTGTTAGACTTATACAATATGTAACAAAAACCCTGGTTTTCCTTCTACCTACGTTTTAAGAACATACATAATAAAGCAAGTCATTTATAAAAACTGTTCAACAAAAATAATTAAAATAAATACTTCAAAAGAGACCAAGACCCTCTGAGTTTGTTTCGCCATTTCCTCTCAGTGATCAGTCAGCAAAGAAAAGCCGTCTAGTTTTATACCATTGACCAAAAGATATTTCGTGTACAAAGTCTAACACCCATAACGCCAGAACATAACTGGCCGTTCTTTCAATTTTTGCAAATTTGCTTTATTGTTCGGACGTGTTTAAAACCACATAATTATCGTATTTTTCTTTGACACCCTTACATTTTCCTTTTTTATTTCCGGGTTTTTTGTCCGTGTGACATTTAGATACACAGGGTAGGATCTCCAGATCATTTATACCAAAAAAATTCGACAGGCCAGGGCTTTCATTTTTGCATAATAAAAGAAAAAAAACGTGTGCCTAAAACACACAACACTTTTACCAAGTAGAAAGATGTGTATACTTTTGGATACACAATGTTCAGTGTTAAAAGATCTACTTACAGAAATAAACTTCATTTCATGTCTACTAGTGCTAAACTCGACTATTCCTCCATAGATTACGAGCCATCAGCAGAGAAACGACAACTATACGCGTTTCCGCGCGTCGGTCGCAGCGACTTGTCGCTGTCGCGTGCCGACTCTCACGAGTTTATGCCAATGGTCGTGCGACGCACTGAGAGCCCGGGAATGTGGTTTGGACCCCGGCTTGGAAGGTCCTTCAAGAGCGATGATGATGGTAAGGAGTTCTGTATGTTAATTTCATGGTTGGTTGACTTCTTGAACTCTCAATGTCACTTCAAATCTTTTAAAACTAGGCTGTTTTTCTTCGATGCATAATTACTTTAGACTTATTATCGACCTCAATCCGCTTGAAGTATAATCCGAACTTTTAAGAGCGGGCAGTTTAAATCAAATTTCCACGCAAGCTCCGCCCCTTGCTCCCCGCCACTCTGTTATATGCTAAACGCTAACACATCAGTAATAAAGTTGAATATCTCGTGCGCTCTTTGATCGTGTTCGAGCACGTAACTAAATAGCGTAAGTCTCTCCTTATTTCGTTTATAACTAAACTACTAACTTTGATGAATGTAATTTAATTTAAATTTATAATGGACTGTATTTTTGTTTTTGTAATTTTACTATGGGTTTAATACCTGAATTAAACGATTAATAATAAATAATAAAGTAATAATTGATCTAGAGAAAAAATATGTGGTGGCTGGATAATAAACTATATTTTCTTGCTCTGAATATTTATTTTAGACATAAAATCCAAACAATCTTGTTCGTTTTTTATAATTATAATTAAAAAAATGTATCGAGATAAAATATATTATTACAATTACGTAACTGTCTTCAACATGAAAAGAAAACATCCATTAAATCATATAATAAAGTTTCATTTTGCTTGTATGTGTGATTGTGTCAGAATATTCATGCAAATTAACATAAAAATAGGGAGCCTCCTCTTAATAGTCTTAAAAACTTTGATATAGGTGAGTACATACTATAACCATTTCGTGACTGAGACGTGACCTTTACTCATAATAAATGAACAAGGCGTCGTTAGGGTTCTGACTAATTTATTAGCTGAGAATTTGGTAACTTGAATTTGGTAGCTCACAGTATACTTAATTACGATTGGTGTCCTCTTGGGATATGTTAAAGACTAAATCATCTTTCTTTTGTCCCTAGACATCACCATCCAGAATGAAGCCAACGACCACAGCGAGCCAGAACAGATGGAACCCGTGCACGAGGACCGGAGGAAGAGACAGACCCTCCACTAAACACCACGCCGCTTTGAATCCTGACTACTGAACCCGAAGACGCAGTGCATATCGTACGACTGTCGTGCGACTAATCCGATGAATATACTACTCTTCTACCGAGACTTATCGGAGAGAAGAAACAATCTTCTGATAGTCATTTGTTTTTCGTTCTAGATTTAAGTTGTTATTCGAATAAAAGTGTTTTTAATTTAGGGCTCGTTATTTTTTTATTGGTCACGATTTTTTTAAACATATGTAAATAGTCGCAAGACAGTCTATGGACACAGACATATGCGCTGCCTCTTATCCATAGATTAATTTAATGTTACGAGTAGAAATGACACACTAGTTACGCGCGCGCCGGTTCGCCTACAAAAATCTATTAGGTATTTGTTTTATTATTGCATCAATTATTCATTTTATTATTACGTGTAAATCGACCGTCAACATTGTTGTAAGTTAGTTGTATGTAAAAAAATGTATTTAAGTAAGTTTATAGTATTTATTAAAATAAGTATCCATTGCCAAATTTATTTCTTAGGCTGGGGGTTTAATTATTCCGTTAGATACATAAACCCGTGAAATAATTTTGGCAACTATTATTATAAATGATATTATATTAAACTGTTTATAAATTCTAATTTATTGAAATAAAGATCAGTCCAATAGTTTATTGTTTTACTTTGACATGACGAAGAACAAAAACAGAAAATATTTATCTAAAGAGCGGTAGGTATTTAAAGTCATCAAATTCGATGATTCGATTCCTGTAACTTGCTATTGCTATCATTGTAAAACTGACAAAGAAGGTAGTTAATTTATTTATTAATAGGGAGGTAACTATATCAAGTCGTTTAAACGAAGGTTCGAAGTTATTAATTAATATCGACTGCTAAGAATAACAATAAATTTGGGGAAAATAAAAATAAAAAATCATTCTACTTTTATAACACCAATTAGGTATCTGAAAAAAGAACTAATTTAAAAAATAACAAAACACAATAGATAACAAATTATCACCTAATTTGATATTCATAGATTCATCATCAATTCTATAAAAATACCAACATCTATTTCCATAATTCAAAAATAGATGTTGGTATTTTTATAGAATCTTATTATAGACAGAATTTCCGAATTAATCTTATAATAAACAGAATTTCCAATTTATTTTATTATAAACAGAATTCATTATTTACACTACAGATTGACACAAGCGGCGGCCATTGTGAATGTAGTCTCATTACTCTCACTGATTTAATATTGTATTATTTAATTATAACAAGACGCCAAGGGATCATCCCGCCTCAAGCAACGGACGGCAAATTAAAAAAGAAACATCCTACTTGTCTAGGATTAAAAAATGGTATTTTTCAGTGAATTGGATATAAAAATGTTCTTTATATATGAGCAGTGAGATTGTTTAGAAGAAATGGGGATTATATTGTTGAAACCCACGTGGTAGTCTTTTTTTTAATTTGTTATGGAACCACCTGGATTGTGGAAATGTCAGAGGTTTACGTGAAGCCTTCCAAAGCACGTACTTGTGGATTTAAACGAAAATAAAAATCATAGAAGAAAGTACAATAGAACTCCTACATAGTTTTTAGGGGTCTGTACCCAAAGGGTAAAACGGTACCCTATTACTAAGACTACGCTGTCCTTCCATCTGTCTGTCCGTCTGTCACCAGGCTGTATGACCCATGATAGTTAGACTGTTGAAATTTTCACAAATGATGTATTTCTGTAGCCGCTATAACCACAAATACTAAAACAGAATAAAATAAATATTTAAGTGGGGCTCCCATACAATAGACATGATATTTTTACCGTTTTTATAGATAACTAGCTGCGCCCCGCGGTTTCACCCGCGTAAGTCTCGATCCCGTGAGAATATCGGGATAAAAAGTAGCCTATGTCTTAATCTAGGGTGTCAGCTACCTCCATACAAAATTGGTCCAGCCGTTAGAGCGTGAAGAAGTAACAAACATACACACATACTCACAATCTTGTAATATTAGTGTGATGTGATGGTACGGAACCCTTCGTGCGCGAGTCCGACTAAGTAATAATAATAATGAAATCTTTTATTTCAGCCAGTACGTATAGTACACCCACATTTCGCCAGATAAGTTTATGTCCCATGTAATAGGGGGCATGCCAATTGCCATCAACCGGACACAAATCGAGACTCTGGGCTGCTACTGAGAAATTCCAGATGTAAAAACCTAATAACACTTTGCCCGACCTAGCAATCGAACCATGGACCTCATGATCAGCAGTAGCGCTTAATATTTGTAGTAAATTTAAATATTTTTATTTTTTTAATATTTGGCATGACAGTACTGTCATGTTTTCCAAAATATTAATAAGATTTATAGTGATTTTAAATATTTTGATTTTTTTTCTCCTTTTAGTTAATGCAATCTATTCCATCGTGAGGAAACCGGCATGTCCTAGAACTACAAATTCGAAGACATGTGACATCCACCAACCCGCACTGGGCCCGCGTGGTGGATTACGGCCCACTCCCTCTCACAGAAAGAGGAGGCCTGTGTCCCAGCAGTGGGAACATTATAGGCAGATTATGTAATCTGTCCTGGGACATTCAGCAATAGGTACATGATTGTTACTGAACTGGCACGGTATGATGCCACTGACCTATCCGATCGACACTACAGGGGGCCAAGTCTGCTATTTTCAATGATTGGTCATTATGACGACCATACCAAGGCAACGCCATGACCATTGTGCCAATAGTTTGTAACCTCCTAAATTCATAATGGCGTGACAGTGGTCCATATGGAAGTCAAAGTAATATGAGCTTGTCAGTACGAGATTACCAAATACAGACATTTTTTCCAATGGAGTATCAGTGGCGCGTCATTGGAAATTCATAAAGACGCCTTTCAATTAGGAGATTAGCAAAACTGTCAAACTCTACAATTACGGTGCCAATGATCGGCCATTCGGACATAACTGCGTTAGCAGACTTGGCCCCCTGCTCATTCATGCTGGTTGTAAGTAGGTCTTGGGGTGCCGTTCTTTTCAATCTTATGAAGGTAACTGGATTTGACATAGTTCCATTAACAATTGATTTGGATGGACTTTTAATGTGGTTGAGTATGTGGTAGCTTTGATTTCCTCTTTAATAGTTATAATCTTTAAATCCTTGTGAATTCTCTCATTCGTGACGTACCAGGGAGCATTTAGTATCTGTCGCATTGTTTTTGATAGAAACCTTTGAAGGATTTCAATGTTGGACTACTACTCGTACTAAAAAAAAAAAAAAAAAAATTGAAAGTATGTCATTTGCCTCAAACGATTTTTGTATCAGTGCAGTCATGAAGTTTAAAAGTATCTCATTTGACAATTACCGTAAAAGTACTAGTTTTTTAACGGAACGGAATGTAAGCATGATGTTTGAGCATCGCATAGCCTAGTTTCTAAGTTAGTACTCATAGTTAAAGTAATAGATTGTTAGTACTCTTAAACTACTTAGGCTGTGGTACTCATCGAGCCTCGGAACCGAAAGGTTGTCTTCTAAGGGAGGTCTTTATATATTGATAATATAAGTACATAATTAAATAGTTTGTGAAATATTCCTATTCCTACCAAGTTTGCATGTTTGCAAGAAACTCATCAATTGCCTAGCCTTTTCGCAACTATGTTGGGGTTAGCTTCCAGTCTAACCAGACGCAGCTGAATACCAGTATTTTATATGGAGCGACTGCCTATCTGACCTCCACAATACACTGGGTAACACGATATCCCATGGTAAGACTGGCTGTCAGACTTTCGGGCTTCTGACGACCCGTAACAACTGTCAAAGATCTACAAATGACAGCCGGAACCAACGGCGTAGCGTGCTTTCCGAGGCACGGAGGTGTCTTGGTATGTAAGGATGGTCACCCATTCATGAACCAGTCGCGGCAAGTGTAGCTTAACCTGATCTATAAACCCGTGCGGCTGTTATTTCTTAGCCACAAGTCATGTGTAGGCCTCCCCCAAAAGTGGGGGGTGGGGGGGTTTCATAATCGCCACGCTTGGCAGGCGGGTTGGCGATCGCAGTATGGTGTTAAAATGCATAGAGAATGCTGCTGCCCATTCTCTAGAAAGTCCCTTAGTCGCCTTTTATGACACCCACGGGAAGAAATAGGATGGTGCTATTCTTTACGTCCGGCACCACACGGAACCATGTGTGCAAGAACAGAAATACTGGAAAAGGCGTATTCATTTCAGTACCTATTACAGTCAATACTAAAGCACCAATTAACAGTTTATAATAATAATTATATTTACAACTTTGTTTTGGCCTTAATCAATTCTTTATCAAGTACTTTCCTATTAATAATTTTACCAACCTATTAAATTTATTTTTTATTCATTTGAATTTAACAAAATATATATTTTAATTTAATTAGGTTTTAATAAAATATAGCTTCTCTACAAACATACTTGTAGTAAATTGTAATGCATAAGTACATTTGCATGTAACCTAATAATGTCTCTAACAGTCAGAATTAATGCATACCCTTTTTTGACTGTACCGTCGTAGTAGCTACGATGCTACGTGTTACGATTATGGAAAATACTACGCCACCAGAAGGCCAGGGGTCTACTCCGAAGCGCTAAACCGAAGTATCGGCCGTTTTATAACTTCCATAGTTTCCTTTTTTGACTTTGAGACCTTACCCGACTTCAAGTCACTGTTTTGACTTTGGTTTATCTCTTCGAATGCCTTTTTTTTCGCTGTAGTCGGCGATAGTTAGCCGTAGAAACGACCGAACATTCGGCCGATGCTTCAGATTTATGTTCGCAGTAGACCCCCTGATGTTGGGAGCATGATCGTAACTCTGTCGTTATTAGCTGTTAACATAATTAAACTGTGTGATACTTGCTGCATTTTGGATGTGACAAGCACTGTGTTTTTCAATTCAAATTGTTTAGGTTTTTAGGCAAAAGCACTCGACTAACATTCAAAATCAATCAAAATCAAAAGTCATTTATTCAAACTAGGCTGAGAATCAGCACTTTTTGAACGTCAAAACATTACACAAGACAGTCCCCCAAAAACTCCCACCCTTCACCACTTCCTAGTGCTTTAGCTGGGAAGAAGAAGTGGCGCAACAAACTCCCCAGCGCCATTATATTTTCTAAAGGTTTAGACAGGTTCTGGTAGGTTTTATCCATTAGGAATTTCTCATTAGCAGCCAGGAGTTTGGATTTGTGCCCGAATGATGGCAGGCTCACCCCCTATTACATGATAAATGATAAATGATAAATGATTTATTTCTGTAAGTAGGTTTGTACAAACACTTTTACACGTCAATCATATTAAAAAAAAACTAGATGAGGTCGGCGTTTCGTATCCGACTACTCTGAGAAGAAAGGCCGAAACAAACTCAGAGGTCACAGTCTCTTTTTAAAGTCCAGACATAATCTTGGTCAGATCATGTGAAGACCATGTAGATTGGTGCCTGAAATGATCTTTTGACGAAAGAACCACACAGGTTGAGGGGACCTGTCCAGTCAGTGCACGCATTTGTCAGTAGTCGTGCAGCTCAACTAAGAACTTAAGGAGCTCAACGATTCAACGAACAATACCAAAGAAAGGACATTTGGGTAGGCCGCATAAAATCACTCAAACTGCCAGACTATGATAAAAACTAAATGAGAATAAAAAGGAAAATGAACAAAAACCCACATAGTCTTCACATTTACAATACTTAAAACAATATAATACTTAACAAAGTAAATATTCATGTCATTGTATATATAAAATTAATCACTGTCAATGTGTATATAAAATACGGATATAATCTTGGTCAGATCATTTGAGAACCATGTAGATTGGTGTCTGACATGGTCTTTTGACGAAAGAACCACACAGATTTGAGTGGACCTGTCCAGTCAGTGCACGCATTTGTCAGTTATCGTGCAGCTCAACTCAAAACTTAAGGAGCTCAGCGATTCGACGAACAATACCAAAGAAAGGACAATTGGTTAGGCCGCATAAAGTACTCAAACTGCCAGACCTGCATTAAAAATTTTTTTGATTGAGAATAAAAATAAAAAAACAATTCACATAGTCCTCACATTCATAATAATTAAAATAATGTAATACTTTACAAAGTAAATATTCATGTCATAGTTTAGGTATTTAAATTCAAAAAATAGTCTAAATAGTTGGCAAAAAAAATTAAATCAAGATTCACTGTAAATTGGAGCAGCTCAATCCCAAGCCTTTTTGTCCTCAATAAAGTCTTTAACAGTATAAAATGCTTTCTGGCACAGTTTCCGTTTTATAAAACATTTGAATTTATTAAGGCTTAATTCTTGAATATGGCTAGGAAGTTTATTATAAAAACGTATACACTGGCATCTAAACGAGCCACCTATTTTTTTAAGCCTGGTTTTAGGAACAACAAATTTGTGCTTGTTCCTAGTATTTACATTATGGATATCACTGTATTTTTTAAACTGATTAATATTTTTATGTGCATACAATAGATTTTCATAAATATACTGAGATGGGACTTAAACATACCTGGTGACATGTGGGGTACACCTCTCTAACCCTTCGGGGAATACAGACGTAATGTTTTGTTATGTTAACTCTTAATTAAAGAGATACATGGTTTAATTGGTACCACTGAGTAAAGAACCAAAATATTGAATGATCAGTTAGTGTTAAGTAATTTAATGAAAATAGGTACAGCAGAGCAGAGCAGTATAGAGCAGTGGTGGCCCAGAGGTAATAGCCCCGACTTACGAGTTGTAGGTCGTGGGTTCGAACACGGCGCTTTACTGTTTGTAAATAATTTCATCACCACTGCTCTCAAACGGTGAAGGAGAACATCGTGAGGAAAAAATATTATCTTACAACCAAAAATTCGAAAACATGTGACATCTACCAACTGGGCTTGTGGTGGATTACAGCCCACTCCCTCTCGAAGAGAGGAGGCCTGTGTCCCATGTGGAACATTATAGGCTGGTTATGATGTTATGATGAATATAATGAAAAAAATTATATGAAGAAAATATCCCTAAGCTGTTGCCTTACGTAATCATGTAATAAAAAGCTATAAGCATCTCATATAGACAACGCGCACTGCTGAGTATTAGAGAGGCATATTATCTAGTGGATGTTAGGGAACTTTGTAATCATTACACCATTCAGACATTGAATATTCTTTAAATAAATTCCATTAGATGATTTAGAGAGATAGTTTAAAGAAAAACAAATCGTACTGTTCTTTGCTTGCTGATAGGCTGTATGTTACCAATACCTACAAGCGGTGGTTGGAAATAGCCGCGTAAATATTATTAAGAAAAGCATGAGTTTGTTCGTATGCGTATTGTATTTTATTTTTGTATTTTTTGGGATCATTTGTGGTCTGCAACAAAGATTTTTATTTATTTATGTATAGACTCCAATGATAATAATTTATTTATTTATTTTCACAACACTCTTCCATCATAACAGGATATCGCAAAGCGATAGGGTGGTACTTATTTATAATTATTTTATAAATTGTAACATAAATGGTACGCAGCTATTCTTGTGAATTCATTCAATGAACATGAAAAAATGTCAACCCTTTCGGCGACTTCATTGAGTGTACGTAAGGCACGAGTAACTGGCGCTTTTAGAAGCAAGTTAGTCCTGCCGCGCGGCACCGCTAGCAGCTGCGGCCGTCTCCGCCTCAGCACGTAGTTGTCGGGCACCCACAGATTCACCTCCTTTAATACCCCCAGATTTTTGGTTTTACCATTGAGTAATTTAAAAATATAAATGGCAAGAGTCATATCTCTTCTTAATTCTAACTTGTTGTACCCAACCATGCCTAGAATAAACAAGGTTGGGTACATCAATGGATAATATGGATATACTCGATAAAGTCTCCTGTACATCTAGATACCTTATGAATTTATTTTGTATGCGTTCCTACATGAGACTGTATTTAGTTTCATGTGGTGCCCAAATTATTGCATTACACTCCAACTGACTCCTTATTAGCGCATTAAGGACGCTCGGTCTGCGCTACTTCGTCGTGCTCAAGATTTCAAACACATTAAAATGTGTTTGAACTCTTGAGCACGACGAAGTACGAAACCTAGGCTCCTATACGCTCTCTTACAAACTTTGACTATGTGATCGCGAAATGACAACTCCTTGTTTAGGTGCACTCCTAGATCACGTACCATTTCCACCCTTTTCATCGTCGCGTTGTCTAGCTCATAGTCGTGGTGGAGAGGAACTCTCATGCGGCTGAACGTCATGATCGAGCATTTCGACATATTGAAATGTAGGTTATTTTTCCTACTCCAATCCACTACTCTGTTCACGTCACTCTGAAAACTAACAAAGTCCCTTTCATCTTTAATGGCTAAAAACAGTTTAAGATCGTCCGCGAATAACAGACACTCGGCCTCCCCGACCACATCGGGCAGGTCGTTAACCATAATGATAAAACTGAAGAGGTCCCATGTTACTGCCTTGACTCACACCGGATCTGGTATAATAAGGCTCTGATTTTTTCCAGCATATTCGACAAACTGCCGGTGGTCTCTCATGTAATTAGCAAAGAACTTTAGCAATTTGGGGGTGCATCCGATAGCCGCCAGCTTTGTCAATAAGATGTCGTTGTCGACCAAATCAAACGCTTTTTTGAAATCAAAATAGGCGACATCGACTTGCACTCCCGCATCCACATGTGGGACTACATATGTCATAAAATTTAGCAAATTGCTAGTTGTGCTATGGGCTGGTCGAAACCCGTGCTGAGCGTCCGACAAAGGCCCGACTCAAATATCTTTGCTGGTGTCGACAAAACTGCTACCGGTCGAAACCCATTCACTTCCGATCCTGCTTCACCCTTAGGTACTTTAATTACCCGCGTGTTTTTCCAACGGTCAGGAAAATATGATGACTCGAGACACAGATTATAAATGTGCATGAGCGGCTCCGCCAGGACCGCTCGGCAATCCCTAACAACAAATGCGGGAATGCCATCCGGGCCTGCGGAATGTTTTGGTTTAAGTCGTGCTAGTGCTTCATGCAGGTACATGAAGTTTAGACGATCTATGTGCACCCGTGAACTACTGCTGCCACTCGCAGCCACCGCCGCGTCTATGTCCAGTCTGGCCTTTTGTGTGCTGTACACAGAATGGAAAAAATGCGCAAACTATTGATCACATTCCGAATCCGGTAAAATGCGTCCATCCTTTGTAATATTTTTACAGTTTTCCGTTCCCCTTTTTGCCCTCACGTAGTTCCAGAAGGACTTCGGGTCTTCAGTAAGCCTAAGCTGAACCTTTTCTTGATGCCGCTCATGCGCATCCTTTAACATCACCTTTAATTTTGCTCTGCACTCAGCAAACATTTCGCGAACACTCGTCAACCCACCTATTTTATACTGTTTATGCAACCTAGCCTTTACTTTTATGTCGCGAATAATATCGGCCGTGTATACCGTGGTACCGGTACTCAGGGTCATTTTACCTAGACTTTACCGGTTTTCGCATTTTTTTGGGAACGCAATCATTTATAATATTATTAACAGTTTCATAAAAATAATTCAACGCCTGTTCTGGCTCCTGTATAACGTAAATTGGTATAATTTATATATAATAATTCACTAATAACACATAAAAGGACTTCTACATATATATCTATTAGTATGGTGAATTTGTCACTTAAAGAAGTACACAGCTTAGACATAGATAAAAAATACATACCAATTATGAGAATTAATTAGAAGTGATTTAAAAGGAACTAACTTATTTTTTGTTACAATGAAAGATAAAAGAAAGAAAAAAAAAAAAAAAAAGAAAAAAAAAAAAGAAAAAAAAAAAAAGATTAAATAAGCTACTTTACCATGGTAAGACAATATAAAATAAAATACAGTTCATCAGATTTACTTAAGTAAATAATTAATAGATACTCAGTTTAAATTTCGTGTGATTATTATACGTAAGCAATAAACGTGATCAAATGTTATGAATGGTTGGGGATCATAAGTTTTTTACGGAATTGGTAAAAAGTGTCGGCGAAGATGTTAATGTTGCTGCTATTCTGAATTATACTTGTATTTATTTAGCAATTGTCCATTTTAGGAACAGTGACAGGTGTGTATATATATTGTATGGATTATGTATTTAATATACATTTCTGTATTCCCACAATATTCTCTATTTGTTTCCTCCATAACGGATCATCTGTCTGTTGGAAGGTCCCACTGAGAGCGACGTGTTTGTAGTAAAAAAACAGAAATAACGTAACATCACGTCTGTATTGGGATGAAGGGTAGGCAGAGGTGTACTCTATAGTACACCCACAGAAATAAAAAAAGATAAAGCGAATAAGTAACATCTAGCTCATAAACTACTAAATATTTTAGTTCTTATTGATTTTATCTACTGTAGCACTGAACAGTCGTTTAATCATCGATTAAAGTAGGAACAAAGATTTGAATTTTGCGATAATCCCATTAACACTGTCTTCCGTGTTAACGAAAAAACCAATACAAAAAAGAAAATTAAAAAAGAACAAGCGAGTCTTACAGTAGTCGCTTATGATTGTAACATCTGACATCTCACCTTGGTAATAAGAAACTGAGCAGTGACAGAAATGACCCACTCTACTTACAATCTATATAGTACTTACTAATTCCATGCTATTATACAGTGGGGTGCAGTGGTTCTCCACGGAGGGTACGCCACGAAATACTGATAGTAAAAAAAAAGCGCCATTTTAATATCGAGTTGCTTTACAATAGCGGGCAACAAAATTTGGCCGGGTTCGGACGTGTCTGGTGTCATCACGTCTCATGAGTTCATGCTCTTTTCGATCATCGTGTGAGGTGCTCTATAGATTCCGGGCGGAATCGTGCTTGTCGCGAATGTGTTAACAAACGTTTACACACGTGAAATCGTCTCGGTACGAACGGTCACTTCCTGGTTACACACTTCCGTCCCTTTTCACGAAATCATTAGGAAAGATGTTACATACCAAAAACATCCGTTCTTCCTTACAAATTTTTTTACCTGAAGGTTTATTTTGCTCATAATCCACTCCACAAAAAAACATTTCCTACACAAATAAAAAACTGGATAAACACGCCAAAGGTTACCTGCACTAACGAATTACTTATAGAGCTATTTAAGTACATTCTAATCACGTCATCAAACCCGTTAACACTGGCACCGTACACCCAGTTTTACTAAATAAGTAACGTTCAAACATTGTGCCGTGAGCGCGGTGCAAAACGAGGGCTTTCACGACCGGCCTGGATTACGAGTAGCCCGTGGGAGCGCCCTATTTCTGTATTGTGATCGTTAGTCGCTGGATGATAATTGTGGGTGGACTCACAGTTTTGAGGTAGGTTTACACTCATTAGGTTGACAAATTATTTATTTATTTATTTAATACTTTAAGCACACAAATGTACAGAGGCTGACTTAATGCCATAGGCATTTTCTACCAGTCAACCTTTGGGCGATGCAGAGACAAACAGTAGTAGGTGCAATAGCGAGAATTGATGAATGAATCAACGTTATGGCTATGTTGCACAGTGTACAGAGCATGCTCCTTTTGTCATATTGCTATTTAATATATTTTACTTTAAGTTACCATATAAGTGTTAACCATTTATTCTTTCTGTTGTGAAATCATCATTAATAACTCATGTTCGGCCGTTTTGTAACTTCCACAGTTTCCTTTTTGGACTTTTGAGTCCTTACCCGACTTCAAGTCACATTTTTGACTTTGGCTTATCTCTTTGACTGTCGTTTTTGTTTCGCCGTAGTCAGCCATAGTTAGTGGTAGTCAAGAAACGGCCGAACATTCAGCCGGTACTTCGGATTTATGTTCGGAGTAGGACTCCCAGGGATTAAACTGACGGCAGATTGACCATCTATTGAACATACCTACAAGAGCAACGCGGGAACGCGTATAGAACTGCGGGCACTGCCGCTACTAATGCGGACAGATAGGCATCATTTCCGAGAAGGGATCGCACGCATGGCTGACGGTGAAACTGACGTCGCTGACAGCAGCCCTAATAAATTAAACGTCTAATTAGTGAACATCGGGCGTTTACTTGAATCAGTAATCATTTAATTTGTTAGAATTTAGGATTACTACTACTTGTATCTACAGAGTAGGTTGTGTAGACCTGCGCCCCGCGGCTTCACCCGCGTAAGTCTCGATCCCGTGGCAATATCGGGATAAAAAGTAGCTTATGTGTTAATCCAGGGTGTCAGCTACCTCCATACAAAATTTTATCAAAATTGGTCCTGCCGTTTGAGCGTGAAGAAGTAACAAACATACACACACACACACACTCACAAACTTTCGCCTTTATAATATTAGTGTGAAGTGATGATAAAGATACCTATATACCTATTAAAACTATAAATATAATATATATACACCTAATTATATATAAAAAATAAATATACATAAATATATAAAAACAAATAAGACAAACAATGGTAAAACATTACCGTTGTGATGATACTGCCAGCTTCCTGTGAATGTTCTCGCGAACTTTAACTTTAAAGGATAATCGGTTGGTTGTCATCCTGATTTCCTGGGGGAGTGCATTCCACAGAGAGATAGTAAAAGATAATTAAAGTAGGAACTAGGAAGGTAGGGTAGGTAGTGAGGTATGTTTTGTAATGGTGATAGATTTTGGAGATATCTCGCTGATGGTGGCGCATGTGTCGGATTATTTAGCTCCCTTCAAAATGGTTGAGCTGAATGGTGCTGATCCATGCATCATATTTGAGACCGGGCGCCGACAGTTGGGACACGTCATCTCTTAGCTGCCACGGCTTATATTATTTTTGAATTGTTTTTTTTGTTTCTATTTGCTGTACTCTGGACGCTTTCAACGTATGTCGTCCTCACTTATAATTAGTTATACATTCAACATTAATGACGTAACTAATATTTTTGTAACAATATAATTTGAAAGAGTGTCCAATCGCGTTTCTTGGCCGTTCTTTTCCATGAGTACGTACTACGATTTGGAATTGCCAACTATTTTCATGTTTCTTACTGACCGACTCCTTGACAAATCAAAAGTGCCGGAAATGATTTAATTGTAATAAATGCTTTGAGTTTGAGTTTTCGCTTGTTTACCGAATATAGGAAAAAGAAGGGGTTTGAATACTCCGGTGTATATTTCCCGTCTCCACTACACCACTGACGCGGAAGACATCGTGAAGTACGTGCGCCAAAGGCTGAAGTACGCGCCGAGAGTGCAGCTGCTGGAGTCGCATCGCAACGTCAATTTTAAGGCGTTTGTGGTGCGCATACCGACGTGCTACCTGCATCAGGTGATGGAAGAAAGCTTTTGGCCTGAGGATGTGGTGTTCCGCCGCTTTCGCGGTCAACTTCCACCAGAACGCACAAACACTTAGTGCATTTAAGTGATAGGAGTACTAACATTGTTTTAAGTTTTATTTACTAACACATTTGTTAATATAAGTATACTTAGGTTAAGGTATTTATCTATGGGTCTTTGTAACCGGAAAATAAATGGTTTATTATTATTATTTTTTATTATAGGACAGAATGGATAAGCTAAAAAAAAAATAAGCGAAGGGGTTTTTTTATAATCGTATATTTAGATAAATCTTATTTTAAGTATTATCAATATTTCGCTTACAAAGTAACTAATCTAAATTTATCTTATAAATAATTATATTTGTAACTAAAACATCCATGTATAAATGCAGGCATGTAACTGGTAACTGCTGAAGCTAGAAATGGTACAGATACAGTAGAAAAGCAAATTCGTATTTGACCAGTGGCTAGGAATAACGTCAGAATGCAAAAAAACAAGGCATTGCTTCTGAGAAAACTTAAAGCCGATATCAAGCGCTTCACTCTAGGGAAGGTTTATTTTCGTTTGACACGACACCGAGAAAATTATATAGGAACGAACGTTATGTCTCTCTGCTTCTTTCATTTCATTTTAGATCATTCGGTAGGTGAGTGAAGAAGAGAAGTATGAAGAAGAAGATAAGAGTGACGATATTCAGCATCGTAGGATCGGTTCACTAATTAATAAATTTTTCACTTTTTGATTAATTTTGTGTTCAGACGTTTCAGTTCGAGTGTAAGATGCCAAATGAAAGGCAAAAATTAACAGAAAGTGAAGCGTCTGATATCGCCTTAAGCGGGTCTCTCTGGTCTCAGGTAAAAAAGCAGGATTTCGTTACTAGCGGTAGAAATAGAGACACATTTCAAGCGCGACGAACAAAGCGCTGGCAGTGCTTGAATTCAAAGAGTCAGCACTATTGCAGTAGTCGGTGAAACATGACAGACAGTCTGCACTGGTCACGGTTATCGGCGCGGTAGTAGTCCTTACAAGAATGAAGGACAAGGCACAATTGAGTAAAATAATGTTATGGTTTTCAGAAAGATGGCACCACAAATACAACTAGAGGCAGAAGGCAAGGGCGACAAACATGATACTCGGAGCTGATCTGATTGTAATGATATAAAAATAACGATTCACTAGATCATCTGACATAGTGCTACATCTTTTGGCGCCTGAATATCATTGATAGAGGGGCATTGTTGGTTTAAATTTGTGATTTTGTCACAGAAATTTTATTGAAAAATCAGATGGCGGCGTTAGTTCTGATTTTGGACAAAAGATCAATGTCCCGTTGGAAGTTAGCCTCCCTACCAAGATCGCTGACTGGTAATTTTTTCACTGATGAGCACCTTGTCAATAATAGGCATAATGAGAAGAAGAAAAGAATAGATGTGTTCGATGAAGATGAACCATTGTTAGAGAACCAGGATGATTTACTAGCGGTAGAAGTAAAGACACATGGTCAATGCAATGAACAAGGCGCTGGCAGTGGCGGAGTTCAAGGAGTCTGTACTATTGCAGTAGTCGGTGAAACATTGGCAGGCAGTCTCCAGATGGTCGCGGTTATCAGCGCGGTAGCAGTCCTTATCGTAACGTACCCAGCCGCAGCCACGGGTCACGCGGAGCTCGGAGTCTTTGTGAGGGTGGTATACTGTGGGAATTACAGTGTTTGTTAGTTCATATTGTACTTTATATATGAAAGTAAATTCATCAGACCCTTTTCAATTTTGCCAGAGCATAGTCAAAGCCCACAACTGACTTAAGAGTCACGAGTATCAAAGTACTTGGTCTTCAGGCCACCAAAATGGCAATGTAATTTAGAGCGTAGTTTAGGAAGCAAAATTATATAATCACTGGGACTTATCCTTTTCTAATGCTTCTATTACCAAAATAATTATTGTTGTTGTAGAACAATAATTATTTTTAGAACGCTGGTCAGACCTCTCCAAATGCATGACATTGAGCTCGATTCTGAACTACTCTCATCCAGCTATCCTGCATAGATCGTCACTCCACGTCCTACCCTTCCCGTATTTTTGACTTTAATAAAGAAACACGTTTAAAAAAACTTACTGGTCTGCACAATCTTCCTGCAGAAGAATTCATATTCGTCGACTCTTGGCACTGCCTTGTCGCAGTCAATGATCGGTATGATGCGCCCGCGTATCTCATCGTCAAACTGTGTGGGGTCGATGCAGGCTGAGTTGTTGGCACTGTTGCAGTAGAAGCAGTAAATTGCGGTTGCTGGAAAATGTTGAATCATCATTATCATCTGCCTAGTCTATCTTAGTCTATCCGGATGCAGCTGAATACTAGTATTTTACTTAGAGCCACTTCCTATGTGACCTCCACAATCTAGTCACTGGGTAAAACAATACCCCTTGGTAAGACTGGTGTTCAGATTTGCAAATGTTACATTTTGTTGTTAGTTTACTTAATACAGTTTTCTTGCTGACTTAAATACAGTTCATATAAAGAGGTCATCAAAGACTTTAATATCACAAAAAGGACCAATTAGTTGGTTTTGATTGCAGAATCTGTGATGTTATCTTTACAAACAAAAAAATCCGGTCAAGTTTGAGTCGGACCACGCACACTGAAGTTTCGTAGTCGGTATGAATATTTACGCATGCATGCAAAATATAGTTTTTTTTCAACAGCAAAAATGAGTTTTTTTTTTTCCCAAATAAACTATGAAAAACAAAGTTATTTTAGAGGTTGTAAAAAATAATAATAATTAACTCGGTTAAAAGAATAATTTGACACATCTTTTTTTTTAATTATGCGGTCCCATATATTCCTCACACGCATAATATGTGCCCTGTTTTTATCCCTCGGTTAACTATTACAGGCTAGCTCTGACGGTTCTAGAGATACCGCGGAGTGTCAGATAGACAGACGGACAAACAGACAGCGTACTTTAGGTAACAGGATCCCGTTAGCAATTCTTTGGTGGTTCGGTGGAGTTTCTTGCCCATTCCAGAATCAATTCAATTTTTTATGTAAATATTGACGTTCATAAGTGCCTTTTATGTGCCTATTTAAAATAAATAATTTGACTTTGACTGGGAACCCCGCAATTTACAGATCATTCGGATACGGTGATTTCAGAAAACTTTACTCGTGCCCAACTCATCGCGTAACATACGTATTAAAGATATCCATTGTTTTTACTTACATTTGTACACCAACGATAACAATATTGTAATTGATAACAGCACTTTATTTGGGGACATGTTTTTCTGAAAAAGAGACAGTGACATATTAAGAAGTTAACTTTTTTAGCAACCTACTTACTGTTTGGCCAATTTGGCTAAAGAGCCAAAGTGCCAGATTTCAGCCTAATCGGATGAACGTACGTATAATGGAAATCATGTAATTTGGTTTAAATAGGTTTTTATTTTTATTATTTTAACAATATTTTATATAGATTATTTTCTATTTTGTGAATGTGAGAACGTTAGACTGTAGATTTGTAGACCATTTTCTATTTTGTTAAGTACCTGGTACTTATTACGGGCCTACACTGTCCTCTCATACCTACCACTGTAATTTGAAAACATTGTAAAAGCCAATTATTTTTAAAAGAATAACCGTGGAGTTTCTTGCCGGCTCTTCTTACAAAATGATGAACTGGAACAGTGCACCCAGTTTCTGACGTTTCTTAAGTGCCCATGTAGCTTTATGTGAAATAAAATATTTTGATTTTGACATGACATGGATTACTTACAAGCGGAAACACATACAACACGAGATTGAAATCCAAATTCTCCAAATAATGTCCCAATTACTTATTATTTGTATAGTTATGGAAAATTGAGTTTTTTTGTGGAAATATTGAAAACTACTTCGGGGTCATTTCCACCCTTCTGGTTTTCTGAAGATCTAGAACGAATCTTGTCGAGCAAAAATGTTACCTTTGAGCTAAGTTTTAGTCACTTTAAGTGCTGTACTAATGTAAAAATACTATCTGTCTATACAGATAGATAGTATTTTTTATCTCATAATTTAAGGATTTGTAATAAAAAATATTTAAAAAAATGCGATACGAAAAGAAAAAAAGTCTGAAGTCAAGTGAGAATTTCCCAAAAAACCGGCCAAGTGCGTGTCGGACCACGCACAATGAAGGGTTCCGTAGTAGGGATGAATTTATCCCAAGAACAAACTTAACATCGTGGTTGAAAAACATGTTCCCTCAAATATTCCCACCGCAAATATAACTTTATAAGAAATGACTTGGTTGTTTTGGGTATCACAATTTCATGTATACTACGTGTTATATTCTCGAAAGAACAGCCAAACTATCGCTGTCATGTAAGACATCCGTATCTTTTCTATCTATTTTAAAAATAAGAGAATCGTGTCATCAGCGAATTGAATTATATCCGATAAGTTAGCCATCATGTAAGCAAGATCATTAATATAAACTAGAAATAGGAAAGGGCCAAGAATTGAACCTTGTGGGACGCCCTTCTTTACTAGAGACGTTAGTAAACAAAACAAGTTACACAATAATTTCTAGTCTATTTCGTATTCCTGTGCAGGTGTATACTATTGTAAATGTAGCACACTGTTGTAAGTTAAAAACTAAGTTATTTACGTCCACTTCATAAACATTATTAACGTAATTATTTATAATCTTCAGAAAGCTATGATTAAAAACTATTTGCGCTACACCTCTAGCGATCCACACAATTGGGAAGAAAAGTCTCAGGCATCTCTAATTGGTTTCTTTTATCATAAAAATAAACATAAAGCTCCAGTAATAAGACTCATCCACCCTTTTAGCATTATTCTTATTGTACAAGGTCGGAAGTCATTATTAAAAACCATTTTGTAATGGACTTAAGTTGTAAGCAATAAATAACGGTTTGTTTATATTAGATTTGACTTACAGAGGGCACTGTGAGGTGCCAACATTGTATTATCGTATGTTTTCATTGTGATTGAGATTAAAAACAGCATTTAATATATATATACGTTTTAAATCGTTTACCGCCAGCCTTTAAGCAATTAAATAAGGCGCGTCCACAAGCTAGTTCCAGCCTGCTGGCACAAGGTAGTTTAAAATAAGAACTAATACACACAGCATTGCAATAAATTTCATCAAAATTAATAAATATCTTCATATAATTTAAAATCTAATTCTAATTTGATGGCGATCCCAGTTCTTCATATTTAGGTCACCAAAAAACTAAATAATAGCTAAATTGCCAAAAAGTATTTGATACTCTAATTTACTGTATTGAAAAAAATCTAGAATTTGTTTACTTTCATATTGATTAGAGCCACGTGCACTAAAAATAACTAAATCCATTTAACGTTGAACGGATTTAAAACAATATTCTGGCTTTGGCATCATCTTCAAACGATTGGCAGAAATTTAACGATATTTTAAATACGTTTACGAAAATAATTACGGTTTAGAAAGCATCCTTCCTTAAATCCCTGAAACTGATAAATGCTGGCTGACTTTCTTTGCTCACTGTACTATGAATTTATTAACACATCTGATACTTTTATCCAGGGCCATGAAATATATAGTTTTTTAATTACGATGAAAGTAAAATTTCGGGTGTACGTTACTGATTCGGCTAATTCGATTAGTAATTCGATCCGTGCTAATTTAGAAAAACACATAACATTTAATCTCTGTTTCCCGAAGGGTTAGGTAGATGTGTATCTACTTATACTACAACATATTTCGTATCTAGAAAAACTCATTTAAATTACTTACATTATTTATCTTCCAATTCAATTACAATCACTAGACTCCTCGTTATTTTTAATTAATTTATCGTTTATTTTAAGAGGTCACTAAGATAGCAAAACACCGACCACACTTCAATTGTCGCTGTTATTAACTGAGCTAGCACCAATACTTATTCATACATAATTATATGTGAGGATGCCTCGCTGTTTGTAAAGTACGATGTAACAGTCTTGATCCACACAGTTATTCAAAATTGCGAAATTCTGGAAAGGTTCAGTACCAGTACAGTACTTTATCCTCTCGACTAAGCATGAGACTAAGGGATTCACAAACCGCAATTTGACTTAACTTTGCTACGTAAAGTAAGCGTTTTATACGTACGTGAGCTTTATTTATAGGGCGCATGTTCATATTTGTATAAATGAGCAAGCGTTTCATTCGAATATGAACATGAATGTTGTACGAATAAAGTTCACATTCGTATGAGGCGATTACTTTACTTCGCAAAGTGCAAAGTAAAGTCAAAGTGCGGTCGGTGAATCGTGCCTTAACTCGTACCATCATTGTGCATCGCCCCGACCTTGGGTTAGTTGTACCAGTAGTAATGTGATGAAGTGAAACACTGTGTTTTAATAATTAGATAAAAAAAAACCTTTTTGTAATGGTAATATCTCAGCAGAACCGGTTTTAATGTAACTACAATAAAACCACAGTAAACTTCGTTTAATCAACAATCAACAATGTATGTAGATAGAATTAAAGTGATTTTATCAGAAAAGAAAAATATTATCCAAAAATTGTATTTTATTAGAGCTAGCAAGTTGTGTCAACAATATTTGTTTGTCAAAAACTACGTTGAATGAATTTATCTTTGTCAGTGCGGTGACCCCTGACATGCGTTATCACAATAAGTGAATTATATTGTATTCTTATGGTCGGCTAGCTATTCTCGTAGATCAATTTTGGTGGGCATTTGTCGGTGGGGCTTTCTGGAATAAACCATAATTTCTACACGAAAACATTAAAGTGTAGAAGAAACCGTTGTCCACTGCAAATTTTTTGAAATGAGATGTAGGATGTCAATGCCTTTTTCTTTCTTTTTTGTCAAAACAAAAACTTGGATGTAATCCTAACCATGAAAGCAAAAATAAAAAAATTATATTCTCATAGCGTAAAAATCGAATTATAAACTTCAAAACGAGTTTATATTGACATATCATTATAAAAACAATACCGTTTAAAAATAGAATCATATTATAACACTTTTTCACTTACTTAATTATGATTTATAGGCAAATCATTTTTTTTTACCAATACGATACTCATACAGGGCCAACTCAGGAAATTAATATCACCAAATAGTTTCCATAAATATTTTTGTTCTAATGGACGCATAAGCTGGGCGCGCCATTATTATAGCATTACAAAAAAGTTTTGATTCCAATTTTTACTTGTCTGTGGCAGCGCCCACTTTAGCGCACACGCGGTGCAATAAATACTCTTTTATCTTTTAACCTTGCCTGCGGCTCGGTTTTTAAACACATAATCTTAGTCGCGTACTTTATTACTGTAGGTCGTGTTTGAAAGGCCCTCGTGGCTTTATGTATGATGTTCTTCCACTTCGTTCGGTTCTCTGCTTGTCTCAGGGCGGTCGTAACAGAGAGTCCAGTGAGGGCGGTTACTTGGTCCGACCAGCTGTTAGGTGACCGGCCGCGAGGTCTTTTCCCATTTACCTTGCCCATTACTACCAACTTTTCAAGGTTATCTGGTTCCTGACGGGCAATGTGACCAAAGTAACCGAGAATCCTTTGGTAACAGATCGTGGATAGTCTATCTCTTATGCATAGTTGTTCGAGAATAGATTCGTTTGCTCTCTTGGCCATGGTATGCATTCTTCGCCAACACCACATCTTAAAAGCGTCTATCTTCTTCCGCTCTATTGCCCGAATCGTCCACGACTCTGAGCCGTTAAGGAATATCGAGAAAACCAGTGTCCGGACTAGCCTCATCTTGGTGATATTGGAGACCTTGGTGTCCTGCCAGATACGTGTGAGCTTACTCATCGCTGCTTTGGCAATTTGAGTCCTTCTCTTGCTCTCTCTTTAGCTTCCTCCCTGGCCAGTAAGTTGCGATCCGAGGTATATAAACACACACTCGTGTTTTATACCCCATTATTATGCAACAGTTTCGTATACTACTATTCTGTTCTTCCATTGATGTAATTAATAATTGTATGATGTTGTTAAAAAAAACAAAAAACCCGACTGCATCCTTTATGTACCAAAATATTATAAATGCAGTCGAATGCAAATTTTATGGCCTTCGTTACATCCTAGATGCCTCCAACTGCATTTATGATCTATCTTGTTATTTTTTATCAAATATATCATATATTTAACGATTGTAACACTTATCATGACTTTACAATTGGTACATGGTATGCACGTGTTTAAAACTTTGAAGTGATTTCCTGTAAAAATTTACATTTGTACTTAGGGGATTATACGTAGGGTACCGTCGATTTATAACGTACAACAACTTCGGAGCGCGACCGGCAGCGCCACAGGACAATATATTAGTAAGTAAGTAAGTAAATTTATTTCATAAAAAAAGGAGACTGTAGTACATGAAGTTTACATAGTTAGGTATACATATAAGTTTGTACCATGTCAAACACAATCTGGTGGGTGAAGTTCTGCTATCCTAGCTAGGTTATAGAATAACCTGTATTAAGGAATAGCAGTCCCTGTCCCTTACAAAAAGATACAATAAACTAGTACAATTAATTATATTTTTTATTTTATAATACTACAACAAAGTTTAAATAATTGAATATGTGCGTGTGTGTGTGTGTGTGTGTTCGTGTGTGAATGATTGTATTAAGTTGGTGGTGTGTATATGTCTGTGTGTGTGATAGAGTGAAAGAGAGTTTGTGTTTGTTTTCATTGAAGTCGTGTGAGGTAATATTTGATCTGTCACGGTCACTTACTGAGATAATTTTCTGTTTCATCATAGCTTTTATTCTGAAGAAATGAACGTAGAATCTTTATACACTTAAAGTTAGATAATCCGTAGATCAAGCATATTTTGTTAAATTTATTGTAAAGACTCGGACCCAAGTAGTTACAAAATCTACTCGCAAAAATGATGTGCGTACTTGTGGAATAGTGCAAACTAAGTCTTTCCTAAGCTTTGTTACTATTTTATAAGGGGTTTTACGGTGTACTAAAAGAACTGTTTCCACGAAGAAGTGTTGTCGAACGTTAGAACATTACAACTACTATACAATAGATGAGTAGGGAACATGAAAGGTCTTGAAATAGCCACTTTCAGTACCGCTCTGTGAGCGATCTCGAGTGGTTTTAATATAGTTTTCCCAGCACCTCCCCAGCATGTGATACAATAAGTAACAATAGATAAGCACAGGGAAAAATAGACTACACTTATAATATTAGGATTCGCGATACTTCGGAGGGTTTTAAATATATAAATTTACCTGCGGACTCTTCTGGTAAGTTGGTTAATTTGAGTTTTAAAATTAAGGTTTTTGTCTATATATACTCCTAAGTATTTGATATGATCGACTACATTTAGGGTTGGGCAGAGGCAAGTGGCATTTCCTTGTAGACACCTGTATTTGTGGGCTTTAATAGATACAGGAAATATTATTATACTCAAGAGGGCAGCGCTGCCCACACTGCACTGGCTCGCTATACGTTGCGTGGTGCGTGGCAACGAAGTCACGCCCGTGGTTGCGCGAGTGCAGGTTTGCACCATCATGCATATTTCTTCCCACAAATGCGCGAAGCTGCAGTATAGTATACGGTGGCCCAAAGGCCTCATTTCACAGCGAGATCCATTTCAAAATATTACTTCACGTCTAGCTCTGTCAAAATCACGCACCATACTGCAGAACTTGGCGTGCCATACCTTGCGTCTTGCCCCCATACCCAGCGCGAGGGCGTATGTTTCTCTGCATGTAGGCGCGTGACCTGCAACACTGCGCGTGAATGCGTTTTCTGTGTGTTGCTACGCGTGCTTTCAATGCAAAGAGAGATTCTTTCAAGCAACGTAAGAACGCGCACTTCAGCGCTACGCTGCGTAATGCGGTGCAGTGTGCGATTCGTTTTACCATGAAGTTTTCATAGAAATTGTACTACTAGTGTCGCGTCGCGGCTGTCTGTATCCCCAGCCAAGTTTAGAGGCTCCCCCTTTAAACTTGGCTAGGTATGCATAATTATAAGCCCTTATTGCGAATACTTAGATGTGTTTAGCTTTTAAATCTGCGGTTAAACGCTAATTATTACCATTGATAATTTAGCTAGCAATTTAATGAGCTACGAATTGTCTACCTCATTCTATGCCATTTTGTAGGCTTACGCTATAAAATGTAAACATGGTTTTATGCAGGCAATTACTTAGTCGAGGGGATTGATAGTTCGTTTATGTGCTGCAGTAAAATCAATACAACGACAATTTAGTTATAAAGGGTCTCTAAGTACACTGCTGTGCTCATAATATTGGCTGAGAAATAACAGTACCTGGCTGTTACACATCTAAATTGTAGGTTCCGTACACGCTCCGCAAAACTTTGCGAATTAGCCAAGTTTTGGTCGTCTTGTCTCTTTTTCGCGCCCGATAATTACACCTACTTCCACGTGTCATCGAATAGTGTGACATTGTGCCGTTTTTGAAGATTGAATGTTCGGTAGATAACCTATCTACTTAGTTAAGTGTTTTCATTTATTATATTATTGGGAAAAATCGTCTACGGTTGCAATATTTGTAATTATGTGATCACATAATATTGCTCATATAGGTGTGCTCATCTATCAACATAATTAATTTATCTGTCATTGCTTAATTTTTAAAACTTCGTTAGTACCGATTGGTTATAGTAATTTTATTCTAGGCACAACGTCCCATAATTATAATTAATGTACCGATGCAAATATTGTAAAACATTTCAAAAGAGTAACTGTGGAGTTTCTAGCCCATTCTTCTCATACCTATTTCTTTCTTTTTTTTGTTGTTGGGGTGGAAAATCCTCGTGGATGCCCTCCGCCCTGGGCTGGGTGGAGGGGTCTGTCAGACTATTACTGACTAAAAACTACCCCAGTGTTCCCTTCCCACACTTGGACCGGGGATCTTGGGGTCTGTTATTACTTCCGTGATCCCCGGCTACTGCCGGCTCGCCTCTGCGGGTGTGGGGATGATAACATAACATCACGCCTGTAATCCCCGAAAGGTTAGGCTGAGGCGTGCCCATAGACACCCACATTTCGACAGTTATGTTTAAGTCCTACGTAATAGGGGGCGAGTCTATTGCCACCATCGGGCACAAGTTCCAGACTCCGGGCTGCTTCTGAGAAATTCCAGATGGAAAAGCCCAATAACACTTTCCCGACCTGGGAATCGAACCCAGGACCTCATGCCCGGCAGTAACGCTTGCGAACACTAGACCAACGAAGACCCATTCTACTCCATACGAAACTACCTTTTGCAAAGGGCACCTAGTTTTTTTTTTCCCTTATATTGTGCGGTTTAAGACCAGGGAGTCTAAATCAAACCACGCAAACTCCGCCCCTCGCTCCCCGCCACTCCGTTATGTGCTAAACGCTAACGCATCAGTAATAAAGTTGAATATCGCGTGCGCTCTTTGATCGTGTTCGAGCACGAAACTAAATAGCCTAAGTCTCAATTCTTATTTCGTTTATATAACTAAAGTAATAATTGTTCTAGAGAAAAAATATCTTGTGTCTTGATAATAAACTATATTTTCTTGCTGTGAATATTTATTTTAGACATACAAGCCAAACAATCTTGTTTGTTTTCGATAATTATCCTTAAAAAAGACATGATTTTCGAATAAAAAATGTATCGAGAGGAAATATTACAAGTACGTAACTGTCTCCAACATGGAAAGAAAAAGATCCATTAAACCATATACTAAAGTGTAATTTTGCTTGTGGCTGTTTCGGAATAATCATGCAAATTAACATAAAAATAGGGTGCCTCCGCTTAATGAATAGTTGGGTATACCGTGTTCTGTGTACCGTACCTAGAACAGTAAGCGATCCTACATAGCTGGGACAAAGGCTAATAATGATGACGCCATATTCCTAGAAACTCCATAGGATTGCAGTTCTTTAGTCTTGAAATACGATCGGTGACTTTGCAAGGTTTCAGGACTTATGCCCCTTTTTTCATAACGGTCTTGATACTTGAAATAGACAATTTATTTTATAGTGATCTTTGGTTTGAGGTGCTTGTGGCTAAGTAAGTACAGCCGCACGGGTCGATTGATCAGGTTAAGCTACGCTTGTCGCTGTTGGTGCGTGGATGGGTGACCATCTTTACATACCAAGAACACTCCGGGGCAAGTAAAGCTCTGCTGGGGAGTTTGTTGCGCCACTTCTTCCCAGCTAAAGCACTAGGAAGTGGTGAAGGGTGGGCGTTTTTGGGGGACTGTCTTATGTAATTTTTGACGTTCGAAAAGTGCTGATTCTCAGCCTAGTTTGAATAAATGACTTTTGATTGATTTTGAGTACGTTAAAAGTTGGTCCCACCTGTCATTTGTGGATCGTTGACAGTCGTTACGAGTCGTCAGAAGCCCGAAAGTCTGACAAGCAGTCATAGCAAGGGATATTAGTAACTTGGTTGTGGATGTCAGGTAGGCAGTCGCTCCATGTAAAATACTGGTTTTCAGCTGCATCCGGTTAGACCGGAAGCCAACCCCAACAAAGTTGGGAAAAGGCTAGGCAGATGATGATAACATAACATCACGCCTGTAATCCCCGAAGGGTTAGGCAGAGGTGTAGGTACTATAGTATACCCACATTTCGCCAGTTATGTTTAAATCCCATGTAATAGGGGGCGAGCCTATTGCCATCAACCGGGCACTCTTGATAAATTCTTAATGGAATATCCCAATAACACTTTACCCGACCTGGGAATCGAACCCAGGACCTCATACTCAGCAGTAGCGCTTGCGACCAAGATCAACGAGGCAGTCCGATAATTAATTTAACTGTCTACAATCTTTGTTCTATAATATTTTAAAAATGTGTAGGCACAAATTATTATACATTGGATACATAATTGTAAAAGACTGTACTAAAACAGTAATGTTCAATTTTATCAGCAGATAACGTCGTGCTGGGTTGAGATACATAGGTATCAAAATATGAATACAACTTTAAGATAAAATTTAAAAATTATTTAATGTAAATTATAATTTCAAAACCATCAGTTTCTTTTAATCTGGCAGTTACATCCGGCTGGTTGGAGCTGCCAACCCCCCTACAAAAGTTGACGGTAACATAATAATCGAATAAAGTACATACTAATTCCGTGAATTGAATCAAGTTTGACATTTAATCAACTGCTCTTTGAAGTCGGAGTTCTTTTTACGAAATCGACAGCTTAATTAAAAATGGCCGGTTAAACGTTAGCGGACTTTTAATTACGTTCCGGAATATTTTTGGCAGAGTAGTTTTTAGGGTTCCATACCGAAAGGGTAAAACGGGAACCCTATTACTAAGGCTCCGCCGTCTGTCTGTCTGTCTGTCCGTCTGTCTGTCCGTCTGTCTGTCTGTCTGTCTGTCCATCTGTCACCAGACTGTATCTCATGAACCGTGATAGTTAGACAGTTGCTAAACTACTCTCGTATTTTGACAAACAAGGTATCTTGAGAAGGAATCGGAGTCACACGTAATATATCATTTCGGTTCTACGAAAACCGAAACCGATGATATTTTATTATTGTTTTAAATAATAAATAAATACATCCATTTATTTTCAGGCAATACAGGCCCATAGATAAATACCTCAACCTAAACATACATATTTTTATTGTAAACAAAACAAAACTTGTGTTAATAATGTTAGAAGAACTTCACTTTGCACTAGTTTCACTATTTGCTGCCCTGTGGTACTTGTCCGCGGAAGCGACGGAACACCGGCCAAAAGTCTTCTTCCATGACGAGGGGCAGATAACAATTAGGTACGCGCACCACAAACGCCTTAAAGTTGATGTTCCGACGCGACTCCAGTAACTGCACCCTCGGCGTGTACCTCGTCTTCTGGCGCATGTACTCCACGATGTCCTCCGCCTTAGTGGTGTAGTGCAGGCGGGAGATGTATTGTTGTGTGTTCGGCTTTGCGGCACGCAAATTTTGTTTTGTCCAGGCCTTTTTAGTTGTCTTTTTGTCGTATTTATTTATTTATAACCATATATACACACATTTATATAAACAGACAAGAAGAAAAGAACAGAAAAATACGTACAAAGGTGATGCTTATTTCTAAATAAATCTCTTCCAGCATACCTGCAATAGGAAAGCAGGATAAAGAGATGTTGAGAACGTGTTTAAGAGTAGAAGAGAAAACAAAATACATAAAATCAAAAACAATTCACTAATAACATAAAACAAATAATATGAGAATATACTAACAGTATTGTAGCGGCATCAAGATCGCCACATGCGAACTACGCGTCACACTGACGTCACGCAAATCCTGCATCGCGCAAGCAGAGTTTATAGCAACTAGCATATATACAACGTCCTGACATCAACCGTCCACCAGACACAACACCCGTCTGGTCGGAGGATCCTCCCTTTTCTATGGTGGATGAATCAACTTTACAACCTGTTCCTCATACCACCAAAGTATATTCTGAAATGTATTTTCGCGCGAGTGGGTGCGGGCAAAATTCCATTCGCAGAAATGTCTTTTTACTCATGGATTAGCAGTTCCGTAACACACTTTTTTATCAAGATCCGAAGGCTTTTAAATTAATAGTTGGGATTTAGTTTTTATATTAACTTTGGTTTGCGTATAAATATTACGGATTTTTGGCAAATCCAGCAATGGATCGGATCGTGATAGAAAGTGTGTTACGCAACTGCTAATCTAGGAGTCTCACTTGCGCGAAAGACATTTCCGCGAAACACAATGGCCCGAAAGACATTTCCGCGAAACACACTTGCGCGAATAGACATTTCAGCGAACCCACTTGCATGAAAAAACATTTCTGCGATTGAAATTTTGCGCGAACTCACTTGCGCGAAAATACATTTCCGCGAATGTACCTTTGCGCGAAAGGTCCTTGCGTGAAAGACGCCTGCGCTAAATGACATTTCTGCGAATGGAATTTTGCGCGAATGGACATGTGTGCGAAAGACACTTGCGCGAAAGAGACTTGCATGAATCCACTTGCACGAAAGACACTTGCGCGAAAGTTGTGGAAATGAGATTCCTTCATACCATCACGCCTATGTTCTTTCAAAGGGTTGGGCAGGGGTGTATACTGTGAATGGAACACCAACAATTCGCCAGTTATGTTTAAGTTACAGACAGGCTGGAAGTACATAGTCCAATTAGGCGTCAATAGCTATTGTCGTAGTTTTCTTTTACGACTTGGGTGTCAAGTCAACACCACAGGCACAGAGAACGAAAATGGGGTCATAATCAAAATTCGAGATATCGCCACACAAAAAAGGGTACTACCTATAGGTCTTTCACGCAAATGTTCATTCGCGCAAAAGTCGATTCGCGAAAATATCTTTTCGAGAAAGTGGGCTCGCGCAAGTCTCTTTCCCGTAATTGTGCATTCGCGCAAAAGTCCATTGGCGGAAATCTCTTTTACGCAAATATCCATTCGTGCAAAAGTTCAATCGCGGAAATATCTTTTCGTGCAAGTCGGTTCGCGCAAGTGTCTTTCGCGGAAGTGTCTTTCGCACAAGTGTACCAGATCCTTATTATTATATAATCGGGAATGTGCCAAAGTTTAACCTACGATTTGGTATGATTAGGTACTAAATACAAAAACCTAGTTACTTAGGGCATACCTACCTAATGACTGCAATTTATTACACCAAGGATATATAAGAATCGATGGGGTCAAAGTCTCTCTTGGGAAAACAAATTATTGCAGTCACACACGTGGCTTTATCGATTTTAGATTCAGTTTATAAAATTCCCATTCGTAATCACTAACTACAAAATTGATAAAAAAACTATCTTTCTATTTATTATTGGCTTTTCCCAACAATGTTGGGGTGGGCTTCCAGTCTCACTGGATGCAGCAGAATACCAGTATTTTACATGGAGCGACTGCCTATCTGACCTCCACAACCCCAGTTACTGGGTAACACGATACCCATGGTAAGACTGGTTGTCATTTCCCGTAACCACTGTCAAAAATCTACGAATGGCATCCGTGACCAACGGCTAAACGTGCTTTTCGAGGCACGGAGGAGTTTCGATATGTAATATATGGTCACCCATCCATGCACCGACCGCGGCAGGCGTAGCTATTAACCTTCGATCGACCGTTGCTAGCATTTAAAGCATACCATTGGACATAAATATTATACTCTAACATTAACATTTTTTAAATATTTGGGACTCTATGTTACCGAGGACCTCAAAGATCAGGTGGATGTGGATTGTGAGCGCAGGGCACTAGCGGCCAGATGCAACATGTTGGCTCACAACGCGATGGTTCTGCAACGCGTCTAGCATGTTTGCTGTACGAACTGACGACTTTTATGCCGTTATGAGGAAGAAGACCGCATCATTTATAAGCAGAATGCGTGCTAGCAGCAACAGTATGTAGCAAAGCCTTTTTTTTTTGCCCGGGGTGGAAAATCCTCATTGATGTCCTCCGCCCTGGGGTGGGCTGTCAGACTCTTACTGATTAAAAACCGCCCCAGTGTTCCCTTCCCACACTTGCACCGGAGATCTTGGGAGCTAATATTACTTCCGTGATCCCCGGCTAGTGCCGGCACGCCTCTGCGGGCCACCTCATGTCTGGGGGGGGGGTGAGGTATTTGACCCCCCCGCGACGTCTGAAAGGGGCACGCGTGGAACACTACCGCGCCGCCACCTCGGGTCCATTGTGATAGGGGGGCGGCGGACGTCCCCGAGTCTGCAGTTTCTGGACCCATTTAGGGGGGGTCGGAAGAGAGCATTATCTGCCCTCTGCTGACGCCCAGTGCGCCTGCTGCGGGCCGGGTAAGCGGACGAGATCTCCCGCTCCCTTTCCTCAGCCTCCTTCTGCGATACGACTGTTTCGCAGAAGGATACCACCGCGTCCCAGGACTCCTCAGTCCTCGGTCACTGCCTAATCTTGCAAACCCTAGTTGAACAACATGATGCGCAAATATTTTAACACTCTGTCCGGTTACTTGTGCGGCAGGCATGAACGTAAATTGATGTGTCCGTAATAGTTGATAAGTTCTTTGTACTAACCAGTGGACCTATGTTGTCAAGAGAAATAAAATAAAATAAAATATATTGTAAGGTTTTACATGTCAAATATCTGACTATGTATTAGGAACTTAATTACTTACTTTAAAACCAACACTGTACCAATACTCAGTGGCGGACTAAGCCTGCCGGGGGTCCGGGGCGACCAAACTAAATGGGGCCCTCCTGCCAAGAAATGAACGATTAAATATTTAGCACACTACCTCGAAAAGGTTAGGTTTTATTTTGACCATTGATACAGAAATAGGAGATACTACACGACAACAGAAAAGCTAGAGCATCAGACGAATAGAGGAAGCTCCAAAATTTTTGTAACCCGCATAGTTTAAATTTTCTATTGAACATTTATCCAGAAATAGTGAATTGCTTTGTTGACTTAGGTATACAGAAAAGTTTGAAAAAATGTAGGATGCAAGAGCGAGCGAAGCGTATATATAAAAGCGTACGGGCCCCTAACTACAGACTACCTTTTACTTTCAGAACAACTTTGGTCTTGTTTGGGATTTTATTTAAAAGTATTTCTGGACATTTGGGGACCCTCAGGACCCCGCCCGGGGCGGACCACCCCTTAGTCCGCCAGTGCCAATACTTATTGCAAATATATGATTATGGTTGCGGCTGTTATCGTTTAGCCACGAGGCTATACTTCTACTGTACTCCTTAAGGCTCGCACAGACCGGTGCGATATCGCTCGAGTCTGTACTAGCCTTTACTCGTATATAAAAAGCTATGTGTCTATTGTCTATTTATTATTATATGTAGGTAGACAAAAAAAAACAATACTCACTTTTAAACTTGAGCATTCTTTTAATACACGATCTACATCGAACAAAAGCAATCTATATCAATACTTTGACATAAAACTTCGATATAAAAACACGTGAAAAACAGTCTGAGGTAACTCTTCAATTCGCCGACGGCATTCCTCTAATATTTCCATTCCAAGTTTTTTAACAGCTAAAGAAAACACTGAGGTTCGTTTTTCTCGAAACTTTTTCCATAGTACCAAGGAATAACAATTTATTATTTCTTGATGTTTAAGAAATATATTAGACAGAATTCAAAACCACCTAGATACCCTCAAAAATATATTATAATAATAATAAAATGGTTTTAGGGTTCCGTACATCCGAATGAAAACGCGAAACTCTTATAATATCACTTGTGTGTCTGTCGGTCCGTCTGGCACAGCCAGTTTGCTCCGTATACTGGACCGAGAGTTGAAACTTGGTACACATATGAATTTTGGGACCCAAACACGGACGTGTGACATAAATAAATTAATTTTGAACATGGCTTAATTTGGCCACAAAAGTGACCCACTTTTGTGGGCAAATTAAGCTAACGGGTAAGCGATGGTGGATTGATAGATAGCTAGATCATTTATTTGTCCGAAACATGAGTAGGTATGCACACACAAAGCATACAAGATGTTAAGTACATTGCAGAAAGAATCACAGTCATGTTTTACCTTAACGGCGTACAAATATGTAATACAATAACTATTTTTCAGTTATTTAGTAATTATAACTATTTATTAATTATACATAACTGAAATGAATATGTTAACGATTACAATAAATTAAATTTACATATAATATAGGAACAGCTTGCAATTCAAACATCAATTAAATTAGATAAGTAGAAAATAAGAACAAAATATTATCGTCATAGGTTAATTCAAATGTCAAAATCAAATAAAATAGTCAAACAGAACCAGAAACTTCGCCTCTACATTAGAATTATTATGTTTTCTCCATTAGAAACTCAGCAATACTATAGCAAACAAAAAAAAAAAAATATTATTATTATAGAAACATTTGGCTGCTAAATACTCTTTTAGTTTTTTCTTAAATAATTTAGTAACAGTTATATCTCTGAGTGCTTGTGGTAGATTGTTAAATATACGTGGTGCCATACAGTAAATACTTTTACGCATTAGTGCTTTATTGGATGGTCTCACACACAATCTGTGCTTATATTTATCACGCCGGCTTATATTTATCGGCTTATATTGATACCTTTACCTTTGCCTACCCTTCATATTACTTTGTTTAAATTTTATTACATAATTTGTTAATGTTCCACAAACGGGTGAAGACACAGGTACTACCACCCTGCTCAGGAGTCAGGGCTTCAATTGAAAATGACAAAAATTACACCTTCTTTATGACAGTAAAAATTTGGTAACTGTACGGAACCCTCACCACCCGAGTTCAATTCGTACTTGTCCGGTACAAGTGCGAGTTGAACTCGGGTGGTGAGGGTTCCGTACAATTACCTAATATGTTATCTACCATGTTTTTGTAGAACTATTCTCTGTATTTTATTCAAAAATGTATGCTCAGCAGTTTCGGAGATAAGGTAATGGTAATTTTTCATCTATTTTCTTTAATAACTTTAAAACGAAATATTATAAAATTATTTTTTTAAAAATTGAAATCCTCAAAACAAGTCCTTTCATCTGATATGTCACACGGTACAGTTTGCAAAACTTTTTTTTTTAATGTTCTTATTGTGAACCCAGCAGCCCGAAAGTCTGACAATCATTCTTACCAAGGGGTATCGTGTTACCCAGTAACTGGGTTGTGGCGGTCAGAGGCAGTCGTTCCATGTAAAATATTGGTATTCAGCTGCGTCTGGTTAGACTGGAAGCCGACCACAATACAGTTGGGAAAAGGCCAGGCTTGCAAAATTTCAAAAGTGGATCAACAAGGTTTGATAATGACCTCGGATTTGCATGATCAATATTTTCCGTAAGTAACACACTTTATGCATAAGACCACAATGTGTTGTGCTAATTTACGGTACAGCAATCAAGGGATGAACCGCGTTAAATGTTAGCAATACAGTTAAGTGCATCCACCTACGGTAATGCCACGAGATATTGATGGTTTGTCACCACATACACTAGCTTGTAGTGTGGGTTTGTTTTTGACAATATTTATATTAAAATATCACAATTATACAGCAACTCTAGTAGTGCTACTGAAAAAAAGATTGAGAAACATCGAAAATTGCCTGTCTATTCTACGAATTAAAAAACGAGCGAGCCTTACAGCTTACAGTAGTTGCATATGATGTGTTACATCTGACATTTCACTTTGTTAATAAGCAACTGAGCAGCGTACTTACTAATTCCAAAATTTAAAAGCTAAATACTGAAATATTTAATCGAATAATTATTCATTACTATTGGCCGCCCAGTGGTCGAAATTCGACCCCTTACTTACAGTCTATATAGTACTTACTAATTACATGAGTACACTAATGCTTTTTTTATTCATGCTTTTATAAAGTACTTACTAATTCCATGCTATTAAAAAGTACTTACTTATTCCGTGCTCAAGCTGTCACTTCCTGTTACACACTTCCGTCCCTTTTCACGAAATCACTCCCACAGAAAGCGACATTCTTCATCAAAAATCTGACCGTGAACACTTAGTTGAAGTGGGCTCGAAGTGGACTGTCATAATATCATCTCATGCTCGAGATTTACACTATTGACAGCTTAGCTACTTCAAGGTCGCCCAGGGCCTCGGGAGTCGCAGGCCGATTCCCGGCCACCGTTGGTGCAGGCTTGAGGACGGTGAAGCTCGCCGTCCGATAAGGACCAGGCCCGGGTCGACGGCGCGTTGTGTTCCATGCGCGCCTCAAAGAGATGTCAGCACCAACTGACGGGGTCCATTAGGGCCAATGCCAGCCAGGGTTGCGAGTTTGTCCGAAAGGGATATCGTGGCCCTGGCACACAGGCATCTGAAGGAACACGGGTGGGTTTTAGTCAGTAAAAGTCTGACACGCCCTCTCGCTCCACCCAGAGCGGGAGAAGTTACTTGATAATTTCCCACCCAAAAAAAAAATGGTACTTCAAGCTCACTACACCTAAGTTTTTACAGTGTTATTTTTACAGAATAGATCCATTGTTTAGCCAAACATAACAGCAAATACGTTTAACAGAATTCAGGCTTTATATTGTTCTGATATACAAATAATTATATTCTTGGTCGATTGAATATTACTTCTCCTACTACACTTTGAAGACTGCATTTGGTCGTTTTGCCACTAACAGTCCAGAAACACAGCGTACAAACATACAGATACACAGTTTAATTCCTCTCATATGCGATAACAGTGTTTATTCCAATTAATACAAGTACCACAATACCATTAGTATTGGATAGACTTCAGCAATTTCTACCATTCCTTGCTTACATTTGATCAGTAAAGACATAAGTAGGTTTCATTTCACGTAATTTCACTAATTTTCCAATTATTTTAAAATGTTTGAGTACCACAAAAACAGAATTAATGAAATCAACAGTATTCCGAACAATTTGTCGGTGGGAGATAGCTTATATTATCGTGATTATTATTTGAAAGACTTTAAGTACATAAGTCCTGATGTTATTAATGTTAACAAGAACAAGATAATTAACAAGGATGTTGAGAAGACTGTTATTAATGAGGAGTTGGGTGCTAAGTCCATGCTGGAGAAATGGGTTAGTGAAGTCATGAAAGGATTGAAGCAGTTCTTCTACCAAGGATCTCTGCATGGAGTTAAGTTAGTTTCCTTTATCTTTACGAAATAGTTCCCTTTAAATTAAGTGCTATTTTCAACGATTCTAATCTAGTGCTCTAAACTTTTGAACATTATTCAAAAAGATAACAATAGAATGGAAATTAAAAAAAATGTTGTACTTCATTTGCCTTCTTATAAGCAATATATCGCTATTACACTGAAGGTAATAGTCGGTATTCTGCACTTAACAGATGAATTTATTGAGTAACGCTTCACATTTCAGTGCGCTCAATCTTCTAAATCAAAAATTTTCATTTGTTAAGATTGCATTGCGGTTGTTGGCCAGTTCTCTCAAGCCAACGAGAATTCCATACAAGAATATTCATATTTCTTTTAGTAGCCAGACTGTCTGTAGTCTTTTTCTATTTAACTTCTTTATCCCCAGATATATCTTCGAGCCTACCTTCGGCAAAAAGGAGAAGGCGACTTGGATCGTAATTATGTTCATCAGTATCTTCATCTGTGCTGTGGTCATCATCCAGCTGTTCTGCAAGTGGACTTCGACGCCGTTCGTCAATGTCATTGACTCTGTGCCCACTCCTGTATGGGCTGTTCCGTTTCCTACGGTGGTCATCTGCCCTCATCTGCATGTGAAGATGTCGTATGCTAATGTTTCTGAGCTTGAGGGGTAAGGAAATATTAGCTAATACTGTTCATACTATTCTAACTCATCATTTCAGCCGAAAGACGTCAATTGCTGGACATACGCCTCCCCAAAAGGGGCGGTTTTCCATGATCACCACGCTTGGCAGGCGTGTTGGCGATCACAGAATGGTGTTAAAAATGAACGCTGCTGCCCATTCTCCAGTAAGTCCCTTAGTCGCCTTTTACGACACCCACGGGAAGAAATATGTTGCTAATAGGGTGCTATTCTTTTCGTCCGGAAACACACATAAAAATTAACTTTTCTAACTATACGTGATTAATTAGAACAGCGGAGTCTCCTAAGGTATAACCTATGTATTATACAATATGTCCCAGAATTAACGCACAACCTCTTAAGGGGTCTTTGTACTAAATTTTTCGCGATTTAATTTTTGGTCCCATAGTAAAAGTTGTTCATAATGAATGATGAGTACAATGACCCCTTAAGAGGTTGTGCGTTAATTCCGAGACATATTGCCCCGGTACCGGCGGTTCCAGTTTTACCTTGGTATTTACTTGTTAAAATGAAAAAAACAATCATTTTCATCTTTTATATTATTCAAGGTTGATTTAACTAAGTTAAAGAAATGTTTCAAGACAGATCTTGCTGTATCTTTTCATTGATTTCCACGGCTTCTGGATTCATCATCATAATTTCAGCCGAAATACGTCCACTGCTGGACTTAGGCTTCTGGTTTATTTTACAGGAATAGTTTTTTAACTGGGATTAATGAATCTAGATAGAAAGCTGTTTTTCATTTACAAAGTAATCCCTACTTTCATAAATCATAACAGATTGCAAAAAACTTAAAGGAATTAACTGCAAAACTTAGAAAATTGCATAATTTTCATATGAAAATATCAGGAAGCTGTTTTTAAACGAAGAGTTAAATTATGAAATGTTCCCAACTCGCCGGTGGAGCGATCTCAAAAGTGATTACGAAATTTCTCAGTAGTATCCCGAGCCTGATTTTGTGCTCATCAATGTGGGTATATTGTACGCCTCTGTAGGCTGTGGCTTACATCCACTTTTCGCCAGTGTTGACATTTCCCCGAAGGGGTAGGTTTAGGCCACTTCGGGGAACACAAGCACAGTATAAATATGGACAGTATGGAGACTAGGCCTAATTGTTGAAATAATTAGCTACGCTCAATTGGAGTGTTAGGCGCGGCTACCACTCTTCTCGATACGGCAACCGCGACTGACAGCACCGCGACAACTGCTTTGGGTCTCGTCAATGATCACGTCTGTGTGAGTGTGCCGATTCGAACGTTTAAGACGCTGACAACAGCTAAACAGCGGTCACTCTCAGGCTACATACAAAAGAAAGAGAAGCGCGATGACACGACGCTTGTAATTTATTGCAAAGTATGAAGCAATTATCTATTTACCCAAATATTTGTTGAGTAATCGAAAATAAAAAATAACCAAGTTCTGCATACAAATAAGACGTTCTTGTTATTAATTAAATACCAACCGTACGTTGATATTTAATACAGATATTTTTGATTGAAACTCCAAAGTAAAGGGTTAGTTTACACCATGCATTTGTATCGAGATTTTTTTTTCTAAACGTGTTTTTGTAACAACCAAGTACTGCGAAATATGATCAAGAATAACATACCTATATTTTTTCCGCTACCACAAACTATATAGATTTGGCAAATTTTATTTGTTTAAGACAAGCCTATTTTTATCATTTGCCTCATATCAGCAGCGCCTTGATACGTAGTTTCTGTAGTGCCCATTTTTATACTGTAACACAATGATGTTCAGATTACAGAAATTCTTCGCTGCCATGGTGTGCCCGAGGATGACCAACGACAACAAATTTAGAGCAACCCGGTTAGATGATGTGGAGTTCCACAGGCTTACTGAATTTGTGGTCCAGGTAAACATACATTGTGTATTTATTTGCACGTATAATGTTTGAGCAGCATACTTGCTGATCAAGCATATCAAATGATATCACCGTAAACTTGGAGAAAAGTATCTCAGTAGATACTGTCACTTATAACAACTAATACGATAATTTCCAAGTAGCACCCCTTATTTTGCAGATAGGTACCTATTTGGAAGCACTATATAAAAAACATTTACCCACGACAATTGTTTGCTCGACTATAGTAACAATTTCGATCCTTCGGTCCTCCGCTATGATTTTTTTTACTTGTATGTATGTACTTGTTCATCAGAACCCAATTATGATGAAAAGCTGCCAGAAATATTTGTTATTCAGGGAGCTCCAACCTGTCCAGAAGTGGTTAAGGCCTGCAACTGGCCAGCACTCCATGATACCAAGTGGGAAATGGACAAGTGTTGTGAGCTCTTCCAGCCAATCTTCACCAACTACGGGTTGTGTTTCGCTTTCAACAGTTTACCACTCAATGCTATGTAAGTAAAGGTCCTATACACTAAGGTTTGTAGTGTATCTATTTAATAGATAATTATGTAAATACTGTCTCATTCACACACCCCTTGAGAGCTATTAAAACTCTCGAGTCGAAAATCAAAACTGCGAATCTGTCAAACGACTCATTGAGTCGTCGTACTTTGGTTAGAAAAAAAGCGCGCCAAATTGCCTGTCTAAACTATACCTTTCCTTTCTTAACTCACACAGAGTGTAGGGTAATGATAAGGAAAGGCGTATAACATCACATGTTGAACATCGAGCAACATTTCGCTTCGGAATGTTGCATTCTTTATAGTTTAAGTAAGGTAGCTGCTGTCACTAATGTCATCTGTCAGTCACTGCCAATGGCGGGAAAAGGTTAATTGTGAAGTGGCATTGCACGAGAGGCTTTCAGTGGTGGTGGTGACCCGTGAGCCAGTGAAGTGATATAGTCAACTTAAATTAGTAGTGTGTTTAGTGATATAGTCAATTTTGTTCTGTCTATCGTAAAAAGGTAAGTATATTAAAATGCATTGAGTTTGGTCTTTATCTCAATCAATATCTGGTCATCTTAAATACAATATACTCATACAAGCTAACACTAAAGTATGTATCCTATGTACCAAGTATATAAAAAAATACCTCATTGGACATGAAAAATTTTGTCCGCATCGCTGTCAATAGGAAAAGTGCCCAAAGGGTTGGCAGCATTGTAACGGTGGATGGCAATGCTGATTCTTTTGCCTAAAAATAGGCCAGGGGTTGGGTCTTATATCAAGTCGCCTGAATTTGAGGAGTCTGTCACTGTGGAGGGTCGAAGGGATTTATCTCAATCCCCATGCAATTTTAGCTGCCGGAGCTGCGTCGACATATTTTCTGAAAATATTGGTAAATCACTAACTATTGCTTGAACCGGAACTTAAATTTCACAAAATTTTGATATTTTTAAGTTGCGTCTGTCAAAATCATGTCAAAATGCGTAAAATTAATCTAATAAAATAGGCCACCATTTTGTTTAAAATAAAACAATTCTAACAACCCGGAGAATTTTGGTGATGCGATAGTGGAGTACTTGTGGTGGCGGTACATTATAAAATATATGCGGAGATAAATGGTTTACGAGAAAAAAAAAAACAAAATCGCTTCATTTGGGTTAGATTAGGTTAGAACAGTGACCACAACACGCGCGAAGGCGAGTGAACGAAGCGAGCGTGCCGCGGCAGCGGCCGCTGAGCGCCAGATCCCCTGTATTGTTGGTAAATTCAGTTAAAACAAGAAAATTCTCAGAAAACATTCGATAAAAATTTTAACCTTTGACATTTAATATAAAAAAAAACTACGCACCTCTGGCGGGGGTAAAAGGTGGGAGACGACTGCCCCACAAACCCCCGCCACCCAATTAAGGCGAATTGATATAAAACCTTACCCTAGGCCAGCCCTCTGGTCACTTGAAGAGTCGACCAACCGCTTGGCGATGTCACGAAATACTCGATGAGCATTCGGACCCCACGGCCCTAGTGTTTGAAACCCAAACAGCTCAATCATACAGCTTTATTCTTAAATCATTCTTATTCACTTAGAAAGGATTGGAGTAAGAAGTCTTGTAAAATTGTTGCATTCCTGAATCCCGATTCTCACTGTAGCTAAATACTTTAGCCCTTGAAATTACCACAGGACAAACAACACCCTAGCTTGGCACAAGACCTTCGATGCGGATGCGAAGCCAGCTGCTTTAGAGTGGGGGCTGGACAGCGGCTACCCGAAGGTGTTTCCTCCAGACCTGACGATGAAACCGCTCAGGGTTATGGCGTCTGGAGAAGCTAACGGGTTAAGTTTGGAGCTGTTCCTCAATAATACTGAGCATCAGTACGCTTGTGAGGGGAAGAGTTTGGGGTTTACTGTGAGTTTGAAACGGGTTTTATTTACCTTGTACCTGTCAAAAGCTTTTTATATATTCATTTAACTGGGGGCACGGTAGTGCCTCCGCCAAGACGAGCCAAAAAAAGCCCTACCTAACTTTTCTCGAAGCGTTTTGTAGTATTTTCAAACTGTCATTGAATCGGCCTCAAATTTTCAGGATAATAAGGTTAATAGGATTATATGTAGTTAGCAGACTTATAAAACACACTAAGTTTTATTTGTCTAGCTTTTATACTTTGGATTTTATTAATACCTAAAATACGTCGATTTCGTCACTGACTCACAGACAGACTGACTCACTGACTCACTCATCAAAACCACTAGGTTATTTCCCTATGTCCTAGAAAGCTGAAATTTTGTATGCAGGCTAGGATTTGCACACAAACAACAACAAAATAAGAAATCTGTAACTTTCCAAGCCGTACATTTGACCAAGGTTTGTAGAGTTAGACTTTGAAGAGTTAGGGGCTTGGCTCTACATTACATCTGATAACTTTTAAACAGTGAAAGTAAGTCTTGGCAACCTAATTTACATGAATTTTTTTTGGTCATTTAACTTACACATATGCATCCAACTTGAAATGTTTTTTATTTTTATTTTGTAAAGCTTTAGTAGATGTTTTTACAGCATATGGATATATTTAGCATGTACTGCTATTATAAAGAGGGCGATAGCATGAATATTTTCATATTAAAATAGTCGACCAACAATGGAATAAGCTGCCTAGATCTAGAGGAGGCTCCCTATTTTTATGTTAATTTGCATGAATATTCTGAAACAGTCACACATACAAGCAAAATGAAACTATAGTATATGATTTATTGGATCTTTTTCTTTCCATGTTGAAGACAGTTACGTAATTGTAATATTTTCTCTCAATACATTTTTTATTCGAAAATCATGTCTTTTTTAAGGATAATTATAAAAAAACAAACAAGATTGTTTGGCTTTTATGTCTAAAATAAATATACACAGCTAGAAAATATAGTTTATTATCCAACCGCAAGATGTGTTTTCTCTACATCAATTATTACTTTAGTTATAAACGAAATAAGAATTGAGACTTACGCTATTTAGTTTCGTGCTCGAACACGATCAAAGAGCGCACGCGATATTCAACTTTATTACTGATGTATTAGCGTTTAGCACATAACGGAGTGGCGGGGAGCGAGGGGCAGAGTTTGCGTCCGAAATTTTATTTAGACTGCCTTCGTTTAAGCTACGGGTAGAATAGATAGCGGTAGCTACGCCCTCAAAAAAAATTTCTCGCTTTTTGAGTCAATACTCAGACAACAACGAGAGGCTTAAAAACCCAAATCTCACTCGAACAATTTTTCTGTATTTTCTTTTAGATCCTCATCAGTTCACCAACCGACCACGTATACACCAGCACCGTTCTCCGTCTTTCGATGGACAGGATGACTACCATTGAGGTCACCCCCCTCACATACAAGACCGATTTCTCCCTCCGAGCCCTATCCCCCTACAGAAGACTGTGCTTCTTCCAAAGCGAGAAAAGTCTGCAATACTATGAGTTTTATACTGATAGCAACTGTAAACATGATCTTTTGGTTCAGGAAGCCAGGAAGATGTGTAATTGTGTGCTGTTTAATTGGCCAAGTAAGTAGCAAGTAAATAAAAGTTTTATTAACGTATTTTCTTTCTTTCTTTTTCTTTCTATTAAGAGTCTATAATACCTCAGCGCCACCTCTCACTCTTAATCTCGCTCGCACACTACTGCTGGCGGTCACGCGAGCAAGCGAGACAGGGTGGCAGGGAGAAGACTCCGAGGCACCGATAGTTTCGATTATTTCTTTTTACGGTGAAAATAATGGTAATTTAAAAAAAAATAACATAAGACCTGCTTTATAGTTAATTCAGTTATTATGCAAAGTTTAATTATCTAATTTGAAATATTTTTTGAATACCAGCGGTTTATTGTTCGGTTTGGAGGTAACTTTGGAATATTTTTCTATCAAGAAATTTTTATGGAATCGTGTTTTCGGCAAACATGCACTTAACATTAATCCTCAACTTTACCATATATTTATTTCAAAATTTTGAAATAAATATATGGTTTATATATTTGAGGTAGTATAGGCTCTTAATAAGCGAGCTATACACATTCGATTCGGCAGCATTTTATTTTTTACTTGTTTTTGTTTGTTTGTTTCTATTTGCATGTCAAACTATACATTTCCAGTATAAGCTGATCTCGCATTATATAGAATTTCGGTACAATGAGAGGTCAGCATAAAATGGAAATATATTGCATGATGTGTACCCGTTTTTTTTTACATCGTCCTCACAATTAGTAATAAATTCAACATTAAATATTTAACAATATTTTTGTAACAACATAATTTAAACGAGTGTCCTTGAAGTTTTACACCATTAAATGTACCTACCTACTACTTTTGAACATTTACTATTTACAGGTACATTTTTATAAATTGTAAGATCTCATTGCTTGTCCACGCCGCCGCTGAAGCCATCGTCATCGTAAAGGCTCCCGCAGAGAAGCACGATGCGACCCTAGTAGGACAATTTCTATGAAAAGTCATGGAAATAGTTCTACCAGAATCGCGTCGCACTGTCGCATCGCGCCAGTCTGCGGAAGCCTTAACTCGGGAACGTAAATTTCACTCACGCGCAACACTAGGTACTGTATTTGCTGACGAATAACAACTAACTGAATAAAGGCTCGTTTAGACTGGCGCGATATCGCGACACTTCCCATGAAGTTTTCATAGAAATTGTAGTACCAGTGCCGCGTCGCGCCTAGTTTCGGGAGCCTTATGACGCCAACGTGTGAACACTGAGGAGCGTATGGGTGTGCACGAAAAACTTACACTATTGGCCGGCCAGTGTTGGTCACCAACTACCAACAAAGACTAGTAAATCTCTACACGTTGGCCCAACATGCTGTAAAAAAAAAAAAAAACTATTTCAGACATGAACAGTCCATAGGTGGTTTAGTGATGGGTTAGTAACAGAAAGTAATTATAGTCTTTAATAGTATTATTAGTAAGGGCACAAACACCGCTAAATTACCTAAGCCAACCCTCGAGGCTCAGTGTGCACCATAGGTATCTTAACTACCTATTTCCACCCAGTGCCGTTGTATAGGGCAGTCAGGCCTGTTAACAATCATTTTCAGGATGCCGTTCCGTGTGTTACGCAAGCGCTGTAGCAAGGAAGCGGCTTTTTTACGCATGATGGCGTGAAATCCATCTGTGCGAGCTTCGGCAAACATGCCCGAAGCACTACAACGCCGCGGCAACCGCAACAGCATCCTGAATGCGTTATTATATTGAACGCCCAGGACGTTATAGGCTCGGCTTGTATATGACACCCACAGGCCACTCGAATAAAAGGACTGACAGAACGCTTTAAATAAGGTCACCTTGACGTCTGCCGTGCAGCGTGCAAACCTCGGGCGAGCATATTGCTCCTCACCGCCAACGCCCTGCGTGCCTCTCTATATCGCTGTCATCGCGTGGGTCACTAGTGACAATGTGGCCTAAATATTTAAAATTGTCAACCACGTTTAGTACTACGCTGTCCAGCACCTTGGCCCAATATGTACAGAGTATTCAAATGATAATACAAGGTTTGAAATAAAAATAGAGCAGCAACAGCACAGCTATACACCTGGGACCCTGAGTTCAACGTCCGAATAAGAAACAGCTCCAGTAGAAAAGAATAAACTCAACTCAGCAAATAATAAAATGGTGATATAATTTAAAATTTTCAGGAAAATTCATCTGGGAGCCTGTCTGTACCACGAAGGATGACTTCAATTGCATTAGCAACGTAGAAGGTTTGTCTAGAATAATTTAATAAGTAATTCTTAATAACTCGTTTAAACAAAGGACATAACTATTACTTTAACTCTATGAATACTTGATATTATGGATAACAAGTTTTTTATTTGAAATATTATATTTTGTTTTCTATTATATCCCTAATGGACGGATGTTAAATGATGAAAATAAATGTTGAATGATGAAAAACCTGTGTTACTGGGGTCATCCACCCCAGTAACACAGGTTTTTCCTAGCATGGGGTCATTGATCATTTATTTTGTCCAATTGCAGGCTATTTCCATGCTTAAATTAAGTGTCACCCGTGTCAGTGTACCTTTATGTAAAATAAAAATGTATTATTATTATTTATGTATTAATATTCATTTTTAATGTTATGTTTTAAGAGCCATTATTATACACTAGCCTCTACCCGCGACCATGTCGCATCGCCTACCCGCGTTAGTACTTCGTTTTCGCTTATGACTTTTTTTTCTTTTTGATCGGCTTTAAGCGTGATGCTAAATAGCCTCTAACGTCTCCCTAAAATAACAAATATTTTTGGTTTCGATATTGATCAATTCAAACATTGAACACTGAACTACACAGTCAATAACCTCGTGCCATAGTATTTAAAGTAAATAAATGTGCGGGAGCGGCTCGCACCGTCCGCGTCCGTACATAACTTGCGACACACTTAAGACTGTTTGAGTACTGATGTACACCACGATTTCGAAGCGCTTCGTTTCGGCCATTTTGTATGAAGACGTAATACTGCTTACTTATTGGTGTTATACTGTGGTCTACACCACAGTATAATAAAGTAAGCAGTATTACGTACGTATTGCACTTTTCTATGAAACAGCTAAGCTATACAGGGTTATTTTTAAGTCGTTTATAACCTCTTAAGGGGTCATTGTACTCATCATTATGAACAACTTTTACTATGGGACCAAAACTGAAATCGCGAAAAAAAACCAGCTGTTCCCTACATTTTAACAAATTATTCGAACATAAATGTAGGGAACAGCTGGTTTTTTTTTCGCCATTTCAGTTTTGATCCCATAGTAAAAGTTGTTCATAATGATGAGTACAATGACCCCTTAAGAGGTTATAAACGACTTAAAAATAACCCTGTATACACAGCGTTTAAGTATATTCAGTGGTCAAGTGTCGCATACGAATATGAATGTTAGCTAATACGAATAATGTTCAAATTCGAATGCGACGTTTACTTTACAACGTCAAGGTGCGATCTCTGAATGCTGCACTTAGTTCCCATGACATTGGATCTTTCACATGCTCTATGAAATGTGAGTTTTAGTTTTAATTAACAGCAAAAGTGGAAGAGCAGCTGATTTACGCGTACTACGCAGAAAGCGAGAACGAGGGAGGAACATCTCAAGACTCAACGTCTTGTCACCCATCGTGCAATGACGTCATCTACGCGAGCCAGGTGTTCTACTCAGACCTCACCAAGGACTTGGAGAATACTTCACACAAATGGGGGCAACTGGGGCTGTGCGTATGATTTTCGATATATTGTTTCCTAACTCTAATTACCTAACCCTTTATTAATGAACGCGGAGTAATGTTACAATTAGTATAAACTTATTACCCATAAATTTTTCGAGGTCTAAGTTTGGCATAACTTTACTCCTTACGCGTTTATTACCCAAAGCTGGTCACCCAAAGATCTGTGACCCAAAGTTGCTTACCACAACCTGCTACGCGTTATGCCAATAGTTATTACATATAGCTATTTGGAGACACAGCTTATAAAACCAGAAAGAACGTAACATTTATATATGTATTTTTTTTTTTTTTAAACTATGCAATTTAAAAAATATTGATTTTCGACCCATTCGACAAAACATTGAGAAGATCTTACGTATTCAACATAACAAACCACCAGATTACCCAGACGCTATACGAATAGCTTACAAAGTCTATAAACAGCCAATATGTACGACAAAATTTTAGTTTGTTACTCTACGGGTCACAGCAATGAGAAATAATACCTGACTGTAATACAGTATCAACTATTACAGGGGACATTGTGACTTTTACTGGCGGCCTTATACATATATTGTAATGTCAACAGCCTATACTTAAGTGGACGCGGTGAGACGGGGGAGGGCGCGATTGTCAAGATTGCCGGCAGACTGAGTTAGCTTGGCTTTTGTCTACCTCCCCCGTCTCACGGCTCACATACCTCAGGCGGTGACTAGCACTTGCGCGCGGACATGACATGACAATAAAACTATTGTGTCTCTTCAATGTCTGTCTTCAGTGTGTACGTTGTTTGTGTTTCTTCAGTGGTGCAGTAACAGGCTGGTATTCAATTTAAAAGTTCACGCAGACAAAGTCACGGACAACATAACCTTATCTTTTTTGCACAGAGGTGAAGTTACGCAGATCAACGTCCATTTTTACGACGACATGTTCTTGGGACAACACCGTCACGCGCAGTATGACGACTATTATTTTATTGGTGAGTTCAAATGAACAGATCATGTTTATGATAAGACCGTAAGACCAAAATATGTTTCTTTTAGCTGGCATACACTAGAAAAATCGCTACGACTTGTCATGTCAAGGAAGAGCAATTTTTTAGGGTTAGATCTTCTCCTGTCTTACCAAGAGATATCATGTTACCCAGTAAATGCATTGTGAAAGCCAGATAGGCAGTCGCTCCATGTAAAGTACTGGTGTTCAGCCGTCCAGCTCTATCCAGTTGGACTGGAAGCCGACCCCAACATAGCTGGGAAAAGGCTAGGCAGAAGAACAAACAGTATTACAATTAAGGTTTATTAGTGCGGACTTTCAACTAAGCCAGAGTGCCGTCGACTTTGACTAAACTTCGACACTACTTTTTGACTGCCTCATTGGTCTAGCAGTCGCTGTTGACTACGAAGTCCTGGTTTCGATTCCCAGGTAGGGCAAGTGTTACTGTGTTTATCTATTAGAATTTTTTCTCAGTATCAGCTCGGAGTCAGCATTTGTGCCTGGTTGATGGAAATAGGCGCACTCTCTGTTACCTGGGATTTAAACATAACTGGCGAAATGTGGGGCACTATAGGTACACCTCGCACTTATTCTACGTACATACATATTTCACATCTCTTTCGGGGAATACAGGCGTGATGGGTCTAAATTTAAAACTTGATGGCAAGAAACTAGATGCTATTACGGAAACTGTATTTCTAGAAATAACTCTAGATTCAAAATTGCAATGGGGTGCACAAAGAGAGTTCTTTCAAGTAGATTATGTTCAGCTGCATATGCAGTAAGAAAAATAAGTCCTAGGTTAGTACACTTTGCTTATTCCACAGTAGGTATTAGGTATGTCTTATGGCGTTCTGCTGTGGGGATCGGCAGCTGACGTAGATTCAATTTTCATTTTACAAAAGAGGGCAATCCGCGCGATCTATAGAACGGGGCCTCGTGCGTCCCTTAGAAACAAATTCAAAGAAATTGATGTACTAACTCTGCCTTCTCTTTATATCTTAGAAAGTATTTTATATGTTCGCAAAAACTTAGGACTTTTCAAAATAAGAAGCGATTTCCCTCACGGCTCCGACACTCCGACACGTAGTAAACATGAAATTGTGATACCTACCCAAATTTAAATTAACTAAAACAAGCATTTTGATTTTGATGTTATGTTTTTTTTTACAGGTGCAATTGGTGGTCTTCTCAGCTTATTCCTTGGGTTCAGCATCATCAGCGTCGCAGAACTGATCTACTTCGTTCTGCTCAAGCCTGCTTACGTCATCTTCATAGAAGTTAATCCGCAATAATGCAATAAACTTTAGATAGTTTTGCACATTTTGCTTGTGGATTTGGATGAGGAACTGTAGAAACTTTCCGTCTTGTTTTGTAGTATAATTAGTTTTTAGTAAAATGCAGTTGTTGCCTATTTATTTTCTCATTGATATGGACTACACCAGGGGGCCAATCGCGCTAATTTTGAACGTTAATACCAAAACTAAACCACAACCAAAAACGTTACGTTAGACACATTTCGTATCGCGCTAATCATTTCAACGGAAACGATTTAGCTTTACTTTGGAAGTTACGTTGGAGGAACGATCGATCGAACTTTCAGTATTGGGTAACGTCAATGATTTTGTCGCTCAGAAAAAATAGCGCGATACCGTTTCTTACATCAGCTAAACCAAAACTAAACCAAAACCAAAAACGTTCCGTTCGAACGGTAATTACGTTGAGAAATAGCGTGATCGGCCCCTGTACACCTAATTTTAACAATATCATATTATTTTTGCATTCAAAATGTGCCCACGCCTCATCATCATCATTCTGCTGCCCCTTATACTAACAAGTTTTTTCTTCCATAAAATGTGACCACGCTTACCTTAATTAAAATTAATGTATGTAAACTTTATCATGATTTTATTACCCTAACACCTTAATTTGTCCATGAATAATACGGAAAACCAAATCGTTAGACAAGCAAATAAAAATAAACATCATTACCTTTCCTGGATTACGTTCCTTTTGAGATAAAGTTCCGGTAAAATCCCCGCGGAGGGCTTTTAATTCTCTAGGTACTTGTTCGTAGGTAATTTTAACATTATTAATTCACTATATCCTATTGCATTCCATTTGAAGCTTTTGTAGTTAATAAACAAGTCATAAATCGGAGAAAAAATCTTGCACTGCTTTATGGAGAAAATAGCTGCGCTCCGCGGTTTCACCCGCGTAAGTCTCGACCCCGTGAGAATATCGGGATAAAAAGTAGCCTATGTTTTAATCCAGGGTGTCAGCTGCCTCCATACAAAACTTTATCACACACACACTCACAAACTTTCGCCTTTATAATATTAGTGTGATGATGATTATTAAATGTCTTATTGTGTCCAGTTTTGGTCAGTAGGTAGTCATAGTGCTTAGGTGGCTGTTAAAGACACTGATCTAGGTACACACTCCCAAACACACTTTGAAACTCATTGTGTAGCCACAATACCTAATAGTTGTCCAGACCGAATTTCGCAAATCGCGACCAATCTCACCGTAGACCAGCCTTCGGCGCGGGAGATATTATAGTACACAAGTGACTGCAGACCAGGGATGTTGCGAATATTCGCATCCGCATCCGCATATGCGGAACATCTGCATCGATTTATACATCCGCATCTGCATCCGCATCCGCATAAATCAATGCGGAGCTGTTGCGGATGCGGATGTGTAGCAAGTCGCGACAAGAAAGAAAGGGGCGGGCCCGGCGAGTGGCACGTGTCGATGCCGCGATGGCGCGTTCTGATTGACCAATAGGAAAGCAATAATTTTGTTTTGGACGGTGACGCGCCTCGCATTTGTTTGTTTATTCATTGACTGACAAGATCTGACGCGCACGTTTGTTGTTTTGTCGTAAATTTATCTTAAGTGAGTGCTGCTTTTTTAATTCAAATTGACCTATTGGACAAGGCGGCCATTCTCCTTTTCATTAAATATAATGCTCCAATTTTCAAATTTAATTACTAAAATAATTAGTAATAGTAATTCACTTACTACTTTATTAATAAATAATGAAAGGATAAATATTACTCTTTTTTAACCAACCCACACTTAAGTTTTTTTTATAGATCCGCATCCGCATCCGCGGATGTGAGCCTCTTAAAATCCGCATCCGCATCCGCATCCGCGGATGTGAACAAAATCTGCATCCGCAACATCCCTGGTGCAGACATAGGTGCACTCACTCTTCCCTCACTCTCAGGCCCGTATTAATAAACGTTCCCCAACGACGCACTCAAGTGCGTAATTATTTGATACGCCATTATTACGATATCAGCATCTCAAGATCATTACTAATTAACAAACACATGAAAACAGTATCTCAGTTACCAAGATCAGCTCCTCAAGGAGCTGCCGATCTATTCTGAAAAAATCTCACCGTGTAAACGTAGGTGAAGTGAGTTGTTAATAGTGTCAATCCCTCACTGACCGTTCACTCCACGCTCACTTCACCTAAGATTTCACGGTGAGATGGTTACAGAATAGCACTGCAGTACTTGATGAACGATTACATCACATTGACCGAAGTTTAGAATGACATTCATCACATTTCGTTCTTGATAAGTCGCTGTAATAATAAGATTTAAATAATAGATATTACGATAAGATATAAAAACAATTTAAATTTTTTTGGGTAGGTATACCTCCCTTGCACGTTAAGTGGGAATGATTTTTTTTTCCGTTTATCCCGTGGTGTGTTATCGTTGGCCAGGTCTTTCAAAACTATTGCGGATCTGTGAGAACTTAAATTATTTTAAAACTTAAAAAAAAATAAAAGGAAAGCTTTCAGCTAGTTAGGCTCTACTAGTTAACTAGTAATAGTCGACCAACTTACATTTGCAGTTGGAAAATTGACCGTGACGTATATCGATGTATAGGAGAACATGTTTTTCAACAACAATGTTAGGTTTGTTTTTGAGATAAATTCATCCCAACTACGGAACCCGGTTTTTTTTAAATGTTCACTTGGTAACTCAAAAGGATTCCAGGCATCCCATATATAGATTTTTGGCAAAAATATCGTCATAGTACTTACTCTAACTCATCGTAATAATTATTATTTTCACCCAAAATATTTTCAAACTCCATTTTTCGCGCTACTAATCACGACCTCAAGTCACGGACTGCCTACACTCAGACTTAAGCATTGTTTACTTAAGTGTCGATTTTCGTTTATTAATCAGTCCATCACTCGGCTGATAACGTAAACCCAAGCCGTAACTTGAGTACATCTATTATTATGTTTATTAATACGATCATGACCTCAAGACTGTTATCAAGTACGAGCTCTTGGGCTGAGTAACGTTTATTAATACGGGCCTCAAAGTCCGATGGGACGGCAATCCGACACGACCGGAGAGAGATCAGGCGTAGGGCCAACGGCTTAAACGTGCTTTCCGAGGCACGGGGGTACCACACCGCCAACTTCTAAACTTCAGGCTGACACAGGTAATCGAACTCAGGACCGCAGGATCAGCAGTCGTGCCACGCGACTGGGACGAAGTGGGTACACAACGACGACGGTATGAAACCAAGCAGCGACCAAAACCTGAATTCAGTCTGAATATTCGATCTCACACGCATTTTGTGGGCCAAAGCACCTTGAATGGCATAATCGCTTTTACACAAAAAGAGGATGGATTCTAAATATACTATGAACAGTTAAGAACAAACTCGACATTACATAAAAAAAGTAATATCATGCCAAACTGACACCTGCAGTGACTGACACTCAAAACATAACCTTTTTATACACAACGATTTAAATATTTGAATACAACGAAAATCAAAATTTAAATAATGTACGCTGAGACCTGCTACCTGGGGTCCTGTGACCTTGAAGGTCTAAGGGTCCTGAATGACAAATTGAACGCGAAGGTAGTGGAGCAGGTGAATGATACCCAGGAACTGGTGATGCTCAACAATTACGCACAAGAGGCCAATGAGTATCATTTCAAGAAATGTTTGCAGGACAGGTGAGACCGAATAAACAATCTGTATCCATACTGTTATTATTTGGATGAAATTTTTCACACGGATAGACCATGACATAAGTTTTATCCCGGAAGTAGGTACGTTACCATACCGGATAATTTCCGACCTCCACGGGCAAAGTACATACACACATACAAGTACATAAACTCACGCCTTCCCACGGGGGTAGGCAGAAACTATATAACACCACCTGCTACGCTCCTTACATACTCCTTTTGCTTCGTTTACGTTCATACATGTGGTAATTTACGCATGCCGGTTGCGAGTAGGTACTACGCACCTGACCTTTCTGAAGAACATCACCAATGAGGTTACTATAATTATGTCCTTCTAGGGTGTCACCTCGTCCCAGCGTTTCCACTCACTTCTGCCTTGTAAATACCTTTTGTTAGTCGCCTTTCATTCATCCTCTCAACATGACCAAACCATGTAAGCATACTCTTTTCAATTAAAAAAAAAGTTAAGCTAGTACCTAAAGCAATAAATATTTGAATTTGAGCCATCATTCTCGAAACATAATTTATTGAATTCCTAATATCACACAAATAGTCTGTTCTGTGGTCTATGTTCAGCTAAATACCTAGCTTTTTAGGTAGCAAGTACAAAGTTATTTAAATAATTATGAAATGAACTCCACTCAATGCATGATAAAGATGATTGATGATATCCCGCCCCACTCCCCTTCAGTTTAAGTAAAGACGCGGCACTTTACTGAAACCTCGCGCGGACTTCTTGAGAGAACTTAAAGTGATGTTGCACTGTTTTGTTTCATTTGCCTACATTAATGCAGGTTCACGAACACTTAATGGTTAATAATCCACCACTATTACACATTAATATTCGGCTAAACACAAATTTTAGAAAATAGAACAAAACTGCTAACATGACGCTTCACTTTCCCGCCAAGAAGTCCCCTGTCACGAGGCTGTTTTTTTTTTTTTTTCTTTTTTTTTTTGGCTTCGCACGGTTTGTGCATTTAGCCAGTGTCATGTAAAATTAGGTAATAAGTAAAAAGTTATAATAATTATGAAATGAACTCCACTCAATGCATGATAAAGATGATTGATGATATCCCGCCCCGCACCCCTTGAGTTTAAGTAAAGACGCGGCACTTTACTGCAACCTCGCGCGGACTTCTTGAGAGAACTTAAAGTGATGTTGCACTGTTTTGTTTCATTTGCCTACATTAATGCAGGTTCACGAACACTTAATGGTTAATAATCCACCACTATTACACATTAATATTCGGCTAAACACAAATTTTAGAAAATAAAACAAAACTGCTAACATGATGCTTCACTTTCCCGCCAAGAAGTCCCCCACGAGGTTGTTTTGTTTGTTGTTTGTTTTGTGTTTTTTTTTAAATAATATTTTAATGGCCTGGTTGCTGGGACCTTTTAGTAAAGTCTTTATTTAGTTACAAATTTTGTTTAAATAATGATGAAATGAATTCATTGCATGATATATGATATCCCCGCCCACCCGCTCCCCTTGAGTTTCAGTAAAGATGTGCCACTTTACTGAGACCTCACGCGGACTTCTTGAGGGAACTTGAAGTGATGTAGCACTGTTTTGTTTCATTTGCCTAGACTAATGCACGTTCACGAACACTTAATGGTTAATAATTCCACCATTATTACACATTACTATTCGGCTAAACACAAATTTTTGAAACTAAAACAAAACTCCTAAACATGACGCTTCACTTTCCCGCCAAGAATCCTTAATCACGAGGTTGTAATAAATGATGATACCACAGTAGAGTACCTACTCTTGGAAATAAATATTATAACCTTATATAGAATCAATGTCATGGCAAGGCTGGCTCATTTATTGACAGCTCAACCTGCCAAGCAACTCATAACAGTGGATACGTGGAGCGAAAACTTAGTACCCCCTTTTTGCGAAAACTACACGGATGGAGGAGTATGGAATTTGCCACAGTTAAAGTTTATATGGAGGAGTGCAGAAACCTAATATTGTTATGTATAAAGAAAAACATTACACACACTACCATGCGTTTGACACACATTGTACTAGGGCCTCATGACTTGAAGATAGATGACAGAAATGACAGCTTGAGCATGGAATAAGTACATAACATCACGCCTGTAATCCCTGAAGGGTTAGGCAGAGGTGTACCTATAGTACACCCAGATTTAAGTCGCATGTAATAGGCGGCAAGCCTATTGCCATCAACCGGGCACAAATCCAGAATTCGGGTTGCTACTGAGAAATTTCTGGTGGAATAACCCAATAAAACTTTGCCCGACCTGGGAATCGAATCCTGGACGTCGTGCTCGGCAGTAGCGCTCAATTGCAACCATTAGACCAACAAGGCAGTCATTGTCGTAGAGGGGGTCGAATTTCGACCAGTGGGCGACCACAGTTTTAATACATTACCTAAACAATCGTTTTAACTTTACCACCTTTCCAGAATGTCTGACATTGCCTCCTGGCGCTGGGTACTAGAAGACCTGACGAAACGCCTGACTGAAGCGGCAGAAGCTCTCCACTATGAACACAATGCTCTTCGTGTTGTCATCAGTAGGCTTCAGAATGAGATAGACGAGCATTCTGTTTACGCGTCTAAACCTGGTGCGCTGAGTCCTCTATCTGATAGTGTAGAAGAGGCCATTCTGCAGGTGATTTATATTAAAACGGTTTAAAACCCTTAAAACCTCATTTTAGTGTAAACTACTTTACCCAATTTTATTTGTTTTAGATAGGTACTTGTGCTTTGGTATTGATTCTTATTAGTAACGTCGTGCACCGCCCGACGAAATTTACCCATCGGCAAAAATTACAAAACTTCATACAAACGTTCATCCTCTTTTTAACTGCTTTAGGGGATGAATTATCTAAAAGTATCCTTCCTTTCGCTGTTTATGTAACTCTTGTGCAAAATTTCATGCTTGTAGAATTAAAAATTTGCAGCTGTAGCCCGCGAAATTCATAATTTCTTACTTTTTTTGCTATTTGCAGGTCAGTGTCAGGTTGTATCTTGACAAAAATATGATTGGCAACTATAACAGATATGTATAAATACAGAATTATAATCATTAGAATCATTAATACATTATATATAATTATAGAGTCGCGAATCATATTTGTATCAAGATACAACCTGACACTGACCTGCAAATAGCAAAAAACGTAAATACATTTAAATTTCGGAGGCTACAGCTACGGATTCACCTTAAGTAGATGCCGTCGACAAATGACTCATAATTTAGGCAATGCTTGAGTTTGTTACAAAAGGAACAAAGACGTCTTCTACACGTAAATAATGTAAGTACGTTATCATGTTCCAGGAATATGACTTTTTACGCGATCAAAAGAAGAAATTTGAAAGAATGATACTGTCTCTGGAGACGCGATCTAATAGCATTGAGAAGACCAAGAGGCAGATAGCAACAGATATTTTTAATAAAGAAAGGGCTCTCTCTGTTGAGGAGGGTTGTGCTAAAATTATTCCGGGCACGCAATTTAAAGCGCCATGCGGGCGGAGACTGAAGAAGAAAAGGTAAAAACGCCAACTCAAATTCAAGGCTTTTTTTGTGTTTCTAATCTTTGCCCTACTAAGAATTTCAAAACAGCCAGACCCGGAACAACTACTTGTGGGTCATACAAAATATTTGTTCCGTGTGGGAATCGAACCCGTGACACGCAGCTGAGCGTGCCGTCAGAAGAGATTATAGCCGACTACCGGCCGAGACCGACTGTTATTAGAGATTTATTTAATTTAAACCAATTACAGGCACTTTTGAACTGTCAAAGGGTCGGTAAGTCAAAAAGATGGTGCTAGTTGCCCATTCCAAATTGTAGTAGGTTCCTATGGAGAAAAAGGGGCAAGAAACTCCACGGACGCTTTGGTTAGCGTCGGTCAATAGATGGTATGAGAATAATTGTTTCTAAAGACTACATACCATTACGCCTGTATATGATCCGATGTGCTGTACACTTCGGACCCCACACTTCGCCAGATGTAAACGCCCCATGTAATACGAGGCGAGTATATTTCCATCAACGGAGCACAAATCCAGATTTTGATTTAAATAGTCAGCCGCCTAAGATAATGTTCCCCCCACTGCTGGGACACAGGCCTCCTCTCTTCGAGAGGGAGTGGGCTGTAATCTACCACGCGGACCCAGTGCGGGTTGGTAGATGTCACATATTTTTGAAGGTTTCCTCACGATGTTTTCCTTCACCATTTTGAGAGCAGTGGTGAAGAAATTTATTATACAAAGTAAAGCGCCTTTTTGGGTTTGAACCCACGACCTACAACTCGTCACGTAAAATTCGGGGCCGTTATCACTGCAGGGTCACCACTGCTCATCATTTCCAAAATACACGTAGGATAATTCGTTTTCATAAACATATCGACATTATGGCTGAATTGGCTGTCCTGATCGATCACAGTAGTGATCAAAATTATTGATACATAAACAAATACTGCCTAACCACATCATAAATGAAAGTTGTGCCTCTTTTATTAACCGACTTCAAAGAGGAGGACTTTAATATTTATGTTTATCGATATTTTCATCAAATGTGGAACGATATTGAAAATTATTTTCATTTGGTAGAGAAAGCTCGCGCGGCGGTTGGATATATTTTATGTGTGCTTTGGTAGTTTTTGAGTTAGCTTCAATAATACCTACGTATTTAATACTGTTGTTTACATAGCAAGGAAGTGGTATTCGAATGTGTGTGGGGACCTACCTACCACAACTAATAAGTGAAAAATAAAAAAAAAATATAAAAAACAAAAAAACCCCTACGAAGTGAAAAATAACTTTAATTTCGTATGTCGTCGGTTTTATATTTTCGTTTTTTGACACTGACTTTCGAAATAAAAATAACATTGTAAAAACATTCTTAATTATTTTTATTTAGAGCATCTCCAGTGACTCGCTGGGAGAACCGTTGCGTAGTATTGAAGACAGCTGGACTTCGAGCGCTTAGTATCGCGATCTTCACCAGGCAAGAGGTACAGTGAAAAATTTATAAACCATCTGCCATACCTTTTTCCAATTTTATTGGGTAGGCTTCTAAAAATACTGAAGGTACGAGTGACTGCCTATCTGGGGCCCAAGTCTGCTATTTTTATAAATTCAGTCATTCCAACACGATCCCATTGTCATGCCATTGTCATTTTGCTAAAAGTTCGTAATCTGGTAAATTCATAATGGTTGATCATTGGTCGGTCATTGTTCTCGTAATAGAATTGTGTTATTATAATGGCATTGACGTATTGCCATTATTATAAAACCCATTAGTAGAAATGTCATTCATTTGTCATTATGTACGAGATTACCAATAAATGCAATTTTTTTCAATGTAGTTTCAGTGGCCGACCATTGGAAAATCATAATGACGCCATTATAATAGTAGATTACCAAACTTGTCAAAATCAACAATTATGAAATCAATGATCGACCATTCTGACGCTATTGTAATAGCAGACTTGAGGCCCTGATCTGACATCTGATCTGACCTCCACAACCCACTTACTGGATAATAAGTACAATATTTGTAAATATATGAGCACCATGTACCTATCACATAATTAATTTATTTGCCTGCTTAATTTTTAATGCTTTTTACATATTGTGTAATAGTAACTTTATTACACAATGTAAAAAGCACCCAAAATAAAATTGTGTACCTTACTAGGTACCTAGTAAGGTACACAATTTTATTTTGGGTGCATCGTCTGCACATATAATTAATGTACCTATACAAAATATTGTAAAACATTTTAAAAGAGTAACGGACGGTTTCTTTCCCATTCTTCTCCATACGAAACTACCTTTTGGAAGGGGCGACTAGAATCAATTCTAATTCTTTGTAAATATTGACGTTCAAAAGTGCCTTGTATGTACCTACCTACATTAATTATATGTGAAGACGATGCACCTAGAATAAAATTACTATAGGTAAAAAATATTAAAAATGAAGCAATGAAAAATAACTAAATTATGAGATAGATACATGGTGCTCACATATTTACAAACATCGTAAATATCATATTTACAAATATCGTTGTTGAGCAGACAATTTTTTCGAACATATGCAGCGATGGATTAGCATTAAACTTCAAAATTATTCAGATTATGATCGATAGTGTGTTACTCACTTTTCACTGCTCTATTTATAAACGTTACTTTAAGTTAAGAAATGTTTAGCGACGGTTTAACCATACATTTTTGACGTTTAAACGTCTAATAACTTTCTTAATATTTGAATGTTCATCAGGTGCGAGGAGCCAGGGTGCATCTTTCAATAACAGCACAAGCCTACGCTTCAAGAGTGGACTCAGCACTTAGGAGACGTTTGAACACCAACAAAGTCAAATTGCAGGATGTTTACTGGCAAAAAGAAGAGGTAAGTGAGACAGGGTATTGAAAAAAAGAAAAATGCGTTTATTAGAATTACAGCAAATAAAACACCACATACTAAGGCCGCATTCCGAATTAGGACCATAATCGCTGTAATCGATTTTAGCGCGCTTAAACGCGTTCCCTAAATACCGTTTAGCGCACTAAAATCGATTACAGCGATTATGGTCTTAATTCGGAATGCGGCCTTTGTAGTATTATAGTTAGTTCTGCCACCTCATTATTCACCGAATGAGCATTTTCAGCGATGCATGCTATGAGGCGGGACGACAGAAATAGTGTCACCAGATACAGTTAGTACAAAAATTTCTCCTCATCTATTTGGTAACACTTACGAAGCCTTCAAAATTGCTGATAATATTATAATAAAAGAAGGATCCCTTATTTTCGCATAATGTTTTTTTTTACTAATATATAAGTACTAGCAGCGCCCCGCGTTTTCACCCGCATGTTTCGGTCCCGTGGGAATATCGGGATAACTATCTGTCAATCCTGGTTATAAACTATATCTGTGTGCCAAATTTCATCTAAATCCGGTCAGTAGTTTTTGCGTGAAAGCGTAACAAACATCCATCCGTCCTCACAATCTTTCACAATTTTAATATTATTATTTTAAAACTATGATATCTCTTAAGATATTCATTAAAATCAGATGATATGATGTCAAGGGCAATTTTGTTCAAAATTAAATCCTACTTTTGATGAATAACGTATTTATTTGGATATCATTTTTAGGGTTCCGTACCCAAAGGGTAAAACGGGAAACCTATTACTAAGGCTCCGCCGTCTGTCTGTCTGTCTGTCTGACTTGCACTTGGCCGGTTTTTTTTTTCTTTCGCTGTAGCCAGCCATAGTTAGCCGTAGTCAAGCAACGGCCGAACATTCCGCCGATACTTCTGTTTAACGCTTCGGAGTAGACCCCCAGGGGCACCTATTATATCGACCGCTTATGCCAATATCGACCTCATTGAAATATTGACGAGGCCTTACATTGCAATCCTAGTTAATACGTATACCTAGGTACCTATTTCAAACGCTACACAATAAATGCAGGCAAAAATTCCGAATTCCTTGCCTTCCACGAGTTTTCGAAACAAATCAACAAAATAATGGCGAAGCAAAATAATCCAAGAACATTCTGGATATTTCCACAGACCATGCGAGACTACCAAGCTTTGGGGGAAGAATTAACAGCGACAGAACAGAGTATTTTGGAGACGATGGAGCAAGAGCGTGTGGTGGAAGCCAGGCTAGCCGATCGCGCCAAGAGACCTATCGGCGAACACACGAGGGATGAAGTGGATAGGCAACTGAGGGACGAGCTCGCGAGGTTGAGGAACTTTAGCAAGCAGCTGAGGACCAATCTTGAGAGTATCACGTAAGTAGACCTTTTGTATATGTAGTCCGCGCGCGATTGCTAGAGGTATGTTAGCGGTGAGACGGGCGAAGGCGGAATTGACAAGATTGGCAGACTGAGTTAGCCTGGCCTTTGTCTACTACTACGAGTACCTTGTGTCCAATTTGCTCCGAATCTACTGGACCAATTAAGTTCAAATTTGGTAAACCTAGAATTTCTGTGACCCAAACACGGACGTGTCAATCAATCAACTCAGCCTATTGCAGTCCACCGCTGGAAATAGGCCTCTCCCAGGCTGTGCCACAATTACACCCTGTCCTCCACCTTCCGCATCCAGTCTATCTCTCTCAGCCACTTTCTTAAGGTCGTCGGTCCTTCTAGATGGGGGGCGTCCTACACTACGCTTACCGATATGCGGTCTCCATTCCAGGACTCGTCTCCACATGGCCAGCCTACTGCCACTTCTTTTCTTACTCTGCAAGCTATGTCCGTAACTCGAATCCGGTTCTTATCCGGATAATTTCATTCCTGATTTTATTTTTCAAAGAGACTCCGAGCATAGCCCGTTCCATAGCGCGCTAGGCGACCTTGAATTTGTGGACCAGCTCGGCTGTCAGTGTCCACGTTTCGGCACTGTATGTCATGACGGGCAGGACGCACTGGTTGAATACCTTCAGACACTACGGGATAGGTGACGAGAAGACTTGATGAAGTTTTCCAAACTGCCCAACCCACCTGGAACCTTCTGTTAACTTCTTAACACGGACGTGAAACGTAAATAAATGAATTTTGAATATGGGAGTCACTTTCGGGGGGCAAATTAGAAAAATAAAAATAAATGTTTTGCAAACTGTAGGTACCTACCGTATGACATATCAAATGAAATGGCTTATTGTAAGGATTTCAGATATATTTTGTTTCATAATTTTAAAATAAATACTTTTAAAGTTATTTGAAAATAGATGAGAATTGACCAGGGATCTTTACCTCCGAAACTACTGAGGCTAAAATGTTGAAAAAAATACAGAAAATAAGTAGTTGTTTACTAAAGAGTATAGGAAAACCTATAAGTCTACGGTCTTAAAATAAAATGGGAAATCACTCAATATTGTGCGTACAAACATACATTTGTGGTTGGAATGTATGGGGGAACATGTTTTTCAACTACAATGTTAAGTCTATTCTTTGGATAAATTCATCCCAACTACGGAATCCTTCATTGTGATTTTGTGCATGGTCCGACACGCGCTTGGCCGGTTTTTTTAACAGAGAATGTTACAAGGTGACTTAACCATTATTAATTTTCTTCTCAGCACCCTGCGGAACCACTTGACGGATTGCATGACTCGCATCGACTGCTGTGCAGCAGACATCCTCCATGTCGTGCGCTTAGACGATGAAAGAATCTCCTCAAGACTTGGACAACCTCCCACGGATATACCGAAACCACCTCCAGTGCCTGCCGACATCCCTGGAACAAGCCAACTGCAGGAACAGTCACCGAGGCACTCGCGCAAGGAAGAATCATTACAATCCATTCAAGAAGTGGACGAAAAAGAAGATGACGAAGAAGATGAACCATACCCTTTGGATCATAAATTTTTGTAAATTAAAAAGCAACATATTTTGAGTAGTTTCTTAAATTTCGTTTTAGTGGGTAGTTCACAAATGTTTGAAACCAATGCAAATAGCTTTTCTTCTCTACATAGGTATTACTAGATTTTGCTCGCGGCTTCGCACCTCTGGAATGTTGGAAAATATCCCATTGGCACGTAGGTACTACCAGGATCAAAAGTAGTAAATCATAAAATCATAAATAAATGTGTTAGTATAATACACAAAAAATAAAATGTGTAGGTAACTAAATTGTTCCCGGGGTGAGGGGTATGTCAGACTCTAACTGACTAAAAACTACCCCGGTGTTCTCTTCCTACACTTGCACCGGGGATCACGGGATCACAATATGCGACTTCTGCGATCCGACTAAGCCAAGTAGGGCTGTTCGCTCACACCGCGGCATTTTTCTTACTTTTAGCATTTTTATAGGTGGGTCCGTCGTAACTTCTAAACGAAAGGTCTGATTCGAATATGTACCTACACAATCAACCTTGATTAGGAAACTAACTAAATTAGTTGGATAAGTATTAATACGGATGTCATAGTCTTTCGATTCTACCCGTGTTTGATGGACTAATTTGAACAAATACGGTTATTGGACTTATCTTTATTAGTTAGACGTACTAGCCTCGCGGACTTTTTTATGGGTAATGATGAGTAGGTACTATAAACATGTAGTACACACTACTTTATTTCGTAGGGATCTCCAAAAGAAGCTTTCTATAGGTGAAATATTTTTTGTCAAGTCTGTCAAGTATTTTATGAGTTTTTCCAGTACCTACAAACAAACAAACAAAAATTTAAATTAAAGTCGCTGTTCGTGTGTCTGTGTGACCGTGTTGTTCTTCTAAACTATACGCATGCAGTGTTCATCATTTAGAGAATTTATTCCGGATGGTTTATGTGTAGGTAATAAGTACATTATATTTAACTGTCTTATAATAAAGTCTCGAAGTTCCGTCAAACCGTAATTTGTGCGAAGCTGAGGCGGGTCGCTAGTATGGAATAAAACGAGTCACACTGAAAATTAATTTTCAAATTATTTCTAGAAATGCAGTGCGTGAAGCGTGCAGTGATGTGAATAGGAATTTCATCCGTCATTATAATTTCGCGTGAGCTCGATCGCAGATATTCCGTTAATGCTGGAGTACTAACGAACTGCAACCAGTGTATGAACGATGTATATCTGTATTAATAATATTTTCAGTACCTAGTCATCTATTTGCTTAGTTTGTTTTCCTAAAAAAAGAAAAACTGAATGTTTAATTATTAATAATTATTTTGATAAGGTGTCTTGTTGCTTGATAAAAATCAATGTTTTTATTTTTGATCATGTTTATTTTGGGAAAAAAGTAACAACTATTTTAACAATATCACAAATGCTGAAAATTAAATCCTCCCAATGTAAAAATAAACAAATTTTACAGATTTATGGTTTCGAAACAGCTAGGATAGATAATTTATTATTATATCAATAAAAACTTACTTTTATAATATGTATTCAGCTAAAAAATAATTCGGGACGCCAAACTTTTGTAATTATTATTGAGAATTTGAGTAACATAAAATACTTTTGCAATATTTTTACAAGCATATTAAAAAAATATTAATTAATAATGTTTTTCGATTGAATTACTATTATAATGATGAATTGCAGAAGTAATATGTTTAGTTCTGTTTTATAGCACAGATCTATATTTCCGTATTTATTTGTAGTTTCATTATTATTTATGAATAAAATATATTACACTGATATTATTTTAGTTTTATTTAATAATTTTTAAGTTGTACATACACGAAGCTATTATGTGACAGGTGCGAAAACAATTTGTAAACATGAAATTGAACACAAAATGGTGCAAATATTAGGAATGTTACATTATTGTAACTTATAAAGTACCTAATTCAATATTGGTCTTCACATGAATAAAAAAAAAATACAATATTTCAAAACAAAATTCTATAGGACAGTCATTATTATAAATTTATGCAAAGATCCAGTCACAAGCATAGATATTATATTTTCGCAGGATTCAAAATCTAAAGTATTGATAGATATTATAAGGTGTGACGAACATGTTATTTTCGAAACCACATTAATGAATTGTCTTTGCTCAAAGTTGCAATTTTTATTTAATGAGACAAACGTTTTTGATAAAAAATAATAGTGTAATTAAAATATTGGTAAAACTATCAAATACTACAACCCACTTATTTATAACAGATGTTTGAGACTTTTCGCTTTTTTACATATAAACATTTTTTATTAATGTTCTACTATGAAAAAAATGTCAAAAAATAATATAGAATAGGAGACTAGAAAGGCTGAAAAAGCAGAAAGTTTCATAAATCTATTATCTATAAGTGTTAGTAGAATTTAACATATCTTGTTTATTACAATTATGCCCGTTTTCACTAACAGTAAGCGACATCTCAATAAAAGCGCGCTGTTGGATTTTCAACGCTCGGATCAGCGCCGAAAGTTGACAATCCGATTGAAGTTTTTTTATTTAGGTGTCGCTTAATGCTACGAAAACGGACACTAATTACTTAGTTTAGTTTTGCGGGGCTAGGTCCTTACCTAGCCCCGTTAGCTACTGTTAGTAGTCTTCTACTAACAGTCAAATAGCGGCAGATAGGGTCTGAGAATTGTGTACACATTTGCCCATTGACATACATTTTAAATTACATGTTAATTACTTAAATATCTGAAATATGACTACAGTAACAAGATACAGATGGGATAAATATTGTTTAGTCTGCGCTCAAGTGCTAGTTACCGCCTGAGGACTGAGCGGTGAGACGGGCGAGGTAGATAAAGGCCAAGCTAACTCAGTCTGCCAATCTTGTCAATCACGCCCTCCTCCGTCTCACCGCTCACATACCTCAGGCGGTGACTAGCACTTGCGCGCGGACTACTTATATCAAAGTGATGCATGAACAAAATTCGCTGCCGATATTAATTTTGAAAGTGATTAATAAATAATAAAGGTAAAATAGAAACATGTGTTTTCCTAGAGAGCGTTTTTTTTAGACCATAAAGTCTGCTGCCATCATTTTCATGACAGCCATCACATTCTAGGAAACCATAGCTTAATGAAACAATTGCAACTGTAATCAGTAAGTAATTAAATGCCAGGTGCAAGGAACAGTCAGAATATTGGCCAACTGTATGAAATTAGACTGTGACAGGAAATAATTTAATAAAAATAATTATAGGATATTTGTATGGAGATCATAATATACATTTTGATTATATCTAATGAGTAAATACAAGCACTGGTACTATTTTACTATGGACTTATCGAGCCTGATATGGAAGAACATAGAAGGGACATAATGTAGATATTTCACTTAAAAAAAAAAAAAAAAAAAAAATACTTGCCCTGTACATATTTATTTATGTTCCTTACAATGTTCTTCCATATATAAATAAAGGTAGAATATTTGTTGAAGCATATTTATATTTTGCAAATAGCAAATAATTTACTTGAATAATGCTTATTCATTACTTTTTATTATTATATTTATGGTTTTATTATAATTTCTCAAGCCCTGATCAACAAGTGAACTGTTCAATTAAACTGAAAAAACCGCCAGTTGTGTTCAATAAAAAGAAACAAAAATGAATGAATTTAATAACTTTAGTAAAATAGTTTCAATTTCTTACATAGTGCTATATTTCAGTGAATTGTAACAAATCTTAATAATATAGTAACAAAACAATGTTCAGTTTTCAAATTAATTAATGAAAAAAAATATGCAAAGTATCAACAGGAAATTTAACAGAACTGAAAATAATACTCATTGAAACCAGCTAGCCATGCCCACGACGGTAGCAATGGGGGGCGTTTTCCTATAATCCAAACTGATTCAAATGTGCCTCGCTATGCACGTGGCTCTCAATACTCTGAGCGTTGCAGTTCAATTCCATCTGGCATTTGTTGCAATATGCAAAATTCTCATGCTCATTTGCCAAGTAAGACTCAATAGAAACCTCCTGGTTCTCAATCAGATCTTCAATTTCAGAGAACCACTCCATATGCTGCTCATCATCGTCAATGTGGCTGAGAACGCTCTGTACTGTGTTATCAATGTATGCATCACACACTTTGCACCAGACTTCATCTTCGTTATCTACTGGGAATATGCCATTGAGGGGTTTTAGTCGCATGGTGATGTTGGCTCGATGATTGATGTGGTTGACGTGCTCCTCGATGCTCTGTAGGGAGCAGTTGACACTGCTGTTGCACACCTCACAGAATACCTCGTCTTTCTCGCATGATAGGAAGGCATCTAGAGTGATGAACTCACCATCAACCAGGTCGTCCATAGCCACCATCCAGTTCGCATGGTCATCGCTCTCGATGTGCTTCGTAACAGACTCATCGTCGGGCAGGTTTCGGTTGCATGGTTTGCAGTGGAGTATGTCGTTACTAAAACATATGCCGTTCTCGTTCATCAGCTCAATGTTTTCCTTGTGCTTTGCACCGTTTGTGTGTTGCTCGATGCACTTACTCGCCTTCGGAATATAAACCCCGCAAAATACGCAACGTACTCGCGTCTTTGAGCAGGCGACCACCCCGTATAGCAAACCCGTTTTCATTTTAACTTATTACAATTGTTACGTTAGTTACACTATTAATGATTTATATTAGCAGCGGATTACGGTTTAAATTGAGTAACTTGAAATTACGCGAAATTTTTTGGGATTGAAATGACAGTTTGACAGGTGATATTTTTAAGTTTTTTCGTCTCTTTGACAGAAGATCGATGACAGGTTGGGATGTTTTTGAAATGGCAACATTTCCCAAATGTGGCACTTGCAACAAAACTTGTATTATCTTCTCATTAAATGCTAAATTAATCATTAGAAATCATAGCATTTATGTAAAACCTAAAAACTTATTTTTTAGAGTTGAAGATATAAAAACATTTTATTTAATTTTTTGCAATTTTATTTTTTAGCTTTTGCAACAACGTGTCAATATTGCTGCAGAAATCCCCGATATTTACATAGGTACATAAATTCTTTGGTAGATAATAGATATGCACTGCATTGCTGAGAACTAGTCTAGTTGAATTTGATTAATTTACAATTACATAATAATTCGCAACTTTTTTTACCATACAGTAGTTAATATTTTTAGTTTTACATCTTTCTTTCTCCTACCAATGGGTAGCTTTGCACCCAAGTAGGTGCAAAGTAAATAAGAGAGAAATAAAGGTAACAGCTCTGGACAGCTCATTAGAGCCACCCGGCACCCACTCCGCACCGCCTCGCCGCCTGCGGCTAGTATTCTTTATATGGACTTGTATGGGTATGCGCTCACTATATCAACTCCTTAGCGTCACCGGATCGCCTCGGTCGTAAGCCCTCCACACGCGGACGGCGGGTGGACCACTCGGTGACAAATCGCTGCTCGCATGCTTGCCTTGCGTTGACTGCGCGTTGCCAACGCGCGGGTCCCGAGTGGACCGCACGCTGCCCGCGAATTGTACCAATAAGCAATTGCACGGTTTGTAAAATTTGACATTACGAAACACACTAGTGCCAATTGTTAACAGACTACTCGAAAATTCGTGGACCAAGCGACGTCCACTTGTTGACCACTCGGCGTTCACTCGTTGACCGCGCGGGGTCCACTGGTTGACCGCGCGACGTTTATTGGTGATAACGCGGCGTCCACCCGTGGACCACCTGTCGACAACGAGTGGACGCCGTGCGACGAGGCGGTGCGCGGTGGGTGCCGGGTGGCTCTAATGAGCTGTGACCTTAATAAGTAAATCTTATGTAATAATTTAAATAAAGATTTTGTTAAAAACTAAAATCATTGATACTAAATCCTACTCTTCCCTTCTTCTAACAATAGGTAGCTTTGCACCTATCTACTTGTAAAGACAGGGGCCCAGCAGTACCTACAATAATAGGTTAAGTAATCTTATTAATAATAATTTAAAAAAACCGGCCAAGTGCGAGTCGGACTCGCGCACGAAGGGTTCCGTACTATTATCTATAAAAAATGGCAAAAAAATCACGTTTGTTGTATGGGACCCCCCTTAAATATTGATGTTATTCTGGTTTTTAGTATTTGTTGCTATAGCGGCAGCAGAAATACGTCATCTGTGAAAATTTCAACGGTCTAACTATCACGGTTCATGAGATACAGCCTGGTGACAGACAGACAGACGGCGGAGCCTTAGTAATAGGGTTCCCGTTTTACCCTTTGGGTACGGAATCCTAAAAAGATTTAGTCAAAAACTAAAATCATTCATTCATTCATTTTAATAACCCTGTGCTATCAGCTATCACAAAATTCCTTCCTCAAAAAAGTAAAATTGTACACCATTGGGTTCAAGGTATGTACTTGTACTTACCTCTATATGTATAATTACCTAATAATGTAAAAGAAGACTATGATGAACAGAGAACAAATAAACAGCACTAAATAATATTAAAATATTTAATGTATTGTAAATAAAATTGTGAATTAGGTAAACATTTAAATTAATTGTAGACTATAATATTTTTATTCCATAATCATAGTACTCTTGAGGTGTTGTTTGCCCCTAATATGTCTATCCAAGTTATCAATATTACATGGAACTTCAATCCCACACTGTTTGCATAAAGCCTTATCTTCCTTAGGGTCATATAAGAATTTCTCAATACTTATATTTTGATCTTTGATTAATAGGTGTATTTTGGAAAGATTTTTTAAATGCACTGGGCATTCATCAACATGTTCAAATATAACTTCTATGTAATTTTCAAAGTAGACTTGGCAGATTTTGCACCAGAGATCTTCACTGTTGTCCTCAACTGAAAATATTGCATTTAATGGTTGAACAGCTATGGATCGAGCTCTTCTGTGTCTTGCAGATTCAATGTGGGATTTGATTGATTCTTGATTGAAGTCTACCCAGCGGTCACAGGCCAAACAGTTGGCTGAAGAGCCAATCTTAGATGTATTCTCTGGCAACACAAGCAATCCTCCATCCTTCTCAATTATTTTCTTCACAACGCTCATTTTGTCTTTGTGATGGGAGCTATCTATATGATTCAATACTTCTGTTACATCAGAAACTTGATTGCACAAATGGCAACAAATTGTTTTACCATTGACCACAATATTGTTCTGAATCATAAGTCTTTGCATGTACAAATTTGAATGTTCTGTGTCGTTTAGATGATCCTCAATGAATATATCACTATCAGGAATAAATATTTTACACAATCCACATTTAATCTTACCACTTTGGTCTATTATGATGTCTGTATGGTATGCCATTGTAGTAACTATATTTATTATGATTCTGCCATGGGTTTCTGCTTAGTACGAATACGAAGTCACACAATAGCACATATCACACAATACGATTGAAATTAGGCGCATACTTACGCATTTATTGTTTACAGACAAAGAAGATAAGAATCAGAATGCAGGCCGAATGTTATCAATACGATTGACAATTGACATAACATGACCATTATTTATTTTTTGTAAAAGCTTTTTTTTCTTTTTTTTTCTCTTTTTGGCTTCGCACGGTTTGTGCATTTAGCCAGTGTCATGTAAAATTAGGTAACAAGTACAAAGTTATAATAATTATGAAATGAACTCCACTCAATGCATGATAACGATGATTGATGATATCCCGCCCCGCTCCCCTTGAGTTTAAGTAAAGACGCGGCACTTTACTGAAACCTCGCGCGGACTTCTTGAGAGAACTTAAAGTGATGTTGCACTGTTTTGTTTCATTTGCCTACATTAATGCAGCTTCACGAACACTTAATGGTTAATAATCCACCACTATTACACATTAATATTCGGCTAAACACAAATTTTAGAAAATAAAACAAAACTGCTAACATGACGCTTCACTTTCCCGCCAAGAAGTCCCTTTGTAAAAGCTAAAAGTTGATGTAGCTAAAGTTGCCATGTGTTGAACGTGGAACAAATTCAATGATTATTTTCTAGTTTGATAAGAACCTAATAATGCAAAATTAGCATTTTATAATCTTGATTATTTTTGAATTTTATTTCCCTTCTTCAGATTGAATTGAATTGCTAAAAACTGACGCAAACTTCTTTGGTGATAAAATCCATAGACTACGTTGTGTTTCGATTTAATGTAAAGGAGCATATAAGCATTCCAGAATATGCGTCTACTTCATGTCTCATCAATGAAAATTGTATTGCTATCTTTATCCAACACAAATGACAACATAAAAGTAAAGCACTTTGTTTATGTTAGTTTTTCAGGATGTTGAAACGGTAATTCGGTATTCCGGGATAAATTAAATTAAAATCTCTACTGCTTATTAATTAATTAAGGTGTGAAATAAGAATCGTAAAGATGTCTCTAGACTCTGAAACTGAAGCTGATATCGTGGAGAATGTAGCAGAACTAATGGACGGCTTATTGGTAAGTAAAGAAACATGTTGATCATTTAGTTAATATCCGCTTTGCTCATAATATTTAAGGATTTTCGTTGTTGCGGCACATCTGGTAGAACTAAAATTACTTTAACATCAATAATTAACACAAATTAGCTCGAAATTTATATAGGTCACTGTAGAGGTTTCATGAAAATTTTACTTTTACAGAAAGAGCTTCAAGATCTCTATGCATTTAGGGATTTGTTTTTTGAAAACCATCCCATTGAAATGGCCACAGAAAAGAACCAGCGTGTAGAAGAAAAGAAAGAAGTACTAATTGAGAAATTTGAGTCCATTGATGGTAAGAAACCTTAGAATAACAAGTTAATTAAAAATGTAAGATATCATAACAGCACGCCTGTATTCGCCAAAGGGTTAAACAGCAGCGTACCGAAATTTCACCAGTTAAATTATGTCTTACTTTAATAATTTTGTTGATTATTGTTGCTATTGATTTTGATACAACTGCTATAACTAAAGTAGCTATAAAGGGTAGCACCCCACATCGACGCGTAACCTGTTACCAGTCATGAGTTTTTACACTAGGAAATAGCGGTTGGATGGAGTGTACGTACTTAACGGAGCACTGTGGAAACGACAAATTTTTAGCCAAAACAAAAATATTTTCGCAAATCGTTTATTTTCTCAAATCTATCGTTTAAAACCCTTAAATATAAGGCTAAAAGCGTCTTGGTGTTTTTTGTCTCCGATCAGCCGTTTGTCGTAAAAATGATGTCGAAGGGATCGGTACAGAATGTAATATTACTGTACCTACTAGGAGAATTTAGGATGCAAGAGCGAGCGAAGCGAGCTAAGGACTTGGAGCACCCGACTCGGACAGGTTAGGTTAGAAGGGGTTTGCAAGACCCCGCCATCCCCTTCGTGGTTATTTTTTTTAAAACACTAAGAAATAAGAGCCCCGCCAGGCGGGGCTCCGTCTACTGCGCCTTATTATTATTGCCATTCAGAAATAGGAGGCCGGATCTTGACGTTCGGAATGTTGACCTTGTCTCAAGGTCAATGGGTCAAAGTCAATGCCCTTAAGGTGTCCCATGATGTTGTCCCACCCTACTATTCCCACATCCCACCGGGTCCCGAAGGCTTGATTAGGCGATGGTTTTTGGTGATATTTTTCTAAGACTTTTTTTCATAGTGCCCCATTTCGTATCCACTGACCAAAATAGCTGTGCGAGTATCAGTTAATACTAAGAATTTGTCACCAAAACTAACAATAGGCGATGGTTTTTGGTGATATTTTTCTAAGACTTTTTTTCATAGTGCCCCATTTCGTATCCACTGACCAAAATAGCTGTGCGAGTATCAGTTAATACTAAGAATTTGTCACCAAAACTAACAAACTTGATGAATGTAACATCAACACAAAACTTTCAGTGGACTCGCAAATCCCGTTCGCTCATCGTGCCAAGTTTCTCTACATGAAGGGTCGCTGCTACAACATATGTCCCACATATGATGCGAGAGCCACGCAGTGTCTTAGCAAGGCAGTTAAACTTAACCCACATCTGATAGATGCGTGGAATGAACTGGGGGAATGCTATTGGAAAAACATGAATGTTAAGGAGGCGAAGGCAAGCTTTGAGGGGGCATTAAAACATGTAAGTTGTATTTTCATATTTTCATTTATTTTGGTAGGGAAATTATCAAATAACTTCTCCTGCTCTGGGCGGAGCGGAAGGGCGTGACAGACTTTTACTGACTAAAACCCACCCATGTTCCTTCCATTGCCTGTGTGCCAGGACCATGATATCCCTTTCAGACAAACTCGCAACCCTGGCAGGACATTTTTGCCGAGCTGAATATTTGATGCTTAAAAGTTTTGTTCTAATTGTGTAAAAATTCAGCTGTATCGGGTTATTCTTATTTATATTGTCATCACTTCTTAATTATTGCAACTGATTTGTTAAGATTATGATTCACAAATCACAAAAAAGCGGCCTATCTGTTGAATTTAATGCAAAACATTTTCTTTAGGAACGCAACCGTTTATCCCTTCGTTGCCTGTCAATAATTCTACGCCAAGAGAGTGGTGACAAAAAGCGTTCAGAAGCACATCCAGCCATTTTGAAAAGCGTAGAGCTGGCTAGAGAAGCTGTGGCCCAGGATATTAAAGATGGTGTGTCATGGACCGTGCTGGGGAATGCGTACCTTTGCCAGTTTTTCATGGTGGCCCAAGATCCTGATACTTTGAAGCAATCTATGAAAGCTTATAGGCAGGCGGCATTGGATCCAATTGCTAAGGGACAACCTGATTTGTACTATAACAAGGGAATTGTAAGTTTAATAAACTGTTTATTTTTGTAAAATCGTGAAGATCTGCTTTGCAGTCTGTTCCGCTTTGCAGCTAAGCAAGCAGTTGCTGCAAATGTTATTGAAGATATCTCAGTTTCTATTTTTTATACACTTGGCACTTTTTTATGCACAAAACATAAAGCTTTTGTATTATACACTTGGCTAAATTATTAATTAATGGTCTCAGATGAAATCATAAAACCACCCAAACGGCTAACATTTATGCGCCTTCCGTGTATTCATCTTTCGCAGGCTCTAAAATACTCAGAATTTTACGACGAAGCTCTACAAAATTTCAAGTATGCGAGCCGCCTGGATCCACCATGGGAGCCGCCCAAACAGGAGCACTCACGACTGATGACATTCGTCAGTTCAGCACATGGGCTCGTCAAAACGCGCGGGAAACTGAAGGGCAAGCGACTGGCTACTATGGTGCAGGTTAGTATAACCATCTGCTTCGACCATCTTCTACCAGTCAACCTGCGAGAGATGGCACGTTATAAACGGCGCGTTAGAAAGATTACATAAGTACTTAAATACAATAGAACAAAACAAAAAAAAAAACAATGTAGCCAAAAGCCTCGTATTCGACTATTAAATTTTGTTCTGTTCTGTTCGGGAAATTTTCAGCTCTTGTTCTTAAAAAAATATGAAATTGAAGGCCATTTACAAGTTTCCACTAAAATAGAAATAAAAAAAGGGTTGGTATAAAATTCTCTATCATAAATTAGAAAATAAATACACGCCCGGACGCGTAACGCCAGACTGTATATTACCACAGACATCCATAGTCTTGCTCCGCTTGGTGCTCGTTACACTAAAAGAGCAAGATGTATTTCGACACAGACATTCTCTGTATTAGTATACATTATGCTCGTCATTTCTGTGTGTTGCCGGACGTAAAGAATAGCACCACCCCATTTCTTCCCGACTTACGAGAGAATGGGCAGCAGCGTTCTCTATGCATTTTAACACCATACTGCGATCGCCAACCCGCCAGCTAAGCGTGGCGATTATGGCAAACCCCCTCTTTGGGGGAGGTCTATGTCCAGAAGTGGACGTCTATCGGCTGATATGCTGATGCTCTCATTTCAAAAGCAAACTACGTAGGTACGAGTGCAGAGCAAAGGATTTGGCAGGGTAGTGAAACACATATTAAGTACATAAGTAAAAAATAAAACACAATTGTAACGGTACAATTTTAATTATTTTAAAATGGGATATTATTTTTTACATCAAATAAATTATTTCACTACAAATAAACTGACTGCATAGCAAATTAACCAGCGCACATACATACTTTCCCAGATTGAATCATTTGGGTTAGGTTAGATTAGAACCAAAGAGAGCAGGCAGTCTAAATCGAATTGCAAATGCAAGCTCCGGCCCTTGCTCCCCGCCACTTCGTTATGTGCTAAACGCTAATACATCAGTAATAAAGTTGAATATCGCGTGCGCTGTTTGATCGTATTCGAGCACGAAACTAAATAGCGTAAGTCTCAATTCTTATTTCGTTTATAACTAAAGTAATAATTGATCTAGAGAAATAATATCTGGTGGCTGGATAATAAACTATATTTTCTTGCTGTGAATATTTATTTTAGACATAAAAGCCAAACTGTTTTGTTTGTTTTTTATAATTATTCTTAAAAAAGACATGATTTTCGAATAAAAAATGTATCGAGAGAAAATATTACAATTACGTAACTGTCTTCAACATGGAAAGAAAAAGATCCAATAAATCATATACTAAAGTTTAATTTTGCTTGCATGTGTGACTCTTTTAGAATATTCCTGCAAATTAACATAAAATAGGGAGCCTCCTCTTAAGATACTTACTATAGAGAGGATATGCGAAGAAATGTCATAGAAAAACTGTGATGCCATTTCTCAGTGACGCCATCTAGCATATATCGAAAATAAACCGAAGTTCCTATCCAGTCAAATCAAATCAAATCAGTTTATTGCAAACATGTTGTACAGGGGTTGGAATAAGCATAAAAGTTTCAAACATTCACCCTGTAACGGCACTGCAAAACAAAACAAAATTATTATCTCTCGTTTTACCATAACGAGATTTGCAATATCGTAATGCGCAACTCTGCATATTTTCTTAGAAAATATTTTTCTTTTGTGGACACGAATGCGACTTGACATGCAGGCGTACCTACCACACTAGACTGAGCGACTTTTGCCCACTAGTACAAATGTATCGGTTTACGATTTTGTTCGCTATGTCCCGTCTATTGTTAAGTAAATAATTTAATGTCATTGGTTAGAACAGTGACCATTAACGTGCGAAGGCGAGTGAGCGAAGCGAGTAGTTGATAAATTCAGGTACCAAAACAAAAATATTTTTTTTTTAAATAAATGAACAAAGTCAAATGAAACAAGTCATTGTGGTTGTCTGTACTCGTATGTATTTTGCTCCTATATTCTAAAGCAAAATGTATTTCAGCACAGACATTGTCTGTGCTGGTATAGTTAAACTATTTCACGAAGTCCTCTCTTGTCGCTCTAATGGCGGTAAACATAAGGTTCAAATTGCAATAACCAAACGGACTTCGTGAAATGGTTTAACTATATGTAGAATGCTCTTCATTCATAAAGCAAACTACCTGCGAGCACGGAGCAACTCGTGTCTATGGTATTATACAGTCTGGCATTACGCCCTCCGGTCACCTTTATCGTGCCACTCTGCATATTTTTGTAGTCTCTAACTTTTTAAATAAAAAAAGTGGTCAAGCCAGTCACTACCATTTCAGTTTGTCATTGTTTCTTTGGAATTACTTAATGTCACTATGACGTGCTGTGAAATGTTTGCACATGCTTTCAAGATGGCAGTTTTCAGCTCCTGCTAAGTTTCTGGAGCTGGTTGGTTAGCTCGAACACGCCTCTTCAGCTCATCCCTTATGTGCTCTATTGGATTCTTAGCAGGGCTTCTTGCTGGCCATTCTATTACTGCGATACTAACGTCATGCAGGTGTTCTCGAACAATTCTTGCAGTGTGCGCCCTTGCATTATCATGCATAAAAATTAAATCCTGGTCCACAAAGTCAGCATAATTATGTCACCACATGAGCCTTTAGGCATTGACGATGTATTGGTCGCTATTTATTTGGTGGTGGCAACCGTGGTCTCGTCACAACCTCAAGGCCAGTTTTTCCTTCAGTGGAAATCCTGCCCCAGATTGTCGATGACCTATCGCCATAACTCACCTTCTCTTCAATGCAACATTGCTGAAAACGTTCTCCCTGTCTTCGGTAGCTTTTCCTACGTCCATCGTTATCATACAGCATAATTTTGGTTTCATCGGTAAAAAGAACCTGGCTCCATTGACGGAGTCCAATACAAATGTTCATGTGCAAACTGTAGCCGTGCTCGTGTCGGTTTAGGACCATTTGCTGGCCTATAAGGTTTCAAATCATATTCTTCGAGACTCCTAACAGTTCGATCGCAAACAGTCAGTCCATGAAAGCCTCGAAGCTGTTCTTGGACCTGTACTGAGGTCAGGTGAAGATTACGCGGGCTGGTGGGAAACCGATCTAGTCGTACTGTAGTGACCCGGTTTCGTTGGCCCCCTGGACGGCGCACGAAGCCGCCAGTCTCCGGGTATCGATGGTAAATTCTTTGAACGGCAGAACAGTTAAATGAAGTTTTGCACTTACGTTTCACTGACTAAACCCAGACTGAAGAAGTTCCACAGCTTGCGCGGCTACTTCAGGTGCAGTATCCATAATTTGAACATCGGAATGGATAAAAAATATGGAAAAACAATTTCGATACTTTAAAAAAAAAATACAAAACAAAAAACGAAATAACTATTAACATATAGATTCAGTAATCAGCTTGTTTCTTCTCTTTTTCAAATTCGTGAATTCAAATTTGGAACAAGGTGATACCGAAATGATAGTCAGTATGTCAGCTTCAAAACTGCATAAAAACGTTTTCTCTAATTTGTCATTATTTTGATGTTTTAAGCCTTTTTTTATTTATTTATTATTTATTTATTTAATTAAATAATGCATATTTACAATATTAAGCTTTATAGTAAAATGGTAGGTATATAATAATGGTTCGACCTGAACTAGGATAAACCTGTATCTCAGGTGTCATAAGTGCAAAATTACATTAAAATTTTCTAAAATTGATGGTAGACATAATTAGTGAGTAACTTAACAGACTAATGATAGGACAGTACTTAATTAAAAATAATATTTAACTTAAAACAACCAGTAACTTTCTGTGTCATCATAAGACAAATTTTGTAACCAAGTTGAAATAACATTTTTGCATTGTACCGTTTTTAATGCAGACATAGACAAAATTGCGTTTACTTTCTTATACAAAAATGGGCCTAAGAATATAAAAAATCTATACATAAACGAATGCCTTAATCTATAATTATCCAAACGATGTTTTAAGCCTGTAAACTGGCACGGTGGCTCGATTTAGGAATCCGGGAGTGTAATACGCAAACAATTACTTTTTCTTCAAGAACCTTTCCACCAACAAATGCTTGAGCTGAAAAACACTGGTATTGGATACATCCAAATCATGTTTACCATACAGTTTATTAAAACTTCTGCTGACACAAACTACTCAACGGATTTTGATGCGGTTTTCTATCCCCACATTGCGTACAAGGGAGGACCACAAAAAAAAAAACGAGATTTTATTTTACCATTTGTCGGCGTGATTAATATGTATACCCAATATACCCATGCCAAATTACAGCTTTATAGCACTAAGTCACTGAGCTAAGACGGGAACAGACAGACAGACGGACATGGTGAAACTATAAGGGTTCCTTGTTGACTATGGAACCCTAAAAACAAAAAATGAATGAATGAGTGATGAATAAATTGATTATGTTTTGTTAAGAATGGATTCCAGTTTCAGGTGTAATTGAATGTAATTTTGTATAGACTAGGTCCAGGATGACGGAAAAAAATGAACTTTCTCTAACGTTAAGGACAAAGACGAAAGGCACAAAAGACTCGTTAAGTTCTTGAGCCAGTTCCATCATTCCCAGTTTTTCGTAAATTCGCTACTGCTGGCTCATCGCCATGCAAAAACTATTAGGAACTCAAAACACACAAATCGTAACAGACAAGACTATGAACTAAGAACTAACCAACCTCCTTCCACAGTCCATTGACAAGAAGATGTTGGGCCTCTATGGTGAAGGCCTCCACGCTTTCGCCGACCGCCGTGAGGTGGCGCTGGAACGTACCCGCCTCGATGCCTTACAAGAGGGGCCCAATGAAGCCAAGGTCATCCTGGGCAAAGTCGTCGGCTCCATACACAATGATAACGCTGTACCTTTGTAAGTACCTGTTCTTTTTTGGTGATACTGCGTTTTTGGCAGATTTTACAGGCCTTTAAATGAAAATGGATGGTCGCCCCTGAGGTTTCTGATGTACAGTTGGCGAAAGGGTTTAGTATTTAGGCATATATCTTTGAAAAGTTTTGTGTGTGTGCTAAAAATTTAAATTGATAAGTCTTTGACATGGGTCCACTTATGTTATTATGTATTTATAAAGCACACAATAAATCATTCCTTTTTTTTACAGAATGAGTTTTAGAATGTTATTTTCTTGCCTACATACCAATCTCTTTTGTGTTGTCTATAAAATGTATAGTTTCTGCTACTAAAACTCGTACTAGATCATTGCAATATTTCATCTAAGATTTTATTCTAAATGTACACGTTCCAAAAGGTATGCCATTAATACTGAAAACGATCACTAAGATAATGTTAGATTGGTGCAGAAAGGACGAATGTTGGCGTTTTAATGCTGTACTTTTGCTAGCTTCTTTTTCATGTACTTTGTCACCTACCATTCCATTTATGTATAAAATCTTTGTTTCTATAGTATAATTTCGATTTGGGCTATGCTACAAGTCATTAAGATCCCGCACGGGTCCAAAATGACAGTGCTAGGTCATAGGTTTGCTAGAGTGTGGTGAGGAGCAGTTGTCGTGTTCGTGGGTGTTACCACATCCAGTCAACCAAAATCGATCGTTGGAAAATGAGATTAGCCGACATCGGTCGACAGTTATAATGTGGTCTGCGCGCTAAGGCTAGTCACCGCCTGCGGTATGCGAGCGGCGAGAGGGGGGTGCCCGAAATTGACAAGACGCACACAAGATATTAAGCAGTTGGATATATCTTGAGATAATACACATTGTGATTGTACGCTATTGTGAGTGTAGTACAAACTGTGAGACTATATTTAAAAAACCGGCCAAGTGCGAGTCGGACTCGCGCGCGAAGGGTTCCGTACCATTATCTATAAAAACGGCAAAAAAATCACGTTTGTTGTATGGGAGCCCCCTTAAATATTTGTTTTATTTTAATTTAATAATTTATTTTTAAAGTGAATATATAACTAAATATTCTGTGAATATTTCAAGCGTCTACCTGTTGCCGTAACTATAAAAGTACAATTTTCGTGGTGATAAACCATTCGTGTTAGTCTCAGCACCTGTTAATAGTTTCATCACTTTTGCGCTCTCGAAAATATAGTTTATTTTGCCGTTCATTTACTTAATGAAGATATTGTATAATCATAAAATAAAAAAAAAATTATTTTATCACACGGATAGCTGAAGCCCAGTGAGTGATTTTTTAATTTCTTGATATGGTTTGTTAAATAATAGGAAAAAAAACGTTATCGACGGTCTTTTTTTAAAAAATATAGTTTTTTTCAACATTGTTTTCTGAGACTATTTGTAATATTTTGATAGTTCTTTTTGTTACCTTTTTGAGTTGAACATGTCTGCTTACATACAATATTTTTAATAACTAATTTGGTGTTATTATGTTGAAGAAAAATGTTCCTAAACTCAACACGATATCGTCAATTTTGTGTGAAGAGGCAACGGAAATTATTTTTTACAATATTATAAACCAACATTTTCGAATAAAAAATTGCTACCAATAGAGATGAAGGAGTAATCGATCTGTGGCAATTATTAGTTACATTTGGTTTAGTTAACGTCTACCGCAAAATGTACTGTTTTTTTTTTGTCAGATTTTGTGATAGCGTCCTCAAGAGTAAATTTTAACAAATTTTGCGATTTCGTGAATGTCAATACAAGGAACGGTAAGAAGTTTTTGTGATTTAAACACTGGTCTACATGATTCAGACCAGTCCATGTTAAAGATTGTACGAATACAATTTTTTCGTGCTATTAGTATTCTAGAGATTTCCGAAGAATTTCCCCAAACAATGATACCATACCGTATAATGGAACAGATATACGCGTGATACACCATCATCGCAGTTGGTTTAGATCTGAACAGGGTTTTATTGACACATTCATCAAAAAACTGCTGGAACAGACCACGTCCATTGATAGAAAATGCTACTCCACACCACAAGACTTTTGGAACAGAAACTTCGGCTTTAGACTTTCTATTAAATACAAAAATTAAATATATTTGAAAGGGTTTTAATTAAACCTTTGCTGAATTTTTTTTTTTCTTAGCAAATTTTTTTCTTTATCCTTGCAAACACTTTTTCTCTTTATTATAACCTGAGGAGTTGGTTAATATGTAATTTAAATACGAAATAAATCGTGAGCTGCTTGATATACTTTCGTCCAAAACTCGCCGTTTGTAAGTTTCTGTTTTATAAAAGCACGTATTTTTTCTTGTTTGAATGCTTCCCACTTCAAAATGGACACTTAGTTTAACTGCTTGGAACACTGCCCGTCCTGTCATCGACAGCTACTTTGAAGATGGAGTCATAGAACGATCGTTTGTGTGGTATGTGTGTCCCTGAAGCCGCATATTCATTGGAAAACATAGTTTTGCAACATGTTTTTGTGTTGCGGAACCATGCTCCGTATTCATCGTAAACAAAAGTAGCTGGTCTTTGTTTCCAATGAATACGGGGCTTTAAAGTTTTCGTAATTACATTAAAATAACCTTCTGCATATACTTACGTTTGTCTCACTTTTAGGTCTCAAATATGCACACTATAGACACGACTATAAGGTTGCGAGTGCATTAGCAAAACAGGGTGAATTTGATTGATTGATTTCAGTTAGTATTTATTTGAAGGCGGTTTTTTTTTGTGGCTTTGGTTGGTTCTTGGATGGGTGACAATATTTACATACCGTACCTCAGAAAGCGCGTTAAGCCATTGGTCTCCGGCTGTCATTTGTAGATCTTTGACAGTTGTTACGGGTCGTCAGAAGCCTTGAAGTCTGACAACCAGTCTTACCAAAGGGTCTCGTGTTAACCAATAACTGGGTTGTGGAGGTCAGACAGGCAGTCGCTCCATGTAAAATACTGGTATTCAGCTGCATCCGGTTAGACTGGAAGCCGACCCCAACATAGTTGGTAAAAGGCTAGGCAGATTATGATTTTAGTCAGTCTTCAATACAATTTTCGATCTGCAAACTATATACCTAACCTTTTTTTTCCCCCGGGGTGGAAAATCCTCATGGATGTCCTCCGCCCTGAGGCGGGCCGAGGTCTGTCAGACTTACTGACTAAAAACCACCCCGGTGTTCCCTTCTCACCTCCACCGGGATCATGGGATCAAGTGCGACTTGCGCGATCCCCGGCTGGTGCCGGCCCGCCTCTTCAGGCCACCTCAAGTATAGGAGGGGATGAGGTGTTTGACACCCCCGCGACATCTAAGAGTGCCATGAGTGAAGAGTGTCATGGGATCAAGTGCGTAACACTACGCGCCGCCACCTCGGGTCCTGTATGATTCCGTCCGCCGTCTCTGAACCCAAAACTATACCTAATCTAACCTTAGATTCTCACAACGCAACGTCTGTATTACCCGAACGCAGAAGTATACAGACTCAAATTAAATTAGCTAGTGAAACTCCGCAGACGTTATGGGTATCGATAACTAAACATGATAAAAAAAAAAAAAAAAAAAAAGATTTCTTTAGAGGGGACATGGACCGCAGTTTGTGTAGTCACTTGAGATATCAGTTTTTTGTGTGTAAACTTCACAGACGTGATGAGTGTCCATATGCAACCATGATAAAATAAAAGAAGACTCATTCTTCAGGTAGCAACACTACCAGCGTTCGTTGACCCTCCAAAAAAAAACCCATTTAATCTTTTTTATTTTTATTTTATCGTTTTTGATATCGATACCCATCACGTCTGCAGAGTTTTGCTAGTTAATTTAATTTGACCCTATATAGTAAAGCCACATTTCGTTAGTTTATAAGTCCCTCACACAAACACAATCACAAATACGACTGCTACTTAGAAATTAGTTATAGAAAAACCCTATAACTTACCCTAAAACCAGGACCCCATGATCAGCAGTCGCGCTACCGGCCTGTAGACCTATGCAGTAGTCAGAAAGTTTATTGAAATGAGTCGTGTGTAAAATGCATGGCAATTTTAAGAGTAGTTAACATGGTTTCAAAAAACTAATAAAGTACGGTTTGGTTAAATTCGATTTACGTTTACAAATTGACATGAGATTTATCAATTAAATAGGCTTCCCAAAACTAGAGGTAACTATTTCTCAAATAACCCTAATATTTCTACATTATAGCACATTTGCGTTGGTGGATGAGAGCATGGAATGCGTGCTAGTGACGGTATACAACTGGGCAGATGGACGCGGCACCATTATCGGCGACTGTGTGGCCATACCCGAGCCTCTGATGCGGACACATAAGTACGAGTCAGAAGATGTGGTATGTTACTATCTTTTATTATGGTTTTCATTGCTGTACGAGAAATTTATTTCATGGGGCAGAATCACCTGTATGATGTTTTTATGACCTTTATGGAAGATACCATAAAACAAGTACCATCGATAAAAATGGATAAGGAAACACAGACAGAGTCAGGGCGCAGGTACAGGGCCTTCCATTTACCTCAAACCATAAATATGTTACAAAGTGTCAGACTTAATATTTGCGAAAGATAGAGCTGTTAGTTGTTACAAAAAAAACCGGCCAAGTGCGTGTCGGACCACGCACAATGAAGGGGTCCGTATTTGAGATGAATTTATCCCAAAAATAAACCTAACATTGTAGTTGAAAAACATGTTCCCCTATACATCGATATACGTCACGGTCAATTTTCCTACTGAAAATGTAAGTTTGTATTCGTAAAAAATATTTTTTTATGTGATAAAACTACAAATTAACGATTTTCGGACTTTTTCCTTTACTTGTCCTATGAGACTTTGCTTCTTACCAAATTTCATGATTCTAGGTCAACGGGAAGTACCTTAAAGGTTTTGATTTATTTGCGAGTACAAAAAAAAAACGCATAAATCAGACATAGAAGCTTGATTTTTGAGCTCCAAGGGGCCGTAGACCTACGTATTTGATTTTAATTTCAACTTGATCTCGTCACGCGTTCCTGAGAAAAAGGTTATTGACAGATTGACAGACAGACGGACAACGATGTGATCCTTTATGGGTTCCGTTTTTCCTTTTGAAGTACGGAACCCTAAAAAAAACAACTCTATCCAACCGAGGCTCTGTTTTATTATTTCTAAGCTGTAGAATACCTACACAAAAAGATCCTCGACATATGATTATCTTCAACCAACTGCAACAGTACAATATGTGTATTAACAAAACCATCAATCATTCCAGACATACGACTTCAAATCGATCCGCGTAAACAACCCACTGCTTCTACTACTGAACGGCAAGCGGGTGTCGCGCAACCAATATGCGTGCACGCGCGTAACGAGCACTTACGAGATACACTGAGACCAGAAGAAGCTAACAAGGCCACGGGGAGAGGAGATGAGAGCTGCAGGTACCACACAAACAAAAATAAGACATTAGATAATGAATCGGGACGGGTTATCGCGCTAAAACTTCGTATTATGCTGGAACTACACTTGGCGTATTTGTGCCAATATTCGTTAAATATTTTGTGGAATCAGGCGCTTCTTGCGGAAATCGAAGACAGTAAAATTTTATGCAAAAATATTTAGTATTAATTCAGCAAAAACTGGACCTGGCTCGGATACAAAATACATATGCAGAAGGTGCGAAATTATAATTTTAGATGCAACCCAAACCTGCTTCATGTTATGCTGTTGGATAGTATGCTTAACATTTTACTGAAATTATTTTGATAAGGATAGGATATATTTTATATCGCTCAAGTTACGCGAATATTTTAACAGCTGCGCCAAGTAGTGCCAGCATTAGGTATATCGCGATAACCAGAATATTCGCTGCAGCTTGCTAATTTAAGCACCCGGGGTAGAAATGTGAAATGCGGTGAACGGAACTTTGGAGCCTATCATAAACTGTCATTAATAATTGATTTATAATTAACAACTTAATTAATAACATATAAACATTTTGTACGCCGAGTGAGGCAAAACATGTTGGTCCGGTAAAATTATGTTTCCATCTATATGTGTTTCAAAACAAACAATTTATTCATGTTTCAAAACAAATAAATTTATCATTATACGTCACGACTTACGTGCCAAATAATAATGTTACCCAAAAACTTCAGGTAAAGGTAAACTAAATGACTGACTAACGCGTTTACCGTTGCGAAGATAAAATTATGAAACAATATCTTTTTTGTATGGACTGTGTAGAAATTCTAAAAAAATACAGTGAATTTGGATTCGAATGAGGGAACAGTAAAATATGTTATTATTTAACATATTTTATATTATACGTGGTGATGAAAATAAGACTAAGGGCCGATTTCACCGATCGTATTACAAAACGCGTTTAAGAAAACTAAGTTCTGCATAAACGAGTTCAAATGTCAATATTGATCTCGTTTTACGTCCATCCAATTTCACCAGCTACATTTATTTTGATCGCGATCACGAAAACCAAGTTTCCGTGGCATAGAATGTAAATGTTGTCACATGAACGCAATTTGTTTAGCATTTGCAACATGCAATAGCAACCTACTGTGCATACATTTTATTACCACGTTTTATTAAGTCACTTTCTTGTTTGTCTGTCTGTCTGTCGTTCCGGGTGGAATCTTGCAACTCAAATTTCGAGCACTTCCCGATTAGCTATACGTCTGAAACTTTCAGGGTAGCTCACAACTCGATGACAATACATTCTAACTCCATTTATTAGCATGCAATGCCGACCTAACCTCAAAAAAAAAAACATAAAAGCCACTATAACTTGTAAAGGAAGCGAGACAGAGCAAAAATAATACTTTTTGGGGGGTTCCTAAAGGGGATTCACTAATCATGACACATCGATCGAGAGGTTCGCAAACCTGAAAACATAACCTAAATATTTCATTTTTTTGGTTTTAGCTTTCAAAGATCAGCAGCAAATACTGTTATTATGAAGTTGATGAAACTGCTCATTCTCATCCCAGTTTTCGTTATAATATAGTCTTAACAATTTTTTCATTTTAATTAGCCAAATACGGACAAAAGAAATATTAATATTAAAAGACAACAAACAATATTTTCTAAACAACACGACATTGACAGCTCATGAACTCGTTTAGAGACTTGAACGCCGAAAATCGGGCGTTCAGAATTTAAACTAGTTTAAGCTTGAACTGCGTTCACTTTATGGTGGTGAAATCAAAAGTGGAGTTCTAAACTCAGTTAAACGTTTGATCTGATTTCAGCGTGAATTGATCACGTTTAATTTCGTTGGTGAAATCCGCCCTAAGGTCTTCTGAATATCGTTCAATTTCATAGGTGTGAAAAAAATCTTAACGAGTTTCAGAAAGGACTAAATAAAGTTAATATTGATGTGACTGACGATTCATTTGTAATATAATTTGAGTGTTAGCTTATTTATAATTTAACCACCAAGCCGGTTGTCCATGGTACTTAGTCGATATAATCGAAATGAAGGAATAATTTTAAAGATCATGTTCAATCAACGGAATAATAATGACTATAATTATTATTAGAAATATGTCAGAAGGGATTTGTATGAAAGTGCACTATTATTTAATTAAAAAAAAAATAGTACCTAAATTTTTAGGCCACTTTATATAAAAAATTGAAAACTAAACATAATCGATATTTAGATAGACTAACTAATGATAATTGTGCACTTTAATTCAAGAATAAATTTAAAATTTAAATAATATAACAGTACATTTTAATAAACATTGTAATCCCTTAATCAATATAATAATATTTAGTGCGTTCAATTAATTTATTGCAAGTTTTCACACATCGTCGGCGCCATGTTATATTTATCTAAGCTGTAAGTTATGATGTTTTCTGTTGTACTCAAGTGAGGAATATTTTGGCCTAATGCAGAGGATTAATAATTAGTGTTTAGAAATACCACTTATTACTAAAAGACGAGAATACAAATTAAAGACTTAATTAATTAGAACAATCGTAGTAGGAAAAGACAGCTGCCTGTAAAATTCAAGCATCAAAATAAAAATGTTATAAAATATGTAGCTCTCTAAACATGGCATGAATATAATATCCAACTTTGCTTGCCGAACTGTTGATAGATATTTATTTATTATTTTTTATTTTATCATTATCAGCAATTCATCAATGCGTTGCCTTTGATGCGATATATATCGAGTACTAATCCAAATATTTGTAGGTACTTAAAACAGTATGAAGGATCTCTTAAACCCCTGTGGGAAACTTGTTGATGAAGTTTCTGAAATTAAATTGAATTGGGTCTATGTATCAAGAGTCGCCTTTGCCATGGATGGAAAAATAACAATTGAAAATGAAGTATTTTTTGTATGGATTTATCTAGACAGTAATTTGTTAAGGCTTAAGAAGGCGATGGTAAAGGCGATCCTAAGTAAGGTGCAGCGCAGACGACAGACTTTTTGTGCGAAGGAGTGCGGCACACACCAATGTGATTACATTTTATTAGCTCACAAGCTTTCATTAATCACTCGATCCTTCGCACAAAAAGTCTGTTGTCTGCGCTGCACCGGATCGAGTGATTAATGAAAGCTTGTGAGCTAATAAAATGTAATCACATTGGTGTGTGCCGCACTCCTTCGCACAAAAAGTGTCGTCTGTGCTGCACCTAAGGCTGCACTGAGCAACTGCGACCATGGTCGCAAACGGAAAGTGCTCAGAAGAAATTAGCTTTTTAATTTTGGAGCTGCACGGGACCCAATTCCAAAGTATGGTTTATTAACGACATAAAAATCGACCGTCCACTGTTACGTAGGATGAGCACGGACTAGTTACCCACGTGAGCTGGGCGGTTCATTTATTTGCCAGACACGCATTCGTGCGTAGCGTAGCAGTGGGTCGCAGTGGATGAGCCCGCCTACATTTTCATACAAAGCCAAGCTAAGTACATGTGTGTAGCTTAGCCTTGGGCTGCTGTGGAGCAGCATTATATTAGAAAACATCACTAAGGTCTTGGTCGCGATCGCTCAGTGTGCGTGAATTAAGATATAGGGATTACGATGTAGCTTTTTTATAAGAATTGTTGAAATGTAGCGAGAATGAAAGCTTTTAAACGTTTAAGCTTTACTTTTATGTGCGAGCTTTTTAAGATCTCTAAATATATCATTGTTGTTATAATTAAGTACGTATTTATGAAATGTAATATTTAATTTGTTCATTGGTCGCTTTGTGTTTGCGCTAAACTTACTAAGATTTGAAGTCAAGCTTTATAATAATTATGTGACAATTTTGATGTCTGTATACTAGGTATTGATAAATGTTAAATAAACTAAATTGAAACTAATTCAGTTATTAAAATTGTTTTATTGTTATTTATATTGAAATACTGCCGAGTTCAGGTATTTTTATGTTTTTTTTTTTAAATAAAAACATTATCTTTATTAAGTAGTATTTTGAAGTACATGATTTAACTACAGGAAGTCGCTCAGTAAGTTACGATTTTACTTAAGCACTACGAAAAGTACTTATTACTATTTTTGTCACTCTGAAACTACCGACTTTAAATCAAATGACTGCATCACACATTAAGATAAGTAAGTAGAAACGTAGTAAACAACTTATCCAATTTGTCAAAATATCAAAGAAACACACTTAGCTAATAATCGCTTTATACAAAACGTCTCAAAACTCCAAAAAAGTTAATTAAGCATTGACTTCCCATAGTTGTAAATCATTCTCTACTACTTCCGCATAACTGTCTGCTTTACGCCTATCTTTAAACAAAGGCCTTAAGGTCTTCAGGTTAAGGCCTACTAATGCCCCTGTATCCATTAAACTGTTCAACTTGCTTACTAAAACTGCGTTGTAGTTCAGTCGTAGAAGACTTGGTCTTGAGTATAAGTATTGTCCGTCTCGGAGATTGGTTCGTGCCCACGTTTCTATTGTCTTGTTGCCGCTGGCTATCTGTGGATGTGAATATAGAAATGGTTATTGGTGCTAATTATGCGAATATCTTGTTATGTAATGAATGGAACTTATTAGTATAAGTAGGATTAGCAAGGGGCTTAGTATAATGCCATGAGGAACGCCTTTCTTTGTTGTTTTAACAGTTGGACTTATAGCTTAACTGCGGCTGATGTTTGGTCTTGTCAAAATGTGAAAGCACTTTCTTTTCTAAATAGTGTTGAAGCCATCGTGGCTATGACTTTTACACCATGTCCGATAGATAATGCTGTGTTCTATTGTGCTAAAGGCAATCAAATGCTTTGCTGCATCTGGGAATATTGAAAAAACATGCGATGAAGACTTTTTAAACTTTTTCTAACAAGATATTGATGCCAAATACTTCTTACTTACTACTTACCCTAATATCACCAACTTGTTTGAGGAAATATGACGAAAAGTAGAAGCGAAGGTTGGCAGTACCCGTCCGTCTGGCGTTACGCATCGCGATGTACGAACGTAACATGTCGAACCCACGTCTCTTGTATTTAAACACCTGGAAGACATAACAGGGTTTATTTATACATACATAAACATAAACTTACGCCTTCTTCCCATGGGGGTAGGCGGAAATTATAGAACGTTGCTCGCTGCTTTAAGTTAAGTTACGATTAGCGACTGCTTAATCATACATTTTGTGGCGTTTTAAACGTTTCTTAACTTTGAACAACGTTTATAAGTAAAGAGGAACAGGTTTAATGAGTAACATCATGGTTACGGATTTGGACATCATCTTCAAGTTCAACCAAGCTAACAATAATTTGTAACTAAAGTCTACATATAGCGAGAATAGCATAGGCCTTTCATCCCAAAGTCTATTTTTCGGACGTCGAAATGCTTCACCAGGTCTATCCTAAAGCGACATACACAATTTTATGTGTGTACTCATGAAAGCACCGTTCTAAGTCTTTTGTTGGAGATTAACAATAGCAGAGTTATTTACAAAACAAATAGCGTAGTCATCTCAATTACCTATTTTCCTTGAATTTGTATGTATATTTATATATATATATATATATATATATATATATATATATATATGTAGGGATATAAATATTATAGTAAATAATTGTGTATGTATGTGTATTATAAGTTTATAACCTATTTATGTACTTGGGCACCCGTTTTATTTAGAATTAATTATGTTATAATTTAATATTATTATTTTCTCTCAATCAGAGCACCCGCCATCTTATCTCTTCACCACCCTTGGTTGACGGGTAGAGAATGCCTAAGGCATTTAGTCCGCCTTTGTACCTAATTGTGTGCGAGAAGTTTAAATAAATAATAAATAACAATCTTTCATCATGTCTGAATAATGTCCTTCCCAGTCTCAAAATATCCCCATCTACTTTATTTATTTAAATAACATGGGAGACTTACAGCAAACAGCTAGATCAAGGCCAGTACGTTAGTCTGAAATCCAATTACAGGTCTGCATTTATTAAATACAGAGAAAAAAAGTATATTCTAAGGACATTCACACCAAGTTACCGTATAACATGACCATCACGCCTGTAATCCCCGAAGGGTTCGGCAGAAGTGTACTTAGGAGTACACCCACTACAGCATAATTACTTTGTTACTTGCACTGCATAACAACCATCATAACAAAATGAACTACATGACAAAATTACGGCTTTAGCACTTCCTGGCTGACGACACACTAGTTTGGAAAGGATCTATATCGTACTGAATAATTTGAACTTTATAAATACTAACCTGATAAATAATATTCCCCGTCACATAAGAATCAATATAATGCGTTCCATAGCTCTTCATAAACTTCCTAATCTCTGCCGTGTCCGTTATATTCAGGTCGTCAATGGCGCTCTGAACATAATCTGTAACCGCCACTCCTTCTAAATTTCCTAGTTCTACAGTTTTATCGACTTTGGTCAGTTTCACCAGAACGAAGCAGCAGTCAGGTTTTGGATCGTATTCTATGCCGAGGGTTCGCATTATTTCATCGTGTATCCAGTCGCCCATGAAAGCTTTCCAGGGTTTGTTTGTTCTGTAAAAAGATCGAGTTTAATTATAGGATGTTGTTGTGTTTTTACTCAACATAGTTTCAGTAATTAATGGAGTTTGTTATCGTATACTTCTAGTTTACACCTGCATTATAATAACACCAAACGCGCCTAAGCTGTAAATCACACGCATTCATTAGAAATCTGAAAATTTGCGATGGAATATGATAACTGTAAACTAACAGAAATATTTGCTAACCTTTGCTTACATTTCTGTACCTATACAGATTGGTTGAAGCGGCGAAATTATACATTGGCAAATATTAACGCCAGTTGCGCTGTTCAATTTATCGCTAGCTTATGTTATTCTAGCTAAGATCAATGAATTCTGAAGAAAGATGTTAAATTGAGACTGTAATGGGTTCCATCGCATATTGGGGTACAGAGCAATGAAAAGGCTGACATGCTGGCAAAATATGCAGCTAAAAATAGAAAAGAAACTAATGTAACGCTAGATTTTGCAGAGGTTTTACCCTAATTAAAAAAAAAATCGATGATTGGAAGGAGTATTTTGATAAACGTTCATTGGAAAAGGAATCTGGTATAAAACAATGCAGGGTCAGCCTTTTTGTGTGCCCTGGTTCATGAATAGTAATTTAAATAGAAAATTTGTTGTTACAGCCCATAGACTCAGATCTGGACACATTCCATGTAATAAGTTTGCATACATGATGAAAAAAACCAACTCGCCTAATTGTGTGGAGTTGTGGAAGACTTACATCACTTATTGATGGACTGTGTTCGATATGAGTCTGATAGAAATGATGTGTTTCGGGTGTTGAGGTTGAACCGACTTGATTTAGGCACATTCCATAGAATTTTGTGTCAACCAAATGGTGATGATGCGAAGAGTGTGTTTAGGTTCATGGCCCGAATATTATACATAGCAGCGTGTATTTTTAATTATATAAGTAATTAGGGTATAATGGGACTGTCATACGCATTGCGATTATAAAAGTCCCTAAATAAAATAGAATTAAAATAAAAAAACTTAATTTATTTTTAACCCACAGCGGAAACAGAGGGGGTGTTATAAGTTTATCGTGTGTATCTGTCTGTGACATCGTACCTCCCAAACGGCTGCACCAATATTAATTTTATTTTGTTTCGTTTGAAAGGTGATTTAGCTCTTTTCTAGTTGTTGGTATTCTGTTACTTCAATGATATAAGAAGAACATAGTAACCTTGAACTGATGCTGCAGCATCACCTGGAATTTGCAGGATACCCAACTCCCTCTCCAACTAACAACAGAGGTATCTTGTTTGGGTTCATTGGAATGGTCCCAATGGTCCAAATGTCAGTTAACTGCTATGCTATACCCACGCAGTATTGATTATTTTATAATTTCCTAGTCTAGGACTTCTTTCAAAATATCAATTGCTCATCATAACTTACCCTTCTATCTGAAAATTCTTAAAGTACGCGTCGAGTAGCTCTTCAAACGTTTCACATAGTAACAGCTCCATGTTAGTGATACCATCGGCATCTCCTTTGGTTTCTTTGCTGGTAACATTTGAGAACACTCGTATATTCTTCTCACTAAACGGAACTATTGGGTCGTCGACTTCCTCGTCCTCGTAGTCTGCTGATATCACTTGCGTTACTTGGGATAGGTCGCCGTAACTGTGGAGGAATTGACACAAACTCAAACATTTACAGGCAGGTTTCAATTGTTAAAGGAGGTGGTAATTCAGGATGGTGAATCTTATTACCCATTCCAAAGCGTAGAAGTTTCTTATGGAGAAGAACGGACAATAACTCTATGGACACTCTTTTATAAATTATATTGTTACAAAATATTGGTTACATCATTCAGGTTGTATATTTACTCTTAAGTGAGAACGATGTAGAAAGACGCAACATGTGATAAATTGTTATATATATTTTGATGTCACTAATATGTTTTTGGAACATTATCATACTGTGAACTCGTTTATAGATATTTATGCAAAGCTGCAATGGTGTCTCCAATATAATAGAATAGAATATTTTACTTGCAAAGAATGTAGGTACCACAAATCATTTGTGGCAATCAATGTTAGTCCTTGTACATTCTGCTTTTAAGGCAGAAATATTATAAGTAAGCATTATAGATATACAAACATAAAAATAAACTAACTCACGAGGTCCAAATAAATTATTAAATTATCAGCTAAAAAATTTGCTACGGAGTAATAAAATTTCATCATTCCAGCCAAAAGACGTCCACTGCTGGATATAGGTCTCCCGCTAAGGGGGGGTGTTGGCTATAATCGCCACGCTTGGAAGGCAGATTGGCGATCGCAGTATGGTGTTAAAATACATAGAGAACGCTGCTGCCCATTCTCTAGTAAGTCCCTTAGTCGCCTTTTACGACACCCACGGGAAGGAGTGGGGTGATGCTATTCTTTACGTCCGGCACCACACGGAGCAATAAAATTTATCTAATAGTAATTTTGTTATATTTTTTAAAAATATTCTAAGTGGTTGTTCTTTAATATTGTAAGGCATTTTATTATACTGGCTGTCATTCGTCGATCTTCGACAGCCGTTACGGGTCGTTAAAAGCCCGAAAGTCTGACAACCAGTCTTACCAAGGGGTATCGTATTACTCAGTTACTGGGTTGTAGAGGTCAGATAGGCAGTCGCTCCATGTAAAATACTGGTATTCAGCTGCATCCGGTTAGACTTTCCAGTCTAACCGGATGCAGCCCCAACTTATTTGGGAAAAGGCTAGGCAGATGATGATTTTATAATACACAGCAGTTGCCATACAAATAACCCTTTTATTTTAAAGTGTCAATTCTTATAATAAAATAACTACATGCATATTTTTTTCGTTTGTTAAGAAATCACTATCAATGTAAACGAAGCAAAAGAAGTATGGAAATTGTAACAAAAAAAAACATAACCCTAAACGTTATGTAAAAAAAAAACTTGAAGTACGAATCTTCTATTTAGACTTATTATTACTCACTTAACTCAATATCTTTATTGCTTTACCATAATGTTTACTGTGGTAACTAAATAATTTAGATCATTATGGACCCTGTAGGGCACAGCAAAACGATTTTTGGTACAATACTTTATTACGTAGGCGCCAAAGAAAAATATCTTTACAATTGGGAATGTCCCGAATTGTATCATCGGACAAACCCAGAGTGTACCATTCGTTTACCATCACGTAATAATTTAACAGTGAAATATATGACAAACTATTAAGATAGTGTGTAATTTTCATATTTTAAGTATTTATTCTAAATGGACTCTTAAAAAAATATATAGGTATAATATCTTCTACTTTCAATTCTTTCACGAAAACTTAAACTAACACAACTCCAAAGTAAACATACGAACACAATTTAGTTTCACTAATTATTTTCCGTAAGCACGCCTTGATTGTAATTATAACACACTTTACAACATAATAAAAGAAATCAAGACTTACTTCGCAAACACATCGATAGCATTTCCAATATTTAAACTGTAGCCTAGATCTTCCTCACTGTAACACAACACAGAAGAGAATAAAACTACAAAATAATACAAGAGCATATTAAAATACATGTTATAAACCGCGGCGGCGCGGCTAATAAACTAATTTTTTTTTCACATTTTGCTAATAACTCGACAAAGTAAACAGCTTGTGAACTTGACCTAACAGATTAGTTGGTTGGTACTTATCAGTGGAGCAGGAGTGACAAACCTTTTTGTAAACATGGGCATGGTTAAGAAAATGTAGGTTGAAAATCTTGTCGAAGGAAATTTATAAAGAAATTATTATACTTTAGAATTTTTATTAACAGACAATAATAATGAATATTCAAATTCAAATATTTTAATTCAGAAAACATCCATATTATGTTAGTATTAAAACTTAGAAAAAATATGTTAGTAAAAAAAAAAAAACATAAAAATAACAAAAGATATAAAAATTAAAATTAAATCAATATCAAAATCTTAATTAAAATCAAATTCCATCATCTACCTAGCCTTTTCCCAACTATGTTGGGGTAGGCTTCCAGTCTAACCGGATGCAGCTGACTATCAGTATTTTACATGGAGCGACTGCCTATCTGACCTCCACAACCCAGTTACTGGGTAATACGACACCCCTTGGTAAGACTGGCTGTCAGACTTTCAGGCTTATGACGACCCGTAACAACTGTCAAAGATCTACGAATTACAGCCGGGACCAATGGCTTAACGTGCTTTCCGCACGGAGGGATCTTAGTATGCAAAGATGGTCACGCATCCACGGGCCAACCGCGATAAGCGTGGCTTACCCTGACCGATCGACCCGTGCGGCTCTTATAACTTAGCCACAAGCCCCTCCTAATAATATAATATTATTCGTTATTGTTACAATAGGTATAAATAATATTGAATATGAGACTATAGGGAAATATTTAATTGATTCTCCAAAACTTATTGACCTTCATATTGCAGCGCTATATTCAAGTTTGTTATAGTTGTTATTAGTGTTTTTAGGACACCAAAATAGGAATTTTTATTTGAGGCTCACAAAAGGCACATTTTTTTTAATAGATCATCGGAGTCCATTCATCTTTTTAGGAAATCAAAATAGGAATTATTTGGGATTTGAGAAAATTTTATAAATACGCAAATATTCTAGTCTGTTGCTGACATGTAGTGTAACTCGTTGTACCATTGTTTGGTACTTTGCTGCATCCTACCAAAAGTTTCATATCTCTGCTCTATATGACAACTCGCAACTCCGTTTGTTGCAACAGATTGGCATGCATTTCCTGTTTGCTGAGCTTTATAACACTTTATAGTGAGCAACTATATTGTATCTTCCTAGAACAGGTTTTAAGATAAATAATTGTGTCGTGAGTACATGACTCAGTCTGATATTTAGGAATTTTATATGACGTGTTTTGAAGACCATACCGTAATATAGTTTGCCTTCTGTTTCAGTTTTCGTCTATCGTTTCGACAGAATGAAACTAGAAAACTTCTATATGTAGTTAACACGCCTACATTTTTTTCAAAATATTATATATATCTATTCTGAAAAAGTCTCACCGTGTAAACGTAGGTGAAGTGAGTTGTTAATAGTGTCAATCCCTCACTGACAGTTCACTCCACGCTCACTTCACCTAAGTTTTCACGGTGAGATATTTACAGAATAGCACTACTGAACCAATATCTATCGTGATCTTCAACATATTCCAATAACGAAAAACCATACATAGTTTATTGTTTAGGTTTCTACGGAGACATATTATGGGAAGGGGCAATGACCGCTATTGCTACGCTAAAACGCGACAACTATAGGAGCATTTTGATACAAGTTATGACCGCACTGTGTGATTCTCAGAAAAACCAATTTATTAAATCAATCAGTGCATGCGTCTGAGTAAAATCCCGACCGGGGCTGCTCATTCCCAAGGAGTAGGCACCTACGTACAAATCTGCCTAGCCTTTTCCCAACTATGTTGGGGTCGGCTTCCAGTCAAACCGGATTCAGCTGAATAACAGTATTTTACATGGAGCGACTGCCTATCTGACCGCCACAACCCAGTAACTGAGTAATACGATGCCCCTTGGTAAGACTGGTTGTCAGACTTTCGGACCCGTGCGGCTGTTATTGCTTAGCCACGAGCTCCTCTCTTAGGCACCTACGTACTTATTACCCAAAAATAGGTAGACATTAATTACAATAATATGGCCCGCCACTCCCAAATTCAAAACATTTTAAAGTATTTGTACGCATGTGTGCGTAATTAGACGGCCGTCAAACAAAAACAAATCACTGATATGTTGCTCAACTAGTGGCGTCATTAATAGCTCATTATTATGGTACCGGTACTGCAGTGCTTCCGCAATGTTTGCGGATGCTTCCATCGATGATTTCTTTTCTATAATTAGGAAAAGAACTGCATCGATGATGAGCAGGGTCCGTGGTAGCACCAACACTGCCCTCAAAGCGTTAGGGTGCAAAATAGACAGTCCTTTTACTGTGTACTGGGCAAGTGTACACCTGCACAGAAATAGGGAATAGACATCAGTTATTGTGTTTTGTTTACTAACAAATTACTAACACTTTTTTATCTTATTTTTTTTTTTGCGTGTACTATAACTAACCATCCTACTAACCATACATTTGTTAAAAAATTATGGACGTATGTCTGAAATAAAGATAAGTTAAATTAAATTAAAATTATTAGTATGGCGCTGCACTGATGTACTCTATGAACGACACGTGCGTTGTCTTGCGCGATCGGCTAGTTATGATTAGTTGACCAACAAATCTGGTAATAAGTGAGATATTACGAGTACTTACAACTACATACAAACTCTTTCGTAAGGATGTGACTACACACATTGAAACAGTAATTTGGAGGGGCGAGCCATGTTATCGTAGTTGGTTTCTACATGTTATGTTGTTAATACAGCCTGCTTGTTTCATGCCAATGAAGTGACGAGTTTAATCATTAAACGTTTATAACTTAGCTAATTAAAGTTAGCGTATTCATATAACATTAATGTTCGTAATCGTATGAAGCACTTGCATTCATTCGCTTATCAAAATGTGAACATTATACGCATTTGAATAAGATTCATATTTGAATGATTAGCTTACTTAGAAAAATAAAAATTTAAGTAGGTACGGTCTTTGAATGTTTAAAGACTGTCTTAAACAGTGCCTAGTACAGTACCCGAGCTTAGACATGACACATCGAGCTTTAGAAAGAGACATGAGTAACAGAGACGACGCTCTACAAAGCCGAACTTATTCTGAGACTGAGACTTATAGAGCAAATCTTGACTTTACTGAAGCTTTCATACGAAAATTAACCTTATTTGTGTAAAGTTAATGTTCATATCCTATGAAATGCTTGTTTACTTGTCGCTTATAGGAATATGCACATTATAGAAATACAAATAAAGATCATTTTCGTATGAAACGCTACTGAACTTAGCTTGAGTAAAGTCAAAGTTCGTTCTATAGATTTCTGCATAAAACTCGATGTGCTTTATTTGCAGACTTGTACCGAACATAGTTTTGTTACTAGTTATTTATAGGATTTTATTAATTGCACATGAAATAAATAATCACCTATCAATTTATTCCCATCATTTATATACTTTTTTACATCAAATAAATTATTTCACTACAAAAAAACTGACTACACAGCAAATTAACCAGAGCGTACATACATACTTTGCCACATTGAATAATTTTGTTTAGGTTAGGTTAGAACAGTGACTATTAACGCGCGAAGGCGAGCGTATCGCGGCAGCGGCCGCCGAGCGCCAGATACCCTCTATTGTTGGTAAATTCAGTTACCAAAACAAAAACTCTTCATCAATATCCAATTTAACTAAACAGCCATATGACATTCAGCTATCTGGTTAAACGTTGCGCTCAATGACTTGGCTAGTATAGCCAGCTAGTTGTATTGTCTTGTTAGTAGTTGTTTAAAATAAATAGCGGTTCGCCACGAATATAAATTGTTGCTTATTTATATAACTATTTTTAGCTAAGTTAACTATTTTAAATATAACTATTTTGAGTTGAGTATTTTGCTGTGTAATCAGTAATTTTGATTGGAATTCGGATTATTTCTGGTTACAAAAAGTATTTTTTGCGTTTAAATACTACCCGTTATTTATTATTACTAAGTATAGTATTTATATCTCACAAAGCGACGCGCGCTTTACTTGTGGTTACCAAATGTACAAACACGTTGGTAATGTGTGCGTGAAGTCGAGTAGCGTCAGCACATACCACACACACGCACACACACTTCCGACTTTGCCATTGTCTCGGACTGTACTGAGAGCTCCTGCGCTTACACCCACATTAACAGCGTGTTTGTACTACACTTGGTAACCACAAGTAAAGCGCGCGTCGCTTCGAGATAAAAATACTGTAGCTTTAAGGTTTTACTGACATCGTTGAAGGAAAACATCGTGAGGAAACCTGAACCTATAGTTAATATAAGTCTGAAACCGCTAACCCGTCTTGAGCAAGCATGGTGACCAATGCTCCTTTCAAATAACTTCTCCCGCTCTGGGCGGAGGGCGTGTCAGACTTTCACTGACTAAAACCCACCCGTGTTCCTTCAGTTGCCTGTGTGCCAGGGCCACGATATCCCTTTCGGACAAACTCGCAACCCTGGCAGGCATTGGCCCTAACGGACGCCGTCAGTTCGTGCTGACGTCTCTTTGAGGCGCGCGTGGAACACAACGCGCCGTCGACCCGGGCCTGGTCCTTATCGGACGGCGAGCTACCCATCGTTCACCATCCGCAAGCCCGCGCATACGGTGGCCGGGAATCGGCCTGCGACTACCGACGCCCGGAGCGTCTTCCGCGGCGACTAGGGGCGTGAGGGCGCGAATTTTGCCTCTCCCTCACGCGTTTTGCCTCCTCCTTCGCGAGCGTTACTGCTTTGCAAAAGGAGGTGACGGCCTCCCATGCACTCTCGCTCTGAACCATGGCTTGAACCAGGGCCGGACGCAAGAGATCGCCGCAGACGATCGCCTCCGTGAGGACACGGCGGTGCTCCACCCAAGCCGGGCAGACCTCCACCGTATTTTCCACCGTGTCCTCCGTGCGATCCACACAGTGGTGACACCCGGGGACCAGCCTCTCCGTATGAGAAAAAGCCTTTGTCTACAGCCTGCAGTAGGCTAGTATTCTCAAAAAGCATTTAAATACTTTCCTTAATCATCTTCCGGGTAGTGCAGAACCAGTACCTAGAAATAAATTGCGTCAGTAATGGGGAACCACGTGCGCCTAGAGTTGAAAGATCAAAGTTATATATAAACAATCGCATTAGGTACATAAGATGCGGTTATTCGCCCATACATGCTATGCTATCAGTATCAGAACATTTGCTCATCGGTTTATGGAAGAATCATTAAATCTGCTGCTGTTCTCTCTGTGAGAATAAATCCTTCTACAGTAGAATCTGCGGTCAAATCTTATGTGAGCTATTTTACACAAGAATATGTCCATAAGCTCATGACTTTTTCCTTTGGGGATAAGTGAAATAAGGCGCAGACAAGAGGCAAATGATAAATGTAAGTTTGTCTTAAACAAAAAAAAAATCAAATCTATATATAGTTTTAGCGGACAAAATATATGTTATCCTTGAACATATTTCTCAGAACTTGGATGTTACCAAAACACCTTTAGAAGAAAAAAAAATGATACAAATGAACGGTAAACTAACCCTTTACTTTGCGTTTCCATCCAAAATATCTGTATTAAATATCAACGTACGGTTGGTATTTAATTAATAACAAGAACGTCTTAATTGTTTTTTATTTTCGATTACTCAACTAAAACAGCTCAGCTTCATATTTTGCAATAAATTACAAGCGTTGTGTCATCGCGCTTCTCTTTCCTTTGTATGCAGTCTGACAGGGACCGCGCTTTACCTGTTGTCAGCGTCATAACAAGATATTAAGAGTCTTCAATACCTCAAATTGATTAGCATGATCCTCCATCGAAAATACTGCATCATTAATTTTGAAATAAATATTTATGGTAAAGTTGAGGATTAATCTTAAGTAATGTTAGACGCAAACACGATTCCATATAATTTTCTCGATGGAAACAAATTTCAAAGTTACCTCCAAACCGAACAATAAACATCTAGTATTCAAAAGCAATCTTCAAATTAGATCATGAAACTTTATGTAAAGTTTCATGATCTAATTTGAAGATTACTGAACTAAATATAAAGCAGATGCTATGTTTATTTTTTAATTAACATTATTTTTACCGTAAAAAGAAATTACCTAAACTATCGGCGCCTTGGAGACTTATTCCTGCCGCCCTGTCTCGCTTGCTCACGTCACCGCGAGCAGTAGCGTGCGAGCGAGACAGAGAGTGAGGTGGTGCTGAGGTATTATGAACTTTAAAAACCCTTTCAGAAAGTTCTGTAACTTTTTCAAGCCGATCATCAAAACCATACCTACAATCAACACAGTTGCGGTACTTGTCTGTGTTTTGTTTTCACAAGTATTATGGCGACGCCAGATACCAAGTTCTTAAAACTAATTTGCCACCTATCAAGTGATTTCATGTTCTAAATAAAATTGGTCAACCAACTAAAATCAAGGTTGATACAGACGGTTCCATTCACGCGCGGCGATAACCCCGCCTCACCTCTTGTGTGAATTAGCTCTTATCTGGTGAACACTTGTGAATTCGACCACTGTGTTGATAATAGTTTTATTCAAGCGTTTATTTGCGTTTATTTTATTATAAATTTTGGGATTATTATATGACGCATTTGGCTGCATAAAGTGACTCTGTTGTTGTTTGCGATTGGATTTATACAAAACCCTATATTGGCAAGTAATTTTAATAGGCGGAAATAATGCGACATCATGTGATCTGAAAATAATAGAAAATGAGAATTGCTAGAAATTGAATAGAAACTTGTTTATTAGTATTTATACAGCCTAGAGGCGTATCGCCGTGTGGCTGGCAACAGAAAATGATTTGTTTGAAGTAACTTCGTTATAATGTCTTAAAACATAAAAGTCCTTCTGTACCGAACTGTGCAATGTCCTGGTTCCTAAATAAACATAAAAATAAGCATTAATCAGTCCATGAGCCAATCCTTATTATATGTAGTTCTCTTCTGGACATTGGATCCTTCTAAATTCCACTATAGCATTATAGCGCACAAGGCTATTTTTGGCGCGTTGCCATAATCGGAGTTAACGCCGCCATCTTATTTTTAGGGTTCCGTAGTCAACAAGGAACCCTTATAGTTTTGCCATGTCGGTCTGTCTGTCTGTCCCCGGATTAGCTCAGAGACTCTTAGTATTAGAAAGCTGTAATTTCGCATGCGTATACATATTAATCACGCCGACAAAGTGGTAAAACAAAATCTTGTTTTTTTTTGTACTTACCTACTACCTTTAGAAAAGTGCAAATTTTTGTTAGAGTCAAGTGTGTCCGCCCCTGCCAGCTAAATGGTTGCTTTAGGATATGTGAAAAAATTCATGGCAGTAGTACATAAAACGAAATTAAAAGGAAAACTATCACAGCTAAGTAGGCTTTACAAGTTAACGAGTATTAGTCGACCAACTTACATTAGAAGTTGGAGAATTGACCGTGACGTATATCGATGTATTGGTGAACATGTTTTTCGACTAAAATGTTAAGTTTTCGGGATAAATTCATCCCAACTATGGAACCCTTCATTGTGCGTGGTCCAACACGCACCTGGCCGGTTTTTTTAAAAATACATTTCAAGTATAATTTCACAGAAATATTGCACAAATGTTTAACAACGGCGCCCCCCTGTCAACGTCATTCGAGTGCTAAAAGATCCATGTAGTAACTGTTATGTCCATCGGCTTTCATATCCAGTCTCCCCGGATAACTACTTAATACTATTTAGTACTAAACGGCTCATTCACAACTTACTAAGAACTGTTATCAGATAGCGTTAGGTCTTTGCCCTCGCGAAGTATGTATTTTGTATCTAAAAGTTGCCAGCTAAAATAAATAATATCAAGCAGGTTCATCCCAACTCGCAAATGACCTCAATTTCTAAGATAACGGAATTATGAAGTTATAGCCAGTAGGTACTAACATAATAACACGCCTGTATTCCCTGAACAGGAAGGAAGAGGTTATTATTTAACTTATCGGTCAATATTAGCAATTACACATACAATCATAAAATTAGGTTTACATACAATTAGACAAAATTTGATGAAATCGGATAAAATTAGAGAAACTAAAAAAGAAGATAAAATCTGTCAAAATTAAACTTGTCAAAAAATTATATTGACCATTTACCAGTGATTGACCATCATCGCGACGTAACTAGTGAAGTAGTAGTAACTAGTGAAGATACGACTCGGTACTCGATACTCACGATAAATCGATTCAAGTTAAATTTCAAAACGGGCCTATTATTTTTTGACAAGTATCGCATTTTGCTAGTGAAGTTTTATTTATTATCATATTCAAATTTATTTGAGGTCGGCGCAGCATATTTTTAGCCATACATCTGTAGTAGCCATACCATCAGAATTTAACCAAATGATCTTCCATACAATCTTGCATACCGCTTTACTATTTAGTACAACAATTAAAAATAGTAAAACCACAACCTCAGTCACAAAATAACTTTATTTTATCAAAATATTAATATTTACACCACCTTATTGTTTTAACTTATAATTTAACTACTTATTCGAAACTAAATGCAGTGTGTGATCTCGGTTTCCAAACGAAATCGCTTATTGCACGTTACAACTATATTTTATTGTCATTTAAAATAGTCAAAAGTTATCTATAATAATGGACAGAATTAAAATTGCATAGTTGGAGAATCTTGTAACAAATCATTCCGATGTAGACTATGAAATTGGCAGAAAATTGTCAAGTCAGAATAAAAAATCGAAATGAGCGCCTCTATCGGTAGATTGGTATACTAGCGACAATATGAAGCGATAATTTAATTTTTATGCATAATTAGGTTTTTAATCTAATAAAGCAGAATGAAGATCTGGCATGGGAAGCATGTCTAAAATATTATCGTGTTGACAAAAGATGCGCGTTTGTGGATGGTTTTTTTTTCAGAACTAATCTCAATAATCTAATCAAATAATAATAATCTAATTTCAATAATTGTACATATTTAAAGTTGTCATTCCCTTGCATTGCTGTGTGAAGTGCCGACACTTAACACAATGCTAATAAGGACTATTTTAGAGACTACACATACTAATCACTCCAGTCTCATAGCCTACTATGGAATCTAACTTTACAAATAAATAAAATTGCAGTGTCTGTTTTGTAATGACAAAATAACAGCTTTTTACTAAATGCATAATTATGAAAGTATGTATGGTACTTATAAAAAAAATATCTGTTCCGGTTAATCTCCGAAACGGATGGACCGATTATTTCGACTTTCACTGGGCAGATAGCTGATGTTTTATGGAGTAACTTGGCTGGACTACTTTTATTTTAGAAAAAAATACGCCGGTGAGTCCGCGGGCAGCAGCTGGTTATGAATAATTTCTTACATTTAAACGCAAGTCTTCTTAAAACAAATATTTTGGAAGAATATAAGGCACATTGTAAAAATATACTATGTACAAAAATATAGTCTATTAATGCAAAATCATTCAAAACTTGATTCATTTCATTCTTCTATTAAATCTATTGTTATTTTGACATTAAGTAGTCACTTTTTCTTAATAAATTCATTTCCATTTTATTGTACTTAAAACTATATTTTTAATTCAAAATTCACAATAAAATAAATATGTTCGTTGTATTTTAGAAGTTGCTGAAATGCCACTTTTATGCATTGTTTCATTATGAGATTTCTAGCTTTGGCCTTTTCCAACATTTTGAACAAAACATTGTTGACAATGACCAGTTAATCGCAACTAAATAGATGTTATTTTAGTCACGTCACAAAAATATCTATTTAAACTAAATAATTAACTATATTACGTCACATGTTACTCTCCCAAAGTTTTAAATAATTGTCTATGACTTCTTCGAACCATTTCTTCTTTTTCACATCTTTGAATGCAGGGGATAATGTCTTTAATTCTAATTGTAATAAGGCTTCATTTCCTAGTAATGTGTCTAGACTTCTTAATAGAGATGGTTCTCCATGTAACTTTAATAGGCTAGGATATGAGAATATGTAGTAATGGACTCTAAGGCGCTTCGTCGCCCAGTTTTCTACGGTCTTGTTACCGCTGGCCACCTGGAAATGTAAAGGAATTATTTAAGAAGTACAGGTTTCTCAATAAAATATTTAATAATGGTTGATCATGATTATGATTCATGAAACTTAATGATTGAAGACTGAATACTTATGGAAATTTTGATTGATCAAGATGCATGAAATGCAATGGTTGAAGATTGAATTATGAAAAGTAACTCTAGATTAGTTGTAGTACAAATATTAGAAGCAGATGGATCTTAGGACACAGTAGAAATATTTCTTTGGTTGTTTCCTGCTGGGAAGAGGCTATTTAGAAGGCCCAAAAATTAAGCGCTTGATTTTGAATGAAGTATGAATTAACTAAACAGTGGTCCTGAACCTATTTCAAATATTGAAATACTATTTTTTTACTAAAATTAATTTTCTAACTTCTTTCGTATCTTTAATACAACCTTTTATTGCAGTAATTTTAGTAATGAAACGTCACTTGTTCACTCAATTTACCTTAATCTGGCCTATATGTTTGGCATGCCACGGTGAGAAGTAGCCTTCCAGCTCCTTAGCAGTAATATCAGCTACTCCTTTACTCTTTAACCTCTCTTTGATCATAGAGTAAGCCGTTCTAGAGAACACAAACACCTGGAGTGAGAGCATAGACAAGATTCATGTTTTTATTCTAATTTTAAAATTGTGTGACGTGGACTCCAGGGTTTGTCAAGGTTCGACTGGTGTTTGGAACTTCTTTTCATTGTTTTTTCTTGCTCTCTTTATTTGTTTTTATTATATTCTCTCTCTTTCAACTTATATTGCTGTCTCGTTCCCTACTTAAGAATTTAGGTTACCCTTCAGGGTATTCCTTACCGACGTTGTGTATTGTTACCATCGAAATAAGTTAGTGTACTTATCTGTGTAACGCTCTTATAAAGTACTAATACTTTTTCAACTAGTTAAAACACATCACACGCACACACACCGTCACTTTTGGTTAAAACAGCTGGTTACATTTTTTCGTTTTATAAAAATGCTCTTTGCTTTGTATTGCACCATTTTTATTTAGGTCAAAGTCAAAGATTTATTTGCAAACTAAGTGTGCATTTTGATGTCATTTTGGTTCTTAATAATTTATACTAAAAAACGATTCTTCGATTAGGGTTGGCTTTTTAGATTTTCTTTAGTGATTTATAAAGATTTGAAATGGATGTGGTAATGAGAAATAATGATCAGAAATAGAGAAAGAGAGAGAATGTGTGGATAGTATATAAATGACTGATTATGGTCATGCGCAATGACAATGTTATGATATGATATGAATGAAAAGAAGTTTTCTGATTGAGAAGTAATGCATTATGCCATCCATGTGATCGAAATGATGATGTATGGATTCATGCATTATTAAGCCTGATTCTACATTAAAATAGTTTTTTATTGTTTAGCAAATATATAATAATATTATATCATTTTTTTCACCAAAAATAATACAACGAATGACTTAATTAAATAGTTAATAAGTCGAGTATGGCGTCGAAAATCATGCCTTCTCACTCACTCATTGATCCTGTCTGTTCATGTGTGAGCGAGAGGGTGTGATGAGCGCTGCCATTTTCGATTCGATTATACAGAATGAATTTTTAATCTGTTCGAAAATTATCCTATATAAAATTTCTACTATTATGTTCTATTTTTCACAAATAAATGTAGAATCAGGCATAAAGTGACACACAGTCCAAACCTTGACAGCGCCAACGTGTTCGGCGAAGAGCGGCGAGAAGAAGTTGTTCATCTCAGTCACCGGTATGTCAGAGATACCGCGGGATTTAACGCGCTCCTTAATCCGGGAGTACACGCCACGAGAAAACACAAATACCTGGAGTTGGATAAAGATATTTTAATATGCAATAAGTTATAGAAATAAAGATAAAATAGATCAACCATTTTTCAGATTATCTAAAGTACATACATCTTTTATGGGGTACTGTGTTAAATGTTACAACAAAATACCTTGTGATATATTGAAATTAAATGAGAGAAAATTTAAAACACATATTAAAAGTACACTTTGTAAAAAAGCATGTTACAAGTTAGAGGATTATATCCAGGACAGGAATGCTTGGAGACATGCTGGTCCAGCTCCATAGGACAATCTAGAGTCTAGACAAAATCAAACTGGTTGCTATTTTTATGGTAAAATCTGTTATTTTTATGATATTGATTTTACATTCTGTGATAACCTATACTCACACACTGACTTATTTTTTATTTTTTTTTAGAAAAACATACTTTTATGATGTTTGTAAATATGTGAACACCATGTATCTATCTAATAATTAAGTTATTTTTCATTGCTTAGTTTTTAATTCGTTTTACCTATTATGGTATAGTAATTTTATTCTAGGTGCATCGTCTTCACATATAATCATATAATTAATGTAATCAAACAAAATATTGTAAAACACTTTTAAAAGAGTACCGGTGGAGTTTCTTGCCCATTCTTCTCCATACGAAACTACCTTTTGGAAGGGGCAACTAGAATCAATTCTATTTTTTTTTTAATTTTGACGTTCAAAAGTGCCTCTTATGTGCCTATTTGAAATAAATGGTTTGACTTTTTGTTAGTACAATTCATATTGACATGGTGAACTATAAAACATTGCTGGACAAAAGTATTCTATGTGGAGCAATGTCTCAAGTAATTTTGTAAGTGGCCGTTGCAATTAGATCTTTAATTGAAAACGATCCTATGAAAATAGGCAAAATAAATTGCAGCCAGTATTGCTCGGTTATATTGCCAACCAAGCTTGGTATCTGTCAAATACAATACGTGCAGTTCGTGAACAAAACTCGATTATAATTTTTATAATCGAGTTTTGTTCAGGAACTGCACGTTCCGAGAGGCAAGGCTTCAATAAGAACCTTAGTACACCCCAGCCAGAAAAAATAAAATATAGATATCTCACCTGATACAACGAGTTCCCAGTGATATAGGACGCGATGTAATGCGATCCGTATTTCCGAATGAAGTCTGCTATTGATGCTGTGTCTCCTAGAGTGGACTCCTGTATCGCATCGTATACCACGTCCTCAACAGCGATGTTGCCTGGCAAGTCTTTTAGTTTAGCTGTCTCGCGAAACCTGGAATGAACATGGAACTGCATTAGAGTAAGAAAAGCTAGGAGTTATATCTTGTAGAAGAAATCCTTGGTCTATTGTAGACCTGTGAGCGTCTGTATCAGCTAGGCACTAATTCCACATAGGGTGAATTTTCCTTGTGTATGAATCATGGCCTTCTGAAGTGTTTTTAGGGTTCCGTAGTCAACAAGGACCCCTTATAGTTTCGCCATGTCCGTCTGTCTGTCTGTCTGTCCATCCGTCCGTCTGTCCCCAGCTTAGCTCAGAGACTCTTAGTACTAGAAAGCTGTAATTTGGCATGGGTATAGATATTAATTACGCCGACAAAGTCGTAAAATAAACCTTGAAAAAAAATTTTTTTAGAGTACCTACCTCCCTTGCACGTAAAGTGGAGATGATATTTTTTTTTCTCGTCTATCCCATAGTATGGGGTATCTTTGGATAAGCCGTTTGATAATATTGTGGGTCTGTGAAAACCATTTTTCAATTCACAAAAATGGAAAGCAACATTTTTTGGTGAAACCGACGCCCTAACGTCTCAAGTGCCTAGGTACCTTCCTAACTATTCATCCCCCTGAAGTAACTCTCATCTCGGTCACATTTGTTGCGACCGCGCAGCGAAGTGTTTGAGGAGGCCGCGTACCATCGTGCGGTAATTTGCTCATCATGCGCCCCAGCAATTACTGTGCACCGAACATATCACATAGATGTGTTCAATGTGTTTCGAGAAGCACGCTCGTCTAGATCTCATGGATGAGTATTTTTTTAGGTTTTTGTTATTGTGATTTTTATGAAAATTGACAAAATTTGAAAATAAAAATAAGTTGATTTGTTATTTGCTTTAGAAGTTGCATTTATGTTTCATAGTTTTAATTAAAATACTTATTTTCTTACTTATTAAACCCTTCTTTTATTCATATAAATCCATTATAAGCCAATAAGTACTATAAAAGTAGAAATATGAGCATTTAAAGTAGAGTGAGTAATTTGCTCGCGCGCGCCTCTCCGTGTAACGAACTCATGGGTTAAAATGAAACAACTCTGGGACTATCGTTACCTGGAGACTCTGACGAGGACATAGCAATGGTCTCCGTTGATGAAGGAGGAGTTGATACCGAGGTTCCTCGCCATGATGTCCGTCGGCCAGCCGGCGGTGAACGCGCGCCATGGACGCTCTAATCTGTAAGTTTTTAATACAGGTGTTAGCAGACACTGATACAAAAGTGAAGAGTGTAGGTGTATTATTACGGTATCAGTTCCACTTTATTACTTGACTTCGCGAATTTCTTAATCTATAGGTAGGTACTTACAAATTCACCGATAATTTCCTCGAGCCCATCCATCTAAGTTGTCATAGGTAAATGGACGTACTTATTTATGAAACCACAACAAAGGCAGGCAAGTCATCACTTGCTGACGTCGTTTTGAAGGTCAAACCAGATGCTGTCGCATTCGGAAACATTAAGAAGACGCTACTACTAAAAAAGGTCTTAAAAAATAAGTAGTCGGACTGGCTGTAGGAGGTTTTCTAAATTTTATTAAGACATATGGCTTATCTTGACCCCCACGAACTTGACACATCAGCCTTAATTAAGATGCTTGCGGCACAAAATACCTAACTATTTAAAAAAAAAACTATCGCAACAAAACCCCTTACCTTTCAAAAGTAAAATCCCTAAAGTAAGCCTGCAGCAGCTGCTTCAGGTTATCGCAGAACTCCATATGGAAGTCTCCATCGAACAGAGTCTTGGCGTGTCTTGGGGTTGGCGCGATTGAGAACTGCTCAACCTCTCTGAACACGGAGACTGTTGGCTCTCTGAACACCCAGCCTTCTGTGTCGTTGCGAGGGACCACCCGCATGCAGATGCTGAGGTAGCCATACCTGAAATGAGATACGAGGAGTGACTTGGTGGTACATTAAGGTAGGTACCTATTATAAGCAATTAAAAGGCCAATATTAAAGGAGGACATAATTATACTGACAGGTCTCAGGACTGTCAGGTGCGTAGTACCAGTACCCCAAGTGTAAGTTTGCAAGAGAGTAAACGTAACTATTTCGTTAGCGTTAAGATTTGACCGATAGATTATAATGCTAAGACTATAAGGGTGAGAATAAAAATCTTAACGCAAACGCGCTTGTTACGTTTACTCTCTTGCAAACTTACACTTGGGGTACTGATGTATGAACGTAAACAAAGCAAAAAGAGTATGTAAGGAACGTAACAGGTGGCGCTCTATAGGCTCTGCCTACCCCCATGGGAAGAAGGTGTGGGTTTATGTATGTATGTAAAAGGCCAGGACATTGGCTTTCTACAGAATCTTTACAGTGAACGCCATTATTACCAGTCTGGAAAGATGATTGCAGTATGTTTTTATATAAGCCTATCAGAGTTCTGTAGCCCGCTTTATCACATAAGTATTGATGGACGTGGAAGTCTCTGGGAAGATAAAAGTACCAGGTAGATACCTAAACTTGTATTTTTGTCCAGCACTACATCTCCATCACCACATATTGTTTCTCACTCATCAACTGCGCATTTTGGCAGGCGGATTGTAGAACGCAGTATAATTATTAAGTGGCATGTTTCGCGAGTAAATCGATTGCTAATTCTCCCGAGTACTGCGCACGACTCTTGTCTTAAAACAGATCCTAACCTAACCACACTACGCAAGCGATTGGTCCACAGCCACACATGTCGTGTCACTCACCTCATAAATATATTGATCGCCTTCCCAAGCCCGAGCTCCGAGTCGAGTGTGGTGGCGGCGCCGCACAGTGCTACCGCCAGCAGCAGCACTGAGAGCAGGCGCACCATCACACATGCACTACGCACCTGGAAAATGAATGAAAGGGAACGCGTTAATTTACATTTTTTTTTAGAAGTATAAAAAATCGCGCGGCCTGTTTTGGGTATCTGAGGAAGAATTTACAAAGACAGTTTCGCCGTCACCGAAAGTGTAGAAGCACATACACAGCTACAAAAATCTTTTGACCCTCGAATGACGCTGACAGGGTGGCGCTGTTGTTACCTCCTTCTGCGAAGCAGTGATGCTCGCGAAGGAGGAGGCGGAACGCGTGAGGGAGAGCCAAATTTCGCGCCCTCACACCCCTAGTCGCCGCAGGAGACGCCCTGGGCGTCGGGAATCCCAGGCCGATTCCCGGCCACCGTAGGCGCGGGCTTGTGGACGGTGAGCAATGGGTAGCTCGCCGTCCGATAAGGACCAGGCCCGGGTCGACGGCGCGTTGTGTTCCACGCGCGCCTCAAAGAGATGTCAGCACAAACTAATGAGGTCCGTTAGGGCCAATGCCTACCAGGGTTGCGAGTTTGTCCGAAAGGGATATCGTGGCCCTGGCACACAGGCAACTGAATGAACAGAGGTGGGTTTTAGTCAGTAAAAGTCTGACACGCCCTCCCGCTTTGCCCAGAGCGGGAGAAGTTATATGATAATTTCCAGCCAAAAAAAAAGGGGTGGCTGTTAGTAAAAATGTCGTGCAATTGTTTGTGTAATTAATTGAAAAACCAAGATGGTGGCGTTTCGAACTGAATAGACAGCTGTGCAGCTGGGGAGTTTGTTGCGCCACTTCTTCCCAGCTAAAGCACTAGGAAGTAGTGAAGGACGGGCCTTTTGGGGGACTGTCTTATGTGATTTTGACGTTCGAAAACTGCTGATTCTCATCCAAGTTTGAATAAATGACTTTTGATTGATTGTTATGTTACCTACTAGCTGCGCCCCGCGGTTTCACCCGCGTAAGTCTCGATCACGTGGGAATATCAGGATAAAAAGTAGCCTATATGTTAATCCAGGGTGTCAGCTACCTCCATACAAAATTTTATTAAAATTGGTCCAGCCGTTTGAGCGTGAAGAAGTAACAAACACAGTCACAAACTTTCGCCTGTATAATATTAGTGTGATGTTCAACGCGGAATTTTTGACTTCTAATTAAAAGATTGGGCAAATATCGCCTTGTTAGATTTAGAAGTAAATTGTGGCCGTTGTCCAGACAATTTTCGTTAACTCCTTTAAGTACCTAGGTAGGTACAGTCAGCCTGAAAAAGATGTATACGTTATATACAGGGTGGAATTTTGTAATGCCACCTGGAGGGAAAGTACTCTTAATACTGCAGATAGAAAATTTTACTCAAAGGAAACATTCCTTTATTTTTGAATAGAAAGCAAACTGCATTTAAAGATTTTCGAAAATTCTCTTCTCCCACACCCGGGAATCGAACCGGCTAAAACCTGAAAAAATGATACCCCGAACTTTTATTGCATCGATCGTTAGGGTCAATTATAAGGATGAAATCTCTCTAACAAACATGATAAATTAAATGAAAGGAAAACCAGGAAATCTTAAATTAATTTAATTATTTACAAAAAATGGTAAACTAACTAATTAGTTGCTCGAAATGGGCTCCATTCTCTTGGATACACAAATTTATTCTTTTAACGAATTAATTTCTAGTAACCTTTAATAAAGTGTTGTGGTGAATATCGTATTCTGAACTTCAACTCTCAACTCGTTGTCATTCGCATAAGATTTCATGTAAATTTGATTTTTTATATATCTCCACAAAAAATAAATCTAATGGGGTGATGGTTATTGCGGCGATTGTACATGCCATTATTGCTGAAGTTGGTTTCGTCAGACCATACAATGTTACTCAAAAAATTAGGGTTTCGGTCAATTTCTCCAAGCATGTTTTCACAAAATGGTAATCGTCTGTCACGATCCCTAATATGCAATTTTTGCACCAACCGACCTTTACGATAGCATTTATACTTATATTTTTTCAGCACTTTAAGTACGCGAGTGTGGGTTGTTCCCAATTCATCGGCAGCATCTCTACTTGAAGCCTTTGGAAATGATTCAAAGTATGTTAAAACATCTAGTTCAAAATCGAAATAGTTTTGCTGAATAGTTTGCCGTCTCTTCTTGAAACCACCCGTATTCTTTAAATTTTCTACCATTCTTTTCAATACGAACCGAGTTGGTGCCTGTCGGTCTTGATATCTCTCTCCATACCACCGCAGAGCTAGATTCACGTTTTTGTTATTTAAAAAATAAGCTTCCATTAAATCAAACTGTTCTTGATAAGCCATTTTCACCGTGAGACAAAATGTGAAATGAGTTGTAAAAACAATCAAATGTGAATAACAACTATGACAATCTAATTTTCAAATTTTAATCTAACATTCCATATTTAAATTACCTCATACACGCAGCTACGAGTATGTCGCAAAGGAGTCTGCATTACAAAAGATGGATGTTAGTTAAAGAGCTTTAACTTGACTCATTGAATTTGTAACTTCAGATTTCCTGGTTTTCCTTTCATTTAATTTATCATGTTTGTTAGAGAGATTTAATCCTTATAATTGACCCTAACGATCGATGCAATAAAAGTACAGGGTATATTTTTTTCAGATTTCAGCCGGTTCGATTCCCGGGTGTGGGAGAAGAGAATTTTCGAAAATCTTTGAATGCAGTTTGCTTTCTATTCAAAAATAAAGGAATGTTTCCTTTGAGTAAAATTTTCTATCTGCAGTATTAAGAGTACTTTCCCTCCAGGTGACATTACAAAATTCCACCCTGTATACACAATAATTATTTTGATTGTCTAGAATTTGTGTTCCATAATACTGTAGGTATAAATGTGTAGCATTTGTTTATTGGAAATATTTTTTTTGTGAAGTGACTACACATTAATACAATATTATAGAAAAAAGTTTGTAGACAATTAAATTAAATTAATTCTTGCCGATGTATAGGTATCTACTTATTTTTAAGGCTGACGCTAGGTACGTAAATAGGTCAACAAATGAAACACCAGACTTCTTGGCGGGAAAGTCAAGCGTCATGTTAGCAGTTTTGTTTTATTTTCTAAAATTTGTGTTTAGCCGAATATTAATGTGTAATAGTGGTGGATTATTAACCATTAAGTGTTCGTGAACCTGCATTAATGTAGGCAAAAGAAACAAAACAGTGCAACATCACTTTAAGTTCTCTCAAGAAGTCCGCGCGAGGTTTCAGTAAAGTGCCGCGTCTTTACTTAAACTCAAGGGGAGCGGGGCGGGATATCATCAATAATCTTTATCATGCATTGAGTGGAGTTCATTTCATAATTATTATAACTTTGTTCTTGTTACCTAATTTTACATGACACTGGCTAAATGCACAAACCGTGCGAAGCCAAAAATAAATAAAAAATTAAACAACATAAAGCATTACATTGTGTTCCTGAATCGCCTAAATTTTGTGAAAATAGGAGTGGTAGCGTTGTATTTGTTGACAAAGAAATCAGTGAACAATGGAATGATGTGTCTAGACAGAACTACTGTTCGTAATGACCAAAGTTTTCTTTATTTCACTATATTTTGGCTCATTTCCAGATTTTACTTTGTTATATTGCAAGTCCACGAAGGATAGGTAGGTATAACTGCTGTATACTTTGAACTAGGTAGCCCTACCTATTTCAGCTTTTCTTTATAACTTTGGGCTACAATTAGCTAATTAGGTATTTTTGGGGTTACGTACCTACCTCAAAAGGAAAAAACGGAACCTTTAGTTAGAGGATCACTCGTGTATCTGTCTGTCGGTCTGGCTGGCTGTCTGTTTTGTATTCTTTCTTTTTCATGTGGTTAGTGACTAACCTGGTGTCAGAGTTTTTATGCTGCCCATGGGCCTCTGACTTGGCTTCACAACCGTCGAGAAATATCTCTCAGGCATGCCGCTTTGCTCACGATGTTTTCCTTCCTCCGTTACTAGGTGCTTTCGTACCCGAAAGGTGCTAAATGGAACCCTATTACTAAGCCTCCGACCATCCGCCCGTCCGTCTGTATGTGAGCGGGCTGTAGACATCTCATTAACCGTAATGGTTTAATACAAGTACCCTTAACACAAGTTGTCGACATAGCTCACAGAATAAGTAAGCTGAACCGATGACCGTTGGGGTAGACGTGTTCTTGAGTGGAGACCACGTCAAACGTAAGGTAGGACGCCGTCAGGCTAGGTGGAGCGAAGATCTTCGCAGGGTGACTGGTGGCAGCTGGATAAGAGTTGCCGAGAATCGAGCTGAATGGCACTAATTGGAGAGGCCTATGTCGAGCAGTGGACTGCTTTGGGCTGATGATGATTATCAACAGTGGATGTTAGCAATTCAAAGCAGGGTACTTATTGCACTGTTAAATATAGGTAGGCACACCGAACTAACGTAACAATACATTGATGACAATGTAATCGTGCGTTGGCACACCTTCGAAGACACGTGTTGCTGTATCTATAAGTATTGAGGAGGTTAAGGTCACGATCTCACGACTTGCATAATTAGACATTTGTTATTGGTTGCTAAACTCACAGATAGTTCTTTAATGGATGACCCATCTGCATTGGTTTACGTGAATAAACTATGATGTACTTACGTTTCTTGTTGCAAAATCGAAGTCATCGATAATTTTTCAAATAAAGTGGATAAGAATGAGGATCAGGATTTATTATATAATTGACAATTATTTTAAAACATGACACAGTACTAGGTACATTTAATACATTATCACGAAAAAACAACAAAAAATTAAAAATAAAATGCAAAAAGTTTTTGTCAGAAGTGGGATTCGAACCCACGCCCTCAGAGAGGACCAGAACAACTCTAACCTGTTTGACAGGCAAGGAAACCTTGAGTCTGGCGCCTTAGACCGCTCGGCCATCCTGACACATACGAAAAGCGTTGAAATAAGCGTTCGCGTTCACGAATGAAATGTTTTCACGTGTGGATAAAAGATGGCGCTACGGTTAACTGACGAGCTAAAAATAAATTGATGAGTGTAATCTAGTACATAGTGTAATTTTATATTTGCTACGATCAACAAACTAATACAAAATGATTTTGTTTATCAAAATTTGTTGTGTAGAATTATTCGTGTTTCTGAATAATTAAATATTAAAAACGCGTTGATAATTTTTTTGATACATATGTACCTACTACTTATGTATCTAAAAAAAACCAGAGTTTATGTTAGTTTCCGGTGATACCTAGGTAGTACCTACTTATTTATTTCAGCACATGAAAAAAGATGTAGTGAATCTCTTAGGTATCTTTTCAGATAAAAGGAACTGTGATCAACAAAATGGTAACAATTCAAGAGCTGTTTTCGTTGTTACACATCCTGTTACGTACGTACGTTGAATTATTGACAAACAAATGAACGCTGTAGGCAATTTTCCGCATTTTTGAATGAACTGGGTCGATTGTAATAAAGTAACCGCGTTTTAACGTCAGTTTAAGTATAAAAAGTAGATAATTATTAAACGAATTATAGTAGGAAATAGACTCTGAATAATATGTTGCTTGCTCATTAAAATTGAGGTTTTAATAAGACAAATAATAAGGAAGAGAAAGGTCTTAGTTTTATAAATTAAGTAATTGCAGTAAAGCAGGTACGACTGTAGTTTATAAGTCTGGGATATAAAATCCACGGACCAACCGCGGCAAGCGTAGATTAAGCTGATGGATCGACCCGTGCGGCTGATATTACTTAGCCACGAGCTAACTAATAACCTAATAATAAACTAATTTCTATATAATGTTAATTGTCAACTAAAAACATGAACTACCTAATAGGATAACTTCAAGCATAGAAAAAATTTACACATAAACATAAACTCACGCCTTCTTCCCACGGGGGTAGGCAGAAACTATTGAACGCCACCTGCTACGCTCCTTACATACTCCTTTTGCTTCGCCTACGTTCATACATCTAGTCATACACGCACGCCGATTGCGAGTACTACGCACCTGACCTTTCTGAAGAACATCACCAATTTGGTCACTATAAGTCCTCCTAGGGCGTCCCCTCCCGAGAAAATTTTTAAATAATTAAAAATGTTCCCAACAGTGAAAAAATCTATCTAATCAATCCGAATTCCATTACATAATTTCCACAGTTACTAACATGCGTGCGGAACAAATTGAAAGAAAAAATAATTGACAGGCTTGAACAAGCTTTTGAATAACCTGTCCATCTAAAATCATCGTCATCTATCGACAACATTACAGTCAAGGTTAGGAGGCTTCTGGATGTTTTATAGTTGTTTGTTTATCGTGTCCATATCGAGCCCTAAACCATGTCATAAATTGAACATTTTTTTAATATTTTTATTCTCCTCAGCTGCAATCTTCTTTGCTTCGATAATGTATCTACTCTATCTACTAGTATCTAGCTGCTCTATCTTTTTCTGCTCTATAAACTTGAATTAGGTTTTGTGTAATTTAGCACGACACTTAGTAGGTACACATAATAGACATAAACATAATTTAGCACGAGACTTAGTACACATAATAGACATAAACATAATTTAGCACGAGACTTAGTACACATAATAGACATAAACATAATTTAGCACGACACTTAGTACACATAATAGACATAAACATAATTTAGCACGAGACTTAGTACACATAATAGATATAAACATAAGACTTAGTACACATAATAGACACAAACATAATCTCACTTCTTCTCTATTTCTTCTTGTCTTAGTAGACATAATTTACTTTTTATGATTTTGGTGCAGAATCCTCAAATCGATGACGATACAATACTTATAATATGTTCATATGCATTCAGGTAAGGTGGAGGTGCTCGTGGCTAAGTAATAACAGCCGCTCGGGTCGATCCATCAGGTTAAGCTACGCTTGCCGCAGTTAATCCGTGGATAGGTGATCTTTACATACCGAGACTCCTCCGTGCCTCGGAAAGCACGTTAAACCGTTGGTCCTGGCTGTCATTCATCTTTGGCACTCGTTACGGGTCGTCAGAAGCCCGAAAGTCTGACAACCAGTCTTACCAACGGGTATCGTATTTTTATTTGAGGTAGGAGCTATATAAACACTGCTATTAATAGAGTTTCATTATTTTTACAGTATCAGTTTGCCAATTCATGCTGCTGGAAATAAATGGGGTTTGATTGCTTATGATTCTTTTGGGAACTTTGATTCCTTTCGACAGCCAAAGTATGAGTTGATTGAGTTGCCTTTTCTTAGCTTTAAACTGAAACAACTTTGAGAATATTGTTACCTGGAGACTGACGGGGACATAGCAATGGTCTGGCAGATATATACAGGGTGTTATAGAAATTGCGTGCCATAGCTTAGGGGTAAGTCCAGTATCGATAAAGGAACCAAGGAAAAATAAAAATAAAACAAAATAAAATTATTGCAAGATCAACCTAATTTACTACTATCTATTTACCAACGCGTTCGATACTAGGTACCTAAGTAATTAAAGCATTTAAACAAATAAGAGAATTTTTATTCTAAACGATTGCTACGTATTTTAAGTTAGTAGGTACTAAATTAGGTTGATCTTGCAATATTTTTTTTTCCTGGGTTCTTTTATCGATACTGAACCTACCCCTAAACTATGGCACGCAATTTCTTTAACACCCTGTATAATATGCATTTTAGAAAAATCACCTAATTCTACCGTACACCACCGTACAATTTTATAATCAGAGTTTCTAAATCAGAACACAGTCAAGTAAATGGGAACGAATTTATAGATTAGTTGCGGCACAAATTAATTTTTTAAGGTGAGAGCCAATCATTGACTCAGAGACCTTGCTGCCAGCATTATATATGTCGCCTTCAAGATATCGGTAATGATCTTAGAACTATAAATTAGTCTTGAAGACTTAATTTTCATTTATTGTAATTTTGGCCTCGGGGTCACAGTAAAATAAATACTAAATGTAAGAAAATGCTTCACTATTAGCACGCTAATAGCCTTTTACAAACGAAATATATTGAGATGGAGTCTAGAAGTGATGAAAATGCCACTTGTCACATCTTTACGTCGCCCGAGGCCCGAGGACCTTTTGAGAAGTACTTGACTTTGTTTATTTTTTCTCGACAGAAAAGTAAATATTAATAATGAGATATGGGTATCATTTTAAAGGGTATATAGTGTACTATTATAATAAAAAATAATAATAAAAAATAATAAATAAAAAAAAAAAAAAAAAAATACGGTATTTTTTTTAATATTATCAACTTTTAATCTTTATTTTCATCCCTTATTATTAATTTGAGTAATTTACTTTTAACCAAATTAAATTCTGGATTCGTTGAGCTTTCCGTGAGTATTTTTTACTTGACTGTAGCTGTAGCAGTTTTTCAGTAGTACGCGTTTTTGTTGAGGGAGTCTCGCGCGGTCATAAAAAAGAAAGTCAAATTTCATGCGCGGACAGGTGGGGCGAGTGTCGCCGCGCGGCTTGGACGCTTGAGTGGCGTGTGTATATTATTGTAACTTAAAATTTATCTTTATATAAAATTCCTAACAGGTATTTTACCTATTAGGTATTAACGTAAAATTAATTTGCATGCCCTAAATAGGCAAAATATTGACTGTACCTACATTAAATCACCAACTTTTACAACTGGTAACACCTATAATTTCTGCAAATAAATGATTCATATTATTATAACTTTTTTTTTTAGCTTAGTACCAGTTGCACTGTTGCTTGTGAATTCGGTACTACCTATATCCCTCGTTAAACCCCGTTCACGCTACACCTTCTAATCGTTTATGTGTCTTCAGTGACTTGGGCTGGACGTTGTCTGTCGGTCACGGATAATAAAGTAATCTCTGAGTCCAATATCTCAATGTCTGTTCGTCTGTCTAATTACATATGCAACGGCTGAGTGATAACCATGATCTTGATCACATCTCATTAGAGAAGACGAGCTTGAGTTAAACATATTGATTCTGTCCAAGAGTATGATAGGTCATCAATGCAAAAGCTGTGACACTAAAAACACTTTAAATTATGATAATCCTACACAATTTGGCACATAACATTTTATTCAAGAACCTGTTATCCTAATCAGAGCTATGACCGTTTGAAACGGTCATACTTGTTTAGCCCTTGACATGGATGACGGGAACTGCTAAATTACGTCGGTTGTATTAATTAAGGTGCAACCAGACTGCGTTCGAACGATGACATCGACCGTTTAGGCCGATCCAGTTACTAGTTGATCAACATCGATGACGACTGTCTTCATGCGACGTCGCCGCGTCGATCGATTGTGTCAAATGGTATTAAATTCTCAAGTAACTCTCTTCCATATCGATTGATGTTCGTTTGCTCAACTATGGACTATCGATCCACGGCCACGACCATCGTGAACTTCAATCGATCGCAGTCTGGTTCCACTTTTAAGGCTGACGTAGATTTGGGCGGGCCGCACCGCATTGTACCTAAAAATCGATGTGCTAACATCACTTTCGTACATTTTGTATCAATCATCGCATAGTACAGGCGGGCTACACCGCACCTTTTTAAATTAAAATGCGATTAATATGCTTGAGTACCTACCTAATTACAGATGTATCAAATAGCAATTTAGAATTTAGATGTCGTGATGATACTGCAGCACGAAGGAATATAATAAATAAGTATATATTAAAAATCATTAGAATATACATGCATATTTTAATGTTGGAAATGTGTCAATTGTATCATGCCATGCTATAATGCTATTGGTTTATGTAACTTTATAATTATAAACTTCATTGCTGTTACATAAAAAACTACTGTTGCTTAGTGATTTCGTGTTTCACGGACTTCACGGTAGACACGAACAAGCGGTGTTTCTCTGTTATTTTCTTCTCAAACGTTTGATGGTCCAATTTCTGTATTCAGGTGGATATATTGAATTGCGGAGTATAGTCGACATATTCGACAAGCATTTGTGCCGTTTTTGTCAGATGTCTAGCTGGAAAAGGGAGGCAACGTATCAGCAATAACCCTGGTGTTGCTTAACATCAGGTGACCCGCATGCTGGTTTGCCCCCTTGATGGTTTAAAAAAAACCTAGCGCCTCGATGGCGTGTCGAGTAGTAGAAAATCATTCATAACCACAATGCCTAGCGCCATCTCATATCGAAAAGCAGAGTTATTTAATGAAAACTTATCTTTATTTTTCTCAGTTTCCTGACCTTTTAGACTCGTGAAACTTTTATATCTGCAAACTATAGAATACAAAAATTGCAAAAATAAAACAATATTTGCTACACACTGATTTTGACATTTAGGCAGGCGCCAATAGTCCCACCGGTCAGGTCCTTTGTAGCCTTTTTTTTTTGTTGGTTAGGTACTATGACTGTCGTTCTAGTGTAAATTCTACCTTATTTGACTTATATTTTCCAGACGTTTTATGTTTTTATGAAACCATTGTCCAGAGTGAAGAGTGCATGTCGTTGTGCACTCGTAAAAATTGATCATAATTTTAATTTTATTTTTCCTTTCTTTGTTTATTTGTATACCTGTTTGTACTCGTACGTTTATAATGTAAGGGAAGAGCGGAGCCTTCAACTACAGGCATTTTCTATGCTTAAATGGAGACTCCTCGACATGCAATGTAAGCCAAATAAGATATATGAAATAAACTTATTTTTTATTACAATATAAACTTAATTTATTTCTGCCTAACCAACCAAATAATCAGTAAACATTCTTTCTAACAATGCTGAATTTAATAAACCACTTGCCACAGCGAAATCAAGTTTTTTATCAAGTAGAATCGTAAAGCCGCGCGTCCATTAGATTTGACCTTGCCCCATAGTTGGCCTGCTGAATGAGTGTCAATGCAAGTTGAATTAAATGTGCTATCACATGCATTTAAGTCGTTTAGCTTATATGGAGAGAAGACATTTAATTTTAAGTTTTTGAGACGTGGGATATTACTTTTGAATTGATTTATTTTATGTGCGTAGGATTTTGATGAAGTTAAGGTATCACATAATGTAACATTAAGCTTCTTTTCCCCAAAAGGTTTAGTTATAGGTGTACCTATTTTAGTAATAGTACCTACACCCACATCTCGCCAGTTATGTATGTTATGTAATAGGGTACGAGCATATTGCCGTCAACTGGGCACAAATCCGGGCTCCAGGTGGGCACTGAGAAATCCCTGAAAGAAAAATCCGATATAACTTTTACCCGACCTGGGAATTGAACCCAGGACCTCACGCTCGGCAGTCGCGCTTACGACTACTAGACCAAGACCAACGAGGCAGTAAGTTAGGGAAAGTTATAGTAGGTACCTATTTGATTGTTTAGTCTTAACGTGAAGGAACAAAAAGTTAGCTACAATCGTAACAGTGATTAGATATCATTGCACACCAACCGTGACAAAACTCTCTTAGAATGGTTGCAGTTAATAGTCTTTTTATCTCACGAAGCGACGCGCGCTTTGCTTATGGTAACCAAGTGTACAAACACGCTGTAAATTTGTGCGTGAAGACGATTAGCGTTAGCCCATAACACACACACGCACACACTACATACACACACTTACGACTTCGCCATTATCTTGGAAGGTACCGAGAGCTCCTGCGCTTACACCCACATTCACAGCGTTTTTGTATACTTGGTAACCACAAGTAAAGCGCGCGACGCTAAGTGAGATAATAATACTCTAGCTGTAAAAGCATGAATATTGAATATAACCACACACTTATGGTGTGTCAGTTCATAGTTCAATGTCTAAGTAAAATACTGGAAATACCGTTTACTTCCCAATAACAATGTATTACTTACGTAAGTACTTATGTTGCCTCTGTTAACTAAACAATTAATTTGTACAACACATAGGTAAGATTATCCACATTAGTATTTACTATTAACTTCTTTAGATATGTATTGGAAAATATTTGCTGAACCATATATTTTGTTACCATAAAAACTTTAAAATGAATTTCATTAAAGAAACTTACCTACGTCACTTGTCTTATATCTGAAGACTGTAACAGACTGCAGCTCCCTAATTGCGAGATAACAATATCAAATATCGACACGGTTGGCGCAGTGGTTAAGCGATTGACTGCTGCGCTGCGTGTCGCGGGTTCGATTCCCGCACGGAACAAATATTTGTATGACCTACAATTAGTTGTTCCGATTGATGAAAACTATTTGCAATTACACCCCTGTCCATTAAGAAGTTACAATTTAATTCATAAAATTGTTCTGTAACAACGGACCTACATAATCTTTGCCTTCACGATTAGAGGCACTACTTACGGTGAATCCGCAAATGTAGCCCGCGTAATTCAAATTTTCTTACGTTTTTGCAATTTGCAGGTTAGTGTCAGATTGTATCTTGATCAAAATATGATTCGCGACTATAATAGTACATCTCTCTTTCATGAAAAAGTAATTCAATGGAATTGAATAAGTTTTTCAGGAAATCATGACATTGGGATATATGCGCTCATATATGCGCAAGAAAGCAAACTCCTTGCTGCACCGTCTACGAAGCAGCAGCAACAGCATCCTAAATGCTATTGCTGCCCGTTTTGACTGTTATTTCCAAAATCAGTGGATAAGGACGGCCATAGGCATCAGTTAGGTATAGGTACTAACCATACTAACATAATTTTAGGTACAATTTTTTATTACTAATACACTAATAGTTTATGATTTTATTTTATGATTGTGTGTTATTGTGTGATTCATATAAATTATGTTAACATATATGGAGATTCTCTGAAATAATAATTTTAATAATAATAAATAATTATAAAGGCGAAAGTGTCTTCTTCACGCTCAAACGGCTGGACCAATTTTGATAAAAGTTTGTATGGAGGTAGCTGACACCCTGGATTAACATATAGGCTACTTTTTATCCCGATATTCCCACGGGATCGAGACTTACGCGGGTGAAACCGCGGGGCGCAGCTAGTATTTCTATAATATGAACTCCAAGTAAAACATCTTAGTGCATCTAAACATAAACTTATTGAGACTGCAGTCAAAATCATAATGCTCTAATTAACCCATTTACAAAATTCTCAAGAGCACTTGAATCTGAATTGCACTCGAGTCTGTAATGTTGCAATTCAAACAAGATGGACGGATTTAGACTGAAATGAATACTACGTAAATGCTAATAGAATTGAAAGTTATTAACATAGTAATTACTTAATTTAATTATACATATTATATATAATGGTTTACAAAATACATCTTAATTTACGAACGAGTAATTGTAGACTTAAATGCAGATGAATCTGATGTTCATTTTATTGGTTTTGTTGCAGTTGCATTGCATAGTTTTTGGGAGTGTAGTAGGTACTGCTCAATGCGGTGGGGCTCGTGGCTAAATAGTAAGTTAATCTACGCTTGCCGAGGTTGCTCCATGGATGGGTGTCCAACCATTGCATATCTAGACCCCTCCGTGCCTCTGTGGTCCCGGCTGTCATTCGTAGATCTTTGAAAGTCTTTACGGGTAGTCAGAAGCCCGAACATCTGACAATCATGCAGTCTTACCAAGGGGTATCGTATTACCTAGTAACTGGGTTGTGGAGGCCGGATGGGCAGTCGCTCCATGTTAAATTATGGTATTCAGCTGTATTCGGTTAGACTGGAAGCCGACCCCAATATAGTTGGGCTAGGGAAATGATAAGTATGTACTGCGCAATTTTTAACCTGAACACTAAAAGACTAACTACATTTAAGGCCTGCGTATCGTATAGAATCGTATAGAAATCCCGGCATTTTGTCCTACGTGCGCGTTAGATTTTCTTACGATTCCAAATTGTCCGCGGACAAAAGTCCCTCGTCTGCGCAGGCCATTATTCAGCTCCATTCGCGTTTCGCTGAACGATTTTGGTCACACTTATACAGTTCTGCTCCTACTACCAGCCGCGTACAGCATCGTAAGATTGTGAAACGGTCGCAACTTGTCGACGAGGAGTCGAGAACTATCCGTGTAGATTAAAATAGAATACTCTTTATTATGTACACCATAAAAGTTACAGGTAAAAATGTTGTAATTTTACATAGGGTGACACAATGGGCGGTCTTATCGCTGAAAGCGATCTTTTACAGACAACCTTTGGATGGATTAAAGGAAGAAGGAAAGATAATACTGCAGGTAGTGTACAGCGCTGATCCGCCACGTTCGGCGCTGAACGTGGACTGTTCCCAACTCCTCGTCAACAAGTTGCGACCGCGTACAGCCCTGAACGTGGCGATACAGCGCTGAACGCGGCGGAACAGCGCTGAACTCTATCTATAGCATTCGCATGATAAAAACACATTTGTCCCCATTTTATACCTGTTTGCCGCGAAAATTGAATAGACGCGGAAAGCGGAACGGATGGGTACGCATCTCCATACAAAATCATTGTTTATGGACTAAAGCTGAACAGAGCTGAATAAGTGTGGTTAGTCCCTAATTCTGTAAGCAGCTTAAACGTTTAAAACCTAACTTAACATCAACAGAGCTACCCTGTACAAGTACAAACTCGGGTAAACTTAGCATTCCTGCTGCGCGCGAGTATTTATAGCCGGGATACGACAACAAACACAACTCGTGCGCATCGGCGTACAGATAGCAAAACAGGTGCGTTTGTTATTTGAATAGTTGATAAGAATCGATATTCTAGTTTGTTTCCTTTTACGTTAATTGAGTAACTGATACTTAGATAGGTTTGTTGTAGGCAATGGTAATTACTCGTATTAAGCATGGAGTAATAAATATCGTGTTGGCCAGGTTATAAGAGTTTGCATTACAGGATAATGTATATTAGACTAGTTTTTATTATTGTAAAAGATAATTGTAATGTATCTCGTTGGTAATCCTTAAATAAATAAAAAAGTTAAAAAACCTTTTGTAATAATTTTCAAGTTTACAAAGTTGCTGATGCTGATTAGAAAGAGGTAAAGTTTGGATGTAGGAGGAACCACTGATCCGATTACGACATTTTTTTCACTGACACTGACACACTGAAAGCTACACAATTGCCGAGTACCATAAGGTATGTTTTAGAGTAAATATGACTTCCACGGGAACGAAGTCGCGGGCAGAAGCTAGTCATCGGTAAAGAGCTACCTTCGTTAGAGAGAACAGTTAAGAGCGGTACAATAACCTGTGACAACAGTTACATGAAGGTGTTGAAGTTATATTTTTTTTTTTTTTTTTTAAATAAGGTCATCATTGCAGATTTAAAATTACACGTTCAGTAATCCAACAGTTTACAGGTTAACATAATAACATAACATGCCTTGATTACCTGAAGGTTTAGGCAGAGGTATACCCATAGTATGTACACCCCCGTCTTGCCAGTTAAAGTCTCATGTTATATGGGGCGAGCCTATTGCCATCTACCGGGCACAAATCCAGAGTCAGTGATGCTACTGAGAAATTACAAATGAAATAACCCAATAACATTTTGCCCGGCCTGGGAACCGAACCCAGAACCTCACGTCCAGCAGTACTGTAGCGCAAACGATAACTAGACCAACGCGGTATTCGAAGAAAAAAAAGTATTTGACAATAATCTAATATCGCTAAATATTATTTCCCCGTAATGGCCATAATTCAAGTACAGACGCCAGCACATCAAGCTACTACAATCTGTCAAATTTATTTAAAAGATTTTCAACTTTATCGATCAAGCATAAGGTTCAAGGTTGATTGGGAAAATTTTACAGTTTCGGGTAGCTTGACCTGCTGGCGTCTGTACATAAGCACAAAACTTATTATACAGGAAGTCTTACAAGCAGTTGTAAGAACATTTAACTGACCCAGTAACTATTTCCTAACCGAGTTACTATTACTGGTTCAGTATCATAATAGATCGCGGACACTTTCTACGCATTTATTATAGGTCTATCTTAAAATGAAACGTTATGTAATATTAATTACTGACCCACTGTTTTATTATTATTGCAGAAGTAATTTGTTTATTATTATTTAGATACGCTATTTTTTTTTTTTGCATCTATTGTTATTGTTCCAAAAACGGTTGAAGACACTGACTCCTGTAACACAGGTATCACCTAGCTCAGGAGTCAGGGCTTCAAATTAAAATGTAACACCATAACTAATGTCAATAAAACATTTTTTTTATTCAGTTATTAAGGGTCGTCAGAAGGCCGAAAGTCGCCAACTTAGTTGGGAAAAGGCTACTAGGTAGATGTTTTTTTTTTATTTGCTGTTTTGATTATAATTTGGACGACAGTTAGCGTTTGAATAATTTATTACAAGAGAAAAATAATGGTTTGATGTATGTAAGCAGGGCAACCACAGTCACTTACCACGTATATTGCTTGATAGCGCGTGTTGACGACCAGTAACCAACCTCTTATAAACTTGTACTTATGTTTCTTTTCATATTTTTGCCTTATGTTTCTTTCCATTGTCATTGTCTAAAAAAATCTAAAAGAATATACTTATCATCAATATAACTCTCAAAGTTCATATTAGCCTATTTCATGAAATCATGACTTTTGAGGCCAATTCTAACTTAAGGAGTTGTATTGCTGATTCTAATGATTATAATTCTGTAAAGCCATATTTGTTATGGTCGCGAATCATATTTTGATGTTGTTTAAAATTGTTGTTGATGAATTTTCAGGTTAGTGTCAGGTTGTAATAATACTTATATAAACAAAACATAAACTCTGTCTCGTAAACTAGGAGGCCTATATATTAAGAGACAGTGTTCGGCCAGATGGTTGCGTAAATTAAGTTGGTTGTATGTTGGTACTCAACCTGACACTGACCTGAAAATAGCAAAAAAACGTAAACAAAAGTTTCGCGGGCTACCCTAGCGCAGGCCGCCTACTGGGACAAAGTAACCTAGTTAACTAGACGAATATTGTACCTACTTATTATCGATTCGATAACACAAAGATCGCTTGACAGCATTCCAAGGTGTACGTTTTACTTCAACGGCAATCTATGTCATTGTTTCTCTTAAAAAAAATCTAAAACAGCGATTGCTTTTTTGCCATAGGTATAGATACAGCCAGGGAAATAAATTGTTTAGCAAATTGACACCCTACGTCAATTTGCCGTGTTATAGCCATTTTAAAGAAGAGACTATACTCAGTTGTGATTTGAATGTACCTACGGAGTCAGTGTGTGACTTTAGATCTTCTTCGCAGAATATAGTGCTTTTACTGCTAATGCTGACGGATTGGCGATCTGGGTAATTAATTCGTTTATTTGGCACTTTTGGCAGTCACGAAAAAGGTGATTATGAAATTTTCCCTTGTTTCTAATGAGCCCAATAATTAGGTAATATTCTTATCATTTTGCCATTTTTTTCGTTTTATTGCTAACGTTACTGCAAGCACAGCCGGATTTAACGCGTTCGCAGTTAAATCCTAATTGATCCCTTGTAAACAAGCATCTTTAACGCTTAACTTATAACAGCTAGGAGACATGTTTGTAAATACAGGATATTTTAAGAGAATGGAATGATGTCTATATAGGTAAGATACCGCTGAATTGCGGAAAAGAAACATCGTTAAGATAGGTCTTGGACATAAAATAGCATATCTACTAGCTGCTCTGCTGACTGGTAATTAGACAACAGGTAATCGTGACGTCACTTCATATCAACGTCGTAGGTAGGTATGTAGAGATCGTCTAATATAAAATTGCTCTCCCCTCCACAAAAATGTATAATACAAATATTTGAAATGTGTATGCATTTAGCAATGGAGTGGCGTGCAGTTTTAGATAAGACGATGTCTAAAAGATTGATAGATTTTGGACGGTTAGGTTAGGTTATTCCACCCTCCGGCCGTGGTCGAGTCGATGGCCGGCAGCGAGGAGTCCTGGGACGCGGTGGTATCCTTCTGCGAAACAGTCGTGTCGCAGAAGGAGGCTGCGGAAAGGTAGCGGGAGATCTCGTCCGCTCACCCGGCCCGCAGCAGGCGCACCGGGCGTCGGCAGAGGGCAGATAATGCCCTCTTCCGGCCCCCCTAAATGGGTCCAGGGACGGCGGACTCGGGGACGTCCACCGCCCCCTATCACACTGGACCCGAGGTGGCGGCGCGTAGTGTTCCACGCGCGCCCCTTTGAGACTTCGCGGGGGGGTCTAACACCTCACCCCCCCGCAGACTTGAGGTGGCCCGCAGAGGCGGGCCGGCACTAGCCGGGGATCACGGAAGTAATACTAGCTCCCAAGATCCCCGGTGCAAGTGTGGGAAGGGAACACCGGGGTGGTTTTTAGTCAGTAAGAGTCTGACAGACCCCTCCGCCCGCCCCAGGGCGGAGGACATCCATGAGGATTTTCCACCCCGGCAAAAAAAAAAAAAGGTTATTCCACCCTCCAGCCGAGGATCGCGGAAGTCGCACTTGATCCCAAGATCCCCCGGTGCAAGCGTGGGAAGGGAACACCGGGGTATTTTTTAGGAGGACTTCCATTAGAATTTCATCCCTCCACTACGGGAACAAAAAAAAAAGAAGGTTATTCCACCCAACTGCAAAATTGTCTTGGTTGACTAATAGCAGGTCGAATGATTTTGAAGTATATTGCTAGTCCATTGCTTCATTCAACAAGGCAATAAAACATTTGGATGGACACGGCTGAAGACTGAGCTAAGCTCAACCACGCTGCTAGCGTGACTTACAACAAATCTGAAACGGATAGTGAGATCTCAAACGAAGCAGCAGGAATCAGCAACCTGTAATACAGCATAGCAGTGCCACAGACAAGAGTCGAGAGGATCGAAGCCAGCCTGGCGGCGACGCTATTAAAAGATGCCCATCCCATAGATAAATATAACCCGTCTCTCCACTATTCCAATGCTTGCTCAAGGTTGCATAACCGGTATAGCTCTAATAATCCCTCCATATCCCAAGGGCACGTCTTCCCTACCATAATCGCACCCCCCGGTCTACTCTCAGATATACAACGGTCTATGTAGTCTCATGAAACATGACGCTTCAGAGGCTAGTGTGAATCTTTGGGTTCATTCGAGCAATCGAGTCTGGTTCAACCACGCTGGGGTCGATGCATTTCATTCATTCATATTGCTAGTCTATTGCTTCATATGTTCGAAAAATTCGTCTGCTCAACAGCGTAAATAACGCAATGAATGTTGTTGAACTGTCAAAATGAAACCAATTCCTACTGATAGTTTGTAACGCATTTACTCCGCTGGTCGTGAGCAAGCGTGGTCAATGCTAGATCTTCTCTGTTTGAGCAGCCTTCACCCTGCAGTAAAACAATTACAGGTTACCTAAGTATTAACACAATTACACAACCCGACCACAATCTAACCTTTGCAACTCATCTACTACTAAACAATGCCAGGGCGAAACTTAATTCTAGGGTACCTACACTTTAATTTTAGGGTAAACTTAGATACTTAGGGTAAAGGTTAACACTATAATTAACCAACCGTATAATCTATTTAATGCTATAACTAGTCCATTAGTATAAGTAATTAAATAAAGGTAAACAAATCATAAAAAAGGGTTTTAATAGATGACACTTTCTTGTTTAAAAATACGTTGTAACTTTGCAAATATTTATTTTTACGTTAGTGTCCTCTTTCGTTAATGTATGTTTAACTTTATCATTTATTCTTAAACTACTTTTCGTAGATGTAACTGCTTGTGCATAATTTTTATGTTGGATTATTAATAATATTTTGTAATCTGTCTATTGTAAAGAGCCCAACAAGACAGGTTCTCTAAACGTCAACGAATTATGTCGTTGCAAAATGTAAGAGCACAACTGTGACGTAGCATGACAACTGAAGTGACAGGTACTTTTAGTCGGTTACTTGACAGCTTTCTCGTCACGTGAACATTGTTGACCTTTATTTATTCTTACAATACTAAACCAACGGACTATAGCTGACATCACACAACTATATAGGCTGTAACAAGATCTAAGACTGTTAGAGATAAATTTATAACACGTTGACATTTCCAAATAATTATGGCGCCAAGTCACTTAGATTCTATGAGATTAGTAATTATTAACATTCACTTCTCTAAAGATATTGTGAACAGGGCAGGTGTTTTTAATTAGGCATCTAGGAAAATTGATGTATGACCTGTATCAGCGTTAGAACTGTTTCTATGTCATCATTGATCATGTGTGGGTGTACCCCACTGCCTTACCCTTCAGGAAAAACAGGCGTTATGTTATGTATTGTGTGTGTGTGGTACATAAAGAAATGAGCCAGGCCAGAGGCACTCGTGGATATGTAATAACAGCCGCACGGGTCGATCCATCAGGTTAAGCTACGCTTGCCGGGGTTGGTCCGTGGATGGGTGACCATCTTTACATACCGAGACTCCTCCGTGCCTCGGAAAGCACGTTAAGCCGTTGGTCCCGGCTGTCATTCATGGAGCTTTGACAGTCGTTAGGGGTCGTCAGAAGCCCGAAAGTCTGACAACCAGTCTTACCAAGGGGTATCGTATTAGTCAGGTAGCAGGGTCAGATAGGCAGTAAATCTATGTAAAATACTGGTATTCAGCTGCATCCGGTTAGACTGGAAGCCGACCCCAACAAAGTTGGGACAAGGCTAGGCAAATTGGTACTCAAAGAAATTCTATCAAAATATTGGCAGTGTCAAGAAGATGGGAAGCATCCTTCAATGCACTAATAACTTATAATAAAGGGCCCTCAGAAATCAGATGTAGATTTATGGACATTCCCTGAGGACATCCTAGTAACTAATTAGTGCGTGAAAGAAACCAGGTCATCATCATTCTCCCAATTGATTTGGGGTCGGCGGAAAAAGTCCCTTTCTTCCATACTTCTCTATTAGTCGTCATCTCGGTAGTCACCCCCTTTCTAACCATATCATCTTTCACACAGTCCATCCACCGTTTCTTTAGTCTTCCCCTACTCTTATAGCCATCGATATGCATACTCAAAACTTACCTCACGACATTTTCCTATTTATAAGAAAAATAAGACAGCAGCTTTCACGATTGTGTTACGCACTTGGCCAATCAGCCCTGCAACCTTGTTGGCTCGAAAATATTTTTGACATTTTTTTTTTTTTTGGGTGGGAAATTATCAAATAACTTCTCCCGCTCTGGGCGGAGCGGGAGGGCGTGTCATACTATTACTGACTAAAACCCACCCGTGTTCCTTCAGATGCCTGTGTGCCAGGGTCACGATATCCCTTTCGGACAGACTCGTAATCCTGGCAGGCCCCTTGCCCTTTCGGACCCCGTCAATTGGTGCTGACATCTCTTTGAGGCGCGCGTGGAACACAACGCGCCGTCGACCCGGGCCGTGTGAGCAATATGAATGGTCGTAGGTGTAGCTTGGGTGACTCGGGAAGAAGAGCAACTGCTTACTGGGTTGACAGGACGTAATTTTTAGCAGTTTTTCAATATTTACGGCAATTATATATGATTTTAGTGACTTTTAAATCTGTTCTTACGCCTTCATATAATGCAAGTACGTTATGCAAAAAATGTATGTTAAACTAGAACGCATACATACACATCAATTCTGTATGTGAATATTTAAGTATTGTAGAAAAATACTTTATCAAATAAATTCAGGAAGTAATGTCTACCCAAAGCATAAAACACGATGAAAAATCATGAAAATATCTTAGGTAAAACTAGTACTTAAAATATTTTATTGATTTTTTTTTTGTAGGAACAGACTATTTTTATTATCTATAATTCTATCTGTGATTTTTTTCCAATATTCATATTGTCTTTACTAAAAATATATATTCCATAATATGAAACCGAATGGGCGGCGGGCGGCTCGCGGCGGTGCGAGGCGGCGCGGCGGCGTGCGGCGTGAGCGCGACGCACATTTGTATGGCCAAGATCAACGGAGATTACCCGACCTTTAACAGATACTATCGCAGATTGAAGATTTCATGATCAACAAACTTTTACTACTTGACATTATGTAAATATAGGTATACCTATACAGGGTTACTGGTAACTCGACGTATTCTTTGCACGACATCACAGAGGGTTAAAATGCAAAAAATTAAGCTACCAAATGTTCTACCGAAATTGAGTAGATTTTGAGTTTTTTTTATAAAGTAATGACAAAAATTACGAAAAATAAAATGTTTAATTAGTGATCTCTGCCAAAGTGTTAGGCTTTTTGGAACTTTTAATTATTAACAAGGATCTGCTACGGCCTCAGCTACAATAATAACTTAAATTCCAGTATAGTTGCGCCGTAAATCATTCACAAATTGGATTTTTCATAAAACAACTAAAACCTAATTCATTCAAGTTCGAGTAATAAATGGTTTATATTATAAAAATAAAAGTATACACGCAGTGTTTTTTTTGTGTATATACTTACACAAAAAGAAAAGTTTAAAAAACCACTGAATTTCGGCAAAACATTTGGTGGCTTAATTTGTTGCATTTTAACCCTACTATGACGTCCTGCAAGGAATACGTCGAGTTCCCAGTAACCCTGTATAGGTTCATAATTATAAAATTACATACGTATGTTTGTGTTCAAATGAAACACAGTAAGAATGAGTAATCCAGGTGTGGTGAAATAACAAATGTTCTAAGATTAGTTCTGCAGCGCGTGATTAGTTTTGCGTGGCCAAGTATGAAGTCAATTAGGGCACTACGTTGTGTAGGTGAGGTTTTATTTTATACCTACTTGTGTTTGTATTAGGATTTGTGAATGTGGAGTTTGAAAGCAAACTTTTGCTCGGAATGGTGGTGACTGTGGTAAGGTATGCTTGAGTAGAAAAATCGATGAAAATTTTTGTCAATATTTTATCTCTCGCGCATAAACTGAAAGTAACTTTGAAATAGTTATGTTACATTTGCCATGTCCAACATAGCAAAGGTTTAGGTACCTACAGTTCGCTTGTTTGCAATATTACTGTAGTTCTCAAAACAGTCACACTTGGAGCCAATTGGCTTGGAGACCATTAATGAGATGCCCATGAAAATCATCATTTGCTATAAATAGAAGGACATAAAAATTAACAACTAAATGGATTTGCTCTTACCAAGAAAAGCCACGCAAATTACAGATTTATGCAAAGTCACATCTCATACAAGAAAATATCTAAATAAACTGGTTTTTGCAAGCACTACGGCGAATTAAGATGATCATCTTAGATTAAATAACGAAGGAAATTAAGCTAATCCGTAAAGCAACAATAATAGAATCCTTAGTATAGTCATTAAAATTATGGTTTAATATGATAACGATGATGACGATGATGATGTTTTTTATATATGATTATGGTTTATGATGTTTATTTTTATTTTTATTTAATTGTTTTATTTTTTGTTACTTCTTAAATTTTATTGTTGACAATTTAAAAACATTTATGCATCGCTTACACTTTAGGATTCTTGTTTTTTATAATTTTAATTGATAATAGTATTTGTTGCACGTAGATAATTATTAATTAAATGTAAAATTGATCATCATATTTGTATACCAAATGGTAAAACATAGAGCGCATATGAAAATGTAACACCTGTTTGTAACCACCTATGTTAACAAATAAAGAATCTGAATCTGAATCTGAACGATATAATTGTAAATTTTTATGTTTGCACTTTGAGAATGAAGATGTTATGTGAATAAGTTAATGTAATTTTCAAGGATCAATTTCAGTGGACGGCACGGTTGGCGCATTGGTTAAGCGATTGACTGCTGCGCTGCGTGTCGCGGGTTCGATTCCCGCACGGAACAAATATTTGTATGACCTATAAGTAGTTGTTCCGGGTCTGGCTGTTTGTGTATGTGAGTTTAAATGTTTGTAAATGCACCCACGATACAGGAGAAATTCCTAGTGTGGGACAACGTTTAAAAAAAAAAAAAGTTACAGTTTTGAAATTGCTGTATCTTGCGGTTGACTTAATTGTTCCATCTTAGAAGTCTGCACATAACTGTTTGTGTGATAGTTTAGTCGCATTTCTTACTAGCGAGGTACCTGCTTATAGTTCAAAATAAAAATGATCAATGAACACTTACGGTAGGTACTTATAATAGTTTCCCATACTTTCGACTACGTACCTATAGTCTGAAAATTACTAAGAGAGAAAATATCTCTGTTCAGTAACAATTTGCACGACTCTATCACCATTTTAAGACACAATAGTACTCCATTTTGTTGTCAGGTAATTTCCTCATAAGGTCTATTCCAGTCATTACAATTCCAAGACATAAAAGGATTGAATACAATTTCGAATCCCGACGCATGAGTCATACGGTTTCCTACATCCACAGAGTAACTATAGTCAATGGAGTTAAAAGCGCGGGGATTCGGCTTCTGCAAAAATAATGCGTTGATACCAAATCATATAAATGAAAAAAAAAAACGGCCTAGCAATGGGTTATCTTCCTTAGCCTATCTTATAAAATCTGTGAGCTTGTTCACAGCTCAATTTGAATGGCTGCAAAGAATGTAAAATCGCGCTTGCGTAGCTATTTGCACTTGTTGTTGTTGGTTTTTCTTTCTATAAGTGGAGAGAACTGCAAACAGCGCCTCCATTGGTCTGATTGATGCCATAATATGCCAGTTGATAGAGGTGGTCCACAAAGAGTTTTATAACTAGTCAACGACTTTCCAAGATAACGCTCGTTCTATATAATACGGTTGTTCGGGTGCGAGGAACAAATATTCAAATTAGCACTCCATTTGGTTGCTCCTCCATGTGTTTATACAGACCGGGTCATTGGTACGTTCCTGTTTAAGTAATGGACATCTTATAAACTTGGATTAAATTTGCTGTTTATGCTTTGCGCATTGTTGCTTGATTTAGGATCGTAAGTTATGGTTCAAAGCACTTTGAGTGCCTGTAAATGTCGTGGAGGAATGGTAGCTATTTTAGAATTCATGGTGGTACAATTTAGTACCTGTCATTTAGACTGGGCTAGGAATTCTATAAACCAAATAAATCAGGCAATAGTTCAATGGAAATATGGTGGTGGTTTCACAATTGTGAAGATACAAATTATGTGTTTAAACGCAGTTAACTTACAGTTTTAAATCATATTGATTAAAATAGTTTTTGCTGGGCTACATCCTACAACTCCATCATTTCATTATAGTTGGTACGTACCTGTAAACGTAACGTAACGTAAATGTTGAAGTTTCTTGCCCGTTGTTCTCCATAGGTACCTACTACACTGTGGATGGGGGCAACTAGTTACATCTTTTTGACTGACCGACCCCTTGACAATTCAAAAGTGCCTGTAATTGGTTGAAATTAATGAATTGAGTTTGAATTTGAGTCTAAATGGTTAAGAATATCCCGAGATAGGTAATCCTACTACCGAAGTATTAAAAACGCTATGAAAAATTTGCTGTTTTGCACGAATTTATGCAAAACCACGGAACTGTGGCGTTTTCCATTTACTTTCCCTCAATCTTATAAATAAACAGTGGCCTGACTGTGTCATGAATTAACTAACAAAAATTGCCTCACCAAGTTTACGTTGCCTATCTTGACGTAATTATCAGGCGCTGTGGCAAATTACTGAGCCTTCCTTCATTATGAAATCTTGGGAAATTGGGTAGAAATTGTAGATTGTTTGCCCAGGGAGCAAACAACTTTTTTAAAGGCGAGAGTGTTTCTTTGAATCCCGAGCGGAGCAAGGATTCTAGAGTAGAATCCAGAGCGCAGCGAGGGATTTAAAGTACGTCACTCGAGCTTAAAATAGTGTTGCTCCCGCGGTGGAAACTACTTTTAATTCTCTACGAGAAAATAACTAAGTGCTGCTTATGAATTTTACATCCATTTCGCGCGTTTTTATTTTTCGCGGTCATGCAACGACGTTCGTGATTGATGTCTTTGGTGATTGGAAGTTTTACTAACAATATCCACATTCCAAATTCAAATCACTGTTAGTCCCTAGGGATCAAAGATCTATTTAGCTATTTAGTCCCTGTTTACGAAGAATGAACTACTTTTTGAATCGATGTGATAAAAATAACATTTTGTAAAACAAGGCTCGATCTTTAGCCTACAATTTATGACTTCAGGTGAGAAGGTAAAAACCTTTTATCTTCAATTTTGGACATTACTGTACATTATTATTTTCATAATGGTGCAGGTATTGTTGTTAAACCGTTATCATAACCAGTAATTATCAAATAAAAACTCGAATAATTAAATTCATGACCTACATAATGCATAGAACTTAATTAAAATACGTCTTCGATAAAGGAAATTTAAATTTTTAAATTCAATGTCAGATTTAGAAATAGTCTTTAACCTTTGGTTCTCGTATACATAACAAGAAGATGGTGATTTCACAATTGTTTGCATTTAGTTTGTTATTTTTGTAGAATGTCAAGGGAAATTGTGGTAAGCAGTTTGAAAACAATATCATATTGATAACAATGTCAAAGATTATATTGGCCTTTAAATGCTTGAAGAGCTCGTGGGTAAGTAATAATAGCCGCACAGGTCTATCCATCAGGTTAAGCTACGCTTGCCGGGGTTGGTTCGTGGATGGGTGCCCATCTATATAAGGTGTATCTATTCATACACGAAATCTCTTAATGGGTCATTGGACTTATCATTATGAACAACTTTTATTACGAGATCAAACTTGAAATCGCGTTAAAAATATCAGCTGTTCCCTTCTTTCTGTAGAGTTATGCGAACATAAATGTAGGGAACAGGTATTTTTTTTCGCGATTTAATGTTTGGTCCCATAGTAGCTCATAATGATGAGTACAATGACCCCTTAAGAGATTGCGTGTATAAATAGATACATGTTATATATTGGCGAGACTCCTCCGTGCCTCGGAAAGCTCGTTAAGCCGTTGGTCCCGGCTGTCATTCGTGGATCTTTGGCAGTCGTTAGGGGTCGTCAGAACCCCAAAAGTCTGACAACCAGTCTTACCAAGGGGTATCGTATTACTCAGTTACTGGGTTGTGGAGGGTTAGATAGGCAGTCGCTCCATGTAATATACTGGTATTCAGCTGCATCCGGTTAGACTGGAAGCTGACCCTAACATAGTTGGGAAAAGGCTAGGCAGATTGATTGGCCTATAAATGCTTATTATATACGTCAACGTATAATTATGTATTTCGTTCATTTATTAGTATATAATCATAACACATAACATCAGGCCTGATATCCCCGAAGGGCAGAGGTGTATCTATACAAGTAGTACACCCACATTTCACCAGTTATGTTTAAGTCCCATGTAATATGTGGCGAGCCTTATTGCCATCAACCGGACACAAATTCAGACTTCAAAGTCAAAGTCAAAGTCAAACCATTTATTTCAAATAGGCACATAAGAGGCACTTTTGAACGTCAAAATTTACAAAAAAAATAGAATTGATTCTAGTTGCCCCTTCCAAAAGGTAGTTTCGTATGGAGAAGAATGGGCAAGAAACTCCACCGGTACTCTTTTAAAAATGTTTTACAATATTTTGTTTGATTACATTAATTATATGATTATATGTGAAGACGATGCACCTATGCACTTCGGACTGTACCTAACTGAGAAATTCCAGACGGAAAACCCAATATTAACACTTTGCCTGAACCGGGAATCGAACCCAGGACCTCATGCTCAGCAGTACCGCTTGCGACCACAACAGTTTCCTCCTGGTTCTTCATTTCAGCCGAAAGACGTCCACTGCTGGACATAGGCCTCCCCCAAGCACCGCCACTTCGACCGGTTCTGTGCTTCCCGCATCCAGCAGATACCTGCGGCCTTCACAAGGTCATCGGTCCACCTTGTAGGAGGCCTTCCAACGCTACGTCTTCCGGTACGCGGTCGCCACTCCAGAACCTTTCGGCCCCATTGGCCATATGTTCTGCGAGCAATGTGCCCCTGCCAACTGCCACTTAAGTTTGGCAATTCTTCGGGCTATGTCGGTTACCTTGGTTCGCCTGCGGATCTCTTCATTTCTGATTCGATCACGTAGGGAAACTCCAAGCATAGGCTCTCTCCATTGCCCTTTGGGTGACTTTCAGCCTTCTGATAAGGCCCATTGTGAGCGACCACGTTTCAGTGCCATAGGTCATCACTGGCAACATGCACTGGTCATTCATTGACTTTCGTCTTGAGACACTGCGGATCCTCCTGGTTAATCTTAATTTGTATGTGATTTTCGACTATATTTCGTCTCTTATATAATATAAAATATAAACCTTGACAATTTAAACGTGCCTGTAAATGGTTTATTTGAAATAAATGCTTACTAATACTGCTTCTTTTTCTGCTGCTTTGCTTGCTTAGTAATGCTTGCTTGCTTATGCTTGATTGCTTGCTTGGGGCGGGTTATTTGATTAAGTTTTTTGACGTGTTGTCTTAGTATAAGTATGCAAAAAAAAAATGTCTAGGTACTTTGGCTCAACTATAACTCTACTATTGATTTCTTGTGTGATTTCGTATTTCCTTATACGTCGTGTGACGTGAATAGAGTATTACATTATGTCAGCACATACATAATAATAAATTGTCAATAGTACCATATTATTACGTAACAATGAAATGTATTTTTGATGATAATTTATTATCATTGTTTGTTTTGGTGCTTAGTATTTCAGTTTAACGTTAGTCAACATCATCTGACTGGCCTTTTTTCAACTACGTTTGGGTCAGCCTCCAGTCTATCCAGATGCAGCTGAATATCAGTAGTTTACATGGAGTAACTGCCGTAAGTATTCATTAAAAGTCTAGAAAATTTCACAAGCTTTTTTTCCTATGCTTTATTATATTATATAACATCACGCCTGATCTGATCCCCGAAGAGGTTAGGTTGGGGTGTACTCGTAACTGTACTGCTTAAACCCACATTAGTAGGTTAGTACATAAAATTCTCTCAGGAGATGGAATTAGTAATGAATATGAACAATATTTCCAAACCAATTCTATATAAATAAATAAATTTGAAGTATCTGTTTGTAACGTCAAAATAACAGCTTTTTACTAAATGCATATGAAAGTATATACAGTACTTATAACAAAAACAAAACAATCTTTAAAATTTTTGTCTGTCTGCCTGTGTTTGTTCCGGCTAATCTCCGACACGGCTGGACCGATTATATTTTATTCTAGAAAAAGCCACGTGGGTTAACCCGCGGGCATCAGCCAATAAGAGACAAGTTTTGACAATTTTGAATAGAGGATAATTCATTGGAACTTATTTTTTACTCCTGAAAAAATCTAATAAACTCAACATCAGCCTGTATACTTTAATTGTTTTCTACAAACATCCTGGAAAACGTGGTTTTTTTAACAGAAAGCCTTATCAGCCACCCAGTTCCCATGGGAAGCTGAAATTGCCCAATGTTTATACACAAACCAAGATAAGCAGGATTTAGGAAAATGCTATCAAAACAACTTATGGAAGGCGACAATGTTATGAATTAGTTCGTCACTCGACCTGATAGTTCAATGATTCTTTACAAAACATACAACAGTTGATGACTTTCTCTACTTTGTGTGTGACCGGGCAATGTAAACATAATATAGTTACTTTGTAGGGTTCCGTACCCAAAGGGTAAAACGGGGACCCTATTACTAAGGCTCCGCCGTCTGTCTGTCTGTCTGTCCGTCTGTCACCAGGCTGTATCTCATGATCCGTGATAGCTAGACAGTTGAAATGTTCACAGATGATGTATTTCTGTTGCCGCTATAGCAACAAATACTAAAAACCAGAATAGCATAAATATTTAAGGGGGCTCCCATACAACAAACGTGATTTTTTTGCTCGTTTTTGCTCGATATTGATAACGGTAACAGGTAGACACTTGAAATATTCACAGAATATTTAGTTATATATTCACTTTAAAAATCAATAATTAAATTAAAATAAAACAAATATTTAAGGGGGGCTGCCCTACAACAATTGTGATTTTTTTGCCGTTTTTATAGATAATGGTACGGAACCCTTCGTGCGCGAGTCCGACTCGCACTTGGCCGGTTTTTTTATAATATTGTGTTATTTGAAAGCAATTTTCAATTAATTCAGTATCTAGTTTTAGTTCAGGAAAGGTCAATTTTGTATTTTATGTAGGTCACAAGTACAGTCACTGACCTGCATAACCTGACCCTTCTTCCATTATTCTTTTTTGTAAGAGGGGTCAGATAATGCTGGTCACTGACTGCACCTACTCTCCGCGTGTAAATTGTAGGTGACTACTGTCAGCTCCGCTGGGAGGGGGTCGTGACTATTGTAATGACAGCCGCACGGTTCGATCTATCAGGATAAGCTACGCTTGACCATCTTTACATACCGAGACTCCTCCGGGCCTCGGAACGCACATTAACCCGTTGGTCCCGGCTGTCATTCGAGGATCTTCGACAGTAGTTACGGGTCGTCAGAAGCCCCGAACTGACAACCAGTTTTTTACCCAGGGGTATCGTGTTGCCCAGTAACTGGGTTGTGGATGTCAAATGGGCAGTCGCTCCATGTAAAATACCGGTATTCAGCTGCATCTGGTTAGACTGGAAGCCAACCCCAACATATAGCAGTAGTGCTTGCACCACGAGACCATCAGAGCAAAGTCGGCAAAGTGTTATTGGGATTTTCCATTAAGAATTTCTTAGTAACAGAGAGAGAGAAAGAAGAGAGAGAGAGAGGAAGGAGAGGGAGAGGAGGGGGGGGGGAGAGTTAGGAAGTTGGCGGTGTGATACCCCCGTGCCTTTGAAAGCACGTTAAGCCGTGGGCCCTGCGACTGATCTCTCTCCGGGCGTGGCGGATGGCCGTCCCATCGGACTTTGAGACTGAGGGAAGAGAGTTTGCACCTGTGTCTGCGCACACACTTGTGCACTATGATATCTCTGGTCTCCACTGAGATTGGCAGCCAACGCCGAAATTCAGTCTGGTGGACTATTATTAATTTACGTAATTAAAGACATCATTAATTCAAGAATATTCACTTCATAATACCTACTTAAAGAAAGAAAAGTAAGTAAACACATTTATTTAGCACAGACTAATAGGCAGATTAAAAAAAAACGACATAGGTATAGGTATAAAGTGTGGTGTGGATGAAGAAATTTGCAGGAAAGTGTGCCTCGCAGCTGCACCAACTGGACTAAATCAGTTACTTACCTAAGTTTTCTGTTTTGCAAAACCTTGCAAAGAAAAAGGCGATTATTGTAATTAACAGATCTACAAAGCGTATAAAAGTGATTATTACGGATTTAATATGCTTTAAAAATGATTTATGCTTTATTTCTGATTATGAAATATTCAATCTTGACTAACGCTGTTAGCACATCTCCGCCGCTAAAACATAGCAGCGAAACCGCAGTAGTTAAATTGTACTGGTTCGCGTCATGTTCCGCTACTCGCATCCGATTCGAGTAGCGGAACATGACCAATAGCCTTAATTCCGGTATAGTCCAAAGTAGTAGAGAAGTTAATCCACGAATTATTTAATAATTTCTTATCTAAATATGACATTTTGTGTGATGAAGAAAAAGGTTTTAGGAAAAACAAAAGCATTAATACAGCTATTTTCGAGTAAATCAATATTGTCATAAAAAACGTACATAGCAGAGTACCTATTTGCGCAATCTTCACAGATATGACGAAAGCTTTTGATTGCGTCGATCACGATATTCTACTAAACAAATTGAGCGTTTATGGAATAAGGGGAAATGTTCTAAAACTTATTAAATCATACCTTAGCGATCGTAAACAGTACACGGAAATTACTAGAATTTGCCCAGAGACAAAGAGTGAAAGAAAATACCGATCCAAAGGACGGACAATAAAATATGGTGTACCACAAGGCAGCGCCCTAGGGCCCCTTAACCTTAGGGCCACCCTTTTCTTAATTTATATCAACAATTTGCCACGGCATGTTGATAACACAATGGTATTATTTGCCGATGACAGCTCCGCGTTAGTAAAATGTAAACATCCGGATAGCTATGAACAAGACATAAACCAGACTCTGAAAGATGTCGTACATTGGCTTGAAAAAAAACAACTTAGTGATAAACTTACAAAAAACTAATATAATGCACTTCCATCAACGCACAATTTTAAAAGAAGTATCTGTAAACTACAATAAGCAAGAAATTAACCTAGTTAAAGTAGCAAATTTTTTAGGGATTTACATTGACAGACAACTAAATTGGCAACCTCAAGCAGAGGAAATTTGCAAAAGGATGAATACAGCGGCATATATGTCCTTTCAAAGTTGTCCAAAAAAGTTGACATTCAAACAATATTGGTAGCATATCATGGTCTGGTTGCATCAGTTCTAAGATTTGGTATTATTTTCTGGGGCAATTGCAGCTCAAGGGAATACATATTCAAGGCGCAAAGACGTTGCATTCGAGCGATGTGTGGTTTGAAGACCACAGACAGTTGTGAACCAAAGTTTAAGTCCCTGAAAGTGTTTTCATTTCCGTCTTTGTATATTCTGGAAATGGCCATGTTTGTAAAGACCAATAAAAACCTATTTCCCACGATGTCAGACACTAGAAAACGACCTGTCAGAAACCAATACAAAAATTTACTACAAATCGAGTCACGTAACACAGTGCTATTGAGAATAAGTGTTATTTCTATGGGTCCTAATACATATATACAATAAATTGCCAGATGTAATGAAAAATTATTTAATCAAGAACTTTAAAAATAAATTAGTGGCCTTCCTAATAGAAAAATGTTATTATTAGATTAATGATTTCTTAATGGACAAAACTTGTTAATCAGCAATGTGTATAATTAATATTATCTTGAACATAATGTACATATACATTTATTTTAAATTTTATTCTAAGTAACATTTTCATTTGACATTTTTCAATATCAATTAATGTAAATAAGTATAATTTTATTGTAATAATTCTAACTGTGACATTTTAATTTGTAATTTTATTTATTCTGTTTAACAATTTTTATAATTTTTGCGTGCCTATTTCCGGGCAGAATGTACATGGCTCACTCTTTTCTACTCCACCTGTATTTTAATGTACCTACATTCGTTGCAAATAAATGATTGATTTGATTTGATTTGCAAATATTTTCAAAATCTTCACAGTTTGTCCAGCTATGACCATCTTGTACTCGAATGTGCCACGTGGGGTCAGTGGCCGGAACATTGAGCCTGATCGTCGATATCCTGACATTATTATTCCCGTCCCGTTTCTATAATGTACGATGTTTGACTCAACATGGCCGGCCTGAGGTTTGAATAATTCTGGAGGTTCGTAACCGTGATGTAATGCGTTGTGTCATGATTTAAAAAGGACATTTTGAAGGACTGTTTTTTTGGGTCAGTTAATGTTTCCTGCACTGGAAGCAGTGATGATTTTATCCGTTATGTTCAGTTATGTCGTTCGGATCAAACTTCGTGTTTTTTAGGGGTCCGTATGCAAAAGAAAAAATTAAACCCTTATAGGATCACTTCGTTGTCCGTCCGTCTGTCTGTCAGTCTGTCAAGACCCTTGTTCTCAGCAACGTGTGGAGGTATCAAGTAGAAATTAATATCAAATACGTAAGTCTACGGTCTCTTGGAGCTCTAAAAAAATCAAGCTTTTAATAAAAAAATACGGCGATTTATGCGACATATTTTGATACTCGTAAATAAATCAAAACCTTTAAGATAGTTCCCGTTGACCTTGAATCATATTTGGCAAGAAGCAAGGTCTCACTGCACAAGTAAAGAAAAAACTCCGAAAATGGTTAATTTGTAATATTAACATTTATATAAAAAAAAAAATCGATTACAAATTTTCATTTGCTTTTGCGGTCCGACACGCACGTGGCCGGTTTTTTCGTTATTATACGTCCAGTATTAAAACAGGCACTTTGTATTAGGTATACAGCACCAATGACTGCTTTAAAAAGCCAGCTGTGGTCGACTATACGAGAAAACAGAGCTCTTATCCTTCACATAATAGGGGCAAGCATTTAGCGACATTCAATTCCGCTTTTTCGACGTGTGGATGATCGAAACCGGGATCAAACGATTACATCTGCCGTATTTACGACCACTTCATTCATTGTAAGCATTAAAATAATTATGAAATGAATGGGGTCTCGTCCATAGACGAGAACCCAATAAATAAATCAACTGTCAATCTACAACAACAAAATAATTATGCTACATACCCATTCAATTATTTTCTACTCAGTAACAAGACATTAAATTCACTGACCTTTTAAAATCTGACCCCTGGATATTTTTTCTCGGCCGTGTAGTGTTGTAAGCATGCATAAAGAGGCGCACTTTGTCTCACATGCACATGTATACAAGGTCAGTAGTGTAAGCAGGTTACTAGGTTTAAAACGGACAAGTCTTTGCTAAATTGCGAAGTTTTACGAAGCAATTGTCGTTTATAGCAGGAAAACTTGATTAGTGATTTACATCAAGCGGGACTGTTATAAAGTCTTGATTTTGAATAGTTTTGTATTGTCTTATACAGACTCCTCCTGGCTAAATGATGACAGCCCCATGGGTCGATCGAAGTTTAATGTCAAATTCAAACCATTTATTTCAAATAGGCACATAAGAGGCACTTTTGAACGTCAAAAATTTACAAATAAATAGAATTGATTCTAGTTGTTCCAAAAGGTAGTTTCGTATGGAGAAGAATGGGCGAGAAACTCCACCGTTACTCTTTTCAAAATGTTTTACAATATTTTGTTTGAGTACATTAATTATATGATAAGACTACTTTTTTACTACTACTACTTTTTACCTATAGTCATTTTACTCTAGGTGCATCGACCTATAGGTAAAAAGAATTAAAAACTAAGCAATGAAAAATAACTTAATTATTAGATAGATACAATCATAGTGCTCACATATTTACAAACATCGTAAAAGTATGTTTTTCTAAAAAAAATAAGTCAGTGTGTGAGTATAGGTTATCACAGAATGTAAAATCAATATCATAAAAATAACAGATTTTACCATAAAAATAGCAACCAGTTTGATTTTGTCTAGACTCTAGATTGTCCTATGGAGCTGGACCAGCATGTCTCCAAGCATTCCTGTCCTGGATATAATCCTCTAACTTGTAACATGTTTTTTTACAAAGTGTACTTTTAATATGTGTTTTAAATTTTCTCTCATTTAATTGCAATATATCTGCACAAGGTATTTTGTTGTAACATTTAACACAGTACCCCATAAAAGATGTATGTACTTTAGATAATCTGAAAAATGGTTGATCTAAAGTACGCCTGCCGCGGTCGGTACGTGGATGGGTGACCATCCATTACATATCGAGACCCTTCCGTGCTTCGGAAAGCACGTTAAGCCGCTGGCTAAAGCTAGTTTATCATAATGATGTAAGTTTTATGTTGAATCAATTATAATTTGACGTGCATAACATTAAAAATGAAGGCAATACTTTATTAAAATCTATTTTATAACACCTGCAAGGTTTGTTACCGAATACGTCATTACCTAATTTAAATAGTAACATGGGCTTTCCTGCCAGGGTTGCGAGCCTGTCCGAAAGGGATATCGTGGCCCTGGCACACAGGCATCTGAAGGAACGCGGGTGGGTTTTAGTCAGTAAAAGTCTGACACTCCCTCCCGCTCCACCCAGACAGGGAGAAGTTATTTGATAATTTCCCACCCAAAAAAAAACATGGGCTTTAGGCATTTTAATTTCGGTGAAGAAAATCTTATGGTAACAGATGCTGTGTATACTAACATGATGGTTGGCCCACCAAAAGACAGAGATTGGAAACTCTTGGTGCTTCTCGTATCTAATAGACTTGTTTTATTTATACTTCTATGCTAATATAATAAAGCTGCAGAAATTGTTTTATTGTTCGAACGCACTAATCACTGGTACTACTAGGATTTAAAAGCTTAAGGAGCCTTAACTTTAGAAGCCGAGCAAAAAGAAAAAGTCTGAAACAACGCTAATTGAAAACGAAGTAAAAGTGCAGGCAGGCGATGCGATGCTACGCGGTGGTTCGGGGGCGTTTTATAAAAAAATGGCTGTTATTTTAGAATAATATGGTGTATCTTACGACTTCTATGCGAACGAAGTCGCGGGCAGAAGCTAGTTTATAGTACGACTTGTGTTATTACATACAGCAGTAATTAATAAAAGAATAATGGGATTTAATGAAGAAATACATTAACGCAGAACTGCAAATAAATACTATTACTTTTAATTTAATTTACCAATCCATCGATTCTTACTCACAGGCACTAAAAATTTGTCCAACCAGCAGCAGACCGCTTTAGGCTGATGATAATGAAGATCGTGAATTCATAATCAGTTATACTTGTAAACAACATACACGATACATAAATAAATATAATTTTACTCCATCACCAATTAGTTCCACTACTTTACATATTCATTGTTTCGTCGTGGGTTATGAGTCAGGCGTGGAGAAGACATGCAATTTAAATTTGACTTAAAATGATCCGAAGGTTGACCATCCGTACCAAGTGTATGGGTGAACTTTTTCCTAATAATGAAGGTAATGTCATTGAATTCACGGTCTGTGGTTATTTGGTGATCAGCTGATTTGTCTTGGTTTTTTATTGTGTAGGTAATTATCATAATTATAATTGCTGTTTAAGTTACGGTATTACTGTTTTTGGCTAGCTTTTCAAATGGGAAGGCAACTGTCAAAATGGCGCTGACGTAGCTTGTTCCCAAAACAAATTAAAGCCGATACAAGGCGAGAGGTGGTTTTATTTTATTTTTGCAAAAAATATTCGTTGTAAACGCTCCGAAATTGGTTTCCACCATTTTCCGAAAGACTCTAAAATTAGAAGATTGTGGCTAAGAGCTATTTGCAGGGTTTTTTTTTTAAATTAAACAGATTTTGAGGTTAGGTCGTAAACATTTTGAGGAAAGATTGATTACGAGGAAATAAGCAATAATTAAGGTTTTAAATTCTGACAATTTCCATGTCGAATATATGTTTATTTAAACTATTAAAATCACTGAAAATAACGAAATAGTGACGTAAAACCAAATTCATAAATGAACCATTGAATGAACACGAAATGGAATGAAAGGCATTGAATGGACGAAATGTCAAAGGACCTAGCTATGGTCACGCCATCTACAAAAAGCTTTGACCGGCCTTCCTTATTATGACTGTTGGGAAGGGACTAAAGTGGACGATAACCGCGTGAAGACCGAGGGCAAATGAGGCCAGCTTAAAAAAATGTATTTCCTACGGGAAACTGAAAATTCCACGAGGAGTTCTATACCCAACAGCGGATGAAACGCGAGAATTGGTTGGAGATGAAGAATAGGAGAAAGGATCTTAGTTAAGGTCTAAATTACCCAATATCAGCAAGGCCTCTGCACAAATTAATTATGTAGTTTTTTCATGCCTACTAGTGGGCTTAATTCTACTGAGGTACTGCTGTTTACTTAAAGCACATACAATTTGAAAGAAACGAACGAAAGCTTATGTAAAGACTTCATACAACGTTAGATAAATGACACCTCATTTCTACTAACCTTTACTGAAGTTTAGCTTGTACCTAAACTAGTTTTATGAACTTAATTTAGTACAATGTACTTTATTGTTATGCCAATTTGTGTGTATTGTCTTTATTTTATTTAGTTTAAGGCCGCGACCGCACTGGTGACCACAGGAAAACAATGATTTCGCACGCCACATTGACAAATCTGCCATAAATTGGATTTGTTATTAGCTTTAATTTTTCCGTTCATTCAGTCAAGAAATTTAGCAACAGTGTTGATCGCTTTTTTAAATCTGGATAGCAAAGCTGAATCTCCGATCTACTTACATAAGTTATTTATACATAGATGTTCATAAAAGTATCGCGTCGTGGTGGATTTCTCTCGTTTCGGCACGAGATATAGGTGTTGTATTTAACAAGGCTGTTTAACCAGTGAGGGCTGAATGGACCACTTTGAGAAATCGTTACTCTTGGAGGCTATTTAGTTACCTGCCTAACATTTTTGACTCACCGTTTTAATAAAGACCCAATTCTAAGTGTTTAGGCAGGCATTCGGCTGTTCGTCAAAAAACCGTCTTATTGCTAAGCAATTAGGTAATTCAGGCAGACATACAGAAACATTTGTTTTAGTAGATAAAAATCAGAGAGTTAGCAAAGTCCTTTTGTCTTAAATGGATAGACTGAAGATCTTTTTAGGGTTCCGTACCCAAAGGGTAAAACGGGAACCCTATTACTAAGGCTCCGCCGTCTGTCTGTCTGTCTGTCTGTCCGTCTGTCACCAGGCTGTATCTCATGATCCGTGATAGCTAGACAGTTGAAATTTTCACAGGTGATGTATTTCTGTTGCCGCTATAGCAACAAATACTAAAAACCAGAATAACATAAATATTTAAGGGGGCTCCCATACAACAAACGTGATTTTTTTGCTCGTTTTTGCTTGATATTGATAACGGTAACAGGTTGAAATGAGAGTGTTGAAATGAGACGCTTGAAATATTCACAGAATATTTAGTTATATATTCACTTTAAAGTCAATAATTAAATTAAAATAAAACAAATATTGAAGGGGGCTCCCATACAACAAACGTGATTTTTTTGCCGTTTTTATAGATAACGGTACAGAACCCTTCGTGCGCGAGTCTGACTCGCACTTGGCCGGTTTTTATAGATGGTACGGAACCCTTCGTGCGCGAGTCCGACTCGCACTTAGCCGGTTTTTAATTTTCAGCACACTTTTTTTTTTTCGGGTGGGTAATTATCAAATAACTTCTCCCGCTCTCGTGTCATTGGGCGTGGCCATCCACCGCATCGTGATTCTACATAATAATGTACATGTATGTGTTGTGTGTGTTTTCATTGTACGTTCAAACCTGTGGTTTTGCAATGTTTTTGTGTACCAATATAACACAAAAAAAAATGTAAAAGGTTTTTGGTATCATAGTGACAGCAGAACACTGACTCCTAAGTCACAGGATCTCCTAGTTTGGGAGTCAGGGTTTAATTTATACGAGTATGTATGACATTTATTCACTGTAATTCATGTGACCTAGTTTTTAAGCATTGTTGAAGTTTATGTCTATAATTTTTTTTTAATGTTCACTTCACAGATACAAGCAATAAAATAACTAAAGATCCGCCAAACAAAGGTTTTGCAATCACATAATAGATTCCAAGAATCTTAACCTTGCTGCTACTTAGTCTAATAAACCGCTCTACTCCACTTTCATTCGCAAAACCATCTAAATCCGACCTTAAAGATAATCACTACGAACCAAATCTCGCTAATATCGAACAAAGATGACCTTTGCGTTTTGTGAGCGACTGTACCGGCGCGCGCGCTGCTTGGCGGCTCGTCGCGTGCTCTTGACATTTGTAGTTGACGCCAGCCGGTATAAGCACGATGGCATTTGTGAATTCCGTAGATTTTAGAATTTGAATTATGTTCTGTTTTTGTTTATGAATAGAAGTATATAAACAAAGGTGGTGTTAGAGTCTGGGGTCTACTCAGAAAACTTAAACCGAAGTAACGGCCGAATGTTCAGTCGTTTTATAACTTCCATAGTTTCTTTTTTTGACAAGTCAAATTTTTGTCTTGGGCTTATCTCTTTGACTGCCGTTTTTTTTTTCTTTCACCGTAGTAGCCATAGTTAGCCGTAGTCAAGCAACGGCCGAACATTCGGCCGATACTTCGGTTTAACGCTTCGGAGTAGATCCCCTTATCAACGAAAGATGTCCAAGAAAAAAAGGGGCAATTTAAAAAAAAATAAGAGTTGTCAACCCTTGCTATACTATACTTGCTATACTCCTTAAACGGAGTTAATACTATTTATTGTTCAAGAAATATTCTGCGATACTTACATCAGTATTTTCATATTTATGGAGTGTAGCAAGGGTTAACACCTCTTGATTTTTTTTTATTGCCGCTTTTTTTCTTCAGCAGCTTTCGTTGGTCAGACTCTTTTCTAACCGACATCCAAAAAGGAGGAGGTTATATGTTCGGCAGATTTTTTTTGTTTTTTATGTATTTTCACCGATTACTCCGTCAATTGTGGACGGATTTTGAAAATTCTTTTTTTGTTTGGAAGGGTATTCTCCCGAGGTGGTCCCATTGCCACGAAATCAGAATCTGATGAGGGGATCCCATGGAAATCGAGGGAAATCCTCAAATTTTATAAGCATACCGATAGCGATTTGAGTATTTTTTATAGTAACTCGTGCATTTGCACTCGAAAAGAAAGCACCATTTGGTGAAGTGGAACTGATGATGAAGACCACAGATGGCCACCGGAACTACTTAATACTAAGTATTTCACCGTTGCGATTCGATTAGGCACTTTAATATGGTTGCTAAGCAATTTATGCTCGTCAAAATGCATATGGTGAAGTCACCATCAGTTCTCCTGGTAAGAACCAGGAGAACTCCTCAACAATTAACGCCCCTGCACCGGGAAAAGTAATATTTTGTAATAGGAGATGAGCATTTCACATTAGGCTATTGTAAATTGGATAAATTACAAACTGACCCACTAAAAACAAAAATAAAAAGCTTTTTACAAAAAAAAAACAACCGACTTCCAAAAAAAACACTACAAAGTGAAAAATAACTTTAATTTCGAAAGTCGGTGGCTTTGGAGCTGTATTTTAGTTTTTTGCCACCGACTTCCGAAATTAAAGTTATTTTTCACATTGTAGTGTTTTTTTGGAAGTCGGTTGTTTTTTTTTTTGTAAAAAGTTTTTTTTAGAATAGTTGGTTCTATAATTCTTCTGTAACATTAGATTATTCTAAGCTGCTTCATAAACATACCGATAAGTACCTATCCCAGATGACCTTATAGGTAATTTAATGCGGAGATACGATCTAGCTAGGTGAAGATTCAATCAATTATGATAGCCCTACATCAGAAATCAATCCAGCCAAAGCATCTGACATGTTAATCAATTGATATTCAGCCTTTCTAGCAACCAGACCTGCTTCACCAGCCATTATTATATCATCACTAAAAATAGGAGTTTTCAAAGCGTTATTATTAATATTTACCTTGTCTTTTAGTTTTCTCAATAATCTGTTGTTTTATGATTGCCCTGCTCCATTAGCAAATATACTAGTATTCACCTTGAAATTAAAACAAATACGTTCAACAAATCTTTTGGTTAGAATTAAGTATTGGGGACTTAAATTCGTGGCTATGGACTATCGTTAGTCACGTGTCTTCGTTCGTACACATTGGCTTTATGTAAATATATCAATAATTATCATAAATGAGACTAGATCAAGGTTAACACATAAAAATATCCGGTAGTTAATTAGAAGAATTCGATTTTAAATCGATTGGTAAAATTTCTGCTTAAGCGCATTGACTGAGAAATTTTCAATTCAGAATATCTAGCAGTATTTTATGAGGATATTAACTAAGCTTTAAATTATGATATTAAAGGCGCTATAGGTGGGGTACGTGGCTAAATTATATCAGCCGCACGGGTCGATCGATCAGGTTAAGCTACGCTTGCCACGGTTGGTACGTGGATGGGGTGACCATCTTTACATACCGAGACCCCTCCGTGCCTCGGAAACCCCGTTAACGTTTCATAAGTGCCCATGTAGGTTTATGTGAAATAAAAAAAAAATGATTTTGATTTTGATGCTGACAACAGCTAAACCGCGGTCACTGTCAGACTGCATACAAAAGAAAGAGAAGCGCGATGACAAAACGCTTGTAATTTATTGCAAAATATGAAGCAATTATCTATTTACTCAAAAATGAGTTATTAATCACACTAATATTATAAAGGCGAAAGTTTGTGAGTGTGTGTGTGTATGTTTGTTACTTCTTCACGCTCAAACGGCTGGACCAATTATGATAAAATTTTGTATGGAGGTAGCTGACACCCTGGAAGAAGACATAGGATACTGTTTTATCCCGATATTCCCACGGGATCGAACATTACGCGAGTGAAACCACGGGGTGCAGCTAGTCGATATAAAACAATAAAGTTCTGCATACACATAAGACGTTCTTGTTATAAATTAAATACCAACCGTACGTTGATATTTAATACAGATATTTTAGATTGAAACCCAAAGTAAAGCGTTAGTTTACCGAGATATATAGTTTGTATCGAGATTTTTTTTCTAAACGTGTTTTGACAACAACCAAGTTCTGAGAAATATGTTCAAGAATAACATATATTTTTTCCGCTACTACAAACTATATGTATAGATTTGGCATTTTTTTCGCCTTAATGTGAATTCAGATGAACCAAGATTGTGCTAATTGTAAGATCGTTAGCATTTGATACGTTCGTTAAGTGCTTACGAGATTCTCTTTGCAAATTCTCATTTATTTCATACTTAGTAACATTTTATTAACTAGTTTCATCTTCTAGATGTAGTTGATCTTTTACATAGAGTGTTGTTATTTCATCTGTAAAACCAGTTATTGCCTAACCAATATCTTAATCATTATATCGGCCGTGTTAAACTTTTGGGCTTCTGTTTCATTGACTTCCGATATTATAGGTGGAATTTCTATGGCAACTTTTGACAGTTCAACAATATTCATTGCGTTATTTACGCTGTTGAGCAGACAAATTTTTCGAACATATCAAGCAATGGATTAGCAATATCCTTCAAAATCATTCAGATGGTTACGAAATTACGGGGCACTCAATGCGTCAGTGCGGTCATTTTACAAATCTATACTAACATATTTACAATTCAAATATAATATAAAACACAAAAAAAAATCTAATAGTAAGAGAAGCTTTGACATAATACCTTTAAACAGATTCCACAACACAATAATATTAATAAAACAAATAACAGTGTCCTAATACTCATTCAGACACACATCTTGAACTTGGTCGAGAATATATATACAAGTTTTACTCACTTCGACACGAACTACGATCACGAATTCACGAGACAAGCAATATGCAAGCATCTTTGTTATAACAATCAAAACAAATGACCCATATAAATATAACAGCTCTGCAGCTCATGAGCTCACATATTTCAAACAGTAGAAAAAAAAGGTCACATAGATGTATATCGATAAAAAGTGGTTCATAACACAATGGGTTACATGTTAATTCTCACAATTGTTCACCATGCTGTGCTTCGCAATTCTGATAATCTATCAGCTTGGTTGGTGCACCTGTTCCAATCAGAATATAATGTATATAATATGTGGGTAGTTATATTTCGTGACTTTTAGGATTTTAAAATTTGAAACATTTGTGTGGACATACCTATATCAGATTTATCTTAGTTTAAAATGAACTTCATGACACTCATATTCTTTATTGTTTACAACACGAACTTTGGTGGTTCAATTGTCATACTTAGTTATAACAATCAGATCACAAACAAAACAGGCATTGATGGGTAAATTAAAGAAAGACCGAAGTGGGTTCTGTTTTGAGAAGTTGCTCTCTTCTCAAAACAGAACCCACTTCGGTCTTTCTTTAATTTGGCAGGAGTAAAATATTACTAGGTACCGAACTTCAGCAGAGTAAAGCTAAGTATTGGGGTTTATTTAAAAACGTTGCATAAAGTAATGATAAGATAAAGTACTTTTAAATCATACTTTTTTGATATTTAAGTATCTTAACTTTGAGCAACGTTTGTGAATAAAGGGGTAAATCTTGATAGTGCTATGTATGTCTTATTAAATTCCAAGGAATTAGGTACTGGATTAGTCGTTTATAACCTAACAAACAAACCTAAACATAACACCTAATGAAAAATAACATTACCTGTAGGGATCTACTAGCATTTGTTTAAATTAGGTAAACTAGGGTTAATAAAATAATGAAAACGAACAATGGATATAAGTCGAGTTGTTAGTAAACTCCACATAGTTAAACAAATGTTAGGTGATAATTTACAAGAGCGCGATAAATCCACAATAATTATAAATTAATATCGTGAATTTACACAAGCATTTAACAAGGTAGCTGACAAAAGCTGGCAAAACACGTAGAAGAATGTTTATTTTTGCTTACAACATCCGCATATAGACTTTCGTCTATACGATCGGTATTTCTTAGAAAAGGAGACAAACTAACTAGACTGAGTTGTTATTGTAGTAGTAGAAAGAACGACTGCTGTGCATGAGGAGAAGTGTCCTTTCCCAGGTCGGAAAATGTTATTGAGTTTTTCCATTAGAAGATTCTGCTGTCTGGATTTGTTGGGCGGTTGATGGCAATAGGCTCGCTTAGATGGAAATTAAAACATAACTGGCGAAATGTGGGTGTACTAAATGGACCTCTACCCTTTGGAGTATACAGAGGATACTAGACTTGAAGAAACATTGGAGAACCGTGAGAACAACTAAGCAAACAAGACTGAACATAAAATATCAACACCGGTTCCGCGAGTATCACTACGGAGAATTGCCCAACGATTTCAACATGCAGTACCTATATAGATAAATAAAACAAATTTTGATAATATAACAGAGCACCTATTTATATAATAACTTGCAAATAAAAATGTGATTGTACTAATAATGCCCTCGGCGCGAAAATATTAAGCAACATCAGAGCGTGATAAGTGAAAGGACAGTTGAAATTGATCTCGTTTGGGGCTGGCCTAAAGTACGGACATTGGCGGAACATTGGTCGAAGACATTTTGTAATGTCGACTCAATTTATGCAGTAGTTACGGAGTTCAGTTACCTAAAAAGGGTAAATAATTTGCGACTAAAATGGGATTTCGCAATTGTTGCTAACAAAGTGGAAGATGATGGTGATAAAGTGACAAGGTACTTGATGAATTGATGACTTTAACCTCTAATAAACCATTTAATACTGACAATAATGAAGACAGACAATTGATTTATTGCACACAAAAGTAGTTGTTTCTTGCTATTAAGATTCTCAAAGACGCGACGATACGTTTCGGAATTTGTAAAAACATTCCTACCCAATAAATTATATTGCACTTCACAATATAAAAATTGAAATAAAAGCCACGGATGCAACCCGAGATTTTTCAACCTACCGATCAGAAAATCATTAGACCTGAAATGACTACTAAGTTGTTGCAAAAATTATAACCTTTAGGTGCTAATCGCGATTTGAAATGAACCTCTTTTAATTTAGACCTTGTCTGTGAAGCAATAGTAAATGCAATACATTAGAATCGTGGTAAACAGTAGTTAGACACGTAAGTGATGAAAATAACGGTCTAGTTTTTTGACCTGACATTGCTTGAGCACAATGGGATCTTATTGTCTGGGAAAATTGTTTGAAGGAGAACGGGTTTATGGAATAAAGAAACTATTGTTTTAAGTGTATTCAAAAATATATTATATGCTTTAAATAACACGGAGAAGGAGGGTCAGCTGGTCCAGGACAATGATTGAATGATGCAAGCGAAGGATGCACTGTGGTATATGAAAGGTAATTGTAATCGAGAAAACATCCATTGAGAGCTTATTCAATTAGTGTGATAATTGAGCAGGATTCCTAGTTAGGAATAAAGATGAAATAAAGATATCTCTTATGCCAGAGTAATCAAAGAAACTGGAATCCTATAAAATTTGAATATGCAAGGTGCTTCGTACACGTGAATTAATAAAATAAAACAAGATAAAACAGCAACTTGTTTTGGTCATGTTTTATTTTTGCTTGTAGTAGTAGGTAGTAGTACGAGTACCACTACTTAAATAATATTAATATATTTTATGCTAGGCAAGCTCTGTTTTATGTGTCTCGCCCATTAGATTCGTGATTTTGAGAGTAACAAATCGTGACACAATCTAAGCAAAGCTTGATACTTTTTTGCTCACTTAGTTATCAAAAACGATACATACACCTAAATTATGATTGATTAAACTGATTTCAATAAGAGCTAAAGTCGGTCTCAAAAACTCGTTGGAAGATGATCCAGTCATGTTTTTCTAGTAGCTCAACCTTGTCAGTAGTTGGGTAATTTATATTTTATAGTGCGTTTTATTATAAGGAAATTACCAATAACCTTTGATGTTTCATTATGATGAAGAATTGAAGGTCTTACAAGAACAAGGTAAAGCTTAAAGGAAGATACGGTTATTGTTATTGATGGAAAACATTTTACAGATAATGTTTTATCCAATGCTAACTGTTTGACCTTGAATAAAGCATATATATCGACGCTTGAAAGGCAAAAATTACCAAACGACATTTTGGGCGATATTGAGTTATATATATCATTGAAATCAGAAAAAAAATCCGCGTCGATTGATCATCGACGCTTGAAAGGCAAAAATTACCAAACGACATTTTGGGCGATATTGAGTTATATATATCATTGAAATCAGAAAAAAAATCCGCGTCGATTGATCATACTCTCGTACCGCTAGGAAGAGTTTTGTTGTCGCTTGGTAATCTATAAAAACACACATTTTCACCGTTTTCGGCGACTAAACGACTAAAATTTTAACGATTTATGAATAACTTTCACTTGGTGGGTATTCGATTTTAACTTTTTACGCTTAGTAATTTTTGCTTTGACTCGAATTAACGCGTTTAAACATAAAGTATTTTTTTCCTTACGGTATCTAGGGTATGAGCATTGCTTAAGAAATTTTACCTGAGTATTATTTTATTTGTTTCTTCATTTAAGACTTTTTAACACACCTTAATTATGGACTCATTTTCATTTAGTATTTTCTTCCTAAATACAATGTACTGTAAAACGTAATATAGTAGTATTTTTCCTGCCTAAAAAGAATATATTTTGTCGTTTGGTAATATTTTACCTGCCGTTTTTTTTACTATTTTTGTTACTTAGATATCTCTTTCAGATATGAAATTTGTATAAAAATGAGCTTATCACCGTTCCACCTATTTTGGGTCGTCGCATAGACGCGTTGTAAAGCAGAATTTGAATGGCTGATGGTAAAAAAAAATCGATTAGTCTTCACTGAATCGTCGCATAGACGACCCGCGTGCTCGCGCGCACCGCACTAAGTACGTCGCCTGCCATGCTATTCTGTAAACACCTCACCGTGAAAACTTGGGTGAAGTGAGCTGTCAATAGTGTCAATCCCTGTGGAATGACAGCTCACTCCACGCTCACTTCACCTAAGTTTTCACGGTGAGATGGTTACAGAATAGCACTGCTGCTCGAGATAGTACCTACTCGGTAAGTGTTTTTATTATAAAGATTGTATGAATGTTGATGAATAGTATGAATAGTAATATAACAATGTAAGACTGCTGAAAGAGACAAATTTTTTTTTAATAGCCTTGAATGTCCCACTGCTGGGCAAAGGTCTTTTTGAATTGTTTTATCTACCTGTACTGATTTTTTAGTTACTAGTATAGTATAACGGGTGTTCGCAACTCCACGTCAAAGCGCATATTTTGCGTACCTACGGGATTTTTTTTAATTTTTGTAATGACTAATAAATACCTTTTAAAATTAAAATGCCTTATTTATTTTAGTTTACCTTTACAAGGACAAGGGCTGTCATGATGATGACGAAAACCTTTGTCTGAAAGTTTTTGATTTTGTGTCTTAAAACCTAAATTCATTGTTACTTAGTCAATAAAATCCTACACTCACCATATTTAATTTGTACTATAATTAAAATTGGCTGACAGAAAAGTGTTTAAGTTTTCTATTTAGATCATTTTACCTATTATGTCAAACATGCGCCACCATGGATGCGTCATTTTTCTTTAAACAAAATTATAAAATAATGGAGTTTAGTTAATTTTACTTGTTTTATAATAAAATTTTGATGTCGGTAAGTAAGTTTTACCTGTTTGTGATTTTGATGAAATTATTACTAACCGACACTATTTCATAACCTATTGAGAAAGTTCATAATCTTTAAATGCCAGTTTATTAAGCCTTTAAACTGCATTTAAAATTCGTTGAAATTAAGTAGTTATGACAAATAGGCCATTTTCTAAGATTTTTTTCTAAAAAAAAAAAACTTTAAAATGCTCTACTGTAAAGTTGCCAATATGTCGCTTGGTCATTTTTGCCTTTCAAGCGTCGATATATATATATATATTTTTGCAGGTACCTTGGAGGTCGTGAAAGAAATGTAAGTGGATTACCAAGTGAAAAGGTTGTCAGTAAGAAATTCAAAAGATTGATTTAGGGAGATACCAACGATAGAAATGGAGGGATAACCCTTAGTAATAATGATCTGATGAGGAAGAAAATAAAGGCAAAACATTGCCACACGTTGGAGCAGAAAACAGACTCGGTATCCGCATGGTGATTATCAGATCATTCAGAATAGTACGTTTAATTGAGCTTAGCGGTATTTCCCAATTTAAGTAAGAACAATTTAGAATGTGTATCTGTAGTTTCTATAACCTAGTTTTCTTATCGACCTCCAGTAGAAATAGACAGTAATTAAGAGATTTTTCTTGCAATCGATTCATTGTCGACAATTGTTTCTAATTACGCAACCAGCTTCAAGTCTGTCAGGATTATTGAACAAGCATCGTCTGCCAAACGTGACGAAATGATTTTCATTGTAAACTCACGGACAATAATGACCCCAAATCACGTAGAGTAATTATGAAATAATTGCGGGTCGGTACATTATGTTTTGTTACTCTTATAGTCTTGGCTTGAGCAGTTGTATCTAATGGTTTAAGTTTTGTTTCTATTATACATAACTATTTGGTTTTATTTCAATCATGTAAGCAAGATGTTATAACCTCTTGAGACGTGATCAATTGTTTACAAAGTTTGTATTATTGTTCTGTCACTCATAAACGCCATTCCTTCCTTCTTCACTCCTAAAACGAACACCCAGTTCTGGTTTCTTGAGGGTCTAAAGAACCACGAGAAACAGGAATAGGTAGAGTGATTCGAGTCAGGATTCTTTCGGCCTGGTATTGTTCGGGATAGCGTTATGGGAATGGTTTTTAAGGGTATATTCTATTGGAACTTGTACGAGATACCAAGTAGGTACCAAAGGTACGCATGAGTTAATAATATTCATGACACGATCACACGATGTACCTAACGATTGCTAGATTGTTAATTTTATACTTGACAGGCTAATTCCAGAGTAAGTACCTTCCAAGACTTTAGTCAATATACGAGCTAAATGTCATGAGCACGTAATGCTAGGCTAAATATCGTGTGCATCAAAGGATAAACGTTAAATCACGGCTGAGTCAGTGCTTACCGGTGTGGAAACTGCCAGCAAGTACCTGCGCGCAAGTACACTTGACTTCCACTACCGACTTCCTTCTAAATTGTTAGATAATAGAATCAAGAGCCTACATGCTCGAATGATTTTAGGTTTTTAGAAGCTAGAATTAACATTTATTATTTATTTTTGTCCTTTTAAAAGTATCACAATTAGTAATACTTTATTCACATTACAATCTAGCCTATTAGCTAATAATTCATTTAAATGTAACTTAAACTGCTAAGAAACTATAAAATTAAGAAATCGTCCAAAAAGGTATTTCTTATTGACACTTGATTCACGTGTTCTTTATAAAAGTCAGCACTTGCACTACAGTTTAAATTCACGTAAATTGCACTAAACTGACTCATACCGTCTTATTACAAAACAAGGTTTATCTTCAGGCCCAGGTTTAATCCATTAAGCTATTATTGAATTTCTGACTTCATTCCGTCTATGGTAAAGTTCTTAATACAAAACGGACCACTTAGTACCGAACTAAGTTTTCAGTTTTGTATTAAGAACGGTATTTCAATCACAGTTACGTTCTTATTACAAAAACTGGCTCCATGGTTTACGCCATGTCAAAATATAAATCTTGTTTTGTAATAAGACGGAAAAGGTTTTACCCTATTTAGTCTTCGGACTAAATCAGTATTGTCAAGGAGTTGGATCGCCTCGACATTCACGTGATGATGAAGTCTGTGTTCATGAGAATTAATATTGACGTTTAAAGTATTCTTTCTAATACATAGATTTATTTTATGTCCTATATTGTCGAGATATGGATATCTCCCGTGTCGATGGCAAGTCTCCGCTGAGATTGGCCACCATAGCCGAACCTCGGTCTGGATGACTATTTAGAAAGAAATAATAAAATTATTAAGCCGTTGGTCCTTAATTGGTCCTAAGATCCTCCTTAGTCAGTCTCTCACTATTGAGGGACTACTTTTTAAAACTACTAAGAACTTTAATTTAACTACGGTCTTTACTTACAAATACGGACTTATAAATACCTTTACCGCTTGGTGTCTTAAAACCTTTAGTAGTATATCCAATCAATTAGTCGCAGATCAAGTCTTTCAACTTTCGGCTATTTTTAATTCAGTTATAAACGGACTCACAAAGTCAGATCTAATGACTGTGGAGCAACACTATTTTGTTACTAAATTTAGTTTAGTTCGACTAAAATAAAATAAAAATCGAATCCACGGCTGTTAACTAATTAAAAGTTTTCGCATCAACGCAATCGGGTGTAATAAAAAGCTATTTTGTTATTGGTTTCCTTTTCAAATGCTGATTTTATTGTTTTGGGTAGACTTTTAAATGGTTTAGTTGGTTCAATAGTTATAGGAACTTATCACATTAATCCCGGTAGTAAAACTCCACTATTTTTAAACACAATTTCCCCATAGTTCGTTGGTTTAAAAACGCATGCTTCACAAAAAAAAAATATTAATTACAATATGATCTGGGGGTCTACTCCAAAGTATCAGCCAAATGTTTGACCGTTTCTTGATTTCCAAAGTTTCCTTTTTTGACTTTGAGTCCTTACCCGACTTGAAGTGACCTTTTTGACTTTGATTTGTCTCTTTGACTGCCTTTTTTTTTCTTACGTCGTAGTCAGCCATAGTCAGGAATCAGCCGAACATTCGGCCGATACTTCGAATTTATCTTCGGAGTAGACCCCCAGATATTCAAAACTGGAAGTTTAGAGATACATAATAATATGTGCTACGCAAAATTCAGTGCAGAATCTAAGTTTAGCCCAAAAACCTAGATTTCTACAGCATAATAATCACCCTAGCTAGTGTTCTAACCTAAACTGTGTGTAGAATAAAGAGTCAAACCCATCTCTACAGGATTTATTGCATGCTAAATTTATTGATAAGATAAATTGATAAATTACTGACTATTTTTATAATTTTTATTAATTATTATCTATTGCTAAATTGGTTGGTACCTACAATGAATTTAGCATGAATCGCATTCTGAATTCATTGATAAGATAAATTAATAAATTATTGATTATTTTTATAATTTTGATTAATTATTATTGCTAATTTGATTGAGTAAGTAGGTACCTACAATAAATTTAGCATTAATTGAATGCTAAATTCATTGTACGAGACGATTTACTGACTTTTGACTGCCTCGTTGGTCGCAAGCGCTACTGCTGGACATGTGGTCCTGGGTTCGATTCCCAAGTCGGGTAAAGTGTTATTCGGTTTTTCTATCAAGAATTTCTCAGTAACCGCCAGGTGCCTGGATTTGTGCCTGCTTGATGGATGGCCCCCTATAACATGGGACATAACTGGCAAAATGTGTGTGTATAGGTCGACTCTGCCTAACCCTTCGGTGAGAACAGGCGTGAAGTTATGTTTAAGACGATTTGGTCTGCGATCTGTCTACAAAATCCTGACTAAAAATCTGACAAAAATACCTAAGTAATTTATTTTCGACCCTTCTCAGACCTGCACTGTTGGATGCTGTAGACTGAATGCTCCCACAGACAGGCGCGACGCGACACTAATGGCACAATTTATATGAAAACTTCATGGAAAGTGTCGCGCTGCTTGTCCCGCCCGCGATATCTCGCTAGTCTGCACGAGCCTTTACACATTTCAAAACGACTATTTTCCTAATGATAATAATTATGACACCAAAGAAAATACTAGTATGCCTACTCTATTTGTAGCCGAGCTGGGGGCCGATCGCGCTAATTTTGAACGTTAATACCAAAACTAAACCACAACCAAAAACGTTACGTTAGACACATTTCGTATCGCGCTAATCATTTCAACGGAAACGATTTAGCTTTACTTTGGAAGTTACGTTGGAGGAACGATCGATCGAACTTTCAGTATTGGGTAACGTCAACGATTTTGTCGCTCAGAAAAAATAGCGCGATACCGTTTCTTACATCAGCTAAGCCAAAACCAAAAACGTTCCGTTCGAACGGTAATTACGTTGAGAAATAGCGCGATCGGCCCCCTGTTGTACTAGCTAAGAACATTATTTTTTAAGAGGAGTTATTTTAAGATCCGTTTGCTATACTTACTTATTAGTTAATAGTTACCCCCTCGGTTTCACATGCGTCGTCGGCGAGGGTAAATTTATTATGGTTTATCTCAAGGGAATTAGGTTTACACTAGCATCCTAATTGCGTAACAAAGTTTGAATGATTTTGAAGTATATTGCTAATCCATTGCTTCATAATGTTCGAAAAATTTGTCTGCTCAAATAATAACGCAACGAATGTTGTTGAACTAATGCCCATTGCGTTAAGCAATTACTCCGCTGGGCAATGTTAAGGCGCTGACAAGAGGCAAATAATAAAAGTAGGTTTGTCTTAAACAAAAAAATTGCCAAATCTATATAGTTTGTGGTAGCGGAAAAAATATAATTATGTTATTATTGAACATATTTTTCAGAACTTGGTTCTTACCAAAACACGTTAAGAAAATAAAAACCAGCCAAGTGCGAGTCGGACTCGCGCACGAAGGGTTCCGTACCATTATCTATAAAAACGGCAAAAAAATCACGTTTGTTGTATAGGAGCCCCCTTAAATATTTGTTTTATGTTAATTTAATTATTTATTTTTAAAGTGAATATATAACTAAATATTCTGTGAATATTTCAAGCGTCTACCTGTTGCCGTTATCAATATCGAGCAAAAACGAGCAAATAAATCACGTTTGTTGTATCGGAGCCCCCTTAAATATTTATTTTATTCTGTTTTTTAGTATTTCGTGTTTTAGCGGCAACAGAAATACATCATCTGTGAAAATTTCAACTGTCTAACTGTCACGGTTCATGAGATACAGCCTGGTGACAGACGGACAGACAGACGGTGGAGCCTTAGTAATAGGGTTCCCGTTTTACTCTTTGGGTACGGAACCCTAAAAAACACTCGATGCAAATTAACGGTAAACTAGGGTTAGTTTACCGTTAATTTGCATCGAGTGTTTTTTTACTTTGAGTTTAAATTCAAAATATCTGTATTAAATATCAACGTACGATTGGTATTTAATTAATAACAAGAACGTCTTATTTGAATGCAGAACTTGGTTGTTTTTTATTTTCGATTAGGTACTCAACTCATTTTTTTGAGTAAATAGATAATTGCTTCATATTTTGCAATAAATTACAAGCGTTGTGTCATCGCACTTCTCTTTCTTTTGTATGCAGTCTGACTGTGACCGCGGTTTAGCTGTTGTCAGCGTCTTAATATATTAAAAAACTTTTTACAAAAAAAAAACTGACTTCCAAAAAAAACACTACAAAGTGAAAAATAACATTAATTTCGGAAGTCGGTGTCTTTGGATCTGTATTTTAGTTTTTTGCCACCCACTTCCGACTTGACTTTACCATATGCATTTTGACGGGCATAAATTGCTTATCAACCATATTAAAGTGCCTAATCGAATCGCAACGGTGAAATACTTATTATTAAGTAGTTCCGGTGGCCATCAGTTGTCTTCATCATGAGTTTCACTTCACCAAATGGTGCTTTCCGAGAGCAAATGCACGAGTTACTACAAAAAATACTCAAACTGCTATAGGTATGCCTATAAAATTTGAGGATTTCCCTCGATTTCCATGGAATCCCGTCATCAGATTCTGATTTGGTGACAATGGGACCACCTCGGGAGCATACCCTTCCAAACAAAAAAAGTTTTTTTTTTATCCGTCCACAATTGACGGAGTAATCGGTAAACATACCTACATAAAAAAAATAAAAATAAACAAACATACAGCCGAACATATAACCTCCTCCTTTTTGGAAGTAGGTTAAAAAGTAAGCTGAGCTGAGAGTGATAAAACGTATTAAAACTTTAAACCTTGTACTTCGGGATGTAGGTTCCGACTCAGCGAACCTAAAAGAAAAAAATGAGGTTTTATATGTTAAAAGTCAGGTAACGCATCCTCAATTCGGGAAAATAAATATAGAGGGAAATATTGAACTGATCATCTAAAAAACTAATTGACCTTCTAATGATGGACACTTTTTCAAAAAAGTATATGAACTTCTAAATTTTTTTTTTACTTTTTGCGGTTTTTGAGATGCACACGTATATAAATAATTGAGCCTCTTTTTGAATTTCTGGCCTTTTCTCACAGTTGCTAAGCAAGGGTACCCCGGCCATACGAGTTAGGTTAGGTTAGAACTGCGACCAACTACGCGCGAGCCGAAATGGTCGCAGTAAGTAAGCTAGTTCACCCCAACCAAATGGGTTAGCTAAAGTTGGCTTAGTTAGAGGGGGCGCGAGAAGGCGATTGTATGATCGTCGTCTCCACCTCCTCCCAGATGGAGGCCAGCAGGCAACGGGTGCGGGGGTACCCTTGCCTGTATTGCACAGGCCTCCACCAGTGCCGGACGGGAATGGCCAGGTGTTCCCGACCATTCCCGTAGAGAATGGGGGGCACGTGGGGCCCGCCGGGTAGGCGGGCATGCGCCGAGAGGGTCATGGATGTAAAGGTTGAGCCGGTTTCCCATGGCCCTCCCATCACGGCGATGTGGGAGCACCGCTGAGTTTTATTGGGTATACTGTCACTACTGACAGGAGTCCCACATACCCCGACTCGTCCCCCACGAGCGTAATGCATTTCTCAGCGTAAAAAAAAAAAGTTAGAACTGCGACCAAACGCGCGCGAGGCTAGCGAGCGAAACGTACATTTTTAGGAGGCTATTTCCCATTTTGCGTATTTAAATAGATGCCATTTCTATATCGTCTATCATGTTTATAGAAAAATGTGCCTAAGCACCTAAATCCTTAAAATACTAAACCCTTTAATAATCTTCTAGTTGCACTTATTTTTATATACATTTTATTACCATAACAAGTAATTAATTACATGAACTTAGGTTAAACAAACTCTAAGATATTCCAAAAGGAAAATAACGTTTGTTGAAGAAAATTATAAATATTGTGATTATGAAGTTCATCAGATATTGTAAACAATTCTCAGAAAACATGATGTTATTACTAAAGATGATTTCATCTGTGATATAAGTTTAATTTTATGATTATTTAATTTTAATTATACAGATAGGATATTTAATTCTATTTTAATAAGTAGACATATTAATTAAGTATAAATCATCATTACACATTACACCGTTACAAACAGAACTAAATATAAATTCATGAAAAAATAAACATACATAGTCAGTCTATAATGTTCCCACTGCTGCTGGGACACAGCCCTCCTCTATTCGAGAAGGAGTGGGCTGTAGTCTACCACGCGGGCCCAGCGCGGTTTCACAGTCACACGTCTTCGAAATTTTGGTTCTAGGACATGCCGGTTTCCTCACGATGTTTTCCTTCACCGTTTTGAGAGTAGTGGTGATGAAATTATTTACACAAAGTAAAGCGCCTGCCTCGTAACTTTGTAAGTCGAGTCGGACAACTCATAAGTCGGGCACATTATCACTGGGCCACACAACTGCTCTCGTTACATACAATAACTTATTTACATTAATTTTAAATTACATCAACGCGCCAAAAAGTTGCACGTTAATAAAATCCGCCGCAAAAAGAGCTGACATTAGTCAAAATAAACACGAACGTAAACAAAAAAATACAGAAACGTGATTTAACTGCACAGTGGTTAACACCCGGAAGTATACTGGACAAAAAGATCGTGATACACTGATGACTATTAAAATGTTTAATAATAGTATTTATGCCATTTCTGATGTCATAAATAAATAATAATTAATGGCTTCTCTGTTTCTTTGAAGTACGGGGTGTTATGGAGTTGCTGTAGAAGTTAGGTTTAATTTAGTTTTTTTTTTAGGGTTTTCGCAGGCTAAAATGTTATGAGACTATCTAATCTTTACATATTTTAAACTAACCTTTCTTCAGACACTGCGCGATAGGCGGCGCCGACGTGAAGATTCGACGAAGTTGTCTGAACGCTTCCCAACCCAACTGGATCCTTCTGTCGGCTTCTTTCTCAAATTTGTGTCTACCGAGCCAAATGACTTGCCTGTCTATCCAGGTAGACATAGTCCTTCACGACTTCGAGAAGCAACCTTGCGATGTGGACTGGACTCGGCAAAACGTGCGAATTGTACATGACTTTTGTCTTATCCAAATACATGCCGAGGCCAACCCGCCGAGAGGCTCCATTTTGGCTGTGCAGCATCTGGTCTAACTGTTCCAGTGACTCTGCCATTATGACGATGTCATCGGCAAAGCGAAGGTGTGAGATGAACTCGTCGTTCACGTTGATACCCTGTGCAGTCCAGTCCAGCGTCTTGAAGACGTCCTCCAACGCTTTGGTGAACAGTTTCGGGGATATCAACATCCCCCTGTTTCACCCCTTGTCATATTAATTATCAATAGCAAATTAATGGCTTCTTTATTTCTTTGAAGTACGGGGTTTTAGCGAGATCAACCCAGTCGTTTGGTCTTTAAGCACGTCCTGGCTAAAGGCTATGAGTCTATAATTCATAATAAAAGGTCAGCAAGTTGTTATCCTTGGAGGTTGCTAGATACTTTCATTCTTATTGTTGAATTATATTGGTTTACTCCTTTCTTAAATCAAGTGAGCACGTGTATAGTATCAGTAAGTAATGCATGTATTTAAAATGCGAATATTTGTGTGAGTTTTACCAAATATAACTTCTGGTCTTAAGGTGGATCGGCAGTGGTAGCCCGCGAAATTCAAATTTTCTTAAGTTTTTTGCAATTTGCAGGTTAGTGTCTGGTTGTATCTTGATCAAAATATGATTTGCGAAAGTAAAAAATATGTATTTACAGAACTGTAATCATTCAAATCATTAATACCTACATCTCTCTAAATTAGATTTGTTCCTTTCCATAAGAGACATAGACTTTGACCTGCAAATTGCAAGAAAAGTAAGAAAATTTGAATTTTGTGGGCTACCACTGTGGAACCACTTTAATCTTAACCTCTGGGAGTGACCTCTCGGAAAATTCAATCCTTTTTAGGGTTCCGTAGTAAACAAGGAACCTTTATAGTTTCGCCATGTCCGTCTGTCTGTCTGTCCGTCCGTCCGTCTGTCCCCGGCTTAGCTCGGAGGCGCTTAGTCCTAGAAAACTGTAATTTGGCAAGGGTGTACATATTCATCACGCCGAAAAAGTCGTAAAATAAAACCATGAAAACATTTTTTTTAGGGTACCTCCCTTGCACGTAAAACGGGGATGATATTTTTTTTTCTCATCTAATACATGGTGCGGGATATCGTTGGATAGGCCGTTTAAAAATATTGTGGGTCTCTGAAAGCCATTTTTCAATTCTGAGATCCGTTTGCGTAATATTAAGCTTTAAAGTGCTATTTTTTGTTAAGAGTCAAGTGTTTCCCCCTGCCAGCTAAATGGTTGGTTTTGGATATGTGAAAAAAATCATGGCAGTAGTATATATAACGAAATTAAAAGGAAAACTATCACAGCTAAGTAGGGTTTACTAGTTAACGAGAAATAGTCCACCAACTTAAATTTGCTGTTGAAGAATTGACCGTAACGTATATCGATGAATGGGAGAGCATGTTTTTCAACTACAATGTTAAGTTTGTTTTTGGGATAAATTCATCCTAACTACGGAACCCTTCATTGTGCGTGGTCCGACACGCACTTGGCCGGTTTAAAAAAATAAAGGTTAATATATTATAAACACCGAATAACAAGTGATTAAGTCAGAGGACAAAGTTTTTAATACTTACCGTAATGTATTATTAATAATTAATTGGATGCAATAAAAGGCACAGTGGTCCTATATCCTGCTATTGAACACAGCTGGACACAAAAAAAAAACCATCTCCTAAAAAATATTTCCTATTACAGCACAAGACGGCTGCACTCCTGCGCATCGACTCACATTAAACTTGACACAAGAGTGATACGTAATAGGTAACCGTGTTATAGTCAAGGACAATACCTTTCACTGCTAGTGGATGGGTTGTCGGACAAACGAACCAATTCCGGAGGCAAGGTCGGAACAGGTGGCGGTTTGATTCTTGAATGAGAGAAGTGTAGGTGCACAAGTATTGCTGGTTGAGAGCAAGTTTTATTTGAGCCGGATTTCGGCAGTTTGCTGAATCAAAGACAGTTTTAATGACAATCACGGTCCCGATCACTCAGCAGTGAGTGAACGACGACGATGAAAACGGAAATTTAAAAAAAAAAAAAACCCGACAAAAACCCAAACACCGCGAAAGAGTGGGCTTTAAAAAAAGATGGAAACAAGATGATCTATTTCTTAAATAATAACCAATCTCATGCAGTCGCAGGCATCTTTTTAAATTCAACAATAAACACATTAATGACATATAAATCCCTCCTTTGCGTCGCGAAGTCGGGTAATAAGAAAAGGATCCTATTCTACCTTGCTTTTTTTCTTAATAAATAAGGTGGGATTGTGTACTTGTCAAAAAAAATAGGCCCGTTTTGACATTTAACTTGAATCGATTTATCGTGAGTAAATATCAAAACGGGCCTTATTTTTGGACAACTTTAGTGGTATGTGACGTTTTCCAGAAGGTGACATGGGTACCTATGTACTATCGCGGGTGCGTATATCGGACTACTGTGAAAAAAAAATCCCGTGCTCATGATGACCACATCTGGTTTTTGCGTCGACCAATAAAAAAAAAAATCTTTTGTTTAAACAAATTTATCAGGCCTTGTTACAATGATCACAGATAGCTGACCCGTTTTTTTTTTTCATTAAATAACAAGGGCTCAGCAAAAATCTGATGCGGCGACGCTTATGGTTGATGAGCGTAGATAAGCGTTACTATAGTATAGCGGCCGAGCCGTATGCATGCAGGAGTGTTCAATTTACGCTCCCATGATAGTACGTGTACGTACTTACTGTAGAATTATCATTCTACAATTAAGTATTCAACCTTTTTTGAGGTCGGTACTGGCACATTTCTGTCTGGGTTTCGAATATTAATTTGAAATTTTTCTAGTCTATGAGGGAGTCGTAGAACGTCAGAAATTTTTCGCAACGTAATCTACTCATAAAATACTTCTCCTTTTACATCAACAGCTTAAGGACCAAAATTTTGTTTATCTATTTTAATCCTTTAAAAAAAATATAAAATTAATTTATTCCGCAATTGTATTTTATATTAGCTACAATTTTTGTAAAAAATTCTTTAAGTATCTATTTTTATTTCTTCTTTTAAAAATATGAAATTAGTTTAAAAACAAAAACAATAGGTAGATATAAGTAAAGAATCTTTTACTTAAAAACAAAAAGATAAAAACGATTATTTTATTTTATTACACCACAGTACCTACAGTCTTTTATATGGTCTGTCGGTAATACCTGTGTTTAACCCATTAAGATTCCAACGTGAATGAAGGGGCGGAGCTGATGCTGTACTGTACAAGGACATGCTGTTTATGACTAAGTAGTGTTCTACAAAATTCCCTTATGCAAAAACTTGGCTAGCTAGTACTTCTCAGCTTCCAGTCTACCCGGATGCAGCTGAATACCAGTGTTTTACATGGAGCGACTGCCTATCTTACCTCCACAACCCAGTAACTGGGTAATACGATAACCCTTGGTAAGACTGGATGTCAGACTTTCGGGCTTCTGAGGACCCGTAACAACTGTCAAAGATCTACAAATAACAGCCGGGACCAACGGCTTAACGTGCTTTCCGAGGCATGGAGGGGTCTTGGTATGTAAAGACGGTCATCCATGGACCAACCGTGGCAAGCGTAGCTTAACCTGATCGACCGACCCGTGCGGATGTTTTTATTTAGCCACAAGACCATCTGGACTTAAAATTTATATAATTCAGAAATTGCCCAATCCGTCTTGAGCAAGGGTGGTGATGCTCATGCCTTTTCTGTAGAAGTGGCCTTTGCCCTGCAGTAGGGTGATAATAGACTGGCCGTGTGGCGCCGGACGTAAAGAATAGCACCATCGTATTTCTTCCAGTGGGTGTCGTAAAATGCGACTAAGGGACTTACTAGAGAACTGACAGCAGCGTTCTCTATGCATTTTAACACCATACTGCGATCGCCAACCCGCCTGCCAAGTGTGGCGATTATGGCAAACCCCTTTGAGCGAGGCCTATGTCCAGCAGTGGACTTCTTTCGGCTGAAATGATGATGATGGCAAATGATGACTGGCATTATTATAACTGGAACTTCTAGGAACACCAACGTCATAGTTATTGAGTCAGAAAATACTACAAAAAGGTCAAGCTCAGTCAAACGTGATTTCATTGCCATAGTACGACAAATACTACAGATTATAATGGTATTTATAATTTCCCCACTACAACTGCTATTAGTATTACTTAATAATACGTGGGTGGTGAAAGAAAGTGTTTTTAGGGTTCCGTACCTCCAAACGAAAAAACGGAACCCTCATAGTATAATCTGTCTGTCGCCTTCTGTCACGGCCAATTTGCTCCAACTCTACTGGGCCGATTAAGTTTAAATTTGATCCAAATATGATTTTATGTGACGCAAACACGGACATGTAACGTAAAAAAAAAAAAAAAATTTTGAATATGGGGGCAAACGAGAAAAAAATAAAGGCGAAAGTTTGTGAGTGTGTGTGTTTGTTACTTCTTCACGCTCAAACGGCTGGACCAATGTTGATACAATTTTGTATGGAGGTAGCTGACACCCTGGATTAACATATAGGGTACTTTTTATCCCGATATTTCCACGGGATCGAAACTTACGCGGGTGACACTGCGCGGCGCAGCTAGTATCAAGTAAAAGAGCTTGTTGTAAGGTTTTCAGATAATAATATTTTTTATAATTTTAAAATAAATACCTTTAAAGATATTTAAGAAAATAGATGAAAATTGACCATTACACATTATCTCCGAAACTACTGAGCCTAAAATTAAAAAAAAAATACAGAAAGAAGTTCTTCACTTATAGATTACAGGAAAACCTATAAGAAGTCTATGATTTTAAAATAACATGGTAAATTTCTCAATATTGTGCGTACAAACTAACATTTGCAGTGAATTAAGTTGTGTTAAGTTTGTTCTTGGGATAAATTCATCCCAACTACGGAACCCTTCAACGTGCGTGATCCGACACGCGCTAGTTTTTTTTTTTTTATCGACTTATTATAGTCAGTCAGTGGTTCAACACGTGTCAGTTGAGTCACTCGAAACAATCGTATCTGGTTTATTATTGCAAAATACAACTACAACATATATTGCAAGTCTATTGCTTCAAATGTACCGTCAAGTATGTGCAAATTAACTGCCTTCACTTGGGTGGTACAACTTTGGGAATGTATCTAATCCTTATTTTTTTTGTGATAGACCTGAGGTCTTATTTTAAACTGAGCTAGTTTCTCAGAAAAAAAACCGCCGTGTCGGACACAATGAACGCACAATGAAGGTTTCCGTAGTTGGCATGAATTTATCCCAAAAACAAACTTAACAATGTAGTTGAAAAACATGTTCTCCATACATCGATATACGACACGGTCAATTTCCCAATTAAAAATGTAAATTATAATCAAAAACATTTTTTTGTGTGATAAAACTACATATTAATAATTTTCGGACTTTTTCCTATACTTGTGCTGTGAGACCTTGCTTGTTGCTCAATTTCATGATTCTAGGTCAACGGGAAGTACCCTATAGGTTTTGATTTATTTCCGAATATCAAAATATATCGCATAAATCGCCATATTTTTTTATTGCATTGATTTAGAAGCTTGATTTTTTTAGAGCTCTGAGGGACCGTTGACCTACGTACGTATTTGATATTAATTTCATCTTGATACCTCCACGCGTTCCTAAGAAAAAGGGTCTTGACAGACTGACAGACAGACAGACGGACAACGAAGTGATCCTATAAGGGTTCCGTTTTATCCTTTTGAGGTACGGAACCCTAAAAATATGGCTTTTTTAAATTCGTTTAAAAATTTGCTCTTCGCTCTCTCTATTTTTGACCAGGTGCAGCAGGATGATTGCGTAACTCACTATCGGTAGCAATGGGTTTCATTTTGACAGTTTAACAAGATTCATTGCGTTATTTACGTTGTTGAGCAGACAAATTTTCCGAACATATGAAGCAAGGGATTAGCAACATACTTCAAAATCATTCAGATTGTGATTCAAACTGTTTTACGCAATTAGGATGCTGGTCTGCCTAGCAGTACCTATTCCTCTCAAAGATGGAGCTATACGGGATCTAAAGAAAGAAAGAAAGAAAAAGCATTTATTGGGACTCGCACAGATCACAAATTAAACTATACAAAAACACTCTCATAGAAACATAAAGATCAAAAACAAAAATAAAGTAAAAATGAAAATAAAAACAGAAAGTCCTGTACAAGGCCAAAAGGCCCCTATCTCAGCATGATGCTGCGGCACTTAAAAAAAAAAAATATAAGTGTCGCAGCGCTGGTACAGCTGCTACAGCTCCATCTCTTTCCCACACTGAAGTAAGATTAAAATAATACTGCTATTAGAGCTGGTGGTAATCCCCCAGGAGCCAAAACTGTAGCAAGAAGAGTCGAAGTTTCAAAGGACATTCATCCTTAACATTCCCACAATTCATAAGTCTGCCTTTCGCAGCACAGAATTTTGGCGGACTGGAGTCATGGTCCAACGATTCAACGGAGCATAATGAAACTTAATTGTAGTTTTATATTCAATGCAGGCATTTATGGCCATTTGTAGCCTGAGAATAACTAAGCAAATCCTGTAGAGTAGATATGTTTATGAGACGCGAATAAGTAAAATATATCATCTCAGCCTTTCCAAGTATCATGTTAGGATCAGCTTCCACCTTAACGAGATCTGACTGAATCAAATTCGACACGCAGCGATTACCTTATGCAGGAATCCTTCTCAAATGACCGTACATTGCCATGTTAAGATATTTGCGACGTTGCAGCCTTGAGATATTTTGCACAAGTCTTGTTTAATTTAACACTTACGAACTTATTTTTTAATGTCCTACATTGTTGCACTAATTGCACATATTAGTGTGTAACCAAATGTTTTTGGACAAGATTTGCTTCACTTACTGGTTTATTTAGTTTGAAGATGTTTACTGTCTGTACCCAGGTATAGACAGTAAACATCGCATTCTCTCTCATTTGCCTTGCTTAAAAGGCCAGTCAGGAAAGTCCAGAACTCATGGCGGCATGGAGACTATTGGCAGCATGGAGTGTGCGATTGTCGCAACCCAGCGCTGGGTACGCCACAATTGTGGCGATAAGTCCCGTCTTTGAGAAGTGGCTAGAGAGACGCCACGGCGTCCTCACCTTCCGCCTGACGCAGGTCCTCACTGGACACGGTTATTTCAGGAGGTTCCTGTTCAGGATAAAGTGGGAGGAAACGCCTGGGTGTCACCACTGTGTGGATCGGCAGGACTGGCCGGCTTGGGCAGAGCACCACCGTGTCCTCACGGAGGCGATTGGCGGCGGCGTTCTCTCGCGTCCAGTTCTGGTTCAGGCCATGGTTCGGAGCGAGAGTGGATGAGAGTCCGTCACCTCCTTCTGCAAAGCAGTAATGCTCGCGCAGGAGGAGGCGGAACGCGTGAGGAAGAGGCAAAATTCACGCCGCGGTAGACGCCCCAGGCGTCGGGACTCGCGGGCCGATTCCCGCCCCGCCGCGGTTAGGCGCGGGCTTGCGGACGGTGAGCGATGGGTAGCTTGCCGTCCAATAAGAACCAGGCCCGGGTCGACGGCGCGCTGTGTTCCACGCGCGCCTTAAAGAGATGGCAGCACGAACTGACGGGGTCCGTTAGGGCCAAAGCCTGCCAGGGTTGCGAGTTTGTCCGAAAGGGATATCGTGGCCCTGGCACACAGGTATCTGAAGGAACACGCGGGTGGGTTTTAGTCAGTAAAAGTCTGACACGCCCTCAGAGAAGTTAATTGATAACATCCCACCCAAAAAAAAAATAGGAAGGTGCAGAAGGCCATCATAATCTAGACTCGTATGAGGACTTAAACATAGCTGGTATTTTACCAGTCTGAAAAAAAATCCAAGATGGTGGCGTATCTTTCATATCTTTCAGACGTTGTGCAGAGCCAAAAGAAATGATGTAACTATCTGAATCACATTCGATCCATCGCATATACAGGGTCGCGGGAGAAGTGACGTCTAAAGGTAAAATATTGCGGAGCATCCGAATCCGTACGAGTATGTTTCGCGATTATTAGTAGTTTAGGAGATAGTTTTTTTTTTTTAATTATATTCGTGATCATTTTCGCCATACATCGGTTTTGATTTTTTCTCTTTCTATTGAACATTTGTGGATTTTTTTTTAATGATAATTCATCACCATAATGTCACCGTAAAAAAATTGGTTTACCTGGGCCTTATGAAACATGACAAATTGACTAGAGTTAAAAATTACAGCTCAAGCTTATGAGCTACAAAAGTTCGACTCATGATAAAAAATAAAAAGCAGTAATTTTGAGCTCTACGCAACTTTAGTCATGTTCCATATGGCCCTACTGGCCGCAATTTTTAAGGTACTTGACATAATGGTGATGAATTATAACAAAAAAAAAAGACCCACAAACGTTCAATAGAAAATTCAAAAAAAAAAAAAAACCTATGTTAGATGAAAATTATCATAAAAATCATTTTAAAAAATCGAACTCTTAAACTACTAATAATCGCGGAACATATTCGGGGGTGATTCGGTTGCCCCGCAATAAAAGGCATCTAGACGTCACTTCTCCGGCCACCCTGTATGACACTAATTAGGCTAATTATCGTCTCTTTTGCAATATCAGAGATTAAGCGGTTTCAATAGCAGCATAATCATCAAACAAAGCAATTGATGCGTCTGGTGTCTCGGTTGGAGTCGGCTTCCTGTATAACCGGATGCAGCTGAATACCAGTATTTTACATGGGGCGACTCCCTATGACCTCCACAACCCAGTTACTGGGTGACACGATACACTTTGGTAACTGGTTGTCAGACCTTTGGGCTTCTGACTACCCGTAACGATTGTCAAAAATCCACCTAGGCACGGAGGAGTGTCGATACGTAATGCATGGTCACCCATCCATGAACTGACCGTAGCAAGCGTAGTTTAACCTTTAATCGACTCGTGCTGGTATGATTTAGCCACGAGCCTCTTAAATGAAATCGTGTAATGTACACATCAATTACGAGATTATTCAGAATCAAGGTACTTAATATTGCAAAAAAATATTGTTAAAACCCGGCCAAGTGAGTGTCGGACCACGCACGGAGTCTGTAGTTGGGATGAATTTATCCGAAAACGAACTTAACATTGTAGTTGAGAAAGATATTGTCCCTACATCGATATACCTACGCTACGGTCAATTTTCCAACTACAAATGTAAGTTTGTAATCGCAAAAAAGTATTTTGTATGTGATAAAACTACAAATTAACGATTTTCGGACTTTTTCCGTTACTTGTGCTGTGAGACCTTGCTTCTTGCCAATTTTCATGATTCTAGGTCAACGGGAAGTACCCTATATATATATAGGTTTTGATTTATTTGCGAGCATCGAGAAATGTCGCATAAATCACCGTATTTTTTTATTGCGTTGCCATAGAAGCTTGATTTTTTTAGAGCACCAAGGGACCGTAGACTTACGTATTTGATAATAATTTAAACTTGATACCTCCTCGCATTCCTGAGAAAAAGAGTCTTGTCAGACTGACAGACAGACAACGAAGTGATCCTATATGGGTTCCGTTTTTTCGTTTTGAGGTGCGGAACCCTATAAACTTATTAATTTGATAATAAATGATTTATTTCCGTAAGTAGGTTTCAACAAACATTTTTACACGTCAATAGAATAGTAAAAGCGACAATAATTTGACAAGTTGCACCTAGATTGAAGGCTGAGTACCAAGTGGTACTTAGTATTCAGTGTATAAAGCAATTGAAAAGAATTACGTTAATGGATAGATTCGGTGAACTGTGACTGAGCCACCACCTCTTACTTAAAACATTTTTTTTAAAGGTTGCCCCATACTAGGATATTCTCCTGTATCGTGGGTGCGTTTACAAACATTCAAACTCACATACACAAACAGCCAGACCCGGAACAACTACTTGTAGGTCATACAAATATTTGTTCCGTGCGGGAATCGAACCTGCGACACGCAGCGCAGCAGTCAATCGCTTAACCACTGCGCCAACCGTGCCGTCATATTTATTTTAATACTACTTCACAGTGGTAAAGAGATTAAGCTGTACGTCCTGTATACCTCCATTTCTTTCTCACACTGACGTAAGATTAAAATAATGCTGCTCTATGAGGAGGTGGTTGGCCCCCTGTACCCAAATGGGGACGGATGAGTTAGGATTTTATTGAGAATTTAGCAAAGTGTACAGCACAGCACACAGCAGGCACATGTTTGGCAGAACTTGGAATATTAAGATTTAGATTAGATTTTTCTATGTGAAAAATCCGCATTTAACAGAAGAGTTTGACATATTAATGACCGTATTTACCACAATGTTATGACGAGATATTAGTAGGCAGATCGACTATTGACCTCAGCCGCCCTCCGGGGAAAACCAAGTTTTGGAAAGACTAGGTCATCAGTATGCTGCTACTGCTAAGATACCTTGTTTTATAGTTATTTATTCCGGTTTATTGACTATGTGTTTGTCTAGCTTTGCTCAAATATACTTACCTTCTTTTTAGGGTTCCCTACCCAAAGGGTAAAACGGGAACCCTATTACTAAGGATCCGCCGTCTGTCTGTCCGTCTGTCACCAGGCTGTACCTCGTGAACCGTGATAGTTCGACAGTTGAAATTTTCACAGATGATGTATTTCTTTTGCCGCTATAAGAACAAATACTAAAAAACAGAATAAAATAAACATTTAAGAGGGCTCCCATACAGCAAACGTAATTTTTTTGCTCGTTTTTGCTCGATATTCATAACGGCAATAGGTAGACACTTGAAATATTCACAGAATATTTAGTTATATATTCACTTTCAAAATAAATCATTAAATTAAAATATATATTTATGGGGGACTCCCATACAACAAACGTGATTTTTTTGCCATTTTTAAGGTTCCGTACCCAAAGGGTAAAACGGGAACCCTATTACTAAGGGTCCGCCGTCTGTATGTCTGTCTGTCCGTCTGTCACCAGGCTGTATCTCGTGAACCGTGATAGTTAGACAGTTGAAATTTTCACAGATGATGTACTTCTTTTGCCGCTATAACAACAAATACTAAAAACAGAATAAAATAAATATTTAAGGGGGCTCCCATACAACAAACGTGATTTTTACTCGTTTTTGCTCGATATTGATAACGGCAGCAGGTAGACTTTAAAAATAAATAATGAAATTAAAATAAAACAAATATTTAAGGGGGCTCCCATACAGCAAACGTGATTTTGTCCGTTTTTATAGATAATGGTACGGAACCCTTCGTGCGCGAGTCCGACTCGCACATGGCCGGTTTTTATAGATAATGCTACGGAACCCTTCGTGCGCGAGTCCGACTCGCATTTGGCCGCTTTTTTAGAAACCGCATGTAAATTCAAGTCTTTTTATTTCTACATTAAAATTGCCTCACAAGATATATTACTATGTAGGGTATTTGATACGACAATGATGACGTATTTTTTAAAGAACCTACATAAAGTCGATTGAAACATTAAGTTTTGTTTTACAAATTAAATTCAAAAACAACTTTTATAACTTAAAGACAAGTCAATACTCAAGGTACTTATGAATGCCAAACACATTTCCTACAAATATCGCTGAATTATATATGTATAATTTAACAGCATAATATTCCTATTTAGGTATCAATGTCAGACTGATATTCATTTACGAAACTTATAAAAAAGCAAACTACTTGTTTGAAAAATAACGTCTAGCGTCAGCCATTTTGAATTTCGTGTGACGTTAAATGTTTCTTCATATCTATGATATTATTTAAATAAAAATGAAATTCTGTTCGTAGATAAGCGCATCATTTGGATTTGGATATTTTTTTTTAATTTTCCGAATTAGGTTTTCATGTAAAAAAAAAATTAGAAAAGATTCCCGGACAATGTTCAAATTCGGGAAAAACTGAATGTCGTTTTTTCTATAGGATTTTAGTATGAACTTATGTAATTGATATTTGGACAGGACGTCTTACCAAGGGGTATCGTGTTACCCAGCTACTGGGTTGTGGAGGTCAGATAGCAGTCGCTCCATGTAAAATACTGGTATTCAGCTGCATCCGGTTAGACTGGAAGCCGACCCCAACAAAAAAAAAAAAAAAAAAAAGAAAGAGAAAAAGGCTAAGCAGATTGATTGATTGATTTGGACAGGACGTCTGTCGAGTCAGCTAGTTCTGTACAAAGGTAAATTTTTCCATGCGGCAGATAGTTTCCGTTGTACAAAATCAACGACAATCGTTTGTCTGATTTTATGTGGAAAAACTGTAAAAAATCCAAAATATTTCTCGGGTAATGATATCTGGCGTAGGAAAAATCAGCCTTGAATGAAATCTATTTATTTTATAGAATATTTATTAGGGTTAGTTTATCTCGAAATTTCGTAAAATAGTTCTCAGTAACTAAATAAAGTCTAAGTTTGTTTTAAACGCAATCGCACTAGCGGGTCATAGTATGGAACCATATTTTTTAAATCACTTCGGGGTCACCAATAAAGACCTTTTAAAGAACTTTATTATTAAATTCGTTGTATTACTGAATGAAAATTTAATTTCATCACATTATAGAACCTATAAGTACTACAATCTAACAAAAGTTCAATAATTTAGTTAGACGGCATGAGGTCGATGACAAATAGACATGCAAACATCAAATATATAGCCTGTCATAGTCATAATAATTCTCATTGGTTTTCGTATTCCAAAAAAAAAAAAATACAAAGCGTTAACGTGTCTGTCAAAATCCTAATTTGCATTTCAAAAGCCGAATGTTTTTTGGCGCCAAAAACAAAAGAGAGAGAAACAGTCAAAAGTTTTCTATATTTAAAAATTTATGATTTGTATTCTTGTCAGATGGTGCCACAAGCTTGTCTGCCTTTTCACGTTGCTAAACAAACTTTCAACGTGTCACGGTCTCACGGAGGCACGGATATCTGAGAAAAGTCGTGTTATAACAGATATTTTACACAATTATAATCATTAGAATCACTAAAACATCTCTCATGTTTTAGTGATTCTAATGATTGTAATTCTGTAAATACATATTATATTATGGTCTCAAATCATATTTTTATCGAGATACAACCTGACCCTGACCTGCAAATACCAAAACCTTAAGAAAATTTGATTTTCGCGGCCTACAGCTGCTGATTCACATTAAATAATTTTTAGATAATTATTCTTTCCTTTTTCGAAGAGTCATCGTTTCGATACTAAACTGCCGATGTTCAAGAACAGTTTGCGGTTATAAATTCTAGCGAATAATGTGCAACAGTTATCTCAAATGTGAGACTAATGCGTGTTTTTGTTGATATCCCACGAACACATTGCAAAATAAATGACCTTTAAGGTTTATTACCTACTAGCTTTTCCACGCGGTAAAATTCCCACGGGAATGTACTACCAGGATTAAAAGTACCCTATGTGTGTTAATCCAGGTTATAAACTAGCTGTGTGTTATATTTCATTCAAATCCGTTCAAGCGTTTTTGTACCAATCCGGAACATTATGTACAGATTTCACTTTGTTACTATTTTGTTTTAATTATGTATGTATAGATATATATATTTTAATTATTCATAAAAAAGGGGCTCGTGGCTAATTAATAATAACAGCCGCACGGGTCGATCAAAGGTGCGCTTGGCGCGGTCAGTTCGCGGATGGATGTCACCCCGTGCCTCGGCAAGCACGTGATCCCGGCTGTCATTCGTAGATCTTTGACAGTCTGACATCCAGTCTTACCACGGTGTTATCTAGTAACTGAGTTGTGGAACTTGGAGGTCAAATAGGCAGTCGCTCGTATGTAAAGTACTGGTATTCAGCTGCATCCGGTTAGACTGGAATCCGACCCCAATGTAGTTGGGAAAAGGTTAAGCAGTATGTATATTTTTTATATATTTTAATACCTAATAGGTTATTGTTAGTAAAGAATAGAATAGAATACCCCTTTGGGTACGGAAGAAACTCGTAACCGCACATTGCAACCGCACTCCGACCATTGGCGACCAGCAGTTAGATCAACGAGGCAGATTTTTGTTATAGTTGAACCGATACTGCTGTACCGCGCCAGTATATGCGCGGCGAGACGGTGGGGCAGTGGAGGTCGCTTATTTGGAAGCGCTCACGGCATCCCGTCGCTCATTTGGAAGCGCTCACGGCATCCCGTCGCTCATTTTTCAATGCTCACGGCATCCCGCCGCTCATTCGTCAAGTCTCACGACATCCCGCCGCTTATTCGTCAACGCCCACGGCGCGCAGCGTCCCGCCGCTCATTCGTCAATACTCACGGCATCCCGCCGCTCATTCGTCAACGCTCAGGCTTTGCTCTCCTATTTTATGCTCTGCGACGTCTGGCTTCAGAGTCAACGTTCCGATCGACGTCTGAATGCATCACACAGCGTCGGCGGTCAATACGTCCGCAGTGGACGACGACGCTTCAGTCGTTGCATTTTGTAGTGACGCTGAGAAGCCCTGACGCTGCAATGGTTCAGAATAACTAGAGACGCGATGCATAGTGTTGGAATGCCGCGTAAGACGTCAAGATGCCGGACGTCGACGTGTGAAAGAGACCACAACAGTATCTACATTTATATAGTAAGCATCGTGACGTATGGCGTGACGCTGTAAGCGGCCGACGGCGTTTATAGGAGACCATAGCCTCACGGCATCCCGCCGCTCATTCGTCAACGCCGCTACCCGCTTCGCCGCGCATTCCTAAGGCGCGGTACAGCGGTATCGAACAAACTATAGTTAAATAGTTAGGTACCTACTAATATTTACTTCACAAATGTACATGGATATCAAAATGTTATCTAGTCTAAATTTAGTTTAATTGACTTGAAATTAGGATAACGACTTCCAATTAAATGACAAAATACTAGTTGATATTGTTTTTCAACAAATCGACGTTTGATATATTTGTTGTTAGACAAATTTAAAGCATGCGTCTCAATTATCGTCATGATTATGCGATTCGGAAAAAAAATGAACCTTATGTGTTAATCCAGGTTATAAAATATCTGTATGCCTAAAGATTCACACTGATAACTGTTATACTAATCGGACTAAGAAAGAGGCGTCAAAAAGTTTTTTCAGTTTTTTTTAGCACGTTCCAGAGGTGTGATAAGACGTTTTATAGCATCGTTGTTTAATTTTCTACCAACTTAAAACTATTTCATGCTTCAAAACACAGAATTACGAACATCAGTCAAATATGAAGTCATGGTCAATCGATCTGGACCAGACTGACCAAGCGACCAACCAATGTTACGTTATTGACAGAAATCTGAACCAGATAACTTGACACCCGCATTACCCCTTGACACCCTCAACATAATATATTACAATTGGGGCTACCGTTCTCCATCTCCTTTCAGCCAAATCCGTTCAGCCGTTTTTGCGCCAATCCGGAACATCCAGACAAACAGACATGTTTCGTTACTTTTTTATTATTTACCTATGTCTATACAGGGTCAAATTAAATTAGCTACCGAAACTCTGCAGACGTTATGTATATTCAAATATGATAAAACAAAAACAAATTAAGGATTTTTTTTGTGGTGTCATGAACCGTTGTTTGTCACTTGAAATGTCAGTTTTTTTTTGTGTAAGCTTAACAGACGTGATGAGTGTCCATATCCAACCACGATAAAACAAAAGAAAACAGATTTCCCAACTCATACTTCAAGAAAAAATCCTAACAGCGGTGGACCCCCAAATAATCCTTAAAATCTTTTTAATTTTATCGTGTTCAGATATCGATACACATCAATTCTGCAGAGTTTCGATAGCTAATTTAATTTGACCCTGTATTTGTTCTTATTTTTTTTTCTCAAAAAATGTTGTAATATTTAACAGAAAATAGTTTGGCAGTATTAGTTTCTATTAAAATGGATGTAGTCACTGCAACCGAACTAGGCAATGCCTGTATTTCGGTTTTCAGTGCCTTTCCCTCGATATTTTAACAATGAAAATCGGTTGTCTGTAAAGTCGGTTTACTGACGATAGTTGAACGTGACAACGTCATAAGCCTTAAATGGAACGCCTCAGAGCGAGGTAACGCCGCATGAGAGGTAACGCCGCATGCGTTATGTTTGTTCGTGCGTGCAGCCGGCTCCATCGAATTATAAGACTTTGTCACGTCAAAAATGCCAATAGAGCAAATATGTTTGGTTGTTCTACTAATTATTTTTTATATCAAAAGCAATAATTGTGTTCTTCATCTTTCTTTCAACTTTCACCGTAACTCGACTTAAAAAATAAAAGAATTAAATCTATACAACACACAACTTACATAATAAACTCATGACCCCTACTTAAACCACTGCCGTCGGTCAATAATAGGGCTGTCAGCAAGATAGCAACCAACAATCAATCATCACAGATTTTATGGAGCAACTACAGACCATTTGACCTAAAATGGTCCTCCTCTCCTAAATTGGTCCTTCCGTTCGTCTGGTACAAGCCATTGACTGTTGATCTTTTAACCCACATTGTTGTGCATTTTTATGGTTGGAAATAAGGTTGTTTGTACGTGAGGAGAGTGTATAAGTGAGCTGATATAATCGTGGAAAGCTGTTGGAATTTGATGTGGGTAATTTGTTTTAGTGTTTTAGGTAGGCAAGTTATGGTATAAGTTTGTATCCCAACTATGTTGGTGTGGCTTCCAGTCTAAACAGATGCAGCTGCATACTAGTATTTTAAATGAAGCGACTGCCTATCTGAACGCCACAACCCAGTTACTGGGTAATACGATACACCTTGGTAGGGCTGGTAGTCAGACTTTTGGGGTTCTGACGACTCGTAACGGCTGTCAAAGATCCACGAATGAGAGAGACGGAGGGGTCTTGGTAAAAGAAAGAAAAATAATTTTATTTGTCACAGAAACACGTGCAAAACATATGAAAACATAAACTCGAGTAGGTAAAAACAAATAGTCGGCAGCTGCATGTCCTGACTGTGACACTTCGGCTTCCACTCAGCATGATGCTGTGCTATGGGGGACCCACAGCACAGCGCTGATTTTCAGTGGTCACCCGAAAAATACGTACGGAACCAAAGTCAGGTTTAAATGAGTCAGGCATAATAGCTAACAAAATAACATAAAACAAACAGTACTTAGAACATAATGCCTATACAACCAAATATATAAGAAACATTTATTACACGGGAATATCAAGATGGTCACCCATCCACGGACCAACCGCGGCAAGCGTGGCTGAACCAGATCGATCGACCCGTGCAGCTGTTATTACTTTAGCCATAAGCCCCAAAAAAGATTACCAACTATAACTACAAAAATATATCCTTTTAGAAATACCGACTATGGTGGGGGTGAACAAACGGTGTAAAACGACGATGGAGGGACGAACTTGACTACTACTGAATGGACTGCCTCACAATAGAGGCATAGGATAGAAGTGCGTAGAAAAGGGAGAGGAAGGCCTTAGCCCAGCGGTGGGAAGAAACAGGCCAGATATAGAAATAAAGAAGGAAAAAAAATTGATGTATGTACTGCATCGGATCCAAGGTAGAACCTTGCGGCAAACATAGTGTACTCTTGTACTCTTTCAACAAGTCGTTTCAAAATATATTCTAGATGGAACTTAGAGCTTATTTATACATTCTGTCTAAGTAAATGTTGCTGTTTACCCCCTTCCAAACAAGAATTGTAGTAGGTGCTCGTGTACTCTAGCCTAGATTTAAGTATTTCAATAGCACGACAGTAGTAACTGGACGATTGTTCAACCATATTGCGTTACTTGTCCTACTTCTAGGGGAGATAACACGTGGTTACTAGGTCTTTATTTTATCTTCCGATCTGTAGAAACCTAGACTTGAAATGTTGGAAAATAATCCATTATTTTCCAACATTTCAAGTCTTATGGTCGTATTACGTCGTATGGTGCTATTAAAATGATCGTTCAAATTATGGGGGCAGCGAAATTAGTGTTTGAAAGATAATGGTGTAGGAGAAATTGAATACTGAGATAGAAAACGTAATGACAGTCCCAAGTTTTCAACCCAAAATTAATAGTAACGTCTAAAGGACGATTATGAAATAAGTACAGGAGCCTGATGCAAAAGATAGGCATCCAGTAACTACTAATGCCTTGATTCAATACTTTATTATACTTGAAATTAAAGTCACATACAAAAACTATTTAAATTCATGACAGATATTTAAAGACCATTTGCACAAATGCACATCCCCAACCCATAGAAAAGTTCCAAGTTGTTGCTTCAAAAGATTTTCATTTTTCATTTGGCAAACTAATAATATCAATAAACTTTTCATAAAAGAATTTACGTAAACTTCATAGTAATTTCACGATTAATAATAAGTGTCGATTTGACAAGAAAACCGCAGTCTTTCACAATGGACCAATCAATAAACAAAGAGATAATCACAAGATCCGTAGCTTGAATAAATGGATGTTTCTCAAGCCATTGAAACAGGCTTATTTGGCGAATATTTCACGATTATTTTGTTAGTGACGCCGTTTGTTAAGAAAATGTCGTGGGTCGGGGACACGATACCTTTCGGTTTTATACACTTAGATTCCTTTCAAATGGGTTAGAGATGTTGGTTTTGTGGTAACAACAATGGTGGCTCTTGCCTTATTTTATCAAAAGGTAATGAATATGAAATTATTTAAGTAAGTAGTAACAGATTACCTTTCACTCGTGCTAAATCTACCGGACAGAATTAGAATATACCTACCCAATAGGACAAATATGTATAATAGTAGTGTCACAAAACTGATAAACGGGTAAAATTGAAATTAATGAGTTATATTGTTTTGATGGCTCATTGGTCAATTCGCACGAAATTGATAAACGGGTAAAATTGAAATTAATGAGTTGTATTGTTTTGATGGCTCATTGGTCAATTCGCACGAAATTACTCGCTCGAAACGGGTGAATCGACACTTTTAAATTATGTTATTTTTTCTGTAGACGATTCGCACGAAGGTAAAAAAATTACATAAGACAGTCCCCCAAAAACGCTCACCCTTCACCACTTCACTAGTGCTTTAGCTGGGAAGAAGAAGTGGCGCAACAAACTCCCCAGCAGCACAGCTGTCTGTTCAGATATAAAACTTGAATCTATACAATAAAATGTAAAAGAATTTGCATTACGCAACACAACATTAGATTATTTGCCTTATGTTAGCTAGCACACGCCACTATACCAAAAAAAAACATAAAAATCGTCGAAAACTATACTCAAGCAGAAATAACGTAAACAGAACGTACCTAAATAAAAGCCTCCAGGCATAATGGGCGTGCCCGCCCACACAATGCTATAGCTGCAACTCGAAGTCAAAAATGATAAACTAGCACCATCGTAGTAAAATAAAAAACAGTTAATCATTAATAACAATAATAAAACCATGGTCAGCAAGACGACCAGTCACCACAAGCAGCACCCGTTCACGAGCATAACGCAAAGATCAGCCATCACCCCCCTCGCCATATTTGAGGGAAGGAGGCAACCCGACCCCCGACGCTACCGCAAGCAGTGACATCTAAGGGAGCATGACGAACTTGCTGCCGGTTGCTCAGGCAAGAATAATATAATCAATTGTCTAGCTCGCTAGCTAACCACTTATTGCAATACAACTCATAAAAAAACATTTTCATGAGTATATTATGTCACTAATAAATAAAAATAAATTGACTTAGACAGTCAAATAAAAATAAACAAGTATATGAACTCATATAACCTGTCAGTAGGTACGCTAATTCTGGATTAAGAACATGAACATTGTCTTGAGTTAATCACAGCGAAAAAAAAAAACGTGAGAATACTTCCCAACAACCTTGTCTTCACTGAGACTTTGCCTGAATGAAGATTTTGGTCTAAATTAGTTTTTGTACTAGGTACCGAATACATTGGGTATATTCTCGTACCTATCTACTGCAGCCACAGAGATACAAAATTGCCTAAACATTAGTACGTTTACAAATATCTGCAATTTAGTGTTATTATCTAACTCAACGTCATCTCCTGACCTATAGTGTAACGATGGGCGCAATTATTTTCAAAACTAGTCCATTCATGTCTTCACTTCAAACTATTTTAAACCTTAAAAGGTTCACATGAAGATGCATTTGATAAAGTTGTTTAATAGGTTAGGCTATCGGCAGATATGCAACTACCTAAAGATATCTCAGTGCAGTAGATGTACGACGTAAATTCACGCAATCAAACCATATCATTGCAGAATACAAATTGACGGGAATGATAATATTAGGTTGTAAAGTAGTTCTCCTTTATTAGGACAACATAATAATTATAACATCACGTCTGTATTCCCCGAAGGGTTGGGCAGAGGTGTACCTATAGTACAGTCAGTGCTCTACATTTTTCCACTGATCTTCTTTGTAAGAGGGGTCTGCTAATGCAGAGCACTGACCGTAGGTACACTCACATTTCGCCAGTTATGTTTAAGAGGGCCCTTCCCGGTCCGTCTATCGTCAAAGCGAGCATGGTCGAAAGTTTGTTGTTTCATCCAGCGCAAGTGAAAACTATTTACAAACGAGTGAGAACACGATAACATTGAACAAAAAATAATGTGGGGTTTTTTTATAAAACTGGTTCCAGGAAATACGTGTTTTTGAGTAAGCCTTACCAGTTTGTGAAATAAATGTTGGTCATTTAGAATCTCCATTACATTTGCAAGGTTTCTATCGTAATGTTTTCTTAACATTTACAATTTATGAGTACATTATGAATGGCCAAAGTTCAGTTAAAATTTGTGCAAAAAAGCAGATTTTTGCAGGCTTATACTGACTTTGTTTTTCAAAAAAAATATTTTTTACTTGTATAGAAACCTAGATATATAGTGCACAAGATACCATTGGTTAAAAAAAATCAAAGAAAGATGTGTTACAACGCCATAATCACGTACGAGCGTTTGTATGAAAAGTATGTCGGGTTGGCCGCTCTTAACTCCCATGTAATAGGGGATAGTCCTAGATATTAGTTGTATCTAATAATCTTTGTATCTATTTACCTACTCATAGTTTTGCAGTCGTTTTTATCACGAAGTGATGAGGCAAAAATTAATGCAACAGACAGCAGCACTACTAGACTAGAGAGATCTGTTTCATTCAATTCTGAATTTACGTATTAAGGCGCTGACAACAAGCAAATGATAAATTAGGCTGGTCTTAAACAAAAATATTGCCAAATCTATATAGTTTGTGGTAGCGGAAAAAATATATGTTATTCTTGAACATATTTCTCAAAACTTGGTTGTTACCAAAACACGTTTAGAATAAAAAAAACTCAATACAAATTATCGGTTAACTACTAACCCTTTACTTTGAGTTTTAATGCAAAATATCTGTACCAAATATCAACGTACGGTTGGTATTTAATTAATAACAAGAACGTCTTATTTGTATGCAGAACTTGGTTGTTTTTTATTTTCCATTACTCAACTAATTTTTGAGTAAATAGATAATTACTTAATCATCATCTGCCTAGCCTTTTCCCAACTATGTTGGGGTCGGCTTCCAGTTTAACCGGATGCAGCTGAATACCAGTATTTAACATGGAGCGACTGCCTATCTGACCTCCACAACCCAGTTACTGGGTAACACGATATCCCTTGGTAGGACTGGTTGTCAGACTTTTTGGGCTTCTGACGACCCGTAACAACTGTCAAAGATCTTCAAATGACAGCCGGGACCAACGGGTTAACGTGCTTTCCGAGGCACGGAGGAATCTTGGTATGAACAGATGGTCACCCATCCACAGATAGATAGATAATTACTTCATATTTTGCAATAAATTACACGCATTGTGTCATCGCGCTTCTCTTTCTTTTGTGTGCAGTCTGACAGTGACAGGGGTTTACTTGATATCAGCCCCTTAAGAAGCTGACAACAGCTACAACAACACTACAGCAACAACGTATGGCGTAAAAGTCCAAATAAAATCGTATAAAATTAGATATTAACTAATTAATAAAAATGCATCCATCTCCGGATGTAGTTTGGCATTTGCAATTTCATAGTATACTTTTAATTATAATTATAACTGTTAACGAAGGGATAAACTGCTTTTAAAAATAATTAAGAGTTGTCTTTGAAGATTTTTTTGATGTTTTAAATTATGTTTAATTATGTTTTGAGTTCCATCACCGTATGCACAAAATACTTGAAAATATAATACTGTTTGTGTTTTGGATAAAATATTTACGGTAAAAAACACTTTTTTAACCATTTTCAAGAAATCTCCGCCTTAATGAGAAACAGTTTCAATAAGCTAAGAGACTGCCTCGTTAGTCTAGGTGCAAGCTACTGCTGAACATGAAGTCCTGGGTTCGAGTCCCAGGTCGGGAAAAGTGTTATTGGGATTTTCCATCAGGAATTTCTCAGTAGCAGCCCGGAGTCGAATAACGATGTTATGTATGTGTTTGTCCTCCGTACCCTGCCACCTGAAATTATGGACGCTTCTGATGAACGCTAATGTCGTACAGTCTTAGGCTTTGGGCTGACACAATTTAGATTGACATCGACACGGTAACCTACCAAGTTAACCTAACTTGATCCATTATGTAGATAAATTATTAAATCTAAATAAACGATTCCTAACAAAAATCACGGGTCAAATTCGTAAGCCGGTAGTGAAACCATGAATTGAAAAGTTGATAGAAACATGACGCATTCACATTAGCAAGCAAACATTACAAATCGATAAATGACTACAGGAGATGATTACTACCTAATAATGAGTTTAACCTTCAAGTTGGTTGGATGTTTCTTACATTCAAATTACATTGAGAGTATCTTCTCATATACTCGTAAGTACCTATTGCATATATTTATTTGACATATTAATAAAATGAAATAAATACTAGTTTATATTCATGACGCAATCTAGGTAATACTTGATTTATATGAATGACATTGTAATTCTCTGAATTCAGATTCTTGACTCTTTGAATCAAGTTTAAGTAGTTATGAAGAGCATCACAGACTCTTGAATTAATATTTATTTAAATATTATCCTTTAAAATGTTAGAAGTAATAATATTAGCATGAGGAAACCTAACATAATAAATACTGATTAATCTTGTATTACTAGATTTGATTTCATCACCAACAAAAATATATCGGGTCACTTTGTACTTAATTGAGTTTGAGTAGGAAATGAATGCTTACAGTGGGCAAGAGAACGGTCAGTCAGGAGTTTTGACGCTTCACTCGAGTGAACCCATTCATTCCACGTTTACACGACACCGACAAAATTACACAACAATAAATGTTCACCTGCTCCTTAATTTCATTCTTGGATCATTCGGCAGGCAAGTGGAAGATGCCGAGTACCGAGATCCAACATCGTTGGATCGGTTCATTAATGAATTCATTATTCACTTTTGCTCAGTATATGTTCAGAAGTTTCACTTCGGGTGAATGATGAATGAAAAAGAAAAATTAATAACATAATGAATGAATGAATGAAATGCACCGACCCCAGCGTGGTTAAGAGGAGGCTCCCTATTTTTATGTTAATTTGCATGAATATCCAGAAACAGTCACACATATTATACAAGCAAAATTAAACTTTAGTATATGATTTATTGGATCTTTTTCTTTCTACGTTTAAGACAGTTACGTAATTGTAATGTTTTCTCTCAATAATTTTTTTTATTCGAAAATCGTGTTTTTTTTTAAGGATAATTCTAAAAAGCAAACAAGATTGTTTAGCTTTGATGTCTAAAATAAATATTCACAGCAAGAAAATATAATTTATTGTCCCGAAACAAGATATTTTTTCTCTAGATCAATTATTACTTTCGAAATAAGAATTCAGACTTACGCTATTTGGTTTCGTGCTCAAACACGATCAGAGAGCGCACGCGATATTCAACTTTATTACTGATGTATTAGCGTTTAGCACATAACGGAGTGGCGGGGAGCGAGGGGCGGAGCTTGTGTTCGAAATTTGATTTAGACTGCCTGCTCTTAAACTAGACTCGATTAGTCGAATGAACCAAAAGATTCACACTAGCCCCTGGAGCCACAGAGGTTTTAAAACATCAGTCTGAATCAAATTAGATTCAAAAGCCTAGTCCAAGGCCCCAACACCCAACTAGAATATGAATGCACCTACATTATTAGAGTTCCCTTCTGCCAAGTTATTCAGGAATTTCACGCGTGCTTTGAATGTTATGTTTGTCTTTGCATGTAATTCAATAACTGTGGACGGATCTACTGAGAGCGAAGAAATTTAATACATAGATAAAATAGAATAAGTTTCTATTACCGTAGCCGATACTAGAGAACATTCTCGTGGGAATTTTTAGCAAGTCCATGATATACTAATATTTTAAATACGAAAGTAACTCTGTCTGTTCGTTACCTTTCCACGCCCAAACAACTGCACTGTAGTGCTATTCTGTAAAACATCTCACCGTGAGATCTTAGGTGAAGTGATCTTGAAGTGAGTTGTCAATAGTGTCAATATAGCATCGGATGGGATGACAGTTCACTAGAACCTCACTTCACCGAATTATTCACGGGTATATTTTTACAGAATACACCGGCTGATCATTATCTGTGATCACGTTTTGAATACGATCATTTGTAATACGAGTATTACAAATGATGAAATACAAAACACACACAGACAAAATTGCGTGCAACAGTTGGTATCTAATAAGGAAAATAAAGTCTCAAAAGAGGAATAAACAAAGAATAAGGATGCAAACATACAGGATAACCGCAAAAGATTTTTTCTTGTATTTTTCAGAGAAACCATAAAGATATTAAAGAGTTAAAAGTCGTTGTAGATATTACTAAGTTGGTATACTTAGCTCACCCATAGTTACCAAGCAAGTAAATAAAAGTAACAGTAAACAGTTGTCAAACACGTAGATCCGCCCTGACCCTTGCTCGAGACAGCCCGCGCCACCACTGAGCCTGTAGCTTTAAATTCGTCCCAAACTAAATGCGATCCAGCCTGTCCCTTGCTGCCCTCCCTCTGTAAGCCGCGGTCCGTAGGTATCCCACAGGAGGTGCCCTTAGCGTGTAGTCGCTTAGTTTATAAGTTTTATGCCCTTGCTATTGAGGCACCCACAGAAAAGTCCGTTTAAGCAGCCGACAACCTATTAGGTTGAACTGCGAGATACCATTCCCCAAAAAAACAAAACACCTAAAAATGATGTAATGTTACGCAGTTGCCAAAATTAAGTAGGTAATATTTTAAGTATCAAAACATTACCTACAGCCTACAAAATTGTGCTGAAATGTCTTCTTATATAAGATACAGTTAATTATGTTACATGGCATGATTTTGAACTGTACTTAGTTTTATTTTTTAAGAATTTAATATTAATATTGTTTCGTGTGGTGCCGGACGTAAAGAATAGCACCACCCCATTTCTTCCCGTGGGTGTCGTAAAAGGCGACTAAGGGACTTACTAGAGAAGGGGCCGCAGCGTTCTATATGCATTTGTCCAGCAGTGGACGTATTTTGGCTGAAATGATGAATGATGAATATTTATATTATGATAAATCCATTTATAGATGTTTAAGTAATTTCAAGGATGTATAATAGTCACGGTAGCGTTAACTTTTTTGTATTCCAAGTTTTTAATGGGTGTTTTTTTCTACTTTTTTGACTTGACTACAGCTACTTGAAGCCACTTTGATATTCGACTTTTAAGTGATAAAAAAGTTATAAGCAAAAAAGTTTGGATATATCAACATATGGCATGAATCTCCAAGAAAAACGCGGTAATTACTTTTTTGTACATAAGTTACAAGTGTTGACTTATTCAATGAACTTGATTTTTTTATGTAACTTTAAATCTAAGCATAGTTTCGTAATGTTCTACTGAACAACGATTCTATCAGTTACATTTAGCTCGTGTTCCTTTTGCTTTACCAATTACGTGTAATGCTTTTTCAATTACCTCTGTAGTCATATTTTATAATATTGCGGTGGCATCAAAGCGTTAGTTAATTTCTTCAATTAAGAGCGTATACGACGTACGGCATTTCATACAAAATTTCAAGCCCTTGTTTTCCGAAATGACTGAACCGATTTTAATGAAACTTCATACGCATAAGCAGGATACAAAGGTCTAAAAAGTTAGTTAAGAACATTTTTCAAAAATAGTGTTACAGCCAAATTAGACCGATTTTAAATTTTCCATAGAAACAGAGATTTCCAGTTATCTGTTTTTTAAATAATACAGTTCGAAAATGTTAACTAAGTTTTTAGACTTTTGTATCCTGCTTATGCGTATGAAGTTTCTTTAAATCGGTTCAGTCATTTCGGAAAACAAGGGCTTGAAAGTTTGTATGAAATGCCGTACGTCGTATACGCTCTGTATTACCTACAGTATCAATGATGTGGCTTAATTACAATTAAATACTTAAATAACGGTAAGCTACATAATTAATTACCATGTAAGCGTTTAATGGCGATTTTAAACAATTATTTACATGGTCATCTACCTAAGGTAATATTTAACATATTTTAATATTCTTCTTTAAGTAAGTTCATCAGATTTAGATGGTTAGGATATAAACTGGTAAACTAGTAATATTGGTTGCATTTTCGAAATTGCATACCCTAATCAATGTTTTATTTTAGTTGGGCTTCATTTTCTATAAGACACTTACCATATACTGATGGAGTGCGTCCGGAACGAGGCCGAAAGAGCTACATTGCTATCGAAGTCACTGGATGTTGGAAGGTGTAATAGCATTCTTGCGTCCCCATTGTCAAAGGATGCAAGACTCTTATTTAAGGTAGCAAAAATAGGATTTAGATCATAAAGAATAATTGTTAGTACCGATGAGGGTGGCATAATCAGTTTATGATTAAACTCTCTTTAAATAAAATAGAATAATAAAAAAAAACATACCTACATTGGATATTTCAATGATAAAATGGTAGTAGGTACCAATTTTACTTTACCACAGTTGCCATTAATTTTCGATTACGCTAACCACAAAAGCAAGTTATTTGAAACACAATAATTCTTGGTACCTACTTGCTCATGATTATTTTCTCTTATTTTTGTTTCGGAATCATTGCCTCCGACCACATCAAGGTCATATGACCTTCGTTAATTTACCTGTCCATGAACCGCTTACAAGTTTCCATGAACAAAAAGGGTTTATTTCCTGTTGGTAAAACTAGTTTTTGCCACCGTTGAACTTGGATCTAATCCAGCATCCGTCATTCCATTGTCATAAGTCTATCAAATTAGGCAGAATTCCATCAATAAACTTAGTATAGGTACATAACATTGCTCATTGTGCTGGACTCATTAGGTAATTCAGTGGTTTGATGAAGCCTATTGTACAAGTTAGTCAATGGCCGATGTGGTCCAACGTGCTCCGTAATAGGAGAGTCATTACCTACAAGAAGCCAGGAATATCTAGATTTGTAAACCAGTAGGTACTTAATTAAAGAAATTAGACTAACAACAAAGATCAGGCCAAGGACGCTTATCCGAATAGGTGCATTTTGGATAAATCGTGCAAGTTTTGAGGATGAATGGCTATAGGAGCAGAGGAACTAAAATTATAGCCAGAAATCCCGAGTGAATACTGAAATTTCGGTAGATAAACATTCGATGAAAGAAGAAGACAGACACAGAGCTTATCCGTAAATATGGGATAGGGTTAGGAAGATCGTGTATAAAGGCAGAAAATTACCAGCTCGTATTTGATTTTCAGATGGTAAGACAATTTGTGGGTGGACGACCTGCAGATGACCGCGGAGAAGACCTGGATGAGACTCGTACAGACCAGAGAAGCATGGCACAAAAGGGAGGAGGCCTCTTCAGCAGTACGTGGAACAAGGCTGCTGATGAATCAATCAATGTAGAAGAAATCTGAAAGCCTTCCTAATCGTAAAGAGAAGCAAGGTTAGAAAAGTCTTCACAAGTAATCGGTAATTCAACTCTTAATTTAAAATCATGGTTACATTGACCGGAATGTTCGTAGAAGACGAGAAAAAATTGCAAAACCTTAGTTAGTGGTACAATGGCACTTTTGCAAGGGTGCCTCGCAGACCGGACAAGGTCTGAAGGCAATGGACATCGCCCAATGCCAACGTGCTGTCTTTATATTCATAAATTGTGAAATGTTACTGTTTACCAGCGTCGCGGTCGCTTCGAATGCCAATGGTATTTTGTCAATATTTTAGTGATTATTCATTTCATGGTTATTTTTTGTTGGTTCGCAAGTTTTTGATTTGGTTCGGTTTATGCACTTAATCTAATTTCAAGGTAGTCCGTTGATTTAATGGTATACTATTTTAATAAAGCATATAATGAGAATCTCACATTCTGTTGAATTATTAACACTTTTTTAAACTGTTTTGCTTTTTACGTAATTATTCTTTTAAGTGTTTTGCCCCTAGGTATCTGCTGTCCTTACTATCTGCCGAGTTCTTCTTTTAAAAGGCAACTTTTGTTTTGTTTATTGATTACAATATTGATAGGTTCGTGAGATACCTACATCCACTACTACTAAACTATAATATCCCCAACTTTGTGAGTTTTAGTCATAAAAAATCTCATGCTCACCTTTGAGAATGACAATTAAAAATTATACATAAATATACCTATCAACCTACCTACCTTTTTAAGATTCTACCGAGTCCTTCAGTTCATTATTCAAAGGTACGAGTTACAGTATCCAAAGTGAAGTATAAAGACCAACTTTGTAAGATTTAAATATTTTTATGCGTATAGTAGGTACTTAATTATATTAGAAATTGAATGGATCCTTAATGGGCGACATATTTTTGATTATAACAGTAATCGAAAATTTTAAATAGATATAGGAACGCATATAATAGAAAAAAAAATCAAGAACGTGCACTTGAAATAACTTAACGCTAACTTAACTCAAACTTGACCGTAAACCTTTACAGAATTTTAAAAAAACAACACTTACCAGCTCTTAAATCCCATGAAATTCAGAAAATACAGTTTCCTAGTATCATATGAATGATAACATCCTTTCATAGGTACAACATTGATTCCATGCACAAACAATAGGACACACCACGAATACCGCGAATTCACTATAATATCAACTTTAGTTCAAAAACCCCGTTTCAACACAGTGAAAACGGTTAATCAAAAACTTCGGATCACTTAAAAAGTTGTTTCATACTTATTGTCATTGAAAAGTCTAGTTATTTTGTTCGTTTTAACATGCCGCTGTCCGCGTAAAGATATTTTTAGAGCGCACCAATATGACTGGTACAGTATTCGGTGACTGACTAGCGGCCACTGACTGGCTGGGCTGGCATAAAGTTCCGACTCGAATGCTAACTTGACGGACGCAGTAGCGTGCACGCGGGAGTGTAAACAAATCTATGGCTACCATGTTTTAATATTTCTAACTACCGAATTAAAACATTATTTAAGGCTAATAGCCAACTTGTAGAACTATTAAGTTTAAAGTTATTACGCCACAAACATCTTGTTTTTGTATCCCTTACTTAGAATTTTAATTACCGCCACCTGGTGTGGTTACTATAAACTAAATTGGTCCACGTCAACTATTGAGTTAAACTATTACTTACTTTAACTTTTACTTGTTAGGTAATCTTTTAGTTTGAGGATAGATGGCGCTGTTATAAATGTAAGAGCAACGAAATCTATTATCAAATAGACGAAAATGTGTATAACATGAGCCAGTACGTATATAACGTTTGGTTCGTTCAACTTGATATCTAAGAATATTGGTAGATGTCGTTTTATCCAATAATTAAATGGCAATCATGGTGGTGGGTAGTTACATACCGTTCACATAATATAATTAATAAGTGAAACGTTTCATGAAATTTTACATAAGTTGAAACGACTATGCCATCATAAATATTTGGACGGCATAGTCGTTTCAACGTATGTGTGTGCATTTTATGTTGCTTTGTATAAACAAAGCAATATAAAATGTAAAACGCGATGATACAAATTCGTCTTGCTGTCGTATTAGACCTGTTGTAGGTTGTGCTTTCATACAGTATGTCTGTATAAGGTGTGGCGAAAATTAATGGTGTGGTATACTCGTAGACCATCAAACTGAAAACTTTCTCCCGGGGACCTACATCTTAATCGCGAAAAAAATATCAATCATCCCATACAAAACTTCAAGACCTATTCGACCAAATGAATGATAATTTTTCACGATTACGATGTTGGTCCCCGGGAGCAAGTTGTTCAGTTTGATGGTATATTTATTATACCACACCCTCAATTTTCGCCACAATGTATACGGACACATTGTATACCCAGGCCAGGTAAGCAGGGGTAAAAATCCTTAAACTGGTAAGAAATTAGGACGAGAGTCATACCAAACATAAGATTGAACATACATTTAGTTGCTAACTTTTTTTTTTGGTGGAAATTAACAAATATTTTCTCCCGCTCTGGCCGGAGCGGGAGGGCGGGCGTGTGAGACTTTTACTGACTAAAACCCACCCGTGTTCCTGTGTGCCAGGGCCACGATATCCCTTTCGGACAACCATGTGCCTGAAAAGGGCAAAGTACAATAACATAATATTCAAATCAAAATCAGTGTAATGATGCCACCAAAACCCATTTATTTAAACTAATTATGATCAATATTCCATTATCAAGCGGTTTCATTTTTTATACACGATGTACTTATTCATCTTACTTATTTTATCACCAAAAACATAATTATAACTGCTACAACATTACTTTCTATATTAATAGGTAATTGCATTTACAGTATCGCATGCCTAAGCATATTCTGTAGAACCACTTCTTCCTTTATTACTAAGAGGTGTGCCACTGCCAGTAGCAGCATTTCCTCCAATGATTCTAAAATCGGGGGCTCCCCCATCAATGTTACTTTCAGATTCGTTTACTATATCAACTTCTTCTGTGGTATTTAAGCCTCTCCTACTTGGGAGATCATTGAGGAGATACAGTAACGTTTTCATTACGCCTGAAAGTGATGGAGCTGGAAATCTTCTACCAGATTCTGTTCCATTTATACTTAGAAATGGTTCAGCTGTTGTAACTTCTCTTGAAACATCCTCTTTCAAATCAGTAGGTTTTTTACGACCTTTCCCTTTTTTCCTATTCTTTATTGGTGGCTCATAATGATGTTCTATTTTTGCATCTGACATTTTTCTTCTTTGTCCCAAAAGTTGTTTAAGATCTGAAGGATTCCAGTTAGCAGTTGGATAAGGCAGTTTTGAGACAGTGTGATATGGCCCACTACTCCAATAGTTACGTTCGCCTAATTGTGGTTCCTTGTTTCCAATTGTGTATGGATAAGCAAGAGGCAAGGTCTTACTGTAAACCTCTGAATTAAAATTCCCAGATATTGGTACTCCATTATCCCCAACGTATGCATAGTAATTGTTTGGTCCTGCATATATTTCTTTGTAAGCCAAAGCATAAGGTATTTTAGCTGAAGTTAAATAAGACACAGCGTTTCCATAATTGTCAAGATAAATCTTGCTACCGTTAACGGTAGTTAACCCAGCTAATGACTGGGCCGTGTAAGAGGTTTCAGGTAAGTAAGTCTTACCCAACGGTATGATACCTAAAATCCGTGGCGGAGACACAAGTGTCACCAATATACCTTCTAAATATGGCAAATGTTTCGGGAGTTTTATCACTTTGTGAGCATTTTGCAGTATTTGATGATTTAATGTTTCACCTAGTAACAAAGGCCGTAGCTCCAAGTTAACCGCATCTATAACTATTCCTTTGGCGTCTGTTATCACACCATCAGTACTGACATAGATATTGTTTTCGTTGAAAGTCTTCTGCACCAGTATTCTCAGTACATTACTGTCAATCGTTTTTATATCGTTTGGCAAGTGTATGTTCTGGAATCTCTTCATTTGTTGATTGAACCAAATGTTGAAGGTCATGTATTGAGCGGATAGAGGGTTGTTAATGTCTTCCGAATCCGATTGTAATTTATTGGATCCTTGATCTGCCTGGAACGTATACACAACATGCTGATCTAATCCACCCAAATATGATTCCGGAAAACCTTGAGGATTGATTGGAACAGCCTGAGGATTGCCCGGAATAGCCTGAGGGTTGACTGAGTAATCTTGAGAATGATCTGGGAAAGCCTGAGGGTTGGGCTGGATGGGCTGAGAATTGATCGGGGTAACCTGAAGCTTGTATGGAGAAGATTGAGGGTTTATTGGGATAGCCAGAGAATGTTCTGGGATTGTCTGACCATTGTCTGCAGTAGCCTGAGGGTTGAGCGGAATAGCCTGAGGGTTGTCTGGGGTAACATAAGAATTCAGCGTGATAGCCTGTGGGTCATCCGGATTTATATAAGGGTAGTTATTAGCCATCCAGTACTGCTCCGGTGTTAAGTTGTTGCTGTCGTACGGTCCAGGAAAATTATTCGGAATATTTGTCGATCCTTTTTGTGGTTCATTGGCAAAGTCTCCATTTGGTCCATTAGCTATTATAATATTCTTAGCCAAGCTATATTCATTGCCTTTATAATTGTTATTGGGATTAAAAGAACTCTCACCATTTGGGTATATATGTTCTATGGCACCCGTGTTTAGTCCAATGGGCATAGAGTCCGTGACTGTGGGGATGAGCGTTTCAATATGATCATTATACACTTTTATCTTATAAGGGTTATTGTATAATAATGTGTAAAGGTTTTCTGTGGTGACAGTGACTAGTCCGTCACCAAACTCATAGGGTATATCTGGTATAAGCACTTGCTTATTAGCGTTTGGTGTGTACATTTTGATTTCATTAGTAACGCCATTTTTGTATAAATAAATGACCAAACGTTCCTGACCATTATTTTGCGAGTCTAATAGTTGTTGGACGGTCGGTAACTGACTATCTGGGTAACAGAAACAGTTTTCATGGACATCTGGTAAACTATTCACTTTCCTTGTATTATGTTGCCAGGGTTTAGGTTTGTTGGTAGTGCTGAAATTAAAATTGCAAGAGTAATAATCTCTAAAATTTGATGATAGAAATATATATTCACAAGTAATATTTGCATATTTGCACAAAGATTTGAGATAAAAAAAATAATATTACCTTGGATGTACATGTAAGACGGCAGAAAATAGAAGTAAGGAGATCTGAAATAAAAATAAAAAATATGAGTATTAAACTACTTCTGTGATAATATCTTTAACAAGGAAAAAGGGTCATCTCTCTAAGGACCATTCTTAGTAGCTTAGTTCCTACTAATACTGTGTAATGTATTCAAGACTTACCTTCAATAAATCCATTTGGAAGAGTAAATTCAAATCAGCTTCAAGATCAGTTACATTTTCCCTTCATAATCCCACTGAATACTAAGAACTGAGCAGGCCTAATTATTACACTCTTTTATACCTAAGTACGAAAGTAATAATTAGTGTTAATTTGATACATTTGTGCAATTTAGTGAAACAAATTATGTATTTTATCGGTAAAATGAATTAAGAACAGTCATTCATTAGAATATTCAGGAATTAATTAGTAATGAAACACACGTGGGTGCAATTGCAGGCAAAAGATATATTTCAGCCTTTTCGCTGAGATTGCAATGCACCTGCGACGCCTCTGGTATTTGTGAAAGATAAATGTATGGACAAATTAAATATTTAAACTAAACTTTTCAAACATAAAAACTTTTGTGACATATAAAATAATAACTGGTTGGCATCGATTTTTTAATGCCTCAATCACATGCACATGACAGACCTCTAATGTCAAAATTATACGTCGAATCCAGTGATCAATCCCGTATAGAATCCAGTGGTCAAATAAAAAAACCAACAAAAAAATAGCACGCGAACATTAGCAAAATTGTGGTGAGCCCGATAGCTAAATAATAAGTGTTGAAGTCATTCCAATGATGTTGATGCTCACTGGAACTATACGGGAGCAGACTTTAATACTGTTGAGGATGATGACTCTAAGGTATCGCACAAGATTTATTAACATCAAATTGTGTTCAAATGCACCTATAGATTATACAGTTCCAGCGGGAACTCCTGGCTCAGGTGTGGGAAAGGGGGGCGGTTCAGGCGGCTCGATAAGGGAGGCGGGGGGTGGACTGGGCAAACTTGGGGCAGCTTTGGAAGAAGGCTACTTCCACCAGCAGCAGAAAGAGCAGCTTAAACAAATTAAGCAGAAGTTGAAGAGAGGCGAGCAGATTGGCTATGCAGAGAAGCCACCTAAATGAAGTTTAGCACACACAATATCATACCTGTATACATAACATAAGCATAGGCTTTTATAAATTTAATTGCCCAAAAACAGATTATGTGAATTATAATTAAATTATTGATTTAAATAAATATATTAGATTATATTCAGTTGATACTAATTATTGCGTCTCAGTCTGGCCGCATTTATTATAATTTTTCTTATTAGATTTTGTGGAAAACGGAATATGAAGTATATTACTCTGTCGATACCCTTGACTTCCCTCTAGAATGATTATTATTATTATTGTCATATAAGTTTGCAACGCAGTGTAGCGTGGGTTGGCCCTCTCACGATGCGTTGCGTCGGCGACGGCGGCGCTTCGCCGACGGTGTCGCTGCGGCGTTCTACAAACAAAATATCCATGGTATGAGACACGGGCGTTTCGACGTCGCACCGTACGTACATCGAACTTGTAACCCGCGAGACGAGATGGGGAGGGGTGTACACGTTACGACGCCAGAGCGGCACCGTTCAGTTGTTTGTGCGGCAGAAGAAAGGGCGAAATCTTTGCCGTGCGGCGCCCCAACGCATCGTGTGAACGGGCTCTCAAAGGGCGATGGCCTGGTGAGATCGCGGGAATCGGCTGGATGCGTGATGCAGGAAGCCCAGGAGCAACCGATTTGGTGAGGACGTCTTTCGGCTGAATGATGATGATGATGATCCCTAAGTAGCAAAATGTGGTTCTGTAAGTATCCTAAGACCACGTATTTTTTAGTCCTACAGAAATCCTAAAAACATTTACAGAACCGCATTTGGGCGCAGTTTATAGGACTATTACGTCCTATAGTCGTTTTGTTACAGTCCGGTAAAGTGCTTTTACTTGTGTAATTGATCCAACAGTAGTAAGCGTGATGCCATGACTAGAGCTTCGTTCTTCATTTTTAGGGTTCCGTACCAAAATGGTAAAAAGGAATCCTTATGGTGTGACTAAGTCTGTCTGTCTGTCACAGCTGGATATCTCAAGAACTACTAATGCTGTCAACTTGAAATTTGGAATAGTTTTAGATGACGTTTACCCAACTATTTTGTAAACAAGAAATAAATTAAAAAAATAAATCTTTTTTGCAACAGGGCCTGAAAGGGGGTCTTAAAAATTCGAATGCAGTCTACTAGGGCATGTGGGATATCATATGAAAGAGCGCTGTTTGCACTTTCTCAAACATTTTTTTTTAGGCATCGTTGTTTTTGACTTTTAATGAAAATTCAAAAAAATACCGCCCCCCCCCCCCTTTATCTCTGAAGTTTGCATAGAAAAAATCTGAAATTATTCTATGTGATAGACGTTTAAGTAAAGATTACAGGTAAAATAAAACGATGTCTCTAAATCCGATACGTTTTTGTAACAGTGACGTGCTGGTGTCTTAAGAAAAAATATAATTTTTATTTTCAAAGTAATGCACATTAATATCTATTACCATAACATAGCCTGTAACTTTTGTCTTTTGACCAGGTTAGCTTTTGACTGACGAGTAAAGAATGCCTACTCAACTTGTGAAATTAATTTTATTGATAAAATGTTCGATGATAATAAACATATTGTCATGCCCCTTCCCCATATTGCATTATCAAAACTTTTATAATACAATTTAGTCATGGTTATGACTACTACAGGCTTAGAGCATTTAACCTGACAGGACATACCAACTTCGCCACCATATTTAAGTTTTAGGGTTCTTGGCTGAATACTCTAGTAATAGCAAATGTAGGACACATATTAGTACAATCTTACCTATAAAAATCGGAGGACATGCTAGTTTGGTGCTAATCTATTAAAATTCACGACTTGCCGCCAGTTTCACGTAAGTCCATTAAATTTAATTCCCCATTAAAAGTAATGCTGTCTTTATCTAACGAAACGTATCAGAAAGTGATTAAAGGAGATGTCCGCTTTTTGTATGGGCGTTGGTTTTTTATTCTGAGAAAAATCTAACCAGCATCAAACTACACTTAAATAAAAGCGACAAAAATATAGAATTTGTAACCACTGAAATAATATTTTTAGACCCCTCCATTTAAAAAAAGAAAGAGAAAAATTATAAAATATTTAATGTTTTTCATATATTTTATTTGTTGATGGCAACCCAAATAAAATCTAAAAGGGATTATCCCTTTCAATTCTAAAAGGTTAGACTAAACATTTTTGACTGAAAATATCCCTTTTCATCATATTTCTTATTGTTTACATTGTCTTAATCTTCGATCAAATATTTAATGACAGTAATAACAGTGCCATGTGACAATTTTGACAAGTTTTCTTTTTGTTTAGGGTGTGTTCACTTTAATATACTAGTTAGTTAGAAAGGTATGTTTGTTTTAGGAGTAAATTCACACTAAAATAAAAAAACAATTTTTCTCAAAAATGTATGTTATAGTTAGAACCACTAGCTTTTGGGTTGTCTATCCAAATATATTTACCTGATCCTGGTTAGAATTATTGAATAATAAAAAACCATTTTTGGACATGTCCTTTAATGGACTTACGTGCAACTGGCGGTAAGACAAATCATTCCAATAATATCCTTGAGCTGTAACAGCTATATTTAAGAAGTTTATAGAAGTGCATGTCATAAAGAAGAATGAAACAAGACGTTAACACGAGTAAACAATCTTATTAAATGCGTATATAGGATTAAAGCGATAAAGGATTATTAGGCGTGGCGATTATGGCAATCCCCCACCCCTCCTTTAAGGGGAAGTCTATGTCCACCAGTGGACGTCTTTCGGCTGAAATGGTGATGATGAAAGGATTAGAATCGACACTTTGCTAATTAGTTTTTATAAAATACGCTTATATGGGTGCAAGTTCTAGTAAGAATCTTATAAAGTAATCCAGTAAACGTTTATTAAACTAGTAATAGGATCGTAAGTACTTTTAGCGCATATCGTCTTAAAAGATGCTGTTGTAAAACGTCTATTAGATTCATATTATAAGACTTTTAGTCTTATATATTTTGCTAGTTTACATCCCATATTATCCGAAAGTCCGATAAAACGAACAATTTCCGATTACAATGTTTGTCTATTATGACCGGTAGTCCTTTGTATTGGACATTTGCTACATCAAAGCTAAATACGTCAAAAAATTGTAAAAAAAAAAACACTAAACCTTTTGTTCTGGTAAAAATCATGATATGCAATGGTAACCCTGTAATTATCAAATAAAATCTCAGGACTTAGGGTCTTCTCCCATTTTGTCCGTTATTAAGGACAACCGGTCTTTCCGACATCTTACGGTATAAATATGGCGGACTCAGGAGGTTATAAGTCAATGACTATATAATAGGAGAATTTTGCTACTAGTACTCCGTCGAAAGACATTATTGCTGATAAGAGGCAAATGATAAAAGTAGGCTTGTCTTAAACAAAAAAATCGTCAAATCTATATAGTTTGTGGTAGCGGAAATAATATAATATGTTATTCTTGAACATATTTCTCAGAACATGGTTGTTACCAAAACACGTTTAGATAGAACAATCTCGATACAAATTAACGGTAAACTAACCCTTTACTTTGAGTTTCAATCCAAAATATCTGTAATAAATATCAACGTACGGTTGGTATTTAATTAAAACAAGAACGTCTTATTTGTATGCAGGACTTGGTTGTTTTTATTTTCGATTATACAATTAATTTTTGAGTAAATAGATAATTGCTTCATATTTTGCAATAAAATACAAGCGTTGTGTCATCGCGCTTCTCTTTCTTTTGTATGCAGTCTGACAGTGACCGTGGTTTAGCTGTTGTCAACGTAATAAACTTAAAAAAATGTCGCTGTCATTTCGTAGTTATATTTTTACCTACCATAATTATTATTGTTAAAAAATCTTTAAAAATAACCTTCCCTTCTTCCTTTTTTTATTTTCCTTGTGTTTTTCATAAGTTTTCATTACAATCGGGTTAAAAACTGTTATAGTTGGCCGTATACAAACCGCCATTATTGTGTTTATGTTTACTTTTGTGTCGATTACAAGTTAAACGAAAACTAGATAAATACGTATAAGGACTTGGAGTGTAACACAGTTAACAGACGAGCTAAGAAAAGGGGAAGCGTTTACCACTGGTAAAAAAAACAACTTTAGTGAAAAAATCAATACATTATGAACGTTTTAGGAACGAACGGTGAACGGTTATTTTGTGTTTGTTGACTAAGTTCGTTCTTTGTTCAAGACTGGAAGCGTACGACAGGAATAACCCTGGTCGGAGTTGAAAACCAATTCGAGGATGTCTTCCTGATTGAAAAACGTCAGAGATGTTAATTCTAGCAACAACACACACACCACATAATATCTCACCACAAGTGCCTGTTGGTAATGCAAATAGACTTAGTTCTCTTGGGCCTGTATACGAATTTCTCCCATAAAAGTCTTCAAGTTTAAAAAGGATAAGCACACAGTCTCGACTAAATATCGGCTTTTAAATATTTTTTTGCAGAACTTTCTTTCGGCAAATACATGGGTCTCCGTATTTTTGTAGTGAACAACTGCCCAAAGGGGCATTTTAATTGTTTATGCATAAAAGAAGACGCTTGTTTTCAAAAAAAAAAAATATGGATAATAACAGCTTGCTGTCAAATTCTTGGACACGGGATAGTAGCGACATCTGAAGTGAGTTTTAACCATCATTTTTGTAAATCGGATACGATAATTAAACTTTTTAGATCATTGATGTTTGCAATCTATGCTTTCATATCTGTCACATTTAATCTGCCAAAATATATAGCCTTAAAATAATGTGGCAAGAATTATAAGCTAATTTTGATATTATAAATTATATTATGTAAAAATGCATCTTTCTATCTCACAAACTTCAACCTACCCGACTGAGACCCTGAAAATCTAATCTAAATTTTAATATGTAAGTCATCGTCGAGATCTGAAGTCAAGATGATAAGATTCTTAACACAGATGCATCCCAGACTACCTTCCAGGGGCTCAAGTGTAATGCATCATCCAAAATGTTTGACTGTTAAGCAGGGAAGCTTCGTGGCTTGTGGAACAAACTTAAGAAATTACGTGGAGAAAAAAGATAAACACCATCCACAGAAGGACGTCAAGGCAAGAGAAGAGAAGGAGTCCATGACAATGCCTGGCTTTGTCAACCCGGTGCCCTCAAGAAGCGAAGGACTTCTTACACAAAAAATAAAACAAGAGATCGAGGAACATAAAAAGAGGAAGGAAAAGCCTACACTCCACAATCCTGAGGGTAGAGAATGACATGTTACTGGGATCTGCTTTGTGGATACACTTTTTCCATTGAACTCAAAAGACAATCAAAATAAAGTTCTATTTAAGAACCGAGTTTAGTTTGTTTGTTTGATTATTTTACCTCTGCGCTGCTACCGACAAAGCTGTGAAAGTGGCAAAGTTTTGGGTCAGCAGAATCTGAAACACCGTTGTGCTATCAAACTGAAGAAAAAATTGTGTTTTTTCCAGTTTTTTTTAAATTAGAATAATAATAATAACCCCACCGACATATCTCTTCGTTGATGTCGTGGTGGGGCTTGCGCGCCCCGAATTCTAGGTCTGTGCTGGTAGTTTACTTTACCGGAACAAGTGTAGGGACAGCCAGACCAAGAGAGATACAGAAATCCGCAGAGCAGGATGTGGTGAGCTGTTGGGCAGTAGCGACCCCACGGACGCTATCTCCCGGGAGGAATCATGTTACTCATCTCTGGCTTGCCTTTATTGGCCGGCTGGAGTGAACACTTACGAGGAACTGAGCTCCCATCTCCTTCTTGCCTTTATTGGCCAGCTTGAATGGAGATTCGCAAGAGCAAACCTGCTCGGAGCAAGGCAGTATTCCAGTAAGATGCTGGTAAGGATCTTGACTGTACTTCCAGTGTTGTCCTGATAGCCATGGAATACATGTCCACTCCTCAAGCACCTCAGGGTATGTTGCTCCTTGTCGCTACGTCACTACGTGCTAGCGACCGTTTCTGGGGGCCCATTGTTGAGTGTGCAAGTCACCGCCTGCCATTTTATCCGTGTATTGTACCATGTATAAACCATTGGTCAGACGGGGGCCATAGTCCTTCCATAGTTTAAGGTAACCGGTCCACTTTAATCATTGAAATACATATTCCAATATCTTTGTTTCCATATCTTGCAATAGTCCTACACCAGCTGGGTGTTACCCTTGGGTGCACTTGCATAGTGCGTACGGAGATAATTGTCGGTTGATGCCTTATTTCATTGAAAGCGTCTAACGGGCCTCTACTAGTTGGCTTAGGCCCCTCGTACACCTTCCAAAGGTCTGGGACCCTAGGGTCCCGAGATATATCAATGACACAATAATAATATAAGAATTTATTCTCAGGCAACAAAGGCCCTTAGATAAAATACACAAATTATTCTTATAGAATAATAAACTAATACATATTCAAAATAAAGCTTGCGGCTAAATAATAACTGCCGCACGGGTCGATCGATCAGGTTAAGCTACGCTTGTCGCGGTTGGTCCGTGGATGGCTGACCATCTGTTCATACCAAGATTCCTCCGTGCCACAGAAAGCTTGTTAAGCCGTTGGTCCCGGCTGTCATTTGTAGATCTTTGACAGTAGTTACGGGTCGTCAGAAGCCCAAAAAGTCTGACAACCAGTCTTACCAAGGGATATCGTGTTACCCAGTAACTGGGTTGTGGAGGTCAGATAGGCAGTCGCTCCATGTAAAGTACTGGTATTCAGCTGCATCCGGTTAGACTGGAAGCAAGCAACATAGTTGGGAAAAGGCTAGGCAGATGATGATGATATTCAAAATATTAACTAAGTAGTACGTTGGGTCAGCGATGTATTGCGCTGAGTCGAGGATTCATGTAGCCTTCCGCGAGAACTACTAGAGAATACACGACACCCATCGGCCAAAATTCTTCCTTTATAATGGTCTCCAGGTCATGGGTTGGCACCACAAAAGATTAAAGTTAATTTTGTGGCACGACTCTAACTTCTCGACGCTTAAGGTGAACTTGGTCTTCATCATTATGTACTCCGCCTGCCTTCTGGAGTGATATATTGTATGTATCATATATGGTATGCGACACGTACAGCTTCGTCGATGGAATAGCGGGACGCAGCAACATGTTCGTAACAGTCGATGCGGTACTGCCCTAATTGCGACAAGCAGGCTTCTTCTTCTCCACACGTATGAATCCTTTTTCATCAGTCTGTCCTTGGCTTGTTACTAAATGCTGGTAATGACCTTCGAACTGGTGCGGTGGGTCTGTGGACACCCCTCGTATGCTTAGGTTGCCTGTTATATTTTAAGGTAGGCCCGTCAAGTAAGCTCGTCCTAGTGTGGACGTGTGATTATAGCACATTTTAACCTAAGAAGTTTCGTTTCTACAGGCCTACCATTTCGCTGAGACCGCACCTGAGGTAGCTGAGCGGTGCGGGAGAGGTGTTGACGTCCGTCAGCGCGTGAATGACTTAGCTCTCGCGACTCTCTCTGAGCGAATCCTGAGTAAAGACCTCTCCCAGTACTGGACCGCCCCATACATGCGTAGACAGCATACACGCTGCGACATGTGGTCAATCTGCGCGACTCCTGCACTGCTAGACCTCTCCGGGAGATCGTAGCGTTTATGGTTAAGACCGCGACTTAACCGGAAGCGACTGTAGCGTAAGTACTTGGTCTTAGCTTTTTGTCGTTTGTATGAATGTGATCTACTAGCGCGATTTAACCTATAAATGCTCTAAGCTTGCATCATGATAACATTAGGTAACTTTTAGTAGATAAGTTTACTAAATAACTTTTTGTAATGCATTTTTGCCTGCTAATAGTTGCAAACATTGCTCCGCAAAAAGTAACTTCGGTGAAGAAGCACCTTCAGGTTCATTCGTTTGGCACGTCCCCTTAAGCAGTTCCCTAAAATAACTCTTTAATAAAAAAAGCTGAATCATCAAAGTCTCCCTTTAGTTATTATTCTAAGGTCTCTCTAATTATGGTTAAACTCTTTGCAATAAATTTTAAAATCTTTGGTCAAGCTACTGTCACGGGTCCATTTGTCAGACAATAACAAGAAATGAAAAAAAATTACACGAAATTTTAAGTTACCGAAATTTAATTGTGTCTCTTCCTCAGAAGCCAAATTGAGGGTGGAGGTTCACATTTTGCCATTTTAATTTGAAATAAAACTCAAAATGGTATCTTTTATAACAACAACGCTTTTTAAACAAACAGTCGTTCCGATAGTGAACTACCTCAAATGCTTCAGTCATATCGCTGGTAAAGATTACCCGAGTGATGTTCGAAGACTAAGAACCGACGCTTCGATAAAGGAGAACCTGGAAGAGGCTCAAGGAACATGTTCTGGACAAGGGTCCTGCAAGCCCAACAATTGTAAAACGAGGAGTCGAACGACATCTTTCATCAATAACTCCTTCATGCCAGTTCACTTTCACCCAGAACCGTCGATGCATCGCCCTGCATGTCCAGACTATAGCAAAACCAGACTTCATTCGTTACCCGTAACTAAAAGTCTAGAGAATCCTGTTACATATGAATCACCTTGGAACCCATTCTTGGGTGGTTGCCGATGGTACTCCAATCATACCGGGAACAGTTCAGTCAAAAAAAAGGCGGCAATAAGAACACAGAATACAATCTATGTTGACTCTGTTTTTAAAGATATAGACCTCATCTGAATGATTTTATGAAAACGGAAAAGGCTTTAAAGAAAGCTACCTCTCATAACAAGGCAAGAGTCTCAAGAAGTTAACGTTTAAAATAACCATGCAATAATAGCAGTGTTTCTAAGTTTTTTGTCTGTAGGTACGAGTACAAGTAAAATACGTTTCGGTGAAATTGGAGAAAATGATGAAGAATATTTTCATACCAAAAATGTTCTTTTTATCGGTCCTTTGTTATATGATTTTTATTTACTCTTTGGCTTTTATTCAATAAAGGCATTTATAAATCAAAATGTGTTTTTCAAATTAATTTCATTGCTGTCATAGAACTTGTCTAGGGGAACCCTTGCATTCTTTATTTTTTGGCACTCAGTAGTTTATGCTATAAGTACCTATGACAAATAAATTACCTGCTTGAAACATTTAAAGCTGGTTGGTGCAAAAATAGTCAAGGAGGATTATTGTCGCACTAGTGGCATAAATTTACCTCGCTATCGAAATAAACGTTGAGTATACTCAGTGGCTGTGATGCCAGTTTGACAGACTGATTCTTATATTACTAAAACTACAGCTCTGGCCGACCTGAAGCGAACCCCACGCGGAATGCGGGACCAACATTCACTCGCGCTGATTGTGTTAACTAGCTAGTATCGAGGTGTCCAGCAGTGCTATTCTGTAACCATCTCACCGTGAAAACTTAGGTGAAGTGAGCGTGGAGTGAACTGTCAGTGAGGGATTGATACTATTAACAACTCACTGCAAGCTCACTTCACCTACCTTTACACGGTGAGATTTCTTCAGAATAGATCGGCAGTTCACAACTGGAGAAAACAATCGACGCTCACGGTCAAGTCCCTTGCCCCGCGCTGAATTTAACCTTAGTGTGGTCACAGCTTAAACCTTATCCATGAATCTAATGATGATGGCAATGAAGAGCTTAAATTCTACAAGGACATGATCTTTAAGATCACTCTTCCTTCAGATCCTTAAGATTACTTTGTAGGCACCAAGTGATACACCTAGGTATCATGTACGCAGGGCTGATAGCCTATGTATAAAAGAAAAACAGACCCTTGATCAAACCTTCATAATTAATAAGTAATCACATGTCCACATTCCAGTGGGCTCGCAGACTACAGATGAACTGGTGTGCTCTTGACAGCTTGAAGACCTCACCACTGTCACTGCGCATGGTGGGGAGTAGTAGCAGAACAAGTTACTGTGTATTTATTTTACTTCGATGGTGCTGGTTTATCATTTGTGACTTCGAGTTACAGCTATTGCTTTATGTAAGCGGGCACGTCCATTATGCCTGGAGGCTTTTATTTAGGTCACTTTGTTTTTTAGTTTTAATTTTTAATTTCTTCTGGAGTACCTATAGATTTCGAAGATTTTTTTTTTGTATAATGGCGTGTGCTAGGTAACATAAATGGCAAATAATTTAATTTAATATTTTGTGTTGCGTAATGCAAATTATTTTATATTCTATTGTCTAGAATCAAGTTTTGTAACTGAACAGACAGCTGTGCTGCTGGGAAGTTTGTTGCGCCACTTCTTCTTTAGCAAAAGCACTAGGAAGTGGTGAAGGGTGGGCGTTTTTGGGGGACTGTTTTATGTAATTTTTGACGATCGAAAAGTGCTGATCGATTCTCAGCCTCGTTTGAATAAATTACTTTCGATTTTGATTTTGACCAAGTTTATAATATTTTAGTTGTAGTTCTTCATGCTCTAGGGTTCATGAGATGACAGTGAGTCAAAGTTAAGTTAGTTCGACTTTCTGCCATAATCACAGTTTCGCTGTGTGGCAAATTACTTCTTAGTTATATCTATTTAGGATAGATAGACTGAAAAGAAAATCGCAATAAAATCTAATGATTTGTAAGACAATTACGTTTCACAGTTGCAGCAGCTGTTTTGCCTGTCTGTATAATCTGTAAAAACAAAATATTTCGATATGAGAGAGGGCCTGTCTTTTCAACATAACATTCACTTTGATAAACAAAGAGAACACAACAATCAATTGTAACAAATGACAACAATTCATAGTTGATATCATAAATAAAATTACACAAGAATTAGGGCCAGTTACTATTTTTTATTTATTTTAACGAAAATTATTGCAAAATTAATGTGAAAAATTGTCAAGTTCGCATAAGCTGCTGTGATTTGCAGTTTATAAATCATTCAATCACAGGAGTTCACTCTAAATCAGCCTATAATATTCCAACTGCTGGGACACAGGCCTCCTCTCAGTGAGAGGGAGCGGGCCGTAATCCACCACGCGGGCCTAGTGCGGGTTGGTAGATGTCCCATGTCCTCGAATTTATCGGTTCTTGGACATGCCGGCTTCTTCACGATGTTTTCCTTCACCATTTTTAGAGCAATGGTGATGAAATAATTAACACAAATTAAAGCCTGTCTGGGTTCGAACAATGCATATCACAATATTCAAAAATGTTTCTGCTACCACTACCTGCGTATACGCACGGGCACGGGAGCCTGACGCGCACAGCGAGGGGCCAATCTCTGTTTGTGGAGATAATCTACTGTCTACCGCGCACAATGCTACGTGTCAGTTGTATCATGAGTAGGTAGGTATCATCATAAACTACCTTTGAGTTTACTGGAGTTTGATTTAAAATTATAAATCAAATGAAAGAGAAGAGGAAAAGATATAAAATTACGTATTACGAAATGGCTTTAAGGTGGATCCGCAGTAATAGCCAGCGAAATTTAAATTTTCTTGCGTTTTTTGTAATTTGCAGGTCAGTGTCAGGTTGTATCTTTATCAAAATATGATTCGCTACCATAACAAATATGTATTTACAGAATTATAATCATTAACACATCTTTCTAAGTTAGATTTGTTCCATAAGAACTTTTCCATAAAAGATTTGTTCTTATGGAACAAATCTAACCTGCAAATTGCAAAAAACGTAAGAAATTTTGAATTTCGTGAGCTACCGCTACTGATACATCTTAAATATAGAATATTTTTAAAGCCTCATTTGCTCAGCCTATAGCACCGTCAGAGTGTACCTACATTAAGATCATTATCTTTTTCTTGATTATCGTTTTTATGTATAAAACTGCTAGATATTGGTCTTCGTCAGCTGCCTCAATTGTAGGTAGCTCACTTGAGTATATAGTACCATCTTACTTGTCCTGAAAGTTACCTCTGCGGTGGCACTGATGACGTTGTGAAAGTGACCTCTGCGGTGGCACTGATGACGTTTTGAAAGTGGCGAAGTTTCGGGCCAACAAAAGTTAATACACTGTCGTGCCTGAGCAGCGAAGACCATCTTACCTTAAGCTGTGGTAATACAGTAATGAGACAGGAAGGAGTTCTTCATTCCAAACATGCTTAACCTTGAACCTAAGGTGTTCATAAAAATAGCAATGTTCACTAGAATAGCTGTTTTGCAATGCATGTTTCAAAACTTTAAATATTCTTCTGTAAATATCTGTTTATACTCTCAAGTACAGTGCGGTATCAATTACTAAACATTAAAAACAAGTACTTTATTTATTTCTCCTTAACAAAACTGGGAAACGGCAAATCAAAAGGCGATATTGAAAAGAGAGCGGTCAGCGGTGCGCGCGCGCATCAAACGGGCCGCCATCTTTGATTTGCCGCGTTGGCTTTGTGCGCTACCGAATAAGATGCGCGACTAGGGCTGGTGCTGCTGAGTTGAAGGAAATTGATGCTGAAGTAAAACATGAAACAAAATCTGCTCTGGAATTTGGTTTCAAGAGCGGATTTCGTGTCATGTCTTATTTCAGCAATCAAAATCAAGAAAATCTTGCGATTTACCTTTGTAACCGCAACACAAAATGGGGAGTGTTCTAACGCTTGGCAGTGGATTTATTAAAACGAGAAATGGTTGAGATAAAGTCATTGACATCAACCTATTTTATGAGAATAGACTGGCTTTAACATCAGCTCCACAATCTGAACCAGAAGAAGGAAATAGATGTAGGTACTAGAATATGTAGATAATCTCGGAACCCCAAAAACCACAACGGACGAAGGAACGATAAAAACGAATATACCTTTTAAAATCCATATTATTATAAAAGTAAAACACAAACAAACAAACATAACTGTTGAAATATGGGTTATAACCATAATACATCCATATTGCGACACTCCTGCACCTTTGCTTCTGCCTAACCCTTCGGGGTAAACAGGCGTGATGTTATGTTTTTATAAAACTGAAACTGTCTGTCTGTTACTTTTTCGGGTCATTGGTTGATTCGCACGAATTTACTCGCCCGGAACGGGCGAATCGACACTTTTATATAATATGATTTATTCTGTAGGCGATTCGCACGAAGTTAATTTATTAGTGAGCGAATCGACAAATCCAGAAATACGTACTAGGCAATTGGCATATTTAGAATTTATGGAATAAAGTTATGAAAAAGTACACTAGAAACTGAATTTACCTATTATTTTTGTACAAGTATATATTTTATTCAGAAAATGTTTATGAGTAAATATAAAAGAAAATATTTTGTGTGCCAATTGCCTCATATTTATTTCTGGAGTTGTCAAACATCGTGCAATTCGCCTACAGGGAAAAAATAAAATATTACATAAAAGTGTCGATTTGCTCATTTCGGGCGAGTAAATTCGTGCGAATCGGCCATTAAGTCACTTTTTCAGCCCACCACTGAACTGATCGTTATGAAATTTGACAGATAGTTAGCCTATGACCGGGAGAAGGACATAAGCTACTTTTCATCCTGCTACAGCTAGAAAAGAATAATTGTTTAATTGATCAAATTACTGCCAACCCTCAAGCTCCAGAAGCTCTATACAAGCATTCATTACGAAGATTTTCAATTGATAATTAAGCTTATGTTACATTGATACTTTCTTCTTGTGAGCTGTGTGCCGCATCAAAGAATTTTTTTGCTTGTAAAAAACTCGATGGATCCCCCTTTTGTTGATTCAGATTCATTTTGGCTTTTGTATGATAGTGTTAATATTAATTTTAGCGAATCGTTTTTGTGTCTAATTTATCATTAGCTTTGACTGTGATTATGCTTGCTGGTATAATGTGACCATCTCAAATGAATGAAGCTTTGAGGTTGAGGTAATGGTGTCTTAAGAAGCTAGCTTTAGATTAGTATTGCCAAATGTTAACGCGAAACTTATTTTAAGCTTATAAAATATATTTTTTGTACAATGTAATAGTTATATAATTAGTAATCATCTGTTCTGTGATGAGGTCATGAAGGTTCTCAATTCTTGGGTCTTCGAACGTGGTGTATATGAACAGAACCGTGAGCATGTAGGTACTATTCATAAGCCATGGCGGCATATAACAGTAACATTTTCCTCCGTCGTACTCGTATCTCGCAAGAAAATGTAAGTATGAGGCGCCGTTTGTCGGCAGTATCAATCCCAAAGACCAATTCTAAATCCATTCTATTAGCCGACAAGTGTATGGACCCTACAATCGTTTGCGGCGGTTCGTCTGCCCTGTCCCACAATGCAAGGATTGCAGATACACCAGGGATAATCCTACAAAGTGCCGAAACCTCCCAGGACGCGTGTTACACATGGTATGGAGCGAAGTAACATTTTTTTGGCAAACATTGATATTGCATGTACGTAGGTAATTTTGTATTAGTTTTTTGCAAAATGCATGGAATTCGTGACGATGGAGACATTATTAAGTCTATCACAAGATTCAATATACCATGATGTGTAAAAAAACCATTAAAAAGCACTAGAAAAAAAAATTGGTATAGACAAAACTTGGAAGAAAAATGAGGGCTGAATGAATAATTAACACGGCTAAATGATTTCTACATCATATGCATCTGATTGCCAAGACAACACTGATGAATACAATGATATATACGTATTATGTAGAACCTCAAAGAATTCTATGCTGACGAGTTAGCATTTCATTTAACAAGCAGACACCTATATGTAATTTCAACATCAAATTTAATATAATCTCGGCACACTTGTAAGTGACAATCGGTAGTACTTACATACTTACAAACCCACTCCATCTAAAATCCCCACATTGTGTTTATTAGGAGGCATCACTCCAGAAAATCTCAGAGGCCATTGTGTGCTTACAGCTGGTCATCCATTACGCCTTCAAATAAATCGATTGAAAACCAGTGAAGGTGACTATTATGTGGACCGTGGGACTAACAAGGACTAACACCAACGATTAGGTGGTGAAGACGTCAACTGAAGCATTTCATTGCATTGCATTTTTGATTAGGATCATGGATGTTCTGTAGGGTGTCTAAAAATGGTCTATCTATAGTGTTCTTGAAGGAAATGGAAATTCACGATATATGTCGAATGTTGAGAACGGTACAGGGACAGCCTAAATAAGAGTCATATGTTTCAAGACTGCATTAGGTTGATTTGATAGAAAAAATTTGCTAAATCTCCGACTTTTGTTCTGCTTTCTTGCTTTTTGATACATCTATCGGCAAAATCTAACCAAAATGCAACAAAAACTTACAAGCAAACTATCTACTTACAAATTCAATCACTCCTACGCATTATTTGTCTACGCTGGACAATAAGCCTAATATGCCTTCCAAATTCAAACGCACCAATGGTCACTTAGAATTCCGCGCCGAAGTTTTTTTTTATTTTGCGGCGAGGCAAAGCCGATGTCGTATCGGCAGCCTAGTGAGGATTTAAATACAATTGTTGCATGTAATGGATATGCACTAGAGCATAAATGGTTTGTATGTTGGTGTTTGTTTGTGAAGCCGGCACCTCAAGAACATTGTTGAAGTCCTTTTTATGAGTAAAAGTGATCGCTGCTGGACAGAAATATCGGATTTTCGTAATCCGTGGCTCAATGAGAGGTTGTAAATATTTAATTCTAACGTGCCGCCCGTAAGTTACACAGAGTGGCTACCTTGATATTAAATATGGTTTTAGAAGATTATTGGAGGTTTATTGGATTGCATGTGTGCATGAATATGAAAAGAAAAAAGGTAAGTATCTAACGGCCACCGACAAATCATTCAAAAAATTCAAAAATCTCACTGTATTGGTACGAGAGCCCATGACCAAAATTATTGCATTATCGTTTTACGAACAAAACCGTATAAAATCGATAGATTTGGTTATTCTGAATCCAAAAATCCTAATATCAGAAATTTTCCGCGTCACGTCTGACCTAAAAATTACCGAATTGTTTCATACCAATCTGTCTGATTTTCAGAATAGATTTTAGGAACCAAAAACAATTTTCAGAAACCAGAAACCAGTGAACATTGATCAGTAGCTGCGAATAAATAATTTTTCAGAAGAAAGTGTGGGCGTCATTATGATAAAACCATTTTTAACGTATTGAACAATTTTACCGATCGGTAACAGCATTCTGTCTGAAAGCTGTTGGAAATGATGAAAAAGGTTACCCAGATGTAGAAAAGAAATTAACAGACAGTTTTTTGTAGCACCTTATTAATCAGACAACTTTTCTATGATCGTTCGCCATTTTCACACTAGACCGCACGGCACATAAAAATGTAGTGATTTTTTCGGGTGCCTGCCGTTTTGCCGAAAAGATTTTGACAAAATTTCATAACCGAAACGAGCAACCTTTTTTTATACCAATTCAATATTTCGAATGATTTTAGTACGCATATTTTCATTTTGTCAAATTTTTACTTGGCAAAATAATACCAAGTATAATGTCATTATGGCATTGTCAGTGGTCTTTAATCAAATGATTTATGGGTATGTTAGTAGGTTAGGTTAAAACTGTGACCTCCTACGCACGAGCCGAGCGAGCGAAGCGAGCGGTGCCGCGGCAGCGGCCGGCGAGTGCCAGAAACGACTGGCATTAATAGAAAAAAGAGGTTGTTTTTAGTAGGTTACCCGGAACTGAACTATTTAGATTAAGTTAATTACTTATTTAAAAAAAAAAATATTTGACTAAATAGAAAATGTTAAAAGTACTAGTTGGTAAACAAGTTATAGTTTAAACGTTCATTTGCCAAACATTAGGTTTGCGTTACAATTTTTTGTGAATAGATTTTTTGCTAAGTAATAATTTGGCAAATGAAATTATGCGAAATTTTTTTTTGGAAGTGAAAATTTGTCAAATTCCTTACGGTCAAACAAGAGAGACCCGATTTTTTCCTATCATGAGATAAATACTATGACTACCGGTACCTTAGTGATCGTGTTCGTGGTGGGAATGTGTGCGTGAAGACTTTATGTATGTATTGTTAATACAGATTATGAATAAATAAATGAAAAAAAGACGAGTAGCGTCAACACATAACACACAGACACACATTTCCGACTTCACCATTATCTCGGACGGTACCAAGAGCTCCTCCTCCTCCTCCTCCTCCTCCTCCTTACACACACATTCACACCGTGTTTGTACACTTGGTAACCACAAGTTAAACGCGCGACGGTTTATGAGATTAAAATACTGTAAAATTACATCTGTTATTAACCGATTGCAAAACACCAAATTACTTCACAAAATCAAGGCCTACTTCCTGCATGATGGCATCGGTAAATAAATCAAAATAAAAACAAGATAATTGCATATGTATATTAAATTTAGACGTATCTTGGGAGCTTCCATTATACGGTCCAACGGTTCTTGACAGCTCTGAGTTCTAACATGAACGCAAAAATACGTTTACAATCTGTAACATCATCAATCTTGCAAACTTTTCCATAAGGAGGTAGCATTAAGGTTGAAAATAGCATGGCAATTGATGGAGATGGTGTAAAAGTTTCGTGGCGGTGGTACGGGTCAATGTTACTAGTTAACTTTAGCATTTTGATAACTGAATGTTTTGCTACTGTTTGCTTTGATTTCCGTATTATGAAATGCATGATTGGGTATTGGTTGCCATTGGAATTGATCTGTAACGTAAAAAGTCATGATGTTATACGTGGTGAATATTAAAATGGAATTCAAATAATGTTCTCTTTGATCTTTAGTTGATATGAGTTGTATACTCGTACTTATTTGTAATGTAGCTCCAGCTATTATACAAGTCTCAAGTGTGTACTTAGGTTAAAAAAATCGATATAAATACGTCGATCTTTAGGTAAAATTGCTACAAAAGCCTTGTAGAATACAGATAGCTCTCTTGGTGGTTTGATAGTGATTACTTTGGAAATCGTAGCTTTTGTTGTATTCTTCGAACAATTAACAATTTAGTTTTGTATAATGCAATTCAAGTTTAACAGTTCATAAACGTTCTATCTGTTGGACTACCATACGGTTCTATTGATACCTTTCCAAGCTACGCTAATTTTCCATACGCAATACTGTAAATATTTTGATGAATAAAAATGACTGCATGACCCGTGGACTAACAAGGTAATCTCCAATGTAGGTGTGTCCGTGGCATCACAGCGGGCCCTATCAGAATACCAGCGCTGCGGTATTTGTTTTTTTTTTTAAATATTGCAGCATCATGCTGAGATAGGGAACTTTTTGGCCTCTCTCAGGTCTTCTTTTTGTTTTCACAATTTTGTTAATTTTTTATTGTTGTATTTCCTGTGCGTGTCGCAAATAAAATATTTGTCTTTCTTTCTTTCAATATGTAATAATCTATTGGTTTCATCGACCATTGCTCAACCATTGTTCTTTCGTGTTTGTGTTTTTTTTCTTTGCGTTGTGTACCGCCAATTATAAACGTGTTTTCTTTCTTTTCTTTCAGATATCACCCAAAATGCATACACATAATCTGCCTATAATGTTCCTACTGCTGGGACACAGGCATCCTCTTTCTGTGAGAGGGAGTGGGCCGTAATCCACCACGCGGGCCCAGTGCGGGTTGGTGGATGTCACATGTCTTCGAATTTTTAGTTCTAGGACATGCCGGTTTCCTCACGAGGTTTTCCTTCACCGTTTGAGAGCAGTGGTGATGAAATAATTTACACAAAGTAAAGCGCCTGTCTGGGTTCGAGCCTACTACTCGTAAGTCGAGGTCGTTAACCACTGGGCCACCACTGCTCTCCCAAAATGCATGTAAGTCCGAAAATATTGTTTTAACTTCATGCAAATCCAGCTTGTTGCTACGCTTTTTGGTAAGAATGCCTATGAATATATTTAATTCAATTAAAAAGAAAGAAACATGAAATGCATTTTTGTACATCTAAGATTTATTTCAAAATCATCTAGACTGGACAGGACAGGACACAGACCACCCAAATACAACTAATGACTTGACTAACTGTTACTTTCTTGCAAATCATCTCAACGAGAAATCTATACATTTATTATGTTTTGCTTATTGACCTGCACAAACTGAATAGCGTAGATCTCTTTGTGCAATGACATCATGATACGTTTCTACTCGAGTAGGTAAGCTTGAACAGAAAGAAGAAATTGAAGCTGTCTAATCTTTAGATAATTAAAGAAGCATAGAAAATACAATAGACTGCCTCGTTGGTCTAGTGGCCGCAAGCACGACTGCTGAGCATGAGGTCCCGGGTTCGATTCCCAGGTCGGGCAAAGTGATATTGGGATTTTCCATTTGGAATTTCTCAGAAGCAGCCCGGAGTCTGGATTTGTGCCCGGTTGATGGTAATAGGCTCGCCTCCTATTACATGGGACTATGTTCTATCTATGTTAGCGGGTTCGGTTTCCGCACCTAGTCCTTCATGTGGACCATTGTGCGTGGGCCATGGCGGCCGTCGTTGGTTATTCCAACCAGCCCACCTCCCTACAACAACGGAACAACGTGAACAATTACATATGGACAAAAATAATAAATTGACATTTACTATTTATTATTTTTGTCCATATGTAATTGTTCAAACTTATCCAATAACTATTATTAGGTACTGAAATTTAAATATTTGTACGCCACTAAGGCCAAACATGACTGGTCATAAACTACAACGTATTTAATAACTTGCATGCTCTGTATGTGTACTCATGTTTCCACAAATAAAGAATCTTGAATCTTGAATCTTGAATCCCTCCAGAAGCTGATTAGGTCTCCTGGTCTGCTTAAGATATCCATGAAAGATCTGGGTGACCCGAAGGTTTCTGTTCTGATCTGGGTGACGCCTGTGCATTCAAAGAGCACGTGCGCAACGGTTTCTTCAGCCTCCATGCAAGCTGTCCGTTATGCCTATTGTGTGGAAGTGCTTATTCAGTGAGCAGTGTCCCGTGATGGTCCCCGTCACTAGGCGCAGGCCGTCCCTGTCCAGGCGTAGCTACCGCCTGGTTAGCCTGCCATCTAAGGACGGCATAGCTTCCCTGGATTGCCTGCAGCCCGGTGTTGAGGTCCACCAGTTCTGCGCTTGTGTGTGGGTGAACTCCTGTAGCCACCTGCGTAGTTGGTTGAAGGGGATGGGTACGATAGGTTCGGGCCCACAGACTGACGTGCTGGATGCTCTCCTAGCAAGTTGGTCAGCTGCGTCGTTACCTAGTGATCCGCTGTGTCCTTTTATCCATTGCAGTGTCACTGTGTTACGGTTGCACACTGTCACCCGTTCCAGTGCGTTGTGACATTCTATTGTTAGTCTGGAGGTAATATAATTTTTCCCCAAGGATTGCAAGACTGAGGCACTATCGGAGAGTATACGTATACGGGTGTCCGTAACTCTCCTGGCTTCTATGGCGAAAGCCGCTTGTATAATGCCCACACTTTCCGCCTGGTAGACGGTGTTGAACAATCCCAGCGGGCTGGATATATTTATGTTGAAGTCATGTGAGAAAACTCTGACTCCGGTTCCGGAGTCGGTCTTTGATCCGTCGGTGTATACTCTCATCTCCTTCGGGCCTGAGTAGTCACACCGTTCTTCTGTGAGTATGATGTTGTAGTGCTTCTGAAAGAAGTGTAATTTCGGGGCTTTGTCGCAGGGTGATGCCATCATCGGTTGTCGTTTGATTGCATCTTCCCTAATGCGTGTGTGCTTGACCCTAGAGTCTCTGCTCAGGGTTCCCGATATATATAGCCTGAAGGCTGCCAGAGCTGCCTCCTCTCGCACGATGAGGTGCAGGGGTGGCAGTCCCAGCATTACTTGTAGTGCGGCAGTGGGTGCAGTCCTCATGCTGCTGGTTATTGCTACACAAGCGAACCGCTGCAGTTTGTCGAGGTCTTTTTGGGCTGTGCTCAGGTCCGTCCTGGGCCACCAGACCAGTGAGCCATATGTGATAATTGGTCGAATGACTGTGGTGTATAGCCAGTGGGTGACTTTGGGGCTGATACCCCAATTCCTTCCAAGCAGTCGCTTGCACTGCCACAGTGATATGCTGGCTTTTGTGGTGATGTAGTTGGTGTGTTTTGCCCAGTTCAGCTGTTTGTCCAAATAGATGCCCAGGTATTTGGTTTCAGTTGCCAGGATTAGGGTAGCTCCAAAGAATCGTGGCAGTTGTAGTGTCGCCAACTTCCTCTTTTTTGTGAAAAGAATCAGTTCGGTTTTTGTTGGATTCACCGACAGTTGGTGTTTATTGCACCAGTCCTCTACTATTTTCAAAGCTTGGCGCATTAGGTTACATAAGGTGTTTTCGTGGGTGCCATTTATTATTATGGTTATGTCGTCGGCGTAGCCTACGGTAAAATAACCTTTGTCATTTAGTGTTTTGATGAGGCTGTCTACTACCAGGTTCCATAGAAGCGGCGAGAGGACGCCTCCTTGCGGGCAGCCTTTCGCCACGATGGCCCTTGTAGTGTCATTTACCGTGACTTGTACAGCTCTCATTTTGAGCATATTGGTGATCCAGCCGCTTAGGGTCGAGTCTATATTGTGTCTATCTAACGCCATGTTAATGCTGTTGAACATGGTTTTGTCGAAGGCGCCCTCGATATCAATGAAGGCAGCCAGTGATGAGCATTTGTGGTCCACTGCGCATTCAATCTTAGAGACCACGCTGTGTAGCGCGGATTCTGTTGATTTGCCTGTGGAGTACGCATGGTGTTGTTTATGGAGTGGTTTTACCCGGAGAGGTCCGTCTCGAATGTGTCTATCACAGAGTCTCTCCAGGGTTTTCAGTAAGAAGGATGTGAGGCTAATAACCGGGCAAAACCGACTACACACAACCCAAGGCTTATAGGCCCCTTGGGTTGTGTGTAGTCGGTTTTGCCTGGTTTGGGTATGAAAATGACTTTCACTTCGCGCCATGCTAGTGGTATGTGTCTTAGTGCTAAGCACGCTCGATAAATCTCCACCAGCCATGGTGTCAGATGATCTATCCCCCACTGTAGCAGGGCTGGGAAAATGCCATCCAGCCCTGCGGACTTAAATGGCTGGAACGTGTTGATAGCCGACTTTATACGATCTTCTGTTGCTATATTATGGGCTCTTGACCAGTCTTGATCCGTTGGGGTCCATTCTGGCACAACCTCCCATGTCCTGTCTTCTAAGAGCCTGCAGTCTGGGAAGTGAGTCTCCAGAAGGACCTTACTGGCTTCATGGTCGGTTATTGTGTATGAGTTGTCGGACTTTTTCAGCGCGCCAAGAGTTCGGTCCTGGTCAGTTGATAGGATCTTCCTTACCCTTGCGGCTTCATTATTTGTCTCGATGGATTCACAAAACTTCCGCCAGGCTGTTCTCCTGGCAGTCCTGATCTGTTTTCTGTACAAATATTGGGTTTCTTTGTATAGCTCCCAGTCTTCCGGGAGTCTGGTGTTCTTGGCTCTGTTGAATTGCTTGCGAAGTGCATCTCTGAGTTTACTAAGTTCGGCGTTCCACCAGGGGTTCCTCACAGCCTTGGCTTGTGGCGCCTTTAGTTTGCAGCATGCGTGGTAAGCTTCGGTTATGTATTCTGATAGCTTTGTCACAGTGTATTCTAATCGTGCAGGGTCAGTTATGGTTGTCAGTGTAAGGTGCCTATCTAGCATGGAGGCTAGGAGACGTTTATATCCTGGCACATTAGTGCGCCGTGGATTTCGTTTTGGTACGGGTTTTTTGGTGTTGGTTGTTAGTTTGAAGCGGATTCTTCTATGGTCTGAGCAAGAAGGCTCGTCTGACACGTGCCAGTTTGTGATGATGTGTGTCACGTTTTCTGTAGCAAGCGTTAAGTCTATGATAGTTTGTCCTCGAGCTGTGACTCAAGTGGGTTCTGAGCCGCGGTTCACGATGTTAAGGTTAGTTGAGAATAAATAGGTGGATAGTACCTCTCCCCTGGAGTTCGGTGCGTCGCTGCCCCAGAGCGGGTGGTGGGCGTTCGAATCCGTGCAGATGATGAGATCTAGGCTGGCTCGCTCACAGTGCTGTACTTATCAAGTATCATGTAAGTTATCAAGAGTCTGGATTCGTGCCCGGTTGATGGCAATAGGCTCGCCCCCTATTACATGGGACTTAAACATAGCTGGCGAAATGTGGGTGTACTATTAGGTACACCTCTGCCTAACCCTTCGGAGATTACAGGCGTTATGTTATGTTATGTTAAAATACAATAATTAGGCGCATGCAGAGCACAGAAAAAACAGAAGAAAACCTTAGTTCGAAAAAAAAAAGACAAGAATTAAGATTTTCTATCGTTGCAATTGATTGGAAAACTGTATAATAATGTAGAGCTAGACTTCTTCAACACTGTCATCCTTCTCTATCTAAATTTTGCCTTACTTAAATGACCTCTCAGAAAAATAAAGATCCGAAAATAATAATTATTATTATTATTAGCACTTTTTTTTAGTTTTAGTAGCCGTCTAATATTTTACCTAAAGCCTTTATTGAAGCCTAAAGGGCTTTTTTTATTTTTTATCCTGAAACATAAAAAAAACCTTTTTTACAAAAAAAAAACAACCGTCTTCCAAAAACTACACTACAAAGTGAAAAAATACGTTAAATTTTGAAGTCGTTGTCTTTGGATCTGTATTTTACACTTTACACTTAGTAGTGTATTTTTGAATGTCAGTTTTTTTTTTTTTTTGTAAAATGTCTTGATTTTTCCACTTTTTAGTTATGGAACCTACCCCCTACACCAATTCATATACCACTACTTGCGATGTAAACAACAGTGACAGGAAGTATTATAACATCATCAAGATCGACAAAGTGGATTAAATACGTATTATCGAAACTTAACTCAACAACTACCCAAGCAAAGTTAATAAAATTTATATGCGACCACCACGTAACCTTCCTACAAAAATTTCCATTATCTATAAAAAACGGCAAAAAAATCACGTTGGTTGTGTGGGGTAAATATTTGCTTTATTTTAATTTAATTATAAGTGAACATATATCTAAATATTCTGTGAATATTTCAAGCGTCTACCTGTTGCTGTTATCAATATCGAGCAAAAACGAGCAAAAAAATCACGTTAATTGTATGGGACTCCCCTTAAATATTTATTTTATTCTGTTTTTTAGTATTTTTTGATAAAGCGGCAACAGAAATACATCATCTGTGAAAATTTCAACTGTCTAACTATCACGGTTCATGAGATACAGCCTGGTGACAGACGGACAGACAGACAGACAGACGGCGGAGCCTTAGTAATAGGGTTCCCGTTTACCCTTTGGGTACGGAACCCTAAAAATACATGCAGACGAACATAATTATAACGTCCTCCTTTTTCGAAGTCGGTTTTAAATAACCTGGTCTTTACGATCGTTATGAAAACCAGTTTTGAAGATATTGAACGTAGACCAAGTCGTGAAGAACAGCTAGGTGACTTATATGTACGTATATGTGTAAACGCGCAATAGTAGCCGTGCATATGTAAGATTGTTCAATTACATTGATTACCAAAAAAGGAGTTCATGTGGTGTGATGGAATTAATTAAATTACAATTTGACCTGTGCTACCAAGCCGCGGGGGTCTGCACTGGTAATTTTGTGTGGTAACACGATGAAGCGTGAGTAATACATTTACACATACATAAACTCACGCCTACTTCCCATGGGGATAGGCAGAAACTGTTAGAACGCCACCTGCTACGCTCACACTTCTTACATACTTCTTTCGTTTCCTTACGTTCATACATTTGGTCATACATACACGCCGGTTGGGGTACTACGCACCTGACCTTTCTGAAGAACATCACCAATTTGGTCACTATATGTCCTCCTAGGGCGTCCCCTCCCGGCGTTTCCACTCACCTCTGCTTTATAAATACCTTTTGTTAGTCGCGTTCCACTCATCCTCTCAACATGACCAAACCATCTAAGCATACTCTTTTCAATTTTTGTTACTACATCTTCTTTTAAACTGCACCGTTGCCTTATCACCTCATTGATGGAATAAAAAAATTAAGTACCATCATCACAATATTACCGACTATATCAGAGGGTGCATACATAATTTACTACGGCGGAGGGAAGGAATTCCCTAGGAATCTTATGTCCTTAAATTGTAGTTCATTTTTCTAGGTCACAAATTCGTAGTCCTAAAACTTCCGCCTCATGGTACAGTGCCAGGTCAGCGCCACCATCAGCTGAACAGAACTGTCCAGATCAGTCAAAAAACTTTTCTTTTCTTTTTTGGCAGACGAGTTGGTGATGGTAATGTTACGGGAAAAACAGGAAAATGCAAAACAGTGTTAGTGGCATCTCTCAAAACAGGATTTTCACCAATTATTATGCCTCTACTGTTTAATGTTTTGTGTTGTTTTTGATTTCGAACAACAAAATGATCTTAAAAATTACTTTGTTGTCTGAAAATGCATTTTTTTTTTAATGTTTCTCTCTTCCACGGGTGCATGGACCTAGAGTGGTCCTGTACCACGAATACAGTAGTAGGTATCTTATTTTCTTTATCCTGTACAATCGGCTGTCAATCACGAGTTGTCGAAGGATTACTCTCACGTAACGAATGCGCGCTGACCTTCACCTCAGATTTATCAATATGAGCCACTACCTTAACTAAAAACTCTGTATCTTGTTAAGGAATAAAAAAAGAAAGGTAACACTTATGTATTTTCTGTGCCAAGTTGATTTACTTTATGTTTCTAAGATTTTTGCCAGGATGTTTATTTATATCTTTTGAGAGTCGGTTTTGTTTTTAATTTTAGAGGTCTTAATTTAATTGAAGGCAAAATTAACCTTGTGAATTATTATCCAGCAGTAGAGAGGCTGAGTTAGCTGTCTGAAGATTAGAGGAGGGTAATCAAAATATTAGGTGCAGTGATAAAGAAACCATATTCTTATAGCTTTTTAAATTTAAAGGGAGTATTAAGTTCCGTTACCAAGATCATATATTTCAAACAATACGAAAAGATTAAAATCTGAAGTGGAAAAGCACATTCATTTTTTACCGCACAAGAGCCTTAAAAAGTTTATAAAACCTCAACCAGGCATCAGCGTTGAAAATACTTAAAAACTTACAAATTACTTAAGTAAGGAGCTCAAAATTAAATTCTAACTATTCTTAGAAATATACTTTTACATTTTTCAAGCAACTTAACGATTTATAAACAACAAACAACTAATAGAACCCGAAAACGGATTATCATAATGACATTTCTTTGTTACTAACTTTTTGACAAATTTATCAAACACCCCAACCAAGATAAAGTAGCCTTTATATATATGCAATAAGGTCTAAGAGATCTGTAGTTTAGAAGGGAGAGTTTTTCAAACTGAGGTGAATGCAAAAATTTACTTTTGGCCAATAAATTTTGACAATGGCAAGCTAATATAGCATGGTCTGTAAGCTACTGGGCGGTCGATCAGAAAAAAATGTTATGATGTTATATTGACAATGCACGTTTAGAAATAAAGGAAGACTCCTGTCAAGTGATTTGACAATGGATGAAAATAAAAGTTAGACAAAACAATATGACGAGAAGTCAATTTTGGAATATTTCTAACAAGTTACACTATAGAGATGAGATATCAGAGATGGAACGATGGTGATTTGAAGATGGAAGCTGATCTAATCGCGGAAGATAGAATATTGAAAACTATAGTGGGCACGGAATTGCTTAAATAGAGCAGTGCAGTAAACTGCGTTAAGTTGTTAGTACCTATAAAATATACGTTTCTAGAGGCGTAATTGAGTCTTGCAATAAAATAATTGTTATTTATGCAACTGTTGTATAATAAGGGTATTAAAACACGAATGTGGGTTTATGATTAACAGTATCACATGAGTGTTTTAATACCTAATTATGTACAGTTGCATACAAGACTTTCTCTACACCCATGATATGAATCCTCTACAGTACAGTGTTGTAAGAACTCTATGTAAATTCATTGAAAGTTTAATTGCTGTATTTATTGTAATAATTATTTATATTTTGGATCGTATAATTATTGAAATGCACTCGAATATTGTCACCTTGTTGAATGTTGGCAGATCTTGATGTACTCAGAATATTTATATTCACAATTTCATATATTTTTTGTTACGGCGCTGTGCTAGTGGAACGCGCTTGTGTGACAATGTTCTTTTTTTGAAATTCATAAAGATACCACGAATTGAGTAGTGAGAATGTGGCTGTTTGATGAGTAAGGAAAGGATCGAAAAGGCAAAGGAGTTACTTAATGAAATTTTGTACAACATTATAACATTCGTTTGGATGAAATTATGGTTTTAATGTTGGCAATAAGCTAACTGTTTCAGAAACTTGGGAGGAATGGTGTCTCAGATCATACAATTAAAATTGCCATTGATAAATTAAATTGAATAACACATACATACATAAACTCACGCCTTCATCCCATGGGGGTAGGCAGAAACTATACTTCCTTTTGCTTCGTTTACGTTCATACATCTGGTCATACACGCACGCTGGTTGCGAGTACTACGCACCTGACCTTTCTGAAGAACATCACCAATTAGGTCACTATAATATTATGTCCTTATAAGACGTCCCCTCCAAATTGCATAAATTATATGTACATAGATTGCATATTTTTAATGAGTGTACAAGAACCAGTACCCTATTACGTAAAGGCGACAGGCACCGACAAAAAAATTGTGCTACTAGAGTCCCTTCGCTCCCGCGATATCGCATCAGTCTGGACAAGCCTTAACACACTATCAATCAATCTGAATGATTTTGAAGTAGGTATTTGCTAATCCATTTCTTCATATGTTCGAAACGCGATTACCGCGCTGTTTTATACTCAGTACTCGTTAAGCAATTTTGTAAAGACTCGTACTGATTCGCGCGATATCGCGGGTGCGACAGGCACCGACAAAGAAATTATGCTATCTACTAGTATCACGTCGTGCCCGCGATATTGCACTAGTCTGTACGAGCCTTAAGGAACATCAAACACGAGGAATTTCAATAAACAAGGCCGCATTAGTGTAAGATTTTAATCAATTCATGGTTGTTATCAAACATAGCGCTAAGCTATCTAATATTAAACATGTGAAGTCCACTTGAAGTGTAAACCTAACTTCCATTTCCTCCGGTCTATTCTGCAAAAATATCACCGTGAAAACTGAGTCATTCCACAGGTGGAATACAATAGTAAAAATTTATTGCGAGAAAATATTACAATTACGTAACTGTCTTCAACATGGAAAGAAAAAGATCCAATAAATCATATACTAAAGTTTCATTTTGCTTGTATGTGTGACTGTTTCAGAATATTCATGCAAATTAACATAAAAATAGGGAGCCGCCTCTTAAATATGAGAACCTGGATTTATACAGTCCAAAGCAAAAAGAGGCATCAAGAGTCGACGATTCATTTAATATTTTTCTTCCTTATTTTTCAGATTAACACGATTTTCCTATTTTCCGTCAACAAGCCGAACCGCAAACCGATGCCGTCAACCTAGTGTTCGTATAATTATGACAACTTAACCGCTGTCAGCCAGGCGATTGGTCATGTGGGTCGGGTACGCTCGGGTGACGCCGGCGCCCGCGCAGCACGCCACCCGTAAATGTCTCTATTCGCTGAGGATGTTCAACTATTTGATAATAATTTATTATAATCATGGAAGAAAGACAAATAATGAGTTTCGAATTAAAAATTATAATTGTCAATAATTATAATTGTATGTTAGCTGGAATGGATCCAGCTAACATACAATTATAATTATTGGCACCCCATTTATGACCCTTGGAATCCTGCAATTGCATAATAAAATAAAGAGTGTCCTTGGTGAGTTGTCCTTGACTGCTACGTTGGTCTAGTGGTCGCAAGCACGACTGCCGAACACAAGGTCCTGGGTTCGATTCCCAGGTCGGGCAAAGTGTTATTGGGCTTTTCCACCAGGAATTTCTCAGTAGCAGCCCGGAGTCTGGATTTGTGCCCGGTTGATGGCAATAGGCTCGCCCCCTATTACATGGGACTTAAACATAACTGGCGAAACGTGGGTGTACTATAGGTAAACCTCTGCCAAACCCTTCGGGGATTACAGGCGTGATGTTATGTTGTGTGTGTGTATTAAAATTTGAATGGTTTGATAATGAAATGAAATGAAATCGTTTATTCTGTATCGTATGTAGGATAGCGGAATCACTTTTGACCGACTCTTTGACAATTCAAAAGTGCCTGTAATTGGTTTAATTAAAATAAATGCTTTGAGTTTGAGTTTGAATAGATCAGTGATTTAACTATTCGATAGCTTTTGTAGCCTCACATAAATCTGAGTCGTGCGTCGTAGAGACACCATACCAGATTACAACTTGCAGGATCAAACCTGCGTGGTAGTTAGTCTGTTTTAAAAGCGACTTTGACCTGTGTTTGTTTCGCCATTTCTTCTCAGGGGTAGACAGATAGGAAATGTCGATTACATCTAGCTTATTTTTTATTGTTTATTATGCAGGGACCGTACAACCCCGGTTAAGAGTTAAACCTTTCGAAGGGGTAACCCATTCAATGGGTTACCTTTATCATGATGTAACCCATTGAATGGATTTTATACTAGAAACCCAATGAAAGGGTTACATGATAACCCATTGAATGGGTTTTGTACTTGAAACCCAGTGAAAGGGCTACATGATATAACCCATTCAATGGGTTCTATACCTACTTGAAACCCCGTGACATGAAAAAATCATAATATTATGTTATTTTGGTATCCGCCCAGCACGCGTAGCATGACCAATTCTATCTCTATTCTACCCAGGGACCATTTTGCTTACCATTTTAGAAAAACCTACGTTTAACCACACCGTATGGGTTTTTTATCGAAAACCCTTTCAACGGGTAACCAAAATTTAATTCAAGCCGTTTAAAAGGGTTACCCATATCGTTTGGGTTTTTGTTTAACCGCTTAGAAAAACTCTATCGAAAACCCTTTCAATGGGTAACCAAAATGGGCCCTGCTAATATGACGTGTAAAAGTGATTCCGATATCCTATTTACAGAATAAACGATTTCATTTCATTTAATTATCAAACCATTCAAATTTTAATCAAACCATTGAAAACCATTTACTTTTGAATTGTCAAAGAGTCGGTCAGCCAGAAAGTTGGAGCTATTTTGATACATACATATTTACATACATATATTATGTTTGATAGATTCAGTCTACAATAGCAGAAGAATTAGAAGAAGAATATGATTTTTTTTTTTTTATATAGAAGAATTTTCCAAGCAGATATTACATATTTTATTGCGTTCCAAGTTAGCTGTTGCTTATTGAACAAATTACGTATCTCTTAAAGAATCTTTATTTTTACCAACTAACCTTAAAACAGAAAACACCTTAAACTAGTGACGTGCCGCCGAAACATTTGGGTCGAATCGATTGCGCGATAACGATTAATATTGTATTTCAGAGGACCCGCCCGCTCTGACACCTTGGCTCATCGTACGATCCATCATTTTATAATTTATAATTGTTGTTCAAACTTTCTGGTGTGGCGGCTTCAAATTGGGTAGTTTTGATCTTGGTAAAAATGTTGGTGGCTAGCTAGGTAGTACCTAGATAACAGGTTAATTTTAATTAAAAAAGGAAAGCACTTGATTTAACTATAGTGTTAACCATGACTCGTCCCTGGACAGAATAGAATAGAATACTCTTCTGTTCACCCCCCCTTTTCCCCTTCTTTCTCTTCTCTTCTCTCTCTCTCTGGGAATTGCTCACACATTTATCCATTATTGATGTGTAACATCTTTCCTCTCTCTCTCTATGGGTGTGATTTCGTGAAAAGGGACGGATGTGTGTTTTTAATAGCATGGAATTATTAAGTACTTTATAATAGCATGGAATTAGTGTACTCGTGGAATTAGTAAGTACTATATAGATTGTAAGTAGAGGGGGTCGAATTTCAACCAGTGGTTGACCACTAGTAATGAATAATAAATTCGATTAAATATTTCATTATTTAGCTTTTTTAAATTTTGACTTTTACTTCTGTCATTGCTCAGTTGCTTATTACCAAGGTTCTCACCTTGGTAATAAGCATGTCCTGCAAGCCTGTCTGATGTTACACATCATATGTAACTACTGTAAGGCCCGCTCGCTTTAATTCTTAGCAATTCCTTTTTAAGACTTACTGAGTGGAATGATTGGGACAAGCTTCCATAGTCTTATTTGTCAAAAGCTTTATTTTATGGTTTGATGGTTTCTATTCGATAGTCTGAGCGCCACGTGCTCTGATTCTTACATCTTTAGTATTTCTAAGTTTTACGTTTTCTTTTATTTCATGCATCTTTCACGACTTCAATTTTAGCTTTGAATGTTACTTTCAGTGTCATTCAAAATCAAAATTCATTTATTCAATTCAAACTAGGCTGAGCACAGCACTTTTCGAACGTCAAAATTACATAAGATAGTCCCCCAAAAACGCCCGCCCTTCACCACTAAAAAACTATCAATTAATCAACTCAGCCTATCGCAGTCCACTGCTGGACATAGGCCTCTCCCAGGCTGCGCTACAATACCCTGTTCTCCGCCTTCCGCATCCAGTCTGACCCAGCCACCTTCTTAAGGTCGTCGGTCCATCTAGCTGGGGGGCGTCCCACACTACGCTCCACTCCAGGACTCGTCTGCTCTATCAGCCATCGATCCTTCGACAAACATGGCCAGCCCACTGCCACTTCAGTTTGCTTGCTCTGAAACTATCTGGAACTATACTCGAGCAGAAATAAAAAAGTTAAACTAATAAAAACGTAACTCCATTTTTAACTCTTCAAAAGTTTGTGAAAAGTTTGAGCTGCGCTGTGTTAGCGGGCGGTCTCGCGACAGAGTCGTCGCGACTAATTAACGATACACGACGATTATTCCGAATAATTAGACCCCAAACACACATGCATATGAAGCACCCACACGTATCGACCACACAGTATTAATGACATTGTTTTTGTTAAAAAGTATTTGTTCACATTCACACTGTATTTCCTAGTAACGATACTAAAATTTCTATCCAGCGCACTCTGGGTGTGCTGGATAAAAAATAAAATAAAAATAAAAACTGGTTCCTTGCCACAGAAACACGTACACATATAAAAATTGTGCATTGTTTGCCTAAGTACTGAACTAAGGTATCTAATAGTTTTATATCTGAACAGACAGCTGTGCTGCTGGGTAGTTTTGTTGCGCCACTTCTTCTTCCCAGCTAAAGCACTGAAGTGGTGAAGGGTGGGCGTTTTTGGGGGACTGTCTTATGTAATTTTTGACGTTCGAAAAGTGCTGATTCTCAGCCTAGTTTGAATAAATAATTTTGATTTTGTTTTTATTTGTCTACTACACAGCGACGGCCATTTTCTCTCCTTTTCCACACACTTCATTTTTGTTCGTCGTCGTTCTGTCGGTAGGAGTCAAGGTCGTGGTGGCCATCACCTTGGTCTACTGTGATGGATGTGATGTAGCATTCGATAGGATCCACTCGGTGGTTCTTTAATCCCATAATTTATCTGACCTTTTCTTATAGTTCGTGCCAATACGAAAATTGAAAATGTATTAATAATTAAAACTCCTCTTCAGGCAGGAATGACAAGGTGGGACCGACATAATTTTAATCATCAATCCCAGAATAAGCAAAGGTATTTTTTAATAGACAGCTTTTAAATATCAATTACTAAAAATATTTAAATAATAATTTCATCAAAGAATATCAACAAGAAAAGGTTACGGGACGATTTTATCTTTATAATCTTTCACTTTTTGTCGGTCCATCCCATTAAAATTCAACCAAAACTGAACCATACGTCCGTAGAGATAGAGTCGGTTTTTCCGGTTCTGTTTTGGTCTTCGGATGGAAAATCAAAGTCGCTCCAAAATGGTGATCGGTCGACATTTTGACAATTCGATGCTCTAAGAAAGTGTCAGCTGTTTTGAGGACCACCAGGCGAAGTCGCGCGCCAAAACGATGGGTAACAAGATAGCGATAGTTTAAATTACAATTAGTGAGAAAATATTTTGAATGATCGCTGGACGTTTTGTGTGAATTTTAAAAGGAATATTGGCGTTTGAAATGTGTCTGTTTAGACCTTAAGAGATTTTTATACGGCTTGCAAACACTTTCAGACTTCTTTGTATCAGGAATACAAAGTACTGAAACAAATGAATTTGATAAAATTAAATAAGTAATTAATTAATTGTTTTTGATTATATGTATTCTATTTTCTCTTCTACTCTTACACACGGTGTCTACATTTCTTTATCGACTTTCCTATCGCAGGTATGCTGGAAGAGATTTCTTTAGAAATAAGCATCACCTTTGTACGTATTTTTCTGTTCCTTTCTTCTTGTATGTTTATAATGTGTGTACATAAATGGTTAAATAAATAAATAAATAAATAATAAGTCATGATATTTTGTATTGATTTTGAATACCATCGCATCGTCTATCATAATTATTATGGTAGAAAAAAATAAGCAAAACTTATACATCAAAGCTATTATATAGACAGGTACACGAAACCTTTGGCGCAAACCGATTATAATACAGCGGTATCATAACAGAAACCTTCCATACAAAATTGATATTGTAACCAACTGATCAATGAACTTAAATACCTAAATAATTTCAGTACAAGCAACTCCTACATAATAAAAACTCGATCTAACAAAGAGGCAAAGATGCCGCCGCGTAAGGCCGGTATAAAAAAATAATCCGCCCCAAGTATCAAATAATAAACTTGGTAGCAAGTGAATTTTGGAGATCGGGTTGCGTTCCTTAGAGCGGTAAAAAAAAGAAAAAAAAAGTATACTTATTTTTTTCAAAGGTTCGTGTATTCAAAATTCAAACATGACGTGTAACGTCAGCGGTCGACGAAAGAGGTCGGACGTTTTTACTTTCATCTAAAAATTCGGTTATTTTTATTTTATACGTGTTAAGTGTTTCGATAAATAATTTATGAGGTTTTTATGAACATTTTTATTTTGTTAATTGGGTTCGTAGATAAGCGGTAGTGAACATAGAAACGACACTCTTTGGAAGTCTGCTTTCTATTTATGTTTATTAAATGAAATAATTGAGAAGGGTTCGTTCAATTTCAGTTCCTTCGTTACAATTCTACTGAGATTTTGCATTAAAGAGCATAAATCAGACCCTTCGGAAACTCTTTCTTTGCAGCTCGGAAGGAAGACAGAGTTCATCTTAAACCTTCACTCGATAAGTATACCGTTATCGTTTATTACAGATATTTTATCAGTTTAATATATTTTCATATAAGTACTAACTTTTTTATAAAGATGTGGTAAGTACCTACGCAATCGAAAACAAATTAAACTCATGGCAAGGACAAAAACCCTAATAAAGTTACACTACTATCAAATGTATGCGTGTAAAATATAAACACGATTTTTATAGTTCGCATAAACTCAATGTTACGGGTTACAAAGCATTTTCAGGAATTCTTTTTCGTTGTGACGTAATTCACTAAATACAGCCATCGGATTAACGAAAATCATAAAATGCTTCCACTTAATTATGCATTCATCGCGTCCGATGCACGAAATGAAATACCTCACAACAGGTTATCGAGATAACAGACGATTAAAAAATTATAAATCCAATATACTCGAACGGTACATACTTATACGATATACGACCTTTGCGCTTTGGTATTAAAAATTAAAATGTAACATTACTGGCCGTTAGATTGAGATGGAGATAAAGAAACAAAAATAAAAGGCGGGCTGTTTGAATATGGAACGTCACGTCAAGGGAAACGTCAAATTGTGACAGTTTCCGCGCGGGCGAGCGACGGTGAGGTTCTCCGTTCGGTGATGCAGTGCGTTGCTCCCGACTTCTTGGAAGTATAATAATATCAGCACTTTTGTTGGCGAATTAAATGTTGTTTTACGGCCAATTAAAGACAATTACACGCAGTTCTCAGTATTTGGGTTGGCTGTCAACAATCATTTTATTGAATAAATATCTGCTTTGTAGTATTTAGAGGTTTAAAAGATATCAAAAAACATCTTCAAAATAAAATACAATGTCTTTCAATCCTACCTGAACAATCCAATTAGTCACGATTATGAAAATTCCCAAACATGTCACTGGAATACGTGGAGATTTCAGCAACATCTATATTCATTATTTATTGGGATTGTAGAGTCAACTGCAATTTTACTCACCTGTAATACTACTAACAGAAAATATCCAAAATGTTGTAGTAAATCTGCACCTCACAATCACCAATCTAATCAACTCCAAAATCGAACGCAACTTAACTTCAATTTGTAAAACGATGATCTGTCATTTTTACAAAAGCAAAATAAGGCACTTACAAATATATATGTAGGTAGGTATGTAGGTACTTGAAACACATTATCTACATGCTGCTACTGAGAAAAACCCAATAACATTCAAATGACCGGAGGTAAACTTCTTCTTACTCTAAAAAAAACCTTTCCCACAAAACCCACAGCAGTTCCCAGACATACCATAACACCATAAGGTCCTTCCCTTCTAAATATACACATTCCAAAATCGTCAATACGACATCTATACCACCATGATTTTCTCATAATGCTCGTCAAAAACCCATTGGACCATAAATAATTATTTTGATAACATAATTCGTGTTTTCCGCCATTTGGCACGTTGTCCCTGCGACGGCTGTCTCGTGTCCTCGTCTAATCGAGCGTCCGACCGATTATTAATCGATAATAATCGTCGGTATAACAACTCGATTGTTGGGCTAAGGAATTTACCGTATGTCGACATTTTGGAAGAAACTGTGGGCCTAGAACGAAAGCGCGAAGTAAATATAAATTCTAACGATATAAATATATATGGGTGATGATTGTCGCAAAAAAATACCAAAATAATGTATGATAGTTACATTTTCGATTAAAAAATTGTTAGAATTTACGTAACGCTTATGTCGTGCGTTCGTGCTAGGGCTTCTGTTCGGGACTATTTAGTTAGGTTTTTGTTTAATAGTGCAGACATTTTTGAGGCATAAATGTAGCTTAAAGCGTCTATAATTCTATTTTAATAGATCGATTAACGAGATCATATTCCAATCTACGATAGATGCCAGGTTTGGCAAAACTCCATTCAGGCCAAGCGCGAGGAGATCTGGTGCATGAAACGTTATAAGAGCTTATTATATAAGGATAATATCAGTGCTATAATAGTATTCAGTTCAGCTTCAAATGGTTCTACAGCAGACGAGCTCTACACGATTTCAACGGTTGTCGTCAGGCAAACAAGTCAAAGATATGAAGAATTTTTTTCAAATTTTTTTTTAAACATTTTTTCTTTTGTATCGGAACGAAGTATTTGTATTTTTTAGATAGCTCATGCTTTGGCAAAAACATTAACGTGCCAGCAAGGCAATGGCTGCCTAGGAAGCGGCGCGGCGAGGGCAATCATAATACTGAGGCAGCGTTAAGGTAATTCGAGTGGAAAGGCAAGCAGCTGTCACACCGTAGACTTTTCTCTCCTAATCAAAGCTTCTCCTCAATCATCCCAAAAGGGTTGAACGGGACATAACAAAGAGATTGTTATATAAAACACAATATAATCTAGCGGCTCGGAAGTTTGTTGTGAGCCTAAAGAGAAACACTGCGCCTTCCCACACCGACTTCTGTTTAAATTGAAAATATGGAATAACTTTGTAAACATCTAAGATGTTTGTACCTTGAGCGAATAGACTTGATACTTTAGCTTTTTGGGAAATAATAAGTAGGAGTTCCATGTGTTATATAGGTGAATTAGTACTGCAGTAGTGGCGTATGACCATCCAAAGGTTTCAATTGGATTAGGCAGATACAGAACATATTCAAATGTAGAATGAGCGATAATATTCAGGTTTTCTGCGTGCATCATCAAGTGATAAGTAAAGTTTGGAAACGGCCAAGTAAATAAGTAAGGAAGGGAACCCCAAGATAAAATCTCCATCTAAACGAAACTTGTGCCGTGTGGCGCCGGAAGTAAAGAATAGCACCATCCTATTTCTATTGTCGTAAAAGGCGACTAAGGGACTTACTAGAGAATGGGCAGCAGCGTTCTTTATGCATTTTAACACCGTACTGCGATCGCCAACTCGCATTTGGGGGAGGCCTATGTCCAGCAGTGGACGTCTTTTGGCTGAAATGATGATGATGCACCGAAACTTGGTATCTATAACTATTTCCTCCACTTGTCTTTGATGTTAAACAGATGGCCTGCCTAATGGTATAGTGCCTATCGCCGCCTATGGGCATTTGCAATACCAGAGGTACTGCAAGCGCGTTGCTATTCTAATGATAAAGCTGGAATGTCTCATTTGCCTGTAAATATATTATGGGCCCTATGGACCCTTCAAACGGTAAGAGGAAAACACTGTTGGTTGGCGTTACAGGTATGGTGGTAGCAGTACTTCTCCAGGAAACACTCGTTCACAAAAAGCTCTACTACTACCTTAATTATGGGGATATTTGTAGGGAAACAATAACCATTTAATTGCCCGATCAAAATAATTCAAGTATCAAGACTAATCGTACATTTCAACAGGAGCCCAATGCGGTGATGCGTATTAACAAAATTACGGCGGTTGGTTAAGTGAACTATGAAAATAGGATTTCTTTAGCTCACCCCCTCTTCGCCCCCGCACGATTCTACCCCAGGTGGCGGGGTGGGATTAGAAGATTATCAACAATTGATAAAGACCATGCAGACAAGGATATTCATAATTATATTTTTGGACTAACACTGATTGCATCTGCTATTAGTTTGTTTATGTTTTAACGTAGCATAATATAGAAAGAAAGAAAGAAAAATATTTATTTGGGACACGCACAAGAAATACAAAAGAGCATTTAAAACTAACAATATACAAAAAAAAAAAACAATTAAGACTTGTGCGATGCCAAAAAGGCTCCTATCTCAGCATAATGCTGCGATATTTAAAAAAATAAATACCACAGCGCTGGTATTCCGATAGGGCCCGCTGTGTGTGATATATGTTTCATAACTTTCAATGTAAGAACAGGCTGGCAGCATACATCGTGGCAATGCTGCCAGCCTTTTGGGCACTTTTCCTGTTGACAGCGCTGCGGACGAATTTTTTTGATAGCTATGATTATTTTTTTTCCTTTTTTTCTAAACTTGTATTTAATATTATTATTTTAAGTCTGTTAGTTTTTAAATTATGTAAATATTTTAGAAATAAATTAAACCAAATTTTATACATGTAAGAACTATCCCCTGTGTCCTGTGTGGGACGCCCCCAGCTAGATGGACCGACGACCTTAAAAAGGTGGCTGGGTCAGACTGGATGCAAAAGGCGGAGGAAAGGGTGTTGTTGCGCTGCCTGGGAGAGGCATATGTCCAGCAGTGGACTGCTATAGGCTGAGTTGATTGAAGAACTGTCCACCAATCCATAATCAGCCTATAATGTTCCCACTGCTGGGACACATGCCTCCTCTATTCGAGAGGGAGTGGGCTGTAATCTACCACGCGGGCCCAGTGCGGGTTGGTAGATGTCACATGAATTTTTGGTTCTAGGACATGCCGGTTTCCTCACGATGTTTTCCTTCACCGTTTTGGGAGCAGTGGTGATGAAATTATATACACAAAGTAAAGCGCCTGACTGGGTTCGAACCCACGACCTACAACACGTAAGTCGGCGCCGTTACCACTGTGCCACCACTGCTCCTCTCCAAACCGTGGACAATCATTTAGCTTGTCACCGTGTCACAACTTTTAAAAATCATAGCCCAGTAAAGAGTATTTCTTGCTCCTGTTCTTTACAGTGTTTAATTACGTTTCTAACTCAACTTATAACCCCCTATAGTTTAATGTAGATCAACCGTAATCTGTGGGGTATTTGCTTAACACACTTACAGTAGCAATGGGTTTAATTTTGACAGTTCATCAACATTCATTGCGTTATTTACGTTGTTGAGCAGATTTTTTTTCGAACATAGGAAGCTATGGGTTAGCAACATCCTTCAATATCATTCAGTTTGTGATTGATATGTGTTACCCAATTAAGGTGCAGGGTTGCGTATCATCATTTCAGCCGAAAGACGTCCACTGCTGGACATAGGCCTCCCCCAAAAAAAGGAGGGGGGTTGCCATAATCGCCACGCTTGGCAGGCGAGTTGGCGATCGCAATATGGTGTTAAAATGCATATAGAACGCTGCTGGCCATTCTCTAAAAAGTCTCTAAGTCGCCTTTTACGACACCCACGGGAAGAAATGGGATGGTGCTATTCTTTATGTCCGGCACCACACGGACAACTGCGGGCTGCGTATAACAAAAAAAAATCCTATTAAAACTTTGAAATAATCTGTGTTATGATTTCGCTTGAGTAGAAATGCAGCCAAGCCAATCATCTCCACGTTCCAATCCATTCCCATGCTATGTATCTAAATTAAATATGAACACAAAAAAATACATCCGCCCGGCATCACATGGAACTGTGTATACCGAGCACAAAACCTGACTCCGAGCTGCTACTGCGAAAGTCCAATGAGAAAAACTGAATAATCCTTTGCCCGACCTGTGGCTCAAACCCAGAGCCCACTCACAATCATCTACAACTTTTTTACTTCTACACAAACCCAAAAAACATTGTTTACAAACAAAATACGTGTTTGTTCGCAACAATGGCGGCAAGATTAACAAAATCGTTCAGTTTTGTTGCGCAAACGCATCTAATCGCCACAGAGATGCCGCTAAACGCGCCGACACAAAGTAATGCCGACATATGTTTTAGCGTTATTGTCTACTATTGATATTGCTATCAAAAGCTGCGGCTTTTTCCCGACTACTGTGTAAAGTAGAAACTTAACTATAATGAACCTTATTCTTCTGGTGGTGTACTTCTCGTGGCCTGGCTGGCTCGTTCTTTGGCTAAAGAATTAACATTGCCATTCAACGTGTCAATGCTGTCAGTCCTTTTGGTACGTTTTCGGATGACAGCCATGTGGGGTTATTTTTTTTCTTGTATATAATTGTAAATAAAATAAAAAATAAAAAACTTTTTGAGCAACTTTAACTCATATTGTGGTACACACAAATACAGATAACAAGGACAATAAAAAATAGAAATAAAAATAAAAAAGTAAAGATTCTTCTGTTTAACACAGACTCGTCACAATTACGTCAGATTTTAGTATTCATCCCGTTTGGTATCAAGATTTTCAATCAAATACTTTTAATAGTGATAATTTATTAAGTCAAAGTCCCGAAAAAAGGTAAAATTCATAAACTGTTGTTTTCTTCATAATTTGATTTATTATCGAATACCTCCTGTGCTACGCCAATGCTACGACATTACAACGAGGGCAACAAATTCTATTACTTTATAAAGTAAGGTAAAAAAACCTTCCAAGTACCTTGCCAATTCATTTATGAAAATATTATGAATGTAAGAAAAAATCTACATCTTTTTAATAAAATAAGTGATAGACATAATTTTAATACTAGAAATAAAGATAAATAGATCAACCATGTTTCAGATTATCTAAAGTACATACATCTTTTATGGGGTACTGTGTTAAATGTTACAACTACCTTGTGATATATTGCAAATAAATGAAAGAAAATTTAAAACTCATATTACATACATTATTATTATTATATATCAAAGTACACTTTGTAAACAAGCATATTACAAATTAGAGGGTTATACCCAAGATAAGAATGTTTGGAAACATGCTGGTTCAGCTCCATAGGACAATCTAGAGTCTAGCCAAATCAAACTGGTTACTATTGAAATTTTTTTGACATTAATTCTACATTCTGTGATACTGATTTGGTGGTATGAGGAACAGGGTGTAAAGTTCACTCATCCACCATAGAAAAGGGAGAATCCTCCGACCAGACGGGTGTCGTGTCTGGTGGGCAACTGCTCGACGGTTGATTTTTTTTTATTTTTTTATTTTTATTTTTATATATGGCATCTCGCAGTTGACCTTGAGAGGCCGTGACTGCTTAACCGGTCTTTCCTGTGGCTGCCCTAAGGTATTAGCTTAAAGCCTCCAGCCAGGAGCGTAAATAAAAGTATTAAAAACTAAACGACAGCGCTCTAAGGGCACCCCCTGTGGGGTACGAACCTCGGCTTAGGGCGTCGTTGGGGAAAAACAAAGCAAATTGGGGACGGGCTGGATCGAAAGTTTAAATTCATGATTATTAACGGGGATTACTATTAAATGCTACGGCTCACTCAGCCTCGGGGCTGGCGGTTCGACGTGCAAGGGACGGGGGGAACAATTTATTCTTGATCTTCGCGTGGTACCTCGGCGGCGAGGACGGAATGACGGTTTGTGTTTGTGCACTGTACTTGTGGCCCTATTGCTTTCCTGAAGGAGAGTAATGGGGTCATCCGGGTCTAAGAGAGTATGCCTAGGTCGGCGAGTCTTACTAATTTGAGATGGCCTATAGCTAGCTGCCTGCACAACCAAGGGGTTGCGATGTCTATCTGCGGACTCGAAGAACCGCTTTGTCGCGCGTTTCAAAAACTGCTTGATGGTGGGGATTCTAAGATCTACGTGTAGGGTTTCGTTCCGAACGAACCATGGAGCGTCCGTAATTTTACGGAGAAATCGGTTTTGAAGTGCCTGCATTCTGTGAATGAGATGGGGACGGGCGTGTGCGAAAGCGGCACACGCGTACGTCATAATCGGCCGGATGCACGCTGTGTAAATACGCAATTTGCCCTTAAGGGACAACTTGCTGCGTGAGTTCAGAACGCAATGAAGCCTACCGAGAGCGAAAGCAGCGCGCGAACGCACTTGCTTTATGTGCTCAGCGAACGAAATGTGGTGATCTAAGATCACACCGAGATATTTGGCTCGCTTCTCCCAAGGGATAGGCTTGCCGAACATCTTGATCTGTCGTGGTAGGTCCGGTCTACGCCGGGGCCTAGAAAAGAGGACCGCTTGGCTCTTATCAGGATTGACCTCGATCCTCCACTTCCTGAACCAGTCACCGAGTCTGTTGACTTCGGTCTGTAGGATGCGGGAGATCTGGTCTTGACTGCGGCCGGTGTAGTAGATGGCCGTGTCGTCTGCGAACAGAGCTAACTGCGCCTTTCTACTTTTCGGGATGTCACTGGAGAACAGCGTAAAAATGAGCGGAGCCAGCACAGACCCCTGAGGGACGCCTGCGCGGATCGGATGAGGGGAAGAGAGCGCACCCTCGATGCGTCCCGTAAGATGAGCACGAGACGATCTGGCACACCGAATTTGTATAGCTTATACAATAAGCCGTTGTGCCAGACTTTGTCGAACGCTTTCGCGATATCGAAGAACACAGCACCAGTCATGAACCCGCGCTGGAAACCGGCGCTTATGTGTTCTATGATACGGTGGACCTGTTGTACGCAAGAATGTTGGGTTCTAAAACCGAACTGTTCGTTGGGGATGAGCCCCTTCGTCTCGGCGTAGTCTCTGAGACGCTTATAAATAAGCCTCTCATAGACCTTGCCGAAAACGTCGAGCAAACTGATGGGACGGTAACTGGAAGGCTCGGTCTTAGGCTTGCCGGGCTTCGGGATACCGATGACGGTGGCATTTTTCCACGATTGTGGAAAAATGTTATTACTAAGAGCACCATTGAAGATAGTGGTCATTAGCATGATCAGGTGAGCCGGGAACAACTGGACCACCCTATTGGTGATACCGTCTGATCCAGGGGCTTTACGGGGTTTCAGACCCTTGATTATATCGTGAACCTCGTCCGGGGAGACGGGGTCTAGGGGACAATCAGGGTCTTCGACCGGAGGGAGAGAGGCTCTACGCTCGACTTCGGCATCCACCTCGGCGAGGTGAGCCTGGTCTACTGGTTGAGAGCTGGGCGAGCACTGGGTCTCGAGGCTGTCAGCTAGGCATTCAGCCCTGTCGATGTCGTCGAATGCTATCGTCCTGTCGGGTCGTGTCAGGGGAGGCATAGAGACTACTTGCTGGGACTTGAGTTTCCTCTGAAGTTCCCAGAATGCCAGATGAGTGGGCTCTAGCTCGCTCAACATCTTGTCCCAGTTACCGTCACGCATCTCGGCCATGCGTGTCTTTACAGATCTCTGCAAATAGCGCATGTGAGCTTTGTTGGCGTCACAGGGGAAGACGTCGTAGGCACGAGTAGCCGCGTTCTTCTCAGTCAGCAGTTCACGCACATCGTCCGGCAGCCTCAAGCGATGTTCGTCCATCGCCGGAGCTTGCCTTGAACAATCGTTCAGGACCGATTGTACGTGTTCCGTGAGTGAGCCGATCGCGGCCGTCGTGTCAGCGATTGAGGTAAACTGATCTGGTATAGAGTCTAGTAGAGGGGAAGTGGTGGATTTCAAGCGATCGCTTACTTTCCTCCAGTCCGTGACTACTTTGTTACGAGAGGGTTCGTCCGGGTCAGGGAGTCCGTCGCGAGGGACCAGTCTCATGACGACTGGTCGGTGGTCGGAAGTCAGTTCGTCCATCGCCTCTATCGAATCCAACCGGAGGTTGATATTCTTTAGGAGCGCTATGTCCAATACGTCAGGGGTATGGTTGGGGTCGTGAGGGTAGTGGGTGGGCGTCATCGGGGCGATGACGTCAAAGTTTAGGACGGGGCAGAGGTCAAACAAGTGTCTGCCTCGGAACGTGGTACTGGTACTATTCCAGGCCGGGTGTTTGGCGTTGAGGTCACCCGCTATGATAACGGATTCGCTCAGGCCAAAAAGAATTGAAAGATCGTCAGAGAGCAGTTTGAGACCGTCTGCTGACGAGGTCGCGGTGGGCGGCATGTAAGCCGAAACTATCGTAATCGGTCTATGACCTGACATGCCTAGTCTACATGCAGACACTTCAAGACATGAGAGAGTTGGAGGATCGAGAGGAATACAGTATAGAGGGGTTCTATAATAGATCAAGGTGCCGCCCTTGTGGCATCGAGACCTGTCGTTGCGAACTATGCGATAGTTCGCAATTGACGGGTTTCAATGACTCGGCTTGAGGAAGGTTTCCTGTACTAGGAGAATATCTAACTTGTGGACGCGGAGGAACTCGGCGACTTCGTCGCGTTGTCCCCTAATGCCGTTGGCATTGAAAAAGCCTAACTTGAGGGATCTGAGTTTAGTTCTTGCGGGGGCCGTATTATACATATTAGGGCCGTTTCGCGAAGGTGTTGAGGACTTGCGTAATTTCCGGGTACGCATTGAATATGCTCTGGATCTGATAAAGATTGCCAGAGGATTGAGCCTTGACTAATTCCCCGGCCATTTGAATGGCGCGAGGAGACATGAACACGTTGAATGTGCTCGTGATCACATTAAACGCGTCTAGTGCGTTAGCGACGGCGCCAACTGAAGAAGTCGCGGGTTTAGGGGGCGCGCGAGTGGTGGCGACGGGAGCGGCTTTAGGAGCTGGCTCAGGTACACGGGGCGCGAGAGGCGCGCGGGGCGCGGCGGGCGCGGGAGCCGCGCGGGGTGCGAGAGGCGCGCGAGCCGCGGGAAGCGCGGTATTAGCGGTGGGTGCCAGTTGAGCGCGTTGAGTGCGAATATTGGGGTCCATCATCAGAGGTTGAGGATGGAGAGGAGGGGCCATATATTGGCCGAAGGCAGGGAAGGCCTGCTGGTGGTTGAAATAGTTCCACGGACTGGACCTTTTAGGGCTCAGACGCTGCGGAGGTTGAGACAGGGTAGCGGGGTACCCGGGGTGCTCTCGTTGCTGCCTCGCGTCGAAACGCTTGGTCAGCTTCGAGGAAGATGACTTCGGGGCTTTAGGACAGCCACGGTAATTGGCTGGGTGACCCTGTTGGCCGCATAGGACGCAGCTGGGAGGCTCGGTGCAGAGGGCACGGTCCTTTGGACGGGTACACTCAGAAGTGCCGTGCTCGCCCAGGCACTTGACGCACCTGGGTTTCGCAAAGCAGTTCTTTTGCGCGTGACCGTATAATTGGCATCTGTGGCATTGGCCTATGATGCTTGATTTGTGGGGCTTCTGGACGTCGAAGCCCTTAAGGTAGCATATCGAGCTGACCTTGAAGATTGGGTGATGCCCTTCAGTTTGTGGGCACACGACAAGAACCATGTCGTATGCGGATCCACCTCTGGATCGGTGCATCCTGTGCACTTCGAGGACAGGGATCCCCTGTCTCTCTAGGTCTGCCTTTATGTCGTCCGTGACGATCTCACTGGGGATCCTACGGATCACCACGCGTATCTGACGATCCTCGGGGAGGGTGTACGAGTGGAATGAGATTCCTCTCGCCCGAAGAAGTTTTGTAAGTTCCCTGTAGTCGTTCGACGTTGGAACGGAAACTTTGATGCCTGGCTGTGTGCTGATGGCACTGGTGAAATTGATCCTAAGATCACTGCACCTTTGTGAAACTTCCGTCCACCTGCCCTTATCTTGAATGATAATGGGTGGGGGACGGGATGCCTTCTTGGAGGCAGAAGGAGTCTTGGCGGACGCGGTCGCAGTACCGGAAGTGGTAGCTTGCGAAGGCGCGGACGGAGCCGGGGTAGGGGCCCTAGTGGCGACTACCGCGGGGGTAGAGGGAGCGGAGGTCGAGGGAGCCTCGATCGCAACCATTTTACTAGGTTGCGAAGACCTGCTCTTGTTCTTCTTCCTCTTGCCAGGGCCTGAGGTGATGCCCCCTTCCTCTGGTCCAGAGGAGGAAGAACAAGAACCTGACTCCGCATCCGAGGAGTCTGAGTTTAAGTTCGCCGCCGCCGCGTTATTGTCCGCGGGGGCGGTGGTGTCCATCGACACTATCGGACTATCCGACCGACTCTGTGAGTCAGAGTCGTCTGAGTTAGTAGCGAGCGCATCGCTGAACTGTGAGAGGCTCGCTGATGGCGTAGCCCTCAACCCACTAATTTGGGAAGCGTACTTCCTGAGGAAGTCCTGGTCCTTGAGGAGGACCTCTCTGACGAACGTCAGTAAGAGGTCGTCCTCCATACTACCGAGAGGGGGGATCCTATCGGAGGAATTTTGGAGCCGGACTCCACTACTAGAAAATGAAGCCTATCGTGGCCCTACGCCTAACTCCCCGGGTGGATTGGCCCGGGGATGAGTTTCGCTCCCTGTCGGGTGTAGACAGGGAGGATGGGTACCTATGGTGAGCCCTGAGCTTGTGATCCCGTTGCCAATCTTATTGTGCAAGGGGGCCCTATTTGGTCTAGCGCGAAGGGTGTAGACACACCCTAAAGACACTAGGTGAGTCGCTGTGGGAGGAAAACTGTCACCAGAGCCGACTAGGAGATCCCCCAAGGCCGGTTAACTCTGGGACCCGTCCAAATTATTGCCTCTCCCTGAGGGGGTTCGGCGGGTGCGTTTGGGTCAGCACCCCACTCGGCTTCGTTGGCACCGTAAGGTATCCACCGAGGACCACGAAACTGTGGTTTTACCCAGAAGGGGCCTAGTGAATTTAATAACGTTTTCCTGTTATAGAAACACCTGTCTTGAAAAAGACAATTTTTGTGATCCAGGTCTTTCGATTGAATTGATTAATAAATTAATCGACCCAATCAATCGACGATCGGATGTAGTCGGGGCGACTACGAGAGCGTTACGCAAGCGTAACAATACCGGGCACGAGAGAGCGGCAGGAGGGCGGGAGCACACCGATAGCAGCACACAACACGACCGTCCGCAGCGAGATCCGAACGCAGTATCGCTCGACGGTTGATGTCGGGACGTTGTATATATGGTAGTTGCGCGATAAACTCTGCTTGCGCGATGCAGGATTTGCGTGACGTCAGTGTGTCGCGTAGTTATCATGTGGCAATGTTGATGCCGCTACACTGCTGATAACCTAACTCACACTAACCTATTATATTTTTTTTTAGGAAAACAATTTTTTTACAATATTTGTAAATATGTGAGCACCATATATCATCATCATTCTCCTCTCCTGCCCTTATCCCAATTTATTTGGGGTCGGCGCAACGTGTGCCTTTCTTCCATACTTCTCTATTAGTCGTCGTCTCGGTAGTCACTCCCTTTCTAGCCATATCATCTTTCACACAGTCCATCCATGGTTTCTTTGGCCGTCCTCTACTTTTATAGCCATCTACATCCATACTCATAACTTTCCTCACGACATTTTACCCATTTATCACATAATCTATTTATCTGTCATTGCGTCAATTCTTTTGCATATTGTGAAATAAAGTTAGTAAGTATACAATTTTATTTTAGGTGCATATTTTTGACATCATTAATATACCTATACAAAATATTGTAAAACATTTTAAAGAGTAACGGTGGAGTTTGCTGCCCATTCTTCTCCATACGAAACTACATTTTGGAAGGGGCAACTAGAATCAATTCAATTTTTTTGTAAATATTGACGTTCTAAAGTGCCTTTTATTTGCCTATTTGAAATAAATAATTTGACTTTGACATGTCGGAGCTCTAACGATGAAAGATCCGTAGTTGGGATGAATTAATACCATTTTATTTGAAAAACATGTTCTCCCATACATCGATATACTGCAAATATAAGTTCGAAATCGGAAGACAAAAATGTGATAAAACGACAAAGTTTTCGGAATTTTTCCTTTACTTGTACTGTGACCTTGTTCCTTGCTAAATTTCATGATTCTAGGTCAACGGGAAGTACCTTTTAGGTTTTGATTTATTTGCGAATATCAAAATATGTCGCATAAATGGCCGTATATTTTTATTGCGTTGACCTAGAAGCTTGAAATTTGAGCTTGAGCTCCAAGGGACTGTAGACCTATGTACTTAATATAAATTTCAACATACCTCGACGACTGAGAAAAAGGGACTTGAAAGACTGACATACAGGCAGATAAGTCTCGGACAACGAAGTGATCCTGTATGGATTCCGTTGTTTCCTTTTGAAGTATTAAACCCTAAAAAAACAAGTATACGCGTCGACTTGAAAACCTCCTTCTTTATTACGTGCGTTAAAATTAATTGTAATTATATCAGTAAACACTGCTCCTAAAATTACATTTTCATAGCATCATGTTTTCTATTTAAATAAACGCCATCTCGCGGGCGGTAGCGAATTCGGGAGGAATGCTATGTCCTCTTACCCTCTTGTTTACCAACATCCCTCCATGTTTTTGCGAGAAGGGAAGTGCTGCGGAGTTCCGTACACCTGGAAAATAGTACAGATGTCGTTAGCAGCCACATTTTGCTACTGATAAAAACCTAGTAGTCTGATTTAGCTTATTCCAAGAACTCATACGATAAGTCCTTGTCAGATAATAGCTCTAGAAAACTAGATGATCTGCTTTCCCTTAAAATATTTCCACTTACACTTTAAAGCTGTTTGCTTTACTTTTTTTCATGAGTTGAGCCAGCCTATAATGAATTTTCCATGTGAAATCTTGGAATAGGTCATTGATCTCATCTGCGTATTGTAGTTTATGTATAAGCTTATGCAATAAGGAAAACTTCAAAAAAGACTTTTAATTTGAAGAAGTGTTGACAAGTTACCGCAATAAATGAAACTTGCAACCAATCACACATTATTCACACATATCCCACAAGAGAATACTTAAAAACTCACAAACAAGACAGTACACATTTGTGTCCAATAAAACAGGGACCCATCATTAAGCAGCAATTATAACAAAGGGAGACAAATAAAAATAAAGCGACACACATCGATAAATAGCGACCCCTCCTTGGCTCACCGCGGGGCGAACCCCATGGGGAAGTAGTGAGGAGCGACTTGTAAACGTAACGTTGAGTATCGATAAAATGTTGGTGAGATACGATTTTGGGCGTTATGGAAGTGGAATTTTTGTTACTTAAAATGCTTTTTTTTTAAAGGTTAGGTATGTTTATTATGTCAGTTTCTCGATTATTGGCAGGGCTTTAGAATCATAGCACAGGTACTCAACGAAGTAAGTATCAGGTTACAATCACCTCACCAACAACTAGCAATTTATATGGATGAAAACTTTTGTGTGACGAAGATTTTTAACGTGGATTATCCAATATTTCTAATAATAAAACGTAAACCATCGTAGTGAGGGTGATCGTCAAGTCTTGGCTATAATATTGTTGTCATACAGCGATATAGGTACGTATTTACCTACATTAGGTAGGCGGCTAATATGGTACAAGAAGTCTACGTAGTCCTTGGCAAACATGATAGTCAGTGTGACATTCTTAATTGCACATGAAAAGAACACGGAAGTATTCTGCTGAGAGTTGATATAAGGACAGTATTTGTTTCTGCTGAATTGTTCTGGCAAAAATAGATTACACTAACGAGTTTTCAGTTTTCCTGCTGATGCTGACATGATAATACTACGTCAGAATCCTTTTGTAAGTGATACATATTTTTTTATCGATTTTGTCGGATTAATTTTGTAAGCCTTTTTTTTTGGGTGGGAAATTATCAAATAACTTCTCTCACTCTGGGCGGAGCGGGAGGGCGTATCAGACTTTTACTAACTAAAACCCACCCGTGTTCCTTCATTATTTATCAGGCCCACGATATCCCTTTCGTACAATCTCGCAACCCTGGCAGGAATTTTGTAATGATGGCAATATGAACTTAAAGCCGCTAAGTATGGCTGCTTACTAGCATTGACTATTTTAAAACTGCCAATTTAAGTGAGTAACATTGTGTACTTCAAGTCAATAAGTTTCATTTTGCCTTGCACCAGTTTCTGAACTTATCGACCGTGTCCCATCCCTGTTGTCGCGGGGGTCGATTCTGATCCCCGATACAATTACATTCTGTGTGTAGACTCGTTACTGCACAATCTTCTCAACACTCCTCTACTATTCTCTCGATCACCAACCCTAAAATATACTTTAATTTCAAACAATAAAGTCTAATTTTCAGTAACAAAATCACCCCTAAACTTTCACCTCTTTCAATAGGAGTTTAAACCTAAATACCTTGCGTAGGAAAGCTTTCACTTTTCAGGAATTATTTTAGGTGCGACCCGATTAGTTTTCGACTGAAGTGTTGGGGAAATAAGGATGGTTTTTGCGTGTCGTTTTCCAGTTTTTCCGAAAGCGGTAGGCTTAAAACTCTCGAAACCAATTCTCGAGGGTTTAAAGCCTCCAAACAATAGATGGAACAATTCGATATTTAGCCGATTATAAACGTTCGCCGTAATGCTCTTAGGAAGGTGTGATTTTTGTTGCGATCGCGTTGAAATACTGTTTTAATTTACTGGGTGTGGGATTTGGAAATTGTTTTAAAATGTATTGACAGAAAATTTTTGGGTCTAGGACTTAATGAATATTTAGGTACTACTCTTCTCTTTTCCTGTCGATTTTAACCGGTAAGATTTTTTTTTTAAGTAAAAACTTCTTGAAGTGCCGTGAGCGATTTTTGGTACGTTCGGTTCACGTTACTGACATGGCCGCGCCAACTTACTTTTTTTTTTTAACCGACTTCCAAAAAGGAGGAGGTTATATGATCGGCTGTATGTTAGTTTTTTTTTTTTTTTTTTATGTCTGTTCACCGATTCCTCTGTTAATTGTAGACGGATTTTAAAAATTCTTTTTTTGTATGGAAGGGTATGCTCCCGAGGTGGTCCCATTGCCACCAAATCAGAATCTGATGAAGGGATCCTATGGAAATCGAGGGAAATCCTCAAATTTTATAGGCATACCTATAGCGATTTGAGTATTTTTTATAGTAACTCGTGCATTTGCACTCGAAAAGCACCATTTGTTGAAGTGGAACTGATGATAAAGACCACAGATGGTCACCGGAACTACTTAATACTAAGTATTTCACCGTTGCGATTCGATTAGGCACTTTAATATGGTTGCTAAGCAATATATGCTCGTCAAAATGCATATGGTGAAGTCACCATCAGTTCTCCTGGTTTTTACCAGGAGAACTCAACAATTAACGCCCCTACATCAGGAAAAGCAATATTTTGTAAAAGGTGATGAGCATTTGACATTAGGCTATTGTAAATTACAAACTGACCCACTAAAAAGTGAAAAATAAAAACTTATTACAAAAAAAAAACAACCGACTTCCAAAAAACACTACAAAGTGAAAAATAACGTTAATTTCGGAAGTTGGTTGCAAAAAACTAAAATACACATCCAAATCCACCGACTTCCGAAATTAAAGTTATTTTTCACTTTGTAGTGTTTTTTGGAAGTCGGTTGTTTTTTTTTTTGTAAAAAGTTTTTTTTACTTACCAGTTTCTCTGGTTGTTTATGTGTAGGTGTGCCGTGTGAGGGAATTTCTTTTTTTATTTTGTGTTTTATATTAGAAAAGCTACTGTTTTTATATAGGATGGTTTTTGGATAGGTGGGACATAATCTCTTCATTATTTGACATTAAGTATCTACAATTTGAATTTAAAATATTTATGAGTGACTTTTGTGTACATGATAATAATTTAGATTTGATTCAGTTGTAATGGTAATAATGTCATTTGGTTTAAATACGTTTTTATTTTTATTATTTTAGTAATATTTTATAAAGATTCTTTTTTAATTTGTGAATGTGAGAACGTAGCTTTGTAAACCATTTTCTATTTTGTTAAGTACCTGGCACTTGTTGACGGGCCTACACTATCCTCATGGGACCTATTAACACTGTAACTGGAAAACATTGTAAAATCTCATTACTTATAAAGAGTAACCGTGGAGTTTCTTGCCGGGTCTTCTCCATAGGAAACGACCAATTGGAACCGTGCACCTAGCCTCTAAAAGTTTCATAAGTACCCACGTAGGTTTATGCAAAATAAAATATTTAGATTTGATTTGATTTGAATTACAGTGCAAACGTCTCTTTATACAGATGAGAAACAAACAGTATTCACCATGTTTCAACAGATTGTGATTTTTGGGGAGTTCAGAAACGCTGTGTGGCAAGACATTGAACCAATTAAAAATAGCACTATCGATTTTATAAACTTCGGTTAACAATAACCTCGGAAACTGGGTAAAATGGACACCTAATGATAGTCAGAATTAGGTCAGTGATTTTACATATTATGGCGTAACGCGGTATCTATGTATGCCGGTGATTATAAGAAAAAGAAGGAAAATACGTTTATTTGCGGTAAACATAACGCAAAGAAATAAAAACACAAACACGAAAGAACAAGTTGAGGGAAAATATGCGTCACGTTCACGCAAAACGGCCATTATAATACGTATATGAACACGAACTGCTTTGCCATGGTGCTATCTGATAATTAAGTGTGTGTAACTATGACATAATTATAGCCTTTCGGGACGTTAACAGCTGTCTAAAATTTGGGTGAATTGGATAATGTTTGCAGTGGTTTTAGATTTTCATAGTTTGGTTCTATAGGGTAGAGCTTTCTTTGACAATTCTTCATGCTGTTAAACAAATATACTTACTTTACTTTGATAATGTTTAATTTACCTATCTTAGTTAGCTAATTTAGATACAAAGCTAAATTAGCTAACTAACATAGGTAAATTATTATTAGAAATTAGAACGGTAGACGGTTGATTGGTAGAATATTATTTTTAATAAAAATCGCCTAGCCTTTTCCCAACTATATTGAGGTCAGCTTCCAGTCTAACCGGATGGAGCTTAATACCAGTATTTAAAATGGAGCGACTGGCTATCTGACCTCCACAACTCAGCCACTGGGTAATACGATACATACCCCTTGACAAGACGAGTCTCGGTATGTAAAGATGGTCACCCATCCACGGACTAACCCCGGAATAATCCTTATTAATTCAATGAAAAATACACCCCATAGTTAAGTTTTTTTGGTAAAGCCTTCTCACAAACACAATCTTGTACGGTAGGCCGTAGGTCAGTGGCAACAAAACTACTATAAGCTGGCCTCTTATTCTTCTCCGTAACCCCGTACTACGTTAGGCCAGCTCAAGGTCTAAGTGTCTGACGTGCGGCCTACTTCTACAGTTCTTAAAAGGACGCCTGGAAAATTATGATTCACTTGTATGGATAATTTCTCTAATGCATATCGTATGTTCGTCCTCGCATTTCAAAGTCTGTTCTTGTATTACTTTTTGGATAGCCCTTGTCTGAATCTACAAATTGCGTTAGTATCAAGAGTCATATCCTCTTACAGTAGTGTTGATCAAAAGATCGCGGGCAAGACGCGCGTTTCAATTTGTATGACATTGTAATTGGGCGCATATTGTCGGCTAGTGTAACATGTCTGTATTTGTTTGACCTTATTGACGAGGCAGCGTAATGGAGGACCTTTTGAGGATTTAATAAGGTGACAGTTTATTTTGCACTAGCTTCTGCCCGTGATTTCGTCCGCGTGAGAAACCTTTAACAGCTTATGGCACTCTGCAATAGTGTAGTTTTCTACCAGTGAAATAATTTTTGTAATGGAGCAGTCCTTCCAGAGATTGTCACTCACAAATAAACCAACAATTTTACTACTTTATAGTTTAGATCAACACATTGTATGGTCTAGTAAGAAGATGACTGAATATTTTTTTTTCCTGACCTTTTGACAGATCAACAACATTCATTGCGTTATGTACGTTGTTAAGCAGATTTTTTTTTCGAACTTATGAAGCAATGGATTAGCAATATCCTTCATAATCATTCAGATTGTGATTGAAAGTCTGTTAATTAGGGTACTGTTCTCATTACCATGATTAGCAACGACGTCCTGTTTGATATTCACCAACAAAATGAATGAGCTCCTGAAAAAGAGCTCTGTTCGAGTTTAAAACTAGTCGTGCGAACTCAAAACATACACATAAGTCACTGAACACGTTAACATAGTCAGCCTATAATGTTCCCACTGCTGGGACACAGGCCTCCTCTCTGTGACAGAGAGTGGGCCGTAATCCATCACGCGGGCCCAGTGCGAGTTGGTAGATGCAACACGTCTTCGAATTTATAGTTTCGTTATCCGAGCATGCTGATGTCGCACCGCTGCTGCGCCGACACATCAGTAATGGCCCTTAGTCCTACGTAATTTATAGACGGGCAACCTATTGCCTATACCGCCATAGATATTAGAAGTCTTATTAATGTGCATCATCATTTCAGCCGAAAAACGTCCACTGTTGGACATAGGCCTCCCCCAAAAAAATAGAGGGGGGGTTGCCATAATCGCCACGCTTGGCAGGCGGGTTGGCGATCGCAGTATGGTGTTAAAATGCATAGAGAACGCTGCTGCCCATTCTCTAGTAAGTCCCTTAGTCGCCTTTTACGACACCCACGGGAAGAAATAGGGTGGTGCTATTCTTTATGTCCAGCACCACACGGACAACTGTGGGCTGCGTATAACAAAAAATATACGTAATAAAACTTTGAAATAATCTGTGTTATGATTTCGCTTGAGTAGAAATGCAGCCAAGCCAATCATCTCCACGTTCCAATCCATGCCCAAGCTATGTATCTAAATTAAATATGAACACAAAAAAATACATCCGCCCGGCATCACATGGAACTGTGTATACCGAGCACAAAACCTGACTCCGAGCTGCTACTGCGAAAGTCCAATGAGAAAAACTGAATAATCCTTTGCCCGACCTGTGGCTCAAACCCAGAACCCACTCACAATCGCACTTTTGTCCACTAGACCAACAAGGCAGCTAAATTTCAAACAAAAGTGTATTCGCGAAACATTAACTAAGGGTTGCGCAGGCGCACGACGCGCGCCGCGATCCGTATGACGCGGTAATTGTGTGCACTCACCCTTAGATCGATGGTAACAGCAGTATTATCTGTTAGTTAGGGCGGTATTATGTTGTTTGGAACTTGTGGAGTTGGAAAATTTGTGTTAATTTAAGTGTTTCATAAAATTTTATGTAAATCTTCTTAAATATCGCTACCTAACTACCGCTAGTACTATACTGCTTTGAGAAACTTGATTTGAACTGATCAGAAAAATAATACATTAAAGAAAGAAAGAAAAATATTTTATTTGGGACATGCACAAGAAATACAAAAAACTGCATTTAAAACTAACAATATACGAAAAAACAAAACATTCAAGACCTGTGCGATGCCAAGAAGGCTCCTATCTCAGCATAATGCTGCAATATTTAAAAAAATATATCCCGCAGGTATTCTAATAGGGCCGGATCATAGGGCCCGGGCAGTACTTAGGTATACCTACAGTTCCTGGGTGTAAAGAGCAAGCTTTAAAAAGAGACTTATAGCAAGCCGAGCTTTTGCTAAAACTCCATGTCCCTTATTAACAGTCGGATGCTGTAGTTACTTGATTGTTGTAATTGACCTACTACACTGGAAAGATTTGCAAGGAGACTCTAGTGAAGATTCTTAGTAAATAGATAAAAATTACGATAAACACAGCCAAAACTTCACAAAATGGTGGCAGATCCGGTTAGTTTATTAATCACAAACAACAAACAAAAAATCGAATCTTTTCTCTTTATTATATAAGTATACATGAAAAAAAAACATGCAAATCAATTTATTTAGTCAAGCACCGTCGCAATTATTTGAATTTAAAATTTAGTCAAATTTAATCTTTTTTTTTTCGACGAGTTCACAGCTTCGACTGTTTAACTAGACTCTAGATAGATAGTCAAAGCTGTTACCCGTCGAAAAAAAATTGCGCCCAACAGTTGGCCGCAAAATGATAGCACAATGACGTGGCGCGAGACGTCACACCAGCATAACAAAGTTGGCCTGTTTGTTTTAGTTCTTTTGCAGCGCGACACTATCTAGACATATAAATAATCAAAGAATTTGACATTATAAAACCAATTAGATACACCTTTCTGATCAGTACGAAAGTTGTCATTTTTAGGTAGGATTCTGTTTGCACCCAAATTTCAGACGTACAATAGAATTCCTGGTAAGTATTGTTCTGTGGATGAATTGGGTATCGATAATTCCGTACATGCCTATCTATTTGTATTCATTAAGTAGTACCTACTATTGAGGTTTGTGTCGTTATTTCAGTAGTATTTTGTGTTTATTTCTGTCCCAGTACGTATATAATTTTCCTCAAATATTGTTTTATTAATAAAAGCAGCAAAGTTCTGTCTGACGTTTGTACCTAGTATGATTATTTCTTGTCCATCATTAATCATTGATTTATTTCACAAACACTATCTAGTGAAATTTAGATATTTAGTAAAATAATGATAGAAAGACGTAATTTGTCATTTACAAAATACAAAAAAAATCTTTGACACTTAATTTTTGTTTTATTACAGTATTTTCTATAGTGGGTTTTAAAACCAGAAACTAAATTAATTTTAAAACATTTTGATTTAAAATAAGTGTTGTAAACATAATCTCACACACTGGCACTTTATAATTTTTTTTCCATCCACATTAACAGATAAAAGAGAAAATCCTCCATACGGCCGCAAATATTCGATTTTCGAACGCGGTGCGGCGGGAAAATGCCGACGGGAGGTTGCCGTCGGCCGCCGAGTATCTCTCCCCTCCACCAATCGCGGTGTAGAGCCCGCCCCACGACGAATGAGACAGACAGATGCGGAAAAGCCGCGCGCAAGACAAAGATAAAACACGTGCGTGTGTTTATACCGCGGCGGGGGAAATATGATGCATCGTGTTGTTTTAGTATCGGTTACTGTTCGATTTATTTATATATTTCGTTTTTTGCAAGAGGTAAGGAGTGGATTAACTTGAAATTATGTATTCGACGAATAACATGTACCGACTTATACAGAACATTGCTGATAATTTTTAATATGCTGGTTTGCAACATTCTTTATTTAAACTTGAACAAAATTTTATGTTTTAAATATGAAAATGTACTTTTGGAATAAGAAAAAGTACTTACAAAATGTTATGAATAGACGGCACAATATGGCTTACAATAACTTTCGAAATACCTACTGAGTGTTTCGCAGTGTGAGTTAGAAAATGTATTTCTCTGTGTGCGTTTTCCACAGAAGGGGAAAGCGCGCCATACGCACATTTATAACGTCACATTTTGAAAATGGAAGGCCCAACTTTTCCAATACGCAGATGGTGTTTTTTATAAAAAAAATATTTTACTTACCAAAGAGTTTGAATGCTTCTATATTTTAAAGGGAAAGGGATGGGTCTTCCAAAGTTTGTTTATAACTGTACTTATGTTTCCAGCAAGTATTGTTAGTAAATATTTATTTGTTTATTGTATTTGCTATTATGTTTTTAACATTTTTTTATGTAGAAAAAGTGCAACATTCTTAAGCTGAGACACGTCGTATGTTTGCTTATAGAGGTTGTTCTTTTTTGTATAATACTTTACTTACCTGACCTATAATCACTAACCAAGACTGAATTATTCAACTTATTTCAAGTAGCTAAACACTTAACACGAAAACTTCTAAAAATACTCAAACCATGTGAAACCAGTCATCCAAAATACATAAAGAAAGAAAAAATACCGTTAAATGCATATTCATAAATAGTTGAGTCAATTTAAATTATATTCCCCTCGTAATTATCACAGATGCAACGTGGTTATGAATTCAGAACCTCGTTTACGGCCTCCTTCGAGGGTACATATAATTAAGTTGAATACTAAATACTATTGTTCTTCGGCTATGTTTAACGCTGGTACATTAGGGGATGTTGGTATATTTATTATGTTCATAAGCCCAGATTAAGATCGGACCTTGTTTCATGATTTTTGGCAAAATATCTTATCATTTATCAAATTTGTCCCATACGTAGTGGTTAAAGCATTTTTTAGTTTTTTTGAATGAATGTATGAATGAATGAATGAAATGCACCGACCCCAGCGTGGTTAAACCAGACTCGATCACTCGAATGAACCCAAAGATTCACACTAGCCCCTGGAGCCTCATGTATGTAGATTTTGAATTGCTTAATCAATCAGAAACCGAATGATTTTGAAGGATGTTACTAATCCATTGATTCATATGTTCGGAAAATGTATCTGCTCAACAACGTAAATAACGCAATGAATTTTGTTCAACTGTCAAAATGAAACCCATTTCTACTGTGTGTTATACGCAATTACCCTGCTGATCAGTATTTGTAGGATAATATTGATAAAAATGGTGACCTTGTGAACATTCATATTATAACATTACGCCTTGTCTCCCCGAAGAAAAGAGTCCTATAGTATCTACACCCACATTTGCCAGTTATGTTTAAGGCGCTGACAAGAGGCAAATGATAAAAATAGGCTTGTCTTAAACAAAAAAATTGGCAAATCTATACAGTTTGTGGTAGCGGAAAAAATATGATGTTATTCTTGAACATATTTTTCAGAAATTGGTTGTTACCAAAACACGTTTAGAAAAAAAAAATCGATACAAATTAACGGTATACTAACCCTTTACTTTGAGTTTCAATCCAAAATATCTGTATTAAATATCAACGTACGGTTCGTATTTAATTAATAACAAGCACGTCTTATTTGTATGCAGAACTTAGTTGTTTTTATTCTCAGCTCATTTTTGAGTAAATAGATAATTGCTTCATATTTTGCAATAAATTACAAGCGTTGTGTCATCGCGCTTCTCTTTCTTTTGTATGCAGTCTGACAGTGACCCTGGTTTACCTGTTGTCAGCGTCTTAAGTCCCATGTAATAGATGGCGAGCCTATTGCCATCAACCGGGCACAAATCCAGACTCCGGACTGCTACTGAGAAATTCCAGATGGGAAAATCCAATAACACTTTTACTCGACCCGGGAATTGAACCTAGGATCTCATTCTCAGCAGTAGCGTTTGTGACCACCAGACCAACAAAGTGGTCCTTGTGAAGACCGCAGGAATCCGCTGGATGCGTGAAGCACTGAACCAATCGAAGTGGCGGTGCTGGGGGGAGGCTTATGACCAGCAGTGGACGTCGTTCGGCTGAAATGATGCTGATCATGATTTAAAAAAAAAACATGATTGTTATAATATTATTACTTACGAAGAAAATCGAGAATGAGTTCGTACAGGTGGAAAGCTGATCGCAAATCGCGTTAAGTAAAAAAACTTTTAAGTGGGTCAGTTTGTAATTTATCTAATTTACAATAGCCTAATGTCAAATGCTCATCACCTTTTACAAAATATTGCTTTTCCCGATGCAGGGGCGTTAATTGTTAAGGAGTTCTACTGGTAAGAACCAGGAGAACTGATGGTGACTTCAACATATTATGCATTTTGATGAGCATAAATTGCTTAGCAACCATATTAAAGTGCTTAATCGAATCGCAACGGTGAAATACTTATTATTAAGTAGTTCCGGTGGCCATCAGTGGTCTTCATCATCAGTTCCACTTCACCAAATTAAGCTTTTCCAGTGCAAATGCACGAGTTACTATAAAAAATACTCAAATCGCTATAGGTATGCCTATAAAATTTGAGGATTTCCCTCGATTTCCATGGGATCCCCTCATCAGATGCTGATTTGGTGGCACCTCGGGAGCATACCATTACCATACAAAAAAAGAATTTTCAAAATCCGTCCACAATTGACGGAGTAATCGGTGAACACACATAAAAAAAAAAAACATACAGCCGAACATATAACCTCCTCCTTTTTGGAAGTCGGTTAAAAAGGTGGAAAAAGGTGGTAGAATACAAATAGATTTAGATATCCATCCATATAAAGGTTCCGGCAGACAGGCAAGACGCGACACTACGAGTAGTAGAACAATTTCTAAGAAAATTTCATGGAAATTGTTCTACCAGAATCGCGTCGCAGTCACGTCGTGCCTGTCTGCGGGAGCCTTAATTAAGTCTACCCTGTGGCTAGGTAGGAAGCTACTGAGACTGAGATTGGACTCGCTTCAAGGTTTATAGATAGGCTTACTTCCCAATGCCTTGGTTGGCAGATACAGACACAACATTAACGTTCAATGCTGCATTTTTTTTATCAGTCCTGGGGTCTACTTCGAAGCGCTAAACCGAAGTATCGGCCGAATGTTCAGCCGTTTTATAACTTCCACAGTTTCCTTTTTTGACTTTGAGTCCTTACCCGACTTCAAGTCACAAGACTTTGGCTTATCTCTTCAACTGTATTTTTTTTTGTTCGCCTTTGTCATCTACAGTTAGCCGTAGTAAAGAAACGACCGATCATTCGGCCGATACTTAGGATAAGTTCGGGATAGACCCCCAGCCCTCTAATTGCGTAATACAGTATCCTCCAGTTACCACGTAAAAATTTGACGGCGATTTATTGAACGTATGAATCAATACTTAATCCACCTTGGGACACAGGGTTCCTCTCTGTGAGAGGGAGTGGGCCGTAACCCACCACGCGGGCCCAGTGCGGGTTGGTAGATGACACATGTATTCGAATTTTTGGTACTATAAGGACATGCCGGTTTGTTTCATCACGATGTTTTCCTTCACCGTTTTAAGAGCAGTTGTGATTAAATAATTTACACAAATCAGGGTTCGAATCTACGAAGCAATTGATTAGCAATATACTTCAAAATGATTCAAATTGTGATTTATAGTGTGTGCTGATTCGAGTGCTGATTGAGTTCCCTATATTTAATCTATGAATGTATTCAGCGATTTTAGGTTCACAATTAGACTTTTACGGTTTAGGGGAATGAGAAACAGGGTGTAAAATTCGCTCAGCCCCCTTAGAAAAGGGAGGATCCTCCGACCAGACGGGTGTTGTGTCTGGTGGGCTACTGCCCGACGGTTGATGTCGGGTCGTTGTATAATGCTAGTTGCGCGGTAAACTCTGCTTGCGCGATGCAGGATTTTGCGTGACATCAGAGTGTCGCGTAGTTCCCATGTGGCGATATTGATACCGCCACAACGCTCCAAAAACATAAAGATATTGGCTACACTCATCACGCTAGTGAAGCAATTTGGTCCAAGGTAAGATAGTATCTATCATCGCCATTCATTAAGGTTCAAATTCTCTTACGTATTTTGCAATTTCCAGGTCAGTGTCAGGTTGTATCTTGATCAAAATATGATTCGCAATTATAACAGATATGTATTTACAGAATTGTAATCATTAGAATCATTTATACATCTCTCAAAGTTACATTTGTTCCATTGAATTACTTTTTCAGGAAATTATGACATTGGGGAACTTAGAGAGATGAAATGATTCTAATAATTATAATTCTGTAAATACAAATACATCATATGTTGATCAAGATACAACCTGACAGTGACCTGCAATTTGCAAAACACGTAAGAATATTTGAAATTCGCGGGCTACCACTGCAGTGGTAACTGCCGATCCACCTGATGCGGATAAAATGCATTCATTTATAATCGTGATTGCTTTAGGCTTGGTGGTTAGGCCTCGCTTCTCATGCACGAGGTTGTGGGTTCAAATCCGGGCAAGTAACAGTGTGACTTTTTCAATTCATATGTACTTTATTTATTTACTATTTATTTATATATACTTTATTGTACACCAGATTATACATTACAAAAAGAAAAAAATATACACTGCAAAATATACAACGGGCAGCCTTATCGCTTACTCCGATCTCTCCCAGGCAACCTTTACTTTTTGAGTTTTCCTTGGACTCGTGAGGAATCCTGGGGTTTACTCCGAAGCGATAATCCGAAGTATCGGCCGAATGCTCGGCCGTTTCTTGACTTCCAAAGTATCCTTATTTGATTTTCAGTCCTTACCCGACTTCAAGTCACAGTTTTGTCTTTGACTTATCTCTTTGACATTCGTTTTATTTTAAGTGAAAACTTCTTTAGGCGCGGTGAACAAAAATCATGGAACTCGCGTCATTGTCACCGAACGCTAGTTTTCACTTCTATCGGCATGTTTTTTTTCACCGTTGCCAGTCGTAGTTAGTCATAGTCAGGAAACGGCCGAACATTCGGCCGATACTTCGGATTTATCTTCGGAGTAGAGCTCGCGTCTTCTCTGTATGAGAACAGCCTTTGCCCTGAAGTAGGACAATAATAACCTGGTATTATAATGCATAAAAAATCTAAAAATATAGAACTAAAAAATACTTAAAAATCTATAAACTGATACCAATAGATATGAAAACACAATAACCCTTTTGTCCGCCTGCCGCGAAAGCGACATAACTATAGAACCGCAAAAAAACCGCGGTGGTTTGCGGAAGACACCGCGCGTCAAATTGACTGCATCCCCGTCTAATCTGTAACCTATCGCTGAAAAGGATTCTCGTTCTTTTTTAGTACGATCATGTGGTACTATTTATAGGAGGTGGCGTTTTTTGATTAGTCAAAAATCTGGACAAAAGCAGGAGATTTTTCGGATTGATTCGTCTAGTGTTTCGAAACAGCCAGCCAGTGTGTCATTACCCTTTAGATATGTCACCATATCTAAAGGGTAATGACACACTGGCTGTATCGATGTTTTAAATGAATGAAAATGGTATTATTGCATTACTTTAAAACGCCATTTAGGAAGCATCTAATTTCCTTGACTGATTCGTTCCTTCTTGACCATAATCATCATCATAGTCCCGCTTCTCTCTCCGTCAGCTAGGTCTTTAGGTCAGTATTTATTGTCATAATATACAACCAAATACCGAGGCGAGAGATGAATGTATACGTCCTGTATAGCTCCATCTCTTTCCAAACTAAAGCAAGTGATCTCATGATCCCCGGTGCAAGTGTGGGAAGGGAACACCAGGGTTTTTTGTCAGTAAGAGTCTGACAGACCCCTCCCCCAGAGCGGAGAACGTCCATGAGGATTGTCCAAACCAGAAACAAAACAAAAAGGCCTCCTGCTAAGTGCCTGTCTTTGAGTTACCTTCTAAACCCATATCCAGCCAACCCGCTACCTCTCCTCCCTCAGGGCTGCCACCGAATCTATCGGCATGCACAAAGCATTCGTTACTTAAGCCGTGCACGGGATGTTGTGAGTCGCCACTGATGCGTGTAAGGTGTAGCAGCTGCGAACGACGAGCCAGCCCTAGCCTGATGTACTGATTTATGAGTTTTTGCCAATTGCAGATCATTTGGGATTGGAGATATTAGTTTTAGGGGCTTGTTTGGGTAAATAAGGATAATAGGAGTTTTTTTTTTGTCATTTGGAAGTTTTGTTTGCAATGTTGCGAAGACCTCGTGGCTAAGTAATAACAGCCGCATGGGTCGATCCATCAGTTTAAGCTACGCTTGCCGGGGTTGGTCCGTGGGTGGGTGACCATATTTACATACCGAGACTCCAGCGTGCCTCGGAAAAGCACGTAAAGCCGTTGGTCCCGGCTGTCATTCGTGGATCTTTGACAGTCGTTACGGGTCGTCCGAGGGGTATCGTATTGCCCAGTTACTGGGTTGTGGAGGTCAGATAGGCAGTCGCTCCATATAAAATACTGTTATTCAGCTGCATCCGGTTAGACTGGTAGCTGATCTCAACATAGTTGGGATAAGGCTAGACAGATTGAGTTGTTTGCATTGTTGTAGCAGATTTATGATTGTGAGTGGTATCTCTAAGGCACGTCGCTAAAAGTATATTCTTGATATATCTTCTCGACTAAGCTTAACTTACACATTATCTCACACTAGCTGCGCCCTACGGTTTCACCCGCGTAAGTCTCGATCCGTGGGAATATCGGGATAAAAAGTAGCCTATGTCTTAATCCAGGGTGTCACCTACCTCCATACAAAATTGGTCCAGCCGTTTGAGCGTGAAGAAGTAACAAACATTCACACACACTCACAAACTTTCGCCTTTATAATACGAGTATTACATTGCTACACAACACACGGTCAAATCTCGAAAGTTTTCATTATCGTTATGATATTTTAATTACAGTACGTTGTTCTCTATCTTATTTGTAGTTTTTTCTTTCTAATAATGTAAATTCTCTTCATTCTCATGAAAGCACCCAATATAAGCTATTAGTACATATGAAGCGTCATGGACCCCTGGTGACTTGTACCACAGGCGTTGCTTGCAATGCTTAATTCAAGCACTGGTCTCTCACAAATGTAAATTTATCCTTAAGATAGTTTTAAGCACTACTACTGTAAGTACATTTGTGAGGAGAAAAATAAATATACTTACTCAATTACTAGCAGATCCTAATTTGTTGTTTGTGTTATGAGTAACATACGCCCTTGTAAGCCCATCGTCGTTATTTTACACAAAGGCTCGATTGCTTGCCTCACAAACGCAATGTTACATACAAAACGCGACCGAAGAACAATCCCTTACAAATCCGAAACTATGAAATAAGTCTATCGATGCGTAAATTAAGGATCCGACTCTATTCACCCAAGGTATAAGTGCAAATACAAAATGTAAAGAAAATACTTTAGCCCCGCGTATCTAGATGTCCCGCTGTGGTACCCCACATTGGTCTTAGACAAACACTTTCTTTATACGAGAAAAAGTTCCATTATTTATTTTTTAGTAAATCGGCCGCGACTTCTATTGTCCGAGCACAACGATTTTAATGGTTGAATTAATATGTGTTGAACAAAATTTTTAATTAAGCACCCAAGGAGCATTGTATCGAAGATTTGGCAAACAAACTAACCTTAAAAGGTATACTAGGTTGAAAAACACGACCATCTCTGACCTTAGCCGCGTGGTTTATAAAAAAATGACGCCTCAATCAGTAACTAGTCGTGTCGAATACCGTGACATGGTATCGCGAAATCTCACAATAAGTATGAGCAGGCGTGAAATTAGGCTGATATAAATTAGGGCTAAGTCATTCTTGTGCTGAGCGGCGTGACGTTAGCCGCGTGGCCGCCATTGTTGAAAGGCGGCGGCGGTGTGCGAAACAGTTTTGTTGATTTTGCGAGGTATCACGTTGTACTTTACGACTGTCAATTAATTGCGTGTGACTACTTGCGTCATGTTTTTGTTTTGCTGTGACATTGCTCGTTTTCGTTCTTACTAGGGAACTATTTTTAGTTGGTTGTAGGCGTGAATGAGGCTTGTAAAACTACTTTTAATGTAGGGATTGTCTGTAGAGTTCAATGTTTTGGGGAATGTTTTGGTTAGAAATAGATAAGCTCAGCCCACGTATTGACATCCGATACAAGTACGAGTACATTTTTGGAAATACATAGAATGTTCGTAGTTGTTTTTATGGTAAGTGTTGCCTTTACCAAGACTGTGAAGGTTAGTGTTGGTGTTGGATTCAAGGTGAGGTAGATAGAGAGGCAAAATTGTGTTCAAGATGCTGACTACTTGCTGCTCATAGCAGGACTTTCCTATCTTGGAATCCTTGTAGAGCAAACTTGCAAGTATTCTCCACAAAAAGCAATTGTTTTAGGTAGTGTGGGTATATCAGTAAGCTCTTATTGTTATATAGCTTCCTGTCTGTTAATTTCAGTGTATACGAGTATGTGTAATATTTGGCCCATGCTTGGTATCATCGGTAGAACGCGACTAAAAGTAGGTACAATCAGTGACCAGCATGGAAGGGGTCAGATAATGCTGGTCACCGACTGTAGGTACTATGGAGTGTTAACGTTACATAACTAAAAACCGTTAAAGTATTCCTATCAGGCTGTGGTCCAGTGACTGTGGGTGAACTCCTTGAGAATTTGTTTTTTTTTTTTAATTTCTTGAAATATATTCTCTCAGTATAGGATAGCAGCTAAATTTATCCTAAAACTTTATATCCTGACTTCTGAAACCCAGACCCGAAAAACAGTGAAATATAACATTACTTTTTAGTATAACCTCTGTTAGAAACTAGGTTCTCTTTTAGTACCCCTTTGAGCTTAGCCAGCGGACTTTTTATACCTCCCATTATATTAGGTCGTGAACATAAACCTGTGGGTGCTGGCAGGAGGGTAGTAAAATATTTTATCGCACTTCATGATCGTAACGCTTCAGTTACAGTGGGTACGTGGGATGCTTAGCAGGTTTTGGTCGTCAAAAAGTTTGGGGCTTTGCTGTGATCAACTCATTTAAGTTTATTGTAACTGAAAATTTACCAAAGCCTTAATTTTTTTGTTTTACAGGCAATGATATGACCCACCCAAAACAACAATAAACTGAAACTTTCTCCAAAAACAAACTGAAAAATCACTAGAAAACCAACTGCATCCATTTTACTCCAAAACTAATTCTGGCTCATTTTTCCACATTCCACACTTAACGCTGAGACACCATTTAAATATTATTACAATACTATATACAGGAACAATAAACGGGAAAAGTAAGAACGGTGTTATACAGCATGCTCGAAGCGACTGCCGTGGCCGCGTAAATGTGGGCGTTGGTAGACACAAGCGTTTGTCTGTGTGCGGGTTTGTGTGTGTGCGTCACCCACCCTAGGGTGAGCGCGAACAAGTCGGCACAACTCGTCCCCTCTAGGCCCCGCCCCCAGTCATGCTCACACGGCTGACTTGGAATCAGATGGCTTGGCCAGTCGCAAGCGAGCCGTGACATCGTGAACGGTTCGCAGCCTCCGAGCGTGCTCTCACTCAATACTTAGGGTATTCGATGATTACGCGCTACACTGACCATCGGGTGCGTTTAGAAACTTGTCAAATTAAAGAATTCCGGTTATAAGAACACGCGTCGCCGCATCCGTATCAAGGACTGTGTAGTTTTTTAGTTTTTAGTGAATTTGTGTTGCGGACTTTTGAGTGAGTTCATTGATGCTACTGTGACGCTGATTCCGTTTTTAGGTACGTGTTCATGTAATATTAATACTAGGCCAATTGTTTGGACACCTACAATCTGAATTTTTCAACTAGTTACCTGCACCAACATAGTGGTTTCTGTTATGTTGCTTGTTTCAAGTATGGTTTTCCGCTCAGAAAGCTCTACGCTGAAACCGGAGCATCCTGCAAAAATAAACAAAGTGACTTATACCCTTTTCTACGATGGGTGCATATTACTTAAAGCTACTAAATACATTATTTGTATTTTTGATCGAGTTGCAAATTAATTTGAAATAGGAATCAATTTCGCGAATGGACAACCGAACGTAGGACCAGTAGCTAGGCGTATGACTATTTTTTTTTTCCTAAGATGTAACAAAAGCACTAGTTTTTAATTCTATCGAAGCTTTTTATTTTTTACATAGTTACTTAAATAAATTAAAATGCTCTGTAAGTTATTCAAACTCAAACTCAAAGCATATATTTCAAATAAACCTATCACAGGCACTTTTGAATTGTCAAGGGGTCGGTCAGTCAGAGAGATAAAGCTAGTTGCCCATTCCAAAGCGTAGTAGGTTCCTATGGATAAGAACGGGTAAGAAATCCACGGACACTCTTTTTAATCAAAATATTGTGACAAAGTATTGGTTACATCATTCTATTCATATTTCTTCTTTATCATCCGGAAAAACAAGGAAAACTCTGTAAGATCTATTTACCAACCTTCAGTATTTTTTTGGACTTAGTTAATGGTAACAAACATTTTTGTTTCCAGAAAAGGAAAAAGATCGTGTGAAAATAATTTTAATTCCAGTTATAAAAATATATTATTTAATGTAAATTTCCTAAGATATAAAAATTGCAAACCTTAAATCTATCTTTTACAATTGTTTTTTTATAACCAAAGATAAAATTAACCTACCTGTGTCCCATATACCCATCTTCCCCATAAATGTAACTTGATATTTTTGTTTGGCCTATCTCACCGACTTTTTCTAAAGCAATCGAATCATTTGATTCAAACTCCATTGTTGGGTATAATTTGTAATAGTAAACATTTGGTCTAATTGTTCGTTTTTGCAGTAACATAATACTTTTTGGCCTAGCACTTGTAAAAATGCAATTATTAATCCATTTGCTGGCACATGTTAAAGATTAGAGTCAATTTGAAAAAAAACTTTTACCTTTAAAATTATTTGTACCTACAAAAATACTGTCGAAAAGGCTACAAAATTCGGAAAATTTTATGAAGAAAATTGTATCCTGTGAAAATGTAGCTTCAATAAATATTTATGAACATCGAAAATATTTAAAGCATCAGCTATCAGATGATCTGCGTCTCTTCATTATTTAAATTAAGTAGGTATTTTATTTCCTGAAAACTTTAATCATTCATTTTAAATTTTTCTACATAAATAATTATCAGAAAAAAATCGTTAACGTTTCTTCATTATTTAAATTATATGAACCTTTTAGCCTGATAACTTTAAACATTATTTCCAGGATATAAATCGTCAGAAAAAAATAACATTATCTAAAAATTTTCAGTAAACAAAGCATTCGAAAAAGCAAACAGACAAACAAACCCGAAAATATCTTTGAAGTTGCCGATTTCGAAATATCCGAATAGGTTCTATTGTGAATGTAGTCCGAATTGATAATTTCGTTAACTAGAGATGAGAAGTATTGTGAGACTGAATAATTTTTGCGGTAACCGATACTTGAAGTAAGTACAATGGGTGACAGTGACGTGGGACCGGCTAATTTTGCTAAAGATGTTCCTTTTATATATTGTAAAATAGTTCAAGTTTGTTTTAGTATTTAGGGTGAAGAGAAAATTGGTGTAGGTACCTATAGCATGGCTTTTTGGGTATTCAGGAAAATCGTTGGAAGGAGTAATCGTTTTTTGAATAGACTCTGATAATGATTATTTCTGCAATTTAATGAAATGAAATCGTTTATTCTGTAAATAGGATATCGGAATCACTTTTACACGTCATATTAAAAAGTAAAAAATAAGCTAGATGTAGTCGACATTTCCTATCTGACTACCCCTGAGAAGAAAAAGCGAAACAAACTCAGGGGTCAAAGTCTCTTTTAAAGTCTAGACATAATCTTGGTCAGATCATGTGAGGACCATGTAGATCTGTGTCTGAAATGGTCTTTTGAGGAAAGAACCACACAAATTTGAGTGGACCTGTCCAATCAGTGCAAGCATTTGTCAGTAATCGTGCAGCTCGACTCAAGACTTAAGGAGCTCAACAAATACACATAACAATAGATAATACTAACACATAAAACTTTCATAGCTTAGAAGTCTTAAGTAAATTATAGATTTATTGGTAAAAGAAATTAGGGCGTACAATGTATCGATGTGACATAAAAAAACTTATATTTTACCAAAGTCATAAACTCTATTTACGATCACAGTAAAAAAACACATACGGCTCGGCGATAATAACAGAAAAATCAATAAATCGAAACTTGTAAATCAATTCAAGCGTGCCGACAAAGTAAGTATTGCAAAAGTAGCACCATTCAAATGTTACATCGACTATTATTTATACTTGAAAAGCCATCGGGCTGGAGTGTTGACATCCCTATTATGTAACTACTCCCAGGGGTGCCTCGTAGCACTTTGACAATTTTTTTCCGTGTATTAATGACATATTTTTGACAAAGAGAGACATAACCATTGATAGTTTCGCAAAGAATTCTCACATGCTGTCATTACACGGTGCTAAATGCAATTTTGCTACTCTTGTTAATGTACCTTTGACATCTTAAGTTCAGTAATCGATACAAGAGCTTTTTTTGACTTTAAAATTCGTTACAAGATAGACATAAAACCTTCACACAAGTTTTTTTTTTCTCTAGCCTAAGCTATCCCATTGCTGGGCAAAGGCTTCCCTCCACTCCTTCCATCTTTCGCGAGCCCGCGCGTAGAAGTAGTTGATCGAAATTTAAAAAAAATCCGCTTACAAAAAAAAGCGGAGGTATTTTTTTAAATAAAAAAAGTAATTCTAAAAAAACTACAAGTTTCAAACGACATTAATATTAATAAACCTAAGCCTAAATGTTTAATAATCTCTTTAATACAGCCGACTCCCAGTGTTACGATTCCTAATGCTTATTGGCCAAAAAAATTAAAATAAATATAATCTGTGATGGGCTCAAAATAACACCTTCTCGATCTCAATAGCATCACCCTTCCCATGATGAAGCTTAATAAGGATTAAGATAGAGCCTTTTTTAAAGGTAAAAAGCTTTTGATGTATCTCCCTTATATCTTTTATTTGTTTTAAGACCGACATAATGTGCGTTTGAATTCGTCGATGACATTTTAAAAAGAGTTTTAGAATAAAATGATTATTTAATTTTAAAGCGTTCACCTTTGCGCAGAATGTGCAGCTAAATGGCTCTGTAATTTATTTATGTAAAGCCGGTTTTCGGTTTATTTTAACCTAAGTAAGTATACAGTATATTTTGTTGAAAGTAACTGTTAAATGTGTTTAAACTTGGTTAGAAAAATATGGACATTATGCCAGCCAGTTATTTGTGAGCAAATTAATCATAATTATGCTCTCTTATACCTCATACGAAATAAATATATGAAAACTAACGATACTCCAACTTATACTTAAATGGCAAACGTTAATTTACTATTGCATCTTTGAGAAACACAAAGTCTTTGTGATTGTGCAACAATCAATAACTTCAGTGAACTTAAAGCTAGCAATAGAAGCATTTATTTATTTTTAATGACGTATCATACCAAAACTCCGAATACCTTCACCATCAAACATAACTTACACTCATCAAGAGTATATTATAAAAATTACCTCACAAATCACTTTCAAATACCTCACAGAAATCTTTACACCTGATATTTTTGTTTTTCTACCAAGCGTGCTTTTTTACCCACTGTGTAGTTGAGGAGGCCTTATTCTGTACGTCACAATGGTACGATTGATTTATCGTGCCGACCGGCGACGCGACGTTACGTGGTAACCTACTGTTGTGTGCGGTTGTCGAATCAGGCGCTAGGAGCGTTAGCAGACAAATTGTTGTTGTGGATTTTTTTTATGTATTAGCGTTGAATTAGCAAACAAAATTATTTCTTACGCTAAAAAAATATTTTTGTTTGCCAATTAAAACTTTGTATTTGACGCTAACAAAGTGGCATCATCATCATCTGTCTTTTTTCCAACTACATAATACGTTGGGCGACCCCAACGTAGACGAAGCCGACGCTTCCAGTCTAACCGGATGCAGCTGAGCACCAGTATTTTGCATGGAGCGACTGCCTATCTGAACTCCACAATTCTATTACTGGGTAGAAAAGTGTAATGTAGATCAAAATTGAAAAAACAAGTGATTTATTTCCATCCAATTATCGCACTGTAACGTTTTAAAACCGATGAAACCAAATTAACTTTGTAAGAGTAACAACACCCAATCAATCATCCGCATAAAAAACACAGACGTCAAATTAAAAACCGCTTATTATACGATCAATACCTAATGAAAACAACAGTCTAGACAACTGTTCATAATTCTGAAAATAAATTAAGCTTAAATAAACCACCTAGAAGTCATAACTTAATTTAATTCAAACTTCATTTCCATATCATTGCTGTCTGTACATGTCAGTTAGAAATCAATGTAACAAATCGACGGGAGTGCTTTGCTGACCGTACTAGCGGCCGCAATGCACCGAGAGATAGTAATTTATTTCTATTCTGAGAGAACTGTATAGACATGACGGCACCTTTTCGGTGGTATTCGGTAGCTTATGATCTAAAGGCACAGTTATTTTAAAAAAACTGTTTTGTCAAAAGATCTATCTAGTACGATAATATTGTATGTCATTGTGTTTGTTTAATTTGTTTTTCACAAACAAAAAGAAAAATTATGCCCACATATTTTAATGAGTTACCACACAGTGCAGCGAGAAATGTCATTCCAGAATTTTTTGAATTCACCATGTAAGAATTCAAGAGATCCACAATATCGCAGACTGTAATTACAACCCTTAGCTTCGTCATTTAAAAAAAAAACAACAAAACAAAAATAGAAAAAAAATCGCGATGCGAGTACGATGACACTCGAAAACTCAAAGAACGCATTAAGCATTGCGTTCGTTTACTCTAAAAACTTTGCAGAACCACACACATCACTGTTAATTATGTACGTATACAGAAAGGCTGTTTTATTTTAAAAACGTAGTGAAAAGGAAGAGGCCTGGCTTTGACGTTGCAACTTAAGCCAGTAAGAGCACTCGGGGAAATGGTATATGTTTTGTATGTGAATTTTTTGTAGGATCGACGCACGTGCGTCTGTAAGTGGCGGCTGCTTTGATACGTCACTAGTTGTGTTTTTTTTTCATTTCCATTGCTTTGAATGGCAATGTCATTTGTCAATCTAAAATGACGGTGAAGAAGTCAAGTTTTTCTTTGATTTTTATTTTTATGCGTCCTATTTTTTGACCATCAACTGTTGAACTTAGCATTTACATTTTTCAGTTCGGATTCCAAAAGCTAATGAAAGAACACATTAATACATTTCCAGGACATTTCCTTAACCAAAAAAAATAATAATAAGAAAACCGTATGCTTTCCCATCCCTCACAAATAGTAATCCCAAGAAAAAGTGTATACGATTAGAAATGTATTCGTTTGAGTAAAGAGTGAGGCATTAGCCGTACCTGCGAGAAGCGTGGCTGAATCAAAGCGGGTCTAATGAGGCGCAGCCCAGACATCGGATCCTTAGGAGTATGGAATACGTTAGTGCTACGTTTAAATCGTGTGTGTCGATTTTATTTTCGTAAATTTTTGGATTAGATTTCGTTGGCAGATTACAGTATTTTTATCTTAGATTTTTTTTTGTAAATTGCATTTCGCGGGTCAACCTAGTACCGTGTGGTGCCGAACGTAAAGATATTACCATCCTATTTCTTCCCGTGGGTGTCGTAATAGGCGACCAAGGGACTTACTAGAAAATGGGCAGCAGCGTTTTCCAACCCGTCTGCCAAGCGTGACGATAATGGCAACCCCTCCCTTCTTTTGGGGGAGGCCTATGTCCAGCAGTGGACGCCTTTCGGCTGAAATGATGATGAATGATGAATGAGGTCAACCTAGGAGGTTGACGGCTGCTTAACCGGACTTTCCTGTGCGTATCTCAATAAATCTATAAATAATATTCCACTAAATCAATCTAAATGAAAAAAAAAGAAGCGACGCGCGCTTTATTTGTGGTAACATAATACACACACACAGGCATACAGAGCCGAGAGCTCCTGCCCTTACACACACATTCACAGCGTGTTTGTGCACTAGTTTATCACAAATAAAACGCGCCTCGCTTTGTGAGATAAAAATACTGTAGGAAGCAGTAGCGAAGCTAAAACTTCCATTGGAGGGAAGCCGAAGAAAAAGTTGTTCAGTTCACATAAATTCAAGATAACATCAAAATTACCTCAAAAATGTTTGTCGGTCCTTTACTTTTCTTAATATAACGCCATCTAAATTTGTCGGAATTTTTAGTTAAAACAGAAAATATAAACTGCGATTTAGGATACCTATAGTCTATACTAAAAACGCGTACGTACCTAGGTACGCGTTTTTTAACTTATAATTTACATATTAAATACCTGTAATGTGACTACTATATTATTTAGTAATAGTAAACTCAGATAGAGTCTTTGTTCCGAAGGGAAGCCGGTAGGAATGGGGTTGTATGAAGCCGTCGCCCCTGGTAGGAAGGGAATGAGTGAATAACGCCGATTTATATTAAAAAATAATAACTTACAAGGCATCGCTGTTCGCCTTTGTAAAATTCATTGCATTAGAGTCCTTAATATAATATTTAATAATAATAGGAATATATAATATAAAATAATAATAAAAGGAAAAACGGAAGCTTAGAGAATCACACACAGTGTCTGTCTGTCCGTCTGACACAGCCAATTTGCTCTAAATCAACTAGACTAATTAACTTGAAACTTACATACATGAATTTCTGTGGCCCAAACAAGGACGTGTGACGTAAATAAATAAATTTTGAATATCACTTTTGGGAATAAATTAGAAAATTTAAAAATAAGTTTTGCTAACTGTACCGTGTGACAAATCAAATTATTTAATGAATGTTGTAAGAATTTCAGATATATTTTGTTATAATTTTAAAATAAATACTTTTAAAGTTATTTAAGAAAATAGACGAAATTTTACCATTTTCTCTTTATCTCCGAAACAAATTAAGATAAAATAAAAAAAATAAAAATCTTTACCTATAGATTACAGAAAACTAAAAGAACTCTATGGTCTTAAAATAACATGATAAATCACTCGATAATGTGCGTACAAACTTACATTTGCAGTTGGAATGTATGAGGGAACCTGTCTTTCAACTACAATGTTAAGTTTTTTCTTGGGATAAATTCATCCCAACTACGGAACCCTTCATTGTGCGTGATCCGACACGCACTTGGCCGGGTTTTTTTTTTATAATTTTCGATATTGCATACAATACAGATTAAATAATCATAGAAAGAATTAGGCCTAACAAAACAAGCAACGCACATAACACCAACAATACTTACTCATAGTCATAAACTACGTGAGGTGACGAACCGGAACTAAATACACAGAATTAAACTCTATAAACTCCAAAAACTGGCACAATTACCATAAAAGCAAATTCCTATTACTGTTCGCCACAGCAGAATAACAGAGAACTTATCGACATGCCAACATTATCTGCGAGGCGAGCTAAGCTAGAATTTAAAATCGTTGCCGACGACTTTATCCCCGTTTAGAGTGCTTTGCATGCAGTCTCCGGACCCCTTTGACGAAACCAGACGGCCACTTACAACGAAAAACTGTGTTTTTTTAACATTCCCCGACGTTTATATACTTTTTTTCCTACTGATATTTTTTACACTGTGTGCGTCTGAAAAGTTGCAAATGGGATTCTTCTATGCAGATTTTATTGTTATAGAAAACATGGTTCTTCACATAGTGATAGAAAGTTTTACTGTAAATGCTCTAAGTTTATTTTTGATGTGAAAACTTTTTGTAAACTTTTTCGACTGTATTTGAAAGTATTTTGGTTAAAGTTACAAAAATATTCATCTTTTTTGCTTTTATTGTACAAAATTTCAAACCCTGATAATAATTTACAGTTTTTTGAAAACTAAGACATTCACTGAAAACGTTTTAAAACAAAACGAGTAAAAAGAAAAATATGCAACCATTTCTGGTAGCAACTTTTATAAAGTTGCTCTTGCCCTGTAAAAGCAGTCTCGCTACCAGAAATGGTTGCATATTTTTCTTTTTACTCGTTTTGTTTTAAAACGTTTTAAAGAAAATACTGTCGAAATAACCGTAAACCATTTCGCAGAAATACTGACGCATAGCTACAATCTGCCCAAAATATTGTGCAAGTGTACTCAAACATTGATCAATATTTCAGTACGTTAAACCAAGTAGGATCAATAATATCTAACTCCCAATAACCTAAAAGTACGCAGAAATGCATAATCCTACAAAAATGAAAATCTTCCCACCATTTTCAAGCAATCACAAACTCTTTACCACTCCATAGCCGTCTAATAACGATAATTAGAAACAGTTTCCGAGTTGCCAGTAACTGGACACCGTCAGTGTGGTACAGATAAAAGATTGAGTATAAAGACGCCGCCGATTGCGCCGCGAGATAACGCCTTCGATTGGTCGGCTGTATCATATTATTTGTTTTTCATGCGCCCGCTGATTATGAGGAGGTAGTTTGATGTATGTTTTTTTCGTAGAAGTGAGTGATTTTTACGAAAGTATAAATATTTGAGGAGAGAAAAACTTGATTGCCAATCATTTTCTAGATGGTTTTCTTTTAACCAATACCTACTGCTGGCTAAAATATATTTGCTTGATTCGTGAAATTACCGTGAAAACACGCTTAATCACTCAGCAACTATTTCTGATAAAGACATCCAATCAAAACTTCGTGACAACCTCTTGGAATATACCTTTATTTCTTTCGAATCTGAATAGGGTTTGCTATTAGTGTCCAAACACACGCCGGTACTCGGTGACTTTACATTAGTCGTGCCACTTTAGACCCCTGCCTTGCTTTGACTAGGCTCAAAGTGAGAGTTCAATTTAGGCGGCCCCCAGTCTCCTTTTGGCTATTGTACCTCACACCGAAGGGGAAAATATATCAAAGAAAAATCATTCGATCGTCAGCTTGAAAAGATCAAATACGCGTCCCAATATTTATACCTGTGAGGTTCTAACTTATGTAATACCAATAGTGGATTTGCCTGTAAAGAGTTCGAGTACTCTCTTGAGATATTTTTATCAAATACTTTACCTACTCATGTCATGTCTTACGTGCGTAGTTTTTTTATTTTCTCTCAGAAGTAGGTACTCAAATCAAAAGCAGAATTTTTCGTTCATCCGAATAAATGTTATTAATATTGAACGCAAAATATAGACATTAGGGTTCGATCAAAGAATCTGTGTTTAGTCTAACATGAAAATATTATTAACCTGAAATCGAGTTATTTCCAGACCAAGATTTTCATTATAAATCATACGTCGAAAATACTTTGCTATACCTAGGTTACGAGATAACTATAGAAGCATAGCTTAAACAACAAAAATAAAAAGTGTAGTGAAATGTTTTAGCAATAAATCATAAATTACTGTGTCAAACTTTTTATCAATCGATCAATTGATTGTAACAAGTTATGAACAAATGGCATCGCATATTCTCTGAATAAAAATCTCGCTACACATTATGTAAGTAATCTCACATGGTATAATCATGCCGACATCTCCGTCAAACAATAAAATGAAACAAAAACGTACGAGGCCGACTACCGTTCGGGACTCGATGGGTGGCATACACACAATATCTCTGCATCTAACTTCATTACTACCATCTAACATCGATCATTATCGGCACTCACGAACCAACCGACTATTTGTACTATGCAACAATAGATGGCGCTTTCCAACTAACACACAATTCAGCAGCATCATCTACCAATTAGTATCTCTGCACTCTTTCTTTCAAGTACAAAAAGGGGAAAGAGAAAAAAAGACGGAACGAGAAGGCTTCAAAGGAGTGTAATGACGAGCCTTGATTGTAATTGATGATGCGATTGTCTAATGCTGGATTGGGGTCAATAAATTTCTTTAAACGTGAATTTCTTTGTTCGCAGGTCACGAAGAGATGCCGCATAAGTTTTAAAGTGCGCGTGCGCTTAGAGATTTTTGGGGTAAAATTGGAGTGGGAGTGTTCGGTGGAGTTAATAGGGAATAGAGGGTGGTGTGGGGTCAAGTTTACGGGGTGGCTCTCCACGGGGGCTGGGGGCGGCCGGCGCCGGCGCCCGCGCACGCCGCCACCACGCTGGTCGGCGGGCTGGTAGCGCCGCCGCGGGAACCCACCACGGCGGCAGAAGCTTTCTGGAAGATGCCGCATAAGGGTACGTTGAGTTTGTCCATTATTCATTCTAAGTCATATAGAAAAGGCTTAGGTAAACTTAGTTGTGGTCAAAGGCAACAAAGTAAGCTGAAAAAAAGAGTAAAACTAATGCTTTCCTTAAAGCTTAACTCACGGTCTTGAAACAGAGGAATTGAGTTGGAACACAGACTGACAGGAAGTCTGACAGTGGAAAGCTTTCCATGACAAAATATCAATTATCTCACACCAGTGGGGTGACAGTTCTCTTCAAGCTCACTTACCTCAATTTTCATGGTGAAATTTTTGCAGAATAGACGCCAGGGGCCTACTCCGAATCGATAATCCGAAGTATCGGCTGAATGTTCGGCCGTTTCTTGACTCCCAAAGTTTCCTTATTTGACTTTGAATCCTTACCCGTCTTAAAGTCACGTTTTTGACTTTGACTTATCTCTCCGACTGTCGTTTTTTTTTCTTTCGCCGTAGTCAGCCTAGGCAGCCGTAGTCGGGAAACGGCTGAACATTCGGCTGATGCTTCGGATTATCGCTTCGGAGTTGGCCCCCAGGTTTTCTTAGAAAATATAGATGAATGCATTGGCATGCTTTCTCCACACAATAGAGCTCAATTTACTTCAATCGAACTTTGACAAAATCGCCTGAAAACCAGGCACCACAGAACCAAGACAGTCGTAGACAACTTTAACAAACATCGTTCCGACATGGAACTCCATATCTTTTGTACGAAATGCAAGCAGGCAAACTTATCCGTGATAACAATAAGTCGTCAAGTTTTCAAGTCAACGTTAAGTATCAATAAGTGTTAACTAGGTGCTTGTTTACTACAGTTAAACCTTACAACTATACAAGTTTCGGTTTACTACGTAAGAGCTAAGTTCTCGACTTCCTAACTAACAGACTTTGGATTTGGTTTTGTTGGCTGTACTTCGGATTCTCGATTCAAACTCGCATTTTAGTTGGTGGAGTTCTTGTGTGAAACAGTTTCGTCAGCGGAATTTCTACTAAAATGCTTATTTTTGGTTTCGGCGTAAAGCATTGTTGCTTTTAGAAACGGAATAGTATAGTATAGGAGGCAGTTAGTGCTCTTGAAATGGTTCAACTTTATTTCCATCAGTCTGACGATAATTTATAACTATTTTTTGTACCCACAGTTAAATAGATAGGTACAGATACGACATGTAAATATTGAGTACAAAGGTGCATGTGTTATGATGCATATTATAGGGAACATTGTTAAAGAAAGAAACCAACGAGATATTTAATTTTCAACCTTGCAATGGGGTTATCGATCATGTGATCAATCAACTGCCGAATACGTCATATGAGAGTCAGATCAATAAAATAAAAAAAACCGGCCAAGTGCGAGTCGGACTCGTGCACGAAACGTTCCGTACCATTATCTATAAAAATGGCAAAAAAATCACCCCTTAAATATTTGTTTTATTTAATTTAATTATTTATTTTTAAAGTGAATATATAACTAAATATTCTGTGAAAATTTCAAGCATCTACCTGTTACCGTTATCAATATCGAGCAAAACCTAGCAAAAAAATCACGTTTGTTGTATGGGAGCCCCCTTGAATATTTATTTTATTCTGTTTTTTAGTATTTGTTGTTATAGCGGGCAACAGAAATACATCATCTGTGAAAATTTCAACCGACTAACTATCACGGTTCATGAGATACAGCCTGGTGACAGACGGACAGACAGACAGACAGACAGACAGACAGACCGACAGACAGACGGCGGAGCCTTAGTAATAGGGTTCCCGTTTTACCCTTTGAGTACGGAACCCTAAAAACAGAGTAGGCCAAAACCAAACTGATCCCTCTGCCTAACCTTTCGGGAAATACAGGTGTGATGTTCAGTTTGTTATAAAAACTGATTATGAAGATTATTTCGACGACTAATCTATTCCGCCCACATTTCTAGTACATAACACTACCTCCCCTTAGTCCACCCCCACAAAGCCAGTATAAGTAGACCCTTCAGGCATAGCGTGTACTCACCGGACAGTCCGACTTTCCCTCATGTAGACTTAATCAAGAGCACCTAATAATACAAGTCAGTGCCTACGCAGACGGTTCGGGTGCTTACAGCTTATTAAGTGAGACTTCAGAGAGGACACGATGTTTTATTTGATTTGTATTGTCTGGGAGTGCACTTAGACGTAGATGGCCGAATTAAGAGCGTGTATGACGTACGGCATTTCATACAAACTTTCAAACCCTTGTTTTTCGAAATGACTGAACCGATTTTAATAAAACTTAGTTAAGAACATTTTCGAAAAATAGTGTTACAGTCAAATTAGACCGATTTAAAATTTTCCATAGAAACAGATTTACAGTTATCTGTTTTTAAATAAAACTCGCCCGCGCGCCCGCGGTCTGGCTGTTTGTGTATGTGAGTTTAAATGTTTGTAAACGCACCCACGATACAGGAGAAATTCCTATTGTTACAACACAACACAACGTTGTGCAACGTTTTATAAAAAAAAAACATAACAAAAACAATAAGACATTTCGAAAATGTTCTTTAACTAACTTTTTACGAGTAGACTTTTGTATCCTGCTTATGCGTATGAAGTTTCATTAAAATCGGTTCAGTCATTTCGAAAAACAAGGGCTTGAAGTTTGTATGAAATGCCGTTGATTGTATTTTAGGTATATTTCTGTATACTCATGAGGCTTCTTCAGCATCATTACCTTCGAGCTGTATCAGATGTGTCCTTTCAAAAAATCTATTTCTTTTCTTAAACAACTCTGACCATACTTGTAATCATATTATGATTCTTGATCAGAATGCCCATTAATATTAGAACTAGGATCATTTTAATTATTTATTTAGGAATTTCAACAAAGGATACACATATTATCATACAATATAAATAACAATAATAAAAAAGGTTCTTTTACGTGTGCTCTTTCATTACAGGAGACCACAGCATGCTCATTTAGCTAGGTTAAAACAGGATAAAAATAAAATAGAGAAAATAAATGACGAAATTTGAAGAAATAATATAAAATTAACATGTCAAGATTGAGCATTCATAATAAGATTGTTTGTTACGAGTATAATAATAATTCTTATACATTTGTTGACTATTGGAGGAAAGAAAAATAGATAAATACTTCTTTATTTTGTGATGGTTAATTATTTATGTATTTTGAAAAATAAAGGATTGTATTGCTTACAAAGTCTTGGGCGGGCGGCGGAATGTCCCAGATTAATTTTTACATTAAGTAGGGATTGCTCAATTTTAAACAAGCGTTTGCCAGTGCTAAGTTAGCAGAATCCCAAGTTACTAATTTGCAATTTAAAATTAGCTGACCTAGGAATATACGACGCGGTTGTTTGGTTAATAGTCTTTCTTTTTACTAAATGAACACATTTTGGGCCAAGCCTGGACATACATCGTGCACTAAAAAAATAATCTAACTTTTTGCTCCCACGGAAATAATAAGTAGTTAACAGCGGAATCGTAAAGTTTTTTACGACAATGATTATGACTTTCGAACTTGATGTGGCAACAAAGAATATTTTTCATATATGAATCACTATGAATACACCTTCGAACATGCTAAATTCGTAAGCCCCAAGTAGGTAATTAGCAACCATGGCCTCTAGCACAAATGGAGTTATAAAAAAAAGTTTTTTATTCTTAGATTTTTTTTTAAAATAAAAACATGAAACAAACCATTTTTTTTTTCTGTAGTAGGTTTTTTTTGCAAGTGTGCGAAATTAAAAAATATGGTATGGTGGTTATCATTAAATTTGAGTTGATATTACATTTTTTTTCGTTTAATAATATTATTTGTTTTTTGTTAAATATAAACATAATTATGTACATAAATATCTCAAAATAATTGGCAACACCCACTGAAGTTTACATTTATGGTTTATAATATTTTGGTTGAATTGCGTGCCGACTTCAGACAGCTTGAGACAGTGAGCGTTAAAACAAGCGAAGCTACTGATACAGATGACTGATGAAAATTTAAGTGTTTTTTAAGTTCATAATAATAAATATAACCAATTTCATTGATATAGACATAATTTGAAAAAAAAACAGTCACATTTAGTGTTTTATTCCATTTTAGTTACCTATTGTATTCCATATTTTGTGAAAAAAAGAAAAACAAATGTAGAAAAAAAACGACGATGCCAAGTTTTTATTCATGTATTTTTTTTCAAGATTGTGAAAAAAAAAATGTTTTTTTTTATTTACAAAAAACAAATCAAAATACAACTATCTTAAAGCATTTTCAAAGATAGACATTTCTCCAGTAACAAAAGTTATCTATTTTATCACCAACCAATCTCTTACCTGCATAATCTTCTCAAGTGTTTTCCCGCACTTGGATGCGACTTGCCCGACCAACTTAGCAACCCGTTAAAGTTAATTAACCTCTCGCGGCAAATACGCTCCCTGCATCAGTTGCTTTCCTTTGTGTGTATCATCAAGTTTCAGCTGTACGAGGTAAACAGAACTGTAAATTACAACAGGCCTTAGAGTATGGGACTTGGAAAGTTATAGGAAAAATTACAAATGTTTTTGATGTGTTTTTTTTAATTTTTTTATTCAAAAATAAAGGGCTTTGTCGCACATGCGATTATGCCACCCTGGTTGGTTTAACAAAACCATACCACTATTATAACCTTAGCATAGCTATTTTGTAAAGTATTCTAGCTGCATCAGAAAGTAGCTCAGCTAGAGCATAATTACAGTAATTTATCTCTCTAATCCTACAATCTAAGCTATTTCTAAATTCCTCGGTTGCGGACACACTTGGTTAATAAGTGATAAACATCATCAACGGAATGAATACGAAAATCACAATTAGTCGATGTTGATTTTGCTATTAGGTATATATAGGAACTTATTACAAGGGATCTGTCCGGAACGAAGTCTCAGTGCGATAACAGTATCACGTATATTCAACAGCTGATTATCTATCCACGGTGAGTTCAAGAGATGCGGTTGGATCGTTTTGTACCAGATTCCTTTTTCTAGTGATCTTTTATTGAAGTACTCCTTCCAAAGCGAATAATAATCCTGTTTTATATTAGGTTCAGATTTAGATTAAGATTTAGATTAAGTTTCAGCTGCACGGGGTAAACAAAACTGTAAATTACAACAGGCCTTAGAGTTGAGGATTAGTATGGGGCTGAAATGTGTTTTTTTTTCCTTTTATAAAGTATCATATCGGCGGTAATACTTTATTCACGATGACGATCTGGCCTATTTGCTAATACGTAATTTAAATATAACTTAAACTGTAAAAAATGTAAATGTAAAAAACAAATTAAGGAATCGTCCAATAACGTCTATCTTATTCGCTTTCGAGAGCAGTGGTGGCCCAGTGGTAAAGGCCCCGACTTACGAGTAGTAGGTCGTGGGTTCGAACCCAGGCAGGCGCTTTACTTTATGTAAATAATTTCAACACCACTGCTCTCAAATCGGTGAAGGAAAACATCGTGAGGAAACTGGCATGTCCTAGAACCAAAAATTCAACGACATGTGACATCCACCAACCCGCACTGGGCACGCGTGGTGGATTACAGCCCACTCCCTCTCACCGAGAGGAGGCCTGAGTCCCAGCAGTGGGAACATTATAGGCTGATTATGTAATCGATTTATGTTATGGGGAATATACTTAATTGACGTGTCAGCACTTGCACTGCAGTTTAAGTTCAATCGCACTGCACTAAAATAACTCAAAAGATTTTACGCTTTTTATTCTTCGCACTAATTCAGTGATGTCAAGGAGTTGGATCGCCTCGACATTCACGTGATGATGAAGTCTGTGTTCGTGAGCTTCTGCGTATTTTTTATTACTATGTTTACGACATCCATCTTGAGGTCTCGGTGGAGGTCGCTGTTTCTGATGTGAAAGGGATGAGTTAAGATATATTGACTCTAATACTAATATTGTCAGACTGCAGAGCGAAGTCCCTCTTCTCATGCTGAGAAGACACGAGCTTTGATCGCCATGGTCGTACAAGCCGGGTTGGCGATTTCAAATTTGTATGAATCATAAGTCATTGCACTTACTGATATGCCTACATCATGACAGCATAGGAAAATTTTATAAAGTAATTATTGAGTACATACTATTCCCACAACCAATGACCTCCTTAGTGAACGTTTTTTTTTGTTTGAGATTTTTATTACTTTTATTTGTTAAATGGTAATGTTATCAATCTTTTTGTTAAATTATTTTGAATTAAATTTTTGTTATTATTTTTGTTACGCGTGAATTATCAAAAAATATTGAATAACTTTAATATCCTTTTGGGCTTTGTATTATTATGTAAAACCATAAATGGTGCATGTACTTACTGTTAGCCTGTAAGTAGTTGTTGCATTTTTTAAAACCGCCAAAGTGAGAGTCTGACTCGCGCTCGAAGGGTTCCGTACCATTATCTATAAAAACGGCAAAAAAAACACATTTGTTGTATGGGAGCCTTAAATATTTATGTTATTCTGGTTGTTAGAGTTTGTTGCTATAGCGGCAACAGAAATTCATCATCTGTGAAAATTTCAACTGTTTAACTATCACGGTTCATGAGATACAGCCTGGTGACAGACGGACAGACAGACGGCGGAGCCTTAGTAATAGGGTTCCCGTTTTACCCTTTGGGTACGGAACCCTAAAAATGTACTATTAAGGAAATCATTGTAAATGTATTGTGTAAAGAATTGTTGGCTAACCTACATAAATAAATAAATAAGTCCAGGTTTCCTCACGATGATGTCAATAATGTCCAAAATATTCTCAGAAAGTACATATGAATAGTGAAAAAGTCACATTGATACTTGCCCAGATTTGAACTCACAACCTCAACCAATATTGTATTTTCTTGACAAAAAAATACCGGCCAAGTGCGAGTCGGACTCGCGCACGAAGGGTTCCGTACCATTATCTATAAAAACGGCCAAAAAACACGTTTGTTGTATGTGAGCCCCCCTTAAATATTTGTTTTATTTTAATTTAATTCTTTATTTTTAAAGTGAATATATAACTAAATATTCTGTGAATATTTCAAGCGTCTAACTGTTGCCGTTATCAATATCGAGCATAAAAATCATGTTTGTTGTATGGGAGCTTAAATATTTATTATATTCTGTTTTTTAGCATTTTTTATTATAGCGGCAACAGAAATACATGATCTCTGAAAATTTCAACTGTCTAACTATCACGGTTCATGAGATACAGCCTGGTGACAGACGGACAGACAGACAGTCAGACAGACGGCGGAGCCTTAGTAATAGGGTTCCCGTTTTACCCTTTGGGTACGGAACCCTAAAAAACACCTTTTTCATTTGAAAATCTTGTGGTTTTCTTTCTTTCGTATCGGGATCAGCTGGTTCACATCCATGCCGTAGTATAAAAAATATCCGGTCAGACAAGTTGGTTTCGGGGCTACACTGGGTTTTAGAAGAATCATCTTGTAATATTGTCATATAATAAAAATCTGTGTTGCTAGTAGAATTACTTCCCCCTCTTCTTCTCAGCTAAAACAAACGGTTTTAAAACCGGAAAACGTTCTAAGATATTTACTTAAATTTAGTAGGTTTTCAAATTCTACATTTACACTATATATTACCATACTATCCGCCCCTGCTTCACATGGTTTTTCCAATTTGTCAAGACATTGAGATTTCTTAATTATATATTAATGTATTATAAGAACTATACATAATAAGAACGAGCAGCGGTGGCGCAGCGGTAACGGCCGCGACTTAAGAGTTGTAAGTTATAGGTTCGAACCCAGATAGGTGCGTTTCATCGTGAGGAAACCGGCATGTCCTAGAACCAAAAATTCGAAGATATTTGACATCTACCAACCCGCACTGGGCCCGCGTGGTGGATTACAGCCCACTCCCTCTCACCGAGAAAAGGCCCGTGTCCCAGCAGTGGGCACATTATAGGCTGATTGTATATACAAATCGTTCGGAATAAATTGTCTAGATAATGGTGAAAACCGCATCCTAATCAGTTGCGTAGTTTAGGAGAACGGGTTATTTCCAAAGTACTCCAGAAAGAGTTCCCAAACTACTCCATGAAAAATGTAATATTTTTAATTAGGTTTCATTCTACTCCATGATAATATTAAAATGTTCTCAAAGTACTCCACTCCATTTTAATCAAAAAGCTAATTTAAATTATATACCGGATTTCTTTTAAGAATTTTGTGAGTGACTGTAATGAAATATTATATATGTATTTTATAGGTAACTATGTAGATGGAGCAGTTTGAGAATTGATAACGAATAATCGGTGGAGTACTTTGAGAATAATTCCAGATACCTATGGAGCAGAATGAGAACAAAATAATAAGTATTTTTAAATAATAATAATTCCATGGACTAACTCGGGAATTAATGTATGAGATTCTTATCTTTTTAGAACAAAAGAATTGAGTAGTTTGGGAATAACCCAGGAGAACCACGCGGTTACACAGAAAGATATTAATATGTATAGATAGAAAAGACATAAACGCAGTGACACACTCTTGCGCACTGAACAAATCCCATCCACATAGTTTGTAGTTCATAGATGTTGTACTTCACCTGTATTTTTCTTCGTTCTCAGATCAGCAGGGAATCATTGAGACTGTCCATCTACGTATGTATTAATCTAAAACCTAAAACAATACAGAACTATCCCGAAAGAGTACAACACCTACTGAAAACTTATTCGAAAGGACACACACGAAACAGTAATATTTTCTATTATTCTATACTAAATCATACGTTTCATGATTCTAATAAAGATACACAAATACACATAGAAATTTACGTGTACTTCAAAGCACTTGATTTTGGTTACCCATCCAAGAATCGTAACCTTTGCTTCTCGTTTATGTAGCAATCCTCAATTATTTGCCACAAAAGTATTTAAAAATCTTATGTAAAAATCTTCTACGATTCAAGCAGTTGTCTCCATGTATCGATCACCCATCCAAGATTTGACCTGATCCACGTAGCTTAACTTCTACATCCTGTCTATCAATGTTTCAGCCCACAGTCCCCTAAAACATGTTCTCTCTTCTCTGTAACTCAAAGATCTACTTAAATCTTCATTTGCATAGCCTACTAAAGGTAGCTTGACTAACTTAGGAAGTTTACAAGTCGTTAAAGTTAACTGACCTTTTGGTAAATACCAGTGTTTACTAAAGCCGCTTTGTCGGTATAAATGTAGCTATATTATAAGTTTTGTTTGTAACATCATCTTTTGAGTTGTTACTTACGATTTAGGTTGTATCTGTTGCCATAAGTGTAATATACATAATTATGTATAATAATAATAATTAGCATCAGCTTACCCTTGTCCCAACCATGTTGGGGTCGGCTTCCAGTCTAACCGGATACAGCTGAAAACCAGTATTTTACATGGAGCGACTGCCTATCTGACCTCCATAACCCTAACTGGGTTATGGAGGTCAGATAGGCAGTCGCTGGGTAATACGATACCCCTTGGTAAGACTGGTTGTCAGACTTTGGGGCTTCTGACGACCTGTATTGACTGTCAAAGATCCAAAAATGACAGCCGGGGCCGGGGCCGGGGTATGTTAAGATGGTCACCCATCCACGGATGACCGCGGCAAGCGTAGCTTAACCTGATCGATCAACCCTTGCGGCTGTTATTACCTGCTTAGCCACGAGCCCCTCATGTATAATAATAATATACAATAATTCTTAGAACATAAACGTAGACGTTTTTGTCAAGGATACTATAAATATCGACTTAATGAAACATCCCGATTTCTGGTTTTCCAGCCATTTTCCAGGACCAAAAATACTGATAAAAAACTCATAAACACCCAGACTAGTTATTCTAGGAAAGAATTTGATAAATACATTGCGAATTAAACCTCACAATACACCTCAATCCACCATTAAAACTGGTGACTTGGCTAAAGCCTAAAGCATAACAGAAATATAATTATGTTTCACCATAGCCAAGCCAAGCAAACGGAGCATGCGACAATTGTGTCACATTAAGCGCCAGATAAAGACAAATAGACCGGAAAAACAGTTGTTGGAGAGGGATAAATAGACTTTTCTTTGTTGCTGCACTGTGGGAATTTTAATGATTGAGTACTCCGCTTCGGGCTGACTGTGTCCGATGGAACGCTTGGAATATTCAAATTTTGAATTTAGAATAGCTAGAATATTTCCCGGTCTTATTATAGCGTGTGTATGTTGGTTTTAGTAAAATTATTACTTTTAATTTGTTAATGTTTTGAACTATACTTGGAACACACTAATACTAATGAAATTAAAAAGTTAATATCACAATTTGTGCTTAGATATTAAATCGTATCTATTGACTTACCTACAACCAAATTAAATGTAGTATCAAATCACATTGTTTATCTCATTGAAGTTTAGAAATTAAATAAATGCCAGACACATAGCAGTAAAAAAAAAATCAAACACCATTTTTTTTAACTGTAGTCTGGTTACATAATCTCAGATAGCAAAAGTTAAGATGACAGACTACTTAATAGTTAAAATAGTTTATCTTTTACTTAACTGTACTCAATGACAATTTGCAAAGAATAATGTTTCAGTCTTTTGTTAAAAGATATTAAAACCATTGTTTGAATAGCTTTTGATTTTTAAGTAGTTATTGTTATAGTGTTTTTTTTTAATTTTTAAACGATGTCTGTTTGCGTTGTAACATAAATATATGAAGAAAATGTTTTTGTTTGTTTTTAAAGGTTTTTGTTATTAAAATGTTGGTAATTTTTTTATTTGTAGTATTAAGTCTTGAATACAGTTTTATTCGAGAAGAAACCTCACTTTTAAAGAATCATTAATACCTACATCTCTCTCGGTTATTTTTTTTCCATATGAACATCTCTTATGGAAAAGTTCTTGGAACAAATCTAACTTAGAGAAATGTGCGTATTTTTTTTTTTAATGTAGATGCAGTAAATTACAAAGACATACGACATAATTATAATGAATGATTAATGATTTTAATGATTATAATTCTGTAAATACATTTTGTTATGGCCGCGAATCATATTTTGATCACGATACAAGCTGAGACTGACCTGCAAATTGTAAAAAACGTAAGAAAAATTAAATTTCGCTTTTTTTTTCATTATAAATTTCCTAATGCTACGCTAATATAATGATACGTCCAGCGGTGTGCGAGAGAGAGCGCGCGAAGTGTAGTTCGCGTTATCGCGATAATGTAGCCGTAGCATTAAAATCGCAACATCACTATACAGTTGAATAAAAAAAGACAAACATTTTCTACTTACAAACTCTATAGGCACTCATACCTCATCTCACTATAGACACCCGTTTGTCAATGACGGTTTTTTGTCACGCATCCACTAAAGGGGCGTGGTTCGCTATATTCACCATAAATTATGTCACGGCGAAACAAAGTGCCATAAAATACGTTTGCAAAAACGTTTTAGTCACTTTTCTTTTTTAGCTTGATAGTTTCTTCATTCTTGAATCTGCTTTAGGCATAAACGTCAATAAAGGCGACTTTGTATAATTATGTTCATTATCTATGGTTGAAAGTTCAAAGATAAAATTTTCCCTAGTCTAGTGACGCAGAAAATAGCAAATAACCACAACAGACTAATTGCGAAAGCTTTTGGCAGCACGCAGCAGTGGCGTACATTAATTCTTTTGCTAGTCGTTTAATGCATAATTTATCTGTGCTCATGAGACAAGACTCCGTATCTTGAGGACATAATTATGCAATCACACAACATTTCTAAATTTAAATTATACAAAACTGTATTTTACACTTTCATAGAAAGTTCAACAGACAGAATCAACAACGTACGACTAGATAAATTGTTTTTTTTAATCCTTACCAACAATCTCTGACCCAAACAGGTTTAACTTTAAGTAAATACTCTATGGTAGCAGAAATTAATGCGATCCGTTCCAAATTTAAATCGTTTGACAAGCTTCAGCGCATCCAATATGGCGACTATGCGTTTAGCGTACAATTAAATCTCCCCCATAGATTTAAGCAATTCAAAAACAGATACAAAATAATAATAATAAGGATATTTAAGTGGGGGATGCCACCAGGTGTGCTGTCGACAGGGTTGCAACCCCTATGTACTGTCTGTATGTATATAAAGTTTGATTAATGTTTAATTTAACGTTTTTATCTATTTAGCGACCGTTTTTGTGCTACGTTAAGTAAATATTATGGGGAGAGCTGATGATTTATTTTTATTATTACTTAATTAATCATTTTGTACAAACTTTGAGCTCCTTCGTCCTGTAAATAACATGCCATATTTTTTACAAACATAAATGCAAAACATTGTTTTCCTAATCGAAGCAGCACACTGGCCATTTACAGCCAAAACCTATCAGAAACTTTTACGAAATTCCTCGCAACATCCCGGATCAAAAACGCATGCACTAAAAGTCACATCCAAAGTTATCCTCAATAAAACCACGCACACAATAGCTGCAAGTATCTATACGCACCTACATACACACAAAAAACTAAAAAAATAAATAACAACAACTATAAATGAAATTTATAGCGTCGCACCCATAAAAACGGGGATTAAAAATAAATTGCTCGAATAAATTGCACCTCTGAAATTAAAACACTCCCTCACACGACATGCGTACTTGTACCGACCGTGGGTGTGACAGCAGGCCTTAAAGTGAGCGGGAGCGGGAGCGATTTGGCTGCTAAACTTTGCTATTTGGTCTATTTGTCGCAGGCAGATTGTATGATGAGCAGTGGTGGCTCAGTGGTAACGGACTCCACTTACGAGTAGTTAGGTCGTGGGTTCGAACCCAGACAAGCGCTTTACTTTGTGTAAATTATTTCATCACCACTGCTCTCAAAATGGTGAAGGAAAAAATCATGAGGCAACCTAGAACTAAAAATTCGAGGACACGTGACATCCACCAAATCGCACTAGGCCCACGTGGTGGATTACTGCCCATTCCCTCTCTTACAGAAAGAGGAGCCCTGTGTCCCATCAGTGGGAAAATTATTGGCTGATTATGTAAATTATTATGATTCTTCAATATACCTACATACGAAAAACGAGCGTTTAAAAACGCTCGCAGTTATAAAATATTTATGCTGAAGGCAAATTAGCAACTTGTTCAATTGTTATAATTTCGACATGCAGGGCACCCTGACCAAATAGTTTAGGTTTGGTTAGAACTGTGACGAACCGCGCGCGAGCCAAGGAAATAGATTTACATTTTGCCTTCGGCATCTTTCATAACTGCGAGCGTTTTTAAACGGTCATCCGTTTAATAAATCGTCGTTTGTAAAACGCGGATTCATACAAATTGCCTGCCGACGTTATTTCGTACGTCATTTTCGGGTGACAACTGAAAATGGGCGCTGTGCTGTGAGTCCTCCATAGCACAGCATCATGAGCTGAGTGGAAGCCTTCTTATCACAGCCACGACGTGCAGCTGCCGACTGTTTATTTTCTGTGTTCGTGATTATATATCTGTTTTGTTATTTTATATTCGAGTTAAGGGGCCGTGCACGAAATCGGCTGATTTTGATCAATTTTTTTTATTTGTTGTGAGAAAGGGAAAAAAAATTTAAACATAATTATTTGTGATCTGCAAAGTCGAGGTTTTTCAAATAAATTAAGTATTCATGGAAAATCATTAATATTCGCAACAAGTTTTCCGAAAAATGACGCGAGACTGACGTTTGATCATATTTTTAAAATAAACTACTTTTGATTTTGAACAGTACGATATATCATCAACATGATTATTATGGTACTTGTATGTGGAATAAGCACATTTTTTAACTTCGATACAAAATATAGCAGAAAAATAATGTTGAAAAAAACTATTTTTTTTTTAAAACCCAGTCGGTAATGTTTTTTTGCCTATTATTTAACTAACCATATCAAGAAATTTATAAATCACACACTAGGCTTCAGCTATCCTTGTGATAAATCAAAATTTTATTTTATGATTATACAACATCTTCATTAAATAAATCAAGTAAGTAAATCGGCGAACTAAACTATATTTTCGAGAGCGCTAAAGTGATGAACCTATTAACAGGTGCCGAGACTCACACGAATGGTTTATCACCACGAAAACTGTACTTTTATAGTTACACAGACTTAATTAAATTATTTCAATTCCTCACAATTAGATAAGAAATTGACGATAAACGGTTTTTTTGTGCACAGGGCCTTAACTTATTTTTTTTGTATGCACGTGTTTTTGTGACAAATAAACATATTTTTCTTTCTTTCTTTCAACCACGATGAGTTTAAAGCAAGTTATGAAAAAAAAAAATAAGATCGGGTATTCCATACAATGAAAACTTCTTATCAATCTCACTACTGCATCTATGAAAAAATCATCAGTGAAATCAGTTTTGAATTGGGTTCCTTAGTAAGTTATTTCAGCTTGATGCATGTTATATGTATTTATATTTATGAATTCACAACTGTGAAGAAAAAAAAACTAACTTAACAATATTGCCTGTAGATTATTTAAGCTACAGTGTTAAATGAACCTGCTTTCATATTTTGTAACCAACGAAATAGCAAAGAATGTGACACCAAAGTTCTAAATTAATAGTGAAGTTTTCTTTAAAAAGCTGCCATAACATTACTTATCAACATTTAGATTCGTTTTCTGTATCATTCACGCAGCAAAACAACTGACATCCCTTCCAAAAACAGCCAAACTCTGCTGCAAATCGCTTACCGCTACCGCTACCTCTCATCACATACATCCTACGGGGCGTAGGGTGGGCGTACGATTGTCCATTGTTCTTTTAACGCGAGCTTGTTAGCAAGCCGCGGCAAGGTGAGCAGCAGGCGCGATTAACAACGGCGACGCGACAACATGCCACTCAAAACGCACACTTAATTGGCGAACGACTTGTGGTTATTAATTTGTTCTGGAAGGTCTAGGCTTCGAAGTATTTTTGGTTGAATTCGGAGGTAGGTGCTTCAGGACTGCCAAATCCAATCAAAATATTGTGTGCTTTGCTTTCCAGCTATCGAGTAAAGGCCTTCCTCTTTCACATAATACTCTATCAGAATATATCAAGCCATTTCCGGTGACAGATTTTGGTATTACTGAAATTCTTGTTACATACAAGTTGATGCTTTCAGCGACACATTTTTCTGTATGTATTCGGTATCCACAAGACCAATCAACCAATACAAAAATGCCCAGTAATACGAAAAAGAACAAAAAAACATAAGACAGTCGCTCCGGATTCGATGCACGAACTACGAAAATTATATACCAGGCGACCGCAAAAAAATTGTCGGGACAAAACAATGAACTTAGGCCCCCACCCTTTAGGGCCTTAATCAAGGGCCTGGCCCAAATTCGTCCACAAATTGCATCCAATTGTTCACTTTTTACCGCGTGTTTGTGAGGGGTGGTTAAAAAGAATTGTCAGACCAACGGTTGGGCTCATCCGATCTAATGCACTCCTATTCAAGACTATTGGCTTGTGAACAGTTCGCGTGGTTATAATATTGTGGACGGACCCACCGTCCAATTTAGCGCCTGATTAAAGGATCCAGGGATCCTTTAATCGGGTGCCATGCACATAGTTTGGAGTCATTTTGTTTGCTCGATGTCTAAGGATATGTTTGGAGTAGGTTTCAACATATAAAACAATAGACAGATATGAAAGTAAAAATTGATCCTAGTTTTGATCATAAAACATTAACTAAAAGATCCGTAATACAAAAAAAATGCCAAAGATCCTCTATCAAAAAAGTCGTATTAACGGTCCATACAAACAATGAAACTCAAAATATCTTCGAATCTCCAAAGATTAGATAAAAAATTGTGGTTTTCTATCGTACACCGCAAAACCCCTTTTTTATTGAAGATACTTTTCGCAAAGCGGATTAATTTTTTTAAACGGGTTATGTTTTTTACGGCCTTTTTTGTGAAAGATGGGCGCAGTCCATAGTTTGAGGCAGATATTATCTAGGAGATAATATTAAAAGATGTTTCTATACATGAGGAGACCACTTAAGTAAAAATTGAGGAAGCGTCAAAATTTGAAGAGGAGATGTTTTATTGTTGAAAGATCGATCAGAACTTTTTCATGCATCAGGCACATATACAAAGAAGATGAGATGAAATATTCGCAATATCTACAACAATACCTATGAAAAACTACAAGATAAGCTTTAAATGTTTGAACTTGAACGTGAAAATATTGGTCACAATGATGGTGACACAAAGCGTTAGGCGACGAAAAGTTTCTCATAAATAGGTATTCAATAGACAATATATTTAGCTATATTGGTGACCAACATTTTCCATGCATTGAAATTATAACATAATATGAGCACCAACTCTGATATATATTTATAGGAATTCGTTTGCCAAACTTAGTGATTTGATGTTCCCTCATGTCTTCAAATTACTGGGTAGCCTATAATGTAGCCATTTATGGGCCATCATCACGACAACCTTACCTCTAACCAGTTCAGTTAACACCATCATCTATTACAGACGAGCTGATGCACAGCGCGGCGATGGGGGGCGGCGCCCTATTCGGGTGCTCCTCAGCCGGGCACAGCGGCATCAATCAGCTCGGTGGGGTTTACGTCAACGGCAGGCCGCTGCCAGACTCGACGCGCCAGAAGATCGTGGAGCTGGCGCACTCGGGCGCACGGCCTTGCGACATCAGCCGCATCCTGCAGGTCTCAAACGGCTGCGTCTCCAAGATACTCGGCAGGTCTGTTGGTTTTAAGTGTTTTTTTGGTACTGTTTGGAGTTAGTTTGGGTGCTTCGTAGTTGTTGTCGATAGTCAACAGTAGTTACGCAAGAGTACGGGAACATTTGAAAAGTTATTTTACAAAATCTAAGTACCTATCTACGTTGTCTTTGTGATGTGACTCATCTTACAGCTTATATATAATATTATCATTAATAATGACTGAGTCTTTCTAAAGCTTTCATCAATATCTTTGCATCAAAAACCTCCAATGAATATTCTTTTAATATCATTATTGAGGTCCTTAATACTCTTTAACAATTTTATCCGAAAATTCCAAAAATATGTTTACTTAAAATCTTAAACCGTAGTAATCGCTCTTCGGCAACTCGTTATAGTAGGGCTTTTATATAAATTTCAAGGTCTACAGAATTCATCTCGAGATAGAAAATTGTCGCTACACAAAGAGCTATCTATCATAAAGTCTGACACTACTGAATTATTTACAACCCACCAAATGACACTTTTCATTTAGAAACGTCTTTAAGATAAGAGCATATTACTTGAAGTTCTTATTTTCTCAAGGTTTGCGTCAATTCTAAAGAAAGACCTAATTCTTTGGCAAGTCCATTCAGTCATCGTGTTACTAAGGAACAAGCACCCATAACAATTAAAACGAATACTATTACACGAATAAACGAATTATTTCACACAAAACCCATTGTGAGCCAACAAAAGTTAAAGAATCGATTATGTCTAAGTGCGATGGGGTCAAATTCTTGCGCCACGCGTTGGCAAATTGATGGAATTCCCATATTACCGCCTGAGGAACCGCACAATGCTCCGACAAAGCTGTCGTGGACAAAATTAAGGAATATTTCAGTGACTTAATCAATACAATAGTTTGAGTTTGCATTCCCATAGTGTATTGTTTTTGTTGAATGGTTGACGTGTGCGCAGCGGGGATGTTAGGTGGGAATCGACATCGGGTGCCTGCGTTGGCCGCGTTGGGGTGCGCCGTGCGGCTCTAATTTCGACGGCAATTTTATTGTTTGATTGCGATTTTATCTGGAGATCACGGAGGATTTCGGCCCTCGGATCGAGTGCTTATTGAAATGCCGGCAGTGAAGTATTCGTGTTAATCGTAATGGAATTGTTTTCGTAATGGTTTTAAATAACAGATTTCACAAAGCCCCGCAAAGCTGTTGCAGATGTAGGTATACTCACTGAGTCTGAAATGTACGATGACAATAACAGAATTTAACGAATTTCAAACAACACGTAGCTATTTTTGTATAAAAGTAGGTAAATCAGTCGGTGTCACACAAAACCAAAGCATTTGATTTTAATAACACATACTTGATTCAATGGGAACCAAAAAAGTCAAAAGTCAATCGAACAATACAAAATGTAAAGACGTCAATCAAGAACTAGACTCATTTTAATATAGGGTGTGCCTTTCAGGGCTGTCCCACGACCGCCCCTAAATAAAAATAAAATAAAAACATTATTATTTTCCAGTAATTGGCACCCCTACTGAGGGAGACGGCTTGACGCCACTTCAAGAGATCTTATAGGAAAAATAAATTTGGCCCAGCGAACCCTATAATATTGCCCTGTGGGCACATGCTATTATTTTGTAATGTTTTGCTTGTTAAGATATTGGCGAAACAAGTTGTTTTTGTGGGAAAAGTGTTTCAATGTGGTCTGCAGTTTTTCTTGATACCGTGTTTTTTATATCATGTGCTTCTCTCTATTGGGGCTGCTAGTTCCACATACATAACATTAAATTGTCTGACAGACTACAGAAATATTCAGTTACAACCAAATTTCTGAAAAACCTTAATCGAAAGTATAAAGTTCACAACAACACGACTCCATTTTTCGTCCTCCCTATGAAATAAAATTGTTAAATTCTGTAAATAAGATATCGGAATCTCTTTTACAGGTCATAAATTATTAAAAAATATAAGCTAGATGGAGTCGACATTTCCTATCTGACTATTCCTGAGAAGAAATGGCGAAACAAACTCAAGGGTACTCGGACATAATCTTGGTCAGATCATGTGATCTATCTCCTCCATTTTAATTTTCCTTGGCTGTCATCCTATCCATACCCTCAATAATCGAAGACGAAAAAGTCCCATTAAGTACCTATTTTCTTTTGCCTGGCAACGGCTGCAAGTGCCTCTATCGTTCTCACACGCCCCTGGGCATTCTTATCGTGCCAATTACTAAGTAAAGGGGTTGAAAAGTGTTCCTTAGGGCTCACACAGAAGGGCCAACGTAGCAGGACTCCTAATTAAGGAGAGATCCCGCTGTTAACTCGTATTTGATAGCAATTCTTAATGTTTTGGGAAATTTTTGTATTCAAGATATTGTAGGTAATCGTCACGGGATATTCGTGCGTTAATTTTTTTTGATTTTTCATGATGATAAGGTTTGTTTTAAGGGTCCTATAATGTTTTTTTCATCAAGATTGTGAAACTAAAGGGTTAAATTTTGTAGTCAGGATCTATTTATATTCATTGTATAGTTTCGATTTTTTGGATAAATAAAAATATCATTTATCGAGCTCCCCGTGACATATTTTCAATAGGGCGAACGTAACTCGGTTACTTTTAAAGAACCACTTCAAAAACAATCTCTGATAAGTGCTGATTCGTTGCCCTCAAGCCCTATCTACATCTAATCTCCGACCCCCTGACGTCACAGCACTCACAGCTACGTCATTATTTATACTTGCGTGTCCATCGAATTGTGACAACGGGTTCACGGAACGGTTTCACGAATCGAATTGTCGGTGTCGTCGTTCTGAGGAGCGAGCAGTGTAGTTGAAACAATGCATTAACGTTGGTCGAGTGACTGCGGCATTGTGGCCCGCACAGCAATGATTTCGATCAATTTATTATTGTTTGATGCAATAATTGCTCGGTTTGGCGACAATTTGTTTGCAATTTCTGTTGCGTTTGTGGCCAGCAATTTAGTTACTTGATCAAAGTTTGGTTTTCGGTAGTGTTTTATTATTTGGTAACAAATATGTAATGAAGCGTTTGATGGAGTTTATTATAACAATGTTGATTTTTTACATTATTTTGTTTGTTTTTATAAGTAAAGAAAGAAGAAAGAAAGAAAATACGTTTATCTGCGGTAAACATAACGCATAGAAATAAAAACACAAACACGAAAGAACAAGTTGAGGGAAAATATGCGTCACATTCACGCAAAACGGCCATCGCTCAGCATAATGCTGCGACCCTATGCGAGACAGAGCCCCAGCGCTGGTTTTCAGCGACAATTTCTGACTTCGTAACATGACAGACATCACGTAAAGCTGATAGTCGTGGTTTCCATTACATTAACCCACTTTTCTTAAGACATTGTACAGCTTTTAAAGCCGATCCCATTCGTATTCTTAATTCTTCTCAAGTAATTAATATCAGCTCCATCGAAGATTCAAATTGTACCTATTATGATTCCTTTAAAACACTTTATTTTTGCACATACAACCACCAAGTTTTCTAATTCTATAATGTCCTTAACGCCTTCATTGACACACCTACAACATTCACCCTTAAAAATCCTGCCAAAATTGTATTTACCTCTCCTACAAAGCTACCTAGCCTCTCCTGTATACCAAAAGCACAACAAATAATCAAAGTTCATCGAACTTAACGTTCTCAATTAAAAAGCAGTGAACAGGGGCCCTCCAAAACGCCCTTAGCGAAAATCCGCCCAAGGCGAAAGCGATTACAATCCGACGATGGGCCTTAATATCCCTGTAAATGTTTATCGAGAATGCCTAAGTAAACTTTATCGATGACAATTCCGATAAAACCATGTTTATTATTTGTTGGCATTGCTGTATAATTATTTTGTAACGGTTTTCTCGTAGTTTGAACGTGTGCTTGATTTTGCCTTCGTGCTTTTTGTTGTTTTTTCAAATTCGTGGCTTTTTTGTATCTACAATTTCTAGATATTATGTAGGTACATTGGTGGTTGGTTGTGTGGGTACTTGAGATGCTTTAGGTATAATTTTTTGAGAGAATGTGTAACAAATAATAGTTTCTAACACATTCTCTCATTCATCATCCGTGCCTAGCCTTTTTCCCAACTATTTTGGGGTCGGCTTCCAGTCTAACCGGATGCAGCTGAATACCAGTATTTTACATAGAGCGACTGTCTATCTGACCTCTACAAACCAGTTACTGTTTAACACGATACCCCTTAGTAAGACTGGTTGTCAGACTTTCGGACTTCTGACTACCCGTAACGACTGTCAAAGATTCACGAATGACAGCCGGGACCAACGGCTTAACGTGCTTTCCGAGGGATAGAGGAGTCTTGGTATGTAAATATGGTCACTCATCCACGGACCAACCGAGGCAAGCGTAGCTTAACCTGATCGAACTACCCGTGCGGCTTTTATTAATTGAACACAAGCCCACACATTCTCTCATTCTAATAACTATTTATAACCACCTACGTCTATATTCTTTCCAGTCTGCAAAATACCGATGAACAAAGGTTTTTAATACTAAACTGCCGCTGACTATACATCTGACATCTTGAATTCTGGATACAATATGCTGGCACAACACGTTTGAATCAAGACCCGAAATATCGACACATGTCTCTCTCAACAATGCATTGCTTCAAGTATACATCCGATATCCATCCCCGCACAACACAAGGCATTTATAACCTAGCCTTTATAAAGATAAGGTATAATTTCCCTCAGTGGTTCAAGAGGACAACCAAACGGAATTTGGCAACGTTTTGTATAGGTACTTGAAGTTAAGGGGATGCTTGAGATTATGTTTGTAATTGTGTTTTAATAGTATTTTAGTTGAAAGGGGATGCTCTGATAATTTGTAGTAAATTGTAGGTTTGGTAGTAAGTGTTTTATTGATAGTGGGTTGAGGGTATTGGGAAATGCAGTTCCATGTAAGAAAATGTTAAAGAAGTATAGTCACCGGCACGTAACTTGGCATGGCTATGGCGTAGTAGCAGTAAGTTCACGTATGTATACTTAGTGCAACAAAAAAATTGCCACTTTTATTGCTTGTCATTATTCTATGGTTATTGCTAGAATTTATTTTTAAATATGTCTGTTTAGAAGAATGAGAAAGGGGAGAAACATCTAATGATTCTTGCAAAGTTACGTGCCGGCGTCTATATTTACCTACACGATTCAACCGCACGTCAGAGGTAACACTTAAAGGGTCGTAAAGATTGGAGCGATATCGCGGGCGCGACAGGCAGTGCGACCCTTGCCGCATCCACGATATTGCGCCAGTCTGTACGAGCCTTTAATCTTGAGCTAGCCTAGCGTATACCCGAATCGCTTGAGCGTGGCAATAACGGTCATTGTCCCATCTACATTTTCTAGCATTCTTTATTTAAATAACTGAAATTAAGTCCGTTAACGTTCTGAATCAATATCTATCGTGATCTTCAATATGTTCCAATAACGAAAAACCATACATAGTTTATTGTTAGGGTTCCTACTGAGAGATATTAGGGACAGCTATTGCCAGGCTAAAGCGATTCGGGTATAGTACGTACGGAGTTTCAATTAAATACGAGGCCAGCTTATACCGGTTTTGTCACCACCGATGTGCGGCCTCCTGTTTCTTTTTTCCCACTATTTCTTTCTTTCTTAGTCTTCGAGAAAATCTCTATCACCTCATTTTACTCAAATTAATGAAGAAAATAAAAAGCTAGCATTTTCCCAACAATGTTGGGGTTGGCTTTCAGTCTAACCAGATGCAGCTGAATAGCAGTATTTTACATGGAGTGACTGTCTATCTGACCTCCACAACCCAGTAACTGAGTAATACGATACCCCTTGGTAAGACTGGTTGTCATACTTTCGGGCTTCTGACGACCCCTAACGACTGTCAAAGATCCACGAATGACAGCTGAGACCAACGGCTTGACGTCCTTTCCGAGGCATGGAGGTGTTTCGGTATGTAATGATGGTCACTCATCCCCGGACCAACCCTGGCAAGCGTAACTTAACCTGATGGATCGATCCGGGCGGCTGGTATTACTTAGCCACTAGCTCCTCCAAACTGAACAGACAAGAATGTCAACAATCTAGTTTTTAAAACTCGTTTTCGATTACAAGAGAAAACGGGCAGAGGTCTACGTAGGTAGTGCGAAATTGTTACTTAACTTATTAAAATAGACTAATAGTCATATAATTTCTTTGACTTCACGAGTAACCTGAGAAACTACGTAACTCAATCAAAATAACTCGTGCGAATATAACTTTGCAGTTCTTGCATCTTTAAACCTAACTCTAAAATCGTTTTAGAACATCCGGTTTGAATTAGTTTGAATATAAAATAGGTTTTGATTCTTCTTCTTAGCGTTTGATGGCAAAACTTACACGAGAAAAAATATATACAGGTTTTTTTTTTTTGTTTGGCCCAAAATTTAGTAACGCAAATACCGTTTGCTGAATGAAGCAGCCATTAGGTCATCACGTGTGCAGGTGACAGGGCAGATGGTGAAAGATGGGAGGTGATCCATTGTCTCTGGAGAGACGCCGCATACACTCCGGAGATCTGAGCCGTCCATTAACCCCCCATTCGTGGAGGTTGTCTTTACTGCGGCCTACTTAGTACGAAGTCTATAAGGATTTTTTCAAGTGGGTCACGGTAACTTGTACCCAAATGACCCAGAAACCTCCTGATTTCTTTATTGATTAATCAGAGAGCCTCCTCTGATTATTCAATAAAGAAATCAGGAGGTTTAAGCAGTTCTTGCCAAAGATCTCATTTTTCTGTGGAGGGGTTCCGGTCAGCAGGACTCACGCACCTAAGATTTTTTTTGTAGCTTTTAAGCTTCTGTGGCACTGGGTTAAAGTTAAGTATTGGGTGGCGTGGATACTTTTGTAACTTTATGTACCTAGCTGTGGATCTTCAAATGTCAAATTGTATCTTCCTTGAATCAGTCAGCATAACATGCGCAAACAAAATATTTCGGAAATTTTAAGTAGGTACCTGTTAGAAATGTTTCAAAACAGTCAATATTTTATTCGAAGTAATGACCTATTTCGTTCACTGAGTCCGAATACAAAAAGTGGATCACCCCTGAAAACAAAACAACCCTGTATACGCACTATACCATCCACACAAACTAACCAGGGGTCTACTCCGAAGATAAATCTGAAGTATCGGCCGAATGTTCGGCCGTTTCCTGAGTACGGCTGACATTGGCTGACTACGGCGAAAAAAAAAAAGAAGAAAGTTAAAGACATAAGTCAAAAGATGTGATTTGTAGTCGATTAAGGAGTAAGGACTCAAAGTCAAAGTAGGAAACTTTGGAAGTCAAGAAACGGCCGAACATTCGGCCGATACTTCGGATTATCGCTTCGGAATTGACCCTCGTTACCACGATACATCGACACACAACACACTTCCAACCAACCACCACGCAACAAATCCAACTGACGTTGAGCAAAAAACAACTAGCTCATTCATCCGCTTCATCTTCCAAACTAAATTCAGCTTTGCACGCAGATATTACGAGACGGGATCGATAAAGCCCCGTGCGATTGGAGGGTCCAAGCCAAGAGTCGCTACCACGCCGGTGGTCCAGAAGATAGCTGATTACAAGAGAGAGTGCCCCTCAATCTTCGCCTGGGAGATCAGGGACCGTCTGCTGAGCGAAAACGTGTGCAATAATGACAACATACCTAGTGTGAGTATTACTATTTTATTTTTAAACTTTTTATTTTTTCAAAGGAGGAGGTTATAATTATTATGTTCGTCTGTTTGTTATTTTGTTTTTATGTATGTTCACCGATTTCTCCATTAATTGTGGACCGATTTAGAAAGTTCTTTTTTTGTTTGAAAGGGTATGCTTGCACGGTAGTCCCATTGTCACCAAGTCGGAATCTGATGAAAAGGAATTCCATGAAAATCGAAGGAAATCTTCAAATTTTATAGGCACACGTATAGCGATTTTGGTGTTTTTTATAGTAACTCGTGCATTTGCTCTCGGAAAGCACCATTTGGTGAAGTGGAACTGATGATTAAGACCACAGATGGCCATCGGAACGACTTAATAATAAGTATTTCACGGGCTGCAATTCGATTAGGTACTTTAATATGGTTGCTAAGCAATTTATGCTCGTCACAGTGCATATGATGAAGTGGAGCTGATGGTTCTTACCAGGAGAACTCCTCAACAATTAACGTCCCCGCGTCGGAAAAAGCAATATTTTGTAAAAGGTGATGAGTGGTTGACATTAGGCTATTGTTACTTAGATAAATTACAAACTGACCCAAAAAACTGAAAAAAAAAAATACAAAAAACAACCGACTTCCAAAAAAAAACAGTCGATGGCAAAAAACTAAAATACAGATCCAAAGACACCGAATTCCGAAATCGAAATTCTTTTTCACTTTGTACATATTTCTGGAAGTCGGTGGTTTTTCTTAATATAGAAACGTATGGAGAGGTACCGTGTGGTGCCGGACGTAAAGGATAGCAGCATCCTATGTCTTCCCGTGGGTGTCGTAAAGGCGACTGAGGGACTTACTAGAGAATGGGCAGCAGCGGTCTCAATGCATTTTAACACCATACTGCGACCGCCAACCCGCCTGCCAAGCGTGGCGATTGTGGCAATCCCCCTTTGGGGGAGGCCTTTGTCCAGCGGTGAACGTCCTTCGGCTAAAATTAAATGATGATGGAAAAAGACATATTATGCCGCCGACCCTAAATAAATTGGGATACAGGCAAGAGTGATGATTAAGAATAGGCTCTCTTTCTTTTAGCCCAGGTATGCGCGGGCGATTTTTTTGCCTGCACTGGAAATTCAACTCTCTGTATTGAGCCGAGCATTGAGAATGCAACAGAGCGCATCCCAGCGTGTCAAGAAAACACGCTGTTGGATTTTCAACTCTAGGCGGTATACAAAGCGTTGAAAATCAAGTACGCAAAAAATAAATCGCTGCGATCAAAATACGCTCGTCGCACTTACATGGGACGTTTTACGTTTCCGGCAAAATGTGGTTATCTTATTATATTTTTATTTTTATTGAAAGGAACAGCAAACAGTTATATTATAAGAACTTGTAACTAATTTAACTAATAATAACAATTTTAATAATAATATAACCTGCAAAGTTGTCCACGGGTAGATATAAAAAAAACCGGCCAAGTGCGAGTCGGTCTCGCGCACGTAGGGTTCCGTACCATTTTCTATAAAAACGGCAAAAAAAATCACGTTTGTTGTATGGGAGCCCCCTTAAATATTTGTTTTATTTTTTTTAAGTGAATATATAACTAAATATTCTGTGAATATTTCAAGAGTGTGTACCTGTTGCCGTTATCAATATCGAGCAAAAACGAGTAAAAAATCACGTTTGTTGTATGGGAGCCTGCTTAAATATTTTTTTTTTTTTTTAAGTGAATAGGTATATAACTAAATATTCTGTGAATATTTCAAGCGTGTGTACCTATTGCCGTTATCAATATCGAGCAAAAAATCACGTTTGTTGTATGGGAGCCCCCTTAAATATTTATTTTATTCTGTTTTTTAGCATTTGCTGTTATAGCGGCAACAGAAATACATCATCTGTGAAAATTGGAACCCTAAAAAGAGTGTAATCGCTACGAGTTTTAGTAGCAGTACGAGCAGTAATTAGTTGTGTAATTAATGATTATTATATGTACCTACTACTTCTGCATATTGCCTACCGCTAGGGGAGTGATGAATCATGCGTGAATAAAAAAATAAAAATAATTGTCAATTGGGGTCAGTAACAAGGCCTAAGCGGAACCTAATAATACGCGAGGTTTCCAAGATTAATTTCTGTATAAAGCCCTTGACCTAATTGTCTAACGAGAGATATTGTTTATTTTTAGTCCACACACGAGACAGTTTTATATAACAATGATAGGAATAGTGCTCTGGCCCTGACAATAATCGTATTTCTTATCGTTGCACTAATTAGTAAAGGAAAGCTTTTTTTTCAAACACAGCACCATCATTGAAGAAGCTTGTATGAATTTAATTAAAAAACGTCGAAGGACGTTCATTGCTTATTTTCTAGCATAAAGTTAACTAAATTTGTTGATGCTATAACGGTCCAGCTAACATTAGCTTCGTGAAAACTTTCACTATTTTGCAACTATTCGTAGAAAATAAGGGAAGGATTTTACTAAAAATGTGAACATTTTCCTGGAAGCCGAGAACAGGAGAGATACGATTAGGCTGTATTTAAAAATAACCCCATATTCGCAACTTAGCTAGAAAATATTATCATAGTTCTGTAGGTCCAAAGATATTAAATATGTGTAGATAGACAGTCAAAGCTGTGAACTCGTCGAAAAAAAGTTGCGTCCAACTGTTGGCCGCAGAATGCACGCACACTAGAATAACACAATGACAGCACAATGACGTAGCTGTGACGCACACCAGGATAACAAAGTTGCCCTGTTTGTTTTAGTTATTTTGCAGTGTGACACTTTATCTAGACATAATAAATAATCAAAAGTTAGGTTATAGTTTAGCCACAGATCTAAATATGTATAAAGTTTTAGGTTGTTATGAGTGCATATGAAGAATTATATTTAACACAGCTACCATGACCCATCGATCAAGCTGTGAGTATCGACCTACAGAGTACACAAGTATCTATTATATTAAACCGATTTCGAAAACGTCAAAATATTATTGGCAATACGATATATCTAATTAAAATTCACAAAACATATGCTGAAGCACCCATTGTGCCGCCCATCAAAATAATCTGGATAAAGTTCGGTGACAATAATTCTCTTTTAATCCAATTTCGCAATTTTACATTTTAGGACCATATGCTACGGACGGGCGCGGGCCCATTGTCCGAAATCTTTTCAAGATGGACCGTGCTCAACACAAACGTTCCATTTTGTTATTGATGATGGCTTATAAAATTTTAGTTCGGGATGTTTGATGCCGTTTTATTAGGTTTTTGTATGGACCCATACAAATAGGTATTCCTATTATAATGGACAGTTCATAAATTTTTCGGTTCCATTTTACTATAAGCTCTGTCAAATTTTATGTCAATAACAAATTGAATGCTGAATTGTAGTCAAACAAAATATTGAGTGCTCAAAGAAATGTAAAGAAAACCTTTTAAAAGATGAACTATTAATCCCTGTGGGTCAATAATAGGCAGTGACTACTGAGAGAAGTTCTCAAAATACTAATAATAAATGTGGGTAGTTTGTTTAGACTCCTTTATCTAAGGTTAAAGACCCAAATACAAAAACTCAAACTCATAATAACATAGGTTTTAAAAATACCAAACACGACGCACTGCACTTCCCAACAACAACTTATTTTTCCCGATAACCTCAGCCGGCGTACACATTAAATCTAGGCCAGGGCATAGCAAATAAAAATAAAACTGAACCGAGTCGCAATTACAACAACATCATAAAATCCATGTAAAGTAACGAGACACACCAACATCCTACCCCACAATTAATGAGAGGAGTAAAAAACGATAAAAACCGCGGTTCTCTGCGAAAAATATCGCGTACAAGATATAAAATAAAGCCATCGCTGAAGTGACACGGATGGTAATCGAACCAGGCGGCTCCACATCTGCCCGGCCAATCATGGCAAAAAATAACAAAGTGAATTTGTAATTTTTAGGGATCGGTAGTGGTAGATAGTGTGTCAACTATTTGTGGGTTAAGTTGAGAAGAACCAAATTTTTTTTTAAAGGAGTTTTGGTAAATGAGTAATTCAAATTAAAGTGAAGACAAAGACGTGGCTTTAGAAACGATGAAGAGCTTAAAACGCTTTAAAGATTTTAAATACATAAAGTAAACGCATCAATATATTTTGTTCTTTTTAGGGTTCCGTACCCAAAGGGTAAAACGGGAAACCCTATTACTAAGGCTCCGCCGCGCCGTCTGTCTGTCTGTCCGTCTGTCACCAGGCTGTATCTCATGATCCGTGATAGTTAGACAGTTTAAATTTTCACAGATGATGTATTTCTGTTGCCGCTATAACAACAAATACTAAAAAACAGAATAAAACAAATATTTAAGGGGGCTCCCATACAACAAACGTGATTTATTTGCTCGTTTTTGCTCGATATTGATAACGCCAATAAGTAGACGCTTGAAACATTTACAGAGTATTTAGTTATATATTCTATTTAAGAATAAATAATTAAATTAAAATAAAACAAATATTTAAAGGGGCTCCCATACAACAAACGTGATTTTTTGCCGTTTTTATAGATAATGGTACGGAACCCTACGTGCGCGAGTTCAACTCGCACTTGGCCGGTTTTTTTTCCTTACATATCCATGCCATAATTATAAAAAATACAACTAAATATATTGGTCTGGTACCTATAAACAAATTAAATAAATATTTCTAGGGAACCATCAAATCCGCACTCAATTTTTTTTGTTAACCTCGAACCAATTTTTGTTTTAATAATGTCACAATTCAAAAATATAATGTTTTGTGATCACACAAAGTAAACACTGGTGACACAATAGCTGAGAAAAAAGTTTTTGTTACCCTTGAGTGTTGAGAATCGAAAATGTTGATTTTGTGGATATGTTACATGGATCTAGAGGATTTGTCATCATTCCGACATAAAAGGTGATGCGAAATTACCCACTTATCAAAAACTTTTCCTCATTGTCTGCAAACTATAAAAATGTCTCATTTGGATAAAAAGTTTTTTTTTCACAAAAAAACACTTCTGTAATGAAGTTTTCTAACCATACTGAAACAAGTCACAATAAATCCCAAGACCTATACATAAGTATATAAGATATAGTCAGATACTAACAGTCTTGCTGTCTATAAACCTAAGAAATTAGACTGCGAATCTCTTGCCAAGCCTATCTGCTACATAAAGCAGTACCTATAACGAATCATAAAAATACCTACATTATCCACCCTACGTAACAAGAGGACACAAAATCGAAATACCGAAAACCCCTAGAAGATTCGGCGCCAAAGGGGCTATTTTTATGACTGTCGTATACCTACGCACTCGGCCCACTGGGCAAATAGGTGAAAGGGACAAGCTGATAGGTCCACACACGTGTTAGAGTAGGACAGATATATGTCGTGCGTTCCGCTGCCTAGTCATAACGGTCGAATGGGCGTGATGTTTCTTACCAACTAAAAGCGGACAAAAATACGTGGAACAATCGATTACGGCTCGGCGGCAGAACGGTGTAAGTGTAAAAATGTCAGAGAGGCTTATGTGATGTCGGCGCCGCTTACTGTGAATATTTTTAGTTGAATATGGAGGATATGCAAATTGAGAACTATATTGTGATGCTGTTAATGCTTGAGTGAGTTCTTTCTGCAGTTATTTTTATAAATCACACTAATATTATAAAGGTGAAAGTTTGTGAGTGTGTTTGATACTTCTTCACGCTCAAACGGCTGGGCAAATTTTGATAAAAATTTGTATGGAGGTGAGCTGACACCTTGGATTAACATATAGGCTCCTTTTTATCTTGACATTCTCACGGGATCGAGACTTATGCGCGTAGTATTTTAATATATTACTACGTAACTAAGAGTTGCTCTTTGAACCAGAGAACGTTGACTGTCTTGGTCAAATGTATCTTGTAAGAAAAAAATTGAAAAAAAAACTTGAAGGCACTTTAAATATTGCAGACATTTACTAAAACCTCAAGTTTAGTTATACAAAACATCAAGCAATATAGCTTAAAGCTATACATATTCATGACTTGAAAATTACTAAATCTCTGAAAACAAATTCTCAAAAGACCACCGCATACTTACGCCGCTTTTCTCCCTGGGCGCTATACAATAATTCCACGTTTACGCGTGAATGCACAGAATATTCGATATCTCTTTCACACTTGTGGTTATGCTGTAAGGATCTGCAGCGAGTTGTATCGCTGCCCTTGTCTCGCGGATTAACGTCAACTGCTTATGATGGCATAGGAATTGACGGTTTTAAGTCCACTGATATTTATGGTGATGTAAGGGAATTTTATACTAGGGTAAGGGAATTATGAATTTAAATACTATGAATGTAAAGCGGCTATGAGGAATGTATTTTTTACTTTCTAATCGAGCAAAATTTTGTCACGCAGAAAAAATAACTAACATCAAAAATTCTTTATTTTCATAAACGTAAGTTTAGCGCCACCAAGGACAATATATTTACATCCACGCAAAAAAACTGACTAACACAGATAAAAACGATTTTTACAAAAACAATTTTCGAAAGATCGAAATTGATAATTGAAAACAATGGCGCCAACCGCAGAACACGAAAGCGGCAAACATCGCCAATCAACAGTTGCGCTCAAGGACCGTTAAATACGATTTGGAGACATCTAATTTAAATTTAGAATTCATGAGTTCGATCGAGCGAGGCGCGCCGAGGCGGCTGATTCTGCCGATTTGTTGAAACTAGATCGAACGTTGCGAGACTGATTTTTCATTAGGAAGATACTACCTACTCATTTAAATAAATAGTCGTTAATGTTATCAAAACGTTGACGTTTAAAATAGTACGACCAAATGTTGCTTGAAATGTATGTATTTTGTAACTTTCAAACTAATAATGTCCAAAGAAAAGTCTAAACTACAAATTAAAACGAAGCAAAAGGCCTACTTACAAGAAACTGCTAAATGCAAATATAAACACAATATATGTCTCGTTAGCTTAAAAATTTATGAACTACCAAACTTGTATCTGTCAGAATTAGTCCGGGAACTTGACACCGCCGAAACGCTACTGTGAGGCATTTCGGAGGCTTCGTACGTATTATGTGGCGTATGAACGCTCTCGTTTTCGTTTACACGCAATAGTCTTGTAATTGGAGACACCTTTATAGTTCAGTTTTGGTTAAAGTGTCGAACAAGACGCGTTTACTTTTTTTTTGACAGTATTTCGTTTATGAGATGCGTGCTAAGAAGTGACTGGTTAAAAAATCGTTGAAAAAGAAGAAAAAACATGCAACTATTGCCACTTTCGTACAATATTTATAGCAACAGCACCCAAAGTCTTCCTAGAGAAACCGCTCGAAGTGGCAAAGTCTAAGCTGTAAGAAAATCCAGCCGGCAAGATAATCCCGAACACAGGGATAGACGCGCTTTGGATCTTTGTTACTGCGGCTAACCTTTATCAGGTTAGCAAGCAATTTATAACTTAACCACTGCAAACGACATCATCAAACTCGAAATATGTTTTTAGAAATGGATACTGTAATTATTTTCGATTACAATACGGTATTTAAAACGGGGACAATGCTCCCCACAGCCCTTTGTCACAGACTGTTGCTCTCACTTACATCACGATATGTGACATATTCGGTACTTTAACTGGTATCCCTCAGGGGACTTTGTTAGGTCCTTTGATGAGTATCGAAATAGTTTGATAGCTTTTTTGGTTGCATTGATGTGTAAATATTGGACGTATTCGTCCAATAGTTAATAGTGAAGTAAAGGCTTTGTTTACTTTTCGCGAGGCAACTTTCAAAATAACAATCTCGAATGTGTCTGCAAACGTCGCCTAATTCTAAGAAGTTGAATAATACGATTCGTGATAAACACACTTATGATAGATTCTAATTTAATTATAAGCAAGTTAATGTTGAAGAATACATAGCAAAATCTATCAACATTTTCAACAACAAAAAACCCACTTCAATCCAAATCACCGACAACAACTTAACATCCATAATGAACTGAGACAGACCGCCCCAATCTGTGCTCCCTAAGAGAATTGCAAAAAACACCCCTACGACCGCACCCTACAATCGCTTTTCACCGGGGAATCGAACCCGGGTCTCCGCGGGTTAACCGTGTACGTTAAAATGTTTATAGATAATACTAATAGTAATTCTAGGGGATGAAGGCCCCTTCCTGTATGGGTATTTGTATTCATAGTAATGGTTTTTGTGAAGATACCTTTGGTATCGGATAGATGGTGAATGGTCATGGAAAAGTGGATAGATTAATGGTACAGGGATTCCCATTCAATGAGTATGTTTCTTTTGTATGTCTTTTTGGGGACAGATCGCTTAGGTGATTAAGTTCTTACTGGTTGGTCTATTTGTAGTTTTGGTTTGAGTATTTTCGTTAATAAGTTTCTGAGGGTTATGTTTTAGAACGATGCTGTCATTAATCTCGATTAGAAACTAGATTTTAGACTACATAGTTAAGATTAGTATGAAATCCGACAGTTTTAAATCGATTTTATGGCGAATTCATATTAAACTTTCAAAATGATAGACCTGAAACAACATTTATGTTTTGTTTTGAGTTGTAAAATGGATGAAATTAAAAAGCGTGTATCCTAAAATCAACAAAACTGCTCAATAATCAAACAAAAATCATCTTCAAATCACAAAATCGGATCAAAAACTAAGCCAACCACGATATATCGTTGATCGATCGCAACGCTCAACAAATTCGATTATCCGCGTAAATGTTCGATTTTCTAACATTATTTTTTGTGTCACGGACCACCTACGCCGGAGGATCTTAGCACTATCGCTCTCTGCATGATCTATTGCCATGTTCGTGGTCAGGGTAATGAGGTGCACCGAGGCATCACAACTGAGGGCTGCCAAGGGGTTTTATCTAATTAGACTACTATTCATTGATAGTTTATGTGAGAAAAAAGTTGGGTTATGTTTCTATTTTTGTGGATGTGTTATCCTTATTGAAGCAAGAACAAGACTAGTAGTACCTACTTCTGGGAGTTGCCTTAAAGTTCTGTGCAAAATAAAGAAAGAAATATTATGTCAAATAAAAATGAGTGCAAAATCTTACAATGCACTATTTTCCTCCTATTTCCTGAAAGCTATAGGTATCACAAACGTAAACCTATTAAGTACCAAGAATTTTCTAGTACTAGTCCAAGAAAAATCAATCTCCATCCTTACATCCAATATCCAGTCTCATAAACCGACATGCCACTACAAATGATGAACGATTCTCACGTGAAATAAAATAATACCACATTTTAATGTTGGCGTCCCTGCTCGGGACACCTGTCAACTGTCATAGTGACGGGAGATCGCCCGCGCTCAGAAACGATCGCTAGACACTATCGCTCGTCGCGAAACTTGATATAATATGCTCGCTTTTAATTAGATGTTACGTTAGATGTTTATCTTAGTAATCATAGTTCAGACTTGTTATGTTTGTTTTTAGATGTATCTTTATTTCTAAATTCTTTGCTTTCGTTTTCATGTGGATCTCGCTACATGGTCGAAAGTTTTTGATATCTCCAACTGAACATTGTTTGGCACGGCTAGCACTGTCTTAAAAATGTTCATATCATCACTTAACATTTCCAAAGTTCCAACCATAAAAAATAACCATTCCAAAAAATAAAAAAACCAACCAAGTGCGAGTCGGACTCGCGCACGAAGGGTTCCGTACCATTATCTATAAAAACGGTAAAAAAATCACGTTTGTTGTATGGGAGCCCCCCTTAAATATTTGTTATATTCTGTTTTTTAGTACTTATTTGTTGTTATAGCGGCAACAAAAATACATCATCTGTGAAAATTTCAACTGTCTAACTATCACGGTTCATGAGATACAGCATGTTGACAGACGGACAGACTAACAGACAGACAGACGGCGAAGCCTTAGTAATAGGGTTCCCGTTTTACCCTTTGGGTACGGAACCCTAAAAATAACAAAAATTAACACTTATAAACTACAAAGAAACTGTTCCATCCATCTCTTAATTTAATATAACAAATATATGAACCCAATATTTCAACATAACAATGCGTCCGCGCAGGGTGTTGTCTGCGCACGCGCAGAGCCGCGCCTGTCACGAAGTTGAGCGCTGTCAGACGTATCAGGTTTCAGGCCATGTACGGTAGTACGTCTAGTACGGCTTATCGGGCCCGCCAACTATTTATGCATGTTGGAAATTAAATAATAGTTGTGTTTTATTTAAGAGGTTTTTGTGTTAATTAATTTAGAACGTAGTTGTTGCATTATTTTTTTGAAAGTGGAGTATTGAACATGCCAAAAAAAAATACAGAATTTTTAGTGTCGCGTAGGAGTTATCGATCGACGCATTTCGTATGAGCGTTCATAATTTAATCATCTGATTTATTTTGCAAACACAAACATCGAAATGATCCATTCAATATGTTACTCTAACCGACTCTAACGTGTGCTATTCCGTAATAAAGTATAACAACAATTAATTCTTCCCATAGTTAAGTACATAGAACCCTGAAAATATATTTTATCAGTGTCTAAAAACATTGTATTATCCACAGTGTAAAAGTTGTGCATATTTAAAAAAAAACTCGTTTTAACCCCTGTATACACGGCCGGCACACATTGCCGCTCGTCTAAAACTGCCGAAAGTTTTAGCCCCTTTACACACATCGCTGGTCACTAATTCGGCTCGCTCGACTCGAAAAGGGCGTAAGTTGGATACATGTAAAAATAAAATTATTATGCTGAGATAGGAGAAGGAAGTTTACCTATTAAATTAGATTTAAAAGTTGTAATTAAAATATTTTAAAGTATTTCTTATTATTCAGAAAAAACCTAAACAGAATGATGTGGATGTACTATGTACTTAATATTTAATTCAGATAATATTTTTAACTAGCTGACCCGACAGACGTTGTCTGGTCCAAATTTCAATAATTCATACAAAATTCCCTTAATTTTCCAACTTTACCGGTACCTAACCAAATATCCTAATCGTCTATTACGAACATTCTAAAACAAAAATTTCCCAAATCTATCCAGCCGTTCTGAAGTGATGGGCTTACCAACGAACAGCATTAAATTAAAGAACTTAAAGAACAGATAATATGGCGAATAAATACTTATACGATTTAATATTTTTCCGAAGTTAAAGACCAAGATTTAAGATCAAAAAGACCAAAATCGGATAACTTAAAATATTAAACATACAACAAAGCTAATTCAATTTCCCATCAAATCGGCTATCAAAATAGTCAATTAGCGAAACAAATTTTATAATGGAATAGATAAATACTTGAAAAAAAAAAAACACAACAGCTGCATCCATCGTAGCGTTATAATGTGAAAGAACACACGATTAGGAGGCCGATTCCTCAAATAATGACAACTGAACAAATACTCTGTTAAAAAACAGAACTAACCGAGTTCTGGTTAGACACGTGCTGATTTTTTTTGTGTTTTTTGTAAAAAGTAAACTTTATTCGTTCATGATTTCGTGAATGTGTCACATTGAATCGAAAGTAAGTTTAATGTTTTTTTTTATTATTATGTAACTAAAGCGAATTTAGAATATCATAGACAGGATTAATTATTAACAATCACTGTTTAATTAAGTACAAGATAGGTATCTGAAAAAAGAGTCCACAAAAAAATTACATAAGTATTTATTTGAATCGGTGATTTTATTTGTTTATGTTATTATTTATATAAACACAATAAAATACAGAGAGATACGTAATAGTTATAATTTAAGTACACACGGCTACACATCAAGCTATACATTTCCAGTATACGCTGATCTCTCATTCTAAGGAAATCATAAACAATGCGAGATCAACTTAAACTGGAAATGTATAGCTTGATGTGTGTACAAAGGTACTGCTTATTTCTTATTTTCTTTGCGTATTTTATTTTAGTTTGCTTTTGTTTTTGTAGAAAGTAAGACTAATTTTTGGGCAGTTATCTCATGAATTCACAAATTAATACTAACATCGGAAAATTAGAAAGGTACTTATTTATTAATACACGTAAGTACCTCTCTCTATATTTTTTCTTATAGAAATATCTTTGCCAATTAAAGATTTATTTTAAGATGCTACACGTCTATAAAACGCTTCAAACGGATATATTTTTGGGTTTAGACATTTTTATATGGGAATTGTTGATACGTCCTACCTAAATAGTTTTTATTAAAAACTAATATTTTTCCTACCTTCATCGAAATCTATTTCATTCAATTTAGACGTCAGTTCCTGGCCACTTCAAACAAAATATGCACGTGAAAGAATAAACGGAAAAAATAAATCCTTTAAAACACTAATAGGAACGTACGCTCTTTAATCTTCCCGTGTACCCATCTGATTGGCCGCACGGCTGTCACGAGCAGAATTCGCGTTTAAATGCACCGCTCCTATTGGTTAGCTCGGTCTCGGTGTTCGAAATTCAAAATGTTTTCGTTATAATAGAGCCACTTTTTTGTGCTATCTTATTGGTGCATTTGAATTTAGTAATTGGATTTCAATCAGTCATAACGGATAGGTGTGAGAACAATTTCTAATTTGACCTTTGAAGAATTTCAAATTGGTTTCGTTTCAGTATTCCTTATAAGTAATTCAATTCTATTACGAGTAAACTGTCAGCAGTATTGATTAAGAATTATTTAAATAAAGCATACAAACATTCACATCTGATAAAGTGTTTGCTAAATTCCTGGCACTAAACTCTTCCCTCAAAGATTCTAAATCAAAGGTATGACGAAGGGTCATTGAGTTTTCAAAATTGTAGCTAAGTTTTAAAATAGTAATTATACAGGGATAAGTGCATCCCTGTTCGGAAATTAGTTTAGCTAACTCTATGCTCAGCATTACCTTAAAATCATGACCTATGAAGTTCACACAAAAGATCCTCTCATTCCAAGAATAAATATGAACATGTAACATCACGCCTTGCTTCCCCGAAGGGTTGGGTAGAGGTATACCTATAGTACACCCACATTTCGCCAGTTATGTTTAAGTCTCATGTATTAGGGGGCGAGCCTATTGCCATCAACCGGGCACCAAAACAGACTCCGAGTTGCTACTGAGAAATTCCAGATAGAAAATCCAATAACACTTTTGCCTGACCTGGGAATTGAACCCAGGACATCATGCTCAGCAGTAGCAGCCCCCCCCAAATCTCCTAATATGGGCATAACGCTCATATAAACTATGCTCGATAATTATAGCGTTATCTACAACGTTGGATAGATACATTATCTTCCATTAGCGGTACAAGGGATTAAATCAGACGTGTACCAGCCAGCGTTCGGCTGGATTTAGTATTAATATTTTGTAATAGTTCAGTTTTGTGTAGGGTTTTTGATAAGTCAGGTTGTGTTATTTTGGTTTAGTTAGATTTTTGAGGTTTATTGGAAATTCTTACTGTAGTGATGGAGATGTAAGAAAACATTCTAGGTTTCCTAATAAGACTTTTTGGAAGTTAGATTTCACAATTTCCCTCATATTGTGTGGTGAACGAAGACTTATTTTTAGATTGCTAACTGGTTTTATTTTACTAATGCAAAAATAGGTAACGCTTCTTCTTTTTCCAATAAAAATCCAGTCACTCACTAATTTTTAAGTCTGTAAGTAATTACATTAATGTAATCAAAATCTTCACCCCCCCTCCACAACTGCCTACAAAACATCTCAACATTTTCACATCGAGCTACCTACTCACTCTCCTCACAAAGCCATTCATCTTTCCATTCCAAATTTCGATTACGAACAAAATACCAAGCTGCGAAACAGCCGTACATTGTAATCGCCGACCGATTTCTGAAGGAAAAATACATTTCCCCGTTGCCAATGGCAACGCGAAAACAGATATTATACTTGGGGACGCCCCAACCGAAAACATAACTACAAATAGTAGGCATACAACGCCGTGCTAAAGTGGGCATAGATATATAGAATTTTATACTTGTGTGAGTTAGGTTTTTACGCATGCGTGGTTTTCGGTGAAAGTAGATAGATATTGGGGTTTTTAGGGCCCGCGGGGGTGGGGTGCGGTCAGGGGGGGCGGAATGCCCTAATCTGTGTCCCTTTGAGGCTCCCGATTGGAATTTAGTAATCATATTAGATTTTAAATTACACGTGGTAGCAAGTTAAAAGGGTGGGGTAGGAGGCGCAATTTATTTCCTATTAGATAGTTGTTTGGGCAATGTGTATCTAGTTATGTACAGCAGGATATTATTAATCTGGTGTGGGTATGGATTTGTTTTCCTATATGATGGTAGAACGGCTTTACAATTTTGCTGTTTTGTTTTGGGGTGCCGTAGTCAAGTCAAGTAAGGAACCCTTAGTTTCGCCATATCCGATGTCCGTGTGTATATCTGTTTGTCTCCGGCTTAGCTAAGAGACTCTTAGTACTAGAAAGCTGTAATTTGGCATGGGTATATATTAAACACGTCGACAAAGTGGTTAAATAAAATCTTAATCTTTTTTAGGTTACCTACCTTACACGTAAAGTCCCCGGGGATATCTATTCAGGGATCCGTTTGCGTAATATTAAGCTTTAAAGTGCTAATTTTTGTTGGAGTCAACCCAGCCCAGCCAGCTAAATGGTTGTTATTGGATATGTGAAAACATTAATTGCAGTAGTACATAATTATAACGAAATGCAAAGGAAAACTATCATAGCTAAGTAGGCTTTACAAGTAAACGAGTTACCAACTTACATTTGCACTTGGAGAATTGACCGCGATGTGTAATGATGTATGGGAGAACATGTTTTTCAACTACAATGTTAAGTTTTTTTTAACTACGAAACCCTTCATTGTGCGTGGTCATTTGGCCGGTTTTTTTTTTTTCTCGACATAAGTTATCGTTTTGATCTAGTAACAATTATAATAGCCTAGTGTACACCAGTGATAACCTAATATGTGCCTGTCGACTGCCAAGGCATAGGTCTCGAGTTCGAACCCAAGGCACGCACCTCTAACTTTTCGGATTCAAGTGCGTCTTGTATAATTATCACTTGCTTAAAAAAAACTTTGAAGGAAAACATCTTGAGGAAACCGGTATGCCTGAGAGAAATTTCTCGACGGCATGTGAAGCCAAGTCAGAGGCCCATGGGCGGCAAAAAAACTCTGACACCAGATTAGTCACTAAACACTTGAAAAAGCAAGAAGATGAAGAATAAATCCACCACATCCATCCGCCTTATCTCTTCACCACCTTTGGTTAACTAGTAGAGAATGCCTAAGGCATTAAGCCCGCCTTTGTACATTATAGTGTGTGAGAAGTTTAAATAAATAAATAAATTGTAATAAATCAATGAAAACATCGAAATTAAGATTCAATGTAGTTGTGAAGTTTAGTGCTGACATCTAAAACCTTGTGTTACAAGTCTATGATACAAATACCTTAGCTTTTGAAAGCACACGTTACCCTCACCTTTGTACCAATTAACCAACCAGTTCCTACCTCTTAACCTAAATCTGACAATAAACCATAGCACATACACTGTATACATAATAACAAAGTTACAAATTCACACAAACTCAACTTCTCTACGCCAAAGAAACTTATTCCACGCTGAAAATTCTCGACTACGACCCGTAATTCAACTGAGTATTACATGCGTAATAAAGTCTTTGTATGCTGAGAAATAAATTGTCAATGAAAAATTAGATACTCTTAATGTTTTTTTTTCTATATTTCACACGTTCAGCTTACTAGCCTGATAGGCCATGGCCTGATAGGATGGGCGATAGGTAGGATAGAGTCAGATAGGCAGTCCATGTAAAATATTGGTGTTCAGCTGCATCCGGTTAGACTGGAAGCCGACCCCAACATAGTTGGGGAATTAGGCTAGGCAGATTGAGTATATCAAATGAATCAACTCATATGCTCCACCGTAGCACTACCACGGTCTACGGCGCAAAATGATTCCGAAAGTTATTTTTAAAATAGCTTAGAAGGTCAATGAACTTGTGCTTTCTCCGTCTGTAGCGATTCCATTTACATGACATAGCAAGAGCAACATTATACAGGATGATTTTTTGAGATAGGGTAGTAAGGACCTTAATCCATATCGCTACGAGAAAACGGTCTTAGGAGACTGTCCATAACTTTTTGAAAATTTTTGATCTGTATTTACAGATTTTGAAAAAAAAATATAGTCAGCAAGAAAATGGGCAATTTTCACAAAAACTTTTGTAGATGCTTAGAACTTTCAGACTTGTATGGGAAAAGTTAAAAAGACTGTCGGTTACAAAAGTCAGAAATAGCAAAAATCCTTTATATGTTTTTTTTTAAAAGCAATTAATGTACCTATCTAAATTTTGTTCTCAAAGCAAATTAAATTATAACACGTATTCGTTCGAAATTTGAAGTTAATTTTATTTTGTTTATTTTCGGCCAGTATATCTATCGTAAAAAGGTAGTTTGGACTCTCTTTGTTTGGACCGTATTTTTTGTTTTCAAAATCTGTGATTGCAGATCAATACGTCTCAAAAAGTTAAGGATAGTCTCCTAAGACCGTTTTCCTGTAGCTACAATGATTAAGGTACCTGCCCTTACTTAAACCTACCATCACAAAAATCCATCCTGTAGAGTGATTTATAAACAGTGCTTACTAAGAGCCTCTACGAATAGTCATGTTGATGACAACACACACGTTGTTTTTGTGGACTACCTATACCTAATCATTCCTACCAGCCAACGTAGCTGACTGGCTATATCTTACCACACATAACATCACGTTTGTAATCCAAAAAGGGTTAGCCATAGGCAGAGGTATACCTTAGTTCACCCACATTTCGCCAGTTATGTTTAAGTCCCATTTAAGATGCTGACAACAGCTAAACCGCGGTCACTGTCAGACTCCATACAAAAGAAAAAGAAGCGCGTTGACACAACTCTTGTAATTTATTGTAAAATATGAAGCAATTATCTGTTGACTCAAAAATGAGTTGAGTAATCGAAAATAAAAAACAACCAAGTTCTGCATACAAATAAGACCTTGTTATTAATTAAATGCCAACCGTGTGTTGATATTTAATACAGATAATTTGGATTGAAACTCAAAGCAGGGGCGACGGCTTCATACAACTCCATTCTTACCGGCTTCCCTTTGAAACAACTACTCTATTTGAGTTTACTATGACTAAATAATATAGTACTTAAATAGTCACATTACAGGTATTTAATAAATCATAAGGTAAAAATGGCGTACCTACCTATAGTCTGTCCTAAATCGCGAACACAGTTTATTTTTTTTTGTCCTAACTAAGAATTCAGACGAATTATGGCGTTAAGCTGAGGAATGACTTACATTTTTAAGGTACTTTGATATTATCTTGAGTTAAGGGGAATTGAAAAAAAAAAGTTGGCTTCCTTCTAATGGAAGTTGTAGCTTCGCTACTGACTCAAAGTAAAGGGTTAGTTTATCGTTAATTTGTATCGTTAATTTTTCTACGTGTTTTGATAACAACCAAGTTCTGAGAAATATGTTCAAGAATAACATATATTTTTTCCGCTACCACAAACTATATAGATTTGGCTTAAGACAAGCCTACTTTTATCATTTGCCTCTTGTCAGCGTCTTAATAGAGGGCGAGCCTTTTGCCATCAACCGGGCAAAAATCCAAACTCCGAGCTTCTACTGAGAAATTTCTCTCGAACGCAGGATACGCTACGCAGTAGCTCTAGCGACCACCAGAGCAAAGAGGCAATATATTATATTACCACGACAGGGCCAGGTCTATTTTGTCGTAAACTAACGTCATTATCATCTGCCTAGCCTTTCCCAACTTTGTTGGGGTCGGCTTCCAGTCTTACCGGATGCAGCTGAATACCAGTATTTTAAATGGAGCGACTGCCTAAAAGACGCACGTAATACCGTTTATTTAATTGAAATCATCGGTTTAGTCAAACGAGTCTATATACAGCGTGGCGCTGTAGTGGCGACATTAATTTAACACACGTATACAGTTTCGCCTTTACGTTTTATGAAAATATTTTAATTTCATTAAACGTTATTTTTTTTATTTTTTTACAATATTTTTTTAAAAGCATTTTGGAGCAACCTGTACTTAAAGAACATAACAATCAATGAAATTAAAACAAATAACGTGCAAGGAGTAGGCGAATTGGTGGAAAGAGAGAGCTTTATTATTTAGTTTGTTTGTTTGTTTTTTTGTAAATAATTAATCTTAATCTTAACTAAAAAAATAAAAATGAAATAAAATAAATTTTATATTTTTAAATAAAATAAATTTTATATTTTTAAATAAAATAAATTTTATATTTTTAAATAAAATAAATTTTATATTTTTAAATAAAATATTTAAAATTATTATTTTGTTAATGATTTCTGGCCACTATAATAGCACCCGTGTGTTGAATTAAAGTCGCCATTGTGCAGCATGTTGTATAAGAATTAATATTGATTGAAGGAGCTCGTGGCTAAGTAATAACAGCCGCACACGGGTCCATCCAACAGGTTAAGCTACGCTTGCCGGGGTTGGTTCGTGGATGGGTGATGTTTACATACCGAGACTCCTCCGTGGAAGCCGTTCGTCCCGGCTGTCATTCGTGGATCTTTGACAGTCGTTACGGGTCGTCAAAGCTCGTAAGTCTGACAACCAGTCTTACCAAGGAGTATCGTATTACCCAGTTATTGGGTTGCGGCAGTCAGATAAGCAGTCGCTCCATGTAAAATACTGGTATTCAGCTGCATCTGGTTAGACTGGAAGCCGACCCCAACATGGTTGGGAAAAGGCTAGGCAGATTGAGTATTATATATCAAAATGAATCAACTCATATGCTCAGCACATGTGATTCTGATTTATCTTTGTTACTAATCAATTGCAGAGACCAATCTGTGAACAAGTCTCACGGTCTAAACGGTACCTGAAATGTCAGATTGCGAAGACACTTTTTTTTTCTAGTTTATTTATTTCGGCTTCAGTGATAGATTTTAATTAACATTATTTCCTTCCTACATGTCAGTCTTTAGTATCACTTTCACACATACGAAGCTGTACTGTTTCTACTATATCATGATATAGGGTACAATTAAATTAGCTAGCGAAACTCTTCAGACGTGATTTATATCTGCACAAGATAAAACAAAAAAAAAAAAGTTTTTTTTGGGGGTCATCTACCGGGTGTAGTGTCACTTGCGTTATCAGTTTTTTTTGTGTATTCTTCACAGGCGGGTATCGATAACTAAACACGATAAAATATACATATTTTCTCTACTCATACTTCCAGTAACAACGTAATAATGTAACTTAGTAACAGTTCAACGAACAATGTCAACGTAGTAATGTCGTACGGCCGTATTTTATTATTGCGTTCACTTAGAAGCTTGATTTTTTTAGAGCGCCATGGACCGATAGTAGACTTACGTATTTGATATTAATTTCAACTTGATACCTCCACGCGTCCCTGAGAAAAAGGGTCTTGACAGACTCACTGACAGACAGATAGACAACGAAGCTATCCTTTATGGTTTCCGGTTTTTTTTTTTTGAGGTACGGTGTCATAAAAACCAAATCTGATGCCAAACACCAATAAAAGTACTGAAGGGCTCCCACCACATTAACCCGAACACTACACACCAGTAAGCACTATAATAATTTTACTATCCTCACAGGTATCCTCAATCAACCGAGTGCTGCGGAATCTAGCATCCCAAAAGGAGCAAGCGGCATCTGCGCAGAACGACAGCGTGTATGAGAAACTGAGGATGTTCAACGGGCAGGCGGCGACGGGTTGGTGGTACCCTGGGTTACCAGCCGCGCCAACCGCGCCGGCGATACCTGCGCCACTGCCTCCGCAGCTGAATAGGACTACTGCTGAGGAGCATAAAAGAGGTTAGAATAGATTATGAAACACTTGAATGAAATTATTCTTTTTGCAAGAATTGTAGTACATTACAGATGGTCTGGTTTTTTAACGGTTTCTTAAACAATTCGCTAAAATAATTGATTACATTATAATAATAAATAATAAAATAAATGAAGATAATAAAATTGGAACATAAATCCTAGACTTATCCTAGATTATATAATAAGAATAGAAATGTCAATCATTTGTAAAATTATAATAGTTAAATGTCAGTGTGAATCTTAAAGTTTAGGTACTCATTCACATAATAGAATGTATTCTCTATAAGCCATCTGAATAACACTGTTTTAAAACAATTGATTGGTAGTTCCCTTTATGATTTTGGTAATTTATTATAGAACCTTATAACCAATGGAAAGCAACTTCTCTGATATAGGTGACTTTTCATTGGAGGAATAATTAGCCTATCAGGAAAACTTGTGTTAAACGTAACAGGGTCTCCAAGACGTTGGAATAATTAGGAGTGCATTTTAACAAATTTACAGCATTCAAATATGTACATAACTGGATCAGTTAAAATATTGAGATCTTTAAAAAGAGGTTTACATGAGGTAGGAGATCGTTGTTGTCGAATTAATGGGAAATGTGATACAGTGTGCAGTGTTTGAAGCAAAACGATGGAAAAGCTAACTCAAGTTAGAAAAATACCTTAGCAGTGCTAAGCCAAAAGACATTGTTGATATCATCAATTCAACCGAAAGATGTCCACTGCTGGACATAGGCCTCCTTCAAGCACCGCCAATTCGACCCGGTTCTGTGCATCGTTGATATAATCTTTACAATTTGGTTTTCGTCGGTAGGCATATTAAAAACTTAACCCCCTTTCAATGAATCGAAACAGGCATTTGACTCTTCGTTAGAAGCCATGAAATTCAAAAGCGCAAATTATTTGCTCGCTGGACGCTTTTTCCATTATCAAATAGCATTAAAAAAAGCAACTCCTGACAACTCGATTGGATTAATCGTACGAACTACACCGAATTAATTCGATATCGAAACTATTCAAAATATCTACACTAGAGCCTTCAAAACACCAAACGCGAGTTCGAAATATGAATAACGCTTTCAGTTCCAAACGCTTGTGCATAGCTCTCCTCTAGTCGAGCGGAACATATATCGACCGGCACCTCTATCTATCGATATATTGATACGACGTGACACTGCTAGCTGTTCTTTTCCTATTTCGCTTTGACGCCGTGTCGCGATTCATGCCTTTGGGGACGACACGGATGCGTAGGGCTGACACGAGGATAAGATGGTTTAGGGGTAAGATTAGGTCTCGGAAATTGATCTTTAGAAACCATCAAGTATTTTGGTTCAAAGACTGCGGTATACCTACATAAACATGATGAATATAGTCATCAAGCTAAACTGCATAGTATAAATAGCATTTTAAATGTCAAATCCAACGTCCCTTCCAACTTATAATGCATAAATGCTGTCTACTGATGGGGACACTTATAAACACTTCACGGTAATCCGATTGGCAGCTCAAGAATATTGCAAATTATGATAATTAAAACATCACTTTAGATTAAAACGATTGGACATGCTAATCCACTTTATCTGTCGGGCTAACTGAAAACAAGCAGTAGAGCAAATGTGTTGGAAGGCAGATTAACCTCTCAATACTTAATCCTTAGATGAAACTACAGATAAAAAAAAACTTAAAATTGTTTTTGACATAACATAGCATCAGGCTGGTATTCCCCGAACTCAGATTTCCCAGTTATGTTTGAGTCCCATGTAATAGGAGGCGAGCCTATTGCCATCAACCGGGTATGGTTTTTAGTTACATTAAATAATTTCAAGAAATAATTGTATGTGTGATTGATTGTTGTTGTAATTGTATTTTGTTGTGTATTCGTTTTTTTTTTTTGCTTTGCATTGTACCTTATGGTGTGCGAGAAGTTTAAATTAATAAATAAAGTTCACATTCAGGTTCGTTCAGGTTAATATGCGACTGTTGTATAATAACGGGTATTAATAGGTACCTAATTATGCACAAGACTTTATCTACACCCATGATTTCTGAATCCTCTATAAAAGGTTCTGAAACCATAGGGTCTTGTACAGTGTTGTAAGAACTCTATGTAAATTCATGGAAAGTTTAATTGCTGAGTATCTAATACAAACAAAGCATGTATTAAATTTTTGCATTACTATTATCGAACAAAAATGGCGGGATACGACGTGAATTCGAATAACCTATAAGTTTTTTATTTTTATTACGGCGCTGTGGTAGTGACACGCGCGTGCATGATAATGTTCTTTTTTTGAAATTCATAAAGATACCACGAATTGAGTAGTGGACTTCTTGGCGGGAAAGTGAAGCGTCATGTTAGCAGTTTTGTTTTATTTTCTAAAATTTGTGTTTAGCCGAATATTAATGTGTAATAGTGGTGGATTATTAACCATTAAGTGTCCGTGAACCTGCATTAATGTAGGCAAATGAAACAAAACGGTGCAACATCACTTTAAGTTCTCTCAAGAAGTCCGCGCGAGGTTTCAGTAAAGTGCCGCGTCTTTACTTAAACTCAAGGGGAGCGGGGCGGGATATCATCAATCATCTTTATCATGCATTGAGTGGAGTTCATTTCATAATTATTTAAATAACTTTGTACTTGTTACCTAATTTTACATGACACTGGCTAAATGCACAAACCGTGCGAAGCCAAAAAGAAAAGAAAAAAAAAAAAAAAATTGAGTAGTGAGAATGTGGCTGTTTGATGAGTAAGCAAGGGATCGAAAAGCAAAGGAGTTGCATAATGAAATTTTGTACAACAGTACGAGTATAACACTTGTTTGGATTATATTATCGTTACTATGACACTGGTTGTTTTAATGTTGGCAATAAGCTAACTGTTTCAGAAACTTTTATAGCGGATTTTTAACATGGGTGTAGATAAAAGATTTTTCACATTCTAACTTTAAATATCCCCATGAGCCAAAAATAAACAAATGAATGTCTCTAATTCTAAGGACACTGTTCCATTATCAAAACCAAACCATATTTACAAGCTTAGTCCAATAGGTTTTTTATGTTTTTTTTCATATTTCTCGGGGCAGCCCTACCTCCCCGTTTTCTTGGCAGGGTGGGGGGTGGTACGTTGTTACCGAGTTTCTTCACAAACACCTCGCCACTGGTTGTTGCGGCCCGCCAGATTATATGCCTGTTTTGTGTTTTATTTGTGTACTTTATGTATTCTGTGTACTATGTATGTGAGTGTGAATGTATTAGTGTAATCTCGTTTGTGGCTGCGAGTTGCATTTTGGGTCGTGTTCCTGCTGATGGTGGTAAGCTGGAAATGTATTTTTTTTTTATATAGGACATCATCTTTTTTGACTCCATTTAGGAAAGTGGCCCAAAAAGTCGTTCTGATAGGTGTTAGCAGACCGATAGTCTTTTATTTTTGCGTACACGTTTAGAGCTAATCTTTATACAGTACAACAATGGATAAAACTTAATCCAAAAAGTTTTTGCTTCTACTTCCAAAAACGAAACCAAAAAAACAACATAAATTAATTATTACCAAAAAATGGACATTCCATGACAAAAACTAACTAACAATCCCCCACAAACTCGCACCTACTCATTCTTCCCTAATTCATATAAAACTACAACTACCTTCAACTGTGCTCACTCATCTCGAACGTCGGATGCTAATAAACCTACTCAAGTGAGAGGTCTCCTTTCAAAAATGACCTCAAGATCACAGGTCAGCTGTGAGGATTAACCCCTTGACTCCACACTCCTTCAGAAGTGATGCTTCGTGCCTTGAACCTTAAGGGAAGCGGAGGGAAATCAGAAGTTTCACTTCAAACAGACTGATGTTAGTGCCTGAAATTTCAATGATGAAAAAATGCATTATACGAGTAATAAAGACAACTGTACAACATATTATGCATGAATAATGCATGCAACATATATGCAAATAAAACTGCAACTTGGTAAAAGAAAGAGAATTTATTCTGATTCTTGTTGCATCACAGTTACAATCTTACAGAAATTCCTGTACATACATAGGAGGCAAGTCGACCCGAAAGTTTGAAGTAAGAGTTCGATCGCCTTTAGCTTTAAATAAGACCGCCCATTGTTTTTAAATAGTTTATCCTTGATATTATTTCAATAAACAATTTATACATTCATCTTCAAGCAAACTTTATTAGAAGATTACCTTTGCCGATTTAAGTAGAAAATATCTCACATTTTTGTCCAATTAAAAGACTATATTTTCCAATGCCTATACTTCTGTCTTTTACCTATTTAGGACCACAAACTTTTCTTCATACTTTTCACGTGTTCGCGTTGTTTAGCCCCGCAGTACGTGACCCGAATAATATCCGACTTTGCACCGACGAGTCTCTGCTAAAAGAAGCCTCTTCCTCTAAGTATGTAACACGGTACCACCGTACACTTTTGTTTCGTTTCGGCCTTTGCCACCATTGGTTCCAACTTTTCGAGTTTTCCGAGAATTTGCGCCAGCTCGGCTAAAGTTTTCATCGGGTTACGAGAGAATGATTGAACGTAATTTGAGTATATCCAGTTTTGTCAAGTTTGGGAGTTAGTGTTTATGAATATTAATTTGTCTTTTTTACTAAGAATTTCGTTTCGATTATCAACATTTCCTCGGTACAGCTTACATTGAATCATCATGGTCTACTGTCAGTGAATTAAATTGGGGAAATTACTTTAATTTACACTACTCGTATTGTGTCTAACGGACTTAAGAAAAACACAGAACAAATTATAACTAAAAATAACTCTAAAAAACTCTATCAAACACATCCAAGTAATTAGTACAATCAAACAAAGCGAAATCACGAAATTTTAATGACAGTTATAAAATAACACATACAAAGGCCAGACATTGCTGGCAACACTATAAAATGGCGAATGCTTTTTACACTTCAAATATTACTGTGTTGTGTATATTTGCGGAGGGTGGGCTCTGGCTTAATTAACTCGAGCAACGGCATTCAGTTTTATAAATTCGATTTCGAAAGGTGCCCGGCTGAGCTAAAGTTCTGTCTATGTAGCAAAATTGCAAAAGCAGCATTTTAGACTCAAGAGTCTAAAATGCTGCTTTTTGCAATTTTGCTTTGAATTCGTAATTTTGAATTCCGAATACTGCCACAATGAAGGAGATCTGAGGAGGGCTAAAATGTGCATGTTATTTTGAAATAGCAAGTGAGACATTTGAGCTTAGTGAAATTGTGCTTCTTATAATAAAACTATACCAAATAGGTACTATATGGAACGTTCATAGAAATAACCTCACATTTTAATATTACTTTAACAGTATACTTTCATAGCGAAAATCGGCAGCTGCCAAAAAAGGCAGTCATATAAACCTTTACGTACATAGAAATATAACCGAATATAGTTTAACGGCGTATGTAAAGTACGGACCGGACCAATAGCCTGCCGTACGAATATATACGAAGGGGCAGTTTTTATTGCCCTCGGCCCGTCGACCACGGCACAAATATGTTTTTACCGAAATTACGAATCCCTTTATGGTTCTGAATTATCGTTATATTTTAGTTTGAGCAATTTTGATGTTCCAAATGTTACAACAATAAAGCTTTATTTTTATATGTTCCGTCTATAATATGAAAGCTCAAAATAATAATGTCTCGTAAAAGTTTAACGCCATATTTGCTGAAAATGATCATTCATAAGTTACCACATTTTACTTTTATAAAATTGCCCATTGTTCTTATGATACTTATCCCTCACTTTTAATAAAGCAGCTGATTGTATTAATCTTTATTTATTTTCTAAATTGATTCCGCGCGTCACTCTGACGTATCAACTACATAGAGACGCGTCAAGTTTGAAAATTTTCAACCCTTATGAATCCAACACATGCCCACTGTTTGATATCGGGCCGCAACACATTTTTAATATTCGACGCACTGTTTTGCTCACGGTTCGGTAGCTCCATCCAATGTTTCGGAAGTATACAAAATGGAAAAAAATATAAAAACGGCCGATGTATTTTCGCACAAAAAGCTCTCGCGAGTGTGATTGACGCTCGTTGTAACAGACTACATACACATCTACGTGTGGGTATGCAAGCAATGTGTTTTGATGTGTTACGCGTTTTTTCCAATTTTGTAGCTACCAGTAGCGAAGCTACAACTTCAATTAGAGGGAAGCCGAAGAAAAATTTGTTCAGTTCACATAAATTCAAGATAACATCAAAATTACCTCATAAATGTTTATCATTCCTTTACTTTTCTTAATTTAACGCCATCTAAATTTGTCGGAACTCGCGTTCGCGATTTAGGATACCTATAGTCTCCTAAAAACGCGTACGTACCTAGGTACGCGTTTTTATCTTATTACTTATTAAATACCTGTAATGTGACTATGTATGTTATTAAGTAATAGTTAACTCAGATAGAGTCTTTGTTCCGAAGGGAAGCCGGTAGGAATAGGGTTGTATGTAGCCGTCGCCCCTGGTAGCTACTGCCTTCGCTGTACGCTTTTTCCCGTTGAGTTGGGAGTCAAATAGTGTGGTAGATACTATTTCCATAGGTTTCTGTCATTGGTTCAGTTTCTAAGGCTTAGTTTTGCTTTGCATGTCTCTGTCACTGTTTATATTTATACGTTGTTCGCCTTTCAAGAATCCAATCAACTTTATAATTGTAAAACACCTGCCTACCATTAATTTTAGTTGTCAGACGAAATCTATTTTTTAATTTTTGTCCCATGTCTCTCTCTCTGTTCCTAACTTTTGTCCCAGATACTGTCGTATATAAGCTAGTCTGTTTTCTCTCCTCACTTTGCCCTACTCCGAAGCGATAATAAGAAGTATCGGCCGAATGTTCGGCCGTTTCTTGACTTTCAAAATATCCGTATTTGACTTTGTATCCTTACCCGACTTCAAGTCACGTTTTTGACTATGACTTATCTCTTTGACCGTCTTTTTTTTCTTTCGCCGTAGTCAGCCATAGTCAGCCGTAGTCAGGAAACGGCCGAACATTCGGCCGATACTTCGGATTTATCTTCGGAGTAGACCGGTATTTTTGACTTAGTTTGATGAAGTCAATCACAGAATTATAAATGAAGCCGGGTCTTGGCATTTAATAATTTTATTAAAAAATCTATACACCATCAATTACCTCCTCAAAAACTAGTAACAAAACAAACAATTGTCTATATGTGTGTCTAATCCAACGAACCACGCAAAATTGTCCAATATTTGCCCAGTGGAACATGGCACAAATAATTGGACAAATTGTTTGTGTGTCGCTCTCTGATATACGTGCACACAATAGAATTAGCACAGTGGTGCGGAGACAAACATGCTGGCCACAATGGTTGGCGCTAATCGATCGCTAATATACTTGACGATCTTGGAACGCTAATTAATTGATTTGGGTTATTCGTATTAAGGTTACGATGGTGATAATGCCAATGGAAATGATAGATCGGGTAGAACGATTGGTAAAGATAATACTTTATAGAATGTGTAGAGATACTTAATATTGACGCTAGCGTAAAAAAAACCGGCCAAGTGCGTGTCGGACCACGCACAATGAAGGGTTCCGTAGTTGGGATGAATTTATCCCTAAAACAAACTTGACATTGTAGGTTCTCCATACATCGCCACGGTCAATTTTCCAACTTGAAAATGTAAGTTTACAAACTTACATTTTCGAAAAAAAGTATTTTTTTATGTGATAAAACTACTAATTAACAATTTTTGAACTTTTTCCTTTACTTGTGCTGTAAGACCTTGCATCTTGCCAAATTTCATGATACTAGGTCAAGGAGAAGTACCCTATTATAGGTTTTGATTTGTGTGCGAGATATTCGCAATTTTTTTTTTTTGTAATAAAACTACAAATTTACAATGTTCGAACTTTTTGCTTAACTTGTGCTATAAGACCTTGCTTCTTGCCAATTTTCAAGATTCGACGTCAACGGGAAGTACCCTATAGGTTTTGGTTTATGTGCGAGATATTCGCATTTTTTTTTTTTATGTGATAATAAAACTACAAATTTACTATTTTAGGACTTTTTCCTATACTTGTGCTGTAAGACCTTGCTTCTTGCCAAATTTCATGATTCTAGGTCAACAGGAAGTACCCTATAGGTTTTGATTTATTTGCGAGTATCGAAATATGACACAATGATGTCGCTTATATCACCGTATTTTTTTATTGCATTGACTTGGAAGCTTGATTTTTTTAGAGCTTCAAGGGACCATAGACCTTCGTATTTGATATTAATTTCACCTTGATACCTTCACGCGTTCCTGAGAAAAAGGGTCTTGACAGACTGACAGACAGACAGACAGACAGACGGACAACGAAGTGATCCTATAAGGGTTCCGTTTTTTTCCTTTTGAGGTACGGAACCCTAAAAACAAAAAAAAAGAGGTTTTTATAACTTTTTATAATTTACACTTTTTAGTTAGGATTATAAGACGGTAAATTAGGTTAATCACCCACTTATAATCGGGTGTCAACGGCCTATTACTCACTCACTCCAAAAGGTCGGGATAGTTTTTTTTGTTTCATTATTTATACATATAATTTATATATATATTTGTAATCAACTTTCAAAACCCTTCATTTTGATACCCGACTCAATAGGTATGGGAGATTGTTTTTTTTAAACATATCTACATTTTGGCGCCAAAGATCCTTGGTTTTGATTTTTTATAATTTTAATATACCAGAGACAATCGTGCAATAAAGAAAAATATAAAAACATATCATTATACGACGGAACATAAGGACGGACATACATACAGGTTAAACACATAACCCTCCTTTTTTGGCTTCGCCGAGTCGGGTAAAAAAAAGTGACATTAATGAAATTAAAAAAAAATAAAACAGGTATCTACAGTTCTGAAAAACACATTTAAATCTGATCAAAGAAGAATTTGTGACTATGGTAATCATGCACTATTTGAAATTCAAATTCAAACAACAACTTCCTAAACTTCTTAATAGACGCTGATTTTTTCCACTACCAGAGCCTTATTTTTATTTCTCCACTAAAACAGGCTTCGCCAAAACGAAAACCGTCCATGAAATATCAGTGGCGATAAAATTTGAACCATTTTCTAAACGTACACAACAGATCCAGTTAGGTATGAACCGGGAACAAATATTTGCTGGTGGCGAACCAGTGACGCGCTGCGGCCGCTGGCAAATCATTCGTGTTTATACTTGTTATACACGCAGTTTTACTCCATTCAATTTGTTTCGATCGGATTCTAAATTGTTAAGCAAAAAAGCCTATGTACAGAGTAATAGCTGAAAGCTTTCGGTATAAGGCCCCGTTCACAGCCTCGGGCGACGTGACTTGCGACAAGCTACACGCGTGCACGTATCACCCGTCTTTCTCCGGCGTCAGCCGCTCTGCAAGTCGCCTCTCGGTGACTGGTGGCAGTCTCTCTAAACAACTTCTTTCATTTTCGGTGACTCGTGGCATACTCTCTCTAAACAACTTCTTTCATTCTCGGTGACTCGTGGCATACTCTGTCTACTCTCTCTAAACAACTTCTTTCATTCTCGGTGACTCGTGGCATACTCTGTCTACTCTCTCTAAACAACTTCTTTCATTCTCGGTGACTTGCCGCATACTCTCTCTAAACAACTTCTTTCATTCTCGGTGACTCGTGGCATACTCTCTCTAAACAACTTCTTTAATTCTCGGTGACTCGTTACATACTCTGTCTAAACAACTTCTTTCATTTGTTTCCTCCGCAGTCACTGTCGCAAGACAGGTGTCGATTGAGCGTGTAGCTCATGGATAATCAGCCTATAATGTTTCCACTGCTGGGACACAGGCCTCCTCTTTCTGTGAGAGGGAGTGAGCCGTAATCCACCACGCGGGCCCAGTTCGGGTTGGTGGATGTCACTTAACTTCGAATTTTTGGTCCTTGGACATGCCGGTTTCCTCATGAATTTTGCCTTCCCCATTTTTGAGAGCAGTGGTGATGAAATAATTTACACAAAGTAAAGTGCCTGCTTTGGTTTGAACTCACGACCTACAACTCGTAAGTCGTTACCGTTACCACTCGGCCACCACTACTCGTGCTCGTGGCCGAATGTAATTCGGCAATGATAGTCGCTTGATACGTCACTCAAGAGCTTACGCCATTAAGTGTCTATACAGTTACATAAATGGCATGCCCATATTAAACTACCCTTTAAAAGAAAAAAGTCCCAGGTGTCACCACCAACTCGATAAAACAAAAACTATCAATATCGAACTACCGCTCAAAGTTGAGTACTCTTGAAGCAGTTAGTGTGAAACAATGCCTTTTTTTATTCAGTTCCCAAAGTGGTTTTCCGTCAAGTGGAGTTTTGTAATTGACTTTAACATGTAAAGTGTTCTCGTTAGTTGAAACACGTGTTTGAGATTGTATTACATTGCAATTATGCGTTTAGTATCGTGAATCGCTCATTCAGTAATAAACGGTGATTGTAATTGATCGTTTTGTGAAATTAAAAGGGGTTTTGGACTGGGTTGCGGTGATTTGGAACACTGGGTTGTGGTGGAAATTAGCAATAATTTCGATCTTAGCATTTATTTACTGGTTAGTAATTTTTGAGTTTGAATTGTAGATAGCTCTACTTGACCGAAATTCAGAAAACCATTCCTTTACACTAAACAAGACGTGAAAAAAACTAACTAGAGTTAGGTACCAATCAAGGCCCCAAAGTACCTTACTTAAATAACCCAAAGAATGCATTTAGAAAAACTAAACTACAGAATACTAAATTCTATTCATTCTAATCCCCCTATTTTTTTTTATTCTATCCCTAAAGAAAATTATCCGAATTGGCCCCCACTTGAACCAACAATAATAAAAACTGGACCTTATCAGCCCCACGCTAAGTACTTCAGATGGCCACGTCGAGGACATTTAGTGACCGGTTGATTACAAAACAAGCAATTCTATCTTGACCCCTACTGTCCCCAGACGGTCCTCAAACGTATTAGATGAGCGGTACTTTGCCCCCATATGGGGTCAAACTTAATTGGTTATGATCTTGTCTCCATTTGGGCGTGGATGTTAAAGTATTTGGGATTAATTTGGCGATTAATTTAGATTAATGTATTATCTTATTAGGGTGTGTTCTTATGTCAATAAATATTATCTGTAAGTACCTATGCTAAGGAAGAAACATAAATTGATTAGTATCTCCCCGAATTCAAGTCCCGTAACTGTGTAAAATTCAGAAAAATTGAAAATTCGCTCTCAAACTTGTACAAATTGCTTCTTACCTCGGCAAAGAACCTTGAAACAAGTCATTATGTATATTTCCACGTGGCGAAGTATAAAGAAATGTATCCAGCAAAACATTTATTCGCGGAAGCGTGGTGAATTAGGCGGATCGCGCCTTGTCCAGCCGCAGAGAGCTTGTTCTTGAGGACATGTCAGAGACAGGAGCGGTCGCGATTTTATAAAAATTGTAATAATTTTAAATTGGTAAAAAAATATAAACGTTTCATGGTTATATAATGTTAGTAATAATTATCTGAGATTAAACCTATTTTCCTCAAAATCTTTATTTGGACCAGTCAGGCAAATGTTTTGGTATCGACGAAATAATTTTGGATGTTTCGGCTCTCGGCTCTACGCTGGGTAAATTGAAACGGATACTCTACTAATTTTATTTAAATATGTCGACACGCACGGGTTTCTTGATGATTGGACAGTGATAAAGTAACTTGGTATGTTAAGACATTTAAAAAAAATATGATAATAACCAAATGAGGTCTCCCCGCTTGTCACTCGGTCCTGCTTGGTTGAGTGACAGTATCGATCTCACATAATCGCGCGCCGGCAATCGGCCCCCACCTACGACCGTCGTGTTTCGCCCCGATAACTCCAATTCCGCTTTATCTCCCCGACTGCCGACTTTCTTCACTCCCTTTGTGCTTATTTTCTCCAATTTTTTTCCACCGCCCCCAGTTTTATTTCGTTCCTTTTCTTATTTTCTTACTACTATTATTTTCTCTTATGTATTTTTCGTGTTTCATCCCGGCCTTCGAGGCCTGAGATAGAGGAAGTTTTTTCTTCGATCATTCGTAGGTCGTTATTGGTAGAATTGTGGTTAAGTACAGCCGTCGACAGAATTGATTTTTTTAATGAATACCCCTCCTTTATGTTCTTTGGGAAACGGTAATAAATAATGAAAATGTTGATTGTTAGGATGGAAACAATATTGGCGTAACAAAGGAATGGTTTCCGTCCATTGATTAATAAACGTTAATGAAGAAAAGTTTGCCTATCTTGGTATATTTTTTGCAAACAAATTTTTACTTGTGAAGTAACTAAGATTAACTTGCCTTTCCTCAATGATATACCGTAGTAGATTCTTTTGTATTTTGTAAAAAACCAAATATTTTTAGGCACAGCAATTCCACCAAATAAAACTTATAATTAACAAAGATCACGTCAAAATAAAACAAATCGTTCGTTTGTAAACACAACCTCATTAGAGGTGTCGTTGTCCTAAGGGCGCGCACACATTGTCGCCGGCGACGCGCGATCAATCAAAATTGTCAACCGATCGGAAAGCCCGCCACGTTTCGCTGAGCGAATGTCGTGCATCAATCATGTTTCGAGTGCGACGTTTACAGCGAGTGTGTTACAATTTTGTCGTTTTACTTTTACCTTTGTGCCTGATCGAGTTTGGTTTGGTTTAGTTTAAATCATAAACTCAATATTTAATGCTTTGCAATATTTGATAGACACGCGGTTTTACCTTAATATCACCTTTGGTAAGAGATGATGCGGTCGACGATCGTGCACACTTGTATAGAAACAACGTATTCCCTCGAGATTCAGAAATTCAGAACCATATATTCTTTGCGACCTTCTATACTCTTCTTCAAAATTCATGCTTGGAGCATCGTTCCAGAATACGAATCTCAAGGGCTATTGTAACCTTTATTAGAAAAGTTCTGTGTCTTTTTATCTTTACATATCTTTCTCAATTAGCTTGATATTTTTTTTTTTTGATAGTCTGTAAACCCAACCCACCCAGTACTAATAAGAAAAAAATGTGATTGACTCATTAGTTATCTCGGAGTTCTGGGAAATTTGGATCCAAGTATATATTAATCAAAGTCATGCAATGTTAACTTCCATTACTAATATTGGCTGCACGCCCACATAACATCCGTGTATCATCAGAAAAATGTGACAGATTGCCTAACAGTACGTCCATTGAGCGGACTCAGTAACCCGTGCGCACATTACCGACCCGGGATTCGAACCCCGAACTCAAGTGTTCCGACCATAAAGCAAATTAATCAATTAGCTGGAGGCATGTCGACAACATTACGAGTAACGTTTAATTTCGCTATCACCCTTACTTTGAGGGTAGTAAACAACCGGGGTAACTTGGTCTCTACGCTCAAACGAATTGTTGGTGGTGCGGGGTCAAGATGACTGGTTTACATGTAATTTTTCTGAGGGGTAATTTTGTGCAATACTGCTGACGCATTTGCTTGATAGTCGTCGAGTGTGACGTTTTGTTCGAGTGCTTTGTTGATAGTTTATGATGAAGAGTTTCTCTTTGAATGTATAACATTATGTTGATGACTCTAGCTTTGAAGACTCGAGAGTCTATTTGAATGGTCCTGCTCATTGTCTAAGACAGAAAATTGACGTGGAAGGAGTATGGGACCCACCCGGTAGAAATACAACGATCTCGATAAAGCATTTTTGTTGCTTTCCTAAACATATGAGGGTTTCCGGAATATGGGTGGATATTTCTATAACCCGAAATCATACCGTAGTTTACTTTAGACAGCTTCCAACTATTAATCCATCACTATCATTATTCAAATCAATAAAATCTATATTTATATTCTTCCTAAATATTTTTTATTAGTTTGGTAGCCATTTATATAACATTCAAATGTATTAACCAAACCTCATTCTCCAGCAGATCCCCTACAATCGGAGGCTGGATCAGACGGCAATAGTGAACACGCATCATCAGGAGACGAGGACTCGCAGATGAGACTTCGACTCAAGAGGAAGCTGCAGAGAAACCGGACCTCCTTCACCAATGACCAGATAGATAGCCTTGAGAAAGGTAAGACGATATATCAGAAGTTTCTTGTTATATACACGGTTTTTGTTAAATATTGTATATCTATAAGGTCTTATTTTCAAATCATTTCTAAAACTTCATGTTGCTCATTCTCATTCATTGGTTACTCTCTGTCTCCATGATTTACAAATTGACCAAGGTTAGGCTCTTTTTTATTCTAACTATATGGGAATATTTTCCATAAGCACCTAGTTCGTCATCATCATGGTGTTCTCGTTTGATAGTTTCTCTCCGATTTCTGTCTTTCCCAAAATACTCTCTCATTGTTCATTGTTAGCTTTTACTAAGGTATTTATTGGATGTTTTATGAAAGAAATCAATTTGTTATCAATTTTATCCATTGTATAAAGTTTAATATTCTTTTAAGTATCATTTTTGTAACTCTAACTTAACTTAACTTTAATTATCCACTCGCAGTTACATCCCCAAATCCACCTACCTTCCCTCAACCAGTCAATAAGTCCCTGGAGCCTTCATAAACCTATTTCGCAATGTCCTTTTCATCTTATTTATTGTTTGCAATAACACGGTTATTAGTAAGTAAATAAATATAGTCCCTTGATGTTTGCCTTGCTCTCGGACGGTGGCAGCGGGCCCAATTATTGATGTCGCGCTGTTAATCTTACTTATTCTATGTTTGTTTGTTTGTTTGCTCTCTCATAACGTATTGGTTTATTGCCTTAGTGATTGAGAGGTCTTTGTTGGGTCGGGACCTGTATTTTTGATTTTTGGTTGTGATATATTTTGCTCGTGATGTTTGAATTTGTTTGAAGTCAGAAATAGAGGTTGATTACGATTTGGTTCTTTAGAATGGTTTCTTTTTATGCTTTAGGTATATAAACGTCTATTCTTTCTTGATTATATAAGTTTCAATATTTTTTTTTACTTTGTCGATTTTCAGCGTCGACTGAAAACATATCTTTATGGTATTTATTGTTAATTTGACTATTCTAGATAGTCATCCCTATGATGAGAAATCAAAATGTCCCACAGCTTTGATAACTATTATGGTCTCAAAGATGATCACTTCTACAATGATATTACCACATTATTTTCCTCAACAGAATTCGAGCGGACGCACTACCCGGACGTGTTTGCGCGGGAAAGACTGGCAGAAAAGATTGGATTGCCTGAGGCACGTATCCAGGTAAAATAAAATCCAGTTTACACCGCGGTAAGGTGGCTGTATCGATACGTCATCGTTAACTAGTAACTTTGAACTATTGACTAACATTGCGTCTAAGTACGATCAAAGAGGGACTACTTATTTTATTGTACGAGTAGTCAGCTACTGTGCTTTGATACTAATCAGTGTTATGAAAGATTGTGATTATATCTTAAACTGTGATTACGGGGTGTTGGTTGAACTTCAGCGAGAAAACCAGTAACTTTTTTTTTATCGGAGTCGAAAATATGTCTAGGAAATCACATAACTGGAAAAATTGAGGACGGATAAAAAAAAAGCAGATACCATTAATTTTTTAACAAACGTTATGGAAGAGTTTCGATAGTTACTATTCGCGATATTCTACAGAGCTTGTACGGACTATAAAACCCACTAGAACATTTTACCAACCTAATCGTTGAAACAAACTTAAATAAAATCTCACTAAAATCGGACAAGGGCTTTATTGCGATTCATAAGGGCCTGTTTACTCTGTCTGTTTGCGTAGCTACCCAGTATGTAGATGCGTCTTCAGTAAACATGTTAAAAAAACAAGGGTGGCTTAATATTATAGCCAGAGTATGTACTTATTACATAGCAAAAGTAAATATTTTGGGAAAACTACGTGGGTAATATTATAACCAACATTGTTTTTATTGTTTGAATTTTTCAACGGACCATGTTTGTCTTACCCGGGCTGTTTGCTTATCATTAAATTGGAGTAATTAATAAGCGTAATATTACGTTAGTTTGGTATGTGTGATTTTTTGGTAATGTATTCCATTTTCGGGGAATGTAAATATTTCTTTTTGTGAATGATTGAGGTTGAATCGTAATTTATTCAATATTTTTCGCAGACACAGACGCAATGAATTAATTATTGTTTGTTGGTGTGGTAGTTCAACAATGCGGGTATTCATTTATTTATTGCAGAGGGAGAATATTACCTTTAATACCAAGTTGAATTCTATATAAATGCGAACTTCTTATGCAGGATCGATATAAAACCTGTTTCTAAAATGGTTGTAGATATTAAAAATCTCACCCCATAGAACAATGTACGGTAAATAACGTTCTGCCCCACTTAACGCAACGCACTTAGTGTTGCCAACAGTTTAAAAAGTCGTTTATCAAAGTGTTGCAAACTTGGCGCAAGTTGTATAATGGTCTAATGTGATTTTGACTGCAAACCTTTTAAGTTTTGAATCTCTTTACTGATAATACTGCCATAAATCGAATTAAAATAAGTGCAACTTTTATATCTTGCCTAATGAAATTAGTTATGTTACAACGTAAAACATAGTTAATGATGTTAGAACTCTTCTTAGTTGCAATAACTGCAAAAGCTGTAGGTACATGAAAGTAAAAACTTTTAGTGTAAAGTCTTGTCGGCACTACCTAAGTATTATAGCATTTATGTATTGGCACATAGAGCACATATCTATTGGCACATAGAGCACATATTTATTGGCACATAGGGCACAAATCTGTTGGCACATAGGGCACATATCTATTTGGGCATAGGGCACATATCTATGTGCACATAGGGCACATATCTATTGGCACATAAGGCACATATCTATTGGGACATATGGCACATATCTATTGGGACATAGGGCACATATCTATTTGGGCATAGGGCACATATCTATGTGCACATAGGGCACATATCTATTGGCACATAAGGCACATATCTATTGGGACATAGGGCACATATCTATTAGCACATAGGGTACATATCTATTAGCACATAGGGTACATATCTATTGGGACATAGGACAAATTGATTTGATTTTTTTTTTTTTTAAACGTTGGCCTACACTAGGAATTTCTCCTGTATCGTGGGTGCGTTTACAAACATTTAAATTCACATACACAAACAGCCAGACCCGGAACAACTACTTGTAGGTCATACAAATGTTTGTTCCGTCCGGGAATCGAACCCGCGACACGCAGCGCAGCAGTCAATCGCTTAACCACTGCGCCAACCGTGCCGTCTCTATATCTTAATAACTCTTAGCACGTGGTTTCGGCACAAAAACTTGATGTGCTGACAAGTTCTAACGCAGCTTTAGAATTAAAATAACAAACCAATACGAATAGTTTACTCTAAATATTAATTTTAAATCAAATTCCATTACCAAAATTTTCCCAAAAATAAATACACAAAAGTACCACGAGAAGCGTCAAAGTAAAAGAATATTAATTCGGGTAGCAGTAGACACAAAAAACTAAAACTTGAGTGAAACATGAAAAGTACGAAAGTTCCAACGCCGGAGTTTTCTTGTTCTCTGCGCGAAAGTAAAAAAAAAAAACAAAGATGGCGGCGCGGCGGTCGACATTGTTTTCAGCGGGAGTCGGGGCTAAGCTGTTACATTAACCTCTCGTCTCGTCCTTAGTTAACATTCGTGGGGTGCTATCACATAGCACGGTCAACAAGTATATATTACTTGGCATGGCTGTATGGATGTACAATAACTTAGTGATGGTGTGGACGTTTCTTTGAGCGTTTTTGGGTGGTAAAAGCGGTTTATGACCAACTGATTACTTTTCTTTTATAGTAGAAAAGACCGATTAACTTTGGAACAAGTAGGTAAATGCATCAATCTTATATGCTAGGTGTCTGATGATCTTTCAGAGGTAAAACTAATAAATAAATAATAAAAGAATAATATTTTTATTTGTTTTTATGTACGGAAAGGCAAATTTTAACAGCTAGAAACCATGATTTTAAGCATGCTTTAAAAAGCAAGAGCAAAATAATTTAAAAAGTATCCTCCTTCATCCAGAGGTACTAAACAGTTTCATAAAAGCTCTACCACACCATATATGAACAAAAATTACGAAATTCCGACCCTGCAAAATTTTATATGAAAAAAATTACGAAATTCCGACCCTGCAAAATTTTCATAATATTCCCCGAACATGAAAAATAAATACCCGGAGTGGGGGCAATATCAAACGCAAAACACAGCCCTGTGTTATCACTGGATGCTCAGTCCAAGCTTCATTGAACTCTAACAATGCGGCACAAAGTCCCATTTCCCTTACATAGTCAAAGAGCTAGGCTTTCAAGGAGTAGCGTGAACACAAATTGGAATTCGGCGGGACCCCACGTGTTGCGGGGTTCAAGGCTGTGTCAAACGATGGAGGCTTACAGTGCAACCATGATGACACTGAATTAGAAGGAGTAATCTGGAGATTATTTTAGAATATTGTGCTTTGTCTGTAAGAAACTGTTGAGGGTTGTGGGTAGTATTAGGACCCTCATCAGAAAACTATTGGATAGATATCAGAAAAAACAAACATTTTGTTTAAAAGAATACCTACTGTTTTTATTTTAATTTTCAATTTAAGTACATTTATATATATATAAAATACATATATATAAAAACTCAGCACACAATTCTTTAAGTATCGAAGTCGCAATTAATATCTTACTGAATTTTACATTCCACAATAAAATATTATGAGAATTATCCTGAATATTTTCCACATGGCCACAGTTACAATAGCTGGCGGGGTGAGGTATCGATCCTGGGGCCTACAGGAAGCGGGGTGCGTTTCCGGCCGCGGGGGGAGGGACGGTGTTTTGAAAAATTGGCACCCATTGCCGCACACAAATATTTTTACTATTAAAACAAGCCAAATTCAATTCTATTCTGTTCAAAATAAGGTAGAATTAGGAATAGGGATTAGAAGTCTTGAGTAAGTGTAGAGATTTCGTGGTGTTAGAAATGTGTTCTGATTTATTTTGTTTTGCCTTTTTTGTGCCGTTTGAGTAATGTCCATTTTATGGGTATAAATATCGGATTTTTATTTAAAATTATCGGATGTAAAAACTTTAATAAAACAGTCGCTGACTCCCATACTAGGTAACCAAACAATTATTGTCAAATAAATGCCAACTCGCATTTTGATAACACAAAACTTGTTGAACTAATTAATTAGCATTTCAAAATTAAATTACAGTAGAACGGAATTACTGTTTCAGTGACAAATGAAAACAACACAATAATCACGACATTTCACTATCAAATCCTACATTAAAGCCGGGCTTTCACACCACAAGCCACACTAATTAGCTAACTTTACTAAAAATACTAAAACAATCTGCAATTAAAGCAGTAACAACACGAAAACTAATAAATTAAAATACATCATACTGTATTAATAAGAGCGCAATTCACAAGCAAAAACAATTACGATCCGCAACTCGTTGGTTGTGTAACCAAATTATGGGAAATCCCATTTGGTAAGGAACCCTCGGTAACTTTATTTTCATCCCAACTATGAGGGTAGGAGAACAATTTGTAAAAGGCCACGGGAAATAGCTGAGAGGCGGGAAAAAGGCCTGTCATCGCTGTCAGGGCGGAATATCTATAGATGGCGGGAAAAAATGAGGCACGTCACTATATTTTAGCGTGACATAAGGCTAGGGACAGAAGTCCGAGGGCGATTTGTTGGGGTTAGAAAACGAAAACAGTAAATATTTTTTATTTGACTAGTCCTGCTTTTTCTGTTCCTACAGAGCCAGTCAAACAGGTAAAGGTTGTCTCAGCGAGAACTTAAATTTGGAATCGCGCGCCATTTTCGACTATCAATTATTGCTAGCCATATTTTGTATTTGTTTAATAAAAACAAAGAAATTCATGAAAATGGTGCGTTACAGCTTGGAAGAACTATTGGTAATAGTGAAAGCCCATTACAAAAAAAAAAAACCTCCTCCTTTTTGTAAAGTCGGTTAAAAATGGTGAAAATTTTACTGTGACCATTCGCAAATTAGGCGATCATTTTGCCGTGTATAATCGACCTACGCGGCCTCTTATTGAAAATTTCATCAAGTATGTTGGACGTTTTCTTTAAAAGATGAAAGAAACCTTATCCATCAGACCCAAAAGATTAGCAGAAAACATCGCAGCTGTTTGGGTCAGTGTGGCAGAACAACGAAACACCTCCATCCCACATGATTGCCAGGAATTAAACCTCCATCACAGCACTCTTCAACGAATTTTGAGAAAAGATTTACTCCGCCACGGTTGGCGCAGTGGTTAAGCGATTGACTGCTGCGCTGCATGTCGCGGGTTCGATTCCCGCACGGAACAAGTATTTGTATGACCTACAAGTAGTTGTTCCGGGTCTGGCTGTTTGTGTATGTGAGTTTAAATGTTCGTCATCGCACCCACAATACAGGAGAAATTCCTAGTGTGGGGCAACGTTTTTTTTTTTTAAAACAAACAAACAAACCTTCATGCTTACTAGATCCAGGTGACTCAACAGCTGCAGTCTAGCGACCATAGACAGAAACTTTACTAACTGGATCTTGGAACAACTGCAAACTGACGATGAATTCCACAACATAATCAGGCAAGAATTGGACGGAATGGACTTAATGAGATGTGGTTTCAACAGGATGGCGCCACCTGTCACACTGCACGCGAAACAATGACTTTGTTGCAAACCAAGCTTCCAGGGTCGTGTCGCCTATCGTTTTAAGTTGCGATTCAACTTCTGTACATATTAAGAAAAAAGAAAAGAAAATAACATTTAATTAATATATATTATTAAGTTTTTAAAATTCAAGTTCTTATTGAGAACTCTTTAGAACTGTATTTATTTTAGTTACAAAAAAAGAAGTCGGTTTTTCCACTTATTCAGATGGTAATTAGTTCGTGTTTTTTTATAATGAATTAACTTTAACGTGGCTACGTAAAAATGAATTCTGCGTAGCATTCATAATTCGCCATTATTATTTAATTTGTGTGTCGATTCATTAAGTGGTAAAACTGAAATTATGCATGAACATGGACTTACAGCTCTATCGGTAATTCGGTAAAACATTTTAGCACAGTAAACTGGATTAATAAGTTTAATTTTAGTTTTTACTGTAACTTTAAAAGAGACAGTCGGTTATATCGAAGTAAAAACTACTTAGGGCTACGCAATGGTGAAATAAAATTTACCTACGTTCTTTTCAAAAGTTTGTATAACTAAATGAACAAATAGTCTCCGGTTTGTAAAAAATCAATCAAAATTAGTAACGAATGTAACAATTCAAACGCTCTTAATTACAATCTACTATCAAGTGGGTGACTTTAGCTTACAATTCGCAAGTGTACACCCGGCCTTTTCCGCCCCTTTGCTTGGATCGGGAGGGCCCCAATAAAATATTGTCGGCAACATTCTGGCGATTCTGTAGGAGACCGGAGCAATAATATTATGACATATTGCCTCCACAACCTCTTTGAACGGTTTTTTTTTCTTCTGTGAAATAACGCGCTTACTTACCTACTAACATTTGTTTAGAGAAAGTACCTATATAGTTGGTTTTGATGAATTATTTGCTGATTTATATACCCTATGTGTTATTTCGAGATAAATCAATGCCATAATATTTTATATTAAGTATAATCAATAATGACTTATCCCAAAAAACTAGACACTCACCATTCTAACTAATTGTTATAAATGCGAAAGTGAGTTGCGTTTGTTTGTTACGCTATCACGCTAAAACAGCTGAATGGATTTGGATAAAACTTGACAGATAGGTAACCTTGGACCTGGAAAACGATATGGGCTACTTGTCAACCTGAATCGCAGACAAAATCGCGAGCAACAGCTAGTTTTATCTTAAACATTCAAATCGCCTAGAAGAAAAAAAAAGGAAACTAAACGATTATCCCTACGAAAGTGTGTCAGCCCTTACTGCCTATAGATATAGCAACAAACTAGCATACCTACTTAGGTACTTCAGAATTACATAGGTGTTACACTATGCACAATAGTGGCAAGTCCGCCTTTACAAAGCGCGGGAACGCTTCGGGCGCCATATTGTCGTCGCCATGGCTGCCGGCGGAAGTGGCGCGCACGTGAGGGCTGCTTCCGGATCCACGTTCCGTTTCACGCAGTTCAATGTCACAATACAGCGTCCACGCTCCGTTTGTTTTAATTGTTTAGATGTTTAGACTTCAGTTACAATTTGGAATTTTGTAAAGTCTTATTGGGATGAGATGTTGATTGAAATCGTTATTTTCTAAATTCATTTAGTAGATTGGATGGACTACGGCAGTTTTGAAAAACTAACACAGCTACTGAATAAACAATTGTTCTGTTGATGCTCTGATAAGCAAACCTTGTTGATTATAGTCCTTTCTAACTTGATTATAAGTAGGTACTTACCTGTGAAATTCTATAAGAATAAGTATGTATTTTTTCTCTCTATTGGATCTTCATGTTTAGTCGACTTCCATTCCAATAAGATCCAAACGTTGATCAAACAAAATATCAAAATTCTCATCCTCGTATTTCTCTCCAACAGGTCTGGTTTTCCAACCGGCGAGCAAAGTGGCGTCGCGAAGAAAAACTGCGGAGTCAAAGACGGGATGCACCAGCCGCTTCACCCCCCGCACCCCCCACGCCGAGGATACCGCTTAATGGGGGCTTCAACTCTATGTACAGCCCCATACCGCAACCCATCGCCACCATGGGGGAGTCTTATAGGTTAGTAGCTGATAATAACATTTGTACCACGCGTGACAAACTTAACTATCTTTTTGGCTTCGTCGAAATCAGGTAGAAAATGGCAATTTATTTTCAAGAACTGAAAGTTGCATTTTTAAGTGGTGTGAGTATTTTTGGCTGTAAGAAAACCTAGTAAGACAGACAGTTCGTAAGATTGCTATCAAAATGACAATGACAAAAATGAAGAAAAAAGTGGCTACGAAGACATTATATTCTTCCATTACAGTTCACATGAGTAAAGTACCTTTAAACGTACGGTATCGCCATCTATCATCGAGCAGCGACACTAATTAAATTGCGCGCGAAATCGAGCGGCAAAGGTCGCGCCTCCTTGCGTTTCCCGCCAATGCACCGAGACGCTACGAACGAAGGTCGGCCGACTTTCCATGAGAATTACTAGTAGTTCAATCTATCGGGAATGTTTTTGTGTTCCAAACCAACTGTTCTTTTATTCTGCTTGATGTTCGTCTTTGGTTGTATCATAATATTATATAATATTTGATAGGGCTTTTTCTTTTGCATCAACAAGTTAACTTACGGTACTACTTGGGACTACTTGGTACGAACATTTAGGTACCTTTAAGCATCTTATATAATTTGTTGTCATTTTTGAAAACGCAAGGGTAACTTACTATTCAGCCAATAACGTCAAATAACAAAAATATTGCAAACCAACTTACTCTTCAGCCACAAAATCAAGATAACTACAAAACCGTTTCTATATTTCATTTCTTTCATATTTTATTTGCCTTCAATATTTTTCACTGGGAATGACATTGACAGTGCGCTTGGTTCCGACAGCGCTATGTCGGGCGGATTGACTTCGTCGTGCCTGCAGCAGCGGGATGGCGGATACCCTTACATGTTTGGCGACGTGTTGGGTAGTGGAGGCTACTCGAGAGCGCCGGCGGCTCATCAGCAGCATCCGGCGTATTCACAGCCGCAGGGAACCTCTGGCACTGGTGAGTTTGACTTTATTAGACCTTTTTGTCGTCTTATTTTGTTCTTACAGTTACTTTTTTAAATCGATAATCCATAATCCACATTGTCTTCACCGATAAAATTATCTAGATCTATAGGTATTCGTAAGTATAATATATTTAAAGATTATTGTTATAAAATGAAAACAATAATACCTTTTTACACGATAACTTGTAATTCCTCTCTGTTACAAAATACAAAAACGCTACAAAATCCACGCAATCGGCACGAGAAGCTTTGGAAAATATTTACCAACTTCGTAATAAAATGTAAAAAAAATGCCGAGTCAAGAGCAAGGGGCGTCTGGCCCACAAGACCGCGACGTGATGGGGGAAACAAAAAAAAGAGAAAAAGGAAAAATAGGTATTCATGCTCCGATTGGATTTGCCGTTGTCTGTTCCTTACAAATAGCTTTTAAATTGATTTTGTTAATAGATAGTTGGAATGGGAGAATATAAAAGACACTGCACAATACAGCTTTCTAAATTAAACATAGATTTCTTAAACAAAACGTGTCTAAACAGCAAAAGTGTAAATTTATTATTCAGAAAAAGACTAAGCCGTGAGGGGTTGGCAATGCTATTGTTTTAAAAAGCCGTAACTTTTCCATTTGATATTATATATCACGCGGCGGACATTTTTAGCCGTAGGTGGCGGAAAGCGGTATGAATTATTGTTGTTTGGGGCGTTTCGCGGCATTGTTCGTCTGCCGAGTTTCCAGCACCAACCGCGAACAAAAGAGTTTTTCACAATTCAAAATGCACGCTCTCGTTTCATTTACTCTTTTGCGCTCTTTCGACGGGTGCATTTCCAGCTTCGTGCGGTATTAAATAATGCGGATTTGTTCTACTTTTCGCTTTTTGGCTCCGGTTCTTTTACGAATTCAGCGGGTATGAGGTATTTTTCATTTCAGTCTGAGTCCGAGATTAATTTTTTTATGAAAAGACGTGGTATGGAACATTCTTTTTTGTCTCGAATCATGTTATCAAATCGGGAAAAAAGAGTAATGAATGCAAAATAACCCCAAACACTTGCAAACAATCATATTAACACACAAATCATCAATAAACGTTGGCAAGTTCGCCAGTATCATAAACATGAGGGCACAGTCACAAGCTATTGACTAAACGAGTCTCACAGGAGCTGTTTAGAGGCGATAATAACGTGTAATGAATGTAAACGGTGTTACCCCTTTACCAACGCCGGCGGAACGGAAAACTGTTATCGGGCAGCCACACGCGCGGGGGCCAGCCGATCGAAATAAGGGCTTCATAAATCTAGACGAGCAGCATATTTGTGATGACGTTAACAATGTATGTGTTATGTACGATAATAATGTACATTGGGATCGCTATTGTCCAACAATAAGCTGGCTTAAGCTGGAATTAGAAAACATAACGATTATAGTTTTAAGTTTTATCGACAAGGATTTATTTAAAATTAATTCACCGGCTTTATTCACATTACTATAGTGTTGTTTACTTATTTTAAATAAAAGTACGTAAGTAGGTTAGATTTTTAAACGTTCAACAATAGGCAAACTACAAGCTACAGGCATTCTCTAAAAGTCAACTATTGTTTCAATCTTTAGACCAGAACAAAGGCTTCCACTCACAAAACTCAATACTTATCAAACTGTTACCAAACATTCAAAACAGAGGCTATAGCTACACTACTCGATGCACATACGACATAACGTAACAAACGTATGGCTACGAGTAGCTTTATGACGGGCGCGACGTCACATAATCGAGGCAGACCTACCGTGCACAGATAACGCGATTGTGTGTAATAAACGGAATGCAATCGGAATCCTATTAGACATATGGCCCGACCGATACTGATACATGACGTTAATAGGTTTCACGTTTGATTGTGTTAACATGTGCCACGATACGGACAACTTGATTGGTTGCGAATTGTGTCGTGAAATAGGAATTTTCGATTACGATTAGGCATAGGTCAGATAGGCAGCTTTGATGATGATTTAGTGGGCTTGATTTAAAATAAATATTAAGCAGGACTTAATTATATGACAAACCTATATGTATTTGGTACTGATTCACTCTGTTGTTATGATTTTCAATGAATAGATACCACAAAGGTTGTTTGCACTCAAAACATTTCGAAAAATGCCTAAAAAAGCACATGATGTTGCATCATTATACTTACCTAATACGTCCACTTTTATAAGTCTTAAATGACATAATACCTTTTTATAATCTCTTTAACTCATATCTGAAACAAACATTTCATGTTATCTGAAAATTGTATCATAAAAAAAAAATGCGTTTATTGACACCCTCCCTTTTTGTTCCATAGGTGTAATATCAGCGGGCGTGAGTGTGCCTGTGCAAATACCATCGCAAGGGCCAGACCTCGCATCGAACTACTGGGGACGGCTTCAGTGATCTCAGCTATTCGGGTTCCCGCATCGACTTCTGTCGATGCCTGAGAACCCGACTAACATACCGGAGTCTCCATCTAGCGGTGAACTTGCGCACAACTACGCCGACGCGCACTTGTCTATGAACGCAGCTATCAACATGACAGCCGGACATGATGCCAATGTTTTGGCGGCAGACTTGCAAGAACAAAACAATTCAGTATCCTAAGTGTTTACAAGAGACTGTTAAAATACCCTGGTCGTTTCACAACCCAGTTTTCATTTTAGTGAGATTTCATTTCTAAATGGTGCAAGTTATTTTAATTTATGTACAATAGTTTTCGGATTACACCTTAATATTAAGAGGCAACTGATGATGTTCAAACTTAGTCGTAAGCAAACGACCGTACACGATGATGTGTGCTGCGCACTGCCGAACAATTGTATAATTTAATTTATCGTTTGCTTAAACATATTACTTGTATAATAAATATGACATATTTTAGGCATGTTTCATTGCGTACGGTCAATAAAATAGTAAGCTAGTAAAACAATAGCGCGCAATTGTAAATATAGAACAGCGCCATCTATTGTCGAGTAGAGAAAGTTTATATAAAAACAGCCAAGGTGTCCTCGGCGACGGGATATAAATGTAAATTGTTTGTGCCAACGTTTGTAATAATCGAGTGTTATGTGCCCTTTGCGTGCACAACCCTTTCTATTTCTTTGATGTATGCAAGAGGGGTGCGAAATGTTAATGCCATAGAGAAAAACGTGGCAATGAGCTTCGTTATAGCGTTTGTTTCACACCCCTGCCTTCACCAACAAATTGTCATACAAACTAATCATGTTTGTACTATTGTGATGATTCTTGTATAATATTGTTACTAAATAGATGTTGTACGTAATGTGTCAACTCAAGTTCATTAGCACATCTTGAAACGAATTAATTTATTATTTATTGGTAAAAATAAGGTCAATATTGCTGTGATTAAAATATAGATTTATAAGATTATTTTGCCACGAAAGTTTTGGAGGATTTGAACGAATACTAAATTTTACAGCACTGAAAGTACTAACTGTACAAAACTGTATACAGAAAACTCATAGTTATACAAAATATAAATATTTGTCATAATTTTTTTCATAATGGTGCTGGTAAACAGCACAAATTATCATTTAATTACTACTTGATAAAATGTACATTTATAATATATTTTCATTAAAAAAATGCAATATGGACGTGGTATAGGCGGTAACGTTGTGTGTAAAGTAATTTAGTTTCATTAAGTGTAAAATAAATTATTACTTGATATAAGTGCATATAGATTGAGGAGATTACAGTGAAATTTATTAATAAATATTGCATTAACCATTAGCATTTTTTTTTCTTTGACTCCCTAACATCGTTTACAATGACGAATGGGAAGCTCGAGTGTATCTAATAATGCAACAATGGGCTAATAAAGATGTATCAAATATTATTAATAACCTCTTTACAGATGGCGGGAGTAGCAACCTTATTGCGTATACAAAACTGCCAATGTTGCCACCCTAAAAATAGTGTGAGGAAATTATTCCGTTAAGTATATTTGGGCGGTATATATTAATTTTGTGTCGGTTAACTTTGTATAGGACCCCAGTCCCCATGCATTTGATGGGGGACCGCGACAATGGGATGGGATTAAACGTGTTGTATTGGAGGCTTTATAGTGATCTAAGCGCAGAGGGATCGCAAGAGTGCTTTGTAAAATTATTTTTAATTTTGGAACGATTACTAAAGAGTTCTGAGTAATGCTTATGAATGCTGCCCTTAAAGTATTTATTTAATTCATGAATTTCTGAAAATCTAAAAATTATGTTTTTTTATCATAGATAAATACTATGTGTGTCCGCATCTTTAGGTATTCATCTCCTTGCCCCGTAATGTATGCCCTAAAATCGAAATCGGACACTTTCAGTTTTAAACAATTCACTCATATGCAATTACCTACACAACTGCACACAATTCACATTTCGTCCACTTTTAAGCGCAGGCCACACCACCAGCTAACGGGCGGGCGGGCGGGCGAAGCGAACGAAGAAACTATACAAACTACGCGAAATGGGTAGCTCGCGGTGTGAACCGAATTATGTAAAGAGGTGAAACGATGTTCGCTTCGCCCGCCCGCCCGCCCGCTTGCTGGCGGTGTGGCCTGCGCTTTAGCGTATCATAAGCCGATCAGATAAAACCACCCCGTACAATACAATGGTCTTCTATCAAAAACACGCATGCAGCGCCCTCTGTGCTCGAAGCCCCTCGAAGTAAGCAACAGCACAGATTATCAACGCTTATAATTGGTTTACATTTTGTCTGTCTGTCTGTCCCCTATCTATTGATGAGGCCGAATGCGTTTGATTTGAATGGCTAATCTTGTGTTGTGGACTGGCGGTATTCTGAGGGGCCTGTAATTATTATTTGAGTTTTTATTGTTAGAATTAAATTATTATTAAATTTACGGACAAATGGTAGGTACACATAAGATATTATTTTTATCATGTATTTATCCTATTGCAGATTTCCCCTTTTTCCTTATCCGCAGACCAAAATTTTATTAAACTTTGTACCTACTATAGTTAATTTAATATAATATTTTTGGCTATAAAGTTACAGTAGGTTTATTGTACCAATTAAACAGGGTAAGTATATTTAAATAACATATTTATTAGCGTAAAAATGGAAATGTTTACACTTCAAGTCTATATAAAATCACACGATACAGTCTTACAGCGCGTTTGATATGATGGCGTAATATCACTTAAATATAATCATTAATTAATACACTTATGTCATTAGGACGTAGGAAGAAGTTTCTTGGGGTTTCCTTTAATATTACACGCAAAATTCTTAACACCTCACTACACTCCAACAATAAAACTAGACAAGTGAAAATCGTGAAAAACTGTCAGTCGTTTTGGTATTTCATCACATTATTTTTCATACAGTCTGATCGAGTCTCTTAGAGCCAGTTCACACGATGCGTTGCGGCGCCACACCGCAAAGATTTCGCCGCATCAGCGGTCGCACGGTCGTTGCGACGCCGTAACACTGTTACGCCGCGGCGGCGCCGCAATGCAATGACTTCGCCCTTTCATCTGCCGCACACAACTGAGCGGGGGGGGGGGGGTATACACGGTACGTGTTGCCACGCCGGTACCTCACGATCCCGCGTCGCAACACGTACCCCCCCCCTCCCCCCCGCTCAGTTCCGCCTCGTTCGGAACGAACGGTGTGGCATACCGCTGCCGCAACGCATCGTGTGCGGCGGCGGCGCGGGCGCCAGAGCGGTGTCGCTGCGGCGTCCTACATATAAAAATATATGGTATGTCACACAGCGCCATCCAGTGCGCTCCGCGAGGTGACCTACGGTGCGGCGCCGCATCGTGAGGCATGGCTCTCAGGCTACCCATACACCGGACGAATCACGATCGCCGATAGTAGTCAGCGACAGTCACTTTTCAAACATCGGCCGCCGCGCATTAACCATGTTTCTGTTTTAAATAATTGCACAATTACTCAAGTGTGTGTTTAAAAAGTGCTGTCGCTGACTACTAGTTATAGTCCGTAGTGCCACATTCATTTAAATATTAGGCAAATAATAATGATAAACAAGAGAGCACTCTTCAAGATATTCTAGTACCTCAAAAACCTAGGACTATTGGTTAGAATATTTGGTGTATTCTATAGCACTTATGTTCTAAAACAGTTGAATGTCATTTCCATGCCTCCAGTCATTCGAAGAAGGCGTTTAGTCTGGCTGCTAAACTTCGGGGCTGTGTGAACAACCAAGCTTAGTAATAAGTCCAGTGGTTATTTCTTTAGTTTATTTCTTAATTTCCGTAATTCGCAGTCTACTTGCGACTGGAAACTTGTAAATGAGACTTCACATTAAAATTATATTAAAAAATGTCATTACAAAGCCATTAGCGGTAAAAAAAAAAAATATTGATAGTAAATTAAATACCTACCTACCATAATTAGTTCTCGAGTAATTTAAATAGAGGTTATTAAATGACTAAACAATATTATTATCTTTGGAAAAAAACTGGCACGCGTACATTTGCCAATTAAAATTACATAATCAGTCGTAATCACTCTTTTAACATCGCTAAAATAAGGCTAAATTCAAGTCTAATCATAGGTTAAGCAAAAAAAGCTTGGCGTTATAAACGCTCTGAAAACAAGTAAAAAAGCGCGTTTCTGAACGCGTATTGAGCAAGAATAACGCTTAAAAACGAGTTTAAAAAAAATATACTTTTGGTTACCTATACAACGATAATATTTGAGATCTTGTTTTAGAAAGTTCTTTTAATCCTGATTTTTTTCTATGCTAAGTAAGAATAACTCGTTCCAGAAATGAACTAAATCAGAGAAAGAATGGGTAAGTATTACTTGTCACCTTAGTTCACACTCTTCATGCTAGTGTTTTAGTCGAGTAACTAAGCCAGTAGGGGAGTCCTTTCGTTGCGCAATCCAGGCGTCGTGTTAACGTCGTCAGTGTTCTGCTGGTTAGTTGGTCTGAAAAGTACAGAAAATAATATTATTTTAAATATGTAGGTATTTTATTTCACAACCGGCGTGCGTGTATGCCTAGATGTATGAACGTAAACGAAGCAAAAGAGTATGTAAGGAGCGTAGCAGGTGGCGGTCTATGGTTTCTGTCGAATGGTACCCTTTGTTATTATTATTATTCATTTATTTCGGACAGACTCCATGTGTTTAATGTCGGTCCCTCTACGTCGAGTCTGTGAGTCTATTGTTCTGACAAAATATTGCTATTTCACGCTTTGAAATACCGTTACGTCGAGTTTGGTTAATAGGTACAGTCAGGATATAAGTTAAAAGCCAGTAAGTACCATTCAATATTGCTTTATTATTTGTTGTAATACACTAAGTTGTTGTTTGTTGTAATACTTAAGTGATTAATAACACATATAACATGTAAACCTGACTGTACTTCAGAATATAATATTATTAGCTGCGCCCCGCGGTTTCACTCGCGTAAGTCTCGATTCCGTGGGAATATCGGGATAAAAAGTAGCCTATATGTTAATCCAGAGTGTCAGCTAGCTTTATACAAAGTTTTATCAAAATTGGTCCAGCCGTTTGAGCGTGAAGAAGTAACAAACACACAAACCAAACAGACACAGACACACTCAAAAACTTTCGCCTTTATAATATTAGTGTCATATTATAGTGTGATTAAACTCGACGTAAAGGTAAAGCGGGGTAAAGAAACTCGACGTTAAGGGAGTAGAAACGGGACAGAAATCGTAGACTCGACGTAGGGGTATTAGAAGCGAGACAAAGTTCTCGGCTCGACGTAAAGGGAACCATTCGTTTCTGCCTAACCCCAAGGGAAGGCGTGAGATTATGTATGTATTTTATACAGGCGAGTGAGAAAGTATAGTCCTTATCTCTTTCTAGGACAATGATACAAACAAGGGAAACGAGATGTCGGTACAAAAAGTCTACTATTTTGTGTGACTGTTATGTAGTTCAGGTAAAGATATAATACGCGCAAGGCCAATTATAATTTAGTTTGGGTAACACTCAACCGCAAAAATTATTTTACTTCTAGGTACTTTAATTATATTTATTACATATTAATGGAGGAAAAATATGTTCATGGTCATGATTTTACATGAACTATAAATAGAGGAATAAAACATATATTAATAATTTGAGTTTTTTTCATCTTTTTCTTAACAGGAGGGATCCTTTGGTCTACTCATTGATACACAATATGAAATATGAGGCTCTAAGTGCTAGTGTGAATCTTTGATTTTACATGAACTATAAATAGAGGAATAAAACATATATTAATAATTTGATTTTTTTTTTATCTTTTTCTTAACAGGACTCCCCCTTTGGTCTACTTATTGATATACAATGGTCTCTGTAGACCTATGAAACATGAGGCTCCAGGGGCTAGTGTGAATCTTTGGGTTCATTCGAGAAATCGAGTCTGGTTTAACCACGCAGTGGTCAGTGAATTTAATTCATTCATTGGGACTCCTAATACCAAGCCTCCTCAGGTTGTTATTGGAAGTCCTGTTAGTGATTTACAGATCTATTTCAATTATCTGCCGATAACTGAAATAGATTGCCCTATTTCGGCATAATGCTAGTTTTCATTTAGTTTGAATGTTAGACTGTCCCAAAGATATGGTAAAATTTAAAAACACGAACTTTGTAAAGAGTTTCCATAATGGACGGATGGATGACCCCTGTAACACAGGTTTTTCCTAGCATGGGGGTCATTGATCATTTATTTTGTACCAGACTACTTCCTTGCTTAGATTAAGTGTCACTCTGTATAAGTGTACTTTTAAGTCAAATATTTTTTTATTTACATAACATAACATCAAGCCTGTATTCCCCGAAGGGTTAGGCAGAGGTGTACCTATAGTACACCCACGTTTCGCCAGTTATGTTTAAGTCCCATGTAATAGAGGGCGAGCCTATTGCCATCAACCGGGCACAAATCCAGACTCCGGGCTGCTACTGGGAAATTCCTGGTGGAAAAGCCCATTAACACTTTGCCCGACCTGGGAATCGAACCCAGGACCTAGTGCTCGGCAGTAGCGCTTGCGACCACGAGCGGCAGTTAATTTTGTATTTATTTATTATTTATTAGTGACGATTAATTACAAAAATTAGCTTAGATATAGTTATCTAAGCTAATTTTTATCCCGCAATTAATCGTCACTGCGAAAAAGAATTATGAAATTATTAGAAGTAAAATTTTGAATGAATCATCATCTGCCTAGCCTTTTCCCAACTATGTTGGGGTCGGCTTCCAGTCTAACCGGATGCAGCTGAATACCAGTATTTTACATGCAGCGACTGCCTATCTGAGCTCCACAACCCAGTTACTGGGTAACACGATACCCCTTGGTACGGGTTGTCTGACTTTCGGTCTTCTGAAAACCCATAACAACTGTCAAAGATCAACAAATGACAGCAAAATTTTGAATAAATATGAGATTAATTAAATAGAACCTACCGCGCCAAAAAATAAAAAGAGCCATAAGAGACCGGTTCAGACATGCTCGGTCTAACAGCCCTCGGCGGCGGGGGAAAGGGGGGCCTGCCCCTGTTGTGCCAGTGTTGGTAGAGGAACCCTAGTATTGCTAGCACCAGCCACAAGAATCCCACTGCGACATCTGCAAGAAGAGATGAGAGGGTTAAGGGGGATGCGCTAAGGTAGCCCGCGAAATTCAAATTTTATTACGTTTTTTGCAATTTGCAGGTCAGTAACAGATTGTATGTTGATCTAAATATGTTTCGCGGCCGTAACAAATATGGCTTTACAGAATTATAATCATTAGAATCGGCAGTACAACTCTCTTCATAAAATCCTATTGAATGACTATTTCTGAAGTAATCATTCAGTAGGATTTTATGAACTTAGAGAGTTGTAATGCTGATTCTAATGATTATAACTCTGTAAAGCCATATTAGTTACGGTCGCGAATCATATTTAGATCAACATACAACCGGTTACTGACCTGCAAATGGCAAAAAACGTAATAAAATTTGAATTTCGCGCGCTACCTTAAGTCAGTTTCAGGTTATAAATGTTGATCAAAATATGATTCGCGACCGTCACATATAATTATGTATCTATGTATTTACAGAATTATTATCATTAGAATCATGAATACAGCTCTCTTAGAATTTTTGGCCTCAAAAATGTCATGATTTCATGAAATAGTCATTAAATAGAATGATTTGAACTAAGAGAGGTGTGTGTTGATGATTATAATGTTTTCTAATACCTAATAAACTACCCTGACGCTTTCGCCTTAACGTTTTCGTTCATGGAAAGGACTGTTATGTAAGCTAAGAGTACACTATAGCTCATATCGGACGCTTCACTCGAGTGACTGTTCATTTTTGTTTGCTTCCACGATTTCTACGTTCACACGACACCGACAAAAAAAAAAAGGGAATGAACATTCACTTGCTCATTTCATTTTTCGATCACGCGGTAGTCGAGTGGCGAAATTTAACATCTTCGGATTCACTAAAGAATTTTTTTTTACTTTTGATTCATTTTGTGTGAAAGATGCTGAACGAAAGACAAAAATGAACAAAAAGTGAAGCGTCTGATATCTGCTTAAAGTTAACTGGAGTTTCCTACAACTTCTTATTGGCTCAGCACAATTTCATTAAGTCTGATCACTTAAGACTGCAAAAGAGAAGAGAGACTATTTGGTTTGTACTTTTGGTAGTTCTTTAATAACTTTAATTTTGGTATAGGTGGGTAAAATACTCTTAACATGTACCATTTACCATGCAACAAATCAACACGACTCAAATCAGTGGAGGAAATAACAGGACCACAGATTTATCCTGAATGATTTTATATAATTTATTTACACCTACGGTAAATGTATAAAATATTTAGTTTCATAACATTTAATGGGTACAGTATTTTACTATCACTAAGCGACACGCGCTTTATTGGTTGGTTACCAAGTGTTCAAACACGCTCTGAATGTGTGCGCGACGATTAGCGTCAGCAAACGCATATACACACACTTCCGACTTCGCCATTGTCTCGGATGGTACAACCCGATTCAAATTTATGGCGGCTCAGAATATGAGGCGAGTCGCTGCGCAGTAAAAAATCATGGGTTAGCGGGGGTGAGGGGTGCAATACGCAGTGAGTAGCGTACTTCAGAACCACCATCAATTTTGAATCGAGCTGTACCGAGAGCTCCTGCGGTTACACACACACGTTTGTACACTTGGTAACCACAAGTAAAGCGCGCGTGGATTTGTGAGATAAAAATGTACTAAGCAAAGTCTAATGCCCAATGCATAATCAGTTAAGACCAGGCAGTCTAAATCGAATTTCCACGCAAACTCCGCCCCTTGCTCCCGGCCACTCCGTTAAGTGCTAAACGCTAACACATCAGTAATAAAGTTGAATTTCGCGTGCGCTCTTTGATCGCGTTCGAAAACGAAACTAAATATCGAAAGTCTCAATTCTTATTTCGTTTGTAACTAAAGTAATAATTGATCTAGAGAAAAAATATCTGGTGGGTGGATATTAAACTATATTTTCATGCTCTGAATATTTATTTTAGACATAAAAGCAAAAAAAAAATATTCTAGAGAAAATATTACAATTAAGTAACTGTCTTCAACATGAAAAGAAAAAGATTCAATAAATCTTATACTAGTTTCATTTCGCTTGTTTGTGTGACTGTTTCAGAATATTCATGCAAGTTAACATAAAAATAGGGAGCCTGCTCTTAATGACGTAGGTAATAAAATATTGTAATTGTGACAGTTTTGTTTTGAAAACACAGCCATAGATAAACTGAAGAGGTGATTGTCCTATAGACATGTTTTCGTTTGATTAGTTTCACATATCAATTTGTTATTGCAAAATAGGTAATCTCCTACTTAAAGCATATTAATGCGCCGGGCATAAGTTCATCTATCTACAATGTATGTAAATAGGTTAGTCGCCTGAAGAAAGCTTCTTATTATGCGCCCGCGCATAAGAACATTGGCGATCAGTGCGATAGAGCTCTAAATCGCTGATGGCTACAGCTATGAGTCTGTAGCAATTTACCAGGTTATAACACGTCTAAAGGGATAAGCTGAGAGGTACCTAAATTCATATTTCGCCAGTTACTTTAAATTGCTCTGGTGGTGAGCTCATTGCCATCAACCGGCAGACATCTACTGAAAAATTCGTGGCGGCAAGACCCAATAACACAAAATCCGACCCCAATATTACTCGTATTTTGCAAATTGCAAATTGTATAAACATAATTATGTAGGTATATAACTAACCTCTCCACTGAGGATCAGGAGGTGCCAAGAAAGCCGTATTAAAATGCGGGACCACAGCTCTCCTTAGGACGTTTATAATGATGAACTTATAGTTGGATCCCACGTGGTAATCGATGGACAGCACGGCTGCGTACGCGCCAAGCACGGCACAGCACAGGATGTTCGCAGCAAAGGACACAGATACGACTGCTAATGCCGTCAGCATCATCACCAGGATAAAGAGGCTCCAGAAATTGAAGTCCAACTGCAAGTATGCTATGTTGCCTAAAATATTATTTTAGGGTTTAAAATTGTTGATGTCGTCTGGAAGTTTGTTACAATATCTACAGATAATTTGTTTTTAACAACAGGATTGTGATATTCATTGGGACACTTTTAATAAAAAAGGCACACAGACAAATGAAAGAACAGTGCTTTCTGACTGGCTTAAAATACCCTAACTAAATAAATAAACACTGTTTGGCACGATTAGAACAAGTTATATATATTTACTATAAAAATCAATTAAAATAATGCTCATAATTATTTCATGCCCAGAATTTCTCAAAACTGCTTTTTGTTACGTTTCCTTCACATCTATTTACACAAGTTTAAGAAAACCTACGAAATGCTTTACCAACGCCTTACCAGGTAATCTGTAGTAAAATATCGAAGCCAGTAAGAAGCCAAGATTCAAAGAGGGCAACAGTACTGCAAGCACTGGTATTCCGTACAGCCACCAGAATAGCCACCATATTGCGCCGAAGAATATGCCAGACACAGCTGCTGCGGCTAGAAGGGCTAAAATAAAATTTCGGTATTACTTTTTGCAAGTTTTCAACAAATCTCTAAATACGTTTAACATAAGGTTTAAAAAATATCTTTCTGTTTCTAACAAGCGTTTGAAGACTGTCATCTTGTTCTTTCGTGTTTGTGTTTTTATTTCTTTGTGTCATAGTTACCGCAAATAAACGTATTTTCTTTCTTTTCAAACAAACAAACAAAAAAAAAAAATTTATTTCATTCCTTTTCTTTATTTTCTTTCATCTACAAACGGTAGATAGAAACAGAATGATGTTTTAAATTCGATTAGCGTTAAAAAAGATAAGCTGAAAGCTAAATTAAAATAAAACATATATTTAAGGGGGGCTCCTATACAAAAAACGTGATTTTTTTGCCATTTTTATAAATACGGAACCCTTCGTGCGCGAGTCCAACTCGCACTTGGCCGGTTTTTAAATGTAAGTTATGAAACTGTTCGTCTATTTTATACTGTTATAGGGATCTTTGTCGAGTTCCAGTGGGGGTCTAATGCCCATTTTCAATGCTCGGTTTAGCGCCGAAAGTTGAAAATCCAACAGCGTGCTTTTATATAGGCATTCGTTTCCCCATGTTAGTGAAAACAAGCATATGCCAGCGATGCTTACTTCCCATTTTTACTTACCAGGCTTATCAACAACCGTAATCAAAGCTATCAGTATGTATGTTATAATGACACCGCTGAAGAATCCAGTGAAAAACATTTCAGTTTTGAAGAATCGATGTCCGAAGAAACATAAGAACACTCCAATGAACAACAGCCCTGCACATAGCATCTGTGAGAACCAGTCATCTGAAAATAGACGTTCATTGTAATACCATTCCCCTAAAACTCCATACAAACGAAATCATAATTCACGGTGAAGACCCGCCGGCAGCGGTAGAAAGATGGTTATAAAAAAAAAATAACTTATCCATACATTTTTACCGTATTGGTAAGTATTGCATTTTGTATGAAACAACAGTTTTTTTTTTTTAATAACTGACGACTTTTACCCGACTGCTCCAGAAAGAGGGTTATGTTTTTCGAATTTTTGTCTGTTTGTCTGAATGTATGTTCCAGCATCACAAAAATTCTACTGGATAGATTCTGTTCAAATTTTGCATAATATTACCTATAAGTCTGGTTACCCGGTAGGCTATATTTATATTATCACGCTATTTATTATGGGAAATAAGCATTATGCATTATTATTGTTATTTTTTTATGTTTATTATTATTATTGTATTATGTTTGTATACCTTTATGGTTTACGGTAAATTGTAAAAAGAGCCAAACGGTTAGGACATTGCAGATTTAATATTTTAAATGATTATCATCACGCTTTATCATCACGCATCTTTATGGAGCTAAGTAGTCAATCATCATGACATATACACGGTAGATTTTTAAGATGGGGAGGTAAATCTTAACCGTTGTAGCTACATAATAATGCGACATCGGTCTTAGGAGACTGTCCTTAAAATTTTGAGATATTTTAATCTGCATATGAGATATTTTCACAAAAAAAAGGCCAATAGATCCTGGTTCTTATGAGAGAGTTAGACCAACTGTGGTTTGATACATCGTATCTGGTACACTTGCGTGAATGACATTTCCGCTAAAGACACTTGCGCGAACTTACTTGCACAAAAGTAGGATCACTTCGTTGTCTGTCTATCCGTCCGTCTGTCTGTCTGTCAATACCCTTTTTCTCAGGAACGTGGGGAGATATTAAGTTGAAATCAATATCAAATATGAAGGTCTACGGTTCCATAATGCTCAAAAAAAAATTATCCTTCAAGTCAACGCATTAAAAAAATACGGCCATTCATGTGACATATCTTGATAGGATAAATTCATCCAACCTACGGAACCCTTCATTGTGCGTGGTCCGACACGCACTTGGCCGGTTTTTTATAATGAATAGACTGGCCGCTATAAAACTCAGAGATAGCAAAAAGCGTTTCCCATCAAAATCGTTTATTTGCATAAATGTGTACAAATGGGTACAAAAGTTGTATAAAATTCATTGCAAAGACATATTCCACCGTATACTGATGGCATGCAAATATTTAATAGACGTTAGTCAGTTAAAGGCTCTTACAGACTCACGCGATATCGCGGGCGTGACAGGCACCGACAAAGAAATTGTGCCACTAGTGTCGCGTCGCGCCCGCGATATCACACCAATACGTACGAGCCTTAAAAAAAAAAGGTATTAAATCGGTGTCTTAACGTTAAGAATTTTATGAAAGAAAGGAACAAATTATTCAAGTCAATAAAAGTCATAAAAATATACCCATAAAAGTCTAAACCTTCTAAAATATTTGAGAACCTAATTTTTTTCTTAGAATGTCAGATATCACAAGCAACATACTATCTATATAAATTAATGTTAGGCGACTGTTAATGAGAACTGGTGATTGTTATTTTAGTAATAGCCGTTCTTCAGGAAAAATCTGTAAGAAAGCATCAAATAACGTATCAGTGTTCTGACATTAGGTAGTTTAAGCAGGAACGCAGGCATTCATTAATTCACTAAAAACTAAAAACTTCGCAAGCAATGGGGAATCGCTACTGAAGACTACGGAGTCGACCTCAAGACTAAGACTGCTTCTAATACGGACAACTATACGTCACTTGCTCCCGCGTCACCAGTTCTGAGTCTCTGTATATTTTGGCTGCTGAGATCAAAACTATAAACGTAGCATACAGGGATTTTTTATAAAAATAACATAACAGCCTGTATTCCCCGAAGGGTTGGGCAGAGGTGGACTTAGTACGGCACATTTTGCCAGTTATGTTTAGGGCCCATGTAATAGGGGGCAAGCCTATTGCCACAAACCAGGCACAAACCCAGACTTCGGACTGTTACTGGGAAATGTCAGATGGAAAACCCAATAACACTGTCTGACCGACCTCTGACCGGAATCGAACCCAGGACCTCATACTCAACGGTAGCACTTCCGACCACTAGACCAACTAGGCTGTTTTCTATAAAACTGTGGCTGTTATTTTAGTATATCTTACGACTTCCACGCGTACGGAGTCGCGGGCAGAAGCTAGTCTTTTACCTGAAACCTATCCTATCCTATCTTGCTACCCCTACTTAATAAGTTAAATGTTATCGTTTAACTTAACAATACTTAACTGAACAATTTGTTCAATAATAACACTAAAAAGCTTAAAATAAAACAAATTATTAAAAAAACAATAAACCCGACTGCAAAAAAATGAACTGAAAGGATGGAACAGTAAACCAGTATCCTGTAGGTACCAAAAATAAATAAATGCAGTCGGAGGTAACTAGGATGTTACGAACGCCTTAAAATTTGCCTCCGACTGCATTTTTTTATTTTTGGTACCTACAGGATACTGGTTTACTGTTCCATCCTTTCAGTTAATTTTTTTGCAGTCGGGTTTTTTGTTTTTTTTAATAATTTGTTTTAATACGTTTAGAGTCTAGAATAATGTGCTGAATTCGTGCTTTTACAGTTTGCGCGTAGACGTCCCTTTCACCCTGTCTACTATAGTTCGTTGGCAGCATGAGTTACACTATATGTAATAAGTTATTTAGATTAAGATCTTTTTTAACTAGGTATAAGGTGTAGATTTAGGATTTAGTTAGTAAGGCCACTCTGTCGCATTAAATCATAGATCTGTAATGATAGTGTAGGTAAGATTGTTATAAATAAATAAATAAAAAAAAAAATGAGTTAGCTTGGCCTTTGTCTACCTCCCCTGTCTCACCCCCCACACACCTCAGGCGGTGACTAGCACTTGCGTGCGGACTACATTAGGTATTATAAGCCGACAATTAATGACGCTATAATTATTCAGAGCTGTTTCCAAAATCAAGTAACTTTTTCAAACTTCTCTGCTGGAAATCAAGAAAAAATCGGTTGTCTGTAAAGTCGGGTTACTGACGATAGTTGAACGTGACAACGTCATAAGCCTTAAATGGACGCCTCAGAGCGAGGTAACGCCGCATGAGAGGTAACGCCGCATGCGTCATGTTTTTTCGTGCGTGCAGCCGGCTCCATCGAATTATAAGACGTTGTCACGTCAAAAAAACTTATTTGAGATTTACCAGTATATAAATGTTTTGCTTTGTTTCGTATTGAACGTTTATCAGACGATTAAGAAAAGACTTGACACCATCGAATCTTATAGGTTAATTTTGAAAGAGCGGATAGTCCCAAGGAAAGAGCGAGATAGCCCCAACACAAGTATTATCAATTACTGGGGTTGTCTCATTTGGGCTAAATAAACATTTTTCATTTCATTGCATTTTCAGCTTGATGTGCTGGTACACAGGATGTTTCTAAGAGCCCTCGCAGACTACAGAGTTTGTATCGGCCGATAGTATGGTCCGGTTAAGCTACTAGCGCTTCACTGGGCCAGTCGGGATGGTGGTGAGCAGAGGCGGCTCATCATAAAGAGCGCTGGTGCAGTGCACTCCCACGAAAATAGCATAATCTATATTTCTTTATTATAATCCTATTCATACATTCTTTCTACTATGCCCATACGCATACAATAGTAGTTTACTAGAAAACCATTTCCTACGCGTACATTTGGCGTCAAGTTGTAACGTGTGGAGCGCCAGCGATTGCGCTCCTATGAAACAAAGTTCAGTACGATTTCTAGCACTGTATTCAATGAGTGCGAAAGAGAAATATCGACACAGTCCGACGCGTGAAACAGAAGATTTTGTATGATAAGTTAGCCTAATTTGGAGCGCCGCTCACGCGCGACGTTGCCAAACGTCGCGCGCGGGAATGCGATCTATGCCTATGCGCTGTTGCCGATCTTATGTAAACAAACGGTCGGCTCAACTCGGCTGTCAGTAGATTCGCAGTGTTTATTCTAAATAATTATTAAAAATAGTTTGTGGGCGACATTTGTATTAAAAATTGAACAATACAGTGTATCTTTTATTAAAAATTGTGAAAAGACTCGAAATGCGTATCGAACTGAAAGCTAAGGGACCACCACGTCCCGAAATTGCACTTTCTCAAAAATGTGTTACGAAATCTTTTACGCGTGGTTTTAAATCTGAACAATATTTCAAAACACCTTGGTTGTGTGGATGTGAAGAAAGCAAAAAAATATTTTGTTTCCCGTGTCTGGTGTTTGGAGCTGGCGCCGGCAGTGGTGGTGAATCTGCATGGACGGAAACGGCCGTGTTGACGATTTAGCGCATCTTTCAATAAAAGTGAAAAAACATTCGCAATCTCGATTTCATATCTTATGTGAAGTGCAATTGGCATCTATCGGCCGTCAAGATATTCGTAAGGCGCTCGATTCTGCGTATCGAAAATCTATTAGAGAGTTCAATGAACGCGTTGATGAAAATCGATAAAGATCGCCGAATGGATTTTCTTTACAAATAAAATAAATGGTAAGCTCTAGTTCTACGTTTCTTTTTTTAGTGAACCCCCACAAATAAATGTCACGAGCCGCCTCTGGTGGTGAGTGCACATACCAGACAAGTCGGCCGACTGCTCTTGACAGTTTTAAGTTTTTCTTATAAAGCGCGATTATTTTATCAAGTTTACGATCGACGTTTAGCTAAGCAGCAATGGAGTAGATAGAACTGGACAGCGAAATCATGAAAAATACAAATTGGTCTAAAAGTCCCCTATAATTTACCCAGATACCCCATTACCCACTTCTGCACTAAAGCATCCAAAACAATTAAAGGAGTAAACTCACGTCTCAATAGGCTCAGCCGAGAGATGAATTCTTATATAAAATCCACTCCACATGTTGACATAATTATATCATGACTCCGTAAATATCTAAATTTTAAAACCCAAATTTTAAGGTCCTAAAGCATGGAACCCACACAATCTAAAGATTCATTGTGTTAGTATGTAGGTATTTCTTGCAACCTCTGTAACTTATTTCTTGTATCATTTTGTATTTCTGTTCATATTGTTTGTTACCACTTATTTTTTATACTTTTTTTTCTTACCTTAGGTTAACACTGTATTTGAGAATGTTGGTTCACCTGTTATTGGCAACTGTATAAGCCCATGACTGTTAGCTACTGTTATTTGATATTTTATAAACAGAAGCTGTTGGTGTACCTTTATAAATAAATAAAATAAAATATAATACAAATACGCATGACCATTCGGCGCCAAAGCTTGTAGCAAACTGAACTATAGGTCGGGTCGGCCGACTAAATAATCGGTTAGTGTACACGCGTGGAAGAGCGCTATACTGATTCAGCAGTCGGCATAATATGTTGGATAATTCATTTTGAGATTGATATAATTAGCATATTGTTTGTTAGATAACGGCATCTGTCACATTTACGAAGCTTGAGACCAATGTAGAAGTACCTAATTTGACTAGATATTGTGTTTACCAAAAAGTAACACTTAACTTGTAAAAATTTCTTAGATGTTATTACTAAAAATTATCACGTAATGTTTATAGATAATATAATTATAATAATCATATTTATTTTTAGTATATCTTAGATTTTTTATTGTTATTTTAATATAGTAAGCTGTTTAAACGATTGACACAATACTGTCGGTTGATGTTGATATTCTAAGAATATATATAGGAATATATATTATCTGAGAATTACGAACAATATTAAATAGCTTAATCTCATGTAATATTAATAATATAAGGTATTCATTTAGTACTATTGTATTTGCTTCGGTGTTCATTTCATATCGTTGTTGAGTCATGTCATCACGTGATCACCCCACTTTGTTTACAAAAACCGATGATATAAAGCGTTCGGTGGGAAAGGAAGGAAAGGTGGAAGTCAAACTCAAACCATTTATTTCAATTAAACCATTTATAGGCACTTTTGAATTGTAAAAGAGTCGGTCAGTTAGTCAGAAAGTGGAAGCTATTTGTCCATTCCAAAACGTAGATCTCTATGGAGAAGAACAGGCAAGAAACTCCAAGGACACTCTTTTAGATCAAGATATTACAAAATCCTGGGTACATTATTCTTGTTGCTTCTATATGTGAGAACTATATAAAAAACAAAAATATATATATATTTAAAAAAAAAACAATTCAAAATATAAGATTAAAAGATTACAAAATAAGCCCTGGCAGTTAAGAGATGACCAGCCTCAACTGACGGCGCGGCGGCGCCCGTTCACGAACATGACGCGTGGATCAGCACCATCCAGCTCAACCACTTTGTAGTCAGTTTCTATTTGGCTTTTGAGCTGTACGGACCTCGAGTTGGTTCTAGTGCCGTTGTTGTGTAGAATAGATTGACAAGGTGTCACGTAAGTTAATTGATGTGATATTATACCTTAATTATTGTTTAATAAGATTATATTGTTGTGTTAGGTATATTATTGCAAATGTGTTAAATTGTTTATTGGAACATTTATATTCTTTGCCTTGTTACAATGTTGCTATTATTCTGAGTAATGTTAAAAGAGACAGAATTAACTGTTTTTAAGATCACGATAATTTATGGAACTGTAAAGAGATATTATGTTGATGGGATACTTTAATACTGTTGCCATGGAGTTTCTTGTCCTTCTTCTCCATAAAGACATAGTTTTGCGAACGTACAACTAGCTTTCTGATTACATACTGACAAGTCTAACTGAATTAATGTCTAGCCTTGTCGTTTTGTGCTTTACGTCCTTTCCCTACAAACCATATTCATGAGAACTTTCATACACAATAAATAACCAGTAATCAAAATGATAAAGCTTGCCATTAGGTAATATCTATACATATACTGATAGGTTTTAACCCGTCTCCTGACACATGCAAAATTGAAAATTAAAACCAAAAGTTACAAATGGTAAACTTACCAATCATCTCGCATCGCGCTCCTTCAGCGAAGTCGGTACAGCCGTAACTATAGCTCGGTACGTACACAGAGTAAGGTGTAATATTTTCATATTTCGAAATACTCCTCGCCACAACAGCGTAAATGGCTCCAGTGCCAGGGTAAGCACTCAACCTGCGTCGCGTAGCCGGAATGGAGTTGTAAGGAATCTTGGCAGAAAAAAATAAATAATTGTGATTGCAGTTGGGTGGCAAACAACGGTCAGCCCTCTTGGTGGTAACCGGTTAGTGGTTGCCGCCACCTAAAAAGATATGTGCAATAAGAGAGGTATTAAAAATTTGTTCCCATCCCAGAGACGAAGATTTGAAGAATTAGAAGATTTTTTTTTACATTCTTAGGCCCATTTCTGTACAATAGATTAAATAGAAAACTTAATATTTATAAACTAAGTTACTTTAGCTGTAAAAAAATTATACACAAATATTTACTAAGCATAGATTATGCACAGTCAGAAGATCTACTTGTTGTCTGCAAATATAACTGCTAACATGCTATTTTATTATTTACCTAAGTTTTAATTTTAGTTTTTACTTTATAGTCATTGTTAATTTATTACATTATTTATTTAGGCACTTTCTAGCCTGAAGCACAGGTTCAACCTAGTTCAGGCAAATATGCAACTGTGCTCTATTTTAATGGTTAAGATTTTTATTTTAAATGTGACCCTTTTGTAAATAAACGATTATTTGATTTTTTTGAAGCTGAAATGTGTCATGTCTAAATACACCTACCTATTATGTTAAGGTATAAATGTATCCATACCTACAGGCTATAGTTGTAAAAAGAATCTGTCCTGATATCAGAATGGCTGTTCATTTTGAAGTCCCTTTATTTTGTTTTAAACTTAGGTAGCTTTTAATTGACTATAGGGAGTAAAAAGTAGCAAATAGGTAAGTAGCAATTTTTTGTGACCAGCCTGACGCGAACCGGTACAGACAACCAGCCATTCAGACACACACATACAATCGGTGGCCGATTTTTTGCAGGAGCTAAATTAAACAATTAAATTTATCAACACACACGTCCTTCAAAAAACGAAGGTCATACAAAAAAATACAAAAAATCCCGACCAAGTGCGTGTCGGACCACACACAACGAAGGGTTCCGTAGTTGAGATAAATTTATCGCAAAAACAATTATTAAATATTTAAAAATTAATAAAAATATATAGGTATCTGAAATCCTTCCAACAACACCTCTCATTTAATATTTCACACGGTATAGTTTGCAAAACTTTTTTTTAAATTATTGCCCCCCAAAAGTGCCCCCATAGTCATAATTCATTTATTTACGTTACACGTCCGTGTTTGGATTACAGAAGTTCATGTGTACCAAATTTCAAATTAATCGGTTCAGTAGATTTGGAGAAAATCGGCTGTGACAGACGGACAGAGAGACAAGAGTGATCCTATAAGGTCCCGTTTTTTTCCTTTTGAGTTACGGAACCCTAAAAAACTGACCGATTATAGGACCTACAAAAAGTATACGTGGACAGCGCGCTCATAAACCGAAAACCAATATTTTCCTAATATTATAAACTTAAAGCATAATATTTACATAAGTATAGCAGCACTTGTATAAAAATACCTAAATTAAGTAGTTAAAAATAAAAGCATGCTTACAACTGTTCCATATTTCTCAATTCCCTTGAGGGTCATCATCTTCCTGATGCCAGTAAAATAAGGGTCAGCATAGAAGTTTTGTTCTGGCAGGTACATCATATAGAATGTTATATTTGCTTGCAACGCATATATGCAATCACGATCTGTTGCTGGACTGGATGGCGCCGCGGCTTCTATTAATATGTAGTCGGAGAAAGTTTGGATATAAAGGAATGGATATATTTTAATATTGAACTCACTGTTACATCCGCCAGGTATTGGATCTGAAAATATAGTTTTGAATCAACATTTGCTATAGGCTCGATTCATATCCACGAGCACGTCGTACATAGCGTGTCTAAGGTAGTGTGTCCAGGACGTAGCGTGACAGACCACCACAGACACACCTGTCCAGCAGTTTTTCCTATTTCCCACTAAGTGGGTACTCGCGGGGGACTGGCCGCGCACGAATTGATATTTATGCTGATGAGTTTTATATTATATAAAAACTACCGCTAGTGGCTGTGGTCGTCCGGGACTGTCCGCTTAGTGGAAAATAGGTCGAAATGTGTCCAGCACGTGAAGTGGCAGACACGGCATAGAATACCGGGTGGAAATTTGAAGCGAGCCTGAAAATTGCTCAACAAACAAAAAAAAATCACAATCTTGTCAAGCAATTTTGACTGTCTCGAGGCCCCATTAGGACTTTGCGACCGAATTCGGTCGTCAAGCGATTGCTATCTATGTCGAGACTGCAGCCTCTGGACGGGAAGTAGCCCTTCTTGTATGTACGAGTATTACAAAATATTATAAATCAATTAACGGCAACTTTTTATGTCAGTAAAACCAGGAAACCTTATAGTTTCGCCAAGTCTGTCTCATCAGAGACTTTTGTTACTAAAAAGCTTTTGTTTTTTTTTGGTTAGGAAATAATCAAATAACTTCTCCCGCTCTGGGCGTAGCATTGGCCCTTTTGGACTCCGTCAATTGGTGCTGACATCTCTTTGAGGCGCGCGTGGAACACAACGCGCCATCGACCCGGGCCTGGTCGTTATCGGACGGCGAGCCACCCATCGCTTACCGTCCACAAGCCCACACCTACGGTAGCCGGGAATCAGCCTGCGACTACCGACGCCCAGGGCGTCTCCTGCGGCGACTAGGGGCGTGAGGGCGCGAATTTTGCCTCTCCCTCACGCATTCCGCCTCCTCCTTCGCAAACATTACTGCTTCGCAGAAAGAGGTGACGGCCTCCCATGCACTTTCGCTCCGAACCATGGCCTGAACCAGGGCCGGACGCGAGAGATCGCCGCCGATCGCCTCCGCGAGGACACGGCGGTGCTCCGCCCAAGCTGGGCAGTCCTCCACCGTATGCTCCACCGAGTCCTCCGGGCGATCCACACAGTGGTCACACCCAGGCGTTTCCTCCCGCTTTATCCTGAAGAGGAACCTCCCAAAATAACCGTGTCCGGTGACGACCTGCGTCAGGCGGAAGGGGAGGAATTCGTGGCGCCTCTCTAGCCACTCCTAATCCCACGTGTCTCCACGTTCGGCCGCCGCCTGATGCGACTCCCTATGCGACAGAACCAGCGTGTCGTTAGCGTAGCAAACCACGCTGACACCGCTAGGGAGGTCGGCGCGCAGCATCCGGTCGTACCCGATGTCTCACAGATGCGGTCCCAGGAACGATCCTTGTGGGACACCGCACGACATCACTAGCCCGTTTCACTCCTTGGTGACCGGGGTAGGCGACGGCCCTGTCCGTCAGATTGGCCTCGATCACGCGACAGAGGTAGGTCGGCATCGGGTGATACCGGAGTGCCACGCAGATGCAACTCCAGGGTATGGTATTGAAGAAATTGGCGATGTCAAGAGACACCGCCAAGACGACCCCACCCTGGGGTCGTCTTCTGCCACGGTTACGAGCCTGTCTGAAAGGGATATCGTGGCCCTGGCACACAGGTCAGTCAGTAAAAGTCTGACACTCCCTCCCGCTCCGCCCAGAGCGGGAGAAGTTATTTGATAATATCCCACCCAAAAAAAAAAAACCCTGGGGCACAGGCGACACAGACACGGCCACAGCGACATGAGGGCTCGAATGTATGCATGATGGCTACATGTACCTACAGCGGGGATGATGATATTTTACTGGTCTATTCCATTGTGTGGGGTGTTGTTGGATAGGTCTTTCAGAAATATTGGGGTTATGTAAGATTCTTTTTTCAATTCATGGATCCATTTGCAAATTATTAAGCTTTAAAGAGGTAATTTTTGTTGGTCATATCCCCCTCCCCCCCTATCAGCTAAACTGTTGTTTATGAAAATGTGAAAATTATTCTCGATAGTAGTATAGGTATATTTAATTAAGTTAAAAGGAAAACTATCACAGCTAAGTGGGTTCTACAAGTTAACCATTAATAGTCAACTGACCCACAACCCTTAATAACTATTAAAGATTCACAAATGACAACTGGGACCAACATGCTTTCCGAGGTAAAGGAGGAGTCTCGGTATAGATGGTCACCCATCCACGGACCAACCCCGGCAAGCGCAGCTTTACCTGATGGATCGACCCATGCGGCTGTTATTACTTAGCTATAAGCTACTCATACAAATATATTTTGTTTATGAGGAAAAATATCTAGAATTAATATTGATGTTTGAAATATGTAGTGTAATAATGTGTTTACCACCCTGAGTAATGGCACTGGAAAAAATAGCAGAGGAGAGAAAAATAAAAATAAAAAAACAAAAAACATCATACCTATTTTTTTGTAGCCATGCACCGAAATATATGCGCGCACAGTAACATTCTTATTATGATTGGATATTTGAAATGAGCTATTGTTATTTATAAAACTAACTAAGCCCACATTAGTTCCAATAGCATTACTTATTCCGTCTGTGTCTGTCATAGTTAGAGAGACATTAAACAAATGACTATGTACTTGAAAAACAATGAATTCTAAACTCTTATCAACATTACTGAAATTTACTTTAACATTAGACTCTCCATTTAATGTAATGAAGGATCCATACATTTCTCTGTCATCGAATGTTATAGACTTGTTTAATGGTATTGTAATTTTGGCATCTGGAACAAAGATACAATTGGATAAGTGTAGTGAAGAAAACAGACACTAATGCTTTTTACAATACAATATTTGAATGTGTTTCTATGGCTTCATCTTAGCGTAATACAAATTTATGACACTCCAGCAAACCAGTACGTAGTACCTCAGTACTAAACAGTGATACATTAAAATATCAAATAGATAGGTACCAGTTCCAGTACCTACCACATATTTTTACGGATCTTACTAGCAACCTCTTATTACCATAGAATAGCATCTATAAAATAAAGAATAATATAAATTATGATTTACCTTGTGTAGCAACTAAATCAGCAATGTACAGTAAGGAAATTAAAATTAACATGAATCTACCACCCATTACGGGGAGCATTTTCACTTATCCAAGTTCAGTAACGTATTATAAAATGTTATTACTGATTTAGATTACACCAAAAGTTTCTCAGCCGAACAGCTGATCATGTTGACACTTGATAGGATCACTTCTACTGAAAAATAACAACGACATTGTAGTTAATTCTACCTAATTATTGGGACAACGAACCAGACTATGATAACAAACGCTACAATAATAAAATTATTCACATTTATCCCCTACGATAACACAATCAAGTCAACACGAACACTTTCAGTAGTATCACAGTCTAAAAAATTCTGTACTCTGTGGATGTCACTATAGTACAGTTTTGTGACTTGTGACCATAGACGTATAAATATAGCTCAATGCTTGTGACGAACACGCACAGAGTACCATCGAGTACGGTTGGTTTTTTTTAAATAATATTTTAATGGCCTGGTTGCAGGGGCTTTTTAGCCAAATCTTTATTTAGTTACAAACTTTGTAAATAATGATGAAATGAATTTAATACAATGATATCCCCACTCGCTTCCCTTGAGTTTCAGTAAAGATGTGTTACTTTACTGAGACCTCACGCGGACTTCTTGAGAGAACTTGAAGTGATGTTGAACTGTTTTGTTTCATTTGCCTACACCTACACTAATGCACGTTCACGAACACTTAATGGTTAATAATCTACCATTAATATTCGGCTTATCACTTTCAGAAAATAAAACAAAACTACCCAACTGGACACTTCACTTTCCCGCCAAAAACCTCTAGTACGTTTGGTTTTTTTTTTATAATATTTTAATGGCCTAGTTGCTGGGACTTCTTAGCCAAGTCTTTATTTATTTATAAACTTAGTAATATTGATGAAATGAATTATACATATACAATGCATGATAGATGATATGCCCGTCCGCTCCCCTTGAGTTTCAGTAAAGATGTGGCACTTTACCTCTCGCGGGCTTATTGAGAGAACTTGATGTGATGTTGCACTGTTTTGTTTCACTTGCCTACACTAATGCACGTTCACGAACACTTAATGGTTAATAATCCACCATTATTACACATTAATATTCGGCTTAAAAACAAATAGAAAATAAAACTAAACTGCCAAACATGTCATGTCACTTTCCCGCCAAGAACTCCAGTACGGTTGAAGCACAATCAGTTGCACAGACTAGGCAGTACTGCACATAGATAATACTCTCATTTATATATTAGTCTATGGATAATATACTATGTAGTACTGCAGTAAGCACAAGCAGTAAGCACAGTTGGAAGGAAAAACTAGCTGTACGTTCCGAGTATTGCTGTAATCGATTTCAGCACCCGTTCCATAGTACCGTGAGCGCGAAAACGGAGTCGCGTGAAACGTCATAGATGACGTCATGACATGTGCCATCTTGCGATAACGCCGACCATGCCGTATGGCCCTAAATTAAATAACACCGTGAACGCTGTCAAAAATGACATTTGCACTGTTTTGTTTTGAGTTGCATCGTACCTATATAATTAGCGTGGCATTTTAGAAATTGTGCTTCTGGCTACAGTCGCCATCTAACCAAAGAAGAAGAAGTGTACCTACAAATGTGTGTATGTGGTGTTTATACAAAGAAATACTGTAATCCAACCGTGAGCGAGTTCCCGAGCGTTCCGAATTGTTGACAGCTCTCAGCTGTCATTAATCGGTGTGAACTAAATCGGCACGCTCGTGTGAGTGCTGAGTGAGGTGAGCGTCAAATTCGGAATGCAGCCCGGATGATAATGACACTGAAAGAAAATGACGGTGTCGGGCACTATCAGGACATGAGCAATTGAGCACCAATGGCAATGAGCACAAGCGGCAACGCATGAGTTGAACTGTGACCTATTTTTTGCCGAATGAAATAGTAGACTTGTACAGATAAGTAAGAATTTAAAATAACAGTGAAGTACCTTACTTATTATTTTTAAATTAGAAAAAGTTTTATAAAATAATTAGGAAACAATTATTTTAGAGGGGAATCTTGAAGTTGTGCCAAAAGGTACTATGTTTACAATTCAAAAGTATTCGCACTAAACTTTCAAATCTATAATCGAAACTTCGTAGTTATTTGTTTTTAATTAAGGCAAGTGAGTCATCGATCTTAGAAAACTTAGATTTTGCCATGAAGGTATAGTTTTGCCTAGTTAAAAAAAAATATAATAGCCTGCTTAATTTCTATGTAGAGGATATACTGCGTATTACCTTAAAAACACGTATATCAAAGTTTCTACACATTTGGTGGAAGTCGTCGAATCGACTTCACAATAATAATTACTTTTTTGTGAAGCGTAAGAACTAATAATATGCTTCTTAAACCAGGGCTGGAAACCGGTTAATTTTTAATTCCGAAGATACAAATTATTGTAGCTTCAAAGATTGCTTCATCACATTGAAAGTTCAGCATTGATTTTGTAACAATTAACGAAAAATATTTGAAAACCTTTATAATAACGGTTAAGGTGACATAAAAATTAACCGGTATCCGAGCCCTGCCAATTTTTTTTTTATTATGACTGGTTTTAGAAGGTACGCCTTCAGATCGTTTCGTTGTCGTTGTCATTATCGATTCCTTCGTGGGCCGCTAGAGCGCACTCACGTCAACATTTTCAAACATGGCGGCGCGATCAATGAAGTTGTAATGTGTAGTGAGTGAAGAGTCAAGTGTAAAAATTGAAATGTTTGATTTTGGTGTTGTTTTTGTGTGTGGTTGTTAACATTAATGGGCCATGGGAAGAGGCCAGGAGCTATTAAACGCCGCCCGCGAAGGCGACAAGCGGACAGTGGAAAAAATACTTGGTCAAATAACTAATATAAGTGGTCCATTTACAAGGTGGGTCTTGATACATGTTTTATTGTTTAACAGGTAGAATAATGAAGTTCAATCTATTGTAGACGTACAAGGCTGTTATAAGGTTCTATTTCTGTTCCATTGGCTTCAAATATGATCTAAAAAATGTTATCTTTCTATCAACAATGGTGTATTGATATCACGTAGTTTTTTTTTAATGTTTACGTGCTTATCGTAGTTTCATGACAGACGATGATTTCTTATACGCTATTTATAATCAATATAGCATGTTAAATGTCCACTGAGGCACTGCTGCGGGTAGAAGTAATTTGTAACATAATTTATTATGCATTACTTCAATAATTACTCAAGTAATTCGAATTAAAGATACCATCCCATTGCACCACAGATGCGAACTTAGCATCACGCGATAGGGCTGATAATTGCATGTCAGTCTACAGCATGCTAGTGTGGCTTGAGATTGAAGAATTATCTTTTCAAGATAAAGAAAATAATCTTAAAAAATAACTTTTTTGTGGTATTACTTAGTAACAACATGCTATGCCCATACCATTTGTGTGCAAGAATGTTTTAATACATCATAACAATAACAATAGAATATAAAATACAATTAAAAGTTCCCAGTCTGGACTATTTATAAACTTTGTTTACTCAGTACCTACTCATGCATGTTATGTTAGCATAAGAGGTAATACATACTTATATCCAAATTCCCTGTTAGTTTTCAATAAATTCAGAAAGGATGAACTAAATCATTGGCAACCAAGAGATAATTATTTGAGTTAATTTCTCTGAAGTTGTAGTAAAAATCAAATAAAACTTATCTGTGATTATTATTTTTCGCCATAGATAATGTTGGATGAAATCATGCCTTGAAAATAGGTATTAATACAGGTAGATACAATATTTGTTATGATTTACTGTGATTTTCCTTATAGCTTCATTTAAAAATCTGCATGTGTCTATTGTAAAATCATCCGAGTTAGTCATATAAAAAGTGCCTTAGGAACTGAAGAATGCCCCCAATTGTTGTCCCTCCCATCATTAATGTATTTCTACTTCAAGCTGGGCCTATGATTAACTAACATCAAAAAGTTGGTAAATTATAATGATAGCATTTGAAGGAATACAACTGGAATTCCTTACACACCATAAAACCCAGACCTTTAAAGAAATAAACAAAGGTATTAAGCAAAAAAAAAAACTGCCTTTAAACCTTCATTGATAAGCAGTCCTCCTGTTTCTTTTATGAATATCAGCCTTAAGTGTGGTATGTTTCATAGCCATATTCATCAGTGGCCATAAACAGCTCAGTCAATTTAACTTTTAACTGTTGATTAATTGTAGTTGATTCAATCTGAATATGTGTTAGTGTCATAACGTTGCTTGCATGGCTAAAATTCCAAGTTTTGTTGCTGATTTGAGTTAAGACAACTACATTTTTCTAATCGTGATTCCTTACATTTTTTGCTAACTGTCTTTCTACTAATATAATATACAATATTCTATAACATCGAAAAACAATAGTTAGTGAAAAATGTAAAGAATCACGAATAGGAAAAGGTAGTTGTCCTAACTCGAATCAGCTAAAAAAGCTAGTGACGATATGTAGGTATCTCCCAGATAAGTTCAATACTTATCATAATTATTTGACACATTTGGTGAAACTGTTGACTGCTAGGACATGCCTTTCGTATTTATTATGAATTGTTTATAGTTTATAGAGAAGTATGGAAGAAAAATATATATATTGCACCAACCCCAAATAAATTGGGATAATGGCAGGAGAATGATGATATTCAAAATCAAAATTATTTTATATCATGTAAACCTACATGGGCGCTTATGAAACGTCAGAAGCTAGTTGCACGGTTCCAATTGGTTGTTTCCTATTCAGAAGAGCTGGCAAGAAACTCCACGGTTACTCTTTAAAAAAATAATTGGCATTTGTAATGGTTTCAAATTACAGTGTTAACAGGTATGGGAGGACAGTGTAGGCCTGTCAACAAGTACCAGGTACTTAATAAAATAGAATTAAATGGCAGTTTTGTTTATTCTTTCAATTCTTTTTACCAATGTAAACTATGATGTTTACTGTGGTATTTAGATCATTGTTCATCCAGTTTGATGCTATTTCTTGAACTAGGTTCTTCATTTAAAATCCACAATCCATTGGTTCCCACAATCCATTGGTTTTGTTGCTCCTATGGTTCAGTCATTCAGTATAGTGAAAAGACCCTTAAATTTTTATTAATGAATAAATATTGCAATTTTTTATTTTCTTTTTACTGGCCTCTAGTCTGCCAGTGACATTTACTTCAGTATTATTTTATTTAAAAAAACAACACAATTTCAAAACTAGTTTAAAAAAAGTAGGTACAGTCGCCAGCACATCAGGTTTAAATACCAAACTGTCAAATTTCTCCAAATGATTTTAAACCTTAAAATGTTGATGGTTAAGTTCAAAATCGAATTAGAAAATTTTACAGTTTGTGGTAACTTGATGTCTAGATAGGACTAGGGGCTCCGTGTGGTGCCGGACGTAAAGAATAGCACCACCCCATTTCTTCCCGTGGGTGTCGTAAAAGGCGACTAAGGGACTTACTAGAGAATGGGCAGCAGCGTTCTCTATGCATTTTAACACTATACTGCGATCGCCAACCCGCCTGCCAAGCGTGGCGATTATGGCAAACACCCCCGCTTAGGGGAAGGCCTATGTCCAGCAGTGGACGTCTTTTGGTTGAAACGATGATGACTAGATCAAGACTTGTCTAAGTTGCGAAGTTGTTAGACTGACAGATTATTTACCGAAATTATTATTCAGAATTTAAGGCACGTTTGAGTTTTGCTGCATGATATGAAAGAAAATAGGCATCAAATGTGTAACTAATTGCTCATCACATCATGGCCCAGCCGTTTCCGAGTTTAGAGCCAACAAACAGATAAAATTATGGTATTTTAAAACAGATGTAAACATTTGGTTATTACGTAAACACGACAAGGTGGTTAGTACCTACTCGTTTGGAATTACAATCAGCAGGTAACTTTCGAACGACAGAAAACCAAAAACACGTAATATTATAGAACCAAGTATCGTATTCCGGCGAATAAAATGCAACTATTTAGTAGTTTTGTAGGTTCCAAGTTACCACAAACTGTCAACTTTCTCATTCCATTTTGAACTTAACCACCAACATTTTAAGGTTTAAAATCATTTTGAGAAATTTGACAGTTTGGTCTGATGTGCTGGCGACTGTACAATTTTTATTTTCGATAATAGTTGTCTTATGTCCTTGCCTAGGTACTAGGTACCTCTATGCCAAATATCATAAATGAGCGGTGGAAGCGTTTAATGACAACGACATAAATAATAGGCCAAGCCCACTGGTTTGGCAAAGTCTTGCCGATGCTATCGCAAAAGACATCTTACTCAGCCCTGGATGAGTTTGTGAAACTTCAGTGTTTCCCCTCGACCGTTTATTGCTGCAGTCTATAAGGCCTATATACAGCTGTGGGTGTATAGGTAGGTACTGCCCAACATGATAAATGCGTAAGAATAAATAATCGAAAATGATCTGCGTACAGTTATCTATTTAAGGAAGTAGGATAAGTCAAACCATTAAAGTGAAGTGTTTGGCGGTTGGCCAGACACCAATCGATGTTTGAGAAACGTACGTTGAACTTTTGTCTTACTGTCCGTCTATATCTAACGCTGTAGGCTTAGGGGTGGCAGAAAAGGGTTTTTTTTTGTACAAAATCTGGAGATCAATTAAATACGTAAAGAGAAAGTGTTCGAGGGAGAGTCCGCCTTTGTACGTTATTGTGTGTGAGAAGTTTAAATAAATAAATAATAAGGGGTTAGATTTGGTCCGAAATTCGGAGATCAACCCGGTTCTGGAAAATAAACAGTGTGTAAAATTAAAAATTAAATGAAATCTTTACTGTCTTACTTACAATAAATCCATATACACACATTAGATAACGTAATAAACATGCAATACTATAAATATTACTTGCCTACACATTACATGTATATTGGGGCAGCGAATTAAGAATTCGGCATGTCGCAGTGCTGCAAAGAAACTATTAATCGAACCAAGTAAAAATTAAGGAAGTGATGTCAAGTCAACGTTAATAAAAAGGCTCGTCAGATTTGGAACATTTACTCATTTCCCCTTCATCCCCAATAATTCATTATGAATTATTTCAATTTTCCATATTACTCTTTTTTTATTCTGTTTTGTTTAGCTGTAAGTCTTCCAAAGTGCAAAAAAAAAACTTAATAGGCTGGGCAACTTCTCATTCTGCCTACTTACTCTATTGTTGCTCGTTCCGTGAAGGTACACCACAAAACTGGTTTGCCATGATTAAACAGATATCTGACAACCCTATGTTCAAGGCTTTCGTATGCAAAATACTCCAACCGGACACTGTAAGTTTAGCAAGCAATAAAAATGCGTTCGAAAACTGCACTTCAAACATGTGCAAAATTATTAAACAGCAGTCTAGGGTCCATGTTTTGCAACTCCCACTTTAGGCTTCCTATAGTAAATCCGAATTTAAGAACCACCGTTGCATGGCCTCGAAAAAGTGTCAGCTAAAAATTGCAAATCACTCCACGAATTAAAATTGTATAATTAATATCTTCGAAGCACTGACATGTTGAATATTTTATTACCAGCCCATGATTATTATTTTCTACAATGCTTTTGAATGAATCGAAAACATGTTTATAAAATATTCGACCGGTTAGGTCCTATCCTATCATATGGATATCCCCGGGCGCAGATAAATCTGAGCCAACCCCACTGAAGTAATGATAGTCGATACGTCTCGCCTCTATGAAGCTTGAAGATCTAAACTTACATGAAATGAATTTGTTATGTTTCAGTACCTAGGCTAAGTTACGAAGTATGAGCAATTTTTTTTTTTTTTTTTTAAAAAACGTTGCCCCACACTAGGAATTTCTCCTGTATCGTGGGTGCGTTTACAAAGATTTAAACTCACATACACAATTGTTTGGCCATTAATGAACTTAATAAGTTAATTACACAATAGCCCTGAACGAACTCATGAACTCTTGAGATCCAAGATATTTGTGGTATAGGCGTGCTGGTCTTTTGTTTCGAAGATGTTAATACTGAAAAATGGGGCTCACTAAATAGGTGAAGCCCGTGAGCCTAGCTAAGTATTAGGCACTCAGTGTGATAGTGATACTCAGTGGACAAAAAGATTCTGCTGCCCAAGTTTATAACACGATCCCTAGTCGCCTTTTACGACACCACATAGATTCCTTGCAAATCTTGGATTAAAAATTGCGTGTCAACTAACCTTCGCGCAATCTGTTCGAGTCAATTAAGGGAATCGGGGTCACAATCTTTATGACCTAAGTATGTAGGCGATGAACCTGTTTCTACATCGCAGTACTTTGACGACATAGTTCAATTACTTATGTTACTTCTTTAACACTGATCTTATACCCGAAGCCTTGGATTGTTATGTGGAATCATTCTAATACAAAACACCAGACACTAAACATTGAAGTTTTTTGATCTAATTATGCCATTGTGTCACTTGGTTACCCAAAGAAGATAATTATAAATGGACTGAAGTGATGGAAGGGTATTAATAACTTGATAGCTTTACTTATGATAAAAACTTTCACTTGCAGTTTCAAAAATATTCTTCAAGTTGGAAAATCCCGGGCAGTAGAGTTAGACATTGGTGCCAACGAGCAAGTCTCAAAATTGGAAAACCCTGAGGAACCAAATTGGTTTGTAAAAAAAATCCAAATAAGAATGATGTTAATCTCGAATCTGAGATACGTCGTGGCTTTAAGGATAATAATTATAAGCAATCTAATTTGGAACGAGATATTTCTGTAGGCGTAAACTACAGTCGTAAGGATGACGTACGATTGCGTGTGACTAGCAATTTAGATACTAACCTGCCTAGCCTCCATTAATGTATACGCATCAACAAAGCTTCAAGGCACCTTTTAATCAGATAATGGACTTATCACATCGACCCAATTCATTCGGTTTCCATAAATCTTCGTAGGTAATAAATTGCAGCAAATGCCTTATGAAGCTTGCAAGACTGCTAACGCAACATTGGCTAATACTCTTATTGTAACAAGCAAATTTCATCTTTAAAAGCTGCTGCTTAAAGTTATGTTTCCGGTAAAGAAGTAAGCAGTAAATTTTCTCAGTTCTAAGTATCCTAAGAAGGATATTATCGTTAGAAGAGGAATTTGGGATCAGCTGTTTTTAATAGCCAACTATGTCATAAAAAGTTGAGTCTTTTCGTGTTGTACAGCTCTTAAAGTATATTGTTTCCAGTAAACACTAATTAAGATCATTCTCCCAACACAACTAAGCGTAGGGGAAGACCAAATAGAGGATGGATGGATTTCATGGATTGGTTAAAAGAGGATAATATGGCTAGAAATGGGGTGTATACTGAGATGACGGCTAATACAGATGCAGAATAGAGATGAAGACACGCTGTACCGACCCGGAATTGCGGTAAAGACAGAAGTATGAGGCTGACTACTAAAAATAATTCATAACATTTGCTAACCACAGAAACTTATTCCAAATTGTCCAAGATTGCTGAAGCAGAACCCATGGAGTGCGTCGCTCGTTACGCTTCATAATTATTCATTATCTGAGTTCATATGTTTAATACGATTTTAATGATTCATACCTAGACTGGCCCATTACTTCACCTCTCTAATTGATATTGTTTATATACATGATAAGTATGTAACGTATATTATTATATAATGCTTTTGTATTCGATTCCCCGAAGGATGACAAATGTTATTCCCATGCCCGTTTTAAATTAATTCTGTGTTGTCTCTTTTATCAAAGTCACGTAACTTAACTCTTGTTTCAAACTCTGTATTATATACAAACACGTTTATTTGTGTTTTTTGAAGTAAATTAAGTAAGTACTTCATTTAAATGGAAACTTTGTACTACCAACCTCGTCGGACGTGATATATTTTTTCACTTCTTTGAAATCGTCAAGCATTTTATTTAAACGTTCTAAATGTTTTTCCTCTTCAAAAACAACGTAGTATTTTTAGGGGGTTGTTAATGAATGGTGTTTCCCCCTTGCTTTGGATGTAATCTTTTTGCTGCAGAAGCATAGCAGCAGCGAATATCATTGGCTTTGGTCTAATGAATATTCATAGTAACGAGGCGGACATGACGTTATATTTCAGGAAACGCTTATGATCTTTTGTTTCAAGGAAATAATTTATGATTTAATTTATTATGTTATTAATGTAAAGCATTGCTTGTTATGTTTTTAGTGTCAAGGCTTTGCCCTCGCGCAGTTATTTGAGCGTTTAACTTTAGTGCCTATATGCATCTATGCTTTTGTATGATTTAATTATAGTTATTTATTTCTGAGCGTAACGATCATAAGGTCAATAAAACAACATTATGTAGATCATTATTTTTCTACTACCACCTGTATTCCAGTTCTTGTTAATTTTTTGGGGTCTTTTCAATCCTATTAAGTACTAAAATGTTTACCACGTAGCATATTATTATTAAATACGGCAAATGACTTTTAAAAACTGACCACAATATTATTTAACGTGAATACAGTAACAGTGGTTAACAGTCGTCACATTACCAAATATGTCTTTGGATAACGAAATATCCTGTTACAATAACGTACCTACTTAGTACTTAAGTTATAACATTTATAACTAAATATTTAAATACTTTTATTTAGTTACTAGCGTCGTCGCGACCCGCTCCTGCTTCGTACGGCTTTTACGACTTGACAGAAAATCAAGATTGCTTTATTATTATGTTAGTTTAATATTAATGTAATAAACACATAAACCTTTTGGAATAAATTCTCTAAAACCCGCATCAAAATCAGTTGTGTAGTTTAGAAGAACAACGCGATCATACAGATAGTTACGAAAAGCGACTTTAATCACACTAATATTATAAAGGCGAAAGTTTGTGTGTGTGTGTGTGTGTTTGTTCTTCACGCTCAGATGGCTGGACCAGTTTTGATAAAATTTTGTACGGAGGTAGCTGACACCATTAACATATAGGCTACTGTTTATCCTGATATTCCCACGGGATCGAGACTCCGGTGAAATCGCGGGGTACAGCTAGTTTATAATATGTATAGTTTTGAGCAGTGGGTGGAAACGAGACAGTAATAACGAATTTGTGGTTAATTAAAACGTTATCAAATTGCGGATAAATTGTCCAAAATTTAAACAGTTTGACAAATTATAGCATAGTTAGCGAGATTCTCTTTCTAATTAGACCGTTCGTTCCCAAGCTGAGTAACAGTTAATCCAAAAAATACCGCAATAAAAAGTTCTAAGTGAAGCGACCTGTTTGTTCGTCCTATGATTCATTCACCGGTCTTTTCGTTAGTCACTTTTCGGTCGCGGTTTGAACGCTCGCTTAGCTTTCTTGTAAATATTTTAAAGTCAATATTGAACATGAGAACGGAGTGATAACATAACTGTGTATGTGCTACAAGTGACTTAAGTTTTGTAAAGTGATGGGTTTTGTTCCAAATACAATGAAGTTTAACTTTTTGAAACGGTACAGTTCCGACCCTAGTGTGTTTCTTAGGGACGTTTTTAGAAGGCTCAGGTTTGTACCCTTGAATTTTTATTTTGTAACTGACATGTTTATGTGATGTTTCTTTTTGTGTCTGGTCGGTTTTCCTGTGCTCATTTCATTATCTTAATCAATTCTGCTAATAATCCCATGTAAATATTATATCATGTTTAACATTAGTTCTGATTAAACTTGAAAGCTTATGTTGCTATGGCATAAACTCCATTACCAGGTAATACAAAGGTAAATACAAAGGTAAAATTGGTTATTTCGGTATAAATAGCAAGCCAGTTTTTTACTATCTAATCTTTGTGGCCACAATTCTCGATTAACATGTAATCTGCTCCTAGTATCGGAAACTTGTTTGATTTGATATAAATTGACAAATTGTTTATTTAGTCCAATATTAAAAACTGCCAAATAGGTAGCTAGCATGTCACTGAAATTATAGATTATTAGTTATGAAGACTGCTAAGATATGGAATTCTTTCCTGAAGAAAACTTTCATGAAACTGGCATACCTACAGAATCATGTGATAATGATTATTTTATATCCGCTTAAAAAAGGCGTGCTCCAATAAATAACAAGGAAAAATCGTATTAAATCGGAATCCTACGCAATAAGCAGTTGTGTTCAACCCGGGTAACGATGTAGCCCATTGACCTGGTACTGTGGTCGTAATTGTATAACATATACCATAGTGTATTGTTCTATTGTCGCACAAAGCAGGTGCTATTACTTTTTACGGTTGGTTATGTTTAGCATTATCATACAAATAGAGTAAGGAAGCTATTTTTGCAGTAATGTACAGTTGTACACTTACGACAGTTACAGCTTTTTGCAGATTTCGAATGGGAATGGAGTAGGGATGTCCAAAGAAACGACAACGACGATTGGGTTGTGTGAAAGATAATGTGGTTATAACGGCTGATAGAGATTTAATGAAAGAAGACATGCTGAACCGGCCCCAAGGAAATTGTATATGGGCAGGTGAATGGCGGTTGGATGATGATTAAGTTAATAATTTGGCACACTTATACCCAGATAAATGAACTTACTATCAATATGGTGCAGTTATTGGCTTTTTATAATGCGCTTAACGTACTAATTAGAACTAACGACATTATTGATTAAGTACTTGCTACAATGCTTAAATAATGGGTAAGTATAGCTAGCAGTGGACTACTATAACCTAACGATGATGATGAAGTAATGTTGGTGGTTTAAAAAGGCAGTAAATTACACTCAGTACTAGGTTTCCAATTATGATTTCCAAAAATATAGTGACGATTGTCAAGTTACCAATTGATTTAATGCTTAAACAAACGCCAAAGAACACATCATGAGGTGCTTATGTGAATAATCCACTAATTGATTAATAAACTTATTCAAGTATATTTAACTTGACTAAGGACACCGGAACATCCTTAGGTTTTCCTTCAAGGTATCCAACATGTTGGTATGTTTCGTAATTACGTCTTATTTGGTAAGCTGCTGGTTATATTTTTATTCATTAACAGTTTGTTGTTAAGTTACGACTGTCTACCTAGCGTGTCTTAGGTTATTTTATATCGTTTCATCAATAGTATTGTGATAAATTCTGGATTACGTTTCTTAGTTTGTGACTGATATTATGTTGTTTGTGTGTAATTATTAATGATTTTAGATTCATACTGAATTCGGTTGAATTGACCATCTCTTGCCAATAACAATGCCGGGAGACATACCTATTATGTGATACATGTTTCTGATAAGTACGGTTTGATGGAAGTCCTCGACTTTGCCTATCTAATGAATGAATGAATGAAATGCACCGACCTGTTTAATTGCATTCCCATTTCGAATTAGTCAAACACGCATGTATCCTAATTTCCTTTTAAGCCTCAACCCCAATGCATTTACCTCAAAGCATAATGACCAAGTATGGACGTTCCATAAATAATGATTTTAGTTAGCAAATAAGTATTTTTTTGAGTTTAAAAATAATTGGAGCAGCAACAATGTCATCAATACGTCCCTGTATTCCAGATACTTAGTCTAGTAAACTTATGTAAATACTATATACAAGTCGTTTTATCTATTAACCATTTTGCATTTCCTTGGTCCAATTCGCGTATCTTATCTCAAGTTATCTTATCGTCCCTCTGTTGTGGCAATTACACACAAACTTCATTCAACCTAGCGTCTATACGTACCTGTTTAGTGTTGAATAGTTTTAAACAATTATGTTTACTTCTGTGTACAAACTTTGTAAGTTATTAAATTAACCATGCAGTAACTGCCCGTTAGTCACGATTCAACAGTTTAAGTTTCATTAAATTTACTCGTCACTTCACACGTTGTCTTTGACATGGCAAGTACAAAGAGTGATAGTGAAAAAACAGTGCAGTGCTGCAATTATAAACACAGTTTTGATCTGAACCTGAGCGACGTTCGGTACAGCTTCCACAGGAGTTGGGTTAAGACAAAGAAGTTTAGTCACAGAATGATCGGGGCTAACAGGTGAGTGAACTTATATGTGGACCGAAAAAAAGTGTACCTACTGAATGTTTCCTGATATTGTTGTTGTTCTGGAGCGACAAAGTTACAGACACGGATTGGTTTAGGTAAAGAACTAAACTTATGCTGGAATACAAATATAGGGCTCCTGAGTCTATCGAGAACTTCGTTCGAAATGTAGTAGTGACGTATGTGCCACTTAGTGTGTTGTTGTTTATGTTTCACTTACGATTGTATGACTCATTATTTACAGACTCATTACATCTGTATTTCCCGTTATAGTCAAAAAGTGTGACACGTCTTCGATCAAGTTACTATGCTGTTGACTTTATTAGGTTAGGAGAAAGTTGTCTTTTGTTACTCTAACACAAAAAAACAATCCTGCAATGGACGTTCACTTTTGGCTTTATTCATGATTAATTTTAGTGAGCCTATATTTTAGAGAGGCAATTATGAACATAATGGTTTTTGGTATTAAGGTCGTATGATAAAGATGAAGTTATTATTGACGATGCTGGGTGAAAGTTTTGATTCCAGTGTTGAAAAGGAATAAGACAAGAATAAAATAACGTAATTGTCATAATAAACGTGAACATAGATGTAATAATGAAAATAATAGTTGTAATAATATAATATTCATCGTTACAAAATTGTTGTTGCTCAAAGGCCCATCACACTGTCTAGAGTAAATAAATTCCTGCTAAATGTCATCTCGTTGGTAGAACAATAATAATAAAACTGGCCCCACCGCCGTAACTCTACATTAACGGTCGTGGCGGGGCTTTCGCGCTCCTGAACTCTAGAACTCTCTTTGCTTTGCTGAAACTGGTCTAGGGGGGAGCCAGACCAAGAAAGATACATGAGCCCGCAAGGCAGCCTGTGGCGAGCTGTTGGGCAGTAGTGACCCCAATGACCCTATCTCCCAGGAGAAGTCTTGTTCCTAACCTCTGGCTTGCCTTTATTGACCGGCTAGAGTGAACACTGACAAGGAACAGAGCTGCCACCTCTTTCTTGCCTTTATTGGCCGGCTTAAGTGGAGATCGCAAGAGCAAACGTTCTCGGAGGAAGTATTCCAGTAAGATACTGGTAGGGATCTTGACCATCATCCGGGCTCTGGGATTGTCCTGATAGCCGTGGAATACCTCTCCACTCCTCAAGCGCCTCAGACCATCTTGCCCCATAGTCACTACGTCTCTGTGTGCTAGCGACAGTTTCCGGGGGCCCATTATTGAGTGTGCAAGTCACCCCCTGCCATTTTATCTGTGTATATTATAATATTAGACAGGTAGGGGACATAGTTCTTCCATAGTTCAAGGTAACCAAACCACTATAGCCACCCAAACCCATAGCACAATATGTTTTGATTCCATGCTCTACAATAGTCCTGCACCAACCGTGGGTTGTCCTTGGGCGCATTTGCATAATGCATACAGAGATAATCGGGGGCATGCATACAGGGACACTGCGTGTTGGGTTCGGCCCCTCGTACGCCTTCCAAACGTCCGGGACCCCATGGTCCCGAGATATGTAAACATATAAAACTGGAAATCTATCAATAACATGATTTTTCCGAATTCGGGATAAGAACTGGGTGTCCATGGAGTTTCCCCCGTTCTTCTCCATAAGATCCCAATACGCTTTGCAATGGGCAACCAGCGTCATCTTTCTGTCTGACCGACTCCTGGACAAGTCAAAAGTAGTGCCTGTAAATGGTTTAATTGTAATAAATGCTTTGAGTTCGAGTTTTTAAGAGTAAAATATAAACAGTGTTACAAAATTTTACTATTTAGATCAGGATATATATTATGTAAATTTATTTTATCCTCATATAGGTGAAAAAGATCAAGTAAGTACTCGTAAGTATAAGTTGGCTCCGAGATAAATGAATTCGTGCTTAGCTTAGTTAACAAGTAACAAAACAAGTTTTGTGTATCTCGATGATATTATGTAAAGTAACATGGATTCTCCGTATTCGGAAAAAAGATAATGTAAAGTAATATTTAGGAATTTTATCACGCACACAGTCATTAACTTTAAAAATGTCGTTAACCTTTTCAAACATTCTAATAACTACAAAACTAGAGGACCCCATCCTTAATGTATTTCGTTTAAATGCGAACCCTTGACCTAAACATAAACTGCGATTATATTTTGACGAGAAAACTTCGATTCAATCTATGAGTTACGTTTTTTCATCTGGCAGTCTTCAGATTTAGCTTCTTGATGAATGATTTCTACTTAGCTTGCCCCCGGTTTCTGAAAGCCATTCTGAAATAATTTGATTGGATTTAAGTTCGTTTTAGCTAATCAATACCAACAGTCAACAGCAGGATGTTCGTCTTTCCATGTTCAGACAGTGTTCAAACTTAAACCATAAAACACATCAACTGGAAAAAGCCTCCAAAGTATGAATATTTTACTGAGACAAAAACTAACTTTTGAGCTTGTGAGTCTTGTGACTGACAAGTGAATTTTATCAACTTTGTCGTACACAAAAGATAAAAATAGTGATTGTATTATACACAATTAGAAGCTTACTAATGTAGGTTATCAATTGATTAGTAACTCATTAGTATTAAGTACTTGTGCACGGTATTAAGTGTCATACTTGCTTTAATGTCATTATCTACGGCTTGTACTTACTGCCGAGTTCGCATTTTCTGAAATTGCCATCTTCTTTCGTCGCCCCCATTCGAGAGCCCTTGATATCAAGGACTGATCTTTAAATTAATTTTCAGGGATATTTGAAGTGGTTCATCATCCTGTTTTTCTATTTTATTTATTGGAATAAAAGATTGAAGAAAATTTTCACCCCTTAAGATCTTAAAGACTGGATAAGTTGATATCGAACAAATTAGGATAGGATAGGATTTCATTCATATTTCACCCCTTAAGATCTTAAAGACTGGATAAGTTGATATCGAACAAATTAGGATAGGATAGGATTTCATTCATAATAAAGATAATAAATAACAACGGCATGTTTATCGATTCCAATCCCAACGCTGTCATTATAGTGGTCAAATCGATTCGAGAATACGTTTAGCTGACCGATGACGATGATTCAAGGAGGCTTTGATTCTTGGAAAGGCCCAACGCACGATGCCGTTGGCGGCAGCTCCGCGACACGTAACTTCCGGTTCTTAGAATATCCATACACTGGTCATTTTGCATATCTGTATGTCCCTTTTACAATATGAACCTTAAAGTAGCCCCCTGTAGAGCTCAAATTGGCATGGAAGGCGATCGTGTTTTTTTGAAGCAATGGGTTATTACGCTGGCCTTGACATTATTTGCTTATTTAATTAATGTGTGCGTGTTTTATGTGGCTTTCTTGTTAATGTACAGTTTATGTTGATTTAATTAGGGAAATTATTTGTTAATTTATTTAATTTTGTTGGCTCGGATAGGCTCGTCCCTCCTTCAGGTATGGTGTGACTTTATACTAATGTATAAGCGAACTATTTGTGTGTGCTTTTTTGCCTTTTTCTGTGGGAAATGTTGAGCGTACTAGTTAGGACATAATGGGCATTCTTAAATTCAGTCTTGATAATCATATCCATTACAATGGACGGTTGTCGTTATATCTAATGCGATAATGACCAGTTCTTCATGACTAGTTCACATGACACGAAAACATAACTAAATGTTTGCACAGCTATTACGCAAAATTGTACCGTTTGCGCCATTCTCATAATTGTTTATTTGGCAGTCTAACGGTTGACCTGTAAAATGTTATGACAGTACTTACATACCTGCTTATTAGTATCATTATTTTTCGTCTTACACACCAGAGAAAAAAACTGTGTCATTAATATGTCTGGTCAGCGCAATTTGAAGATAGGATTAGCTCTGACCAAAACTATGTAATGTCACGAGTAGTCAGTACTTTAATACATTCTAGCCATATTAACAGCCTAAATGCATAGGTACTACAGTCGTACTTAAATCATACTTCATCATCATGATCATCATCATCATGATCATCATCATCATCATCATCATTTAAGCCAAAAGACGTCCACTGCTGGACATAGGCCTCCCCCTAAGGGGGGTGTAAATCATACTTGACACGCCTCAATTTGGAAGCTAAAGGCTATCACAATATTATTGTAGAGATAGATCAATCCCCTTATAGTCCCTATTCCTATTTTGGATGTTCTGTGGAAGGACGAGGAAATAACAGCCCGCGGGTTGGAAATTTGGAATAGTGTTTGTTGGTCTATTAGCTTAACTTCTACCATTTTTACCCATTCTGCGTATGAGGGACCGCAGACCAGCACCTATGAAGGTTTTATAACTGTAGGTGATCCTGGACAACACATCTCGGGAATGCTTGAAATATTTGTGGGACAATGATTGGCTTTCCACCATAGATAGCTGTGCCCGGGAACTGATAATCGTGATAGAGCGAAAAATAAAAACACCAATAGGAGGCTTCATATTCAAAATGGAGAAATTCTATTGGTGGAATGTTCTCACCGCTATACTTCCTCGCACAGCACAGCTCAACCAACCTTATCGAGTTACCGCCATCTCAGTGTTACTCATTCTTATTTGACGAAATCTAGAGCGACGAGAATAAAAAAAAAAAATTGCAGTTCCAGTTTTGTCCCATTCTTCAAATACTTTTTCCAGCAAAAGTAACCACATTATGGTTCGTTACGGCAAGTGCCATTGTTGACACATCTGAAGCTATTCATAATTTAGTGTTACGGTAAAATTAACCTTTAGCTGCATACTTTTACAGTTGGTTTTTGTTTGTACTTCTGACGAACTGTAAAAGGTGCATAGTTCGACGACCGCACATGGTAGGGTCTAGGGCGTAATGAGATTTTATAGTCCTGTTGACAAATAAATCTAATAATCAACGATTGTTGATAGATTATTTTAACAAAAACAAAATCATATTGATTTCTTTTTAGAACAACGATGTTTGGGCGTGTTTTAATTTAATCATGTTCAACTGTGTTACGTACGGGTAATTTCTTGCGTTAATGACATAAAACCTATATGAATGAGGAAAATTATATTTTACATTACAAACGATGGACACGGCAAATATATCAGTTGTTGTGGGTTCGTGTTGTAGAGTAGAATACAAGATATTTAAGTATTTTTGTGCTGATCGTGTGTAACAACATAATTTCTACCAATCATGTTATCGCGAATGTTCTATATATATACGATACGGTAATTTCGAACACTTTCTCGCGGCAGTCGTGGCCGAGCGGTTAAGGCGTCTGACTAGAAATCAGATTCCCTCTGGGAGCGTAGGTTCGAATCCTACCGACTGCGAATTTTTTTTTTGCTTATTTTATTTTTGTTTGTTACAGTTTACGCAGAGGGGCTGGCGTAAATGTTCAAGATGACAATGGGTATACACCACTTCACCAAGCATGTTTGAATGGCCACAAGTAAGTTGATTTTTGTTTCTTTTTTGTGAATAAATATAGATTTAGACGGATTACATTTTCATTTTTCTTCAAGGTAGGCATTTATTATTTATAGAATAGGTATAATATTTTTGACAAGTAACCAATAAAATCGGTCAAGTGCATATCGGACCACGCACAGTGAAGGGTTCCGTAGTTGGGATGAATTTATCCAAAGAACAAACATAACATTGTAGTTGAAAAACATGTTCGCACATACATTCCAACTATCCTTGTAAGTTTGTACGCACCATATTGAATAATTTACCATGTTATCTTAAGACCATAGAGTTCTTATAGGTTTTCCTGTAATCTATAATTATTGAACTATTCTCTGCATTTTTTCAAAATTTTAGGCTCAGCCATTTCGGAGATAAGGGAGGGGGAATGGTCAATTTACACATATTTTCTTTAATAACTTTAAAACTAATTATTTTAAAATAAAAATAAAATATATATGTATTTGAAATTCTAATAACAATTCCTTTCATTTCATATGTGACAGTGTATATATGTGTGTCAGTCTATGTGTCCGGTACAGTTAGCAAACCGTTTGCTTTTAATTTTCAATTTTTTCCCCCAAAAGTGAACCCTATAATCAAAATTCATATATTTACGTTACACGTTCGTGTTTGGGTCACAGAAATTCATTTGTGTAGGTGTACCCAACTTAATCGGTCCAGTAGATTCGGAGCAAATCGGCTGTGACAGACGGACATACAGATACACGAGTGATCTCCTATAAGGGTTCCGTTTTTTCCTTTTGAGGTAAGGAACCGTAAAAAGATTTAAATAGGACCATTATTTAGCGACCATATTTTTAACGTTACCTAACTAATATCAAGAACGGGAAAACAAAAAATATTTATAACTGGTTTGGTTGTGCAAGTTCTAAAGCTGTGGTAAGGAAAATATTTATGAAGTGATTAACAATACCATTTGGAATAATATTATCAAGTTATTTTTAACAAACTAACCAAGGCATTGGCAATAGCTTTTGACTCCACACCACAAACTACCCTTAAAATTAAAGAACATCATTCCATTAGTATTTGGAGAAGGGCGTTGCTAGCTTATACTTTTGCTGCTATAATCGTTTCACCTGTTGTACTTCATCATCATCATTTCAGCCAAAAGACGTCCACTGCTGGACATAGGCCTCCCCATAAGGGGGATGTTTGCCATAATCGCCTCGCTTGGCAGGCGGGTTGGCGATCGCAGTATGGTGTTAAAATGCATAGAGAACGCTGCTGCCCATTCTCTAGTAAGTCCCTTAGTCGCTTTTTACGACACCCACGGGAAGAAATGGACTTGTTGTAGACGCCAGCAGGTCAAGCTACCCGAAATTGCAAAATTTTCCCAATCAACCTTGAACCATAAGCTGTAGCTATAAAGTTGAAAATCTATTTAAAAAAATTGACAGATTGTAGTAGCTTGATGTGCTGGCGTCTGTACTTACTCTTGTGTTATTGTTCCGAAACAGTTTATATTTTTAAGTAGGCTGACAATGAATTCATAGTTACTCATTCGTATTCATATTTTAGGGGTCAAAGTAAGTATTCAATACCAAAACTTTTTCTATGTGTGATAGAATTTATTCTGAAAAAAACCGTGGCGTATATCGATGTATGGGAGAACATGTTTTTCAACTACAAAGTTGAGTTTGTTTTAGGGATAAATTCATCCTAACTACGGAACCCTTCGTTGCGCGTGGTCCGCACGCACTTGGCCGGTTTTTTCCTTTTGAGGAACGGAACCCTAAAAACGAAAAAAATTAACATCTGTTGCATATATTATTTTCAAATTTCAGAATTGGTCAATTCGTAAATTTGCTCATTTTCATGAAAGAAAGAAATAACTAAATATAAGGTATTTTATTGGGACTCACACAGGAAGATCACAAATTAAACTAAACACACTCACAGAAACATTTAAAAAAAAACAAAAGTTTAATGAAAATAAAAACAGAAAATCCTGTAGGTACGGGGCTAAAAGGCAAGCAAGGTGCTGCGACATTTAAAAATAAGTGTTGCAGCACTGGAATTCTGATAGGCCCCGCATGTGTATTTCACACGCCGACATATGATAGAAATTCAAAGTAAGCCTGTTTAAGGTACATGCAATCCTATAGTACTTACAAAGGCAATGATACAAAGTACAAATATGATATCAAAAATGACAAAAGAAAAAAACATTTACCTATATTCCTTTTCCTCTGCATTGATATTATTAGTCGGTCTGCTGACGTCAAGGGAACAGGCATAACGTTGCAACGGGAAAAAACTAGTTGATATCATAAATGAATCATTAATTTATTCAAATTACTCGTAAACAATAGGAATACGGAACCGTACCTACTTATGTGTTAATTTTTACAAATGTTTTAGCTATAAGTAATATGAATTGAATACTATCTAAATATTGATAAGCGTTGACTACAGAATTGGTAAGTATCCTAATTTTATGACTTACTGAGACAGAAAAAAAAAACAGAATTTGAATTTTGTAATTTTTCTTTTATTCTTTCTCAGTTAGTTGTAATTATGGTCTGGCATTTTCAGTACTTTATGCGGGCTACCCAAATGTCCTTTCTTTGGTATTGTTCGTCGAGTCGCTGAGCTCCTTAATTCCTGAGTTGAGCTACACGATTACTAACAATTTGACTTGGCAATTTGGCTTGCACTGACTGGATGGTCCACTCAAATTTGTGTGGTTCTTTCCCACCGCCCGTCACATGATGTGACCAAGATTATGTCTGGACTTACTTTGACCCCTAGTTTGTTTCGCCATTTCTTCTCAGGGATAGTCCGTTAGGAAATGTCGACTCCATCTAGCTTATTTTTAGGGTTCCGTAGTCAACAAGGAACCCTTATAGTTTCGCCATGTCCGTCTGTCTGTCTGTCTGTTTGTCTGTCTGTCCCTCCGTCCGTCTGTCCGGGCTTAGCTCAGAGACTCTTAGTACTAAAAAGCTATAATTTGGCATGGGTGTACATATTATTAGTTACGCCGACTAAGTCGTAAAATAAAATCTAGAAAAACAATTTTTTGTTAGGGTACCTCCCTTACACGTAGAGTGGGGCTGATATTTTTTTTTCTCGTCTATCCCATGGTGTGGGGAATTGTTGGATAGGCCGTTCAAAAATATTGCAAGTTTGTGAAAACCATTTTTCGATTCAGGGATCAGTTTGCGTAATATTAAGCTTTAAAGTGCAAAATTTTGTTAGAGTCAAGTGTCGTCGTCCCCGCCAGCTAAATGGTTGAATGAGGATATGTGAAAAAATCATGGCAGTAGTATATTTAACGAAATTTAAAGGAAAACTATCACAGCTGAGTAGACCTTACAAGTTAACGAGTAGGTAATAGTCGACCAACTTAAATTTGCAGTTGGAGAATTGATCGTGACGTATATCGATGAATGGGAGAACATGTTTTTCAACTACAATGTTAAGTTTGTTTTTGGGATAAATTCATCTCAACTCTGGAAACCTTCATTGTGCGTGGTCCGACACGCTCCTGGCTGGTTTTTTTTAATATGACGTGTAATTGTCATTCCGATATCCTGTTTACAGAATAAACAATTTTATTTTATTTCAATAGCCTCTGATCTGATTATGTATTAATACAATATCATACCTAATAGGAGTGACTCTGACCCCAAGCTATTTAAATGAGTCACATTCTACAGAATGCAAGGCCCGTTACAGAAAGACCGGAGTGCGAAATGCCCAATGTATTTAACAAAACTCAACTGTAGGATAAAATATTACATTATGTTCTTCATGAAAAATAGTTCTTCGTTAAATTAAATTAAAAATAAAATAAAAATATATTAAAGTAAAAATAATATATGTACCCTTTAACGTCACCATCGCCCCAGAGGCAAATATTGTAATTATTAATAGGTTGGGGAAAAAGTTACTTCGCATTTTTTAAGAAAATTCAAAACATTTTTTAATATAGTTTATTTACATTTAACTAAAGTATGTAGGTACCATTTTGTTCGATAACTTTTGCCATCTTGTAGGTAGGGACATGATCCCATTACTATAGAAATTTTGGGACTTCTGATCAAAATACCGCGACAAGTGGTTTTGGCAGTCCTCTCGTGATGTTAACCTGACACTGCCTAAAGAATTCTGAAGAGACCGAAACAGGTGGAAATCTGAAGGTGCAAGGTCAGGACTATACGGCGGATGCATTAACACCTCCCAGCCAAACTATCTTAATTTTTGCTGAGTGGCTGAAGATGTGTGAGGTCTAGCGTTATCATGATGAAAAACCACACCCCTTCTGTTGATTAATTCCGGCCGCTTTCTCTCAACTTCTTGCTTTAATCTCATCAGTAGTTCGCAGTAGAGTTCAGAATCGATGGTCCTGCCTGGTGGTAACAGCTCATAATGAATAATGCCCTTCCAATCCCACCACACACACAGCATCACCTTGTTGCGAGTTAACCCGGGTTTCGCCACAGTCTGTGAAGCCTGACCGGCCTTTGACCACGACCTGTTTCGCACGTTCTTGTCGTACGTGATCCACTTTTCATCACCAGTTATCAGCTTCTTCAAAAATGGTTCGGTTTCATTACGTCGTAATAAAGAATCACAAATGAGTACACGGTCCATTAGGTTTCTTTCAGTGAGCTCGTGAGGTACCCAAATATCGAGCTTTTTTGTGTACCCAGTTTTTTCAAATGTGCCAAAACTGTTTTGTGGTCAATTCCCAGTTCTTCAGCTACGTCGTAACTACTGATCTTGCTCCACTTTTTCAAAAATGGCATCCATTTTATCTGTAATAGGGCGACCAGAGCGACGTGCATCTTTGACATCAAAATTTCCAGGTTGAAAACGCTTAAACCAAATTTGTGCTACTCTCACAGACACTGCACTAGGTCCATAAACATCGCAATTTTTTTTCGCGGCTTGCGTTGCATTTTTACCTTTTTTGTAGTAACATTTTAAAATGTATCGAATTTCTTCATTAGATTCACTCATCTTGACAGTACGAAAAACAAATGAAAATCACACATTTTCCTAATTTGAATTTGGAATTATGTTCTTTAAAATTTAAACTTTCAATGATACCAAAACCAGCCAGATACAAATAGTATAGCCAAAGAGATTTTATTACAAGTTCATACATACTATAATGCGAAAAGACTTTTTCCCCAACCTAATATTAAGAAATAACTTTGTATCTCATTATAAGTGAACTATTCATAAGTTCTTATGAGAAATAAATATCTTTAAACCTATTTAATGATATTCGCTCGAAAATCCCTAAAATCTCGTATTCCGCGGTAGCTTTAATTAACACTTCAGAACATTAAACTAATATCAAGTAAGAAAATTAACCCTACGATTCCTTTTCTAGAGATATAGTCCGCGTGCTACTATCAGTAGGCGCCTCGCCATGCATAGTGGACAAGAAAGGTGCTACGCCCCTTCACCTGGCCGCGTTCAACGGTGACACCGACGTCTGCTGGATGCTCCTCGCTCATAACAACCCGCCATGCAATCTTGATCAGCTGGTAAGTTCTGAAAACATCTTCCTATCTTTAAGATTGATTGAATAAGACCTTCAAAGAGGCTAAGAAGGACTTACGACGATATCTGCTCTTCTTTAGGAAGAAACCACAACTCAGTTGGTTCTTTGAATATTTAATTTTTAATTTAAAGTTAACGGTTTTAACTCAGTATTTATTTGAGGATAGCTAGGCTAGTTTCGAATTCTAACGGTGATCGTCGTTGTTTAAATTTTGCATTTTACACGAAACAATGCTGTTCTGAACAAAACCTAGTCCAATAAGTGGGTTATTCCACTAATCCCCATTGATAATACCCATCAATGGGAATTTATGAACTTTTAATAGCACCAAATTTCAAAATTACGGAAAGAAATTCTCTTCATCTCCTGGGCTCCCCAATTTTTGACGAATCCTTTCCAACGTTCATTGAGGAGAAAATACAAAATTTTAATGTTGTCTCGGAAAGACTTTTTAAAATTAACATCCATTCGGCCTGCACACTCATTCGATACTGTTGTTTTGGACCAAAATTTACTTATAGCCTTCGCTCCTCACATTTATGGAGACATCCACAACTTTTAGAAAAAGTTGACCAAATTATTAGGAACACACTAACTTCTATCCTAAATGTGGCCCTGGATGACCGAGCGTGGCAGCAAGCCACACTTCCCATTCGCCTGGGAGGTCTCGGCGTCCGCAAAATTTCATGTATAAGTTTACCGGCCTTCATCTCCTCGGTTCACAGTACTGATAAATTAACCAGGAACATTTTATCTTCCTCACTGGTTGATTTTGAGGTACCGTGTTTGACCGACGCTTTGAACGCTTGGAAAATGGCTTGTCCCAATACGGATTTACCCGACAATCCGTCCTCCCAGAGACGGTGGGACGTGCCGCTCTGCAGTGTTATTACACCCTGATAAACACGTCACTTAATACTGCTGAGCGTGCCCGCCTGCTGGCTGTGGGAGAATGGGAGTCTGGTTTGTGGCTTCAGGTGCTACCGTCATCCACCATAGGCACTATGATGGATGACTCATCGTTTCGGCTCGCTACGTGTCTCCGCTTGGGCGCACCTTGTGTTGCTCCGCATCGGTGTCATTGAGGTGAAGCCGTCGACAGTCTCGGACACCATGGCCTGCCCTGCTGCAGGAGCGCAGGTCGCATAGCTCGGCACGCCAGCATCAACGATATTATTCGTCGAGCCCTTGTCACCGCCGGCGTACCAGCGGTACTAGAACCAAACGGATTGGTACGTGACGATGGGAAGAGACCAGACGGCATGACGTTATTGCCTTGGAAGGTGGGTAGGCCTCTGGTGTGGGACGCAACCTGTGTCGACACCCTTGCGCCATCTCATGTTCCAAGCACGGCCGGCTGTGCTGGCTCCGCTGCTGCGGCTGCTGAGACCCTCAAGCGGCGCAAATACAGTAATCTTATGGGTAACTACAGTTTTGAGCCGTTTGGAGTCGAAACGCTCGGGTCATGGGGCCCGAGTGCGCGTCTTCTTTATAAGGAAATTTCTCGCCGACTGATCGACACTTCACGTGACCAGAGGGCTGGCTCGTTCTTTGCCCAAAGAATTAGCATTGCCATTCAACGTGGTAATGCTGCCAGTCTTCTGGGCACGTTTCCGGATGACAGCGATGCGGACGAGTACTTCGACGCTTAAGTGTTTTTTTTATTTTTTTATGTTGTATTTTTTTTTGTAGTTAGTACCTAGTTAGTGTAAATAATTATTTGAGTTTTTAATATGGACTTACCCATTTAATTCCCGATTAAATGTAACGGACAGCGTTACATTTAATTGGGAATTAAATGGGTAAGTCCTCTCTAACGGAGCATATCAGAAAGTGACAGCATTACTTTTAATCGGGAATTCAATTTGATGGATTTGCGTGCAACTAGCGGGTTATGGTTGCTGTATAATTGTTAGGACAAAGACAGAGGTCGATTTTTCGGCAGAATGTCCGTTTTCTATTTTGATCATCTGAAACTCAGGAGCCGGTGCCGTTTTGGCTTTGGTAATTCCTCGCGGTTTTCATTTGTCTGATCATCTGATTGAATGTGTCCCCATCTGGTTGGTACTCTTCCCGACAATATTGCCCCACCGTCTTTCGTTTTACCTATGTTGTCACCACCCACTTATCCACGAACCGCTAGTAAGTTCCAGAACATTCCAGGAATGTTGATTACGTCAGAGCTTCGCCCTTTACTTACAAAGTTTAGTTTACGACACCCGGCCCTCGCATACCTGCTTTGAGCCACTCCTCCGGCCCTGGTTCAGGCCATGGTTCGGAGCGAGAGTGCATGGGAGGCCGTCACCTCCTTCTGCGAAACAGTGATGCTTGCGAAGGAGGAGGCGGAACGCGTGAGGGTAAGGCAAAATCAACGCCCTCGCGCCCCTAGTCGCCGCAGGAGACGCCCCGGGCGTCGGGAATCTCAGGCCGATACCCGGCCACCGTAGGCGCGGGCTTGCGGACGGTGAGCGATGGGTAGCTCGCCGTCCGATAAGGACCAAGCCCGGGTCGACGGCGCGTTGTGTTCCACGCGCGCCTCAAAGAGACGTCAGCACCAATTGACGGGGTCCGAAAGGGCCAATGCCTGCCAGGGTTCCTTCAGATGCCTGTGTGCCAGGGCCTCGTCCCGTCCGACAGGGTTATCGTGTGGCCCTGGCACACAGGCATCTGAAGGAACACGGTGGGTTTTAGTCAGTAAACGTCTGACACTCCCTCCCGCTCCACCCAGAGCGGGAGAAGTTATTTGATAATTTCCCAACCAAAAAAAAAAAAAAAGGTCTCGTGTCAAGGTATTATGTGTTGGAAACCTTAAGTTTAATGACAAACTTTGGGAAAGACTAGAAATGTGACCTATTTACTGAATAATACAGTATGTAGACGTAGAATTCGTATGTTACTATGTTGTCAATGCAAAAGTTGGAAGAAACTTTGGGTTGTTATGATATATGAGCATAGTTTTGAAAGAATACATGGATAGAAAACTTAACTTTTCTTTATGATAATGTAATATAATTTATATCCAAAGTTTTGTTCGAAGTATTTACATGAAACCAAACTATAATCCGTAAATTATGTAAATGATACTTCATAAAATATACGTAGATTTATGAAGTCACGTTTGAACCAAAGAAACATTAAACTAAACATAAAACGAATCAAAGCCTTAGAAGTGACGACAATAGTTTATTAGTCACTAATACAATTAAATTGCTTGTCAACAAGCCTCTGGTACGTTCATTGATAGTTATTTAAATAGGACTAGCCTGGGAACCGGTGACTTACCTTACCTAGAACCGGTCAGTATTTGCTGGGGCGTCGACATTTGAATACCGATAAGATAAAACCGAGTAAAAGGGCGTTTTGAACAGGATTTGCAACAGTTTAGAGTACAAATACTTACGACAGATTTGTTTGTCGCAGCTCCAATTTACAGGCCTTGGTTTAGCGTCAGGAATACGAGAATTACGGCATAACAGTGGTTTCACTATAAAAAGAATGAGAGAGCCACTATTAGTATTTTATCAAGTGTAGTCTGTTAACCGGTTAAGTCGGTTACAGAACTTAGCGATGGTTTCAAAACCCACATCAAACGTGTCCTTATCAAAAAAACACCTTATAAGATTACAGACTACGTTGAAGACAAGGAAGTTTGGCATTAATTTCCTTCTGCAAATGTGGCTTCCCTGGTACTCATTAACGGCAAAAATATGTAACTGTCTATTAACTGCTCCCAAATTACAATGTTTATTTTAATTTTATTTTGTTTACATATTTCCTTGACTTGAATCTTTTTTATTTGACATTATATACCTACAATTTTAATTTCAACAAGGTTCTAACTTTTATTATTTTAATATATAATATTTAGTTTAATATTTTTTATCGGCGTTTTTAAATGTTTTGTTGATGTGAGAACGTTATAGGCTATTAAGCCCATATTAGTATATTAAGACTGTAGATTTGTAGATAATTTTCTATTTTGTTAAGTACCTGGTACTTTTGACGTGCCTACACTCGGAGACTGTCCTCTCATACCTATTAACACTGTTATTTGAAAACATTGTAATAGTCAATTATTTTAAAAAGAGTAACCGTGGAGTTTTTTCCCGGCTCTTTTCCATAGGAAACGACCAATTGCAACCGTGCACCTAGCGTCTGACATATCATAATTGCCCATGTAGGCTTATGTGAAATAAAATATTTTAATTTTTGCTTTTAACGTGATACGTAAAAAAATAATAATGGCGAACTGGGCGGGCAAAATAAAGTGACAGAGTCAATTACTTCCACGTGCGAAAAAAGAGAGCGCAACAATGCGCTGGAACCAGAATAAAACAACGTAAGAGCGACAAACCAAACAAAAATTGTTTAAAAATAAATTAAGCGCTGTATCATAAATAGTTTTCAATTACCTAATACGCACATTTTGAATGCAATTTTGCAATTTAATTACTTAAGATTTAAGAATTACAGAAAAAAATATAAAACGGTAGAGGTCTTTTCGGAATTAAATTCTATCGAGGAAATTTAACCCAATTGCGTTTTCTTTTAGTCAGAGTACCTATTAATCAAATAGTCAATAAACATATGATGCAAAAGTTAAATCCATACATGCTATAAATGGTTACGAAAAAGCCCCCAATTTATTTTGGTATCGCTTTAAAACGACTATACTTACATGATCCTTGCACCGCGAACGTACGCATTTTAATGGGCATAATAATAACCAATCCACGATGTTCACACAGAGCATAGACGCTTATAGCTGCTTAATCAATGTCCTCACCGAGGCGTCTAAGGGGAAATGTAGTATTTTGCCACTCAAAACCACATCTTTATTATATTTATACACCGTGGCATTTTAACCGACTTACAACGGCAGTCCACTTCATGTATCCAATGACTACTTATCATTCATGAAACTATTTTTATTTATTAACGTTTGAATATATAAAAAAAAAATATTATTATTATGACGCATGATGTAGTTTGAAACACCCGGTTACGAGCACGGTGCGAGCCTTGCGTTCCAAGGGCGGTGCGGAATAGAGCGCAAGGCTCATAACACGTGTTTCAAACTACATCATGCGTATTAATAATAATAATTACATTTTTTAAAATTATTCAAATGTTAATTTAAAAAAAAAAAACATGAATGATTAGTAGTCATTGGATACATGAAGTAGGTTGCCGTTGTAAGACGACTAAAATGCCACGGTGTATATTAACTATTTAAAAAGGTACTGTTTCCAACAATTCTTGTTATAACTCTACTCTTTGTCAAACATTCACTTAATACTCTCTTTACATATTCTTGAACACTACTAACGCTGAAAAACAAAACATTTAGTTACTTTTAACTGTTTTAACGTCTTTAGGAGCAATAAAATCTGAACAGCTTGAAATCTTGCTTCATAACGTAAGACCTTGCTACCTACTCAGTTTATTTTGCCCTTAAAGACGTAAAAACAGTTAAAAAGTAACTAAAGGTTTTGTTTTTCAGCTTTAGTAGTGTTCAAGAATATCTAAAGAGAGTAATAAGTATAAAAAAAATACAAAATACAAAAATATTTATTTTAACTTAAACATTGTGTCATACATAAATTGAGGCAGCAACAGTAAGTTACAAAAATACTTGTGTCGGAGCTCTCTCAAAAGTGAATGTTATAATATGTTTTCATGTTTGAAAACGAAGAATAGAGTTAAAACAAGAATTGTCAACACAGTATTAAATCCTAAAAACCATTTCATATTGCTCTTAAGTATATAAAATAACCCTTGAACCTTTGTCTCGCAGACGTCGGACCACGAAACAGCATTGCTGATAGCCGCCCAGTTCGGCTTCGTTAACGTGGTGGCTCAGCTGGTATCACGAGGAGCCGATGTCACCATCAAGAACAGTAACGATGAAAGTGCCCTGGAGTTAGCTGCGCAGTATGGCAGGTAAAGACAACGTTATACAAAACCTTTGCTAAATTAATAATTATGGACCTTATAATTAGATTAATTTAAGGTTCACAATTTCATATCAAGTCTTTTAGATAGGTTAATACGGAAACCGACTGCCTCGTTGGTCTAGTGGTCGCAAGCGCTACTGCCGAGCACGAGGTCCTGGGTTCGATGCCCGACAAAAAATAAAAAAAAAAAAAAGGTCGGGCATAGTGGTATTGGGCTTTTCCACCAGGAATTTCTCAGTAGCAGCCCGGAGTCTGGATTTGTGTCCGGTTGATGGCAATGGGCTCGCCCCCTATTACATGGGACTTAAACATAACTGGCGAAATGTGGGTGTACTATAGGTACACCTCTGCCTAACCTTTCGGGGATTACAGGCGTGATGTTATGTTATGTTATGTAATACGGAAAGGTTATTGTGGCAATCATCACCCAGGTAGAACACGATTCAATCAATCTGCCTAGCCCCTTTTCCCAACCATGTTAGGGGTCGGTTTCCAGTCTAACCGAATGCAGCTGAATACCAGTACTTTACATGGAGCTACTGCCTGTCTGACCTCCACAACCCAGTAACTTAGTTTTAAATTACTTAGCCACGAGCTACTCTTAGTTATCGTCCAGGTAGAGCACGATTATCTACCGCGAAACTCAGGGCTAAATAGTGTCTTATTTTTGCCGAAGCCCAGATTTTTCGTACCCAGAATGCTGACCAAATATCGTAGTCCACTGCTGGTCAAAGACAACTCTGCGATTCATTCTGGTGGTATAACTGTTTGGCGTCTGCCAAACGGGGGGCAGTACCTAAAATATATTCAAATCCTTATTTTCAATTGACTGTATCTCCAAACAAATATCAACTGTATGGTTGTGTAAATTAAGTTGATTTCAGAATGACTTGTAACAATAGTATGTTTTTCTACTATGCTATTCAATATTTAATTTTGTTTTCATTCTGAACTTTTCTCATAGGTTGGCAGTAGTGCAGCTCCTACTGCAAGTCCGGCCCCATTTAGTGGACCAGTACCGACACCCCGCATGTCGTAATATGGTGTTCACATCAACCCCACTTCACAGAGCCAGCAAGAATGGGAGGAAGTAAGTGTTCACATGGTTTTATATAAGTATGATTCACAGATTAAAAAGCGGACGTGAGCGTTGCAGGCAAATACAACAAAAATGTTTTTAAAATTACTTATGAAGAGAACCCAATGAGATCGTACATAGGCGACTGATACAAAAGTAAAAATTCGGCCAAGTGCGTGTCGGACCACGCACAGTCAACGGTTCCATAGTTGGTATGAATCTGACAGCTATTACGTTTAGTCGGTTACTTGACAGCTCTCTCGTCACGTGGTTTTTTTTGTTGATTAACTTTATTTAACTACCGAAACCTACGGAGTAGTTTATCTTGGACTTCACTGACATTGGTGAAGGAAAACATGGATTTATATCTATACAAACAAATAAAATTGAAGTGTTTGTTTGTAATGTCAAAATAACAGCTTACTAAATGCTTACGAAAGTATAAAGATACGGTACTTATAACAAAAAATCAATTTTTAATCGTTTTGTCTGTCTGTTCCGGCGATTTTGACGGGACTTTCACTGGCAGATAGCTGATGTTATAAGAAGTAACTAAGGATACTTTTATTCTAGAATTAATCACTCGGCCGAAGCCACTGGCAGCAGCTAGTCTACACTAATATTATAAAGAGCGAAGATTTTTTTGTTTGTTTTTATGTTTGTAACGAATAGGCTCTGAAACTACTGAACCGATTTAAACAATTATTTCACCAGTAGATAGCTACATTATTACGGAATAACATAGGCTATAATTTATTTAAAAAAAAAAATAGGGATCCACTCTTACGCGGGTGAAACCACGGGGTGCAGTTAGTAATTAATATAAGTCTGAAATCGCTATCCCTTGAGCAAGAGTGATTATTATTATTTAAGAAATTGCTGTTGATTGGACTTATCTATAAAGTAAAACCCGACCTGAAGTCATGATATTCGCACCCTTAATATATTTTTCTTTCTACTCCTGTGATCTAGAAACTCACTGAACAATTTTCATACTAACACAAGACAGCTTTTTTTCTTTATAACAACCAACTCAGCTTATAGTACTTACCTATATTATTTATTTAAATTATGTTAATGCAAAGGCGTGCGGCAATTGCGTCGTATTCATATTCATTCGTTCGTTATAACGCATCGATAGCTTTCTTGCCTGTTTACATGTCGGTGTTGCCAGCGACAATATTTTAGTAGATGTGGTATATTTGAGCACAGTTTAAAAAGTGTGTGTCAGAAAATGTTACAGAACGTGTCGGCCGCTACTTGATTCGCATACAGCCTTCACATAGTTAAGAAAAATCCCTAGATTGTGCTCCTCTATAAAATGAAATGATTTTTATTTCTGTTAACTAAGTAAATCTTTAAAGACACTTTTATACGTCAATTTAATTATTTGGTGATTTTTTTTTTAAATTAGGTGACCCTCGTAGGGGCTAATAACTTAGAAACTTATGCTCGATTTTATTTACAATAGGAAACATTTAAATTAACGCCCAAATATTATTGCACTCTTGGATTTTCAACTCCCAGTCCTTAGCCGAGCTTTGAAAATACAACAGTACGCTTTTATTTAGACATTAATTTAGGTGTCACCAAGTGTTAGTGAAAATTGGTAGTAATCGTGCATTCTCTGTCGGTCAAAAAGTCACGGTAATGGTTCAAACATGTATTGACCGCTGCTATTTAATAAACAATCCATATGGTTAATCACAATTGATACTTTGAAAGATATCCATTGTTCTTCCTTAGTCACTTGTTGCGTCATTCATTAGGTCCAAGTGGTACAAGTCGATACGATACTAAAGTTGTATTGAGGAATTGATTATTATTTGACGGGAACATATTGTCGTCCAATATATTTATTTAAGCTCAATATAAATTTATACACGAAAAACGAAAACAGAATTAATCTAGCAAAAACTAGATACAAAACAAAAAAAAAAAAATACAAATAATAAATTTGTTATAAAACAAATTTTCACTTGTAAATGTGGTTTATGAACCAATTTACAGAAATAATTTCCATTTATCATTTGAAAAAGAAAAAATCTATAATGGGTGGTTGGGCGAAGAGCAGGCAGTTTTTGCCAGACATTGGGCAGAAATAGTCAGTCAAGGGTGACAGCAGAACATTTGCCGTGCAGCAATAGATAAAAGGCACCAAGAATGTTAGGTCGATTCCCTTTTAGTTACGAAATACTTACGGGCATTGATATCTCCTTCAACATTAACATAACATCATGCCAGAAATCCTCGGAAGGGTTAGGCAGAGGCGTACAGTAAAACTACATTTCGCCAGTTATGTTTAAGTCCCATGTAATAGGGGGCGAGCCTACTGCCACCAACCGGGCACAAATCCAGACTCCGGGCTGCTACTGAGAAATTCCTCGTAGAAATCCCTCGTGATCAGTAGTAGTGCTGGCGACCATTTGACCAACGAGGCAATTTCCTTCAAACTTCTTCAATATGCCGTATTCTACCGCAAACACTTCCGTATCTATGTAACCCTATGTGTCAATTTCCTTCAAACTTCTTCAATATGCCGTATTCAACCGCAAACACTTCCGTATCTATGTAACCCTATGTGTCAATTTCCTTCAAACTTCTTCAATATGCCGTATTCAACCGCAAACACTTCCGTATCTATGTAACCCTATGTGTCAATTTCCTTCAAACTTCTTCAATATGCCGTATTCAACCGCAAACACTTCCGTATCTATGTAACCCTATGTGTCAATTTTCCGCGCCCTGTAGAAGGGTTAAATTGGTAACGCGTGGCATGCGGCGCCCGCCTTGTGACTGTTGATTTTAATGGCTCTATGTTATGAGAAATAGCGGTTTGTTTTAGGTGTCAAATATTTTAATGTTATTAGATGTTAGTCAAATTTCTAAATCAAATCAAAAGTAATTTATTCAAACTAGGCTGTGAATCAGCAATTTTCGAACGTCATTACACAAGACAGACCCCCAAAACGCCCGCACTTCACCACTTCCTAGTGCTTTAGCTGGGAAGAAGTGGCGCAACAAACTCCCCAGCAGCACAGCTGTCTGTTCTGTTAGAAAAACTTGATTCTATACAATAGTAGGTACCTATGTAAAATAATTAACAATACATTAAATTAAATTATTTGCCATAAGTCAGCTAGCTCACGCCACTATACCAACAAAAAAAAACATCGAAAACTATACACGGTATTAACAAACATAAACAGAAGTTAATACCCGACAAAAAAAAAAAAAAAAAATCCCCGACTGTCAGACTTTTAGGTAGCAGTGCAGTGGCACCAAAAGGAACTTACTACTTACCTATACTCCATAGGTTTAGGTAGTTAAATAAAGGTAAACAAGTCATAAAAAGGGTTTTTTTAGATGACACTTTCTTGATTAAAACTACGTTGGTTTCCTCGTTTACTACTGTATGTTAAACTTTATCATTTATTCTTAGGGGGGATGCGCTAAGGTAGCCCGCGAAACTCAAATTTTATTACGTTTTTTACAATTTGCAGGTCAGTAACAGGTTGTATGTTGATCTAAATATGAATCGCGGCCGTAACAATTATGCGTTTACAGAATTATAATCATTAGAATCAGCATTACAACTATCTAAGTTCAAAACATCCTACTGAATGATTATTTTTGAAATAATCATGCAGTAGGATTTTTTGAACAGATGATGATGCTTTTTTGATTCTAATGATTATAATTCTGTAAAGCCATATTTATTATGGCCGCGAATCACATTTAGATCAACATACAACCTGTTACTGACCTGCAAATTGCATACAACTTAATAAAATTTGAATTTCGCGGGCTACCTTAGCGCATCCCCCTTAAACTACTATTCGTAGATGTAATTGCTTGAGCACAATTTTTAGTTAGATTTATATATCACTACATTATTTTGTAATCTGTCTAGTAAAAAGAGCCCAAAAAGACAGGTTCTCTAAACGTCAATGAAATAACACGTTGCTAAATTGAAGAGTACAACTGTGACGTAGCATGCCAACTGAAGTGCCAGGTATTACGTTTAGTCGGTTACCTGAGAGCTCTCTCGTCACGTGGTTTTTTTGTTTACCTTTATTTAACTACCTAAACCAACGGAATACAGTACCTCTACCATGAGTTTACACAGTTAAAACTCGCTAGCGTCTACGTAAATCTTAAGTGTGAAATATTGTACAGCGCCCTTTGCGGTCACAGCTAGAACTAAATTACGTACCATGGGCACATTGGGCACTATAGATTTCGATAGGTAAGAAACGTAACGTAATCTATTCGATAGTCACTAACGTTTTTCGGCTGTCACCATACAAAACGGCACCATGAGTCACTAGTTCGACAGACGCTATCGAAAAATACGCTTGCGATAGTAGTTACGTAGCTCACTAGCATTTTGAGGTGTGAAACATTTGTTTACATTAAAATTATACACGTTTTTGAGTCTATTATAGTCAAAATAATGTCGGGAAGAGCTTATTTAGCATGAAATATGTTAGTGGCCAATTTTATAGATTCTCTAGAGAAGCATTTGAAGATTTGTGCTCATTATTGAATAAAATTACGGATCTGAGGTCCTCATTGTATTCCATATTCAATTTTTGTAAACTTATTTCAATTTAAATTTAAGTCAAAAACGCTGCGGACTACACGTCAACTAAAATACAAATTTAATTGACGACATGAAATATTAAAAGGATTAAAAATTCAACAACTACCTACTAAATGCCATAAGTACCTAGTCCATGAACCGACAACTTACTTACAACAATATTTACTGTAACATGAGCCTATGCCGTTCTCTCTTCATATTAATGAGAAAGAAAGAAACAAAACATAAGGAGTGAAGTTAGCTATACGACACGATCTATCGAGCTTACCTTATCGCCTGCGTTAGACTCCGTAAAACTCATGGTGCAAGCGTTATCGAAATCTATTTCATCCACGTTAATACGCTAGCGAGTTTAACGCTAGCGCGTAATTTTTCGATATCAACTCATGGTATACGTACAGGGGTTCTACTCCGAAGCGATAGTTCGAAGTATCGGCCGAATGGTCGGCCGTTTCATGACTTCCAAAGTTTCCTTTTTTGACTTCGAGTTCACCCGACTTCAAGTCACGTTTTTGATTTTGACCTATCTCTTTGACTGTCGTTTTTTTCTTTTTTCGCCTTAGTCAGCCGTAGTCAGAAAACGACCGAACATTCGGCCGGATTTATCTACGGAGTAGACCCCCTTGCCATCTGAAATTTGATTCAACTAAACCCCACCTTGTAAATCGAATTCGACAAAGATCAAAATATGAATGATTAGGAGTACACGTCCTCTATGGTATCATTCACAGACTACGCTTATTTGATTTCCATAATATCTAGTGAGATGTTAGTAACTTGGGTGGGCCTGCGGCTAAGTAATAACAGCAGCACGGGTCGATCGATCAGGTTAAGCTACGCTTGCCGCGGTTGGTCCGTAGATGGGTGACCATCTTTACATACCGAGACTCCTCCGTGCCTCTGAAAGCACGTTAAGCCGTTGGTCCCGGCTGTTATTTGTAGATCTTTTATAGTTATTACGGGTCGTCAGAAGCCCGAAAGTCTGACAACTATTCTTACCAAGGGGTATCGTGGTACCTAGTAACTGGGTTGTGGAGGTCAGATAGGCAGTCACTCCATGTAAAGTACTGGTATTCAGGTTCATCCGGTTAGACTGGAAGCCGACCCCAACATAGTTGGAATAAGGCTAGGCAGATGATAGTGTCGTCAGTAACTATTGAAATAGAATTCCATATCAAACGTATCAGCCTACGTATGTACAGTAAGCTGCACGGCAATGGTAACAAGACAAAGTATAAGCTAGCTTCTTATTCTATTGAAATTCCGTCAGTGTTACCAACGACGCGTGGTCGACTGTACATGGTGTACGTGCGAGTCAGTACACAATCGAAACAGTTGTTTTGTTACCAATGGCAGCTATGCAAAACAATAACACAATAGATCCAGTCTAAATGGATGTAGGTATCTAGGAGTACATCATTTGCGGTTACAGTGTGCTGTAGGGACAGGCTTTGATATTGTTTGTTCACTGCATTTAAAGTAGGTACTTTTTATTATGATTCAGGATTAATACGAAGATGGGAGGAGCTACATGCAGGACAGCCGTGGTGGCCTAGTGGTAAGGGCGGACCTACGAGTTGGTCGTGGGTTCGAAACCAAGCAGGCGCTTTACTTTGTGTAAATAATTTCACCGCCACTGCTCTCAAACCGGCGAAGGAAAACATCGTGAGGAAACTGGCATGTCCTAGAAACAAAAGTTCGAAAACATGTAACATATACCAACCCGCACTGCGCCCGCGTGGTAGATTACAGCCCACTCCCTCTCGAAGAGAGGAGGCCTGAGTCCCAACAGTGGGAATATTATAGGCAGATTATGCTAGGAGCTACATAATATTTAGCTTTGTTTATCTAGTGAAACGCTTTTTGAAAATGCCTTTTGAATCATAGCAGTTTTAACAGTTTCCAATCAAAATTCGAAACAGAACTTGGACCTTTAAAAGTTCTAAAAGATTTATCTTATGAATGCTTGTAATAGGATACTCTAACCCGACGTGGTAAACGGTTTGGTGTTAAATTAAACGAGGTTTTTGATACAATAACAGTTGTATAGTGAATAATAGTAAAAATACAAGAGCGACACACGCGAACCCGAACTATGGCAGACGTGCAAAAGGGAAGAGCGAGATAGCACATCGAAAAAAGAGTTGGCTATAGTGACCACAGATTAGAAAAGAACATTCTAATGTCATGTAAACAAGGCTACAGAGTTACAAGTATATATTCCAACAATTCGCAATCGTAGTTTATTAAGTCTGCTATAACAGCGTAAATGTTATCTAATTTATAAACTGACTCCATACATCGTTTCGTCGTCCCATTGTCTAGCAATATACGAAAACAACTCCTAATGAATTGGTAAAAAGATTAACCAAATGGCAAGGTTGACATAAGGGTTGACAGCTCAAGTTGCGCAGGAAATAATAAAACAGTTATGGTACATTCGAAACGTCCCAAAAATTCGCTTATTACGATAAAAAAATAGGCAATACGCTTACGTCTGTAACATGAAACGTACACGTCGTCTTGTAGCGTCGTCATTATGTTAAGCAAATTAAGGTTTATTAGAATTTAAGATTCGCTTCTTCGCGCTGAATTTATTTAGCAGTTCGTAATGTTTGTTACCTTGCGCTGAATTTGTTTAGCATTTTGCCATATTTTCTTTGATGTCAATATATAATACTTTTATTTTATTGTTAAGTTTCTAATGTTCATGTTGTAATTGTGTCTACCAGTAGCGAAGCTATAATTTTTATTAGAGGTAAGCCGAAGAAAAAGTTGTTCACTTCTCATAAACTCTAGATAACATCTAAATTAATTTATTCAAACATTTTATTAATTCGTTTACTTTCTAAGTTTAACGCCAGCTACGGTCGGAATTCTTTGTTTAGTCAAACAATTTAGGCATTTTTGTAATTGATTTTTTATACTGGTATTTAATATTTGTAATGTGATGTGATTGATGCACACAAGTGTCAGAAGACTGGTTGTTCCGAAGGGAAGCCGAAAGGAATCGGGTTGTATGAAGGCTGCGCCCCTGGTGTCTACTGATTGATGATGACTTCCTTTTGCTTATGATTAAATAATGGTAGTCTCACTGGGAAAAAACTGCACATACTTTTGGAGATGACAAACTTAGCCGCTATCACTACTATTTAGAACTTGTTTGCTCGTTTATGAGGCTGACAACAGGACAACCGCAGTCACTTGTAGATTGCATAAAAAAGAAAGAGATGCGCGATGACACAACGTATGGCGTAAAAATGCAAATAAAATCGTATAAAATTAGATATTAGCTATTTAATAAAAATTAATCCATCACCGGATGCAGTTTGGCATTTGTAATTTTATGGTATACTTTGAATCATTAAGTGTTATAAAAGGCATAAAATGCTTTAAAAAATAATTAAGAGTTGTCTTTGAAGATTTTTTAAATTATGTTTAATTATGTTTTGAGTTCCATCACCGTATGCAAAAAAGACTTGAAAAAATCATGCTGTTTTTGTTTTGGAAAATATATTTACGGTTTAAGAATTACACTGCTTTAAAAACCCACTTTTTTGACCATTTTCAAGAAATCTTCGCCGTAAACCAACCTAATACAAATTATTCATGCACTGATATTTACAAAAAAAAACAGCGTGCAATCGGTAGATTCATTTACAAAAAATCAGGAGCTTTTGATAAAATTTCTATGCGTCCAGTCCGGACTTCGTTAGCCACATGAATATGAATGATTGGTTTATGAATGTCGATATGTACGACGCACGAAGTCCAGTCTATACGTTTGGCTTGTCGCTGTCGATTACAATTTTACTATTATAGGCTTATCTGAATTTGAATTATGTATGTTATGTTTCCAAAGTATCTGATGAAAGTTTCGATCAGCAATACCAACTAGATATCGGGTCGGTGCAAAAAATACGTCTCGGTAAATAACAGCGCACTTGAGACGTGAGCTCTTATTTTGTTCAGTTCGTTTGAAACACAGCCAATGTAAACACGTTTCACAATACCGCAAAGTGTATTCAAAAGTTGCAAAAATAATGTCCGAAAAGGCAATTTGAAGACCGGAGTGACCTTCGGTAAATAAGAGTTATACAGTTGTGGACATATAATTAGGAACAACTGATAACGAAGTCACTTTTGGATAAACAACTTTGAACCAAATAAAATAATAGCTTTATTAGTAGGTTTTAATGATTCATACTCAATAATCAAAATAATAATTGCACTTCCGTATTAAAATCTATGTATCGTAAATTGGCTGTATTTCAAAAGTACTGGCCACTGGACAAATAATTGGGAACGCAAAAAAATATGTGCTCTATTTTGAATTTAATAGCACATTTTTTTATTTCCCGCCTAACCTTTGATTAATTTCGACTACGTTTTTTCAGTCAAAAGTGAATAATTATTTCAAAATCATGGGTAAAAATGCTTGCCCATCAACCCGGAAAACGATTATGGCACTGTATGAACGTGATTGGTCGTATAAAAAGATTGGTGAACATAATTATGGAGTGCTCCAAAACTAAAGTTTATAACGCTGTAAATCACGTCAAGAAATTCAGCACTAGCAATAATTTTCTTCGAAATCCTAAATCGACAAAAACAACACTGCGTGTAGATGATTTCATTGTTCGTTCAGCGAAGACTGATCCATTTAAGGGTTGTGAAATTATTAAAAGGGAAGTTTTTGGCAATGGAGGAGTATCAGCGCGTACAGTACGAAGACGCAACGGATGCAAAGTTATTTGGAAGAATCGCCCGGAGAGTACCACTTCTCAAGAAGAAACACCGAAAAGCAAAATTAGATTTCGCTAGAAAGTATGTCGACTGGACAGCAAGTTAATGGAAAAATATATTATTTTCTGACGAAATGTAGATAGACTAGGTTCTGACGGTAAACAGTATGAGCGTCGACCAATGATCGTCATTGGCGTCGACCGGCTAAGCAGGCATTGAATCCTAAGTTCACGAAAAAAGTATTAAAGCAAGGGTGGAAACATAAAAGTTTGGGATGTTTCTCAGGGCATGGTGTTGGGCCAGTTAATAAGATTGAAAGCATTTTAGACCAATTTCAATACAGGCAAATATTGGAGGAGTCTATGCTTAGTTATACCCAAAGTCCCCAAAGACACTGCTCATTCAGTGAAAAAGTTTCTTAGTGATCAACATGTCACTGTGTTGGATTGGCCTGCAAAAAGCCCAGATCTTAATACGATCGCAAATCTATGGGGAGAAGTAAAGAAGAGTAGGGCAAGTAAATTGAATGAACTGTATGATGTCTTTCTCGAATTTTGGAGCACCATTTCTGTTGAAACCTGTAAAAACTTAATAAATCCCAGCCCCGTCGCTGCAGAGCAGTTATTATAATCAAGGATCATCCTACAAAATATTAATTCTAAGTTTTGTAAGCAGTGGCAAAGCCTATTTAATAAGTATTGTTAATTTAATTAAATAATATCTGGTAACGTTTAATAAATGAAGTCATTTTACCCGTTCCTAATTATTTGTCCACAGCTAGGAATTTTCGAATAAGTAGTTCAAATGGACCATAGTTAAACTATTAATAGAAGTCCAACTATTTTGCGTATCTTGATTGTAGTATTAAAGCCTATTAAAATTGATGTTTAACCATGTTGTTAAAAGTTATTAATCAGTCAATTGATACAAAAATAACAGCAACTTATTTATCGAAAAGTGTCTCCGGTATCAGTCGTTCCTGATTATATGTCCACAACTGTAGTTTAAGCTAACAAATAATATAAAAATTTGAACAAAAGTACCGATTTGAAACCACCACCGCTACGAACGTTTGGTCAAGATTGGCCAATAAACGCGCAAACTTTTGTGAAACAGAACAGTAGATGCGTGGAGTCGATCATTTTAGACTTTATTACTAGGTGCCATGGTTGTAATTAGATTGAACTTAAAACTTTTGTCTCAGTTCGTTAGTAATATAATTCACGCAGACAGCGTTTAGCTTTGATTTTGTACGTGACCCGTTATCTAGTTGGTATTGTTGATCGAAGGATGAAACTGGAAACAAGCCTTGTTGTTCCGGTAAAATTTTTACACAATCACTCAATAAAGGGAATTAGTATCACATTCTGAATCTGTATTTAAAAGGTTTCAACTTCACATCTCACCACTTTCAACAACAATTATTGTTTGAATGTCGATGAAAAATCATGACGAAAATTGAGGTTATAAAATTATATCAATTGCCTAATGGTAATTTAAACTTAGAATTTCGGGTTTTAGTGTTCAAATAATCTAATCAAAGCTCTCAATTTGTAGTGGCACTACAAATTGGCATAAGTACACTGCTACACATGGCTACACATCAAGCTATATTTCCTGTATACGCTGATCTCTCATTGTACGGAAATCCTATACAATGCGAGATCAGCTTATACTGGACATTTATTAGCTTGATGTGTAGCCGTGGGTACGTTTTCTAATCCATTTGTTAATATTCTCTTCAGATAATTTTTGAACAGACTAGTGTGTACTTGCAGTCGAACACGCTATTTGGTAATACAGACGAAAAAAACCCTACTCTCCTAATATACTTTTTTTATTGTGTGTGTAATAACTTTTTAACCTAACGGCTTATTTAACAGAGTGATGAAAAATAATTGACTACTCAGCACACTCACACCATTGTTTAAAAGTTTGTAGTTGCAAATTAGCTACCTGTTTACCAAATAGCTTGTTCAACTGTACGTAGGTAGTAGGTACTATTTTTCAAAAAATCTGTTGTGCATTTAATCTGAGCAGAAATAAAACTCTTGTTCAATCAACTCAGCCTATCGCAGTCCACTGCTGGACATAGGCCTCTCCCAGGCTGCGCCACAACACCCTGTCCTCCGCCTTCCGCATCCAGTCTGACCCAGCCACCTTCTTAAGATCGTCGGTCCATCTAGCTGGGGGGCGTCCCACACTACGCTTGCCGATACGCGGTCTCCACTCCAGGACTCGTCTGCTCCATCGGCCATCGGTCCTTCGACAAACATGGCCAGCCCACTGCCACTTCAGTTTGCTTACTCTGCAAGCTATGTCGGTAACTCCGGTTCTTTTCCGGATAATTTCATTCCTGATCTTATCCTTCAAAGAGACTCCAAGCATAGCCCGCTCCATAGCACGCTGCGCAACCTTGAATTTGTGGACTAGCCCGACTGTCAGTGTCCACGTTTCGGCACCGTATGTCATGACGGGCAGGACGCACTGGTTAAAGACTTTAGTCTTCAGACACTGCGGGATAGGCGACGAGAAGACTTGACGCAGTTTTCCAAATGCCGCCCAACCCAACTGGATCCTTCTGTCGGCTTCTTTGTCAAAGTTGTGTCTACCGACCTTGATGACTTGTCCTAGGTAGACATACTCCTTCACAACTTCGAGTAGCGACCCTTCGATGTGGATTGGACTCGGCAAGACGTGCGAATTGTACATGACTTTTGTCTTGTCCAAATTCATGCCGAGGCCAACCCGCCGAGAGTAAACTCTTGTTAGTAATATATTATTTAAAACCAGAGGGCTAATTGCGTAACACACCATCAGTAGGAATCAGATTCAATTTGACAGTTCAACAACATTCATTGCGTTATTTACGTTGTTGAGCAGACAATTTTTTCTAACATTATGAAGCAATGGATTAGCAATATACTTCAAAATCATTCCGATTCCGATTCAAACTGCGTTACGCTACAGCTGCCATTCAGCGTGTGAATCTAGATATGTAATCTTTATTGGATACTAACTTTTGCCTGCGGCTGGATGTCGGAACATATCCCACAGGAACGAACGCGTACTACCGGGATTAAAAGTAGTAAATCTTAAGTGTTAATACAGGTTATTAAACTTTAGACCACCCACCCACATCTGTGCGCTCTAATTATTAATCTTAGTTTTAGATATTGTTTCTCAGTAAGTGAATTATGTATGCAATTCTTATGAGAAATAAAGTTGTTCTTAAACCTAAATTAGTAGTGGAGGTCTGCCCGGCTTGGGCGGAGCACCGCCGTGTTCTCACGGAATTGATCGGCGGCGGCGATCTCTCGCGTCCGGCACTGGTTCAGGCCATGGTTCGGAGCGAGAGTGCATGGGAGGCCGTCACCTCCTTCTGCGAAGCAGTAATGCTCGCGAGGAGGCGGCACGCGTGAGAGAGAGGCAGGGTTCGCGCCCTCACGCCCCTAGTCGCCGCAGGAGACGCCCTAGGTGTCGGGAGTCCCAAGCCGATTTCCGGCCAGCGTAGGCGTGGGCCTGCGGACGGTGAGCGATGGGTACCTCCCCGTCCGATATCGACCAGGCGCTCGACGGCGCGTTGTGTTTCACGCGCGCCTCAAAGAGATGTCGGCACGAATTGACGGGGTCAATTAGGGCCAATGCCTGCCAGGGTTGCGAGTATGTCCGAAAGGGATATCGTGGCCCTGGCACACAGGCAAATGAAGGAACACGGGTGGGTTTTAGTCAGTAAAAGTCTGACACGCCCTCCCGCTCCGCCCTGAGCGGGAGAAGTTATTTTATTTGATAATTTTCCAGCCAAAAAAAAGGTTACATTATTGCAATAATCGTAAGAATCTCATTTATTTTTGAAAAATAAAGCCCATGTTACGCGCTGATAATGTAGCTTTCTATATGTGAAAGAATTTTTAAATCGACTAAGTATTTTAAGTTTATCCATTACAAACAAACATACAAACAAAAAATCTAATCTCTTTTTATAATATTAGTTTAGATGAGGTAATTTTGAATAAATAAATTTTACACATCATACAGTCATTCATCATTTCAGCCAAAAGTCGTTCACTGCTGGACATAGGCCTCCTCCTAATGGGGGGTGTTTGCCATAATAGCCACGGTTGGCAGGCGGGTTGGCGATCGCTGTATGGTGTTAAAATGCATAGAGAACGCTGCTGCCCATTCTCTAGTAAGTCCCTTAGTCGCCTTTTACGACACCCACGGGAAGAAATGGGGTGGTGCTATTCTTTAAGTCCGGCACCACACGGAGCACCATATAGTGTCATAACTCAACGTTTCCTAAGAAATGCCTTAGGTAAAGGCACTTTTATTGTGAATTATTTTAAATGCACGTGGGTTGGGGTGCGGGGAGGCAGGGTTAGCCAAAACTCTAACAGAGAATATTGTTTCATCGTGATAGATCGTTTAGTTTAAAAGTTCTGTCGATTTGTTTATACAGGGGTCAAAGCAGCGAACAAGAATTTAAAAATGCTATAAAAATTGAATTGTTTTTTTATATTTTTTCCGTCGATAAACTTAAGCTTAGTTTCCCTCATTTTGATATGTGCACATTATGAAGAGTCACACTGTATTACAAAGAGTCAACAGTAGAGATATGTAATCAGACAGCAAACAACATCACCCTTATATTAGACCATTTCGTGCGTTTGTCACTAGTCTATCTTTAACATTGTTCATCTCAGTGTGTCTGAAATTTAAAAAGTTATTACGCAAGAAAATTTTCCTGTCTAAATGACCAACTTTAACAGTTAACTTCTCCTCGCAGGGATGTGGTAACAGCTCTTATAGACGCTGGCATGGACCCTAACGTGAGGACTGAAAGCGGAACACCTCTTCACGAAGCTGCCCGGTTCGGAAAACCCTCAGTAGTCCGCATCCTCCTCAACAAAGGAGCCGATCTTCATGCCCAGGACTCTTCAAGAAAGACAGTCTACGACCTCCTTGCTGAATATCCTGAAGAAGCGACTAGAAAAGTCAGGAAAGTCATACGAGGTATGTTCCAAGCAGGTATGTTGTCTACTGATTTCACTGGTGTTGATGGATTAAACGCAAAATCGGTAACTGTTTTGATTAGTAAAGATGTTTTGATCCTTTTCAGTGTTACATCATCTGTATGACTTTGATCTATGACTTGATTTATTTTAGGTTTGTGTGCAAGTACAATTTGTGGCTTTAATATTTAACCTAATCTGTTAAATCAATGACGCTTTAAAAAAAACGAGTGTGCTTTAGACCACACGACTGAAGTAAAACTTAAACATAACTCTCTATCTTTCTATCTTCAATAACTTATATCTCCCTCTCAACTTCCGTTCGCTCGCTTACGTAACGCTCTCGTCACGCATTCACCAGCTTACTCCCCAAGTCAAGAGTGCGTAAAGAAGTTTTACTTCAAAAGGTCGCCTTAAAGTAGTCTCATATGATGTGTAACATCTGACATCTCATCTTGGTAATACTAATTCCATGCTATTATAAAGTACTTAAGTACTAATTCCATGCTATTATAAAGTACTTAAGTACTAATTCCATGCTATTAAAAAGTACTTTCTTATTCCATGCTCAAGCTGTCACTTCCTATTGAAATGAAATGAAATCGTTTATTCTGTAAATAGGATATCGGAATCACTTTTACACGTCATATTAAAAAGTAAAAAATAAGCTAGATGTAGTCGACATTTCCTATCTGACTACCCGTGAGAAGAAATGGCGAAACAAACTCAGAAAATTACACACTTCCATCCCTTTCCACGAAATCACTCCCACAAAAAGCGACAGGAAAGATGTTACACATCAAAAATACTAACTTTATTTTAACTTGTGATCTAATAAAATACTAAATGATTTGGTTTTATGTTTTGTTAGTTTTCTACCGCAGATATTTTTGTATTTCTGTTTAGATACAGCACCCGGGCGTCAATAAGGCACATGGACCTTTAGGTATGACATTTACGATCGACGTAAAACCATTATTGTGTGATTGCAATACAGGGTCAAATTAAATTAGCAAGCGAAACTCCGCCGACGTGATGGGTATTGATATCTAAACACGTATAAATAAAAATATTTAAGATTTGAATGTAATGAAAAAAACTTATTATTTAAATGTAATGGACTTACTCTGAAAATTAATGAATTATTATTAACGACAGCTGGTAGTGTTGGTACTTGAAGTATGAGTTGGGCAAATCTGTTTTCTTTTGTTTTATCGTGTCTAGGTATCGAACCCAATCACGTCTGCGAAGTTTACACAAAAAAAAAAACCAGTTTTTTTAAACTGATATTTCAAGTGACTACACTAACTGCGGTCGATGACCCCACAAAAAATACTCAAATTAATTTATTTTATTATTTTATCATGTTCAGATATCGATACCCATCACGGCTGCGGAGTTTCGCTAGCTAATTTAATTTGACTGTATTTCTGAAATTCATGTGCCATATTAATGGCCCCGTACTGTACTTTGCACCCAAACCTAAAACAGGATAGCCCTTTAAGTGATTGAAACAACGTCGCATTGCTTGCTAAATTTAGTTAACAGGCAAAATAAATTTTCTTTTGTGTGCTTATTTATTTAACAAGCTATTTTATGTGAGATTTTGTGATTAATTGATTAACATCGGTTTAAATATAAGTTATAGTATCTATCTATCTAGCCTGTATTGTCACACTGGGCAATGTTATAATAAAACCTAAGTTCCGTAAATTATAACATTAAATAAATGACTAATTGTGATTAATTAGTTTATTCATTCTTATAGAAATAATTTAATATTTTGTTCATCAATCTTAATGAAAGGTACAATTTTGACAGAATATGAGAACATCATGGGAAACTTTGACAGCGATAAAGAGTTACCACCATTCCCCGTCCAAGATTACAGCCCCGACGCCGTAATGTGAGTCTTATGTTCATACTGTTAAAGTTCAAATTAGAATGAATTAAATAAAAAACAGATACTGTTCGAAGTGCTACGATTTATTTCGTAGTGGAAAACAAAAGTAAACAAATGAAATGCTAATGTATTTATAGCATGACTGCGAACAGAACTGGTTCAGTTACCAATAGGAAATAAGGAACTACGATGTAAAGTGCTACTGGAAATAATCTAACCATATATGTTTCTCGATCCTTTAAATTTAAAAAATAGTTTTTCCGAAACAGTATCTACTCAGATACTGTTTCGGAAAAACTATTTTTTAAAAAGTACTTCATTTGTTTACTATTTTTTTGCATTTAAATCGATGTATATGGAATTTCTACAAACAATATTTACTGCAAAAACTGCTCAAACATTTAGGCTTACGTTAACTTGAGACTTGGAAATCGGTTCATGAGTGCACGCTTTTTAAGGTGGAGTAGCCCGCGAAATTTAAATTTCCTTATTTTTTAAGGTGGAGTCGCCAGCGAAATCCTTATTTTTTTTTTGCTTTTTGCAGGTCAGTGTCAGGTTGTAACTTGATCAAAATGTGATTAACGACCATAAATATTATGTACTGACCTGCAAAATGCAAAGAACTTAATAATAGGTACTTGAATTTCGCGGACTACCACTGCGGATCCATCTTAACTTACTTTTCAAATAAATGTAATAATACCTCAAGTTAGCGTAAATCTATTTTCCGCACAGTCTTTTGCAGCAAACATAATTCTGTACCAAACGCTTCGAAATTTTTCTTTTCGTTCATGGACGTCAGAAGTCACATTAAAGATTTTCTGCCTTTGACTGTGCGAAATTTCACAAGTACACACAATTCATATAACATCAAAAAACTCATTACGCAAAAACCATTAACACGGTGAGGGGGTATCTTTTTCTTCATCTTTTTTTTTACTAACACGCACGATTTCTTTTTATTTAAATCTGTTCGTTGATTCGTAAAGGGAGATCTGTGGTTGGTAAGCACGGCTGTAAAGGTGCCAGCTCACTCAAAGGACAGGCTCAAAACATTCTGTTTTAATTGGAGTGCCTCGTCTCAATTACGACATACGACATGTCTCGTTTGAACTATAATTGCTATCTTAGAAGTTTAGAACCTCGTTTCTGGTATAGGACAGTTTTTTTTTAATTAAAAATAAAATAATAAAGTATATCGTGGTGTTTAAGCTTAGAAGTGAGGAATTAGTCAAGGTGTTTGTGATACGGTTTAGGTATCTCGAAAAATTTGTTAGTAATACATCAAGTACGCACACACAAAAGTTAAATAAGTACTCAATCTTAAAAATTGTCTTGCTGATTGGAAAAGTTACCTTGAATTAAAATTAAGTAACATGATAGGTAGACATAACATTTTGCTATCGCAATTCCATAAAAACAAACTCATCCATACTTTCCTTAAAATTCACTTGCAAAAGATAACGCTAGTGTCGTAAAAAATAATCACATGTAAGTTTACAAAAGAATGGACTGTAAACAAAAAGCTTTGAATGCGGGTTGCCTCATTAAAATGTTCCGTGTCTCTGATTTTGTCTGCAAACAGCTAGGTGAGACGTCTGTGACACGAGAAAAATATCTCCCAACGACATCCTTTGATGGCAAGCTAAATACTTAAGGATGAGCACTTTCAGCTTTACTGAAAACGCGGACGCTCCCAAAGGAATGAATTTCAAACCCAATGAAATTTTAAAAGAAAGCTTCCCTCCCTATTGAAGTGCCTGAATAAAATGTGACGCTTTTAAAAATAATGATAATTAAATAGATTTTAAAAGAAAAAAAAAACTCCACATGATACTGCTACATCAAATAACTGTTTTAATTTACAGGTCTTATAGCGATATTGCGACTGGTAAACTGCTTAACCCCAAACTTAACGCTTCCCCAGAAATGGGAAATGATAAAAAGGGCAATTTATATGTGATTAATGCTTACAATCCAACACCATCACCAGAGGCTCGTTTAAAAAACCACGTTTTACCTAATAAACATATTGTCAATAGTTCAATTAGCGTTGATATGAGGGAGCGAAGCGAAAGCTTTGTTCTCAAAAGCAGGAACAATAAACGTATGATTTTAGGCAACGCCATTTCATCGGAAACTGCATGCACCGAGTTAAGACAAAATCAAAACCAAGTCATTTCCGAGTTCAAATCGCGAAACAAATCGAAGGCTGGCCCAGAGTCAGAGAAAGAAGTAGGTGATGTAGTGCCTACAGTACAGAGCGATCTTGTTGACCCTGGTGAAAGAATCAGGCGAAGCACTATGGAGCAAGTGCAAAGAAATCAGAGTATGATGTCAAATGATTTGCATGATTTGAAAAAGAGACTACAGCCTTCTCCAAGACCAGTAGCCTATGTGTCGAAGTTTGAATCTAAGCCTGATGAGGACCATGCTGACATAATATACGCTAACAATTGCTTTGCTAAAAATAACGATTTCATTGCTGAAAACAACGATTTCGTTGCTGAAAACAACGATTTCGTTACTAAAAACAACGATTTCGTTGCTAAAAACAACGGTTACTACATAGACAATATATATGAAAATGTTACTAGGACATTGTCGGAGGATGTCGTAGATACAAATATCCCCGCTAAAAACGATTACGTAACTATGCACGGCAATAATCAGTTTCATAGAAGCCATACGTTTACAGGTACTTGCACTAAACCTGATAAGTTTGCCAAGCCTTTGGAAAACAATAAAGAAGATTGTGAAAATCCAGAAGTCTATGTTACAATGTCTCCTACAGGACATCACGAACGATCATTGTCTGTTCAATTCAACAAAACCGATCTCGTTCATCTTAGAGGTAATATTGGATGCATTTATGAGTCCAATGATTATTCTTATATCTATGAAATTAATCCAGGAGCATGCCGTGGACGTGGCAAGCCTTTCACTAAAAAAAAACAGAAAGCTGAACCAATGCCTTGTTATTGTCATGAAGATCCTGACAGAGAAACGAAAATTCAAAGAAAGATTAATGCTAGAGCTTGTCAGATTGGTGGTAGCCAAAACATATATTACAGCTGTGAGGAAATTTATGTTGCCATGAAAAACAAAGAGGGTATTTATTCTTCATTAAATGACTTGTCAAGTTATAGTAATAAAATGGTTGAAGATGAAAAGGATTCAAGTTGGATGGAATATACTGCGGAAAACGACGGAAAATTATACAAGTTTGATGACACGGACTTTAATGATTCAAACCAAGAAAAGTCGTCGACATTAGACGCTAAATCGGGTGGCTTAATAAGGAAAAAGCTTTCTCAAGTAAAACAACTTCTTGCCGATTGGTAGAAAATAAAAGATTGTTAACAAAGTTATTTTTTAAGTTTTGATGTTATAATTATCTATCTATATTTTAAGTACTTATTTATGTATTGTTTATTTTCTTACTTCCATTTATGTACCGACTTTCTCGCTTTTGGTGGTGGCAAATGAAAACTAATAAAATTAACACAATTCATGACATCATATTAAATTAAGTAAAACTTGTTTTTATGATTTATTTTATTTTTTTGTCGCTTTATGTGTTTTACAGGAAAACCACAGAGACCCAGAAAAATACTAATAATAACGAAAGCTTTTTATCTCCATCTTCATCGTCTCTAACAAAAAATCATCCTCAAAGTTTTGTTAAAAAGCTTGCTTCAAAGTGCTTGGGCCTGAAAGCGAAATTTAATTCAGCTCCTAACATATCTAACAGTGAAGCGGAAGTCGATGTTAAATCGAAACAATCGGATCACAAAAGCAATTCAAATACAATGCTTATAGGCAATAGTAAATTCTTTAAAATGCTGTCGAAAAAGGAGGAATCCGGTGAAATTGTATGTAATGATGAATTTGATACTATATCACTGGATCGGTTAGGCACGTTAAACAGAGATTCTGTCGTTAACAGAAGCAATAGGAGCTGTCCTGGATTTAAAACGTCTTTACCTAATATATCGGAGAACAATGAACTCAGCGATTCCCAAGAATCTATCCCAGAATCTGTGGTAATTACAGAAATAGACTGTATTAACAGTAACAAAGATTTAAATATTAATGAAGCTGTTAATAGGTCTATGAAGCTAAATATATTTGAACCTAGGGAGATAAAAGATCGAAGATCTGTCACTTCAGTTGTATCTACAGAATCAACAAACTCAGTAAACGAATGCTACGAGCCATATGAGTTTTCTAAATTTGATACTGGTGGTAGCATTAAGAAATTATCACTTCCAAAACCTCCTCCGAGACCGACAATGGCGGCTGGTGCAAATAGCAACGAAAATATTTATGCAAACGTGGTGATGGAGATTAAGACTATACCAAAACCTGCTGCAAGAATCCACATTCCTATCAAACCTCTTGATGAACTGCAAAAGAAAACGTTGTATGAGAATATAGCTGTAATTCAAGAAAAGAAATATCCAGAGCCTGTTAAAAGAACTTTTGTTCCTAAGAAACTTAGTTCGGAGAGTGTTGATGAAAAATTGTCGATCTGCAGTCGATCGTCCACACCATCGTCGGATTCTATGATAGACGAAACTAATCTCGAAGATATTTTACTATCTGAAAAGTCCAAGTCTTTTCGACATGGTAAGATTTCCGCATTTTCTGCTTCGAAATCAACAATATCTAGAACTCATTCTGACTCTTCAGATTCTTCGGATATGACGGAAAATAGTGCTTTGGAAAATGTTGATTGCAGCTGTGATACAGAAGAAAAACCTTTGTATTTGTGTATGACTGGTACCATGCCGAATAAAAAGACCGACAATTTTGGTAAGAAGAAAGTTCTTTTTAGACATAGAACATTCACAAATATTGAAGTAGATAGAAATTCAGTAAAAGTTAAAGATTTACCTCAGTGGAACAACGCATTTTTGAAAGAAACTTTAGCTCATTATCACATAAGAGGTACAGGCCACTGCATATATAATGCGCCTACAGTCAAAGAATTTATTTACATTTTTAATAGAGACACGCTTTATAGTGATGTACCACCATTTACGAAAGTCCCCAATGACAAAAGAGACAGCTATTATGAAACTGCCATATGCTTTTGTAGGCCCAGACCACGCAAGTTCCACAGTAGTGCTGAAGACCTTTTGGATAAAAGTATTCATGCTGAAGATGGAAAAGTTACTATAGACATTGAAGCACTTAAAAACAAATCTGAAATGATATCTTCGTCATTTCAGTGTTACTGTGATTCTGGCACCTGCACATTACACTCAAGCAGACGTGATTCTCCTGTTGACCTAATTGTTAAATTTTCTGCTATTAAAAGGAGTATTTCAACGCCCGATATTACTTTAGATACTTCTCCTTATTCGACAGCATCCAAATCAAATATTCCAAAAAATAAATCGGTGCCGAGCCATTTAGAAAACCCATACGCGGTAGTTACTCTAGATGATATTGTCGCGAGAAATTCTAATCTAAGTGCAAACAATACTGATCTAGACAGTCCTATTTACACTCCAATGTCATACCCTTCTACTCTTTCATCGTCTTCATCTGCACGTCCTTACTCAATCAAAGACATTGCAGAAGTGATATCATTAAATGAACATTCAACATCGACCGCCTCTACTCTATCACACGCTTCTGGTGTATATTTGCCTATAAGGGAATCGAGCTCCTCGGAATATTCCGGTCATTGGTCACTTCACACTTGTAATTCTAACGCCACAATCAAATCTGATGCGTCATTTAAGTCTTGTCAAGACTCGTCAGATGATTCCGACGACGGTACCTTACACTCGGACGAGGAAGTTTCTGACGCGGAGACAGTGAAGTCAGAAGTAAGCACAGCAAAAAGACCATGGGTCCACAGCGACTCTTTCAGATTTGGAAGTAAAAGCAAACCTGAAATCGATGTTATCGTAGAGGAGAATTCGGAAGATAAATCAGAGGTTTCTTCTTCGAAACACGAGAGTGGTATTTGCTTAGAAGGTTCTGAAAGTTCGTCGTCTGAGTGCGAGGATGATAGTGGTATTCCGAGGGTCGATACGGACGAGTCGCTTGGTTGTGCTTCGCTTGAGCGGGGTTCGGTATTGGTCGGGGGTGTTCGCAGCGGGTCGGGGCGTCGGCGGTGGGATGAGGCGGAGGGGACCAGCGAGGGCGATGCGCTGAGCGTGTCCAGTGCAGCCTCTAGCTGTGCGCCTCTACTTCTGGCGCACCATCACGAATACAGCAAAGTTTCGGTAAGGAACTTACTTTGATTAATATTTATATTTCTTGTTTTCCCTATAGAAGATCGTATTATTTTATCTTGATATATTGATTCGGAAATCGACAGATCTGTCTAAAAATTCACTAAATTTTTTCCGCCAAGTGTGTAACAATGCAACAAAAAATAATTACACGCTATTGCGAATCAATATTGATTATTGTAATTTCTAAGTATATTTCCACACATACCACACCGAATTCCTTTATAATCCAATCCTTTATTCACTTCCATTCAACTTTAGCAATTAGGGCAATCAAGTCAAGTATAGTAGCAGTATATATTTATTTGCTAGAAACATGGTATGTTTACAAAAGGTGTTCGTATCATTACATAGTGCTACATATCTCACCGTTTTAACGGTATGCAAATCCATTTGTGATATGACATTAAATATCAAGTGAATTGCCTACATTCAATACAAAAAAAATCAATCTTCAGAAATCGGGTTTTTAAGGTCGATCAATCGGTCATCAATAAAGCGTTAAAAGCGCTGAATGAATTGATGAAGAAAAGTTTAAAGAACTAAAGGCATAAGAATGGTCGTTCGTTAGTAAAGACAGGGACTAATTACTATATTTATTGCTTCGCTGTCATATGAACGAGGTCCTAATTGGTTGTGGGAAAAATACTTGTAATTAAACACACTTAAGGGATTAACATTCAGTTGTGTGTGATATTATGTGCATCAATGTCCGCGGGAATAAAACGCATTCTTTGTAACTAAGTGCCAATAGGGAATATGCATGTATTTTTTTTTTTCACTAAATCAATAATAGACAGTAATATAAACCTAAGAAAAGTATTGAAAGTTAAATTGAACTACTGATAATTGAATACTGTTTCTGTCGCGGTCATGATGTGACATCATTGTTCACGAAACTGCTTTGTTTACATCTGTTTTTTAGCCCCAAATTGGTAAAATAATAATAATATTAATAATTATTAATTTTGGTATTAATAATTAAGTAGGTAATTAAATGAATAAGCCTCCTATTTGAATAATGAATCCGAAACATGCATTTCAATGTTGTTTGTAGTAATTACAAGAACAACAGCTAGTTATAATAATTTATTCGTGTTTTGTCCCGCCCGATGACCTGTTGCACGATCGCTGAGAGTGTCACGCAAAGTCGGGGGAAATAATAAAAATGAACAACTGCGGTCACGGTATGCTGTCACGAAATGACACTGTAGATGTAAATGTAATAGGGATTAGAATGAAAAAAAAAAACACGGTTTTGCCTGTTAGGATAGTAGAACTGGAATACATTACCCATTACCAGCCGCAGCAGGTGTCAGAATCACGCTTGATATCCTCGTAAGATATGTGATTCATATTGCTCTGAAGGAACGAAAGTTATCGCCATTTAGGCATGATTAAGAACCGGGTGTCACCACTGTGTGGATCGCCCGGAGGACACGGTGGAGCATACGGTGGAGGTCTGCCCAGCTTGGGCGGAGCACCGCCGCGCCGTGTCCTCACAGAGGCGATCGGCGGCGGCGATCTCTCGCGTCCGGCCCTGGTTCAGGCCATGATTCGGAGCGAGAGTGCATGGGAGGCCGTCACCTCCTTCTGCGAAGCAGTTATGCTAGCGAAGGAGGAGGCGGAACGCGTGAGGGTGAGACAAGGTTCGCGCCCTCGCGCCCTTAGTCGCCGCAGGAGACGCCCCAGGCGTCGGGAGTCGCAAGCCGATTTCCGGCCACCGTAGGCGCGGGCCTGCGGACGGTGAGCGATGGGTAGCTCGCCGTCCGATAAGGACCAGGCCCGGGTCGACGGCGCGTTGTGTTCCACGCGCGCCTCGAAGAGATGTCAGCACAAACTGACGGGTCCGTTAGGACCAATGCCTGCCAGGGTTGCGAGTTTATCCGAAAGGGATATCGTGGGCCTGGCACACAGGCAACGGAAGGAACACGGGTGGGTTTTAGTCAGTAAAAGTTTGACACGCCCTCCCGCTCCGCCCAGAGCGGGAGAAGTTATTTGATGATGTCCCACCCAAAAAAAAAAAAAAGCCATGATGAAGAAAAGAACCGTTCAAGTGCGTGTCGGACCACACACAATGAAGGGTTCCGTAGTTGGGATGAATTTATCCCTAAAAAAAATTTAACATTGTAGTTGAAAAACATGTTCTCCCATACATCGATATACGCCACGGTTAATTTTCCAACTGTAAATGTAAATGTGTAATCGCAATTATTTTTATGTGATAAAACTACAAATTTACGATATCCGGACTTTTTCCTTTACTTGTGCTGTGAGACGTTGCTTCTTGCCAAATTTCATGATTCTAGGTCAACGGGAAGTACAGTATCTATATATTTTGCGAGTATCACAATATGTCGCATAAATCGCCGTATTTTTTTATTGCGTTGACTTAGAAGCTTGATTTTTTTAGAGCTCCAAGGGACCGTAGACTTACGTATTTGATTTTAATTTCAACTTGATACCTCCACACGTTCTTGAGAAAAAGGGTGTTGACAAACTGACAGACAGACGGACAACAAAGTGATCTTATAAGGGTTCCGGTTTTTCCTATTGATGTACGGAAGAAAACGGTCTATCTTGCAGATCCAAATTTGAGAATTAGAAACTTCTCTTCTAAGTAAACAGATTCAGTAGGTAACTGTAGTTTCTGGCATAGCGTTAATTACGTAAAATAAAATTAATGTAGGAAATGCGAGGAATTCCGTTACATCACGAAAATAAACTACGATCTAAATCGTAATGACGTCTATGTTTTGAATAAAAACTGAATAAAAAGCTCGTGAGAAAAGCGATAAACGTGGCCATATGTTTGTGCATCGGATGTTTGTGTACCAGACAGTTGATTAATATATTTACCAGTTCTTTAACGAATTGTGTCACCATCATCTTGACTGAATTAATTTTCTTTGTATTCTCATAATAAAGGACAAAACATGAGACATACATTACATCCTCTTTTGATGAGTAACCACAAAAGTTACAAAGGATCAAATAGGTCCCTAACCTATTGAGTTACATTTTGCGCCAAGATATTCTAAGTTCCAGCCATCAGCTATAGAATTGCGAAATATTGGAAATATTCTTTAGCTTGACTAATATGGCAGAACCCTTAATCATATCTTGTTATATCATTCCATAGCATTATCTCGTCTGCAGAGTTCAGTCTAAACCGCCACTTATCTATATTTAGTTCAACATATGTAGCATTGTTCATAACTGGTACATCTCTTGACGGCCACATGGCACGACTACGCGATGAGTTGACGCAAAGAAATTGGGCGGTCAGTCGCACCGCGCCGCCGTCGCGTATCAAACCGACGCCTGTGTTTGCACGCTCCAACGCATTCGATTACAATCGGGAATCGGTGTTCGCGAATAGGATATTCGCGCTATCGATTAGGTACCCTTGATCGCGGAATATTGTTAGTGATTGTAGGTGCAAGTGCATATAATGTGTGTTGTTTTTGAGTGAGTGGTTTTTTTGTGTGTTCAGTGTGCAAAGTGCAGTGAGTGTGATTTCAATGTAAGTTGCAACTTTTTAGCCTTTAAACTTAGCTGTAGGAAAGTAGGGATAGATGATGATTAGACAAGTACAGTACGTATTGAGATCATCATTTAAATTTAATTAAACCATTCAGACATTGACCTTTTCTCCATAAAATACTTGATGCAGACGAGTACTGCAAGAAACAGATACTAATTAAAACATTTCAAAGTCACAAAGATGATGTTTTCCTAAATAAAACACGTGGTACAAGAATATATTTACAAACACAGGCATCTAATAGATACAATATTGTAACGACACCATTAAACCTTGTGTCAAGGGCCCTATAACCCAAATTCAATGTTTTGCAATTTCACATGTGGACAAAAATAACATATCAAAGACTATAAAAGAGAATCCAGTTTTTATAGATGTTTCGTATAGTTTCATCCTAAATTAAATTTCTAAGTTTATTTAAATTATTCTTCAGAGCGTATTAGAAAATACATAACAACATACGTCACGCCTTGTTTCCCCGAAGGGTTAGGCATAGGTGTACCCATAGTAGGTACGCCAACATTTCGCCAGTTATGTTTAAGTCCCATGTAATTGGGGGCGAGCCTATTTCAACTGGGTACAATTCCTAATTGAAAAAACCTACCAGAACCTACCTAAACCTATTAGAAAATATGTACGTTCTGAAAAAGTATGTCAGTTGGTTGCTTTTTCCTAAAACCTATCAGGATTCTGCTTCGCACCTACTGCTATAAGTTTCGAAGTGAGGCGAATCTGTGAACGTAAATAAATCTGGCTCATAGTGATGACCAAGACCGTAGAGGCATTTATTGGTTCCACATACATCCCAGACGTAGAGAGATTTGCCCTTTTAAAGAAGGTCTTACATGGGTCTTCTCACTGCTCTGTTGAAGAGATGTTTTGATTTTCTTCCCTAAACCAAATGTCTTCTTGCACACAGTATGTTTGCGGAACTCAATGAAAGCAAATGTCGTGACTATCCTAACGTAATCGCCAGTGTTCCTAAAATATAGCCCAGTGATGTAATTGCAGATATTTTGTGAACATTGATGCCTAATGTTTAGCAGCACGGAAATATCTCGCGCTTGGCTTCCAGCCAGTGGTATTCATGTTTACGCGAAACACGCATTGACAGTTCACCACGGGAAATACCTGCAGGTGTTTATTGAAAATTAAATGTTGTGCTTGTTTTCTTTGTGTTTGTTTAAATGCTTGTAGATGGAATAAATCCATCAGCATCTGAATCGTTCTCAGTGTTAGGGTCTGTCAATAACTCTGCTGATATTATATGACTTTGCAAAGAGTCACTACTTTCTGACTTCCGCATGCCATACTTAGGGATATCCCAAAGTTCAACCTGTTTCCAGGCTTATGATTTCGATTTACCATGATATACGGGGTAACAAATCCTTTGAGCCCATGGCCTTACCAATGTAGATCGGTTGGTCTGGCCTAGCTACATATTTAGCAAGATTCTCAATTGTTTACAAAACATACTGTATTTACAACAAAGATAAGGATTGGATGTTGCTCTAAAGGCCTTGTCCTCTTTTACATTCTCAATTTAGTATGATATTGCTATACAACATAATACAACTCATTTGCTTTGTAAACTTTGCTTATCTTGAGAAAACTTTCAGATGGACATGGCTCATGACTGATTGTTAGGTCATCAGTCGTTGTAAATGTAATTCGTTTACGCCAGTTAGGGGGCAAACAGTTGCGAATCAAAAATACTCAATGACTGGTCGAATAAAAACAACAAAATCTGTGAAGCTGAAAATCAGTCTGCATTCCTAAGAAGCGGGTTGGAACGTAACTGTTCCAAGTCAAGAATTAATTTTTCCTTGACGTCTCATCATTGCAGTTTTCTAAGAACTGACTCAATTTCAGATTCTAATCAACGAACAATAAACGGTCCATTAATGAAACTATTTCTACCTATCATATAGTCGTCGATTGCAACATCCACATGTGGCCAAGCAGACGCCCATCCACTATGCATGGTATTATACTATATAAATATATTCAGATAGATGATTTCATCGTATACGAGTAGATGTGGGTTACCGGGACTCGTTACAGCTTTTACTAAAAATAATAAATAATATGTGCATCAGCATCTTATTTACGTTTATAATATCTGCGTTGCATAAATATACCGAAATATCCATCCTGTCGATGGATTATTACGAGTTTGGAGAAAGCAAAAGAGTGGTGAAGTTAAATGTTTTTGTTAAAACTGACGAGCTCCACATGTTCACTTAGCTTACCTTTGATGGATATGGTTCTGATGTATGTTCGTCAGGTTTAAATATCTCTTCCAATTAGCGTTTTCGTTCTTCGCCCAGATACGAACTGTCAATTAAGAATACATAAATTCTGATGAGGCTATCTAGATCTGCAAATTTATGTTTTTTCGCGGTAGATATGGCCTTGGCTTCTAATAGCAATTTTGTTTTCTAGTCTCATTCGAGATTTTTTAAATATTCGTGGTGAGCTTGTCAGAAGTGTCGTCCCCTATAGGTCATTCTGTTTATCGTTGTAGAAAGTAATTCTATCAATTTCCTGTCCAAGATCAATGCTGAATACGTTCAAACGTCTCTTCAAGATCAAAAATTTTGTCAGTGACCATTCACTGAAATCAGTAGACAATGTGCCTAACAACAACACTCAACAGTATAATGACAATGTATAATTTTATCGTCTATAAAAGGCCCTTCGTTGACGCGACCCATTCATCACGTGCAACAAGCCCCATCGGTCACGGTCAATATCTCGCGTACAAATCAATGGCGTGTTCAGGCGCCATATTAATCGCTGTCCCGCGCATCAACGTTGCGTTTGCGCCGCCAATTTATATCTTACCCCTTTGAAGTCCTTCGTACTTGAAGTCGGACTTCGTGGAATAGGGCTTTGAAATTTTCATGTTTGTATTGTTTTAGGGTTTATTGCTTTGAGTGTTAATTTTGTTGTAGAGGTGGAGTTGGTCCAAAATGGTTTTTACATTGATCTGTCTTGGTGGTTAGAGGGACGTCACCTGGATACTGTTGGAGTCTATTTTTAAGTACATTTTATCGGTTAATTTCAACGGGTTACCGCTCATAAACATTTTAGCTAAATGCAACATGTTTTTATGGACGATCGAACCTAATGGAAGTTTATAGGGGACTCCAATACAAGACGTTTACCTATAGGAACAAAAGACTAGAAAGGTTTCTCGTAATACTCGTATAATCCTTTTGGTATCCAACTCTATCAATATAATATTCTGTTACTTGCATCCAAAATTAACATAATCGATCGCGGCTGGCCACTCGTCAAAACCTTCAAAGTAACCAAATTACCTCCACGAATTTCCATCGGTCAAATTCTCATTTCCGCGTAAATTAAACGAAATTAATTGGCGTTAAAAGTTACATTTAAGGTAGGTGTAGCCAGAAATTACCCCGAATTATTAGTCTCTAAGGGAATAAACATAGGAAGGAAACTATGAAAGCATTCTTCGTAGAAATTAGGTTGGGTCACGCTGGCCTCGTAATTAAATGGGTGTTGTAGGTACTGCATGAAAAGTAGTTCGTGATAATTGTTCTAGTGTAAACATGTGGTGTTTGTAATTATATATGTTATCGTACGCAGGGTATTGTTGTGAAATTGTATACTTGATGATGAAAAAGTGAGCGATTTATTTAGGGCTGCGAAATTTTCAATAAACCAGAGATTGGTTCCGAAACAGACGATGAAATGTGCGAAATACGGTCAGGCTTCAACCAAAGTTCGTGTAATGTGCCGTATCGCAAAATGCGACTAAGGGACTAACCACACTTATTCAGGTCTGTTCAGCTTTTGTCCATAGAAAACAACGATTTTGTATGGACAAAAGCTGAACAGAGCTGAATAAGTGTGGTTAGTCCCTTAAGTACCTATTGCATCGGAATAGACACAGATCCTATTATACTGCCTAAAATTACCAAACATATAATATATATGTCTGTGATCTGGCTGTGCTTTTTTTTAAATAAATAAACCGTCTTCAAAGACTAGTGATTATGGCAATAACCCATTTGACTGTTCCATTGTAATGGTGTATCAGCCTAAGCCAATGCAGTTAACGTTTATGATGATTCTGTCTAAACGCAACATCTTGCACCACTTCACTGGGCCAAAACCGTAAATAGGCCAACACCAAAGAACAGACATTTATTTTTACGTAAACATTACGGTTTTATACACTGTTTACCGTTCCCCCGTTTACTATTGCAATTAGTGAATTTGTAAACCGAGCTTCGTAATATGGGGCAACGTTTAACACGGAATGGTTTCAGTTGAAATTTAATGACAGATTAAATGCATTATCGTGTTTGTATTGTTAGAGTAAGCTGTAGGTAATTCGCCGGGGTTTTTGGTACTGGAAATACTCGTTGATTTAGGTTGGATTGTAAAATGTTGGTGTTGGGGATATTGATACGTCGATTGCTTATACGAGTAGTATGACTTTAATTCCTGGTATCAATTATAATGCTACGAATATAAAATAGTTGGAAAACACGATTTCTGAAAGGCTTTGAAAACACATTGATTCTGCTAACATCTATTTTTTTATTTAAGTGCTCAATCATGACAAGGCGACATCTATGTAGTTGAAAATAATACCAAAAAATTGGCTTGTAAAAGTGTCTTAGAAGATCTATTTACAGAAATAAACAACATTTCGTTTAATTTCACCATCATCATCATTTCAGCCGAAAGACGTCCACTGCTGGACATAGGCCTCCCGCAAAGAGGGTTTGCCATATTCGCCACGCTTGGCAGGCGGGTTGGCGATCGTTTAACTTCACATTAATAAAAAAAAACACGGATTTATTCATCAAAAACCGGCCAAGTGCGAGTCGGACTCGCGCATGAAGGATTCCGTACCATTATCTATAAAAACGGCTTTGATTTGACGGAAAAAACGGAATTGATTTTTAAAGTGCATATATAACTAAATATTCTGTAAATATTTCAAGTGTCTACGTGTTACCGTTATCAATATCGAGCAAAAACGACCAAAAAAAATCACGTTTGTTGTATGGGAGCCCCCTTAAATATTTATGTTATTCTAGTTTTTAGTATTTGTTGCTATAGCGGCAACAGAAGTACATCATCTGTGAAAATTTCAACTGTCTAGCTATCACGGATCATGAGATACAGCCTGGTGACAGACGGACAGACAGACAGACGGCGGAGCCTAGTAATAGGGTTCCCGTTTTACCCTTTGGGTACGGAACCCTAAAAATGGCTCATCAATAGGATATAAAGCATTCATCATAATATCTACCAGAACATTATCTTACAGTGTCCCTATAATCTCGCCTAGTCTACCATCTGTAGGCTAATAGGCTTTTATGTAGAAAATTGCCCATTCAGTGACCGGCTGCAACCAATTTACCCCTCATCCGCGGCCCAGGATTGAATTACTTGGACCACTTGGGCCACGTGATGCCGTCCAAGTGACGAGGTAATAGCGATTTTGTATTGGCAGTTTGAAGATACTTTTCTGGGATAGGTAGATCTACGTCGGTGGTAATGCTTTGACCTTGAGCTGGCCTAGCGTAGCACGGAGTTTCAGTAGAATACGAGTCCAGCTTATACTGGTTTTGTTACCAGTTACGTGCTACCTACTGTAAGTACTAATATTTCCAAAGGACTTTTCGAAATGATGCTTCTTATGACTTAAGAATTTCGAGATAGGCCCGGCCCATGCTTAGTTTTCAGTTTCTGCAATGGAATTTGCGTCATATTCCCGTTGCACGTCATCTTCGATTTCTGGTTGCACTTTCTGGCACTGATTCAAGCTATTATTTTTTCCTCCAAATCGTAAAAACACAAGCTGACGTGACGGTTAAAGCATCGCTATGTATACTTTTTATATTCATAAGCTAATGTCATGCATACCTGTTATTTGCATGGTTACTAAAGTTACAATGTTAGATGTTATTTAATTTTGAATTGTAAGTGGCTGTGCTGTTGGTGTGCTTATTTTAAATAAATAAATAAATAAATAAATAAATATGGGGAAATTATTCATCCCCACTTAAACGAAATCATAAATGTACTATTATTCCTATTCGCCAACTCGATCACTTAATCGCTATCGTCCTCCCACTACTTGTACCACCATACGATGTTATCCTCATCGCCATTCAAATTCCCTATTACTCAATTGCGGGCACTTATCTCGCTTCTGCGATGACAACGAGATGGTACAGAAATAGACGCCTATTTGATTGCTATTCTCGTAGATAGGCAGCCTTCTAAATTGCTCATTAACGTTCATTTGTATCGTCAGTTTAGATCAGGAATTTGTATGTTGTATTGGTTGTATGTAGAAGAAAGGAATACTCTAAGGTTAGGAACATGTTTTTTTTTCTCGGTATAAGAAATAATATATTATTATGAAAATGTCTCAAACAAATGATGTCCCAATTTGATTAGGTATTCCTACTCCTGATTATTCCCATCTGTTTTCGTACATTTCCCAGTTCCAAAAATTCCTTTGCATCTCAAAACCCCTACTTCCTAAACTTTACCTTACCGACGACCACCATAACACGTCTCGTATGTATTGCAGCCCACCCCTCCCAAGAAACCTCCCCGGAGGAACCTGTCAGTGTCCCCCACCCACGCAAACTCCCCCTCTTCGGGGTACAGCTATGAGCTGAGACCTCACGCGAGGAGTCAAGACGATTTGGATGATATACAGGTAATTTTGTTATGGTAGCGTGTAGAAGACTTTATTTTTTTGATAGCTTTCGAAGGATATGGAAGGTAAGGGTACTCTTTGAAGTTGATTAAAGTAGCTAAATTAGAAAAACAAAATAAAAGGTTAAACCAAATTAATTTCGATACAGTTTCTAATTCAAATAATCTTTATTGCAATCCTTAATGTACACATACAGGTGGTAAATAATACTAAAGTTCAAAGTCAAAAAATAATAGACCCGTTTTGACACTAACTTGAATCGATTTATCATGAGTATCGAGTACCGAGTCGTATGGTTACATCGCGACGTAACCGGGCCTATTATTTTTTGGCATGTATTTAACATGGCGACAAATTAATCTGAATTTGGGATTAAAAAATAATTAAAGCCGGTAGCAAAAATAATAGGTTGGCAGCTACAGCGAAGTATTATTTTAAGTAGAAAGTAGCAGCTCAATAATCAGTTTTTAGCTTTATTTTAATTTAAACTGGCATCGAATTTTTGTTTTGGTAACTGAATTTACCAACAATAGAGGGGATCTGGCGCTCGGCGGCCGCTGCTGCGGCACGCTCGCTCGCCTTCGCTTGTTAATGGTTACTGTTCTAACCTAACCTAACCCAAATGATTCAATAACAGTAGATGACTTTGCAGCGATTAAGAAATAATATTTAATCGCTGCCAAGTTATTATTTTAGTAGCAAATAGTTAGTCGCCCTTTAAGTTATTAGTCGCCAAGTTATTATTTTAGTAGCAAATAGTTAGTCGCCCTTTAAGTTATTAGTCGCCAAGTTATTATTTTAGTAGCAAATAGTTAGTCGCCCTTTAAGTTATTAGTCGCCTGGAAAATTATTATCCTTATTTTTTTACAAGTATAAATAGGATCAATTATGGACACTGTCGGGCACAGCAACATTTTAAATAAGTAGGAGAGAAAAAGAGCGCTTTAATGATTTTCTTTGTTACTAAATATTAAATTATTTCCTATACTTATCTGGTTTTTTACAACAGTATTAATTATCATACTTATACTATTCTTATATTATTATTGTACTCATTTATTTATTGTCTAATTATAATAATTATGTGTCGGTCAATCAATGTATAGTATTAGTAGTGGATATTGAATAAAGTATTTAAATTGAAATTGAGGCTCCTTCTTTTTAGAAAATAGATCGGACGCTGAAGCATATTTCGCGATAAGGCCAGGTCACGCCAGGCTAGGGCCAGGTGTCATATGATGACAAGTGATGTCTAAATGCCAAGTGGTCTCGGACTCATGATGCATTTATGAAGACTTTCACTCATAAAAAATCTTGCTTTGCTTTGTACCTTGAAGGCCTTGTGATTAGCCCACGTACGACAAAGCTTCTAGTCCTCAAAATATTATATTCCTGTTGAGAGCATCAAAAATATATACCAGTTTAAATATACATACCAAATGAACGAAAGATTTGTACAATTCCAATGCATGGACTACGGACTACGACTACATGCGGTCATGCGCAGTGCACAATAATTTTAATGTGGAACGATCAATGTTAATGAGATTTAAACAATAATATTAAGTCACGTTTTCATACAAATAGTGACGTTGTTCGTATTAAAACGTGACTACCTATGCTTAGAGAATGAACCTTAGCCAAAAATGTAGGCTTAGGCTGAATAGATGAACTTGAAATATTTGGGAACGATTTGGAGCGACAACTTTTGAAAAACGATTGGAACCAATATAAACCATTTTGCGAAGATAGATTAATCGGTATATCAACGGAACTCCTGTTGCCGCCCCTTCCACTTGTGTCCAGTTTTTGGAGTGCATTAAGATAGCTAAAGAAGATGACAAAGTCTTGATAGTCAGACCATGATACAGGAGTCAACATATCCCTAATACACTAAATTCTTTGTTACAGGGTGCTAAACACTACCTCAAACACGGTCGGTCGGTGGACCAATACGTCGACAGCAAGCTATCCTACTCGGAATACGAAGAGAACCACAACTCGCCCCGAGTAGCCCCAGTTCCTAACCCAAGACCCAGTCTCAAGCTTCGTTCCCAACCAGTCGCCATCACGGCTATGTACGAAAACATCGTCATTAAAGAACAAAACCCCAGAAGAAAGCTAAGAAGAAACAACTTTGCCCCTTCAAACGAAAACTATGAACAGAGAATGAATGATAACAGAGTACGAAAATATTCGAACCAAGAAAAGTCTTCCCTAGAGAGTTTGTTAGACGATCAGTCGATGAATAGTCCAAGCGATTGTGAGCGGTATTATGAGGGGAAGAAGGCTTCGATTCCGTTGTCGCCGACGCATTATGAGCAGCCACCGACGCCTGACCATCCACCTCCTTCGGCTAAACAGGCTGAGAACTGCATACATGAAAGGATTAGGCCTCTGAGCCAGGTCAGTCCGAAATAGAACTGCTATTGTTTGTAGTACATGTTGTTTACGATTCCAGTTTGTGGAAATGATGATTAATAACTACTGATTTTATTATTTATCAGTTCAGTTTATCAGATATTAGTACTCGTATTGGTTTCAAAAAGTTCTTAAAATTTTGTGTTAGTAGGAAGATAGTTATGTTTTCTGACATCATGTTTGTAAATATTTAGGTATAATTTTTCAATAATAAGGTTTTTTTTTTTGTGGTACCTACTTGTCTTCCTATTAGAGCAAAAATACCTTTCATGGCAGCGTAAAAGATAAATGATCACTGTGACTAACCCTACGTATATGTAACAAATGAAATCATTATGTGTACTTGGATCGTCATTCCTATAACCTGAAATTTGACGTCCTTATACAGTTACGTCCAAGATTCCTAATTTATCCACCTGTATGAACTCCGCTCCTTTATTTATTTAACAAAACACAATCACACTAGCCTTGCATGAGCATGTAACTAGAAAATTGATTTATTAAAAAAAAAAATATATATATTATTTTAAAACATTTCAGCTAATTATGGAGGTTGTAGAAGAAATAAGAATTAGAAAAAAGTCGCAGGGTGACGTAGTGAATAGCTGATGATAATATTAGAAAAAACGGTTCTGTTTAGCGCCCTAGTCTTTGAACCCTATTTATAAAAGTTAAGAGAAATGACGCATCTCTATTGCCGTCTCATTTTATTGTATTGAAAATGACCGATGGCAGAAAGAGATAGCGTTTATTATGTAGTTTCTTTATAAGGGGTTTATTTTTTCACTTATGGTGCTCTAAAGTTATTATTAAAGAGTATAATAGTGTTGTCTGTAAATAGAATATTTTATTTGCTTAAGTATTCCGTAAGGTGCTATTTTTAGTTGTATGCTAAGATTTTGAATCGTTTTGTGAAATGTGCAGATAAGAAATATTATTTTAGAGTGCAAAAATAGAAGTAATGTACAATAGGTTTATCAACCTACTAGCTGTTGTCCGTGACTCCGCCTGTGATCCTCGATGAAAAGTAGCCTATGTCCTTCTTCAGGGCATGGTCTACCCATATGCCAAATTTCATATAAATCCGTTCAGCCGTTTTAGCGTGAAAGGGTGACAAACAAACAAACAAAACTCACTTTCGCATTTATAATGTTAGTTGGGATTATGATTAAACTGCATTCATTTTCCAGCAATAAAAAGCATTTACAAATAAATTTCCAATTTAATTGGGATTAGGGCAAGAGAATGATGATGATACTGAAAAAGCTTAAACAACTTTTTTGTACATTATTTCTGTTTAAAATGTCATAATATCAATGATACAGTAGTCCATCGGATCTTTGAAAAAAAAACATTGCTGATCATACAAATATCTTATGAAATGCCTTATGAATTTCTAGAGCAATGTTTTCTAATTTTACAACGAAACTATGTTGACTTATCGACTTTGATATAGTGCTATGTTAACATTGATGCATTTAATGTCTCTTACGCCTACCGAATTTATAAAGCATTTAATTTTCTATAATTTCACAAAACGATTTTACCATTTCTATGTGCTAGTAAGTGTTATATTTTACCTACATGACAGTATATTCAGTACGTAGTTGTTATTTCCTTAGTTTTTAATTTTATTAATTGGAGTTTGAGTATTATCTTAGCCCAGGTACGCACGGGCGATTAATGGCGCCGTGAGTTGAAAATCTAACAGTGTGTTTTCTTGACTCGATGGGATAAGCTCTATTGGATTCTCAACGCACGGCTTAACATCGAGAGTTAAAAATCCAGTGCGCGATAAATCCCACCGCGATATTTTTTTACGTCCGTGCAAACGTGGGCTAATGTTGCTATTGGAAAGACAATCAGACTGATCCAAAATGTATCCGACGAAAATGTGAAATTATTTTAGTTTAAACGATTTATTTAAGGCTTTGTGTATTAATTTTTATTTTATTTAGTTTCGCAATAAAATTATATTTTATGTGAGTTTGTTATTTTATTATTTGCGTTATTTTTTCTTGGCTTTGTTTTTAAGTGCCAGTTATTCCCTACTCAAGTCTGTATTATCACTAGAGTTTAATTTGCACATTTATGTCGTAAATTTCATGCACTTCAATAGACATTGGCTTGTCGAGTCTAGAACGCCTGAACGAATGCATAGCGCAACACGTAGTCAACGTAGAAGTTGCTTTTCAGTAGTTTAGACTGAATCTACGTTTTACTATTTTTTGCCACAAAACTATTCATACAGATTATTACACTAAACCTTTTATGGAACTGATTTATTTATTTCCGTCGGGCGAATAAAATATAGAAATCTAAAATAACTACGCGAAACTTTATCAAGATCCAATCGCCTGTATAGATTTAATAGCAATAATAAACCGATCGACTAGTTGCAGTGCTGTGCCAAACCTCACTCAGTTTTCGCATTTTTCAGGAAGCTAATTTGTTTTTGATTTAATGGGTGAGCAGTGCACGAATAAAACCCTTTTTCGTAAATTTCTTTTTTAATTGTGAGAAAGCTTGAAATAATTGAAACATTAAGTCTGTGTAGGTAACCATAAAAGTACAGTTTTCGTGGTGCTAAACCATTCGTGTAATTCTCATAACCTGATAATTAGATGTTTTATAACTTTTGCGGTCTCGAAAATATAGTTTATTTCGCCTTTGATTTACATAATGAAGATATTGTATAATCACAAAATAAAATTTTGATTTTATCTCAAGGATAGCTGAAGCCCAGTGTCTGATTTTTAAATTTCTTGATATGGCTTGCTAAAAAATAGGAAATAATACATTAACGAGTGGGTTTAAAAAAAAAAAGGTTTTTTCAACATTATTTTTCTGCTATATTTCATCATGCCTTATATCGCTTTTTTCAACATATATACAAATATATGTTGAAAAAAGTGGTTCTGCCACACGCAAGTAGACCATAATTATAATAATGTTGATGATATTTTGTAACTTTTCAAAATCAAAAGTAGTTTCTTGTAATAAGATGATCAAACGTCTGTCTCGCGTAATTTTTCGGAAAACTTGTTGCGAATATTAGCGATTTTCCATGAATACCTACTTAATTTATTTGAGACATCCCTTCCAGCCACATGCAAAAAATAAACTCGACTTCAAATCACACATAATTTTGTTTAAATTTCGCTTTTCTCACAACCAATGAACAAAATTGATCAAAATCAGCCCATTTCGTGGACGGCACCCCATAAGTAATGTGTAAGTAATATAGAAAATAAGGATCAAATATAAGTAAGCAGGTTAAACCAATTCTATTTCATTAATTCTGGGGTTTATTTATAAACGTTCCTTATAGTTTAAACGTAAAGAAATGTGTGGGTAAGAAAACGTTAATCATTACTTAACTGTAAGCATCGTTTATAAATAAACCGCTTTATTTATCTATAAGTAGGTAGCTAGTTTTCTCTGATACATAAAAGTCATGTCTGCATTACTACCCATAAATTCTTAACAATATCTTATTTCGAATTTCTCACAAAAAAGAAGTTTAGTTATACACCACTTTTTCTTTTTTTTTTTTGGGTGGGAAATTATCAAATATCTTCTCCCGCTCTGGGCGGAGCGTGTCAGACTTTTACTGACTAAAACCCACCCGTGTTCCTTCATTTGCCTGTGTGCCAGGGCCACGATATTCCTTTCGGACAAACTCGTAACCCTGGCAGGCATTGGCCCTAATGGACCCCGTCAATTAGTGCTGACGTCTCTTTGAGGCAGTTTTACACCCCTACATGTGGAACGGAATTTAAAGAAATTGTGAAAAAAAATACAACATTAATTGTAATTTCAGTTTGCAACTGTTTTATCACTGGCTTAAAATTAGGTAGGTACTCATGATTAGTTTTCCTCGGGTAAAACAACCCACCTACAAGGTTTAGCCCCTCCTATTTAGAATTTCCTACAAGCTACGTTTACGTGTGGAACGTTGTTCAAGTTGTCAAGTTAATTGTGCATCGCGGTGACAAGCATATTCAGGCCACCTCGCTTCTGCGCCGCTTGCAAATTGTAGGAAACAATGTTACGTCAAGGTTCAAGACTTGGAATTATCGGCACTAAGTGGCTCTTGATTCGCAAACTTAAGTGGAGACGTGTTAAGTGTTATCGGGGTTGTAAATCTGCATAGAAAATGAGATGGAATACTAATCACTATCTGAGGTTTAAGGTCTGTTATATTGATACTAAATGCACAAATTAATAGTGGCCCTATTATACCCAAAAACCAAGAGAAAACAATGAGTAAAGTGTTGTCTTTGAATCATATGAAGATGGAGCTTTCAAGCTAACGCGATATTTCTTCCACAGTATTTTTCAGTCTCAGGTAAAAAACACTTCATAGCCTTTCTTTCATATATGAAAACTACTATGTTGATATAATTATTTAAGTGTTAACATGTGACCTGAAAATACAAAAGCTAGGTAAATCCAAGCTTGGGTATTCTCCTAAGGATTGAAATTTATGGGCTTGAAAAAAATGTGGTTTTCGAAGCAATAAACGAGTGCAACACTCCAAAATGAGGTAAGTAAAACTGATGCATGATTCGACTACTCTTGATTAGCTTCAAATTGAAAGATAGGTATTAACCTGATATTTCTAAATACCTTTGGAAACCCAGCTGCTGTCTCTTCTTTGCAATAAAAAGCACATTATACTACCTACAATATTTTATAGCACCATATCATTAATATCTTTTCCTATAAAATTTATTGAGGTTATCGCGAAAATGGATGCTTTCAATGGTTTTATTACCTAAAGACTTAATTTATTTTATATTATATTGGTAATTTCTTTTTGTTTTTTATTACCTATTACTTCAGTTGACTGCCTTGTCGGTTTAGTGATCGCACGCACAATAGCTGAACGTTGGTTTCTGGGTTCGATCCCCGGTTCGTGCATAGTGTTATTGGGATTCTTATGATCCAGCCTGGAATCTGGTTTTTTCCCGGTTTATGGTATGATGGTATAAAATATTATTTTTTAGGTTGCATCCATCCATGTGGAACAAGCTACATGAAACTATTGGAAATAAATAGGCTTGCCCCTTATTACATTGGACTTGAACACAATTGGCGCATTATAGGTTTACTAGCTGCGCCCCGCGGTTTCACCCGCGTAAGCCTCGTGCCCTTGGGAATATCGGGATAAAAAGTAGCCTATGTCTTAATCCAGGGTGTCAGCTACCTCCATACAAAATTTTATCAAAATTGGTCCAGCCGTTTGAGCGTGAAGAAGTATCAAACATACACACACACACACACTCACAAACTTTCGCCTTTATAATATTAGTGTGATGTGATAGGTGAACTACCTTTGTTTACTCCTTTAAGCAAAATAGGCATCATCAATCTGCCTAGCCTTTTCCCAATTATGTTGCGGTCGGCTTCCAGTCTAACCGGATGCAGCTGAAAACCAGTATTTTACATGAAGCGACTGCCTATCTGACCTATACAATCCAGTTACTGGGTAATACGATACCCCTCGGTAAGAATGGTTGTCAACTTTCGGGCTTCCGACGACCCGTAATGACTGTCAAAGATCCACGAATGACAACCGGGACCAACGTCTTTACGTGCTTTCCGAGGCATGGAGGAGTCTCGGTATGTAAAGATGGTCACCCATCCACGGAGCAACCCCGGCAAGTGTAGCTTAACCTGATGGATCGACCCGTACGGCTGTTATTACTTAGCCACGAGCTTCTCCAAAATAGGCATCATGTTATTTTTATAACTGTTCAATGATCATGATTGTGGGGCAATCGATCCCACGTTCATCTGTAATCAAAAAGTCGCTTCTGTGTTGATTAAACTGCTTCGGTAATTAGAACGATAACTACCTACTGATAGGTAAAACAACATTTTTCTGGACAACTATTTTACTGTTAATTCGAATTGTACATTCGGACTTCACCATTGCCTAATCGAGAAAGTTAACGAAATTATTTGGAATGGAATACAGCGGCCGCTTCTAACTGTGTGCCATCATCTGACCTTACTGTGTCGATGCTAATCTAATTAGGTAACACAATTTAGACACTAATCTTACCTGGTGATTCTGTCGACGATGGTGCACAATTGTCTACATATAAGTACCTACAAGTTGGAACTTAAATAATACACAACCTCATAAGGGGTGATCACTATGAACAACTTTTACAATAGGACCAAACCTGAAATCGCGTAGTAACTTGTTCATTATGATGAGTTATTTAAGATTACACCTTACGAAGATTACCCTGTAAGATTATTAAAGTTACACCTTGTAACTTAGATGTTTTCATCTCTTTATCCATATAATTTTTTATAATTCCTTAACTTGGCACAGCCCTAAGGGCCAGGCTTCCTTACGTAAGTACCTATTGATCGAATGGTGCTGATTTACGATTGATATACGAATTAACATAAATGTGGTAGGTACTATAAAACTGGTTTGAAAAATACATATAACCGTCCTTTAACTGGTCCTCATTTTCCCCTTTTTTCCACCAGGAATACAAACGAAGGTCGGTCCTCCGCGACAGTCAGACCGAGACGGAGGTGAACCTCCTCCGAGCAGCATCAGCAGCGTCAGTGGCTAGTGGAGCAACTGACAGGAGCGGGAACACTGACACCTGCGTCGAAGAGTACGTGTGCGATGTGCCTTTTGCTGGTAAGTTATTTCTTTTGTTTCTAATAGGTTGTTTACATCTTTGGCAAATTTGAAAACAACCGAGTCAAGCCCCATTTACACGGTGTAAGTTTCTGGAACGTTCAAGAGCAACAATCGCATGCCATAAAGCACGTTCAATTATTGCAATTCAAGAATTGCATGCAAGTGTTTACACGTATGCGATTTCCATAAAATGGCATACAACAATTGAATGCAAGTTTTGCTGTTCAATAAAATTTGCATGTGACTTAAACAAAGGTAATTTTATTGCAGGCGATTATTGCATGCAAGTTTTGCCTCGTCTTAACACAGAGTTGCACGTCCTTGTGCAATTGATTCAAGTATTGTCCGTATTTGCGCTGCCAAATATTTCATAGAAAATTTATTGAACGTCTTCTCTATTTTTAATTTGTTTCATTCGTTCGTACTTGTACAGTTGAATGCGATTTAATTGCACGTGCAATTTTATTGTACGTGCTGTTTACATCTATACCAGTTTTGAACGGCAACTAACTTGTCCGTATCGTGCAACAATAATTGTACGTGTTGTTTGGACGGTGCCACTCAATAAAATTGTTGCTTCAATTTTAACATACATAACATAACATCACGCCTGTAATCCCCGAAGGGTTAGGCAGAGGTGTACCTATAATAGTCCACCCACATTTCGCCAGTTATGTTTAAGTCCCATGTAATAGGGGCCGAGCTTATTGCCATCAACCGGGCACAAATCCAGACTCCGGGCTGCCACTGAGAAATTCCTAATGGAAAATCCCAATAACACTTTGCCCGACCTGGGAATCGAACCCAGGACCTCATGCTCAACAGTCGCGCTTGCGACCACTAGACCAACGAGGCAGTCACCAATTCAATTGCTTCAATTCTATGGTATAATATTAATAATCTTTAATAATTAATAGGGTATTCCACAGGCAATAAATTTGCACCGTGTAAATGGAGCTTTATAGTTCTGTTGTGGCATTTTTTTTCGGGAATACTTTACACGCTTGCGCTTTTTTTTGTACTTTAAAGATGTGGCGATGCTTCGGGACTTCGGGATTTTCAGGAGTCATAATGTGTGTATTTTTCAGCTCTTTTATTGGCGTTTTGAGTAATTTTTACGGTTTATTAAGCTAAAGTAATAAATTAATTAAGTGAGAGTTACTTACTAGAGAATGGGCAGCAGCGTTCTCTATGCATTTTAACATCATACTGCGATCGCCAACCGCCTGCCCAGCGTGGCGATTATGGTAAACACCCCCCATTAGGGGAAGGCCCAGCAGTGGACGTCTTTTGGCTGAAATGATGAAGTGAGAGTTTGGCGCTTTCGTCATTGTTAACTGCAAATGATGACTGCTTTAATGGATGAAAATTTAAGACTGGTGACTGGTGTTACTATTTAAATATACTTTGGAGAATCTGAAGCTTATTACAGGATACTCATTCATTTCAAACTTTAGTATTGAGTAAGTTATCCTTTATTCTAGGTATCTTTTTACGGGATCCCATGTGTTCAGTTCTTGAAGCATTGCCAGAAGTTCTATCTGACTTTTATCACAATCTTTAAACTTCAAATACCTACGTTTTATTGTGCTATGAAGGCATGCCTGTGATCTTTCACTGAGTCATGCTCGATACTTTGTTGTTTTGTTCAACATTGGGCTCTGGAAATAATCCGGAAGCGTATGTACTACGTTACAATACACACCACAGCTTTACGATGTGTTCTAACGATTGTTGATCGTTAGCAGAAATATCAAACATTGCTAAAATTTACTTTACCGTAATCTGGAAGGGAACAAGAAAGGAAAGGTTTGGTTTGCTTGAAAAAGTACGATTTTTGGATCACAAAATAGGATCCCCAAAGTCTGAATTCGTGCTAGAGTTTAGGTTAGCGCGTTACAAATGGGGAAATTGATAGAGCAAACCCTCTTGACAAACAGTTACACAGCTACCTACATAAAACAGCCAGCAATAACTTGAATTTCGTTATATCGGAGTGCAGATTTTTCCGCGTTTTTCCGTATTTTCCGTTGTTTACAGTACAAACAGCAGTGGCACGCACCACTAGGCTCGCAGACGGTAAACAGACATTGTGTTCACCACACAACTGCAGTCAAACATTTCACCGATGCACTGCAGTGTTTGCCCATACAAGTCGGTTTTTTGACATTTTTCGCTGCTATAAACTTTTGTGGGTTTTCTGAACTGTTTGACGGGTTGGAGTTGTGTGGCAGGAAATATGATTGGAAAATACCTATGTGTGAATATTTATTTATATACGTAAAAGTTTTTGGATAGCTTTCAATTCTTTTGCCTTACCTTGCATAGGATGGAACGAATTATACCCCTCTTTACCATTTATAATGCCTTGATGATGTTTACTCTGAGACCAACTCCGTTGCGAGCTCAGTGATCACCCTTGCAATAATAGCCTAATCACCCCTGCAAAAGTCTAAATTAAGAAAAAAAGTATCAGTTCTATTTTTTTCTTTAAATATTGACGGTCGAAAGTGCCTTTTGTGTGCCTATCTATATAAATAAAACTGGCCAAGTGCGATTCGGACTCGCGCACGAAGGGTTCCGTACCATTATCTATAAAAAAACTGGCCGAGTGCGAGTCGGACTCGCTCACAAAGGGTTCCGTACCATTATCTATAAAAACGGCAAAAAAATCACATTTGTTGTATGGGAGCCACGTATATATTTATTTTATTCTGTTTTTTAGTATTTGTTGTTATAGCGGCAATAGAAATACATCATCTCTGAAAATTTTAACTGTCTAACTATCACGGTTCATGAGATACAGCCTGGTGACAGTCGGACAGACAGACAGACGGCGGAGCCTTATGCGGAGCCTTAGTAATAGGGTTCCCGTTTTACCCTTTGGGTACGGAACTCTAACTCAAAACTCGAGAAGGGCTGAACGAATACGAAAATTAAAAAAAAAAAAATTGTTTTACTCCGAGCAAGGTACTTACTTACTTACGAAGAGAAAAAAAAATTAAAGTTGTCAGGAAAACTGGAAAATTCGGGAAAACAAAAAGTGCATTTTCTATAGAAATTTTCTATGAATTATTGAAATTTTGGATTCAGGATTGCAGTCTGTGTGGTCAGCTAGTTTACAATAAATGTTTTGACTTTGACTTTCTACCTTTCATTCCGGACAAAGTCATCATTATCTTGCCCTTATTCTAAATTATTCGGGGACAAATCAAGATCTATAAATCTAAGCTCTTAAAACTTTTGCTTTAACGTTCGCCTAGTGTACGTACCTGTTCATGTGCATTTATTATGAATAAATATTATTGTATAAACTTGCATATTCAGTATCAAGCCAATTATCATCTTTCTATACGAAATAACACACGACTATGATAATTGTATGATAAAGGGTCATCATTGAAGGTACAACAGCTCTGTCACACTTCCAAGAGAGAATCGTGGTCGGCTTTCACGAAATTGATTATTCACTAAACGGTATTATGCCGTAGATGTGACCCTGCGGCTTTTCGTTCCCATGGATATTATGTACCTCTAGCAGTGTCTGTTCCATTCGTGGTAACGGTTCTCCTTATTAAATATTTAATATGAAATTATTCTGAAGCCATACATAGACAATGTTGGACTCCAAGTTGGAGAAATAATTGTGGTTTAGATGGCCGTAGGCGATGATTGTTTTTGCTTTTAAGGGCTACTGTTTGTTATACATTTTGGTAATAATCATACTTAAACTCACGCCTTTTTCCCATGGGGGAAGGCAGAAACTATAGATACTCATTTAGTACAAACAATAATTGGCGCATTTGCTTATTGGCTTAAGAAATCAAGACCGTTTGGTCGGTCCTTTCATACGACATGAATTGTGCAGAACATAGATTTCTGATAATATTTGTATGAAGCCAAGGTATGCATGGTATATGTATATAGCTGGTAGTGTAGCTACGAAATCTTCATACAATCAACTGTAATGATGGCGAATGGTCAGAATTAGGTATTTTGAGTTTTGATTATTCAAAGCCCTACTTTTAAGCTGCATTCCATCAGACTCGCTAGCAAAACCACAAATCCCTCAAAGTGTCAAAGATTTCGAAACGCTACCTATGCTTATATCCGTTGCATGATCACCATCGCCTCATTCCCATCGGAATGCATTAATAAATAAGTGTCTATGCCACGAAGGCAATTACTTTTTTACTCGCCAATCAATCTCTATCATGACAAGCCGCTAATGGCAATAAACGTGCGTAATACGAGACTTAGTTGGGCAACCGAGCTGCAGCTACTGAAGGTACTTGTGGAACGGTGTTGAAAAAGTTCAAGTTGGCTATATGGCTTTGCGTGCAACTCAAAGCATATAATTCAAATAAACCAATTACAAGCACTTTTGAATTGCCAAGGGGTCGGTCAGTCAGAAAGATGAAGCTAGTTGCCCATTACAAAGCGTAGTAGGTACCTAAGGAGAAGAACGAGCAAGAAACAGCACGGATACTCTTTTAAATTAACATAATTATGGTTACATATTGGTTACATCATTCATGTTGAAATTATACATGTGAGAACGATGCAAAACTTCAAAAGCGTCCGTAATAATTAGATAAAAAAAACCATTAAAAAAATAAAAAATAAAATAAGCCATGGCAGCTAAGAGATGACCAGTCCCAACTGACGGCGCCCGTTCACACGAAAAACTCGAACAAAATGCATGGATTTGCACTTTTCAGCTCAACAGAGGTAACAGTATATAAGATAAACCTTAAAGGTTACCTTGAAGGTGAGCACGAGCACTGAGCACGAGGTCCGGGGTTCGATTCCCAGATCTGGAAAAGTGTTCATGGGTTTTTTCCACCAGGAATTTCTCAGTAGCAGCCCGTAGTCTGGACTTGTGCCCGGCTGATGGCAGTAGGCTCGCCCCCTATTACATGGGACGACTTAAACATAACTGGCGAAATATGGGTGTACCTCTACCTAACCCTTCGGGCATTACACGCGTGATGTTATGTTGAAGGTTAACCTTTTTCGTAAACCTTCTAAAATATTGATTTAGTACATAAGACCATTGATTATGCTCAAACATCCAAAAGATTCTGAAGAGTAAGGCTGCAAATTGTGCGCAAAAATTTGACTGCCAGTCATAGTTTTGCTGTCACAAATACACTAAAGGCTTGATACGTAGGTTCAGCACATGTATACCTATTGCATAGCAACGAATAAACTTACTGGTCATCTCTTAGCTGCCACGGCTTACGAGTATTTTAGTTTTGAATTTTTTTTTTTTTTATCACGGACGCTTTTGACGTTTTGCATCGTTCTCACATGTATATTTTCAATAAGAATGATGTAACCAGTACTTTGTATCAAATATTTTATTTTAAAAGAGTGTCCGTGGAGTTTCTTGCCCGTTCTTCTCCATAGGAACCTATTATTTGGAATGGGCAACTAGCTTCATATTTGTAACTGACCGACTTCTTGACAATTCAAAAGTGCATGTAAATGGTTTAATTGAAATAAATGCTTTGAGTTTGAGTTTACAGCTCTGTTGGCCTTGTTCTCCCTTAGTGCAGCGAAGTCACAGCTAGCTCGCCTCCTTCCCATTACTTCCCACTGGATTTAACCTTCGTGGTGTCATCGGCTTACTATAAAGGGTTAGTCCTTTTATAGTTATGACGATATTTAACGGTACTAATGTATATAATAGAGTGTATGATAATTGTATTGATGTGAAGCGCTTTGTCAATGTGTACCGTTGCATTCTCTTCCTGATTGGTAACAATATGATGTTATCGCACCAAGTTATGAGCTGCTTAGTAACGTGTTGCATTTTAAAGTTAAGGTACTGAGCTTGTCTATACTTGATAATTTATTGTGACTGTTTCGAAATCTTTCGATATTTTGTAGGTAGTCAATGTTAAAGGCACTTCTCGACTACTATACTCGATTTCAAATAACGTTAGACATTTAAATTAACAATTTTTACAGTCCGTTCAACCGATTTTGAGTTCTATTGCGTTAGTGACATGACAAATGGCAGCTGTAATAAACAGTTGGTATTGTAACTACGTTTTTGCTTTTAATGCCATCCTTATGCCTACGGAATTGAAGTCAAAATCGGTTGCATGGACTATAAAAAATAAAAAAGGTTTATTTAAATTTCTAATCTTATTTCAAATAGAGTATAGGTACTTATGATTTCTCCTTGCGTTGTCTCACAATTAGTATTGAGTTTCATTAGGATTATGATAGCATTTATGCAACGTGCAACAATTTACAGTTAAACTGTTCAACTCGACTTAGTAGAGTCAATCATGCGAGTAGTATTGTAGAGCTTAATTTTTACGACGCGCGACGGCTGACCTTTGATTTTTCTACTCAATAAATTTCCTGTTGCATGATTGATCCAAGTAAATAAAAAAATAAAGCCGGATTTACATTACGAAACAAGTTCAACTAGTTGCGCAAACATAGTTATTCATTGATTGGTTCATGTGTAAATAGATAATTATTTACACGTGAAACTATCAATAGCTGGGTCCACACAGGACGATCCAGAGCGCTCCGATCGGGCGCAGCAGGAGCGCGTTCCAAATGCGCGGTCGGTGTGGGTGTGGACGTACCGCTCCGTGAAGACTCCGATATGAGCGCCGTCAGTTTTTGACAATGCTCAAAGGCGCCTCAGCCGTTTAGCGCGCTCGGTGTGGAATTGTCTGTGGATCGTGCGATCGGGCAATCCATATCGAGCGAGTATTCTGCTGAACTTAATCTAGCTAGCTAAAACGTGGATTGGACTGGAGCGCGCGACAGGATTGCGGGTTTCCTAAAACGGATCGTGCGAGAAATCCTCCGATCCACGATCATGCCCCGCTGATCCAAACTTTGGATCGTCCGGTGTGGACTCAGCTAATGAATAATTAAGTTTGCCAAACTAGTTTTGTAATGTAAATTCGGCTTAATAGATCAATATTCATGTTTTTCTTAACATTTTGAGGGCTATGAAAAGTATATAAGTAGGTACTACAGTGTACGAAAAACATACCACCTTTCACCTACATTGTTGGGTTCCCATAATCACAGGGCTCTGGGCCACGTATTTTTATTAACTCTGACCTTAAGATTTCCATAATAACTTTCAATATAGGTGTAATATGAAAGGTAATTGATATAATTTGCGTCCGTACACTTCGCTGTGTTAGTTGGTACACGCGAGAAACAAGTAAATTGAGTCTTTAAAGTTCAAAGAAGTAATTTTAGGTTACAATGTTATTTTAGTAATTTTAAGCTTGAGGTGGTGAAATATTACCTAGTCAATGGTGAAAATAGAAGAGAGAATATACAGTATTATGCTATATATGACTCCCAAAACATGTTTTAGGCAGGTACGGTCCCGGACGGCGCGTTGTGTTCCACGCGCACCTCAAAGAGATATCAGCACCAATTGACGGGGTCCGAAAGGGCCAATGGCGCCAGGGCTACGAGTCTGTCCGAAAGGGATATCGTGACCCTGGCACACAGGCATCTGAAGGAACACGGGTGGGTTTTAGTCAGTAAAAGTCTGACACGCCCTCCCGCTCCGCCCAGAGCGGGAGAAGTTATTTGATAATTTCCCCAAAAAAAAAGGCAGGTACGGTGGTTTTGAGTTTAATTTAAGAGTGGAGATCTCATCATAATCATCCTCCTCCTGCCCGCATCTCAATTTGTTAGACCTGTGGTGGGAAAATATTTACTTGAGATCAAACACTGCGTAGATACTGCCTCTTGAATTTAAAACTGCACGCCCCTCCACTAAAATGTATGTACAAATATTTAAAATGTGTATGGAAGAAGCAGTGGGGCAGTTTTAATTAGATGATCTCTACCACAGTTTTATCACACAGTAAATGGACAGAGAGTAAGCTTCATACCAGGGTTGTTGCTGATGCACATATTTATCATTAACATCAGCCGATGCTGATGCTGATTTTAATTATCATCTTAAAAAAGCCGGGAAAAACTAGTGACCATTATGAATTTATAAAGAAACAAAATTCGTTGTCCCTGCTTGGCACTGGTGACACTTGTTCGGTGGTAAGCAGGGCTGTAGGTTTATTAGGGTTCCGTACCCAAAGGGTAAAACGGGAACCCTATTACTAAGGCTCCGCCGTCTGTCTGTCCGTCTGTCACCAGTCTGTATCTCATGAACCGTGATAGTTAGACAGTTGAAATTTTCACAGATGATGTATTTCTATTGCCGCTATAATAACAAATACAAAAAAAACAGAATAAAATAAGTATTTAAGGGGGCTCCCATACAACAAACGTGATTTTTTTGCTCGATATTGATAACAGCAACAGGTAGACGCTTAAAATATTCACAGAATATGTAGTTATATATTCACTTTAAAAATAAATAATTAAATTAAAATAAAATAAAATATTTAAGGGGGGCTCCCATACAACAAACGTGATTTTTTTGCTATTTTTATAGATAATGGTACGGAACCCTTCGTGCGCGAGTCTGACTCGCACTTGGCCGAATTTATTATATTGACGTCTTTGTAAGCTCAATGTGGTTGCTGCCTCAATAATGTACAAACATCAATTTCAAACACCACAGACATTCCAATGCGTCGCCACTGTGGTTTGCAGGCAGAGATGATTACAAACATAGTTACATAGTCAAGTACCGAAACCAAGACTTAATGACACTTGTAATTTGTTTTCAATGAATTCTAAGGAGTACTTTGGTACTAGGTAAGTATCTGCCTACTTTCTGTTTAACGAGTTTTAACCTTGCTATTATAATGCCCAATTATTTACACTTTGATTAGCGTTTAAAAGCATGTGGGCTCTAAAATTACGTATCGTGTTTTTAGGGTTCCGTACCCAAAGGGTAAGACGGGAACCCTATTACTAAGGCTCCGTCGTCTGTCTGTCCGTCTGTCACCAGGCTGTATCTCATGAACCGTGATAATTAGACAATTTAAATTCTCACTGATGATGTATTTCTGTTGCCGCTATAGTATCAAATACTAAAAAACAGAATAAAATAAATATTTAAGGTGGCTCCCATACAACAAACGTGATTTTTTTGGTCGTTTTTGCGCGATAATGATAACGGCAACAGGTAGACGCTTGAAATATTCACAGATTATTTAGTTATATATTCACTTTAAAAATAAATAATTAAATTAAAATAAAACAAATATTTAAGGGGAGCTCCCATACAACAAAAGTGATATTTTTGCCATTTTTATAGATAATGGTACGGAACCCTTCGTGCGCGAGTCCGACTCGCACTTGGCCGGTTTTTTCTTTCATTCTTTTAGTTTTGCTACTATTTGAGACAGATTTGAGTACGCTACTCAAATCTGTCTCAAATAGTAGCAAAACTGCCTGAACTGTATGTTATTAATAGGTGACTGGACAAAATTGTGTCTTGTTTAAGAAGTAAGAATTATTTGGCTTTAGTTAACGGTTTTCACATTTTCTGAAGATTTTGCTGTTATGAGGTACAGTTAAAAAGGAGTTGTATGAACAAGTGAGACAGATATATTCAAACTTTAATCATTTGAAATGTTTAATAACAATTTTTATTATTGAAGATTTGGCAAATTTCGGAATGTTATATTCAAAGTCAAAGTCAAAGTCAAAAGTCGATACCCTTGGTAAGACTGGTTGTCAGACTTTCGGGTTTCGGACGACCCGTAACAATTGTCAAAGATCAACAAATAACAGCCGGGACTGACGGCTGAACGAGCTTACCGAGGCACGGAGGAGTCTCGGTATGTAAAGATGGTCACCCATCCGCGGACCAACCGCAGCAAGCTAGCTTATCGACCCGTGCGGGTATGATTACTAAGCCACAAGCCTCCCTAAGTAGATAATACCTATGTGCATAAAAAGAGTACGAATCAAATAGTAATTACAACCAGAACATTCCTCACCGTAACCACTAATGATATTTCCAACTACTCATAGGGTCATTTCACCATGCCTACGGTACATGGTGGTAACTTTATTACCATATCTCGTGCCTCCATTAGACAGGCGTCATTCATTGGCCGACCATGCGCGTGCGCCGCGGTAATATTTCGAGAACACTGTAATTTTCGCTGTTGGAGTTTATTACAGTTATTGTAAAGCTGTAAGGTATGAAGTTGTTGAAATGTTTTATTGGAAGGTTGAGAATTGTTTTAGAAGGTGCAAGGTTTGAGGTCCCTATGTAAAGCCGTTGAGTGTTATTACGAAATGATGCTAGTAGAATCGTGGGATGCTATGTAGCCTAAAAAATTACTTGTTAAAGGGTCTTAAAAGGTCTGCGTACAGAATTAAATATAATTTTATTCAGTGGTCATGTGCTTTGTGACATTAGATACAAAACTGTACTTAGTTAATAAGTTATCATTTGCAAGAAGAAGGCGTATTTCATATTCAGGGTGCCTGGCAGAAATCTCTGATATGAAAAGGCGAGGTTCAGATTCAATCTACACACTTAGAAATTTTCATATCGCTAAGCCCAATAACTTCAGTTCTGGTATAACAGTACAAAAGCCGGAACACCGCAAGCAACGCCGACTTCCTCATACTGTTAATAAAACCTGATTGGTTGAACATTGGCTTACAACCGCAAATACCTTGCTTCTCGAATAACACGCTATCTTTGATATTAGTAGAGGAAACCTTGGTTTTTCAAGTGGGTGACATCAAATGATAAGAGTACAAATCTTCAAGTGTACTTCTCTACGAGATTTGATCGTCATCATCAAGGTTTTTGTGGTACAGTGACGTGTTATATCTATAGCATAGATATATTCAGTAATTCCCTGGACATGAATAGGCTAGGTACCTTACTTCATTTCTTTCTGTACGTTGGTTTCGCTAATTGCACTATACTCCATTTGAAATAAGATTAAAAATTGAAATAAACCTTTTTAAAGTGCTGAATGCACCGATTTTGTCTTCTATTCCTTAGGTATAAGGATGGCATTAAAAGCAAAAACGTGGTTACATTACAATACCAACTGTTTATTACAGCTGATATTTGTCATGCCACCAACGCAATGGAAGTCAGAATCGGTTGAACGGACTGTAAAAAAGGTTTATTTAAATTTCTAATCTTATTTGAAATGGAGTATAGGTGAAAACGAACAGTCATCACATTGGCTCTTCTGTACGCCTGCCACCGAGTAATGTGGTCAACAAAAGCACAAAATAAATACTCCGGCGATCTACTCAGAATCTAAAGAGAACCTGCCTGCATTTTAATTATTTTGAAAGGGACCTTAAAGTCAAGCTATCGTCATCCAAGACAAGTCGTTTTCGACAATTATGAAACTGAAACTCAGACATAAGATCATTATGTACCTATATCATTGTATAGTCTTAATTAAGACTGCTTATGATTACACATCTGTTCAGCATTCATATTATGACCTATTAACATATTGAACGTTGGTATATTGACCCTAATGACCATAATAAATAAACAATAACCCTCATTATAAGGCACAGTTACACCACTGAAACACATTTTTATCCTAATTAATTCACTTATTCGAGGAAATTATAGTACAGTTATAATATGCAAATTAATATTATTATCACGGAAAACAGGTAGTTGCATTAACTCACGAAAGTCGGCCTTAGCGTGTGTATTACAAACATGGTATATCCTTGCAACCGCCTCGACAGGACGAAAAAGAAATTGGACACAGAAGTTCCACTTTTACAAAGCTTAAAAAAACACTCGCTACTAAGTAAGGATAGCTAGCTGAAGTCATTAGTTTATTACTGTGCCCGTACCGCTAAGAGAAGAGCTCTTTTTTGGAGCTCAAGTCTCAAGTGAAAAGGTTATTTCTAGGCAAGCTCACCCGTCGATGTCAGCATCTTAGCTATTGTCGAAATAGTGTTCAACCGTGAGCATAATTATGACACTTTACTGCCTAATGTAAAAAAGAAAAGAAAGAAAATACGTTTAAGTGCGGTAAACATAACGCAAAGAAATAAAAAAACAAACACGAAAGAACAAGTTGAGGGAAAATATGCGTCACATTCATGCAAAACGGCCATCGCTCAGCATAATGCTGCGACCCTATGCGAGACAGAGCGCTAGTTTTCAGCGACAGCCGGCGTTGACGTGATGACGTCAACCGGTGCAGCGGCGGTGTGGAGTATTATTAAGATCCGATCCCATAAATGTGATCCATTCCTGGAAAACACTGGTCCTTTAATTTTATTAGCTTATTAGTGGTGGGTCGAATTCCGCGAATCTTATCCTTAGAGGTCTTCCTCTGCGGTTTCTATAAAAGGAGGGATATTCGTATAATAACGCCAGACCTTCTAGATCTTCGCCTGTTCTGTGATAAAAAGCGACTATGCGCAGGCGGCGACGCGACACCGGCGCCATCTGTTATCCTTTTTTATTTCCCCCCTTTCATTCGTCTCGCGTCCAACGTTTATGTGCTAAAGGATATATTGTTATGTCTCTTTCTTTAAGTTTAAACGTAACTGAAGGTTGAATGTTTATACCGTTGTTAATTTATTTCCGTAGAAAGTGGGTGAATTGTTCTATATGGGCTATTAAGTTGCTTTATTTATTGCTGAAATATGTTTGGAATGAAGCTTTGAAATTTGTTGAAGGATGAATAAGCAGTGCCCAGTAACTGACTTGTGGAGGTCAGATAAGCACTCGCTCCATGTGAAAATACTGGTATTCAGCGGCAGCCGGTTAGAATAGAAGCCAACATCAACAATGTTAGAAAAAAGCTAGGTAGGTGACGATGATGAAAAGCAGGGCCTAAGACGTGTGGTTTAATTTGAATGCCGAAGTATGTTGGTCCAATTTATGTAATTAATCGCCCCCTTATCCTGTTTAGACATCTGAAACCAACTGGCCAGATTAGCGATCTGTCACCACAAACATTAATATCTTGCAAAGTCAACCATATGACACTTAGACATCTCGTGCGAATGAAAAATGTGTAGTGTGTAGTTTGTTGCCCCACGCAAGCTGTAATCAGCTGTAACTGCTAAACAATAAATAGGTCATTAGCTTTGAGCTAAGGACGTTATGAATAATCTTTTCAATCTCTCTTGCGTCTTGTAGGTATTTAAATATTAGATGTCTACTTTAATTTTTTTTAAAGCAAAACGTAGGGTGTCAAAATAAGGAGTGGACAGTTTCAAGAAATGATTGATGAACGTAAACAGAACGCTTGATTTAAAATATTAAAAGGCAAGAGAAGTAAACTATATCACAATTCACAAGAAACACCATGCCATCATAACATGTAAAAAAAATGTCGTTGGCAATGATTGATCTTTGCAGTCCAAGAACATTTAGTAAGGTAGACTTTACTGTCACTGTGGTCGGTTAAGCTACGCTTGCTGCGATCGGTTCTTGGATGGGTGGCCATCCATTACATATCGAGAACCCTCCGTACCTCGGAAATCAGGGATCAGCCGTTGTCCCGGATGTCAATCTTATAGATCTTTGACAGTCGTTACGGTTCGTCAGAACTAAAAGTATGATGACCAGTCTCACCAAGGGGTATCGTGTTACCCAGTAACTGGGTTGTGAAGATCAGATAGGCAGTCACTCCTTGTAAAATACTGGTATTCAGCTGCATCCGGCTAGACTGGAAACCGACCATAACGTAGTTGGGAAAAGGTTAGGCAGATTGATTGACTTTACTGACACTGGCTTGGGATAGAACGGATAGGTACTCTCTCACTCACAATCATTACCTACGCCTTGAGTCATTGCCGTAATAACAAAAAAAAACATAAAACCTAATTAGAAAAGAGTAACAAAACACCAGCACGTACTCGTATATCAGATGTAACTCAAGCACCGAAGCACGGTTTCTCCTAGCACAGCGGTTACGACAGTTACTTAGTAAGAGGCGTGACCGAGCCCTTTCTATTGTTGACATACTAGCTGCGCCCGCGCCGTGCGCCGGTTTGTTTGTCAAAACACCATGCTTTGCGGTCAGCTGCTGATGCGTGCTTGAAACTACCTTTTGTTAGGTTGTAAAATGGTAGGTGGTTCTGTAATGTGCGGGTGCTTTTTATGAATGTTGTGGTGTAGAGGTTAGTTGAGGTTTTGTATCTACTGGATTATTAGAACTTAAAAGGCCTGCAGTAAAATTGGTTGCTGCTGTGTGTTAGACAGATGAAAAACATACTGATATCCACATAGCAAATGGTCTACATCCGAGTCTTGAGTACTCTGTAGTCATCATCATCATCATCTGCCTAGCCTTTTTCCCAACTAAGTTGGGGTCGGCTTCCAGTCTAACCGGATGCAGCTGAATACCAGTATTTTACATGGAGTGACTGCCTATCTGACCTCCACAACCCAGTTACTGGGTAACACGATATCCCTTGGTAAGAGTGGTTGTCAGACTTTTGGGCTTCTGACGACCCGTAACAACTGTCAAAGATCTACAAATGACAGCCGGGACCAACGGCTTAACGTGCTTTCCGAGGCACGGAGGAATCTTGGTATGAAAAGATGGCCACCCATCCACGGACCAACCGCGGCAAGCGTAGCTTAACCTGAACGATCGACCCGTGCGGCAATTATTATTTAGCCACAAGCTCCTCCAAGTAGTACCTAAACGAAGTAATAACATTTGCCGAGACCGTGGACATCTAAAGTGAGAAACGGTCATTAATGTCAATAGATTCTAAGTATCAATGCTGGATTCTGTGAAACATTTTGTTTACAACGATGTCTTATTAACCGACTTCCAAAAAGGAGGAGGTTATATGTTGGGCTGTATGTTTTTTTTTTTAAATGTATTTTCACCGATTACTCTGTCAATCGTGGACGGATTTTGAAAATTCTTTTTTTGTTTGGAAGGGTATGCTCCCGAGGTGGTTCCATTGAGAGGATCCCATGGAAATCGAGGGAAATCCTCAAATTTTATAAGCATACCTATAGCGATTTGAGTATTTTTTATAGTAAATCGTGCATTTGCTCTCGGAAAGCACCATTTGGTGAAGTGGAACTGATGATGAAGACCGCAGATGGCCACCGGAACTACTTAATAATAAGTATTTCACCGTTGCGATTCGTCTAGGCACTTTAATATGGTTGATGAGCAATTTATGCTCGTCAAAATGCATATGGTGAAGTCACCATCAGTTCTCCTTGTTATTACCAGGAGAACTCCTCAACAATTTACGCCCCTGCATCGGGAAAAGCAATATTTTGTAAAGGTAGATGAGCATTTGACATTAGGCTATTGAAAATTAGATAAATTACAAACTGACCCACTAAAAAGTGAAAAATAAAAACTTTTTTACAAAAAAAAAAACACCCGACTTCCAAAAAAACACTACAAAGTGAAAAATAACTTTAACTTCGGAAGTCGGTGGCAGAAAACTAAAATACAGTTCCAAAGACACCGACTTCCGAAGTTAAAGTTATTTTTCACTTTGTAGTGTTTTTTTGGAAGTCGGGTGTTTTTTTTTGTAAAAAAGTTTTTATTTTAACTCAAGGTTTTGCAGAACCTCATAAATTACCTACACTTCTACACAAATCAGCACTTAAAGGCACACAATTTGGGCTTCAAAAACGTTCCCAAGAATAATAATAGTCTAACTCTATCGCCTGTAATTATAACAAGTATTTATGCTTGATTAACTATCGCGACTTAGGCAGGATAATAAGCACTTCTTTGTTAAATTGCACAAAACAAGTTATAAAAGACAAAGTATATATAAATTCTGGTTTTACAGTGAACTATCGCGTACATGACCTTTTTCGCTTTAATTTTGGGGACAGTATATTATATTTGTAGATACAATATGCCGAATACCTATATGCCGAATATATATTATTACCTCAACTATTTACAGTGTAAACAATTGTTGGTTGGCCAATATAGGAAAATAAAATAAATAAAATACTATCTTGAAAGGCGGTTCTGTAGATGTAAATATTCTGATAATATCAGCCCAAATGCCCAAATGCTCCTTCTTTTGCAGACATCTAAAATCACAATCCATTTTTCTGAAAGATTGATGATTGATGACTATGATGGATTGATTGATTGATTGACTGTAGTTATTTCGGTTAACCCATTTTACCATAAACTATCAAAAGATTTACTGATCAGATCAGAGACATGTAAAAAATACTGTTTAGTGTTTACAGTATTAAAAACTGGAAGTAAGTTTAGGTTATCTCATGATATTTCGATTTCGACGGCACGGTTGGCGCAGTGGTTAAGCGATTGACTGCCGCGCTGCGTGTCGCGGGTTCGATTCCCGCACGGAACAAATATTTGTATGACCTACAAGTAGTTGTTCCGGGTCTGGCTGATTGTGTATGTGAGTTTAAATGTTTGTAAACGCACCCACGATACAGGAGAAATTCCTAGTGTGGGGCAACGTTTTTTTTAAAAAAAAAAAAAAAAAACTGTGTCTATTTTTTTAGTAATGCAACCACACCATTAGCTTTCATACATTATATACGTACTGGGTATACTGTTATAAAGGGAAATAAACCAATTTTTATGTTATGCTGTTAAAATGTAGGTTAAGGTTTGGTACCGTGAGAAAAAAGACAGTAAAAGTTAAATAAAAGTTTTAAAAGAAATAAACGGGTCATAGGTTACATCGGAACGAACCGGTCTCTGACGTAGATATAAGCTGCGCCTACGCTGCACTGTGTAGAAATTTTACTAGACATTTTTCTTAAAATTATTTTTACTTTAAAGGCTCCCCTCACCGGATGCATTCGCCTGTAATGTAACAATCCAATATACCACTGTAACGGTTAGGGGTTTGCAAGTAGACCGCGCAGGATCAACTGCTAGGTTGTGTAGAGAGATAAATGAAACCAGCAGGGTCTTCAAGACTGTTGGCAAGAAGTGTCCAGTAAATGTACCACCAATTAAAGTTAACGACGTCTCGATTCGTCTGGTACACCAGCTCAAGTACCTTGATGACTGTCAAGATGATGCCGATGTTGAGCGGGAACGCAAGGCATTGGCGGTGCGGGCAAATATGCTGGCCCGAAGGTTCGCCCGGCTGCGATGTCAGATGGGGTCAAAATCACGCTTTTTAAAGCTTACTGCAAATACCTGTACTCGAGCGCTCTATGGATCAGCTGTAGGTACTAATGCGTTGCGTGTTCAATACAACAACGCTTTTAGGGCGCTGTTGCGATTGCCACGTTATTGCAGTGCATCTACAATGATTGCTCGAGCCAGAGTAGATATAGCTTCTCAGCTGTAGTGTGGAAAAATAATGCATTTCTTCTTACCAGAATGCGGGACAGTAGCAACAGCCCCCTGAAAACTATTGCTGATGGGCCTGACGAAAGCCCCATAATAAGGCATCTGATAAAAACCACCCTGTCGGTATTAGAATTTAAGTACTACTTACTAACATCTAGAATTGTAAGTATTTTTATATTGTAATTAGATCTAGTTGTCTGTTAACTATTAATATAATAATAATAATAATTATTATAATTAGAACAAGGCTAGGCAGATCATGACTCTAGTAGACCCAGGAGGTACTCTTGCTCCTTCAAAAACTCCTGACACCGGCCTAAGCAATAAGTAGGATTCCTTACTTAGCTGAGCAAAAATCTCTTGTGCTATAATATATTATGATGATCAATCTAAGTTCTGTTAATCAGAATATCGATGAAATGCGGTTCAAGCGTAGAATGTCTGACGTAGAAAAACATACCTCCAGTAAGTACCTATATTTTAAATAAACATTAAATGCCTGGTTATGTTACAGACATTTTACTTTTTACAACAATAGTGTTACTAGAATGAAGGTCAAAGTCATACAATTCGATGAGGTGTTCGATTTGTTTTTAATAACCTGCTGCACGATTGACTGGAACTCAAATTAGCAGAAAAACTCGAGACATACCTTGTACTGGTTTTTAATCGGTCACGCGTCTTTTAATTACACTGTCAGTCGTTCTAAAGTTATATTTAATTTGAAATGGATAATCGTCACTTTTGTTTATTTTTGGAGCGTCGCAAATTGTGTTTTCTTTCTTTTTTTGTTTTAGGTCATCAATAAAGTACGGTGTGGTATTTAAATGAATAAATCTTCATTGGCGTTAACTGTTGATGATATAAATTGATATCGCATTGGCGCCATAATTATTATGTATGTTATCAAGAGATTTTCATAAGATAATAAGCGTGTCCATACTGTCAATACAATGCCTAGCTAGAGACAACATTTCACTTTTGCTTTTAAGTTTTTCCTTGCGGGCCTAAAAAAGGACCAGTAAATAAATAGGTCATATAGTTTCATAGAAGGAAGCGAACGCCTAGGGTCAAAATTACTGAGAGAAAAGAAATAAGTAAATAAAAATTGGTTTATTTGTTACAGAATTGAGATATAAAAAGATAATTAACTCGAGTAATAAGACAAAATAGATCTAAGTACATAACAATTACGAGCACAAAATAGAAATAGTCTGCAGTTGCACGTCGTGACTGTGACAAGAAGGCTTCCACTCAGCAAAATGCTGTGCTATGGGGGTGTTAACTGGCTGGAACTGCCCGGAGCAATATGCTTGCCTCTTTGATATGAGACATAACAATACTGGTGAAATAGTTGTACTAAACACCTCTGCCTACCCCTTTAGGGTATACATGCTTTATAATGTAAATAAACAAACAGGTATACCAAAGGTTAAACATTAACAACAATAATCACCTCATCGACAGTCCGACATTCGTCCTACAATAAACACTCGCGAGTGTCAAAATGTCAAAACGGTTTAAAATAAACGTTCGTCGCGACCTAGCGCAACGACTCACTGTTGTCGCCTGTGTGTCGCGACTTTTGTAGGGCCGCCACATGCTTTTAATATAATTTTGTATCGAAAACGTAAACAATAGTGATTCATACTCTGGAGATACCTAAAAGATAACAAAGTATCGTAGGCATGTTTTTGATATAGCATGAACTACAGAAAGTAAATCCGTTACTATCGTATAATTAATATACTTGTATTGCTTCGTCCATATACTTACATACTCGTAGAAATCACACTATAAGGCTGTACACTTTTAATAATTGAAAAATTCACATTTTGTCCGCAGAAGCAGTCGAACTTTACGGTCTTACTTTTACGATCATTAAAGAAATTGATCTGCTCTTTGCTCTAGTCGCAATAGGTACTCAAAATTGACATTTCCGAGGTGTCTTGGTCTCGAACAATACATCTGTTAAATTCAATGCAAGCCCTAACCAAAACCCAAACAAAGACAGTTTTGGCAGGAGTACAAACTCTTCGGAAACTAAGCTTTAAGTTAACAAGTGTAAGGTACAATATCCTACTTATGTAATTACAATAGCGTCTGTTAGTGGATCTGTTCGGCTACCATACAAGTACCATACAGTATTGGTAGACAGGATAAATATTTATGTTATAAAATGTCCTGTGCAATGTCAAAGGGTGTGCGGTGCTTTTAAGTAGCTGTCAAGGGCACAGGTTCTCATAATTTGTTATAGAATTTTCAGGATGTTTTTTTATCAAATATGGTGCTGGTACGATCAGGGTGGATCATCTCATCCACAATGATCCTGTACCAGAACCATTGATGATTGAGATTGACCTCATCTTTAGCAGATACTAAATGGGACCAGAAATAGAATATTTAAGGCTGATGATGATAATGTTTGGTCTGTTTTGATCCACAAAAAAAAAACATAAAATAATATACAAATATTAAAATCATGAATATTATAATGTTACCTAAGAACCCTTTATGCAAGTAAGTCAAAACGATGACGATGACCGGACCCAACCATCAATAGATAAATCACAAAAACAAATACACGCCATTCATAAATTTTCCGTAATAGAGCTACAAGAAATTCCTGCCATAGTCAGACACTTCGCAGTAAATACAAGCTTTACCCAAAACAAATCCAAAATATATCGGTCTGTTCTGTAGTCTGTAGTATGACGCAGCGCCGGCGTCGTCTCGTCGACGTCACGCGCCCGTTAGTAGGCCGCTTCCGACAAAACTTGGAGATTTGCCCCTTGCCCCTTTAATGAGTCATTGGTTTCAATTACCACCGGTCTTACTAGCTCATTGTGTTCAAGAATAGGAACCTGTAGTGTGTGTGATTTTTTCGTTGTGTCAATTGATCAATGTTTTTTTGCTGGGTTGGAAAATTTCTGCGTCATGTTTGGTTTGGTTTTTAGCATTTTTGTGTTGAATGTTATCGAATCTAGCACCAATTGTACTTACTTTTACTGTTTTCCCTCATATTACATCTCATCTTTTAATCTGGTTATACAATAGACAAGGTTCAACTTTCGGATTGCTTTCCAAATAAAGTTTCGTATTATTATTTATTAGACAAAGTACAAATTATTCATTAACGCCTCCAGCGGATTCTATTTCATTACTTACAGCCAGGATCTGAGAATATTTATGCATCATAATCTTAACCAGTTTCTATTCGATATTGATAGTGTTAAGCAATACGTCGATGTAAATATGTTAGCGTTTTCCACCGCAGAATTTTCTCCTTACACAACTGAGTACCGATATTAAATTAACATTTATGTTGTCTGAGCCTGTATTTACTGCTGTCCAGTTATGAAATTTATCCTTGTTAAGGTCTACTTTCTGTGGAATTTTAGTTTATAAAGTTTTTATTTTTTCTGCGTGTAAATTCACATGTTTGATTTTTGTAGCAGTTCTTGTGTTCCATTCAGCCTGTAATTCCTGATGAATTTACTTTTCTGCTCCTTCCTGTTTCGGGGGCTCTGGTTATTTGTTTATTTCGTTATAAACTCACCTTTGACAAATATGATTGCAATCAAATATTCTAATAACTTTACTGAGTTGTAACATTGTTGTTTAAAAGTATGATAAATAGTCAACTTATCGCCTACGGAAGCTTAAGTGAACCATCATTCTTAACTGACTTTAACTACTTGCGTAGGAAGATATGTTTTAATGTCAAATTCATCAAAGTTGTTCGATATGGAACACGCAACCGTTATAGATTTAAGTCTTATATTCCAAAACAGAAATATGTCAAGTTAACCTATCGCATTCCACCGATAGACATATGCCTTACCCTTAAAAGGAGATACCATCTTCAATGGAAGATCAATTTAATAAATGTCAGGTTTAAAAAGATCCAAGAATGACAGTTAAAAAACTATAATTATATCAGCAGCCTAATAAATGTCAGTCCACTTGACGGATTCGTAATTGGTCGCGTCGTCCTTAGCTTGCGCGGGCGCAGTGCGTTGACACCGCTACTGTTCCGTGTTATTGATCTAAATCAATCCGACCCGAACGATCCACGAAACTTCCGAATATAGAACACTCGAACGAATTGTGATGATTCGTGATTCCGTGTTCATTTCTTTGTGATTGATTTGAAATAAAAGTTGAATGATGTTTTTATTAGGACTGACTATATGACTTCTCCTAATTTCTGTCATGTCATATCTGTATCCTTATTGAAAATCGTGATGATTTTAAAGATCACACAAAAATGTGACTTGTAATAGTTTGCTGCGAATAATGTCATGTCCAATACTAAATGGTTGAACATCAAGTTGTAACAGAAATTTAAATAAATAACGTTTACAGAATCTTGAAGTTGGTAGTACCTTACCCTTTGATTTTTTTAAAACTAATTATTGTAAAAAGTCAAGTATTTCCATTTTCATAGCACTTTTTACTTGCTTGATTATAAATGTTACCCGTTAGTAGTTAATAGGACTATCAGCATTGACAGTCCACTAAACATAACATAAGGCCGTGTTTCCCTGAAGGATTGGGCAAAAGTGTAACGTGTGTGAGTTGTTTAAGTCCCATGTAATAGGGAGCGAGCCTATTGCCATCAACCCAGCACAAATCCAGACACCGGGCTGCTACGGAGAAATCCCACATAGAAAAACCCAATAACAATTTGCCCAATCTGGGAATCGAACCCGAAATTTCGCTCAGCAGTAGCGCTTGCGACCTCGGCCAAGAACATCGAAGCAGTATTTTGAAGCATTCATTAAATTTTGGATCTACGAGTATAACATTTCCAACACTTTGGTAATATCGTAACAGAAAGTTTATTATTAAATTTAATCAAAATCATAATAGTGAAACCAGTTTCGGTTTATTACTACAATTTCGAAAGAGACATCAGGTTTTATACGTAAAACGTATTTATAGTATACTCTCGTTCCTAAGGTTTCTTTCATCGAGTTACATTTCTTTTCCTTTTTGTACATAACCATTTTTTATATTAATAATATTATACCCATAAATTACTTTCTCTTCTGTAATTGGTTTAACTCAATGTATTACTTCCTTAGTACTTCGAATCTAAGGAGTTTATAAATATTTGGTAACTATTCTAACCTCCATCGACTATCTATAAGTTCTAAACAATGTGGTATAAAAAGCAGACTTTTACAATCGAAGCCCTTGGCCCTACAGTAGTCGTTACCTGCCCTACGTATTTACTAAAAATACATTAGTTTCACGGTGAATAAACACGGTTTGACCCTACCAGTTAAAAAAGTCTCCAATACCAGTATCAGTTGAAGTAAAAGTGATATTTTAAACTCGGTCGGTTAATCCTGCGCCTGCGCATGGGTCGCCGATTCCTCTTGTCAGTTGCTCTCGAGCATCGATCAACGCCGCTACACGCACATTTTTGTCGATCATTGATCGTTCAAATAGATCCTTCTTGTGATTTAGTGTAACCATATCTTTAAAAGTGCTTTCGTTATACAGTGCAGTTTTGTTTAAGTGATCATCATTTATTTTATTTAAAGGTTCGTATTTTCCTTTAATATTATCTTACTTAACATTATAGTCATTATCTTATAGATAAACGTGATAGTGGTTTGGTTCACTTATTATTAAATCATACTTTTTGTATTTCGAATTGATTAAATCCTTGGTTTCTTTGAAGCTTGTTAAAGTATAAGACGCGTGAATCATATTGGTATAATAGCAACAAAAATAAACAGAATTTGAGTCATCATAATGTGAATGAATTTGCGAATGAACGTAACATTGTACTTAAATATGTACAAAGTGATAGCAATGTAAACAACGTTATCGCTTGCATTATGTAGGTACTAATGTATCTTTAATTTACATTGGGATTGAATGGTCATAATTTGATGATGACATTAATGAACTTGATAACTGAGGTCAAATTAACAAGAGACTGGGCTTGTGTTTACTATTTTATCAATTTCATATTTGTTAAGACGTTATCGTTTCTTGGGGTCATACCAAAATAATCAACGAAGAGAAATAAACTTGATTCAGTATTGATTCAAGAACATTTCAAGCTCTTAGAACGAATAGTTGGACAAAATACTTCGAAAGTCCAAAATTTACTAAAAAATGCGTGATCAGCAAGATAAATTGAAAATTTCTAGTGTCATTTGTAAAAGGAATAGTTAATTAAGGAAGTGATATTAGCTGTCTCCATACTAATGAAGTCTATTCCAATGTTGTCTCTTGCTTCGTCATTAATAACGTTATAATTAAAAATGCTTTATATAGTGCTGATTTTAGTTTTAACTTAGTGAAGTTAAAACTAAAATCAGGACTTCATATTGCGTCGTTGCAAATTTAAAATCTCTCATGTGTATACCTATTAACTTTTCGAGAAAAAAAATAAAAAACTTCCTACCACAAAATAAGCGCAAAATTGTAGTGCTAGACGTTGGGTGACCAGTGTGATCACATAAGATATTTTCATTTTTTTATAAAACTGTCACCAAAAACTCTCATGTGTACATCAGACACATATGACATTTTCCGCCAGTTGCACGTAAGTCCATTAAATTTAATTCCCCATTACAAGTAATTCTGTCACTTTCTGATACATTCCGTTAGATAAAGACAACATTGTTTTTAATGGAGAATTAAATTTAATGGACTTACGCGCAACTAGAGGTTAGATTTACAATTAAATGTAGGCTGACACTTCACGTTTTTTTTAAATGATCGTCCTTTATCGAAATAATAAGATATGCACATGGCAATTTTTGCTAATTATGGGTATTCAAAATCGGTTTTCAAATATCTGCAAGTCATTGTCGACAAAAATGTCACATAGGTGATTTTTAATTTGCAACGACGTACTTACATTCTTCAATATAGGTACAATCGTAATAGATCAAACCGAGATTTTGTAAAGTGGTACAAAATCTCCGTTTGATCTATTACGATTTTATATTGAAGAATTTTGGGGTCAACTAAAATTACTGACTCAGAATATTTTGTAAAAGACGAATAATCTTCAACTTTTCCTTTAGATAACAGCATCTGAAGTCCTTGTTGAATAATAATGTGTTACATGCCATAAGAATGTTACCTTGCATTTTATGCATCTGACATCAGAATATTTGTTTATTTACATTTTCCTCCTGTTCTTCATCCGAAACAAGATTTAAAATATAGACCGGAATTGTTCTTAAAAAATATATGTACTTGGAAAACGTAAGAAGACTTTAATTGTCTGCTGTTTATATAGCATTAATAAACAATAGGTTCGTGTCAAAATAAACAGTTTATGGACACGAACATCCGACAATTTCCCCTCTTTGAGGCGCAGTTAATTTGAAAGTATCGATATGAAATACTATCATTGACGAATAGTATATCGTACCCACAAATACTATATTTCCTCGCAAAATAGAACTGTAGAAACAGGATACCAATATTTTGATGAACCCAATCGAATATCCAATACATTGTTTGAAAGTGTATGTTGAGAAGATGGAAATATAATCAATCATGTCTGCGCATCTTGAAGAATTAGGTAGAAATGCAGCTGTATAATACATCACCTGTTTGCTAATGGCAACGTTGGAGCCTTGGAGCTTATGTGATGGAAAACAGGCTTGGCATTGCACAACGTTCCAATCTTAGGTTGCAGCAGAAAAGGGTGTTTAAAATATTTGGCATAAACTTGAGCCTAGAATATAGTCCAATATCAAATTATAATAATTTTCCAATTACGGAATCTCACGCAGATCTTCAAGGTCTCATAGACCATTCTTACACTAATAAAGATCCAACACTAAATTTAAAAAACCTTTTTGAATTTGTTAATACCCAGAACAAATTCAAAGCTGAAATAATGAAACATTTAGATGCTGAGAACGTTTTTACCAAAACCTATGCAACGGCAGTTCATATGGTAGCTATACCAACAGTTGTGACTCACTATTGGTTTTAGTCAATGTTTTGTTAAGCACCGTGTGCTATGCAAACATTAGTTTAACCCGAGATAGGCACATGGGCTCCGTCGTGAGGTCACGTGGATTATTTGATGTTATTTGGATAGCAATAAACCAAATAGAAACGTTTTAGAGTTTCTTGCTTTTAATCACGTCTTGGAATAATATTCTTAGGCGTTTTTCCTCATTTTCGTAAGACTTGCCATAGGCCTTTGACACATATTTTCTACATTAAACGTTGTTACTTTATCACTCGTCATCTAGATTCAAGAAATATCTGAATCTAGTTTACTTTGAACCGATATAGTATTACTGTCATCTGCAATCTTGGATGTCAGTGTCTACGTCTGTACTGACACCCACATCTCGTTGATGACGGCATTTGTTACCAATGTGATGGGGCGCGATTATAACGCCATTTATTAGACAACTACCCATGCCTAGTCTTGTTTACAATGTTGTACGTGTATTAAGCCTTGAGGAGATCTCGCTCGATGCATTTGAACATCGTGCATTTAGAACCCACAGTAGAGATGAAACGAGAGACCCTTATGCTAATATTGTACCTAATGTTAGACCCATGGTACCATATTTCCATTCGTATAAAGAAAAAGGCTATTCTAATCGTAATTGATCCTCAAATGTACATAAAACTGTGGCCAGTGCCAACCGTTATGTTAAACCATAAAGTTTAGGAACCAAACAGAAAAGTAGTAAAAAGTATAATGTCTTGTGTATTTACAATGTGCGTATAAAAAGAAATGTCCATTGATCTGTCTTGACGGCGGCGTTAATGGTTCTTGAAACCATTAGACATACTTTAAAAGTGACTTTTACTATTACAGGGAATTGTTAGTGACGGTTGTAGTTGTAAAACTTGGCTGAGTTTGCAAACAGTGTATTGTTTTTCATTATTTGAGTTTTTCTGTTACACAAAGAGCTTTGAATTAAAGCCTTTCATTAAAGAGCATTTCTTGACTGAAAATGATTTGCGCATTCTGTAACCATTCTTTATAGTACTAAAACAGCTTCTAGGTTCATTAAAATAAATTAGACCAGCTTGGATTTTTAAAACTCTTCTTACCAATAGCACGTATTACGAGTATGCTGTGGTCCAATAGTTTATTTCTACTTGTTCACCCACAGACATATATAGCTGTTTGCATATTCACAGAAATATACAGACTCACTCAAAGTCTTCTAGGGAATTGTCCATAAAATATTTTATATCCCCAGTACTTTTATTCCTAGCAAGTTCACCGCAGCACTTAATGTCAACGCACCTTAAAACACGTTTGCACCAAAGATTGCAGGAGCATGCTTACAAAAGAAAAATAAATAAAATGTACCTCGCCAGTAAAGTAAACCAGACCATATCAGCTGTTTTAAGTCCACTACAGTTGAAGAAACAAAATTAATGTAAATAGTAACTATGTATTACTTATTTAGAAAGCTTTTACAGTAACTGCATATTTATTACAGTATTTATAAAACATAATAGTTGAAACATGATTATCATCAGTCTCATCTTTTCCAACACTATCTCTAGTTTAGTTTTCTTCATCTACTTCAGCAACATATAAGTAATTATATTTCCTATATCATATCACCACCTATAGTTATAGCTAGGGTTCGCTTTAAAATAAATGATGTAATAATCATGATCTCGTTAACCATTCCACGACCAGTTCCTTCAATCATGATATGAAGCGTTTCTGGTTTTTGTTGTATAATCTCTTTGCCTCCTACCATCCTGCCATGGTAGCTGCTGTCCTATATTAACTTGAAATATACGAAAATCTACAATTTTGTGTGTATGTTTTGCATCTACGTCTTTAATTTAATCTAATTTCTTTGCTTCACAATATAAGTCAACATTTCAAATGTCTTCCTGCACCTTATCTACAAATGTCGATAGCTTAATGTCAAAGTGAGCCATCTGGCTATGATCAAAACGTTCTATCCCTATGAAGGATCCCTTGTTAGCAGTTTTTATAGATTTATAACTGTTTCCGGCACTCGAGACCATCCCGGATGGCAGCGATATGTTTTCAAGAGGGCTGGTTCCGCATAGCAAAAAAATATCGAAATATACACAAGGAATATTTGATTTATGATAGGAAGGAGATATGAGTCAGAAAACCGGAAACAAAAAGTGAATTTGGAATATTGAAAGTGAGAGCAAATGTTATCTTATTTGTTAGGGAGCAAGTTGTAACTGCTGAATCGACAATTTGTGGATGTTGTTTTAAAAATGGGATATTCTGTTGTTTAACTGGTCTTGTAACGGTTTGACTTACCTTTTTGCTATTTTATAGCAGGTAAAAGAACGAAATACTGAATATTAACGTAAAAAAAGGTGTATCGTATCAGCTATCACACCTAAAGGTTTGACTGGCAGATGTCAGGATTAGGCACCTTGTTTCGAACGTGAAATCCAATACTTTTGTGAACATCGAAAAACAACACTGCGTAGCTAATAAATCTTTCTTTATTTTTGATAAAAGCTGAACTCAAGTTTCAAAAGTAAAAGATGCATAAATCTTCAAATGTTTACGATTCGTTAAATAAAACACGCTTAAATTAATTGAACAGGTTTATTAATTGGTTATCAATTAACAGAAATCTTCGACCAATATGAACTGAGGAAGACAGTTAAAATATTCTTTATGTTTAGTTTTAATTATTGTGACCCACATTTACTGTGCAATGGAAAGAGATATAACAGTATAACAAAAGAAGAGATGGATAAAAATATGTACGAAAACTGTGGTAAAGATTTTATACAATGTTTTTTTGCCTTACCTGGTTACAGGTACACTTGTGTATTAAATGAAAGACGAAGTTTGAGGCATGAATACTACTGTAAGGACTTAAGGAGATAAATACAAACATCAATGCAATTCTTATCTTTAAGTCAATCAGTAAGATTGCCGTAAACTGGGTCAGTTTGAAGTCTAGCAAATTGGAATTCAGAGCAGTTTCTTCTAAGTCTTGTTATAAATGTATATATTTACGTCTGTTAGTTGCTTGTTTGCAAAAAAGTTGCTGTAGTCATTGTAAGGTGTAGGAATGAAGGACGTGTTGTGACTTAGGAAAGTTTTGAGTATTTATGTGGATTGCTATAAAAGTTGAGGATTGTGTTCAAGATGATTTTGCTAGAAAGGAGGTGAATACGGAGATAACAGCCAATAGAGATGGAAGAAGTTCATTGCTATAAGGGAAGGAGGATGTTGACATTTGTCGTTGTCATTATTATATAGGTAAGGCCACCTATACTTTGATTGAGTACGTTTGTAATGCTGAAATATTTCTTATTTAACTTTGTGTTTTCCTTTAAAATAAAATATGAATATGTCCTGTTATACTAGCTTTCCGATAGTTCCAAGATGTTTCAAACGCTCCGAATTACATTTTATCTATCAGTCTCATAATTTATTTATAACATCCTTCGTAAGTACAACGTTTGTAACGAACATAATATCACAATAAGTATTTAATAAATGTGTGTTGTCATTTACGATAATTGTTGTAAATCAATTATTAGATAATGATTTATTCATAATTTGCAGAGATTTTTTATGTGAGATTTATTGCAACATAATATATGAGTCTAGAGTAGGTAAGTTGCTAACGTTGGAAAAATCTTAGAACATCTCAAATCAATGTCTATTTAGTCTGACAAAGCTTAGCCACTACGTTTCTAGATTAGTTGTTGTTAAGTCTAAAATCATTCATAACGTCGATTTTAAAAGAATAAGAAAGAAAGAAAAATTTAAAAATATAAGATCGAACATGATCAGGAAATCGTAAGTTTATGCGTTGAGGTTCGCATGGTAAGTCTGTTGCAGCGTTGCCAGATTATTTTTCGGGTAAACCGGGATTTTGATACTTTTTGAGTAAAAATGCAGGATTCTGTCGTCAAAAGCTCCCGACATAATAAGAAAACGTAAACAATCAGTTTTTTTTTTTACTCTTATCCTTTTTTTTGAGTTTTGAATTAGGTTTATAATGATGATAATTACCTATACCTACAATAGAAAATGTATTGTAATGAATATACGTTACTTTAATATGCTAATAACTGTCTGGTTTGCCCTATAGCTAAGGCAATTAAGTCTTCAGAAGAATATAAATAAGTAATACTAATATTACTTACGAATTACTTATTTATTTTTCTATCCCTGAAAGGCGAGACAGAGCATGTCCCGCGCGGGACATTTAATTTTAGGTTAAAAATCGGGACATCTGGCAACGCTGGTCTGTTGTTACGAAGCTATGACGATTGCGAAACCATCACTTAAATTGCTACTTCAAGTAAATACCTAGGCATGTGCAATATGTGCATTGGTAACGACAGTCAATTTGTATGCAATTTCAATCAAATCATTGCATTCTTAGGTAAGACCACTTACAAAATTGCCATCATTTGCTTCAACATTCGAAACAACTCTAATTGTTTTCGATTTTATTGTAGCTATTTACGCTGTTAGCACCTAAAATAGTCTCATTACAAATCGAGACTTCCAAGCCCAAACCTTCGAGCCACTTATTGTATACTGAACTTCGTTCCGACAGGGTTAAACGTGAATTTTAGTCAATTTTGTTAATCAGTCGCCAGTTTTGTAATATTAAAACATTGATTTTAACGGAATAAAATTCGCAATTCAGAAATGTTTGAATAGTTCAAAACCTGGGTCTAAAGATAAAGGTTTATCTTTAGACCTTTTCTTGTAATAAGGCCCGCACAATTGTCTTTTGGAAGAGCTCTAATAGTTTAAAAATCGTAATTAACGAGTGCATTGACAATTTGACAGTGAACCTTCGTTAAGCGATAGTTAATGACCCGTGCTTGGTCGACTACTTACAGATAAGGAGACAAATAAATGACCACGTGTCGTGGCGTAAGTGTGGCGTGGGTGTGTCAATTACTGTATTAATAATCTCATCTTGTTTAACAATGTTGTTATATGTAAAATACGGTAGTTTCTGCTACAGAGCGAGTTGAGAATTACTTAGAAGTTAATATTCTTTATCACAGCTAATACTATGGTTTATAACAAAGCTAAAAACGACGATGAAAACAAGGAAGGAGTTTTTTTCATAGTCGTTTTTCTACAAAATTGCGAAATTATTAATGACAGTAATTTATTTCTATTCTTGGACGAAACAGCGTTTAATATTTATAAGACACTAAAGAGTTTCATAGTCTCCAGATCAAAGGAGATAAAGTTACGAGTATCAAAGCCAACAAAACTCGAAAATCTTTTAATACTTACAAGATTTTATTAATTCTCTAAATATTACGGCTATATCACAAATCAACGGCTTCGGAATCTCGGAAGTTGGGTATATATACTTCTAAAGATCTTTAAAATCGCACAGATTTTCAACCTAGATTTTTGCTGGTCGGTAAACACGATTCAGGTAGAAAATTCTGGAGCATCTAAATCTAAAATAGAATTTGAACTGGAATCGACCTAATTTCATATTAAGATCGATATTATTATGACAAGTGCATTTATTGATAACAGACTTAATTTGAGTGAATTATCTGCTTGTTTATTTAACCCGTCGTAAATCAAAATAACTTATTACAAGCTGATTATAAAGGAAAGCACAACAACTGCCTAGATCAACATGTTAACATCAACCTATGAAACGTTTTATAAGCATATTATTTATCCAGCATTATTAGTCCAGCAGCCACCGCCTCTTTTTTGAGTGAGCAATAACAGGCTGAACCTTGGTGAGCAGGATCGGTTCGATGAGACGCCCAAGTTTTTCCTTTGAAAATTAAAAAAAAAAAGAAAAAAAATATAAAATATTTATTAAGCTACATACAAAAAATCAGCTTGATATCAATAATTTTGATAACCTCGTTATTTGGACTTAATCGGAGTGTAGGACGCTCCAGTCAAACCATCCATTTTGTAGGACAATTGTTATTCCGAGTTTATCGTCCAATTACCTCAATATTAAAAAAGTTGTATGTGGATTTATATCTGGAAAATAAAGATTTCATTTCATTATTTATTTATATAACAATTGCTTGCTACACTTACAGCTTACTTATGTTTGTTCATATGCACATTCATTTTGTGGATCAAGTAGCTAGTAGTTACTGTCATACCTAACATACCTTACTTATCTAAATTATCTTCGTGTTAAAGATAGTGTCCATTAAGTGCATAGCTTCGAAATCTCCGCATTTCCTAACATGCTGATAAGTGATAAGGTACTTCGCAGTTGATGACGTCATATAAAGGAAGCTCACATCTTCGGCCATTATTATGGTGGCCATAAGTGAGGAGGAAACACTCAAGTGCTACCTACGTAATTATGTACGAGTCATTTTCTAACAAACTATGTTATTATCTCTCTAACTACGAAGTCTTCGAGAAAACCCCAACGATATCTTATGCATCAAAATCAGCATGCTTATTTTTGAATCACGACTCATTGTGGCAATTTATTACGTGCATAATTATGTTATATCACAAATGTATAATATTATTTTTCCTTAATTCTACGCCTTCAAGAAGTTCACGCATTTTATGCGCCTTGCAGACCTTGAACAACCCTTTATATATCACTAAAAATGTGACAAGAAATTCATGACAGCAAAATATTGCTATTTATCTACATGTCAACTTGCTACTAATAAACCCAACATCAATTCTTACATATTTAAAATTATCTTTCCAATAAGTATCATTAGCATCCTTAACTGCGTTTCTTTCACAACGTTTCTCCATTGCATCACACTTTATATTACCTACGTGTATAGAATGAGGCAATGCGTTGCAGGCTTTATCAGTTTCGCCAGCGGATGCAAACAGGTACCGCTGTGGAGGATGTACGCATCAATTGTTGAAAAAGTGGTACAATTCGTCGTGGGAACTGTTTTTTTGTGTATGATGAATTGATGACATAGACGAAAGAGCGGAAGTATTTTTTTCTAGTATCTGTCAGGAACTTGGGAATTGAAAAAGATTTTGGAGGATTAAAGTCTAGTTCTGTTTGAAAAATAATTAATCTTATCTCCTTGATCAATGTTCTTCGGTTTCTCTCTGTGGGTATTAGATACCAGTATACATAATGTAGGTCCTTGTGGAAACTACATCAAATAATTTTCCTGCGTCATCAAACCATTTAAATATTCTCCTTTCGTGTCCATGCTTACAAATGACGTATTTTGATCAAACAACGCGAGTTGTTCACTCATCATTCACAAATAAAGTACTCACATTAATTTTCCCTGTTCATTTCGTCACTTCATTACCAAAAACTTCACCATACTGTCCCTGATCCAATTTACACCTCCGTGGGTCACGTTTCGTAGAACACAATATATACAACAATGAATAGTTAGTACTTACGTACATTCGCTCTTCATTTTATTGTTATCGTTGATGATTCAACTCTTGCAGTACCAGTATTGTCAGACCTTCTACCTTCCCCGGTTTTGTATGACAATCAGAATTTAAGGACGTTATTGCATGACCAAGTATAGGTCTTTTTATATTAGTTGGGTGACCTCCACTGGATTGTATGTCGCATCAGTGATATCATCTATGCAGGTCGTGACCTTCAAATGTAATCTGGATCTCTCATGGGAGCATCATGGTCTACAAAGTATGGAAAATTAAATTTGATAAGGTTAGTTAGGTGGGATTAAGATTGATATTCACCTTGGTTGAGGTACCATGATTTGGTACTTTAGATGCTTAAAATGTTGCTTGGTACCTACGACTTTTTGCAATATTTATGCGAGACATGGTTCTGACTAAGTTTAAGTACCCATTGTCACTTTATTTATACCGTTACGAATCATAACCGTTTTATTGTCTGCTTTTTTTTATAGTTCTCAGAATTGTTATTGTTACATTTCGTACTTACGACTTTCTAAATACATTACTTACTTGTAATATTTCTCCTTGATAACGTTGTTTTGTCTGCTGTATCAACTTTCCAAATATGGGATATTAATTATTACGTTGCACTTACATTACAAATGTTTATAATTTACAAACTCCTTATTCCTCATCCTAATTCTAATAGTCTGTTTTCAACGTAAAAACTAAAACAATTTATCTCATTGTAATGTGCGATCCTACCAAGTTTTTATCCACATAAATTGCTTTATAAGCGCCATTAAATTTTAAATGACTGTCATTTGTCTCCCTTCGTTAACTAGTCGAGTATTTACTTCAGTATCCTTTACTTACCACATTCCCTTAACAACAACAGTTTCAACCTTATCTATAGCTTCGTAAGGTCCTTTTTCAGCTGTTTTATCGCATCTTCTATTATGATTGTTAATTTCAGCACTGTAATCCTCTTGACAATTGCTTGATTACTACAATTAATCGCAATTGAACGGAATTTTAACTTCCTGCTTCAGTATATCAAAAATTGTTATCATTGTATTGTCCTCTTGTATTATTCACGTTTATAATATTATAAATTGCTAGTAAGTCTTAATTGTCTGGTACTCCCTAATATTAAACAGTAATTATGCACGAATTGTAAGTTGCTTATATTGGTGATATAATTTGTTAAGTATAAGTGTTAAGGGTACTGAAAACTATTATTAATATTTGAATGTGTTTACTCTTAGAAGAAATAAATTAAATACCAATTATTATGTTTTGTCCAATAATTTGTTGAAGCATATTGCATGAATTGAGTAAGAATGTTTACAAAGTATGTCCATGCTAAATGTGGCTTTTAGCTGTTGCAATCCATTGTTTTAGGTCGAAAAGTACGAGTCCTATTTTTCACCTAAGTTTTCCTTGTATTCCGATATCTAATATGAATTCAGTACCGTTAAAATGCGTATGTTTCTGCGAATCGGCAGGAAGCGACTGAAACGATTCGACACCAGCTTTTGTTCCAACATTAACGCATTGGCGTCTTGTGTTTCCTCTAAATTTAAAACGTTATGCTGTTGCTAAACTATTTGATGGAAGGACATGTACCTACACTTAAATAAGATAAACATGTTTATAAGATTTGAAAATAATATCTATGCAATGATTTAGTCGAGTCAGAGGAATTAACAATTTAGAATAATTTTAATTTAACGTCATATCTATAGGTTCATCACTAAGTGTACTATCGAGGAATTTCATATCTACACACCTTAAGGACTATTTTTGCTTGCAGCGCTCGGCCGCTATAGAAATCTCATCAACCAATAGCATCACACCATCAGATTTTTGATGAGACCCTTGTTTTTGTAAATGAAAAAAAAAAGATAGTAAAAAACCAGCTGAGGTGGTGCATATTTTTTCAATGGAAACAATTTCAATGGGAACCCTCGTTCGGTCGTAGTTCGAGATCGTTTGGGACAAGTTTATGGGTTTTTTTATGAGTGGGTTTGCTATGCTTTCAGAAAAGTATAATATAAAATTAGAATTGAGTAGTTTCACAATTAGCAGTTTTTGGGTGAGAGGCAGAAAATTTCCATAATACTTTAAAAGCGCAAAATGCGGTATCGTTTCGGTATAGTATGCTCGGTATACCGAAACGATACCTCATTGCTTTAATTTATCAATTTATGCAGTACCGTTTAATTCGTTGTAATTATACCGAGCATGCTGTAAACCGTGTGACGTGAGCGAGTACAGCACTGCAGAGCTGCAAAAAAACAAAGTATGTCCAATTTAATAAAATCTACAGTTTACACTTTCATTTTTGGGATACCCCGATACGGCATCCCATAGTATTTATTGAGTGTCATAAAGGTTAAAATACCAATTTCTAAGCCAAACAAATATAAACATTGCATACCTAAAAATAAAGTCGAAAATATATAACGGAAAATATGCACTTTTTTTCCCTTTAGAGACGCTCTAGAGCTAATGAAAGTTTATTTATTCTCAACTTTATTTTAAGTGCAGCAAGGTCGATATTTATTTGGCAGTGACAACCGCGCTGCGTTCGACTTCGAGAGATGTTCCCGGCTCTCAATGGTTAAGTAGAGAGGCTAGAAGACTATTATAGGTATTATAAAAATAAAAAAACAATTATCACAAAACAATTTTTATATGAATTCAACTATAAACAAGGGGAAAGAAAAAAATATTAATAATTATGATCCTGTAAGAGTTCCGTTTTTTCATGAACCCTAAAAATTACAAAGTGTCGAATAAATGTAAATAATACTAGGTTACTATTTCAACGACAAGGCAAAGCTGGATATAAACAACCACTTGAAATCTACAAAATAATGTCGCCTTGTTCCTTACAAATAAACATAGGGTCATTTCTTAATTAGTGAACCTAAGAAGATGTCGTTTTTCTGTTGGTAAGTAATTTTCAATTAATATTTCGAAATACAATTTAAATAATATGTTTCGTAACGTAACGTTAGTTGTTACCGAAAGCTCTGCAAATTTGCAACTGAACCCATGAAATGCGTTAGAACAAAATGTAAAGTATAAAAACATTAAAATTAAAAACTTTCTCAGTTTTGTTTCTTTTATTCTATTCCTAGTGGTCGAGAAAGGGTCACCATATCCGTAGTCAGACATCTGTTATCATTGTTACAGAGCCTACAAAAAACGCATGAACAACAAAAAATCAGAAACGACAAAATATTACTATGTATTTTTGTTTCATTGGTCGATGCAAAAAGAGGCGTAAAACAGATGTGGTCATCGTGTTCACGGGATTTTGTTTTGAAACTGGTTAGATATGGAATTCCTCGATAGTACTTGTGCTGCTTATAGCGTTAAAGTGTATTCTCGTATCTCAAGAACACAACCAAATAAAACATGTCTCTCTTTAATAACACTACTAACGATGCCCGTAAAAGATTCGCCAGGAAACTGACACTATTTATAAATTGATGCGATCTTTAAACTCGACACGTCATAATCGTATGTAACATCAAACGGTAGCAAATCTCTCTGGCACTTGGAATTCTGTGAGCATCTGAAGCAAAAACAACTGAAGATGATTCTATCAGAATTCTCTAAATAGTAGATGTTAGTGACAGTATGAAATTGAAAAAATGGAAAATGGAACTAGTGGAAATGGTGTTAGAAGACGAAATTGAAGAGATTAGTCAAGCAGTTAATCTTTCTTCATCATTAATCTTTCGAGTAAATACTCTAAAAACTGACGAACTTCTCTAGAAATATTCCAATTTTTTGTTAACGTTACTCCAAAAGAAAAACCATTGGTATCATTTTGATAGAGCGAAAAATCTTAAAGAATGTTGAATCGGTTATTATGCAAATACTGACTACGTGTAGCCACATTGACGCAACGATGGACGTGACGGCGTGCGCGGAACGTGCACAAGCGCAATACTAGGGAAGTGGCTAATCATTGGCTATTTATCAATTAGTTACTGTATAGAGGCCTCTTTTATTAGACACACGTGGCTACTCGTTTAGTAGCCGAATGTTTATGATGTAATCTAGCTAAATATTTGCTACTGGCAATAATGTACTGGTTAATAATAATTATGTAATCAATACTTTGTATGTGTGAAGTTTATGTAATTTTTTTGTAATGTGCGTTTTGTTTATCCAAAATAATCAATTTTTTTCTTTTAAGGTAATATATTTTGAAAAATATTTTCTAGCTATGTAGGTTTATAGATACCATCATTGGTTTTGATGTACTATTGCTTATTGGCAGTGTTGATAAATATTGGAATAGTTACAACGAGAATAAATTAATACCTTTGATGATACTCTGCATGGTATGAAATCTTGTTCTAACAGTTTAGCCTATTAACTATTGTGTAGAACTAACTACCTATACCTCTAATTGCACACGTGTTAAATTGACGAACAAAACATATGATGTCATGCAAAATGATGGAGTGAATTATGGATCTAATCGCACATTCTTCTAATATTATTTTGTACTGGCCTTGGTATCCTTACGTGGTGGGCATTAAAACCTTTCATATTTCATAGGCTTTGTTTTGTAATGGTGCTTTGTGGACTAAATCAGGAAATCTACCAGACGTTGAGTATCCTGTCTGGTTTTTAATGCGTTGATATTATTACTTCTTCCAAAAATGCGATGTTTTTTAATGCCAGTTCCAATATAAGGCCAAAACGTCTACCTGATGTTTAGTTCTTACGATCTAGGTCTAGTTCGGGAACTAAATAAAGAAGCTAACAATTGCCCCATTTGGAAAATGTTACCGAATCCTTATCCTAATCGGGAAATGAGAAAACTAGTACCCAAAATGTTGAATAACATTCAAGCTTAACTAAAAATCACGTACATATCAATCCTTGAACTTATCACAAAAATAAAGATGACAATAAAATAAATTAAATCTCGAAGGTGAGAAGGGAGTATAGCGCACCGTGATAGTGAACACGCGACTTCGTTGCCGTGACCGTGATACGGACGTTTCTCCAAACCAGTTCCAATAAAATTAAAACAGATTGAACGTTTAGGGGTCAAGCCCCGTTAGAGATCCTGCCTTTCCCAATTAAAAAGGATTAAGACGTGTTTTCATGAGGCGAAAAATGGACGATTGATTGCTCTGAATTAGAACTGATTCTAGGTAGATTTAGAAGACTACCAGCATTAAAAGTCCTTTTGAATCCTGACTTTGTTTGGGATAACTAAACTGCTTATACATACATATTTACCATGTTGCGTAGGGTAGGTATATTTACCACACCTCGCATAAAGGCTCTTACAAACACACGCGATATCGCGGGCGCGACATGCACCGACAAAGGAATTGTCTTTGTCGGTGCCTGTCGCGCCCGCGATATCGCGTGAGTGTGTAAGAGCCTTAAGGGTGTGGTTAGTGATCACCCCACTTGCTTAGATATCATACTGGTGAATATTACTTGAGTTATTCTTCAAATGTTTGGTTCTCAAAATATTTTCGGTCAACATATTCGTTTATTGCGTTTTATAATGTATAAATATATTACAAAAAGGCTTATTGCCGCGTACACCGTACAACTGTTAGAGAAACAGGATATATATTTTAAATTAACAAAATTCTGGTACTAGGGTACTAGTAGTAATACTATTCAAATTAATATTAGGCGGATATTTATCTGTAGATTGCTTAATTTAGTGGTACAGTATAGTATGGTTTTGCCCGCGGCTTACATTCTGCCCAACACTATTTATTCGTTTAATATGTACGCTTCTTTATATCGAAGGGACGACCCATATTGTTGCCTTTAGTAGCAGTACCGTGATTTTTAAGTGAATTTACATGTGGTGTTAACTTCGTTTGCACGTTGTCTTGAAATTTACTTCTTTTGTTTTTGCCGTTCTGAACAGCTGGGACTTCAATATATTTTTGTTTGTGTACGGAGGCCATACTTTTGAATTGTTGGCCCAAAGGTTTTAATGGACAGTTTATTTTATGGTACAAACTATTATTGGACATGCAAACATTTGTTTTTGAAAACATGAAAACCAAAGAATCGTTAATATTCCGAAGATACATAAGAGAAGAAGATACGAGTTGTTATAAATAAAACATTAAAAAAGCTAAATTGTTTACAAAAGACCCATAGAAAACACAGCAGGCACCAAATATTGGACCACCGGAGTGCGTATTTTTCTAATAGTAGGTATTTGTATACCTGTCACTCTTAAGTGGACTTTCAGTACAATATCAGAGAAGTGGTGACACCCACCGGAATCAATGTATAGTGTTCGTAATGCCGGTATTTATTCAAAAAGCAGTTTTAAAAGAAATTGTTAAACATGGTTTTTATGGACGTATGGACAATGATTGGAACCTTGAAGGTCGCCCACTAAGATTAGGAATTGAGCGGGTTTAGCATTATGTTATGAAGTTTATTGTGACTGATAAGATTATGTAGATCGTTTCATTGTTGTGTCTCTTTACGTTGTGCTGTTGAGCTTCGGTCGCCTTTACTCAGCTTCAGCTAAATCAAAACATACATACATATTCAGCGTATAATGTTCCAACTGCTGGGACACAGTCCTCCTCTCTGTGATAGGTAGTGGGCCGTAATCCACCACGTGGGTCAAGTTCGGGTTGGTAGATGTCACATGTCTTCGAATTTTTAGTACTAGGACATGCCGGTTTCCTCACGATATTTTCCTTCACTAATAATAATTGAAAGAACTAAAGTAATAATAATTGATCTAGAGAAAAAATATCAGGTGGCTGGATAATAAATTTTCTTGCTGTGAATATTTATTTTTAGACATAAAAGCTAAACAATCCTGTTTGTTTTTTTATAATTATCCTTAAAAAAGACATGATTTTCGAATAAAAAATTAATTGAGAGAAAATATTACAATTAAGTAACTGTCTTCAACATGGAAAGAAAAAGATCCAATAGATCATTTAATAAAGTTTCATTTTGCTTGTACGAGTATATGTGACTATTTCAGAATATTCATGCAAATTAACATAAAAATAGGGGAGGATTATCGGTACTGTGTCAACTTTTGTCTTGTCTTGTCATCATCATTGCATACTGCAGTCTCTTGTTGGAAAGCCTCAAAGCCAAAATACCCTAAGTTCGTTTATATCTTCTACCTGGAAACCTAGACTTATTTTTTTTCATTTTAATAAATGTTGTAATTTACTGACACAGTAACGGTTAGTTTTTCGTCTGCAGGATCAAATGAAGACATACAAGCTATTTAAATTGATTTATATCAGTAAACAACAGTGTCGTTAGTTTTTGTGACCATGGAACTGTCCCCATCATTATGTCCCATCTCCCATTTTAATGTCCCGCGTCTGTTTTGTTTACACACAAAAATGTTTAACAAAAAATACGAGGGCTGCACTAAAAGTATCGGGAATGGAATATTTCCACTGTTCCTGTCATATTAAAATCTTTTTAATTGAAAACTCCTTGGTTTTAAAAATCGAATACCATTTATTTATTTAAAAAAAGATTCTCGGTCTTGTCACAAGGTTTTGTCAAACTTGTTTAGTCGTTGAGAAAATGGAATTGACTCGAGAAAATTCAAGAACGATGATTTATTATGACTTTCGAACTGGTTTAACACAAAAACAGTGTGTTGACCGGATGATTTCTGCATTTGGTGATGAAGCCCCATCCAAAACCACAATTTATCGCTGGTTTGCTGAATTTCAACGTGGACGTGTCAAGCTCAGTGATGATCCCCGTCAAGGTCGTCCAAAAACTGCAGTCACCCAAGAAAACGTTGATGCTGTGCGTAAGCTGATTGAGGAAGATCGACATGTGACATACCGCGAAGTTCAGGCAACTTTAGACATTGGCATGAGTCAAATACAAATAATCTTGCATGAACAATTAGGTGTAAAAAAGTTGTTTTCCCGATGGATACCGCATTCGCTCTGTGAAGAGCAAAAAGCGGCTCGCGTTACTTGGTGCGTCAGAACTCGCGAAAGATTCCACGCAGGATCCTCAAATGCTGTATACAACATTGTATCAGGTGACGAATCCTGGATATACGCGTACGAACCCGAAACAAAAAACCAGTCACGAGTTTGGGTGTTCGAAAATGAGTTAAAGCCAACAAAAATTGTTCGTTCACGGAGTGTTGCAAAAAAAATGGTGGCCACGTTTGTCTCCAAAACCGGCCATGTTACGACTATTCCTCTTGAGGGACAAAGAACGGTTAATGCAGAATGGTATGCTAGCATTTGTTTGCCACAGGTCGTTTCTGAACTCCGTAAAGAGAACTGCAACCGCCGCATCATCCTCCATCACGACAATGCGAGTTCTCACACCGCGCACAGAACAAAAGAGTTTTTAGAGCAAGAAAACATAGAATTATTAGACCATCCGCCGTACAGCCCCGACCTAAGCCCTAATGATTTCTATACTTTCCCTAAAATAAAGAATAAATTGCGTGGACAGAGATTTTCATCACCTGAAGAAGCTGTGGACGCCTACAAAACGGCCATTTTGGAGACCCCAACTTCCGAATGGAATGGTTGCTTCAATGATTGGTTCCATCGTATGGAAAAATGTGTCAAATTTCGCGGAGAATACTTCGAAAAGCAATAAATACATTTTTAAATAGTAATGTTGTGTCACTTCCTTGATTCCCGAAATTTTCAGTGCCGCCCTCGTACGGTAGACCTTACTGTCGTTTGTTTTTTTGTTTATTTTACGATCGAGACATTCACTTTCATCGATTTTGAGCATTTTGGTGTTCATTAAAAAGGCATTAACGAAGGGTTTGTTTAGAATTTTACACTAGTTGCTGCCCGGGGTATCGCCCGCGTGGCTTTTTCTAAAATAAAAGTAACCTAAGTTACTCCATAAAATATCAGCCAGTGAAAGTCCCATCAAAATCATTCCAGCTGTTTCGGAGATTAGCCGGAACAAACAGACAGACAGACAAAAAAATAATATTTTTAAGTACCATAATTTTATTCTTTCCTATGCATCTAGAAAAGCTGTTATATTGACATTACAAACAGATACTTCAGTTTTATTTATTTGTGTTTTTTTTCTTTACAATACATATTTTTATACAGTTTTTGCCAGCCAGAATTCCCCTCAACTCTTTTTAGTTTTTTCTGAACCTAGCCATGCATTGTGGTTAGCCATTTCAATCAACTCTTTAGTATTCCGTGTTATGTCAATCTGTCATAGAGATTAACTACGATAATATGGCCCGCCCCTCCAAAATCAAAACGATTGAAAGTATTTGTTTTTGTTTTTATATCTGTAACTTTTATGGTGTACATAATAAAGAGTACCTATTCTATTCTATTCTATGAGACGGCCGTCAAACAAAAACAAATCACGAATTTGTCGCTCGAATAGTGGCGTCATTAATCGCTCATTATTATTAGTATGGGGCTGCACTGACGTACTCTATGAAAACGACACTTGCGTTACGTTGTCGTGGGCTATCGGCTAGTTGACCAACAAATCAGTTAGATAATAAGTGAGATATTACGAGTACTTACAACTACATACAAACTCCTTCGTAAGGATGTGACTACACACATTGAAACAGTAATTTGGAGGGGCGAGTCATGTTATCGTAGTTTATCTCTACCTGCATTTATATATATGCAGATGTTTCTCTTGAATACGTTTTTAATTTCGCGGCTGTTTAAATCGAACAATACAATTCAAGAAGCCAGACGATTGCGTAAATCGTCCACAAACAGTACCGTTTGCTGTCGCCAGATAAACCAAATATATCCCGACCATAGCCAGTAACTTCTACTACTCAAGTATAAGTAAAGGAAGATACAAAAAATATCCACTTCCAGTCTAAATTTACATGTAACAGACACCCGACAATTTCACAAACCATAAGGGATCATTTCTTAACCAAAATTAGATAAACAAGACTAATTTATTTAGACCCCTGATCTTGAACCATCTGGTTTAACATAGAGTTCATTTAACACTGGTCGTCTAAAACAGTGGTAGGATTTAGAAAACCAATTTGTCTGTCTGTCAACAGAATAAGGGACATTTAGCGTTTACTGCCTACGCGCAAGACTCGCTCGTTCTATATTTAAAATATGTTTAACGGGAGAGAAAAATTGTCTTTTGAGGAAATTGAATTTTAGTGTTTGTTGGAGAGGTTTGGAGAGCGAAAAAACAGGAGATACTGTTGGGGCCGTGCATGAAATCGACTGATTTTGATCAATTTTGTTCATTGTTTGTGAGAAAGGTGAATTTAATCAAAATTATTTGTGATTTGTAAAGTCGAGTTCGTTGTTTTGCATGTGGCGGAAAGGATTTTTTCAAATAAATTATGAATTCTAGGAAAATTACAAAAAACAGGTTTTCAAAAAATGACGCGACGACAGTGACGTCATCTTTTTACAAAAAACTACTTTTGAGTTTGAACATTAAAAAATATCATAAACATCATTATTATGGTATACTTGCACGTGGCGGGACCACTTTTACAACTTCCATACAAAATATATCAGAAAAAATATGTTGATAATGTTTTTTAAACCAAGCTTGTTTTGTATTTTGTCCTATTATTAAGCAAACCTTATTAAGAAATTTAAAAATGACACACTGGGCTTCAGCTATCCTTGAGATAAAATCAAAATTTTATTTTATGAATTTGTATTATCTTCATTAAGTAAATCAAAGGCGAAATAAACTTTATTTTTGAGAGCGCAAAAGTGATAAAACTATTAAAACAGGTGCTGTGACTGACACGAATGGTTTAGCACCACGAAAACTGTACTTTTATAGTTACACAGACTAATGTTTCAATTATTTCAAGCTTTTCAAGCTTTAAATCTAATTATTTTACAAAAGAGTAAAGATCGCGCCTAAATAAGTTTTCACTTCAATAAAATAATTCTAATACAGCATGTCGGCGCGGGCATGTCGGTGACGCGCGAACCCATAAGCTTTTCCCCTACCAAAAATCGCTCAATGCGCCTAAAAGTTGTCACTTAAAAAATCTAAAGTATTTTTTGCCAGCTCACCTACAGGTAAATCAACGATCGCTAGCTAGGCTACCTAGCCTACTATACAGTCAGTAAGGAATTAGTTTAATTAAAACGCCCACATTCATCATCTTTGATTGCGTAGCAAGGCTAAGACAATGTGCATTTATAAATGTAATTAAAGACCTATGTTCCACTTTGTTTACACACCATTACAATGGCAGCCATTTTGGATTTTATTATCTGTTAAAAACTTTGTTGACGTTTATAAACGTCCGCTCGGTGTTTGAATAAAAAAAAAGGAATATTTTTTTAATCGTCGGGAAACGGCCTTGACAGAAACGTCAGGATTTAAATTTTAAAATTGATTTTAAAATTTTAATTTTAGAACTTATGTTCCCGCGGCGCTTCAGTAACGGCCGGTTTATATTTAGAACGTGTTCTATTCTCGAACAGTAAACTCGCGGGCGATGCCTTCTTATTGTTTTTGCTTGGTGGTTAGGGGCTGCTCAGACCCGAATCAATAATGGCGATTTTCAAGCTCTAAAAAGTTTTTTCATATTTCTTAGGGAAAAGATGCTTTTGTTTCTTGCATTGTCTAAGAACAATGGCTGTTTAAAAGTACTCCGCGATACGGTTGCTGGTTGCTGGTGAATTCATTTTGCTCTGTACTTTTTTTTTTTTCTAAGAGCTGTAATTTCTAACCTATTTTTTTATTGCTTACGTGGGTAAAACCATTTTTTCTATTAGGCTATCGCTCTACCTATTTACTTTGCCACCCAAACCAAAGTCCTAATACCCCTACTCACCTTTCCTTAAACTGTTTATTAATAAGCCATGTCTGAAAGCGCCTTAATGTGCAGAATATTTATGGTTCTCAACGAGTTGTTAATACATTCAGTTATAAACTTATAACTAATTTACTGGTAGTTTAGACACAAATTTTCGAAGTTTATGCTTTCATAGTACAGACGCAGCAGGGAAAGCTACCCGAAACTGTCAAATTTTCCCAATCAACCTTGAACCTTATACTGTAGGGATAAAGTTGAAAATCTATTGAAGAAATTTGACAGATTGTAGTAGCTTGATGTGCTGGCGTCTGCACATTGTCCGCAAGGCAGAAGTGGAGATCTAAATGATATCTAATTTTAGTCAAAGCTAATTTGTTTTTATATCTTTTATTTTAAATAACTTCAAGTACCTTCACGTTCACATCATTATCTGCTTAGCCTTTTCCCAACTATGTTGTGGTCGACTTCCGGTCTAACCGGATGCAGCTGAATACCAGTATTTTACATGAAGTGACTGCCTATCTGACTTCCACAACCCAGTTACTGGGTAATACGATACCCATTGGTAAGACTGGTTGCCAGACTTTCGGGCTTCTGACGACCCGTAACGACTGCCAAAGATCCTACACAAATTGTAAAACATATATTTAAAAAATTAAACTTGGTATCTACTAGGTACCTATTTTTTTTTTTTTTTTTTTTTCAATAGGTTCGTTTGGCATTCCAAAAGTTATTTTGAATGAAAAGATAAACAAACACTTTAAACTAGTGTTGTGAGAAGTTGATTGAAACTGTTAAATAATAAGAAGCAGCTGTAGGTATGTTATGTTGTTATAATGTTCGTTATGATAACAAACTCATTGGTTTGTTATGAATAGGAGACGCTTATTATGAGTAGCTGATACGCACTTTCGGTAGTTACTTATAAACCTATTAAGGACGCTATCACAAAATCTGACAAAAGTTTGCAGTTTTTCGGTACATTTTGCAGCAAAATTTAACTAAACTAAATGTAACTAATATATGCCACAGATAGATTACTCCTTTTGTAGCAATTTTTTATTCGAAAATATTGGTTTATAATATTGTAAATAATAATTTCCGTTGCCTCTTCACACAAAATTGACGATATCGTGTTGAGTTTAGGAACATTTTTCTTCAATATAGTAACATAAATTTAGTTAAGGTAGCAAAAAGAACTATCAAAATGTTACAAATAGTCTCAGAAAATAATGTTGAAAAAACCTAAATATTTTTTAAAAACACTGTAATTTTTTTTTCTTATTATTTAACAAACCATATCAAGAAATTTTAAAATCACAGCTCAGCTATCCGTGTGATAAAATCAAAATTTTATTTTATGATTTTACAATATCTTCATTAAGTAAGAACGGCGAAATAAGCTACATTTTCGAGAGCGCAAAAGTGATGAAACTATTAACAGGTGCTGAGACTGACATGAATGGTTTATCACCACGAAAACTGTACTTTTATAGTTACACAGACTTAATGTTTCAATTATTACAAGCTTTCTCACAATTAGATAAGAAATTGACGAAAAACTATTTTTTTGTGATAGCACCCTTAATATGTTGTTAACCTATTTAGCAAGGAATCAATGGAATGAGCTGTATTTTACAGGGTTATAAAACTCCGTCGATTGAAAGCTATTGAATCACTATCACTTTTACTACAAAAATATTTTATCTTTTTTTTCTCTTTTTATCTTTTATTTTAATTTATTTTTCTTTTATTTCAAGGTTGATTCTACGAAGTGACAAAAATGAGTGCGAATGAAATCTGACAAGTGAACATGTTCTGTTATGTTAGTGTTTTTCTGTGAGAAGTTCTGTGATAGAGGCCCAATCATTCCGGACTACGTGGCTACTGAGGGGCAAATGGGTATGTTTTAATTTATTTAGTCACAAAAGATTAAAAAAAGTGTTTTATAAAAACAGATAAAGAAGTTTTGTGGTGTTCTTTTCTAATCATGTTTTTATTTAGAATTTATAATGAAAAAATATTACCTTATAACTACGATTAATAAGACAGTTTGAATAAGGATCCATATCCTATCTTTTTTGGGTTCCGCATGTCCGAATGAAAAAAACTGAACTCTTTTAGGATCACTCGTGTGTGTCTGTCAGTCCGTCTGTCACGGGCAATTTGCTCCGAATCTAATGGACCGATTAAGTTGAAGTCTGGTACATTTATCTATTTCTGTGACCCAAACACGGACGTGTTGCGTAAATAAATTAATTTTGAATATGGGGGTCACTTTTGGGAAGAAAATATTCTGTTTTTTAAGTTTTGCTTTACCGTGTGACATAATCTAATGAAACGGCTATAATTTTAAAATAAACAGTTTTAAAGTTTTATGAAAACAGATGAAAATTTACCATTATTTATTGAACATTGTTCAGATACTTATAGATTACAGAAAATCTATAATATTTCTATGGTCTTAAAATAACATGGTATATCTCCCAATATTGTGCGTACAAACTTAAATTTATGGGTGAACTTGTTTATCAAATACAATGTTAAGTTTGTTCTTGAACTATGGAACTCTTCATTGAGCGTGGTCCGACACGCACTTGACCGGTTTCAAAATAAACCATAAATAACTCCAACAAAGAATGCCAAAAACCAAAAAGATACAAGAAACCCCATTATATTTTTAAAAGATAAGGTCTTGGACCATTATGAAGAAAATTAAATACCCATACAAAATCGGGAGCACTTCAAACTTATAAAGGCCATTTGTGTCAAGCTACATCGCGTTCAGAGGTGTAAAATTGTATGGGTATTGTTCATGTCGCCAAAATTTCATGCAACCAAAAATAGACTTAAATCCTTTGAAATTAAATTCTTATTACAACAGCTTAACTATTTTCCTGTTCAAAATCTCATGAAAATAAAATAACAATCGAAATTATACTTTATTTTTTAAGTAATAAAACATGTTTTGTAGGATTCGTGTAGAGCCAGACTGTTTATCATTCAGTTAGATTTATAAAAAGAACATCATTTTATTTTAAACTGTAATTTGCAGACATAAGATTTATTTTTCTTTGTATGTTTTTGGTATAACAGAAGCCCATTTTATCTTCCATTGTGATGTTAGTACGTGAGGCGAATGTTTACTTTTTCCCATAAATTGCTTTAAGGAAAGGTGTTTTTATGGTTACATGGCAATATAGAACAATGAGATTTTAATCAACCACGTAATGCAGGCTGCATGGTTCTTACTATCCCTTCTAATTTATTGCGTGTTATGGTGCTCTAAATTATATGAAAGTCAACTGAGTTCTATAGTGTTTAATTTATTTTATATACAGGGTTACTGGTAACTCGACGTATTCCTTGCACGACGTCATAGTAAGGTTAAAATGCAACAAATTAAGCAACCAAATGTTCTACCGAAATTCAGTAGTTTTTGAGTTTTTTCAAATAAAGTAATGACAAAAATTACGAAAAATAAAATGTTTAATTACTGATCTCTGCCAAACGTTTCGGCATTTTGGATTTTTTAATTATTAACAAAGATTTGCTACGGCATCAGCTAGGATAATAAATTAAATTCCAGTATAGTCGCACCGTAAATCATTTTTAAATTGTATTTTTCATAAAACAACTAAAAACCTAATTAACTCAAAAACTACAGAATTTCGGTAGAACATTTGGTGGCTTAATTTGTTGCATTTTAACCTTACTATGACGTCCTGCAAGGTATACGTCGAGTTACCAGTAACCCTGTATATGTTAGTTAATTGGGCTGATGAATAACTGTCCTTAGGAGAGATTTATGTTAAAATGTGCACCGTGATCAGCTATTGATGACGAAATGGGCATATTCAATTGCAACAGGGCCTTATGATTTAAGGCTCGTACAGACTGGTGCTATATCGCGGGCGCGACAGGCACCGACAAAGAAATTGTGCTACTAGAGTTGCGTCGCGTCCGCGATATCGCACCAGTTTGGACAAGCCTTTAAGTTAAATGCGTTTTCATTTATTTAAATCAAAGATTTTTAAAAACAATTAATTTTTAAACGCGGTCCCGGGCAATTGACGAATAAATTTGTGAATCATTATGTAAAAGAAAAACATAAAGCTAAACATTATAACCTTCTCCTTTTTGGAAGTTGGTGAAAAATCACCGAGACCAATGAACAATACATTTTAAAAAGTAGGAGCTGGAGAATTTTAGATTTAGAAAAATAGAATAAACGTATACTTAGTAACAATAGGTACTTAGGTAAGAAGTTTTGTTGCATTGGTGTGCAGCTTCAGTACTTACCTAACTAAAGCTACCATATACTATAATATATAGGCAGAAATTAAGTCTAATTAATATGTTCACACGGCTACAGATCAATCTATACATTTCCAGTATAAGCTGCTCTAGTATTGTATAGTATTTCCGTACAATGAGAGGTTAGATTCTACCGGAAATTATAGCTTGATATGTAGCCGTGTGTTCATAGTCATAATTGAAAATAAATATCGCCTTTCCATGCAACCCAAATGCAGTGGCAACATCGATAACCAATCACCACTGATTGTGTACCGTTACAAGCTCATATCAGTATAAATTATCAATCAGTTCAAGGACTTGCCACCTATCTATGGAACTGCTATGCTTAGGAAGTTGGGACGTTTAAAAATATCATTTGCACGTTTAGTAAAAGTATTATATAAATAATTATAGGTACTTAGGTAATTAAGTATCGGTTTTTTTCCATTTGGTCTGGTCAAGATTCTCTTCTGGAGAAGAGCAGACTTACATTTTTACTTAAAGGGCCAAATTTACCAGTGGGTAAGGCTTCAGACAGGAAAATCGTTACAATATTTAAGAACAGTGTCCAAGAGTTTTCTGCATCAAACCCTTGAGTCGAGTCCCTAAAAAGAGCCCTATCACAATTATCCAGGCTCATGGCAATAACTATTGCTATTAGATACTTATTAATTATTCTCAAACCTTAATAATAACATTACATACACATAACAGAAATCAGTGTTGGCCCAGTGGTAAAGGCATCGACTTACGACTAGTAAGTAGGTCGTGGGTTCCAACCCAAGCAGGTGTTTTACTTTTTTGTAAATAATTTCATTACCACTGCTCTCAAAACGGTGAAGGAAAACATCGTGAGGAAACCGGATGTCCTAGAACCAAAAATTCGAAGACATGTGACATCTACCAATCCGCACTGGGCCCTCGTGGTGGATAACGACTACGGCCCACTCTCGAAGAGAGGAGGCCTGTGTCCCAGCAGTGGGAACATTATAGGGTGCTTATGTATACATATAAAGAAAGAAAAAATATTTATTGGGACTCAACACAGGAGATCACAAATCAAATTAAACTAAAACACACTCTTAGGAACAACATAAACAAAAACATAAAAAAAAACAAAGTAGAATGAAAAAAAAAATCTGTACCAGGCCAAAAGGCTCCTATCTCAGAATAACAACACATCACGTCTGTATTCCCCGTAGTACACTCCATTTCGCCACTTACAAACAAAACAATCAATTGCATTATTCATCAGCATTTTGTATGTAAAACAAATTGCCTTAAAATTACTATTATTTTTATCTAATTCACAGAAACAATTTTTCGAATAGCCATTTTGTTTTTCTAACACATTCTGATTCTGAACTTTAACACTAGGTCATAGAGTTTACTATGCATGTAAATTCCAGGGCCTAGTAATTTATGTCTATTACTGTAGGTATCCGTGCAAATGAGTTGGTAATGAAATTAGTCGCGATTATTATATCACTGTTAACCTGTCGAGGTTAAATCAATGGTTGTTTCCGCCAAATTATTTGATTGGCTACCGTTCAATATATTGGCCTTAAATAGGAATTTAATTTGGGCTTTGGGCTTTAGGCTTATAATGAGTTTGCTAATTAATTATTAAATGTTATTTTGGGTTGTCGTTTTGTCTCCACCTACGGCAGTCAAAAGTCCAGCACATAATGTGGTCCCAAATAAAAATTTACTGTGTTTTTTTCAAGAATAGCCATTCTTCTGTTGTCCTTCTTTTTAAGGCAAGGTCATACCTCATTTTGGTGATGAATTTTCCGATAGCGAAGCTCATGATTTAATAAATGATAAATGATTTTGTTTCTGTAAGTAGGTTTTTATAAATACTTTTACATTCCATTGCTCTCCTAATATCTAGGACTTTTGGGTTTAACGAGACACCCGAAGAGGTGAAAGCGTACACTAACACAGGTTGAAGCTATTGTGGCTGTAGTGTCCAGTATGAATGCAATGACATTTGCAATGGAGTATCATACAGTGCAATTATGATCTTAACCCTGTAGAAAATACCTTTTTTTATCAAATAACTTCTCCCGCTCTGGGCGGAGCGGGAGGGCGTGTCAGACTTTTACTGACTAAAACCCACCCGTGTTCCTCCATTTGCCTGTGTGCCAGGGCCACGATATCCCTTTCGGACACACTCGCAACCCTGGCAGACCTATATGTACCTATGTTTCGAATAACTTTTAACTGCGCATGACTCAACGCCATGCTAGTTAGTATATCCGTAAATAATATACCAATAAAACGGTTATCTACCATCAACCGTGTTCGAGATTTGAATGCATCGAAACCGGAAGCGGTACCTGCGACTTCCGGCCGTTCCTGTCCGCTCAATGGCGCTCAGTTAGCCCTTTCAAAGGGCTATTGTGACCCATGGGTTTATTGGCGTTTTTATTGCTGCCTTCATTACCATGTGTTATACCTTTTATATAGGGCGTTGACCTTGCTAATGTGTTGTTAAACTATTGTTTATTGTTATGTATATTTATTTAATCTGTGCGTTTTGTTGCGTGTGCGCAGCGGGTTGTATTGATCGTCGGTTAAAAGGGTTTTGTTACGTTGTTAAATGGTTTGATGGGATCTTGTTAGCATGTCCTGTTTGTTTAATATGGTCAAAATTACCTATGCATCGTAAAATGACATTCAAATAGCCTTCATGAGTGGAAATACCAACGTGTTTACCCTGGACGGTCAGCCCTGCTTCCATCTTGCTACCCCGGCTAACTTTACTACAGCATGACTTATTCATAAGCAGTTTGTGCTGTTGTTTTTATTTTCATAATACTCGAGTTAATTAACTTTTTGTATGCACACATGTTTCTGTGAAAAATTATCCTTTTCAAAATCAAAATATTTAATTTCACATAAACCTTCATGGGCCATATAAAACGCCAGAAGCTAAGTGCTTTCTTTCTATGAGCATAAAATGTGGATATGTTAACATAATATTCTTCCTATTGGATGTTGCCTCATTTTGAATAGGGGTAAACCTCGGTAAACCTTTGCTCCAATACCTTCTTCCTTTTCACTAATAACAACTTTTCTCTTAGTAACACCACAAATATTAATATGGAGGTATGAGGAACAGGGGGGAGGAGGGGGGGGGGGTGTAAAGTTCACTCGTCCTCCATAGATTAGGGAGAATCCTCCGACCAGACGGGTGTTGTGTCTGGTGGGCTGCTGCCCGACGATTGACGTCGGGACGTTGTATATATGCTAGTCGTGTGGTAAACTCTGCTTGCGCGATGCAGGATTTTGCGTGACGTCAGAGTGATGCGTAGTTGGCATGTGGCGATGTAAATGCCACCACATTACCAATAGACCCCACGGACTAAATTGTCCTGTTTTATTAGCTGTCAAGCCTTTTCAAACTGCTTGAAACTCGAAGAAAACTTACAAGTGTTCTCGTAATACTCGTCTATGGCAGTTTATTTAGTTATGGTTCTTGTAAACTGTTTGACACAAAGAGGTCAGCTGTGGTAGTAAACTTGCGACAAAACATAGTGTTTCTAAATGCTTACCTAAAATTGGGTGTATACAATGTAAACGTTATAATTTAATAGCAGGTATTCATGTAATGACATGCAATGAAATGCAATTTTATTACACGAAGTAATAAAATTTAATTGCGTGTCAGTTGAAACAATGTTTTGGAGTTTGAATTTCTATCTATCGGATATATATATATCGGAAAGATTGAATCGGCAGTTCAGCAGCCTAATCGTGTAACACACTGTCAATCATAATCTGAATGATTTTGAAGGATATTGCTAATCCATTCAGCTCCCCCATTTCAAAACATAGTAACGGACACTTTTTACAAAAATCGTTTCATTGCATAATCTTGCTAACCATCGAACCAACCGTCTACTCCGAACATAAATCTGAAGTATCGGCCGAATGTTCGGTCGTTTCTTTACTACGGCTAACTATAAAAAGAAAAAAGACAGTCCAAGAGATAAGCCAAAGTCAAAGCGACTTGAAGTCGGGTAAGGACTCAAAGTTAAAAAAGGAAACTTTGGAAGGTATAAAACGGCCGACCATTCGGCCGATACTTCGGTTTAGCGCTTCAGAGTAGACCCCCTGGATCAGGTTATCAAGATTATGCAATAAAACGAATTCATTTGTTTCGCATTGCTTCATTTATGTTCGAAAAAATAATGTGTCTGCTCTACAACGTAAATAACGCAATGAATGTTACTGAACTGTCAAAATGAAACCCATTGCTACTGATAGCGTGTTAAGGCTCGTACGGACTGGTGCGATATCGCGGGTGCGACAGACAGCGACAAAGAAATTGTTCTACTAAAGTCGCGTCGCGCCCGCGATATCGCGCTAGTCTGCACAAGCCTTTACGTAATTACCCCGCTGGCTTGTCCAGAGTCCAGACACGAAGTTAGATAGATTCTCGGAAGATCTCCTTTCTCGATCTTCTTTCTTTTTCGTGTGGTTAGTGACTAACCTGGTGTCAGAGTTTTTTCGCCGCCCATAGGCCTCTGACTTGGCTTCACATGCCGTCGAAAAATATCTCTCAGGCACCGGTTTCGCAGGAGACGAACTGCTTTATTGGTCTAGTGGTCGCAAGCGCTACTGATGAGCATGAGGTCCTGGCTTCGATTCCCGGATCGGGAAAAGTGTTATTGGGTTTTTCATCTGGAATTGCTCAGTAGCATCCCGGAGTCTGGATTTGTGCCCGGTTAATGGTAATGGACTTAAACATAACAGGCGAAATGTGGGTGTAATATAGGTACCTACACCTCTGCCTAACCCTTTGGGGAATAAAAGTGTGATGTTACGTACGACAAAAAATAGGTACATTGAGGGTCTATGGGGAAGGACTATGTTCTCTAAATAAAACTTGTAAAATACTGCCTATGTTAAAAAACCTCACATCCATAAAACACTTTAATCAAAGGAACCTTGTGGACATATTACGGTGTCCTACAAACACACATTACGTGCTAACTATGGTGTTCTGTGGCTCACAACTCTACGTGCTTCGCTAAATGTTCGTCAAACAACATGTTACCAGTTACATTATATATGCTGTAATATTGTGAATGTACATGTACTTCTTATATTAGTTGGTACGCACACGGGCTTGTCCCAGGTGGGCTAATACGAAACAAACAAAGAATATATCTTGGGCTAGAACATAACAAGAGATGATTGCCTAAAACTTTAGATAAAACCGAATAAAAGCTAGGTAAAACAGCACCCTAATTGCGTAACACAGTTTGAATCGGAATCGAAATGATTTTGAAGTATTGCTAATCCATTGCTTTATAAGTTAGAAAAAAAAATCTGCTCAACGACGTAAATAACGTAATGAATGTTTTTGAACTGTCAAATTGAAACCGATTCCTACTGATAGTGCGTTACGCAATTAGCCCACAGATTAGACAGGACCTAGACTTACACGCGGGTTCTGAATTGAGAATTCGATGTTGAGAACTTATCAAACTCTGCTTTTTTGTTTGTCAATAGTATATGTATAAAATTAAAAGAAGTAATAGTGTATCATTATTTTGGATAGAATAAGAAGAAGACATAAGAGGAAGTCTGAAAGTGGCACCGGTGACAGAAAAGTTGTGCGGAAATCGGTTGTCATGGTATGGGCATGTGATGCAGAGGAATGACGAAAATGTCGTGAGGAAAGTTTTGAGTATCAATATCGATGGCTATATGAGTAGGGGAAGACCAAAGAAACGATGGATGGACTGTGTGAAAGAAGATATGGCTAGAAAGGGGGTGACTACCGAGATGACGACTAATAGAGAAGTATGGAAGAACGGGACATGGTGCGGCGACCCCAAGTAAATTGGGATAAGGGGGGGAGAATGATACCTATAGTGTATCATTATTTTAACAATCTAAGAACCGTTAATTTTATTTTTAATTACACGAGCTATCTGCGCCCCATTCCGTAATTTTTTGTTTTTAGAAATTTTCCGCAAATCAATAAGTACAATTATTTTATATATTTTTTTTCGTTTTCGTCTATATCCTCTAATTATGATAAACGTCACGTCTTGTGAAGTTGCAACCCCGTTGAATCCCGCGTAATGGTAAGGTTTCTTATGTGTGCGTACTTACACTAGCCAACCAATGTAAGGTACAATGTTAAACCTACAAGAGAACGCGCGTTGCTAACCGTTCAACAAACATGCGCGCACGCTGATTATGTGCGGATGATGGCTAGGTATTTACGACGGAAATTGTATTGCTTACATTAAGTAGGTATTTATGATTGTGTATTTTAGTAAAAGTGTGTTTACGCAATATTTTGATAGACGTAGCGTATATATTTACCAATACATAAGTGTGGGCGGGTGTTCCTTGCTGAAAGCATTTCAGCATTGTTAGTCAATAACCTGAAAAATTTGAAGTGCCTACGTAAGAAAATGGGCAATGTGTGTTAATAAGTGAAAGATCGCTTGCTTCACAAAAGCGGTTCGCCACTACATAATATCTAATGCTCGTTTAAAAATAAATAAGTAAATACAACAAAAGGCATTATTTTGTAAGATCAGATAAGTTAAACCGTTGGTTAAGTACAAAAGGTATTACGGTATGGTATGGCTTTGTTTACGTGTTTGTATTGTGTTAGTAAATAGTGACATTAAGACATACAATACTTGTTTACTTTGTTTTATGATTTAGGCACTTACGTCAATCAATCTGCGTAGCCTTTTTCTAACTATGTTGGGAACGGCTTCCAGTCTAACCGGATGCAGCTGTATACCAATATTTTACACGGAGCGACTACTTATCTGACATCCACAACCCAGGTACTGGGTAACACGATACCCCTTGGTAAGACTCGTTGTCAGACTTTCGGGCTTCTGGCGATCCGTAATCAGTGTCATCTGTCAGGCATGATGACACATAAAATTTTTCCGTTTTTTCAATTTTAATGTATTTATTTTAAAACAATCTTTAAGTCTCAAAAATCATAAAGAATGTGCGCTATATGGATGGAGTAATGGAAACATGGAGAAGTCTCTTGACGCTGCGTGAGTGTGCGTGATCCATCGCCGCCCGTTCGATGTCCATCGCGCACAGGATGGATGGATAGCAGCACATAATGTAATTTTTGCTCCGTTGGTGTAATTGCTGTATGGCGTTCCAGTGAGAGGATAAATAAATAAATAATAAATAGTAACGACTGTCAAAGACTGTTTAGGTAGATACCTACTTAATTATGAAAAGTATATTTTAAATGGAAAACTCATCTGAGGTTGTAGAAATTAAAACTGAACTGATTGTGATTTTTGATGACAAATTAGACTTTTGTTATCAAGCAGGAAGGTATAAGGTTGATCCCCATCATCCCGTTTTGTGGTAACACCTATTAGGTCACACTGATACCACTCATCTTCCAACCAAAAATGGTGATTACAGAAGGTCCATCCTTGACTGGATTTTAGTGGTCATTATTTTAAGGGTGTCAATAGTGAACATTTATGAGTTGATAAAATGATTAACCAAATCAGGAGGTCGTCTCCTTAAGCACGAAATCCATAGTTTCGGTCGAAGTTACGGGCGTTTCCTACTCCGTATCACCTACGTGCATAAGATTGGTTTGGGGCCCGAACTAAGAATGGGTGACAACACGATTTGACAGTTGTCTTTACTTCCGATGTGTTTTCCCGAAAAAGTTAAGTAATCGGGAGTAGGGTACACTCCGGAACATCGAATCTGCAGTGCTATTCTGTAACCGTCACACCGTGAAAATTTAGGTGAAGTGAGCGTGGAGTGAACTGTCAGTGAGGGATTGACACTATTAACAACTCACTTCAAGTTCACTTCACCTACGTTTACACGGTGAGATTTTTTCAGAATAGATCGGCAGGTACTTTCGGACGGGCCCGTATCTTCGTTGACGGACTTAGAGGCCCCTGCCAGGGTTACGAGCCTGTCCGAAAGGGATATCGTGGCCCTGGCACACAGGCATCTGAAGGAACACGGGTGGGTTTTAATCAGTAAAAGTCTGACACGCCCTCCCGCTCCGCCCAGAGCGGGAGAAGTTATTTGATAATTTCCCTCCCAAAAAAAAAAAAGGACTTAGAGGCTAGGATACGTAACGTTGTTTCTTTTATATTATTCGGACAGTGTGTCACGAAAATGTATTCCCAATCGTAACTGTTCATCCGTTATCTTCTCAGAATGGTTTGTCATACCTATAGATTCCATGAGAGTGTCACCCGATGTCTAATCCACATACCTACTTGGGTCAAATCATCGAATGTTTGTATTTATTACGTCTATATTATTTCACTAACCATGACTCACCTTAGAAATCCATTAAAAGTGTGTCCGTGACATGTGACGTCATACTATCATATGTACCTGTCCTTTGCATTTAACAAAGGTACACACGGCTACACATCAAGCCTTATACATTTCCAGTATAAGGTGATCCCGCATTGTATAGGATTTCCGTACAGTGCGAGATCAGCGTAAACTAGAAATTATAGCTTGATGTGTAGCCGTGTGTACCTATTTAAAGCTAATTAAATGATCGACGCATGGTCAAACAAAGGTTATGTATTTATAAATTGTTAATAAAAATCTGTTGTAAACAGCACCTTGCAATCTGACAAATATTTTTACATGAGGCTCCAGGGGCTAGTGTGAATCTTTGGGTTCGTTCGACTAATCGATCCCAGTCAATCTACGCCCTTTGCTAGAAGTCCGTAGTTTCGACCTAAGTTACGGGCTTTTCCTACTTATGGACATAATAAGATTAGGTCGTGGCCCAAACTAAGAATGACTTACAACACGATTTGACAGTTGGCCCTACTCCCTATGTGTTTTTGCCCGTCAAAAAATAATAATTCGATACTTGTTTTGACGGATACTTTCGGACTTAGAAAGTCGACCCCCTGGTCAACCCACGCTGGGGTCGGTGCATTTCATTCCTTCATATTATTTACATTTAATGCGTGCCGATACGAGTTTGGTTATTTTTGTTTTTATTTTACTTTGACTACTTAGACTCACGTAGGTTAGAATTAGTAGGCTAAAATTCGCCACTCTAGTATTATTAATTACTTAATGGGGCTGTTTCATTCACATTTGTAAATGTAACCGTTTGAGACACAATAAACAATTTTATTTTATTTTTTATTATTTATTTAATTATTTAAGCTACAGGATTGACCGGTTAAGTAGTGACGATCTCTCAGGGTCAACTACAAGATGCCCTACAAAAAAATACCTGAATTAGTCCTGTTAGTTATTTTTTTAGTTATTATTATTAGTTACCTGAGTTAGTTAGATAAATATAAACGTTTCGGAAGTCATTCTGTTGTAAATAGATACTAAATCTGCTTCTTAGGGAAGTCCCAAATACAAGTCTAATTATTCGAGGAAAACGCTCACACAGAATACAATGGGTTCGTAAAAACAAGGTTTCGCTCTGTACAAATGCAATCCATTGTATTTTGTTAAGGTAGGATGCACCTGCACAATATAATGTATTACAATATCTTCAACACAGGATCTCAAGAATACTCTACTTCTTTTCGAATCGATCCAGAATTGCAAAGCAAAAGCAACTAGCTTCTGCCAGCGACTTCGTCTAAGTGGAATTTCTTGTTTTTACCACAAAATATACAGGGTCAGATTAAATTAGCTAGCGAAACTCCACAGACGTGACGGCTGTCGATAGGATATATCAAAACACGAAAAAATTAAAATTAAAAAGATTTGTTGATTTTTTTTTTGGGTATACGACCGCTGATATTTTTGTTACTGGAAGTATGAGTTGAGAAAACGGGTTTTTTTTATTATATCCTATTTTTTTATCGATACCGATCACGTCTGTAAAGTTTACACAAAAAAAAACTGTTTTTTTAAACTGATATTTCAAGTGGCTACATTACAGGCGGCTGATGATCCCAATAAAAAAACTCATCAAATCTTTTTATTTTTTCGTGTTTAATTTTAATAATTAATTTAATTTGGGAGGCGCTCGTGGCTAAGTAATAACAGCCGCATGGCTCGATCGATCAGCTTAAACTACGCTTGCCGGGATTGGTCCGTGGATGGGTGACCATCTTTACATACCGAGACTTCTCCGTGCCTCGGAAAGCACGTTAAGCCGTTGGTCCCGGCTGTCATTCGTGGATCTTTGTCAGTCGTTACGGGTCGTCAGAAGCCCGAAAGTCTGACAACCAGTCTTACCAAGCGGTATCGCAATGCCCAATTACTGGGTTGTGAAGGTCAGATAGGCAGTCGCTCGCTGTAAAATACTGGTATTCAGCTGCATACGGTTAGACGTGAAGCCGACCCCAACATAGTTGGCAAAAGGCTAGGCAGATTGATTGATGATGACCACTTCTTACATAGCAAATAAACTTCCAGTGCTCGCCACGTTAGATCCTAAGTCCATAAAATAATAATAAATAATAATAGACACAGAACCAAAGCCTCGAATAATAATAAGCATGAAACAAGTTATGTAACACAAACAAATCTTAGAGCTTGCGGCGTTGCAAGGTCAGCAGGTGCTTTAGGGTCAGTGCATCGAGTGGAGTGTGTAGCTCCATTATTTTGTACGATACGATAATATTTTACAGTTATTTGCTACTAGCTGTTTGCGCGACTTTGTCTGCGAACTAGGATGAAAAGTAGCCTATGTGCTAACCCAGGTCATGGTCTACCCATGTGCCAAATTTCATCAAAATCCCTTCAGCCGTTTTAGCGTGAAAGCGTTAACAAACAAACTCACTTTCGCATTCATAATATTAAGTTAGGATAAGTTGGGATTATGCTGCAGTGTGGATTTAACGTTACTAATAAGACGTAAGTTCGGGGCTTGTAAGATTACCATCAACAATTTTGATAAGTTGCTTTATTCGCTGAGATATGATTCTTCTTGGTGGCTTGTAGTTGTAATTATTTGGAGGGTTCCCAGAATCTATTTTTGCGTGGGAAGTAGGTGAAGTCATTTTTAAATATTTCGATTCGATGCAATCACGAGTAGATATCTACTTACGTTACTCTTGTGGTTGCAATTAAACTTTCAACTCTATTAGACCTATTTAATAGGTAATCCATTGCTGGGTAATTGCCTCGCAAAGTCAAAGTCAAATTATTTATTTCAAATAGGCACATAAAAGGCACTTTTGAACATTTGATTGATTCTAGTTGCTCCTTCCAAAAGGTAGTTTCGTATGGCGAAGAATGGGCAAGAAACTCCACCGTTACTCTTTTAAAGATGTTTTACAATATTTTGTTTAAGTACATTAATTATATAATTATATGTGAAGACGATGCACCTAGCATAAAATTACTATATCACAATACGTAAAAATAATTAAAAATGAATCAATGATAGATAATTTAATTATGTGATACATGGTGCTCACATAATTACGTTTTTCATTCAAAAAAAGTCAGTGTGTGAGTTAAGGTAATCACTAATCACGTAAAGTCATAAAAATAATAAATTATACAATTATAATATCAATCAGTTTGATTTTGTCTAGAAACAGTCAGTTTGAATTTGTTGCTCAAGTAAAGCCAGAAAACCCGCTTTGCCAGCATCGTTTTCATCTCAACGAATTCCATTCCACAATAATTTACCAGTGAACCCAAGTCTGACAACCAGTCCTACCAAGGGGTATCGTGTTACCCAGTAACTGGGTTGTGGAGGTCATATAGGCAGTCGTTCCATGTAAAATGCTGGTATTCAGCTGCATCTGGTCACACTGGTAGCCGACTCTAACATAGTTGTCAAACAGCTAGGCAGATTGATTTTACAGATTGAATAATTAACCACTAAATTAAAAATTAAACACTAAAGACACAAGTCTTGTGCTGTACCTCAAAATAAACCCGACAGAGCACTGGTGGCGCAGTGGTAACGGACTTACGAGTTCTAAGTCGTGGTTTTGAACACAGGCAGGCGCTTTACTATGTCTAAATAATTTCATCACTACTGCTCTCCAAACGGTGAACGAAAACATCGTGAGGAAACCGGCATGTCCTAGAACCAAAAATTCGACGAAATGTGTGACATTTGCCAACCCGCACTGGGCCCGCGTGGTGGATTACAGCATAATACTCGTACCTTCCCAAATCCAAGATCTAACAACATTGGAAACAAACCCCGATCAAGTCATCGAACTCCCTTTGTCCACCCTTTATGGCCACCATAATATTTATTGCAAGAGTCTTTTGTATTACCTATTAATAACTCAGAGAGTGCAGCAAAACAGAATACAGCGTGTATCAAAAATGTTTGATCATATTTATGGGCGTGGTACAGACCATCAATCTAAACAAATTTCTGAATGGAAGCAACATAACGTGCGAAAAAAATAACATCTGTACACATTTCAGGTCGAGTAGGTATTGAAGTTTTGTTGTAAAAAAAATCGCGATTACAATGTTGGTCCCATGGACAAAGTTGTTCAGTTTGATGGTCTGCCTGTACCACACCCTTAAATATGACGCTGCGTTAGTGTGATCTATCAACGCCCGTTCGATGTCCACCGCACACAGAATGGATGGATAGTAGCACATGAAGTAATTTTTTGCTTCGTTGGTGTAATTGCTGTATGGCATTCCAGCGGACGTAAAGAATAGCAACATCCTATTTCTTCCCTTGGTTGTCGTAAAAGGCGACTAAGGGACATGCATTTTAACACCGATGAATAAATAAATGACCACACATTTGTGATACACGCTGTATAGGTACGAGTGTACGACAAATTTTTTTGTTCCAAGCGTATTCTTATGCTAATATATCGTCAAAGATTTTTATTTTAATCTTCCAAGAACTATTGTGTTTGTTCTATTCTCTTATTGACGGTAATATTTTTTTTACGAGATCGTAATAGGAAAAATGTTGGTACTATTATAGTTTTATTTTGCTTAAAGATACTTTTCGTTCTCAGCACAATGTTCCAGATGCTTCCATAACAAAATCCTGTCAAGTGCGCAATTATGCTAACAATGTTACATTTTTAACTCATGATAGTGCATAGCCTCTAAATTATTCTTTAATTAGTTATATATTCCAAACCGTTGTCAATGTATTAGAATTTTCCAGGTTTCGTCATAAAAGTTAGTGCAAATTACTTTATTTGTATGTTTTCAGATTCGTTACACACTAAATCGAAGTATTCCCGTTTGAGCACCTATGCATACACTTGGCTGCAAAATAAGGCTGTAGACTGGTCCCAAAAATATGGTAAAGATAAAATGAGGACCGTTTTATTATGCCATATTTTCCGTTGCCCATTTTGTTTATACCCAAACATACGTATTAAGATTTACATAATTTTTAAATTCCACAAAACACCAAAATTACAATATTATAACAAAAAACTGATAACCCAAATCTCCACCAGCACATATATCCTTTAAAATACAAAAATCCGCCGCATTATCACATCATAACACTCGTCCGTTATCAAGGCTGTTCATAATAACGAGAGCTGTTATCAAATACACACAGTTTTACCGCGAATGAGTAAGATGAAACTGAGTCACGACGATCGCCTAATGTGTCAGTGATTCACTTGTTTCGTCCAGTATAAGTTGATTCTTGGTGAAATGGGGAATGTTAATTAAAATACAAACCCTTAAATATTAATTACTATTAAGAATTGCATGCATTTTCACTAGGTTTGAATTGTAAAGGAGTTTTTTAGTTAATCAGAAAGTTGAAGCTAGTTTTTACGGTTCTGTACCCAAAGGGTAAAACGGGAACCCTATTACTAAGGCTCCGCCGTCTGTCTGTCTGTCTGTCTGTCTGTCCGTCTGTCACCAGGCTGTATCTCATGATCCGTGATAGCTAGACAGTTGAAATTTTCACAGATGATGTATTTCTGATGCCGCTATAGCAACAAATAAAAACCAGAATAACATAAATATTTAAGGGTCGTTTTTGCTCGATATTGATAACGGTAACAGGTAGACACTTGAAATATTCACAGAATATTTAATCATATATTCACTTTATAAATCAATAATTAAATTAAAATAAAACAAATATTTAAGGGGGGTTCCCATGCAACAAACGTGATTTTATTGCCGTTTTATAGATAATGGTACGGAACCCTTCGTGCGCGAGTCCGACTCGCACTTAGCCGGTTTTTTCTGTTCCCTGTTCGAAATCGTAGAATCTTAAAAGCGAAAGGGGTCCAGTACTGGGGTATTGAGTTAAGACTAGATTCGGTATCTAGAATAGTCAATTGATAATATGGATTTAAAAAAATATTCAAAAACTGGCACATTTTTATTTCAGACATTTGAAGTTGAAACTCAGAAAAACCTTGATTTGAGAAAAACTACATTATATGAACTTGTAGATATTTGAGCATTAATTAATAATCAATTAAAATCGCGAAATATAATTTTTTCACCCAATTTTACAAAACTGCGTATATTATCTCGAAAACTTAATGCCGAGAACTGGACCCTTTTGGCTTGGGCACCCATATATTATAGGACCTACTGGCCTGTGGCCTAGACTATATTTCTCATTATACAGAAAAGGAACAAGATTTGATCATCAACTTCTCCACCGTGGTCAGTCCATGTGGGGTTTTTCAAACAATTTCAAGGTCAGGATTCCATGATGTTTTTTTAACCACTGATTTCCAAGATCAACTTAGAAAATAGAATTTGGTGAAAACGTCTCATCAGAATTGGATAAGTTAGAAACAAAATCATGCACCTTAAACCTTCTGGTATTTTATGTAAATGTACTGAATTTAACAATGCCTTTTCAAAAAGAGCCGCTCTGAAAGGTCAAGTATATTGGTTGTTCTTGTTTCATAGCGATGATTATCTATGATTCTTATTGTATTTTATCCTTCGTGACTGTTTTCCGCAATGACGTCAGAGGAAGAGGAACATTTAGAAATGTCACAGCTGCATGTCATTATGGACACGTGTCTATGAGTAAAAGGGATAGTTCGTGTTTGTGTCTGTTCGTCTTTGTACATTTGTATGCTTGGTAGGTAATATATTCCTTTCTATAGTGGCTACAATGTATGCTGTATTGAGGACTACAGTTTAAAGTTTGTTTATCTTCTTTTTTGCTTGTATTTTATTTGTGTTTGGTTTAAACACACAAAGACGAATTATTATTAATATTAGTGTCGAAAGTTGATAAAAATAAGTTTACAAATACAGGCACTCAATCAGTGTGCTAATCTAGTCTTCAAAATAATTAAAAACCGTTCATAATTATTCAGCTATGGCATAGTGGAGTTTGCCACCAGTACGTCATGTCCAAGGTTCAATCGTAAGTCGCAATGTCTTGCAATAAATACCGGCCAAATGCATGTCGGAGCACGCACAATGAAGGGTTCACAAACAAACTTAACGTTGTAGTTAAAAAACATGTTCACCAATACATCGATATACGTCACGGTCAATTCTCCAACTTCTAATGTAAGTTGGTCGACTATTACTCGTTAACTTGTAAAGCCTACTTACCTGTGATAGTATTCCTTTTAACTTCGTTATATTATTATATACTACTGCCATGAATTTGTTCACATATTCATAAACAACCATTTAGACGGCAGGGGACACTTGACTCTAACAAAAATTTGCACTTTAAAGCTTAATATTACGCAAACGGATCCCTGAACCGAGAAATGGTTTTTGCAAACCTGCAATATTTTGCACGGTCTATCCAACGATACCCCACACTATGGGATAGACGAGAAGAAAAATATCATACCCAGTTTAAGTGCAAGGGCGGGGTACACTACAAAAAAAAAAAAATATTTGACCACTTTGTCGGCGTACTTAATTAATTTGTATATCCATGCCAAATTACAGCTTTCTAGTACTAAGGGTCTCTGAGCTAAACCGTGGTCCGACAGACAAACGGACATGGCGAAACTATAAGGGTTCCTTGTTGACTTAGGAACCCTAAAAACCAATAGCACATTTAAATGTCTGACCCATAATTTGTTGTTATTATCGAATTAAACAATGGTATGACCTATAGACCCTAATTAATATCAATAACAACACAATCGTTGTTCTAATAAATTTTATTGATTTGCATCATACGAACATAATTCTCGTGATATTACAGAAGCTATTGATAGCTGATAACGATTGTAATGTGCCTTTATCTCCCTCTTATCAAAGTGACATCATTGCAATGACGGCGTCATTTTAGTTGGTAGACAATTTTATTACCAGGAAATATTGGTCATATGATTTTTTTGTGAATTGCGTTTTCCCGAAACGTTATCATTTTTTTTGTTCATATGGTGCGTGTTTCATTGATTTTTGCCTTATATGAAACGACGATTTTATAGTTAAAAGTAACTGAAAATGATTCATGTAAAAATGCGTGGAAAAATATTTGTTTAATTATTATTATTACTATTTGCTACATAATAATAAACTTGGTTTTCGGCCCTAACCTATCATAAATACAGATTCCACCCCTTACTGGGTCCCCAGTAGTTTTAAAGTGTTAATTACTGGGAGAAGGACTTCGTTTCGATCTTAGTCTATACTAGCTGCGCCCCGCGGATTTACCCGCATAAGTTTTCCCGTAAGAATATCGGTATAAAAGTATGCTATGTCATAACTCAGGTCATGGTCTACCCATCTGCCAAATTTCATCCAAATCTGTTCAACAGTTTTAGCGTGAAAGCCTAACAAACAAACAAAAGTTAGGATTATAATTTTTAGCCCATTTACACGGCTGGTCAAAGGTTTTTTTTATTTTCATTAATCTTATTTCTATAGATCTATTTTCGACGCGAACCAGTCAAAGTTGTGCTAAGTTCGCAAAGTCAATGTCAATGAAAAACTCAATGTGTACAAAACAGATTATTGTATAATGTCAACATTGCTTGGTAGTTTCGCCTATTTTTCGTTTACATAGATTATATTTATTTACGTCAGGCATGCTATTATCAAAGCCGATATCAGACGTTTCATTTCTGTTTAATTCCTCGTTCACACGACGCGACGCCAACAAAATTAGGTATACCTAAAGGAATAAACGTTCATAAGCTCCTTGCATTTAATTTATCAATCATTTGATAGAATCATAGATCATTCGATAAAGATGTCGATTACCGAAATCCAACATCGTTAGATCGGTTCAGTTAAGACTTCTTTTTTAACTTTTGAATCATTTTTTGTTCAGACGTTAAAGGGCAAAAAAAAACCGGCCAAGTGCGAGTCGGACTCGCGCTCAAAGGTTTCCGTACCATTATCTATAAAAAACGGAAAAAACCACGTTTGTTGTATGGGAGCTCCCCTTAAATATTTTTTTTATTTGTATTTAATTATTTATTTTTAAAGTGAATATATAACTAAATATTCTGTGAATATTTCAAGCGTCTACCTGTTGCCGTTATCAATATCGAGCAAAAACGAGCAAAAAAATCACGTTTGTTGTGTGGGAGGCACCTTAAATATTTATTTTATTCTGTTTTTTAGTATTTGTTGTTATAGCGGCAACAGAAATACATCATCTATGAAAATTTAAATTGTCTAACTATCACGGTTCATGAGATACAGCCTGGTGACGGACAGACAGACGGCGGAGCCTTAGTAATAGGGTTCCCGTTTTACCCTTTGGGTACGCAACCCTAAAAATGAACAAAAGGTGAAGCGTGTGATATAGGCTTTAAGTTGTAAATATAACATCATTTAGATTTTGTACATAATCACTAGACTTCATAATTATGTTAGTAAACATTTGAGACTGTCATCGTATTAAATTAATGTTGTACATTATTTTATTACATTATGTATTTACAGACTTGTTTATGTATGATTATTATGATTAGATTTACATTGTTACGTTTATATACAACTCCCGCCATCGCTTTAAAAGATTTAAAAGAGCAAAAAATATAATTGAGTTGTTGACGAGTGTGTATAAACGGAATAAAATTAAATATCATGAAAATCTCAAATATCAAAATGAAATCCTGTATACTAAAGTTCGTTTTTCCCAGATAGTAATTAGACATTTCAAATCCTCGTTGTTTGTTTTTTAACCGACTTCTAAAATAGGAGGAGGTTCTCAATTCGGATGTTTGTATTTTTTTTTATGATTGTTCGCGCGTAACTCCATCGCTTGCCAACCGATTTGAAAATTTTATCGAAATCGGACAAGCAGTTTTTGAGAAATCAACAAAAATCTAAAAAAAAATCTACATGGTTGGCTTTAATTTCGGAAGTCGGTGGCATAAAACTAAAATACAGATCCAAAGACACTGACTTCCGAAATTAAAGTTATTTTTCACTTTGTAGTGTTTTTTTGGAAGTCGGTTATTTTTTTTGTAAAAAGTTTTTTATTCAATTTATAGTCTTACATTTGCAACTGTCAAATTACTATCTGGGATTAAAAACGAACTATACTGTCACCATGATTAAAAAAAAAATCTAATCTCAGAGAATAGACTCCGTATTCTGATCTGGTCTTGTATACAGTAGCTCTATTATAAACCAAAATGAAAACATGATTGTGTCAAGTTTTTAAATACAAAAAAGCATAAGTACAACTACTTATCAGGTTTCACTATTCAAAAATGATAACTTAATTTTGTCTAACCAGCCAAGTTAATATGAACTTTATTTTAATATTGTTAAAGTAGTAGAATGTATGGCATTATTTTTTTTACTTGCCTTATAATAAGATACGTCTTGTAAGGATGAAGTTACTCGTTGCTTTGGGTACAATATCTTTAATCTTTTTTTTTTTGTTGAAAAATAATGGCGTTTCCTTTCAACTCATTTCTCGTTTATTTAAAACACTTTTTTACTTCGGGTTAAACAGATAACTCCTTCATTTTATTCATTTACGTCCGTCTTTTACATTATTAATTATTAAAAATGAAGGGAATGAAACACAATTGTAGACCTATCTCTACGATTAGGTACAGACGCCAGCACATCAAGCTACTACAATCTGTCAAATCTCTTTAAAAGATTTTCAACTTTATCGTTAAAGCATAAGGTTCAAGGTTGATTGAGAAAATTTGACAGTTTCGGGTAGCTTGACCTGCTGGCGTCTGTACATTTAGAAGAGACAGTGCGGACTTGCATATGGATTGCATTTAAATCAACAGGAGTCAGATCCAATTAAAAACAAAAAGCAAAATTATTTCATAAAATTGATACTATTCTATTGTTTGCTTACCCCACGGAATGTGCGTGAAGATAAGCCATATTCAATGTGCATCCCTTTCTAAGAATATGTTAGCTTTACTTAATAGGGTTGAATTAACCCTAATTTTAATTTTTAGGGTTCCGTACCCAAAGGGTAAAACGGGAACCCTATTACTAAGGCTCCGCACTCTGTCTGTCTGTCCGTCTGTCACCAGGCTGTATTTCATGAGCCGTGATAGTTAGACAGTTGAAATTTTCACAGATGATGTATTTCTGTTGCGGCTATAACAACAAATACTAAAAACAGAATAAAATAAATATTGAAGGGGGCTCCCATACAATAAACGTGATTTTTTTGCTCGTTATTGATAACGGCAACAGGTAGACGCTTGAAATATTCACAGAATATTTAGATATGTATTCACTTTAAAAATAAATAATTCAATTAAAATAAAACAGTTATTTAAAGGGGGCTCCCATACAACAAACGATTTTTTTGCCGTTTTTATAGATGATGGTACGGAACCCTTCGTGCGCGAGTCCGACTCGCCAAAAAAAAAGGTTGAAGGCGTGAAAATGTTATAGTACCTACAGATTAGAGACGATATTTTCTAAATTAGATTAGATTAAATTGCTTGAATTGGATGACAAGATTAGCTAAATAATCCTCAGAAGCCATGTTTTCGTTTTATAAAATGAACACATTTGGTTCAGATATGGACACTTTTTCCTCCCTTTATCGTTACATGTACCACCACGAAAGGTCCCGGTAGACCACTTTTCAACCTTATTACTATGGGCATAAGGGCGAAAAGTGGTCGACCGGGAACGTTCGCGATGGTACGAGTACGTAACCTACCATGCATATGCGTATACTAAATGCACATATTTATAAATCCGTAAAGGAGTTACGCATATGCAATCACGCATACAATAAATGCACATCATTATTTTAATACGTGAAGCGAAAACTTTGTAACTCTTTTTACGAAAATTACGCGGACGGAGGAGTATGAAATTCGGCACAGTTAAAGTTTTAAGTATGGAGGAGTACAGAAACCGAGTATTTTCATATAACAATGCATTAGAAATAAATTAATACAATATTACACACACTAACATGCGTTTGACACACACACCCACACTTGGTACTTGGGGGTTTAAGTTAGATAGGTGACAAAAGTGACAGCTTGAGCATAGAATAAGTAAGTACTTCTTATAGCATGGAATTCGTAAGTCCTTTGTAATAGGATGGAGTACTCGTGAAATTAGGAAGTACTATACGTATAGATTGAAGTAGAGGGTTCGAGTACGCGACCACTAATGTTTAGTTTTTTTTACTAGTAGTTATAATTTTTGCATCTTTATATTTTGTAATCCTGTAACAACAATAAATTATATTCAATTCAATTCAAAAATGATCTTACATCAGTGTCAACGTACCTAACGTAATTTATTTTTTCTCTGACAGCCCCTATCCCCAAAATATATAGTAACCTTGGCAATGGTCACATGGCGGGCTTCAGTAACTCGAACTTAATCTACAACATGTGCTCGACTTTGTAACAGTTCGTCGTATATTTAGGTAGTTACATGTGAACGGAGACCGATGATAGAGATGTAACTTGAATTAGTAAATGTGGTTTTATGGTGTGGGATAAATAAAAATAGGATAAGGTCGGGTTTTCTCTGGCCATGACTGCGAATAATACTGTCTTCTGCCAACATCATCTGGGCCTTTAGGCGAAGTAAAGTGGGCTTTTCAGTGTTACTTTTAATGTTTAAAAAGGTAAAGGTTGACAGGCATGTTTTTCAGCTGTAGAAGAACATTGGAGCTGCGGTGACCTAGTAAAAACGGTAGGGTTGAACCCAGGCAGGCACTTTACTTTGAGTAAATTATTTCAAAATGGTGAAGGAAAACATCGTGAGGAAACCGGCATGTCATAGAACTAAAAATTTGAAGACATGTGACAACCACCAACCCGCACTGGGCCCGCACGGCGGTTTACGGCCCACTCACAGAGAGGAGGCCTGCATCCCAGCAGTAGGAACATTATAGGCTGAATAGTGATTATGGTAGAGGAACTTTCCATAGCAAAGACTGACAGTATTTTTCAACCTATGCGAATGTAACTGTTAGATTGAATGCGATCATAGTTGTGGGCACAGGCAAAACAGATAGTACATTTAATATGACGCGCACGCATATAAACCATATAATTATTATGCTCGATTGTGTGCAAATCAACTGATTTATGATAAACTGTTTTATGATGTAACTATAATCTAATCAGCTTCATTGATCGAGCCTCTATTTTTTATACTTCATTACAATATTTGCCTCAAGGGATTGCAAAATAACGACAGCCTAAAAAGTCATTGACCATACTAAACTAATCTAACATAACCACTTTCTACTCTAATTAAGATACGATCTAAAACTAATGTTATTGCGTGATATTAATAAATATGATTTATGATAACATCACCGTACTTGAAGATAAGACAAGATAAGGCTCTGATATTATCTGTCACGTTGATCTGGCTATAAAAAACATATAAATGTTCCAGTACCTACTAACTCACTATATAAACGCGTATTCTGGGATCATTCTGACGATTGGTAAAACCGGTAAAGATTGATCGTTTCTAGAAAAAAATAAAAAACTTCTTAGTTTTTATATCTAAGAGTAATTTGTCATTGACCGTGTTGAAGTTCTACAATATTTACCGATTCCATTTTTATCATCGCTGTTTTGGGCATAAATTGTGTGTTACAGAGTGTGACAATATTTATTTGCATTTTTAAAGATAACTCAACAAATAGGAACGCAAGTCAGGAACCATGTCTCCCAGTTTATCTCCTAATCTACAGACACGGCACTCCTATGTTATCAAACGATGATGAGCTACGATTTGCACAAACATTCCATAGGAATAGATAACGTTCTTTCCCGTCCGTCACCCGAACAGCGCCCTTTTTCCAAAATCTCCTGATAACATCCTCTTTATCTGGAAATCCAAATGTCCACAATTTTAGTTCCAAAATTTATTCAAAAATCATCCTTCGTTAGAATGTCATTTAGCTTTTACATCACCGTCACATATTCTAGGGTCCAGAACTTTCGATTATTGTTTCACAAGTTACCAGGACATTTCACTTGGTTACATTAAATGAAAGGCGACGAGAAGTAGAGTGAAGATCTTAAGGTATTCAGGCACAGCTTCAAAATATAATCATATCTATAATGGACATAATAGTAGCATGTCTCTACTTTGCTTCCACAATTCCTCACCATTCAGTGCGATCTTGGGCAAGTAAAATCAATCCATTTCCAATCACCTTGACACACATTATACCCTTGCCTAGTCTAGGGGCGTCTCATACTGCGTTTGACGAGTCATGGTTTTCATTCATTATCAGGTAATGGTGTGTCATACTTGCTCACATCGATTTTTATGGTGAATAAAGTCATGAATAGAGACAGAATAATGTCGGTTCTCAATGGTCTCCCCACATATCCTACGAAATCGTCCTCCAATTGTCTCCTCGAACAAATTGATTCAGATTAATAAAGTCCGGACGATAAGTGACGTCGTCTGTTATCAATATTGTTTCACTTGGTCGCTTCGACAGTTGCACGGGCACCGGCTGACAGTACTGTCGTTACTACTGCATCATCAGAAATCACACACTTCTTTAGATTTGCGAGACTTAGAAATAAAATTGTGAATAGTTTAAACAAAATAGTGATTTTTCGAGCTGAACGTGTGTTTAAAAGTGATATTTGAATAGTTAGTGATAAGTTAAAGGTGTTTCTTAAAATAAATCTGACTAATGAAGAGATGACGACGGTACAGTTGTATGGAATGTTAAATGATTGCCACTCCGATGGGAAACTGTGAGTTCCAATGATTATTTCGAATATTTTTGTTAAATATCCAATAGTTGTGAAAATTTCTACATGTTTCTTATTCACTGTAATGCATTAGTCATCATTACAAACCCGGAAATATCCGTAGAATATATATTGTGTGCACTGTTTTTCTTGAGTCACTGCGATTTCTAGCACGATATCATATGATGCAAGTCTAAAATAATAATGAAATTCTATCGTTTGCTTACTGCAATATTGCTTTTTTGCATCAAAACTTAACCATAATGACTCTCATTGTAAGAGGTTGGTCTGAATTCAACGAATGAAAATGAGCAGGATATTTGTTCAAATTGTTAGCATCAAAAGGTTCATTTCAAATAGGTATCTCTTGCAAGACAGTATGGAATTTAAGTGGTTTTAAAAAACATTATCAATAAACTTTGAATGATGTCATCCTTCTTGAATTCCTTTTGTTTATCTTACATTTTATGTTTTCCCTTGCACAAGTTAAACGAGCTTGATTTAAGGTTTTGTCAAACAAAAATTATTAATATGTTTTTTACATTGATTTGCATTGATCACCAGTTCGTTTGGCAAGATTGGTAATATGACATCATTTTCTTTTATGTCAGTAGTTTTGTCGTAAGCAATCTATTATTGAGTTTTAGTAATAGCCATCTTTGGTGGACTATTATATCGCTACACTACTGTTTCAATTTCTTGTTGAAAAAATATTTATATTCCGCCCATCGAAGTATGCGCTACAGTTCACATTTTTACATCAACATGCGTGGGATACTAAGTAGCTTATACTCAGTTTACATCCCTCGATTCGCATGAAAAGTAAAAACATTACTATCACATAACCGCCATGTAATCTTCATGTTCATCAACTTAATAGTTCACGCCATAGAGTATGAAGAAATGTAGTGTGTATACGCATATTTTTCTAGGGTCTAGTCACGGCTAAAAGTTTATTTCATAATAGTATACGATATGATAAAAGTCCTCTGTAGCGTTTTGAGAGTTTGATTCTTCGGTAGCCGTCTATAAGGCAATAAAGAATTTAAAGACTCCTTTTACCGAATGGAAACGAACACACAACGCTGCTGGCACATTGTTTTGACTATCCAGATACAGTTTTGGCTTCGGCATCGTCTACCTACACGACAGTCCCAATTGCTGCTCTGGTTCTTATCAGTACTTCCTTATCAGTTACAGATTCTTTGACTGATATGTTAGGGATACAAACTGCCGATTTATTGAGTCCGATAAACTGCGACCCGTTGTCGCATCAGACGTTTCTTCACACATTAGGCTCCATTCCTTCCTACTCCGTGGTTCACACCGATGCCTCAAAGGGTCACAATAGGCATTGTTTTCGAGCCCATTGTCTGTAGCTTGTCACTTTCATTTGCTACCTTTTAGTTGGGTACACAATCATGTTCCTAAGCATAAGCAAAGCTCGAACGAATGGGAGATACAATTGGTTTCTATGGTGTGATCCTTAATGAGGACCTCACAACCACACATCGTGGGTGTTCGAAAGGTGATACTACCGATCATTAGGAAATTACTAAGAGATTTTGTAATTCTGTGTTTAGTATTTAGGTCATGCCCGCTGTCAAAGTCAAAGTCAAATTATTTATTTCAAATAGGCACATAGATGGCACTTTTGAACGTCAAAATCTAGTCGCCCCTTCCAAAAGGTAGCTTCGTATGGAGAAGAATGGGCAAGAAACTCCACTGCTGTATACGATGATTAGTGAGCTAGATAGATGATTGATTGATTGTGAGAAAGATGAAAAGCTACGTAGATATTAAACTTAGACGACGCCTAATAGATTATAAATCTTTGCTGTACTACATTGTTAAAACAGAAATAGAAGGAGGTATAAGAGTGAGAGGCTTTACTTACATTACTTTCAGCAGTAGACTTGCGATTGTGACTCAACAGAGAAATACGCTATTGATGATACGTTTTTAAATATTGTCCACTTTATGTAATGTCATGCAAATAAATCGATCTCAAAAGCGAGACATTTATTTTGGAGACGAAACGATGCGCTGTTATGTAAAAGTTATGCTCATGAATTATTTAAAAGCAGAAATTCTTTATTGCTCACTTTATGTAAATTTTATACTTAACAGATTAAATAATTTTCAATGTCAAACACCTGTTGCCACAGGTTTATTAATAAATGATTAGTTCTTAAGTTGACCTCTAAGTCCTGTCGTAATAATTGACTTACCTTATAGCATTCGATTTTAATCATAATAAAGTTTTATGCACATTTAAGTAATAATGATTTTATTGCGTTACTAAGGCCATACTCAAATGCAACTTAATTTTAAGTCATCATGAAGTCTCATAACTGTCATTTTTAAGTGTAATCTAACGACAGCAATATTTTTGAGAACGGCTTAGAGTTAAGTATCGTTTAATAATTATTCGGGGGTTCATTTTATGTTTAATTGATCCTATTAATTTGAAAATATGTGCATTCTTCTAAATGTGAGAAGATTCGTCTATAATTTCATAAAATACTTTTCCCTATGACTTCAAAATAGATCACAGGCAAGCATTCCAGCAAGCAAGCTCTATAATAATGAGCTTAAAATCGTTTTCACGCGTTCGCACTCAGAAATAAATTGGCCTGAATTGTATGGCATGCGCGCACGCCGCTCGTAGGTAAATATCGAGTGTCTGGATTATTTTACATTGTTCAATTAGTATATAAACTAGACGGCCTTTGTTTTCAATTGATACTAAAATATCTTGCGTTTCCTGTATGGGTAGATAGAACTTTGCTTGACGCTTTTGCTTTTTGATTAAAAAAAAAAACTGTTCTACTATCTGTTGAAAATACATTACTTGTTGTATTCTGATTTCCTGATGTCCGAATAATACATTAATTATTTTTCTTTTTCTTTTACAAACTAATTATATTTGAACCGCATCATAGACATGTCGAACACAAAAGGTGGGAAAGCATTTCTTATTTATTTATCGGGTTATGTTTAGGGTTAAGAATGTCAGATACTCTTTACTATTCAATAGATTTCATAAAATGAGAAACATCTTTTATTGACCGAGCGAGTCGGGCAAAATTTGATTTCTTCTGTCAGTTTGTTGTTACTCCTCTACAGGTCGTATTTTACAACCGATCTGGACGAAACTTGTTATACAGGTTTTACGACTTTATATAATTTTTCTGGGATTTTTATTGGAGGGTTACTTTCTCCAAAAGGGCTAAAAATAGGGCTACTAGATATCTCCGCCTTATGAGATCCGATTTCGATGGTTCTTTTTTAATTTGAAAGGTAGTAATTTTAAGTTGGTCTCATAGAAATTTGTTGAACATCTGATGAGGATCTTCGGTGTGATGAGCAGAATAGCTCCTCAAAAACGCAGTAAATTGCTCACTTTTAGATTTCTACCACTGGAATCGGCTCTTTAACTGTAGGGATTGATGGAGCACCTGGGACCACCTTCTCATCACAAAACTAGGATGCAGCTTTAACTCTGCAAATTAAAACCTATAGTTAATTTTTCTAGCTGGCCTACAAATTTTTACGTATAATTTTTCTTTACCATATTTTGAAAAACAAAAAACATGGTAAGTTTTTAATAACTGTGCTCCCGAGGTCTACTGTTCGCACAACTGCTAGTTTTAAAAAGAAGACGATATTAGGTTTCGTAGATAAATTTTCCGTGACTAAAACAACTGCAGATATGTCCAGACATATTATATCTGCAGTTGTTTTGTGCAGTTTTAATTAGCTGGACACAGTAGCAATATGAATCGACTGAATGGTGTCTGACTGGATTCAAATTTTTATTTTTTTAATCTTAACTACTGTACCTAATGATTATTTAAGTTTGTATAGCCATAACACCATTAACGGCCCGCATTCATATAACCCAACCAAAACAAAAAAGGTGTATGTTATTATACAAAAAGTGAAAACACGGTCGTTCCTCTATCGGTGCCAAGGCCCGGGCAAAACAACTGGTCTATCTAGCAGCAGCAAGGTCGGCCAATTGATAGACTACGCTCCGTTTGAGCATTCATAGTATAAATTGCCTTATAGGTAGATTTTAAATGGAAATGATGATTGAAGGGTGCAGGAAGGGTTAAAGTTTTTTTTAACTTTGATGGATTAAGACTCTTTTGGAGTGAATCTGATTAACAAATGGAAAGACCTAGAGTTCTAAGTTTTAGGTGTTCAGAGAAACTGGAGGATATACCTTTGCCCTCTGACTCGCTGAAGGTGTGTAGTAAACTCCGGTGCATTCAGCATGAAGTTTTCATTCTTTTCTAAGGATTGCCAAACTTAGGTAGCAGTGGACAGGGCACTGTGCTCGCAGAACAAATGGCTGATGGGGCCGAAAGGTTCTGGAGTAGCGACCGAGTACCGTAAGACGTAGCGTTGGAAGGCCTCCTACAAGGTGGGCCGATGATCCGCTGGATGCGGGCGTGCTTGGGGGAGGCCTATGTCCAGTAGTAGACATCTTTCGGCTGAAATGATGATGATGATGAAAAATAAAAGATGAAAAAATATTTATTGGGGCTCAACACAGGAGATCACAAATTAAACTAAACACACACTCATAAGAACATTATAAACAAAAACAATAAAAAAACAAAGTAGAATGCAAATAAAAACAAAGTCCTGTACAAGCCCAAAAGCATGATGCTGCGACAATTAAGAAAAGTGCCACAGCGCTGATATTCTGATAGGGCCCACTTACACCACCATCTGCCTAGCCTTTTCCCAACTATATTGGGGTCGGCTTCCAGTCTAACCGGATGCAGCTGAATACCAATATTTTACATGTAGCGACTGCCTATCGGACCTCTACAACCCAAGTTACTGGGTAACACGATTACTGTTTGGTAAGACTGGTTGTCAGAATTTCGGGCTTCTGAATTCCCGATAACGACTGTCAAGGATCTACAAATGACAGCCGGGACCAACGGCTTAACGTTCTTTCCAAGACACAGAGGGATTCTAAGGATTAATACCATGTGGTTTTATTCAGAGTATTTTCATTCAAAATAGATACTCTTCGTTAACAATAAGCTACTGATGGCCGAAAGCTGATTAAAAAACGGGAATTTAAAGTATGATACTCAATGATGCGGGATACTAAACTCCTACTGGTTATTTCTAATTTTCGTCATGTCTGTGTCGGCAAAATGTAAACCTTGCAGGCACTTTTGTCTCCTGACAGGTTATTATCGATATATTACAAATAACTGCGTCCTCGCAACCCGTGGACAATAGAACAGATAAAGTGTTGCATCACTAACAAACATACACACAGACGAACAGACATACGTAATGCTCTTCGATCGCATAAATCTTAGTGTTGTGGGTCACAAGGAAACGTGTGCAATTAGTATCTAATGTAGGTACTTTTTCATAATATTTGTGAGTGCTAAATGATACCATTAGAAAACAATCCTAATAGAAAATAGGTAATGTACCATTGGAGTACACGTCCCATTTTTGGCAGTAACAATAGGATATTTAATTGTCCTGTACGCTACCCGTTGAATTCTACAATTCCTCATTTCTCCGTCGATCGCTTTAGGTATTCGGAAATTATGATGCAGTGTTGCCGGAAGATGGACCCTTTGAATGAAAACGCCTTTTTCAATCTCTAAACATTTCATAATCTGCGGTTTCCTTTCAGTAGCATACAGTATCTGATTTAATATACTAAACCAATTATTTCCTTGTTCACAGGCCTTTTCAAAGGCTCAACAACAACGCTAGACGGGATCGGTCTGCGGCCGATGCCAGCGGAACGACCGAAAACGTTGAGAAAGCTAAAGTCAGTATACGACGCGTCCCCGACTGAGCCGCCGCCGCCGCCGCCGACCATCTTGAGCAGCAATGGACAGGCGACTGAGAGGAATATCAATGGAGTCGAGGATGAAGTTAGGAGACGCAGTAATACCACCAGCTCGACACAAAGTGGGGAGAAGTCGCTGTCTATACTTAGTCCGTTTGATGAGCAGGTGAGAACATAAGTTAATATTATTACATACGTAGGTACTACATAACATCACGCCTGTTTTCCCCGAAGGGTTAGGCAGAGGTGTACCCACGTTTTGCCAGAACGGTTATGTTTCAAGTGCCATGTAATAGGGCACCATCAACCGGGCACAAATCCAGACTCCGGGCTGCTACTGACAAATTCTTGATGGATAAACCCAATTACACTTTTACCTGACCTGAGCATCAAACCGAGGACCCCATGCTCACTAGTAGCGCTTGCGAGCCACTAGACCATCGAGGCAGATTATTAATTAGTATTAGTAGCAGATAACATGTAGTGATAACTTAGCAAGGCTTTTGAGAGTGACAGAGAACATACGCTCTTCACTGGAGATCCCAGAGCATTTTCGCTCAACCCGACCGCCGCGCCGCGCCCAGCGCCCGCGCCGTGGGGATTTAAGGAAATAATATCTTAGGGCCTGTGCACACCACGTTTTTTAAACGCGCCGTTGACGCGCTTTTTAGAAACGTGCGTCGACGGCTCGCTTTTATCCTACAGAGCGTCTACAGGCTGCGTCTGACTCGCGTGCGATTCGCGTTTATCGCTACAAACGCGCGTCAACGGCCCGTTTAAAAAACGTGGTCTGCACAGGCCCTTAGGAACGCCCTTAGTAGGTTATAGAATGCAGTTTAATAATAACATTGTTATTGATTAAGAATACGGTTTTATTTGTAAATATATTAGTTAATCTAGTCTATCCTAATCAACACACTAATATTATAAAGGCGAAACTTTGTTTGCTACTTCTTCACGCTCAAACGGCTGGACTAATTTTGATAAAATTGTGTATGGAGGTAGCTGACACCCTGGATTAACATATAGGCTACTTTTCATCCCGATGTTCCCACGGGATCGAGACTAATGCGAGTGAAATCGCGGGGCGCAGCTAGTATCTTAATCCTATCCTAACTAATATTATAAATGCGAAAGTAAATTTGTTTGTTACGCTTTCACGCTAAAACGGCTGAACGGATTTGGATGAAATTTGGCACATGGGTAGACCATGACCTGGAGAAGGACATAGGCTACTTTTCATCCTGGATTGCAGACGAAGTCGCGGGCAACAGCTAGTAATATTATAAATGCGAAAGTTGGTTTGTTTGTTGCGCTTTCACGCTAAAACGGCTGCAGGGATTTGAATGAAATTTAGCACGTGGGTAGACCATGAGCTGGAGAAGGACATAGCCTACTTTTCGTGCTGGATCACAGACAAAGTCGCGGGCAACAGCTAGTTCTAAATAAGCCATTCATAGAGATAGGTGATCATTGGTTGATTTTATCGAGATGGGAGATGTAGATGATGTTGTTTAAACACCATACAAGCAAATTAATATAATCATGTTTAGGTCGACCATTACATTTGTTATATAAGACATCGTCTAAGAACTATCTTAATAAAATGCTTGGACATAACCGTATGCAAAATAATGACTTGAAACGGTATTCAAGATATTCACTTTTTAGGGTTCCTTACTCACAGGGTGCCAACAGGAGCCTATTACTAAGGCTCCGCTGTCCGTCCGTCTGTCACAGGGCTGTATCTTTTGAACCGTAATAGGTAGACACTTGAAATTTCATTAAGTGTGTACTACTGTGGCCGCTATATCAAGAAATAATTAAAATTAAATAAGTTTAAAATTAACTAGTTTAGCTCCAAGAATCTGCAAAAGTATAAAAGAAGGAAGAAGCAAACAAAAACAAAAATATGTTGTGTTGAATATTGTACGGTGGTACGGAAAGGTCCTATTTAAAACCTATCGTCGAATACGCGATCGTTGCTCCTATGTCACTTTTGTTCGGTGAACCTTAGGGTGAACCGGAACGCGTGGTCGCGCCGACAGAGAGCATTTCCGGTTTTCCGAAAAAAAAGTGACATACACGCGATGATCGCTTTTAAAAAGTGACATTTGCAAGCGACGATCGTGTATTCGCGCGGTGATCTCTTTTAAAAAAGTGACATTTGTACGCGACGATCGTGTATTCGCGTGGCGATCGCTTTTAAAAAGTGACATATGAACGCGACGATAGATTAATAGCGCGGCGATCGGTTTTAAAAAGTGACATATGCACGCGATGATCACGTATTCGCGCGGCGATCGCTGTTAAACGGACGCGGGGGGTCCTGTGCGACTCCAACTCGCACTTTGCCGATTTCAATCAGAACAATTTGTATTCTCGACCCAACCGATTTTATGAGGCATGTGCGTAGAAATTGCATAATTTCTAGAAATGATTTTCAATATATTCCGTGACTGTATCTGCATTTGGTCATTGGATATTAACTGGCCATTACAAATAACAACTATTTTCAATTCTAAGTCGTAAGTTTAGTAGTCAATAACTAAAATGGAATTAATTAACTTTGAGGTCAGATCTTCGCGGGTCAGATAATATTACGTAAGTTTGAAATCACGACGTGCATTTAAATTTGTGTGTAAAAGCTGTGTTGAGCTTTACCTAAGCTTAGTAAAACTTAGTTTAAATTCTTATAAAATAAAATCGCTTATCATGTCTGTCTTTGTCACCGCTAGCCCTTCTAAACTACACAACGGATTTTGATGTGCTTTTAATAATCCTAACTAATATTATAAATTCGAAAGAGAGCTTGTTTGTTAAGCTTTCACGCTTAAACGGCTGAACGAATTTGGATGAAATTTGGCAGATGGGTAGACCATGAACTGGTTTAGAACTTAGGATACTTTTTATCCCGATATTCCCACGGAATCGAGAGCTATGCGGGGAAACCGCGGGACGCAGCTATACCCCGAAAGGTTAGGCAGAGATGCACCTATAGTACACCCACATTTCGCCAGTTATGTTTCATCATCATTTCAGCCGAAAGACGTCCACTGCTGGACATAGCCCCCCCCCCCCCCCCAAAGGGGGGGTTAGCCATAATCGCCACGCTTGGCAGGCGGGTTAGCGATCGCAGTATGGTGTTAAAATGCATAGAGAACGCTAGTAGCTCCCATAGTCGCCTTTTTCGACACCCACGGGAAGAAATAGGGTGGTGCTATTCTTTACGTCCAGCACCACACAGACACGCAGTTATGTTTAAGTCCCATGTAATAGGGGGCGAGCCTATTACATTCGTGGTATTAAAATCAAGTACTTACGATGAGTAACAATTTAACGGTTTTTTAAAATTTCTGCATATTTTCCAACTGTAAAGCCAAATGCTGCATAATAACATGGGGTGTGTTAAACCACAGGTGTTTAACGTCAAAAGATAATTCCCTAACTTCCTGCCTTTGTTAGATGCGTCACCATGCTTCAAACTATTGTTATGCCAAATTGTATGGTTGTCTGTCATGGTTCACGGGTTCAGACGGTTGGTTACCTAAGCGATGGAGTTGGGTTCGGAAGACGGTTGCCTTCTATTACTTTATTATATAAGTACAGTGTCTTTAGTTCTGTATAGTTTTGTAACTTTTTTTCTTCGGGGCCATGGTAGGACAGTTTATTAAATTGGCTTATTAAACTGCATCGTGATTTACATATAGGTATGTAATATGGCCGTGAAAGTGGCCAAGTTTTGGGAAATTTGTTTAAAATTTTATTTTGTTCTAAAGGAAGCACAGCGAGGAAAGGGAAATAAAGGTTGCTTGTTCTCAGTTAAGAACAGGCGACTTAAATATCTTTGTGCCTGTTATGTTGTCCGGATAAAGACTATCTGCTATATGCTAGCAAACTCGCAACAATTGTTCAACGGGTGGGATTCAAACTCAGGTCTTCTAGGTCGCAAGTCCGATGCCTCAACGGTTGGGGTATTACCGCTTATAGAAAACTAGCTGCGCCCCGCGCTTTAACCGACATAAGTCTCGATCCCGTAGGAATATCGGGATAAAATGTATTCAAAGTCAAATTAATTATTTCATCAAAAGGCACATATGAGGCACTTTTGAACATCAGAATTTACAAAAAAATATAATTGATTCTAGTTGCCCCTTCCAAAAGGTAGTTTCGTATGGAGTATTATAAGCAAGAATCTCTACCGTTACTTTAAAAAAAAAAAAATTACAATATTTTGTTTGAGTACATTAATTATATAATTATATGTGAAGACGGTGCACCTAGAATAAAATTACTATACCATAATAGGTAAAAATAATTAAAAATTAAGCAATGGAAAATGACTTAATTATGAGCTAGATACATGGTGCTCACATATTTACAAACATCGTAAAAGTATATGTTTTCCTAAAAATGTTAAAATAATAAGTCAGTGTGTAAGTATAGGTAATCAAAGAATGTTAAATCAATATCATAAAAATAAAAAGTATTCAATTAAAATAGCAACCAGTTTGATTTTGTCTAGACTCTAGATTGTCATATGGAGCTGGACCAGCATGTTTCCAATCATTCCTATCCTTGATATAATCCTCTAACTTAGAGGTTCTCAAACTTTTTTTGGAGACGGAACCCTTTTGGAAAACGAAATATTTGACGGAGCCCTAAAGTAATCAAAAATGGTTTTATGTGTATTCTTCATTAATAATCATATTACTTGACATTAAAATTTGCATATTTTTTTTACTTTATGTTGGAATATTTAGATTGATATTATTTTACTCAGGTACCAGAGTAAAATAAAATATAGTAGATACCCCTTTAGTATTTTTTTTATTCTGGCCAGTATTTTCGTGGAACCCCCACAGAGCCTTTGCGGAACCCTAGGGTTCCGCGGAACATACTTTGGGTATGGCTGCTCTAACTTGTAATATGCTTGTTTTCTATGTCCTAAACCCAGGTTGTGGTCTACCCATATGCCACATTTCATCCAAATCCGTTCAGCCGTTTGAGCGTGAATGCGTAACAAACAAACAAACTCACTTTCCCATTTATAATATTTTTTAGGGTATCCCATTGACATTTGCGTTTAATAAATCAAAGCTACATTGACAGATAGCAGAATTGGGAGCTAAGATTTATAGAGTGTATATTCGTCATAAATATTTAAATTGATAGGCATACTAATTAATTCGTATATCTTTCGTAGCAAGCCTATTTATGATATCTGATATTTATGTTTTCGCTTAGTTAACTAAATGGAGAGAAGATAAGTTTTAACCATGACATGCTCGTAAAAACTAGCATTTGAAATGTAAATTTAGATGATAACGTTTAGTTACGTAAATTAAAATACACTTAAATACGTGTTTCGCATTTAAAATACTCATTTGTGTATGTATCGCATTTTTTTTTCCCTGAACTAGTTGATATGCGCTTGAAAAACTACGTTTTATTTCATAGTTTTCTGTTTAAACACGTGTTTTCTTTTTGAATAAATGAATCGAACTTGTAAATATCATTGTTAACTAACAATATTGTGAATGCGATTTAGATCCAATACCAATTTGTTAATCTTTTCATAACGGTGGTTTTAGTTTTTGGAGTCTATTCCATGAGCTCTCGTAAAGCACTTAGAATAAAATAGAATAGAATATTTTTATTTGCAATTGTTTTGCGCTTGCTTCAGTGACAAGCCGTGTGGCACCATTATGGTGCATTGGGTGCATGTACACACCGGGTACAAGCACAAGTACATGTGCTTGTACCCGATGTGTCAGATGAGTGCAACAGGTATATCAATTAAAAAATTGAGTTGTATTTGTTACTAACATAGGTTATAATATAAGTATTGTGTATTACAAACATTATGTGAATCAAGCTTCGAAACAAAGTTTTTTTTTATTAATACACGGTACAATGTCTCGCCATGGACTGGCATACGAATAGCAAATAAGAATTTTTAGAAGAACCCTTAAGCCTTATTTTCTAGGCCTACACCACATTTCCAAAGGATGCCCTAACTACACGCAAACAACCACATGCATACGTGCAACGAACTTATCAACCATCAAACAATGCCGCATCAGCTACTAGCAAAAAGTATCAATTGAGGACAATGCACCATTAAACCGCTCATAGGCCGCACATGTGTCCAGGTGTTCACTGTACCCACATGAGAACAGGTGAGCGCTGCATCTGAACATGACACGTTACTGCCAGACTTTCCGATGGACAGGTGTTGTGCATACTTCAGAATTATGCGCATTTAATGCAAATCAGCCATTAAATGTTGTGTTTGAGATATGGTGCGAGCATCTGTTGTTTTGAGGCTGCTTTTGTGTTCTTGACAAAGTCGAGTGCCTTTTATTTGCCTAATTGAAAATGATTTATTTCTGTAAGTAGGTTTGTACAAACAGTTTTACACGTCAATCATATTTTAAAAACTAGATGTGGTCAGAATTTACTATCTGACTACTCTGAGAAGAAAGGCCAAAACAAACTCAGAGGTCACAGTCTCTTTTAAAGTCCAGACATATCTTGGTCAGATCATGTAGGTTGGTGCCTGAAATTATCTTTTGATGAAAGAACCACACAGATTGAGGGGACCTGCAGTGCAATGTAACCATCTCACCGTGAAAACTTAGGTGAAGTGAGCGTGGAGTGAACTGTCAGTGAGGGATTGATACTATAATTAACAACTCACTTCAAGCTCACTTCACCTACGTTTACACGGTGAGATTTTTTCAGAATAGATCGGCTGTCCCGTCAGTGCACGCATTTGTCAGTAGTCGTGCAGCTCAACTCAGAACTTAAGGAGCTCAACGATTCAACGAACAATACCAAAGAAAAGACATTTAAGTATGCCGCATAAAAGTGCACATAAATGTCAAATCATTTATTTCCAATAGGCACATAAAAGGCACTTTTAAACATCTAAATTTACAAGAAAATAGCATTGATTCTAAGTATCCTTTCAAAATGTAGTTTCGTATGGAGAAGAATGGACAAGAAACTCCCACTGTCATTCTAATACACTTTTAAAATGTTTAACAATATTTTGTATAGATTAATTATAAAATAATATTTGAAGACGATGTACTAGACCAGAATAAAAATACTATACCACAATAGGTAAAAATAATTAAACATAAGATAACATAACATAACACAATTAATAATTAAGCAATGCCAGATAAATTATGATGATACAGTCATGCACATGCCTCTTAAAGTACCCTACTACTAATGTAAAAAGATTTGCCTCCTATCCGTATGATGTCTCTCTCTATAAAAAGCATCACTAAGCTTATTTAAAAATGTATTAAGCCATAATCATAAATCGATGATAATAATATACTCAAGCCACATTTATATCTCCTAATGTCACCCCAGTACATCATTCACAAAAAGTTTAACAAAAACTGTTGACAAAAAAGTGTCACATACATGCGGGCGATACCCACATATCGTGGCGAGACGTGGCCACATTACGTGCTGATCCCGATAACATAACGTCGTGGAGGCACGAGAGTAGATAGCTAATGGAGTACAAACTTATTACAAGTGAGCTGACTGATAAACTACTACATGGCGCGGCTATGTTTGAGTGACTTCTCAGTGATAATTTCTATGCGACCAAATCAATAGTATAGTACGGCAAGTTCTTTATAAATCGTACCTATTGTGACGGAATTGAAGCTAGTTTGACGGAACAGTTAAGCTTGGGTTTCCTAGGAAAGCGGTTCCGTCAAATTATAACGGCCTTCATGACAATCTGTAATTTTGACCAGTATTTGACAAAAAGGTGTCAATAAACGCTCTGTATTTGGACAGCCATTTTTGTGTGATCGCTGTCATACTGTTTCTTACAAAACCAAACGAATACTAACTACTTATTCCCTCATTAAAAGTTTATTATTCAAAAATTACATTCTGTAACATTTGGTGTAGCTATCACATGCCAACACAAAAGAAAACATCTGTGCTATTAACAGCGGTATGAGCCGTCTTATGGTAAGATTTTGTAAATTTTCTAGTATCGTAGCATACTAGGTATACTAGTATTAACAAGAAGAAGACTATCTCGCCTACATTACGCATACATTGCCGTTCCGTTTAGCTTAGTATCTGTCGTTCCGCGGTTGAATGAAGTTAGGCCTCTGGTGCGTAGTATACTCATGTCCTGTTCAGGTAGGCAGGTGGCACAAACAGCAGATGTTTGATTGTCGCGTGAAAGCGATTCGATGCTACACATGATAATGTTTGTTGATAAAATTGAGCTGCAATTTCAGTTTGATGTAGGTAGTACTTATGTTTTATGTGTTTTTAAAAGGTCGTTGAGTGCAGGTTGCTTTTAGTATTAAAACATTCGATAATAAGGGTGGGTACTTCCCAAGCGCTCAAAAATGTCTATGGTGAGTCAAATAAAACTATCATGGCTAAATAATAATAATAACTTTTTAAATAATAGTTTACACTTATGTGATCTATCCGAACAGTAACACCTCCTCCACAATAAGCCATAGAAATAAAGATTAATTTAGCACCGCTGCTCGAGTTAGGAAACTATAGTAGCTTGAATGTTCTAAGGGAGTCACTGTGTGAATAACTTCATCTCCTAGACAAGGCGCTAGAGACAAATGTTATGGAATTAATTAGGGTTTTCTGAAATGAAGTTCACTATATAGCAACACTGAGACGTCAGTCGTTCTGTCAAAAGTGTCAAAGCGCCTATATTTTCTAAAGTCACGACTAATTGACGAACGAATGAATGAAACGAATGATGAACGTCATCATATATTTTATATTCATTTTCGAAACGGAAGACTTCTTGTCAAAGTGGTCACAACTGGTGGCGTGAATTTTCATGAAAACCCTCATTGTTTCCTCATTTAAAATGAATAACTAAGAAGTCAAATGCATAGAATATGCGCGAACAATGATAGAACAACGAACAAATGCTATATGTCTGATGTCTGTTTACACCATGCAAATGTGACCGAGTGGAACTAGAATGAGCATTCGCTCGTTTGGTTTAAACCCACCTTAATATTACCTAGCGTATGAATAACATACATAGAAACCGGAATAATGTTGATTGATAGAACACCATTGTCTACTAATTCACACAGTAGACATAACAAAAAATATAGTTTTTTCCATACTGCAAAAACATGGATTGTATCAACGCGAACTGTTAGAAGCTCATTATTTATTATGCGAAGCCTAGTAGTAGCTAGTCAAATGAATTTCTTGGTCTTATCTTACTGGATTGTCGATCTATTTAAATGTTATTTACCTCGCAAATAATACAATTAATTCTGTATTTTATATAATCATCATCTGGCCTAACCAGCTCAGCCGGTTTCTATTCCAACTAGATTTACTTATGAATAAATATTTAAATTTTTATAAAATTATAAAAGCCAATGTATTATTTACAGTTTCCATTTTTCCAACAGGAGGAATGGGCCAAGATCTCCGAAATAATGGCGTCGTTTGGAAGTAAGCTCGTGAGGGAGTCAGTCTTCGTGTCAGAACTTGAGCAGGAGTTCACTTCGAGACTTGGGTTGAGCTGTTCCGAATCCAGCTTGAGTCCATCTGTGGCCTCCAATCTTGGACTGTGGCTATCTGGAATGGGTCTGCATGACTATGAGACCTTGTTCTTGGAAAGCGGATTCGACGATATTGATTTTGTTGTGAGTATACTTTCTTTTAATTATTTTTAAATTGTGTTCATTATTGCGCATCCAATTTGTTACATAAATTAATTTATAAGAAACAGTCACCGTTTAACACAATAAAAATTAAAATTACATAACATAACATCACGCCTGTAATCCCTGAAGGGTTAGGCAGAGGAGTACACCCACATTTCGCCGGTTATGTTTAAGTCCCATGTAATAGGGGGCGAGCCTATTGCTATCAACTGGGCACAAATCCAGACTCCAGGCTGCTACTGAGGAATTCCTAATGGAAAATCCCAATAACACTTTGCCCGGCCTGCGCTTGCGACCACTAGACCAATGAAGCAGTCAAAACATAAAATTATTTAAAAAATAAACCAAAAAAGAAACAGTATATCTATTCAATACAAGCATTTATTTCATTATTCGCAGCTTGAATAACGAAACGCTGAATCCAATAAATACTAACATTAATTTTCAACAATCAACTAAAAATAAACATTTGTTCCAGAACGGTATCATAGACGAAAACGACCTCCGAGAGATGGGCATAGAAGAGAACGATAGACAAAAAATACTAGAATCAGCTAAACAATTACCTCTTAAAATAACTGAAATAAGCAATAATCATAACAATAACAATATAAGTAAAAGCCAAAACGAATCTGTAGAAGAATGGCTAAGACATATAAACTTAGAGATATATAGCGATACTTTTAGGAAACATTTGTATGTAGATATGGATAGAGTGAAAAGAATTTGGGAAGTAGAACTGACTGCTGTACTGGAGATTCAGAAGGCTGGACATAGAAAAAGGATCCTGGCTTCAGTATCTGGACAGCACAATGGACCTGCTAATCATATGGAAGATATTAATGCTGATCTCAATAATTTGGTGAGTGATATTTATGTTCTTGAACTATTATTGACCTCTCCTGGAGAGACTTCAATATGGCTGTTACGCTAGTAACCACTATGCAATCAGAATGATTACTTGCATAGCCAGTTCTGTCATAATCAATGACACTATAGGTGATACTTGTATCAACAGGAATATTCCTTGCAAAAAAAATTCATCCCATGGACTGATACAATGCACAATAGGATAATATTAACATAATTACTACTTTACGGATTATTTCATGCTAATAAGACTCATTGATTTCTGAGAAATCTGCTCTTCGCATGTCTCTTATAATATGTCTGTTTTAAAGTAATGGCGTCTCGCGTTGAACGAATGCTCTTCACCCATACATGATTATTAATAATGTCTATATTATTATTAACATTAAAAACAACTACTTTGTCTATCCAATATTATTACTTGGTCTATCAAAACCAGATTTCGTTTAATAATATAATCACGTCATGACCAATGACAATTACCTTGCGGAAACCCGTCGTCGCGACGATCGGTATTGACGCCTCGATAGCGCACACACAGTGCATACAGATATCAAGCAATCTATTGGTCCAAAAACGTATTAATTAACACAATTTAACAAACATAGGCCGTCAAATCCGTTCTAATACTGTTTCCCTGGAGAATTTGTTGAATTGAAGTGCAATCAAAGGCAGCAGACACATTAATTGATATCAAAAATGATAATGTGTAGTTAATAAATGTTCATGGGTGTCACGAATGTTGGTGTCAATACCATGCATACTAATGCATGGTTTCTCATACACCATGGTTGATCAACAAGAGAAAGCGATTACCACACTGATATAGGTAGTTTAGTTGTGCTATAAAGTGTTGTAAAAATATCTCGTAACGGATTTTGGAGACGGGCAGTTGACGAATTCTAAGTGGATTGATAGTTTGACTTTGAAGACGAAATGAGAGCAACGGCTTGGGCGTGATATATTTTAATTATGTTGCGAGAAAGTGAGCTGATTTTGATGAATGAGATGTGATGAAAGTAAAAGTCGCAGGTGTTGGAATTAGAGCTGTAGAGTTATTGTTGTATTGTAGATTGAAAGTTGGCATGATAATGGAGCTTATTCTCTTAATATCAATTTCAGTGCTACAGTCAATATTAAAACTATAATACTTGCATAAAATACCTAACTGAATTTTAAATGAAGCTGCATATTTGAATTTAATTGATTTGAACTTCAAAGAATATACTTATGCTCTTTGACTGGATCCATTTACAAAAAGAACCATCATCGTCCGAAACCAATCGTCGTTTGAACCAATTCACCTAATCACAGCTAAGACCCTTTTTTACTCCATGATACAGTCCTTAAGAAAAAGACACGAACTAAACCAATAAATCAACCCAACAAATGCCCCAGGATGGTTCAATCTGAGCAATGAAGTGAGCAATTCGCTCAATCAAAAAGCTTGTAAAAAGGATATCCTTGCAGCAAAGTGACAATTGTAGACGACAGAGGGCGTTGCTATGATATCGGATTGAATGAGATCGGTGAAGCCATTGATGGCAATCGAAAGGGTGAGAGATATATTGACGGTGATAGTGTATTTACTGATGTATATCTAATTATTTGACTATAGTACGATATAGATATAGAAAATAATTTCCTATTTAAAATATTCATTGATCTTCTAACCTCGTAATTATTCTACCCAACTTTTTTTTATAAACTCGCATATCGCCATAATTAAAGAATAGCTTAAGATATTGGAGATGAGTTACAAAAAATATAGATAGTGGATTAGTTCTTAGTATAGAGTAGATGAAGACAGTGACAAATGAGTATTTGAAAGACATCAATTATCTATTTACTGTCCCTAAACTCTACTCAGAATCAAACCGTAACAAATTAAAATGCAAGCAAGTAATGTGAGCAAGGGAAACCTCGTTCAAGCCTCAAATTGTTATCGAAATTGCCTTAATACACGGTAGGCAGGTGCATACTTATTGTGCGGCGATTGCCAATTTATTTCGGGAGGATATCCTTTGCCTTAACTGGTTTAATATTATATTATGGAACCCACCTGCTGTACTCGGTGTTATTGCTTTCCGAACATATATTTTGGACTTATTGAGATTTTATTGGATCATAATATGGCATCTGAATTAAGCTTATTAAGTTCTTTAGCACCGTCATTGAATGTCAAGTGACAGACTTAATGATACGTTAGGTAGGTAGGTACCATATTAAGCAAAATAAAGTTTATGGTAGCACTTTCTTTCATGTTAGAAACACTCAAATATTTTTAATGATATCATCACCTATTCTTTTCTCAACTATGTTGGGGTCGGCTTCCAGTCTAACCGGATGCAGCTGAATACCAGTATTTTACATTTAGCAACTACCTATCTGACCTCTAAAACCCAGTAACTAGATAATACGATACCCCTTGGTAAGACTGGTTGTCAGACTTTCGGGCTTCTGACGACCCATAACGACTGTCAAAGATCCACGAATGACAGCCGGGACCAACGGCTTAACGTGCTTTCCGAGGCACGGAGGGGTCTTGGTATGTAAAGATGGTCACCCATCCACGGGACAATCGCGGCTAGCGTAGCTTAACCTGATCGATCGACCCGTGCGGCTGTTATTACTTAGCCACAAGCCCCCTAAGAAAGATGTATTTGAAAATAACGTGGGTCTATCATTATGTGTGGTATCTCCAAAAGGTCTTGTGGTAATATAAGTAGGTACTTCATCATTTCAGCTGAAAGACGTCCACTGTTGGACATAGGCCTCCCTCCATATAACTACTTAATACTGAACAGTGTAATTATTATATATTTCTCTGACTATCGAGACTCGAGCTGCATCCTCAGTAAGACTGTTAGAAAAGAGACCAACAACTGACGCTATTCAAAATCAAATTCAACAGTCATTATCTTTGACTGCATTCAAACGTATCACCATCAATAAAATCCAAATTCATTTGAGCATTCCTCATTACTTTGCCATGCCACCTGTGAGGGCGTTGCCTGGCTACCCCCTGTAGCACGTGCGTGACTATAATTAGCAGGCAGATGAGCAAGTTAACGAGGATTAGCAGCTTTAATCTCGTCACATGTAAGTAACGCGTGATGAGGTGACGAGATGAGTTTTAAATAATGTGTTAGCGTTAAGTCTTTAGAGGCTTGTTGAATTTGAGTCAAATGTATGGGTTTCTTGATTACCGTATAGGGGACGTTGTTAAGTTTTATTTTTGAAATAGGTTCTAAAAATTAATTAAACTTTTAATCAATCTCCGCCTTTTGATATGTACTTATAGCTACTCTACATATACTAGGTAGGTACTAATTTAGCCATCCGCTCTAATATAAATATCGGTTTTAATATTGATTTTCCAATAATTTCTCACTATCAATATTGAATCAAGAGCAATATCACCCGTCTCTCCACTATTCCAATGCTTGCTCAAGGATGCATATCTGGTACGGCTCTAATAATCCTTCCGTATCCCAAGGGAACGTCTTCCATTATCGCGCCCCCAGGTCTACTCTTTGATATGCAATGGTCTCTGTAGTCCTATGAAACATGAGGCTCCCGGTGCTAGTGTGAATCTTTGGGTTCATTTGAGTAATCAAGTCTGGTTTAACCATGCTGGTGTCGGTGCATTACATTCATTAATTCACAGTCATTATTGAATCAAGAACAATATTTTAAAAAGCAGAAACAGACGATTCTTACCACCCAACAATAAAAACTAAGCTTCGCAACAATAAAAACCGGGCAAATGCATGTCGGACCACGCACAATGAAGGGTTTCTTAGTTGGGATGAATTTATCCCAAGAACAAACTTAACATTGTAGTTGAATAACATGTTCCTTCATACATTCCAACTGCAAATGTAAGTTTGTACGCAGAATATTGAGAGATTTACCACGGTGTTTTAAGTTTATTTATTTTATTTTAGGCTCCGTAGTTTCAGAGATAAGGAAACGAAAATTGACTATTCCCCTTATTCTACTTACCTATAAGTAGAATAAGGGGAATAGTCAATTTTCGTTTATTTTCTCAAATAACGTTAAAAGCATTAATTTTAAAATTAAAAAAATATTTAAGCCTTTCATTTGATATGCACACGGTACAGTTTGCAAAACTTTTTTTAAAATTTGATCTTATTTGGCCCCCAAACGTGACCTTCATATTCAAAATTCATTTATTAACGTTCATATGTGTTCCAAATTTTAACTTAATCGGTCCAGTAGATACGGAGCAAACTGGCTGTGACATATTTATTTATTATAGTATTAGGTACCACTTACATTTGTTTTTACAGATGCGATCCCAATGTAACAATGTAGTCATAATTTCCACACTCAGAGCCGTCACCCAAAAACCAATCAGACACCACCACCAACAAAAAAAAAAAGAAGAATTCTGTTTAAACTGTTTTGACTGACAGGGTCCAAATGCATACCTGCCATTAACGTGGATGGTTACCTAACAATTCCCAAGTAACGACTCTGAATAACGGGACAAGTCACCCTGAGGACAATATGTTAAGTGCCACCCTCTGGAATTCCGCCAAAGAGCAAGTAAAGATATCCAATCGCAGACAGACACAGGAGTGATCGTATAAGGGTTCCGTTTTGACCTTTTGAGGTAAGGAACCCTAAAAACGTTAAATAATATCACTATCTAAACTAAATACCATCTAATCTAGGCGTATAGACCAGTGCTAGACTATTTAACATAAGTATTTGGCACATGGATACTAAAGTCGCATAATTTTAGCTTCTCAGCTAGTGTAGGATTCGTGCGCGTTTTGCGTAGAATTTTAATGTTAAACATGGATATTTAGAGCATTTTATACGTTTTATGGTGCTTTCAATGAAAATAACTGTTAAGAATCTGGAAAACAAAAGGTTTCTTGAATTTAGATTTGCATATACAGGTTGAGATTTTGTGATTGAACATCGGAGAGGAAGCTGAAACTAATAGAGACGGAAATAATTGTATCCAATCATTGGTGATTGATTACTAATCTCTATTTCTCATAGTTTCACCTTACCTATGTCTTATCTCAAAACTAACCCGGGGGTCTACTCCGAAGCGCTAAACCGCGCGATGTATCGGCCGAATGTTCGGTCGTTTTATAACTTCCAAAGTTTCGTTTTTTGACTTTGAGTCCTTACCCGACTTCACGTCACAGTTTTGACTTTGGCTTATCTCTTCGACAGTCTTGTTTTTTTTTTTTCAGTCAGCGATAGTTAGCCGTAGTAAAGAAACGACCGAACATTCGGCTGATACTTCGATTTAACGCTTCGGAGTAGACCCCCTGTATCTGTATCTTTGTAATCATCGAAATTTTCATTTTCGTGTCTCACAAATATTGCCAGAGTAAACTTAACATTACCCATTTAAAACCTCACCTAAAAAAATACACATACTAATTTCCCATCCACTCATCTGACCATACATGCAAAACATCCCATTCATCCACAAGCGACGCTAATTCAGCCTACATGTACCTACCTTCACATATTGCTGCCTTTTTTTAATTTCACACGTCGGCAACCCTGTATAGGTAATTAGTGCTCAATTCGTCGTCTATTCAGCTTGCATTGACTGAGAGTGCCCCACTCGCGAAGGGAGTAAGCGCAACACGCGCGCACTAACTATATGGTACGGATGGAAAATGTTTTATAGGATGAATTTTTATGGATGAGCAATTACTGGCGGTTTTTGAGACGTTATTATTTTATTGACCGACCAGGAGTACTGAACGTTTTTCTGATGAGTAAAATTAATGGGTAGTTTTCGAGCAAAGTAAAATAATAAGAGTTTTTTTCGCAGCCGAAAAACTTCAATCGGCAATACAACTAACTCTCTTCGTAAAATCCTATTGAATTGACTATTTCTTAAATAATCATTCAGTAGGATTTTATGAACTTAGAGAGTTGTAATGCTGATTCTAATAATTATAATTCAGTAAAGCCATATTTGTTACGGCCGCGAATCATACTTAGATCAAGATACAACCTGTAACTAACCAGCAAATTGCAAAAAACGTAATAAAATTTGAATTTCGCGGGCTACCTTAGCGCATCCCCCTTATATGGTTTTGATATTCAGTTGTGTAATCGCTCAACTCTTCATGAGTCACTTAAAAGTGGTTACATATTTTTGCCTTAATATTGTTCAGTTTGAATATTGCAAGCAGTACCTACCTTCAATAACACGGCATTAACTTTTGCCACCCAACTAACCTCCAGACACTACAACCCACTTTTCCGGTCAATTAACTTAGAAAAACTCTGTTCTCAATGTCAAAATAAAAACAGTAGACAGTTTTAAAAAAACAATATAATTTTATCCGTATCTAATCTCGTTTATCTATAAATATGATTCGATACGGCCCGCTTGGTCTTATAATAATGATTCATAAAGATAATCTGACAGGATTAATAGAAAAAAGACAATACTTTGTGAGTCATACTATATAATTATTATTTTATTCATGTGATCTAATATAATGTTAGTTGTAGCAGAAGTTTAAGGAATTATTATATATTATTCTACCATTATATGTCCGTGTAGTGCCGGACGTAAAGAATAGCACCATCCTATTTCTTCTCGTGGGTGTCGTAAAAGGCGACTAAGGGACTTACTAGAGAATGGGCAGCAATTACGGTCTCTATGCATTGTAACACCATACTGCGATCGCTAACCCGCCTGCCAAGCGTGGCGATTATGGCAAACCACCCCTTTTGGGGGAGGCCTATGTCCAGCAGTGGACGTCTTTCGGCTGAAATAATTATGATGATTCTACCAATATTGATGATTCCATCAAAATCGCCCCTTAGATTTATTAGATAATTTTTCCTAGAATTATTTACTGTTTAAGAAACATTTGATTAAAGGTAATTGTCATGCAGTATATCTATATCTATACAGGGTCAAATTAAATTAGCTAGCGAAACTCCGCAGACGTGATGGGTATATCGATATATAAACACGATCACGACAAACACGAGCTATGACTGACAGAGACGACGCTCTACAGAAGCATTTATTTTTTCTATAACTTAAGACGCTGACAACAGCTAAACCGCGGTCACTGTCAGACTGCATACAAAAGAAAGAGAAGCGCGATGACACAACGCTTGTGATTTATTGCAAAATATGAAGCAATTATCTATTTACTCAAAAATGAGTTGAGTAATCGAAAATAAAAAAAAACCAAGTTCTGCGTACAAATAAGACGTTCTTGTTGTTAATTAAATACTAACCGTACGTTGATATTTAATTCAGATATTTTGGATTATAACTCAAAGTAAAGGGTTAGTTTACCGTTCATTTGTATCGATATTTTTTTTTCTAAACGTGTTTTGGTAACAACCTAGTTCTGAGAAATATGTTCAAGAATAACATATATTTTTTCCGCTACCACAAACTATATAGATTTGGCATTTTTTTTTGTTTAAGACATGCCGCCTACTTGTATCGTTTGCCTCTTGTCAGCGCCTTAATGTGCCGTATTTACGTCCCGGGTACCTACTATAGTATGGTATTTTATCTAACGAAGCGACGCGCGCTTGACGTGTGGTTACCAGGTGTACAAACATTCTGTGAATGTGTGCGTGAAGAGGAATAGCGTCAGCACATAAAGCACACACACACTTCCGATTTCGCCATTGTCTCGGACGGTACCGAGAGGCCGAGAGCTTCTGCGCTTACACATTCACAGCGTGTTTGTACACTTGGTAACCACAAGTAAAGCACGCGTCGCCTCGTGAGATAAAAATACTGTAAACTCAGGTCCATATTATGCCGTTCTATTCAAGTTTATTCTGACGGAACAGCCCTTTCACTCCCGCCTGTAGTTTTTCACCAATGACACCATGAAATCAGATGATTCAATTATTTACTTGTGTACCTTTCATTGCTTTCATTAAAATTTTACGCCTACTGGCAATGTTTTTAATTTTCCCCGTCGCGTTTTGTTTTGCACCTCTGAAGTGTGAATCTGTGTACGAGTGTCACTTTACGTTCTGTTGTGTATTGTGCTTTGTTGCCATTTTTTTTTTATTTAATTAGAGTTATTGAGGGGAGGTTCGTGTCTGTATTTTTAGCACGGTGTTTTTTTTGGACGAGAATAAAGATTATCGTCTCAAATAACACCGTAGCATATTAAAATTAAAAGAGAAAATATTTTAAGAATACTTTAAACGAACTTGTAACGTTTTCGGATAAAAGCTTACGAATAGTACCTAATGGCGATGAAAATGATAAATGATTTATTTCTGAAAGTAGGTTTGTACGAACACTTTTACACGTCAATCATATTTTACAAACTAGATGAGGTCTGCGTTTCGTTTCTGACTATTCGGAGAAGAAAGGCCGAAACAAACTCAGAGGTCACAGTCTTTTTTAATATGACATACACAATCACAACACACACACAACACAAAACAAATAATCATAATCAGACACATACACATACACAATACATAATCTCGGTCAGATCATGTGAAGGCCATGTAGATTGGTGCCTGAAATGATCTCTTGATGAGTCAGTGCCCGCATTTGTCAGTAGTCGTGCAGCTCAACTCAGAACTTAAGGAGCTCAACGATTCAACGAACAATACCAAAGGAAGGACATTTGGGTAGGCCGCATAAATTGCTCAAACTGCCAGATCATGATAAAAACTAACTGAAAAAAAATGAAAGACAAACAATGACCCACAAACAAAATCATTCTTAACCCAAACCCTAAACCAAGCACCAAACCCTAATGGATTTTACATAACAATTATTAATAACAACTAATTCCTTCTAGAAGAGCAACATAAAGCAGCTGAAAGAAGAAATCAAAGAGAAGTTACCACCTTCAGAAAACCTCAAACCTGTTCCGCCTCCCGTGGTCCCTACCCTGGCGCCGCCTGGTGGAGAGACGTTGAAGCGTAGCAAAAAGAACAGGCCTGCTCCTCAACCCCCCAGACCCTCGGACTTGGAGATTAGGGCACCTTCGGAACTTCTGGTTGGAGTGCCAGGGGCGCTGAAGACTCAGTGGAAGCATCAGCCGTTTGTGCTGGTTACTGGGGCTGTAACCTATGTAGCTAATGTAAGTATTTTACTATTGTGTTTTTCTTTCGAAAAATAATCATTAGAAACTTCATATATGTTTGTAAGTGTAGGTGATCCTTAGTTATGTAAAGATTTTAACTCAATGTCTAACATCACTGCATTATTGTTAAAGTGGGATTGTTCCAATTAGTCTACTTTTGCTTCCTTCCATATTTTCATTCATATTTTAAATTAGTAACAACAAATAGTGCCTTATTCCCATCTTCTCCTCCAGTACCTAGGATCAACAGTTGTGAAAGAGCTCCGAGGCACGGAGTCAACAAAGAAATCGATACAAAAGCTGAAGAAGTGTACCAAAGAACCGAGGGACTCTCCTGACATCATCCTCTCCATCAGCTATAGAGGAGTCAAGTTCCTAAACACTATCACAAGGGTAAGTAATCTTTATATTTTCAATTGTTTTTAATTGTATTTTTTACATTGTTTTCATATACAGGATGGAAACTTTCAGCGGGGCAGTAAGGGGAGGTACCTTATCCGTTGCAGCTACGCGAAAATGGTCTTAAGAGACTATCCATAATTTTTTATGGAATTTTGATCCCCATTCACAGATTTTGAAAAAAATGATCATTCAGCAGGAAAATGGGCAATTTTCACAAAAACTTTTTTTTATGCCAATTGATCCTCTTTCTTATAAGGATCAAAAACCTCTATTGGACCAATTGAGGTTTGAGTACTAGAAAAGTCATAAATCGCAAAAAACTTTTCCATACATTTCGTAGGAAATGAGAAGTTCCAACTTACATTTTTTACCATCGATAAACTGGCCGCTACAAAAAAGACTGATCGAAAAAGAAATAAAAAACTATAAGGTCTACTTTGGATATTATTTCACCTTAAAATTAAAAACTTGAAACTTTACATTTGGACTCACCTAGAAATTTTACTTTTGTGCTCTAAGTTATGAGGTGTTCAGAATGGTAGCCGTTTTGACGTAGGCATAGGTTTATTTTCTTTACTACAGACTGGGTAGCAGCTGATAATGTGCTAGGATTAATTCCATAGAGAATCGTGGTAAGTAAATCTTTGAGTTCCTGAACACTGTTGTATTTCTTTTTATAAAGTTCAATTTTTAAATAGCGCCACATAAAAAAGTGTAGAGTCGCAGTAGCGAAGCTACAAATTCCATTAGAGGCAAGCCGAAGAAAAGTTGTTCAGTTCATATAAATTCAAGATAACATCAAAATTACCTCAAAAATGTTTGTCATTCCTTTACTTTCTTAATTTAACGCAATATAAATTTGTCGGAATTTTTAATTAAAACAGAAAATGTAAACTGCGATCGCGATTTAGGATACCTATAGTCTATCCTAAAAACGCGTACGTACCTAGGTACGCGTTTTTTATCTTATGATTTACTTATTAAATACCTGTAATGTGACTATGTACTATATTATTTAGTAATAGTAACTCAGAGTCTTAGTTCCGAAGGGAAGCCGGTAGGAATGGGGTTGTATGAAGCCGTCGCCCCTGTAGAGGCGTGAGATCAGGACTGCGAGGTGGTCACGTTATAGGACCATCATTATGTTTGTATCCACTGCCTTGCGAATAGCCGGAATTCGATTTCGAAATACGAAGTTTATTTATTTTTGGCCAGTCTTCGTTGTAGCGGTCCATCTATCGATCATAAAAAACTAAGTTGGAGTATCATTTCTTACGAAATGTATGGAAAAAGTTTTTTTCGTTTTATGACTTTTCTAGTACTCAAACCTCAATTGGTCCAATAAAGGTTTTTGATCCTTATAAGAAAGCGGATCGATTGGCATAAAAAAAAGTTTTTGTGAAAATTGCCCATTTTCCTGCTGACTACATTTTTTTCAAAATCTGTGAATGAGGATCAAAATTCCATAAAAAATTATGGATAGTCTCTTAAGACCATTTTCGCGTAGCTGCAACGGATAAGGTACTTCCCCTTACTGCCCCGCTGAAAGTTTCCACCCTGTATAGCGTGCCGCTTTAGTGGCGACATTAATTTAATACACCCATACGGTTTCGCGTTTTCTTTTTATGAAGATATTTAAACTTTATAAAACGTTATGATTTATTGATTTATTAACAATTTTATACAATAGCATTTTAGAGCAACCTGTACTTATAGAACTGTAACGCAGAGGTAATTTTCCGGGGATCGGATCATAACATCGTAGCAATGAAATTAAAACGAATAACGTGCAAAGAGTATGCGAATTGAAGGAAAGAGAGAGCTTTATTATTTAGTTTGTGTGAAAATTTTAAGTTTTCAATGTACGAATGTTTTTATCTTATTATATTTTTTATGATTACTGGCCACTAGCCCTACCCGTGTCACCATTGTAGCGGCACGTTGTGTACGTGTGTTTGTTTTGTGTCTGTAGTGTTGTTACTTGAAGTAGGGGAAATCTGCTTTCTTTTGTTTTTATCGTATTTAGGTATCGATACTAATCACGTCTGTGAAGTATACACAAACAAAATAAACGATTTTTTTAAACTGTTTCCGACTACACAACTGCGGTTATTGATCCCAAAAACGACTCGTCAAATTAATTTATATTGGTCATGTTTAGTTATCGAAACCCATCACGTTTGCTCAGTTTCTATAACTAATTTAATTTGACCCAATAGAAGCAACAAGACTCAGGTTTTGTCTAAAGAGTTTCTGGCCATTTCTTCTCCATAGAGATTTACGTTTTGGAATGGGCAACTAGCTTCAACTTTCTGAATAATGCCCGGGTTACACGAGGCTATGTTTTTAAGCTAGCAAGCAAGTAATATTCGTGCTAACGATGCTGGCTTGGCACATGCTAGAGCTGTTTACACGATGCTATTAAAATGCAATATCATTGCGGTGGCCGAGTCAATAGAGTAAAATGATCCGATTGGGTAGCTTTGCCAGCCACATGAGGCTGTCTTGTCTACTAGACAAGCCAGGATAGCAAACTCATTAGAGGGGGGCGCTACTAGCTCAAAAATAGAACCCATCTTATTAAACTATCGCACTAGGGCTAGGCGCTAATCAGGATAGTTCTGTATACCCGAGGCTAGAGTGACTAGCTTGCTATTATTAGCACAATATTGCTATCCTAGCTTCAAAAACTAGCTTCGTGCAACCCAAGTATAACTCACAGTCTCCTTGATAATTCAAAAGTTCCTGTAAATGGTTTATTTGAAACAAAATAATGCTTTGATGAGTTTGAAAGGGGAACCAGCTGCTAATATTTTTGTTTCCGATCGAGATTGCACTTTTAGTTTGACAGTTGTGCGAAAGTAACAGGAATAATGCTTAGCCAAAGTACTACGTGCTAAGCAACGTTTATCAATCTCGACCTAAGTTTCTTTTTCATCTGTAAGAACTAGAAATATTTACGGTATCTAGTTAAAAAGATTTCATTAAGTCCGTATCTCCGTAATATAACTTTTATGTTTATTATATTATTTTATTTAAGCAAGAATAACTTCTGGCAATAGCCAATTTTACCTTTCCATTTAGTCCGATATTTTCTTTTGAGTTTCACTGAGATGAAAAAGTTAAAAAGAAAAACCGTCTCTTGTATCTTTTTTCTCAACGTCGTTGTTCCCAAGTTTGTAGTTTCAATCCTTGACTGGCAAACTTTGGAGACTGTTACAAGTCTTTGAAGATCATCCAAGTGTAAGACGGCAAACATCCCGGGGTCGGTAACAAAAGACCTACGAAAACCCTGATTCTTGCCTGATTTTTAATTACGGTTCATTCCTCACACTTGATCGGACCGATGACCAATCTCTACTTTGTGTTTCTTAAAAAAAGGGTTGTTTTTTCTCTGTTCCCCTTTTTGTACAATGAATTTTTATGTTAGAACTCTTCACGGTTAGTTAAGTGGGATAATTAGTTTTTTTCAATGTTATGCTTGCGAAGCATGGCTGAAATTTAATTTGGACTTGTTTTTTTACGTTAAAAATGAGAAAAATATTGTTTGGGACAGCATTCATTAAAAAAACTCCAGCCTTTTTAAATTGCGACGGGTATAAAATGTTTTCGGCGGTAAACGATAGTTTCACTGTACATTTTTAAGGACCTACAGTCCCAATTTGTAAATGCTTTTAATTAGAGTCCGTTACATAGCCTTTTCAATTAACGGGATGTTTCAGGTTTCTTTTCACAACTCTCGTGATGGTTCTGTTTTTTACTATAAGTACTCCATTTATTATGAAAAATAACAGGTTTCACCATCTCGTTATTTTGATTTCGATATTAACGTATAATAAGATTCGTTATTTCACAATAAATACAATACAAATAATAAATACAATACAAATAATAAATACAATACAAATAATCTATTTACCGTTTACATCTACTCTAAAGTGCATTAATTTCAACAATATTACACAATAACTGTTCTTATTTTGGCGTTATTTTTCTAATGCTATAATAAATGAAGTATAAGTTAAACATAACATCACGGCTGTAATCCCCGAAGGGTTAGGCAAAGGTGTATTCAACTGATAAATAACTAAACACTTATGTAACGTTATTTAATTCATCACCTTACCTAAATATTTTATTTATTGACATCTTTCTCTCTTAGGAGTTGGTCTGCGAGCACGAAATCCGAAACATCCACTGCGCGTGTCAGGATGCTGATGACCTCACTCACTTCGCGTACATCACCAAGGACCACACGAGCAGGAGCCACTACTGTCATGTCTTCAGAGTCGCTACTATGGTGAGCTTCGCTTGTTTGTTGATCACACTTGTTTTTATTATGACAGGAATATAGTTGGATAAGTTGATACCAGACGCTTCACTCCAGTGAATAGTTCACTTGAATGACTATTAATGTTTTTTTAATTCCAAGTTCACACCATATCGATTAAATTAAACAGGAATAAACGTTCATCTGCTCATTTAATTTCATTTTTAGACCATTCAGATATCGTTGGATTTATTCACTAATAAATTAATTTTTGATTTTTGATTCATTTTGTGTACAGTCGTTTCACTATGAATGAAACATGCTGAATGAAAGACATAAATGAACGAAAAGTGTACCTTTTGTTATCAGCTTTAGAAATCGCGTAGGTTTACCTTCGATCAGTTTTAAAGCAAAGCTTTTTTTATCATTATTCCATATTTAATCTCCAGTTAAACCTGATAAATATTAATGTTGAAATTATTCCTTTTTCAGGATCAAGCTACAGAAGTAATCTTAACACTAGGTGAGGCTTTCGAAGTAGCTTACCAAATGGCACTAAGAGAACAATCGAACAGGACCAGAGTGACCCAATCCTTAGCCAAGACTCCGACTCACGATCCGATGACAACTTCAAACAAAGAGAAACCTAATGTCAACCACGGGCGATCACATTCCATTACTGAGATAAAGTTGAATGGACATCAACTAAAGATAGCACCGTTACCCGCTTCGCTGTCTAACGAAGACTTCCAAGCTCCTACCAGAAATACTGATGGCTCTAAAAGTCCTAGAACCCCCCTCCTTAAAGCTCCTATAGCGTCTACCGAAGAATTGTGAAAGGTAATGTTAACTATGACTTAGATTCGTTACAAACAGTTTCCAGGTCTTAAGGCCCGGGTACACGCAGCGTTTGCTTTGCACAGTTTGTGCAAAAAACATGTGGATTCCACAACATAGCAAACCGTTTGCACGATATACTTTACATGCTTGCTTGATGGAGCGTGTAGCCAGGTCATTAATCGAATAAATGAAATTGATAAGTAATAGTTGAAATAAATTTTGAAGTTTTTGATGTGGATTAAATTGGCTAAAATTTTCATGGAATTGTCTTCCCGGAAGATAAGCTTCCTATTATAATGGAAATATTAAGTGTAATAGCGAAAATATAAAAATAAATCTAAATGTCTTGTCTGTAATTGATTGCTTTGGAAATTGAGTCAGACATTTTGGATTTGTGTAAAAACCAAAAAGTATTGTAAGTGTCTGTTTATCCTTAGCATGTTTTATACTAACATTATGTCTTTGGAAATGCAGTTAATCAATAAAAAGAAAGGAAGTTGAAAAATGTAGTTGGAAATAAAATTTTGCAAAGTTTCAATGATATTACTCGAATTTTGAATCGATATTTTAAAATAGTTTTTTGATATTAGAATTAATTTAGGGTTGACACACATTATTGTTAAGTTTAATAACAATAAGGTACTAATAATAAAAATAGCAAGGAAAATATTGTGTTAAGTATTGTTGTGTTCATTTGGAATTGCTATAAGCGCGTTCATTTATTCTGTAAGGACAATTTATATTTGCTAGTTTTTTTATGTATTGAGATATAAATATTATTCTGCTTTAAAGTGATGCGCAGCTCAGTTGTAATGTGTGGCAACCTTTATTGGACCAGCTTCAAAACTACTAAAAACCGCTGGTCCTATACTGATATAATAAAGGACTATTTGTATTTCAATTTCGACACTGCTTTTACGTACCATAACCTTATTTATATGAACTATTGTGTAAAAATAGTTAAATGAACAATTTTACTATTGAATAGTAAAATTCTAGGGGCTGTTATATTTATACATAGTAGGTTTATATTGATTGTATATTTTTGTTTCAGTTAGTATTATGCGAATGTTAAAATTAGTGCAGCTGTTTAAATGTTTTGTCCAATAATGCGTTAAATTATACATTTTTGAAAAGTATTTTTTTCATGAAAATTTAATGTAAGCTTATATTATTTCACGCGTTTTGGAAATTCATATTTGGATATTTGGGTAGGCCTAACTATATAATCTCGATTAGCTTAGTTATAGCGCGTTATCACACTGACGACGATTTGCAGCGAAGCGATTTGGGAACGTTCTCTCCGCGGGTGCAAAACGAGCTAGCTGCGACGACGCGACGTATTCACCACATTTTCAGAATATTTTACGTCAACCGTTCTCGTTCCGCGGCGATCATGTTACGCACACGTGGCGAGCACGTTAAATAATCGCTTCGCTGGACCCACACTCGAAAATCGCCGGTATGTTAAGGCCCTTACGTTACCATTTTCGGTGTCGTATATATTGTAATTGTAAATACTTTTAATGTAAGGTTTTCCTGCATATATTATGAAGATGGGTTGTTGATATTAACACAATCTTATGACGAGAATAAAGCGAATACGCCTAAAATAACATATAGTACATAAAACATATCAAAACGGATGTTACATGTTATTTAAAAGCCAGTTTAGCTAGACCTCTACTATATATGATTTATGAAGCAAAGTTTTGTGATTCGCTTGCATGTAGAGGCCTATTTAAAATGGTCGGCAGTTTGTAATTTAAAAATTGAGCTTCCGATGTTAATTTTGCAAGTAGTTTTATCGAGTTAAAGTACATACAATAATCGTGTCACAAAATGACGAAAAAAAAAGTTTGGAAAAAATGTTTTTCATGTTTTCTTCAATTAAAGCAACTGTTTGCTCAAGCCAGTGGCGTTTTGCAATTGTTTTTAAAGAAATATTCGCTAATTTTGAAATTGTGCACTATTTTGTTCTTGTACGACGCTGTAGTCGTATTCTGTATTTGAATTTATGACGTCATAATGTAGTGTGATATTGAGACGTAACTACAATTGTTTTGTACTACAATATGACGTCAAATTCTTGATGCCTTGAAGTCTGATTTTTTGATTTGAGATTTGTGTAATCCATGTGATAAAAAAGTAAAAAAAATATTCAAATTATTTTTGTTTTTTTTTTTCATTTATTATCTTCCTTCTGCTTTTTAATTATTTGTATGTATATGTGACACGGCTTTTATAAATGTTAAAGATGAAGTTATATTGTCATATAGCTAGATATATCTATCGATGTTCGGTTTAATAATGTATGTAGATTATATCAATATTTATATTAAATTATAGTATAATAGTATATATAATATAGCGATATAAAATGTGCCAAAATGCAATACTACAGGTAATAACGCCAATATATAAACCCCATGATATTTTGCCGTGAAATCGAAATTGCTCATTAGTAACACCAATTTTTATATCAGATTTTCTTGTTTTACATTTTTTATTACCATTACCGTCCTTTTTATTAAAGTTTTTAGCGAAAACAACCATTAGCTCATGTAGTTTTTTACTGAATTATTTAAAATTTGATTTTTTAAATATTTACGTAAGGATTTATATTTTTTACATTTTGAAGTATTTTTTTTATTATATGAAAAAAAATGTTACCATCATTTAAAAAAAATATAATGCAAGCAAGACGAATAATGTGGGAATACTGAAATAACGTCGAAGTGAATTAATTTAAATGACCTCAATTTAATAAATGAACCACGCAACAAGTTAGCTAGACATAGTTAAAAATATCACTGGATGTATACCAAAGAGTTATATAATATAAAATATGATATACTAGTGAAATAGATTGCAACTCAGTAATTTAAATACATTTTATAATATAAGTACCTGTATCGTTAAATCATACTGAGAATATATAAAATAATCACTGCCGCCGAAACGAAAGGTTTTCACAATAACTTAGAGCTTCTACTTTTATAAATTTATATGTTCTTCAATGTACATACATACGACTCGGTTTAGACCCAGTTTCATTTAACTCAAACACGTGTTCATTTATTTAAGAGCTCTTTTAAATGAAGTCAAATAAACGCTTTCTGAAATACCTAACTATATCTATGTATGGTAGAAAGTTATTGGTTGTGTACTATTATTTATTGAAATGTAGTATTACGAAAATATATTGTAGTTCAGAACATTCGAATACTATTGTAAATACCTATCTATAATGATATTATATTCAAAATTCAATAAACAGTGAAATATATTTGGCTTGTTATTTACTTGCTTTACCAGATGAATATTTATGTAGTGCTTCCGCTTTTTAAACGGTAATATGCGCTGTTATTATTCCTAAAGTGACGATCCACACATCCACGTCATCATCATTTCATCATTCTCCTGCCCTTATCCCAATTGATTTGGGGTCGGCGCAACATGTCCCTTTCTTCCATACTTCTTTATTAGTCGTCATCTCGGTAGTCACTCCCTTTCTAGCCATATCATCTTTCACACAGTCCAGCTATCGTTTTTTTGGTCTTCCCCTACTCTTATAGCCATCGACATGCATACTCAAAACTTTCCTCACGACATTTTCCTCATTCCTCCGCATCACATGCCCATACCATGTCAACCGATTTCCGCACAACTTTTCAACCACCGGTGCCACTTTCAGACTTCCTCTTATGTACTCATTTCTTATTGTATCCATTCGTGTCACACCACACATTCCTCTTAGCATTCTCATCTCAGCTACATGTAATTGTAATTGCAATCACAATAAAAAGTATGGTAAAACTTAAATAAAGACGCTTTTAAAATTTCGTTCACGATAACATTTTATCGAGCACGTACTTCCATACATCTTACTTGCCTGCCGTGGAACGCGTTCACGATAATATCGTCACGAAGGTTTTAGCCTAAATAAAGTGTCCATTACCTAGGGCAGCATTAAATTCTACAACTTCGTAAATGATAAATGATAAATGATAAATGATTTTTATTTCTGTAAGTAGGTTTGTACAAACACTTTTACACGTCAGTCATATTTTTAAAACTAGATGAGGTCGGCGTTTCCTATCTGACTACTCTGAGAAGAAAGGCCGAAACAAACTCAGAGGTCACAGTCTCTTTTAAAGTCCAGACATAATCTTGGTCAGATCATGTGAAGGCCATGTAGATTGGTGTCTGAAATGGTCTTTTGAGGAAAGAACCACGCAGATTGAGTGGACCTGACCAGTCAGTGCACGCATTTGTCAGTAATCGTGCAGCTCTACTCAGAACTTAAGGAGCTCAACGATGCGACGATCAATCGTATCAACATTTATCCATATATTTACAAAGTTTGTTACCCCTGATCCCTCCCGTAGTCCCTGGAAGGACTGAACAATTAATATAAAGATCCAGATCCACTCTAATAGCGTAAAACACTATCAATCACGAATTAAATATTTTGATGTAGGTATATTGCTAATCCATTGCGACATTCATATGTTCGAAAAAATTGTCAGCTTAACAACGTAAATTACGCAATGAATCTTGTTGAACTGTCAAAATGAAACCCGATGCTACTGGGTATCTGCAGACATTAAATTATTTACTTAAAAATAGACGGGACATGGAACAAAATCGTAATCCGATACATTTGTCCTAGTGGACAGAAGTCGCTCAGTCTAGTGTAGGACGCCTGCATGTCAAGTCGCATTCGTGTCCACCAAAAGAAAGTTATTTTCGAAGTATATAAGTATGCCGAACTTTGCATTATGGTATTGCAAATCAAGTAGTGATAAAATGACTCTAGACTTAACCACGGTTTTTTTTTTTGTTAGTATTTTGTAATTTATCCAGTATTTAGATAAAGTAGGTAAATAATTTTCTTAGATGTTTCAAACTGTCTGACGGTTGGTAATCAAAGGTGGTGTCGGTAAAAGTGTAACATGTCAAACTTAGCTAATAAGTAATTTTGCTATATTACGCTAGATGGCGTCACTGAGACATGGGATCACAATTTTTCTATGACGTTACTTCTGATAGCCTCTCTATAGTACCTATCTTAAATCTCTTTGGGTATCTGACATTCGGATCAAACGAAGCATTATAGGAACAAACACACCAACATTACACATACACATGCAATTCCCCACCGCCACACACTTAATCGCCTCTCCAGTCTACATTCTGGAAATCGGACCTCGAGCTCATGATACGGACTAACTGTTTAGTTTGGGGCTACCTATAATGTTACCTAGCCGTAGGTAATATTTCAAACCACATAAGACATCTCAGAATAAAATGGTAGTGTGCTGGACACGTCCAACAAGTAACAGACGATAGATGGACAAAAATCACCACGAACTGGTATTCAATAAACTAAAAAACGTTGTCCAAACATAGCAGGCAGAATATGCAGCAGAATCGCCAGCGACAGAACAGCTTGGAAACGGCTGGAGCTTTTACCGCTAGCTAAAACGGTCCTTGTACACCAAAGCATTAAAGACAGTTTTTTTATGTAGGTACTACATTTACAAAGAGAAAAAAATAATCAAAAGTCATTTATTCAGACTAGGCTGAGAGTCGGCACTTTTCGAACGTCAAAATTACATAAGACAGTCCCCCAAAAAATACCTATGTATATTTTATAGATAATAATGTTACATAGTACGTACCTGCTTAATATTACCTGGATAATAAACAATTTTCTATTTAGCTCAGACCCACGTGAAACAGGCTAATACACTATCCTGAATACGTCTAGGTATCGAATATCAAACAGTATATAATATTATTGCCTCAAGTCAATTTCAATGCACGTTGATGGATTAGCACTTCGGCTGATTGATTCGTAGGCAGGTACTTAGGTAGGTACACATTCAGATAGGTAGAGCTGATAATATTGGAAATGCACTAACGTGAGTAAGTATCCTATGCTACTATAGTGTGAACATGATATTATGGAGAAATTGAGACAAGAACTTTAGAATATGCTGTTTTTTCCATATGCTTGTTATTAGACAAGGTAAAATTACATTAGCTAGCGAACCTCAACGAAGACCTGATGGGTATCGAAATCTAAACTTAAAACCTACTACGCTTTGGAATGGGCAACTAGCTTCATATCTCTGACTGACCGACCCCTTGACAATTCAAAAGGGCCTGTAATTTGTTTATTTGAAATAAATGATTTGAGATTTTGAGTTTTTTTTTTTGATAAAACAAAATATAAATTAATTTCAGGATTTTTTTTTGGGGTCATCCACCGCAGGTAGTGTCGTCACTTGGAGTATCAGTTAAAAAAACTTTTTTTTTCTATAATATCCACAGACGTGACATCTAGACACGATAAAACAAAACAAACCTCTGATGCCTCTGAAACCTCTTCTGTGATTACCTATACACTGACTTTTTTTTTTTTTTTGAAAAACATACTTTTACAATGTTTGTTAATATGAGAGCACCATGTATCTATCTCATAATTAAGTTATGTTTCATTGCTTAGTTTTTAATTCTTTTTACCTATTATGGTACAGTAAATTTATTCTAGGTGCATCGTCTTCACATATAATCATATAATTAATGTACTCAAACAAAATATTGTAAAACATTTTTAAAAGAGTAACGGTGGAGTTTCTTGCCCATTCTTCTCCATACGAAACTACCTTTTGGAAGGGGCACCTAGAATCAATTCTATTATTTTTGTAAATTTTGACGTTCAAAAGTGCCTCTTATGTGCCTATTTGAAATAAATAATTTGACTTTTTGACTTTGAAAAAAACAGATTTTCATAACTCATACTTCAAGTAACATCATTACTATATAGCGGTCGCTGACCCGGAAAATAAATCATCAAATCTTTTATATTTTATCGTTTTTAGATATGGATACCCATCACGTCTGCGGAGTTTCGCTAGCTGATTTAATTTGACCCTGTATAGTAGAATAATGCATTGAGCAGAAAGTGACTTCTTGTTGCATCGAGAGTTAGATAAATCTAAATAAATCGAAAAACACGAGTGCAACAAGAAGTCATGTTGAGCGAGGTGCGTAATGTACTATTTCTTCCAAATACCTAGTGATATCGCAGTCGTTAACTCAAAATGCCATCAGAAACCTGAACATTTCTGCGTCGCTAAAACAGTGCAGAAATGATTTTCTTGTTGCACCGAGGGTTAGATTGGTTATTACTAAAAACACGAGTGCGAAGATGTCAATCGAGTGAGGTGCGTCATCTGGTTTTCTTTCAACTACTACATCAATAAAATTTGGCAGAAAGTAAGAAAAACTCACTTTCACTAGTAGAATCCATTTTTTTACAAATTCTGATGAAATTCGTAATGTTCAGCTGTAAATATTATAAAGTTCGCGCCAATTAGTTTTCTTTTTTTTTATTATTATTTATTTATAGCGCCAGCACGTATTATTTTTAAATCTCTTTGGTTGTCAGCGTACATTAACTTAAAAAACACTTTTTGGACAATGAAAAAGTTTAAAAAAGTAACAACACAGCAGCAATGAAAAACATACACTCATTTCCGCATCGTTTATGCGATGCAGTAATGTAATTAAATAAGTACAATCATTTCTTCACTGTTATCGACGCAGAAATGTTCACGTTTCTACTGGCATTTTGAGTTAATAACTACGATATTACTAGGTAATTGGAACAATAGGTAATTTTGTTATGAATTATGAGCACGTTGACAAACTCTTAGTAATTTTTTTTAAGCATATGAGTAAAATGAAATTCCTACCTACATAAGTAGGTACTGCGACGAACAATCTAGCTGTGATAATATCAATAATCATCTACAACCTTTTCAACGAATGGGTTCGCTCCCCCATAACGCTCCATAGGGATGGGGCGGGTAGGAGCAGTGGTGGCTCAGTGGTAACAGCTGCGACTTACGAGTTCGAACCCAGACAGGCGCTTTACATTGTGTAAGTTGTTTCACCACCACTGCTCTCAAAACGGTGAAGAAAAACATCGTAAAAAAACCGGCATGTCCTAGAACCAAAAAATCACAGATGTGACATCTACCAACCCGCACTGAGCCCGCGTGGTGGATTATGGCCCACTCCCTCTTACCAAGAGGAGGCCTGTGTCCCAGCAGTAGGAACATTATAGGCAGTTTAGGTATTATGCTATGGCATATAATGGCCCAGGCATATGCACCAGCCATCACTATTGCGGAAAATCTTGTCCAAATATTTCCACCAACTTTGAACATTTGCAATTACACCTCCAAAATAATAAAATTCTAAACAAAACAAATCCTACCATAAAATGCGAATCAAAACACAAAATCATAACTCATTCGCACAGCAAACGCAAAAAACAACGAGAAAATCCAATAATAAATTTCGCTCCCGTTAGAAACGGCTATAAAAAACGGCTAATTATTTTTGCGCCATTAGCTTAGCCGAAAAAAGGTTGAATTTTAAGCGTCATTTATTAATCTTGGTTTGGCACGGTTCGGCACGGTCGATTAGTCGTGAGGGATGGATCGGTCCGGTCCGTAATCGGTAGATACGTGGCCGGACACTTTAGATCAAAGATAAATAGCCAGGTTGTGTACGATAGTGCTTCGTCATTGTGTAAAGGCTTTGTTAAATGAACGGGTGAAAGAAGAACGTTTTGGTCCAGGACCAGGTTTTGTTTATTTATGTTTTTTTTTTTATAACGACATGGATATTAAACGGATTTACAGTACGGTTTTCGTGTAGTGTATCTTTATGGTCTTGGTACCTACATATTAATTTACTTGTTTTTTATTTTTTATTTATTCACAAGGCAACTACAGCAGGTAACAATAACAGGATCACATTATAGGTTTCGACCTGATTATCACCCAAAGCATAATCGCCCAACATGACTAACAACAATAATATAATTGATGATAACAGAGTAAAAAGCTTAGTTCTCAAAATTACAGCTACAAGGTCTATGCGTCTGCCCTCCGACACATTACCAGCTTATGTAGGCAGGGAATGTGTAGGAGACCAAACACGCTAGGTAAAATACATACCTAATTGACACAAAGTTACATTATTGAAAGAAAAGCGTTTTTGAAAGCAGCGGCACGAGAATCGAAGATGTCAATACTGTTATTGTCTTTTGAAATTTCATTGTAAAGTCGACACATTCTAACGATAGGGTTGTGATATGAGGTGTTATTTGTAAAGACCAGAAGATTAAAAGTTTCTGGGGGGCTAAAATGGAGGCTTTGGCAGAATCATAATATGATCTGCGTGCAATTCTTACATCCCGCAATTTATCTGTTTGACAGCTGCTATTTGAAATTAGACTTCATTAAAGCAATTCATAATTTGTGGACGAAAATTATTATGACAATTTACGAAACCCCATAAAAAACTGTCAAACAGATAATTGCGGGACATTAATTGTACGCAGATCATATTATGATTCCCCAAATCATCCATTTTAGGCCCCCAGTATTATTACATAAGTAAAGAGGCTATTTTTGAAAGTAAGTACTTTATCAAGGCATTCTATTATTAAAAAATACTAGTGTACTAAACGAAATAAACAATGGTGGGACATTAAGCAAAACATGTAGAACGATATTTATTAAGAAATTAAAAGGTTATTAAACACTTTCTCGTGTCGAAGAAAATAATCTAAGCATTAATGCTGCCAATTTAGCTATAACCTCACAGCTTTCAGTTGGTTACTAAGAACTTCATGTTTTAAACATTTATTATCTTTTTAATAAATCTAACTTTACCAGAACAATCTTCACTGAGCCCAAGCCTTTAGAATGATTAGTACAGGACCTAATGACGCGTAACATCGACGTTCACAATCTCGCCCCAGCAAGTTAATTTAAGGATTATTCAACGATTCTTTGCTGCTTGTTAAAAGATTCATGTTTTGGTGGATTTTTATGGGAACCTTTTTTATTTTGCAAGTGTTCTTCTGGCTTGCATTTTATTATCACGACTTTTGGGTCTGCATTTGCTTATTAATTTGCATTTGCTAGCTTTTCTTTTAATTAACAAGATGACCCCCATGTGATTCTTTCCCGTCCCTGTTTTTATATAGGTACATGTATGTTTTATTATTATTATTTGCAAGACTGTTAGCTGATATAATTATTATGTAAATATTGCCTTGTTTTACAACAACAAAATTCTTCTTTTAATTTTTGTCTATTGTTTGCCTCTTTTTGTTGTAAATAAGCACCTTTTTTTCGTTCTTTATTCCTTAATCACCAACATTCTAGATTTATTGCTGACATACAGAGTATGTGTACTCTTCCCGCCATTAGTAAATCCATCATGACTATCCACTTGTGTATAAAGTGCTACTACTGTTTAAAAAAACGCAATTACAAACATTCATCCGAATAATTTATAATCGAAATATAATAGTTTACAACAATAAAGACCATCATAATTGTGACTACAATAGTTTCAATCCCGAGGGGGTGAAATTGAGACGTACTTGATATAAGTGGAACATTTGTTACTAAATATTATACACTTACACAGTTGAAGTACATAAAAACTCTAGTTTTATTGAGTGCATCTGTTAATTTGAGGATATTGAGAACTGTTCTACTGTAGATTTTGAAAATGCACTGCAATATTTTTTGTTGCGTTAGCTTGTATTGCGGTTCCGTAACCACTAGTTCGAGCTTTCTCAACGTCACTGATATAACGCAAAGCTCGTGGTTAAGTTTTGGGCGAACATAATTTAGATTGCACTCGAAATACTAAAATAAGAATAAATACTGAAATAAGAATAATTTTATCATGAGAAGCTTTATTTCATTACTAGTTTGTTGCCCGCGACTTCGTTTGCAATTCAGGATAAAAATAGCTTATATCCTAACCCAGGTCATGGTCGACCCATTTGCCAAATTTCATCCAAATGTGTTCAGCCGTTTTAGCGTGAAAGCGTAACAAACAAACAAACTCACTTTCGCATTTATAATACTAGCTGCGCCCCGCGGTTTCACCCGCGTAAGTCTCGATCTCGTGGGAATATCGGGATTAAAAGTAGCCTATGTCTTAATCCAGGGTGTCAGCTACCTCCATACAAAATTTTACCAAAATTAGTCCAGCCGTTTGAGCGTGGAGAAGTAACAAACATACACATACACACTCACAAACTTTCGCCTTTATAATATTAGTGTGCTGTGACGTGATTAGTTAGGATCCCAAGCGACTAACTTTCCTGACAGCCGAACGCGTAACAGAATTTTATCATGCTGCACCTAACGATAACACCCACTAACCACGAACCCAAAACGTAAACTTTCCAAATCGAAAATCTTTCCCACCCTGCGAATCCTCAATCCTGCGAAATTTAACATCAATTTTAAACCGACTAGCCTATCCGTTGGTCGGGCGGTAAATTTCTCATCAGTTTGCTCCGTGATCGGTAGCTCGCATGATCATCTGATCGTTCGGAAGCCAATATGGCGTCGTAATTGCGCTGCAGATGGGTTAGTAAGCGACGATGCAATGGGTAAAGGTGCTGAGCTATACACCGCGCTTGTTACGTCATATTTTAGGGGGTGAATTATCAAATTCACTCCTAAAATATGACGTAACAAGCAGGTTTGATGGAATAGTTTACTTCCGATCAAACCTCGATGTTGGCCTAGAAGTGAGTAGTGTGTAGTCAATAAGAGGGTTGTGGTGATTCGGTAGTTTGATGGTACATGGTTTGATATTTACCTACCTTCCGTGATCGAGGATTGCCATGAAAAGGGCCAAGAAATAGTTATAAACGTTAGCTTCTTTAGTTATAAAGAAGTAAGAATTCTTGGCTCTTTTCGTTTGCTATGAGGGCTCAGCAACACATACGAACATCAGGTATTTGTCGTATAAATTTACGACTTCCGATTGGTTGTCACCGTCCTTTCCCACAAAACCCGCTAAGATTATAATGCCATAAAGATTTCATCCCTCGCAGATAACATTTAAAACAAAAACTGGCAACAAACAAAGATTTGATTCGTACATGACGTGGCGTCGCAAGTTGTGACTCTCACGTCGCGTCGAGTCGCGTCTCACTAATTGCGCACGCTCACTGCCTCACGTAATTAGCACGTAATTACAACGTAGCTACTGTCGACATGTTGGCATGGCTTAGAGGATTGACGTGTTAAGTTTTCAGTTTGAAATTCTAGAATATTAAGAGTTTTTTTAAATACTCCGCTGCATAAGAACTGCTCTTCCCGTTCCTTGACAACATCGAGGTCTAAAATGTCAGGTACCTAATGCAGGTCAGATTGGAAGCAAAAGTTTTACAAATCTTACGATAAAACACAACGCTACACTAAACCCCATGGTTACCTATACCCCATTGACTTAATGGTCATACAAAACGTATTTTTAATTTTTGACTTACGGAACTATTATCATTAGAAATTGCACTTAACTACCTATTAGATTAAACGATGCTGTCTTATCTTCGAAAACTGTTCAAGCAAAGTATCTACATAATCATATAAAACATAATAATTATAATTACGCCCCCAAACTGATGTACACCCTACGCTGTAAGCATCACGTATTGAGGTCGTATTAACGTAATTAAGTTTATTGCGACACCGTAGGGGAGGAAAGGGGTTGAAAGGGGGTGAAAGCTCTTTGACTTTATATCTTGGAAATTGTATTACTTACTTAGGGTCTCACAAATTATATTCATGTGTGAGGGATCTTTTTAATGATAATTATGGTTTTTCGTTGGGTTTTTAATAAATGTTGTGCGTGCCTTTTGGGTGTTTTAGTCACTTATCTTTTCTTTTCGGGTGGGAAGAGGATTATGGTTTAATTTCTTGTTGTTTTGTATATAGTTGAAAGGTTTTTATGTAGGTAACTGGGAAAAAGGGTACAATTTTAGTAAAGACACACTTAAGTTTAAGCTTTGGGTAAATTTTTCCGCAAAAGTATCTACAAAATATTAGGTTAGGTACGCAACTTAATTTAACTAATAGAAATTCAAATCGGAATACCCGCATATTTGGAAATTTATTATTTAATAACACATTCATAGGTAATCCGACCCCAATATGATTATTGGGAAAAGGCTAGGCGGATGGTGATTCATAGGTAAGCCAAATCATGCATGGGTACATATATAAACTGACGCCTTTTTCCCAAAGGGGTAGGCTACAGAACACCACACTCAGTGTCAAAGCCAAGTCAGTCACCGCTGTAGAGATAAACTATGAAAACATGGCTCGCCCCTCCAAATCACTGTTTCAATGTGTGTAGTCACATCCTTACGTAGTTTGTATGTAGTTGTAAGTACTCGTAATATCTCACTTATTACCAGATTTGTTGGTCAACGAATCATAACTAGCCGATCGCGCAAGACAACGCACGTGTCGTTTTCATAGAGTACGTCAGTGCAGCGCCATACTTATAATAATGAGCGATTAATGACGCCACTAGTCGAGCAACAAATCCGTGATTTGTTTTTGTTTGACGGCCGTCTCATTACGCACACAAGCATAGAAATACTTTCACAAATACTTTTAAACGTTTTGAATTTTGGAGGGGCGGGCCCTATTATCGTAGTTAATATCTACCTAAAGTTCATTTTTTAAGCCCAGAGAGTAATAGCATTTCAAATCTTTGTTTTTTCAATTTGGGGTTTGACATTTTGCACCTGTCAAATTACTATCTGGGAGTAAAACCGGCCAAGTGCGAGTCTGACTCGCGCACGAAGGTTTCCGTACCATTGTATATAAAAACGGCAAAAAAATCACGTTTGTTGTATGGGTTAAATATTTATGATATTCTGGTTTTTAGTATTTGTTACTATAGCGGTAACAGAAATACATCATCTGTGAAAATTTCAACTGTCTAACTATCACGGTTTATGAGATACAGCCTGGTGACAGAAGGACAGACAGACAGACAGACCGACAGACAGACGGCGGAGCCTTAGTAATAGGGTTCCCGTTTTACCCTTTGGGTACGGAACCCTAAAAACGAACTATATAGCTAAGCTATCCTAAACTTCATTGTTACTCTGCGATGGGAGCAGGTCTATTGTTAAGGCGTGGCTACATAATACATAGTGTGCCTACAATATATACTCAAGATAATAGTGAAGCTCCATGACTTGTGACCAGTACTGCGTGACAGCCGCGTGTCCCGATTTTTCATCATTGAAATACAATACATTACATTAAAATTCATTATATCATTAAAATACATATATATTAAAATTAAATAGTCATTAAAAAAATCTTTAAAGGCAATTGGCACTAAACCACTCTGTTTATTTTACCTACATTCTATTAGAGAATTGGTATTTTATATAAAAATCTTTTATGCAAAATTGTGAGAAATAAAAACTTTAAAATCGAACTGTAGTCTAATTCCGTTAGCATTTTCAGCAGCCATTTCGTATCCCAAACAGCAACATTGAGGTCTACGGACCCTGCTGAATACAAACCACGGAGATCTCAAATCTTATTGCGGAGATCAGCGCGCGTCGCCGACTGAATTTTTTCAGATCCTAGTGCGTTCCCAATTCGACACTATTTTTGCTTTTTATTACATGTATCAGAAAAGTGTGGTGATATTTATAGGTAGGTGGTCAAGTTGATGGTAAACGGTAAGTTATATCTTTTATAACTGTGGAACTTTTTAGGTCCGATCTACAGAGATGGTAGTAATGATGGTAATCTACATCTCATTTTTCATTTAACCAAAATCCAAACACAAAGTTGAGACACAGCGTAGTCTTTCCCAACTTTGTTGGGGTCGGCTTCCAGTCTAACTGGAAGCAGCTGAATACCAGTATTTTACATGGAGCGACTGCCTGTCTGACGTCCACAACCCAGACACTGGGTAACACGAGACCCATTGGTAAGACTGGTTGTAAGACTTTTGGGCTGCTGACGACCCTTAACAACTGTTAAAGATCTACAAATAACAGCTGAGGCCAACGGCTTAACGTGCTTTCCGAGGCACGGAGCTTTTCGTATGTAAAGATGGTCTCCCATCCACGGACCAACCGCGGTAAGCGTAGCTTAACTTGATCGATCGACCCGTGCAGCTTTTATTACGTAGCCACAAGCCTCTCACACACAGACACACAGTTGAGACACAGAGTCTGATACAATAGATATCAGACTCCGAGCGGCGACATAAGAATACAGAAATTCTCAGTGATATAGCAGAAACTGGCATAAAATCTTATATTATATATTTCTTTTCTCCTAGTAAGGACATTGATAAAGTTCGGCCCAGCATAGACAAGGAGTCAATGCTTCTTAATACATATTGTTTTATTTGTGTTTATTCTGGGCCGAGTTAGGTTGAGAGCAGTGGTGGCTCAATGGTAACGGCCGCGACTTATAAGTTGTAGGTCGTAGGTTCGAACCCAGACAGGTGCTTTACTTTGTGTAAATTGTTTCATCACCACTGCTCTCAAAACGGTGAAGGAAAACATCGTGGGGAAACTGGCATGTTCTAGAACCAAACATTCTAAGACGTGACATCTACCAAACCACGCTGGACCTGCGTGGTGGTTAACAGCCCTCTCCCTCTCATCAAAAGGAGGCCTGTGTCCCAGCAGTAGGAACATTATAGGTTGATTATGTTATGCTGGGCCGAGTTTGTATGAGATTGTTATCAATCTCCTTTTTGTAATTTAATGTCATAAACAGTTCAAAGTGTTGTGGATCTTTTGGCGCCTTGGCGGTTGAATGACACTGACAGGGCGTTGTTGGTCTTTTTTTTTTAAATTGTCATAGATATTGTATTAAGAAAACAAGATGGTGGCATTAGTTCTGATGTTGGTCATGCCGCAACATTTTAGCAGTAGCGCTGCGATAACGCATCACGTCACAATCATAAAGCCAACTGTTAGGGCCCTTACGCACTAGCGGTCAACCGCGGGGGCGGCTAACCGCGCGACAAGCCGCTTTTCCAATTTAATATGCAACCGCTGGTGATTGTAAGTACATAACCGCCACAAAGTTGGCTGGCCGGCTGGCCGCTCAAACGAACCGCCTAGGCGGCTAACCGCTAGTGCGTAACGGACCTTAACCTGTTAAACTAGAGATGCCAATGCATTCCACCAGCTTGTATGACAAGTCTATTACAGTTCAAGCAGTACGCTTATGGAATGCTTTGCCCGTGTCGATAGGGCGTGCTCAATCTATGTCCACTTTTAAAATTCTGGTAAGAAAATACTTCCTCTCTTCTTAAACATCATCATTACATAATACAGTTCCTTGATCTTGTTTCATGTTTATTATTGATATAAATAGATAAGTGTATGCTTTATGTATGTATGTATTTATTGTAAGTAATATGTAAATGGTACACCACTGACTTCCTGCAGTATTGTCTCTCCTTCTCCCTTTTATCCATTCAATGGTTGTCTGTTAATGATCGCTTTATTAGCGATAAAACCGCCCATTGTGTCACCAGATGTAAAATTTCAACATTTATAACTGTAATTTATAAGGTGTACATAATAAAGAGTATTCTATTCTAACATAACATAACATCACGCCTGTAATCCCCGAAGGGTTAGGCAGAGGTGTACCTATTGTACACCCACATTTTGCCAGTTATGTTTAAGTCCCATGTAATAGGGGGCGAGCCTATTGCCATCAACCGGACACAAATCCAGACTCCGGGCTGCTACTGAGAAATTCCTGGTGAAAAAGCCCAACAACACTTTGCCCGACCTGGGAATCGAACCCAGGACCTCGTGCTCGGCAGTAGCGCTTGCCACCACTAGACTACTCTACTGTTAATGATCAATGCTCTCTCAACAGAGCGAAATTACTATAATTACCTATACTAGTTACTAAACTCGTCCATTGTTGTACAATACTGCGTTGTTACTACTTCACAGGTGAATGCTTCTATTACAGAATGGCCAGTTATGTCTATTACCTATAGTGTAGATTGACTGGTAATTGGGATCGCGAGGTTAACAATCAAATTGATAATGCAATGTATGTTAAGGAATTGCATTAATGCGCTGACAAGACGCAAATGATCTAAGTAGGCTTATCAAACAAAAAAATGGACAAATCCATATAGTTTGTGGTAGCGGAAAAAATATATGACATGTTATTCTTAAACATATTTCTCAGAAATAGGCTGTTACCAAAACACGTTTAGAAAAAAAAAACTAGATACAAATTAACGGTAAACTAACTCTTTACTTTGAGTTTAAATACAAAATATCTGTATTAAATATCAACGTACGGTTGGTTTTTAATTAGTAACAAGAACGTCTTATTTGTATGCAGAACTTGGTTGTTTTTTTATTTTAGATAACTCATTTTTAAGTAAATAGATAAGTCCTTCATATTCTTTTGCAATAAATTACAAGCGTTGTGTCATCCCGCTTCTCATTCTTTTGCATGCAGTCTGACAGTGACCGCGCTTTAGCATGCAGTCTGACAGTGACCGCGCTTTAGCTGTTTTTTTAATGTACAATCTATCAATGAGGTGAGTAACAAAGCAGCCGTTGGTTTTAGAAGCACGAATTTTTGATGTGTAACACCAGTATTTCCTCTCGCTTTCGGTGGGAGTCGACGAGGGACGGAAGTGTGTAACAGGAAGTGACAGGTTGAGCACGGAATAAGTAAGCACTTTTTAATAGCATGGAATTAGTAAGTACTTTATAATAGCTTGAAATTATTGTACTCATGGAATTAGTAAGTACTATATAGATTGTAAGGGGTCGAATTTAAACCAGTGGGCGGCGGCGGAAATGAATAATTATTCGGAAAAATATTTCAGTATTTAGCTCTTTTAAATTTTGAGGTAAATTTCTGTCGCTGCTCAGTTGCTTATTACCAAGGTGAGATGTCAGATGTTACACATCATATGCGACTAGTGTAGGGCTCGGTCGTTTTGATTTTTTTTTTCACTGGAGCTTTGTAACGAAGGTGAGCACCACGGATGAACTTTTGCAAGTTCATCCCCCAAAGGTTTAAATAGGGGAATGAACATTTACATGGAAGTTCGTCATTTTTTGCCGATGGGAAATCCCATCTGGCGCACGGCCTGTAGTCTGATAATTTACTTATTTCAGTACAATAGACCATTCACGGACACAGTACTTTCAAGAAAGAAAGAAATATAAGCTGACTAATAGCTAGTTTTTAACTATCTTTGATGTTAACCCATCTTGAACATTTTCTCACTAGCTCAGTACTCGCATCTTTGTCATTAATCGTGAGATAGTATATTTTTAGGGTTAAGTAAAACGGAACCACAAGGGTTCCGTTTTTACATTCGAACGTACGTAACCCTCTTATTCTGTCCGTCTGTCTGTCTGTCCGTCTTTCACAGCCAATTTGCTCCGAATCTAATGGATCGAGCATCAAAGACCTGACGTCACACAAGTCCTGCATCGCGCAAGCAGAGTTTACCGCGCGACTGGCATATATACATCAACCGTCGGCAGTGGGCATCCAGACAACACCTGGACCAACGTCTGGTCGGAAGATCCTCCCTTTTCTATGGAGGATGAGTGAACTTTATACCCTGCTCCTCATACCTCAATAAGAACACAGTTACCTATTTTAAAATCATTTCGTTTTTCAATACAGGCATAGTCTTCAACTAACTTAAAAATATTATATTACGTAAGGTTTTCTACAGATCAATCAGGACTATACCGTACCTTCACATATTTCCCAGCTATTGAAGTAAAAAAGCCAGAGATCTATCCTCACCACACACAATGTGGCCATTGTGCGCGGATTAAATTATATTTCTAAGCGAATATACCAAGATATTGTCCTCGAGGAAATTGTTTATGTGGCCACTAATGCTTTGAACTTGGGACAGAAGGATCATGTGGAGATTTAAATTAGATTTTAACAAAACTGAGATGGTATTCACTGACTTATTTTTAAGTGAAAACTTTAAGAGGGTTGAGCGACTTTTTGGTAGAGAAAAAATTATGGGTTCGCGTCACCGACATTCTAACGGCAAAATATACGGCTTATGACGTGCTGCGCCAGACTGGCGACTCGCAGTGGCCTGTGTTTATATATATGCATATATACCATTATCTGCCTAGCGTTTTATGCTGGGGTCGGCTTCCAGTCTAACCGGATGCAGCTGAATACCAGTATTTTACATGGAGCCACTGCCTATCTGACCTCCACAACCCAGTTACTCGGTAACAGGATGCCCCTTGGTAAGACTGGTTGTCAAACTTTCAAACTTCTGACGACCCGTAATAAATGTCAAAGATCTACAAATAACAGCCAGGACCAACGGCTTAACGTGCATTCCGAGGCACGGAGGAGTGTCGGTATGTAAAGATGGTCACCCAATCACGGACCAACCGCGGCAAGCGTAGCTTAATCTGATCGATCAACCCGTGCACGTGATGTTATGCATAATATACAACATTATTTTTAGTATAAGCGAAACCTGAATATGGTTAAAACAAAGAAACAAAAACATTTTTACACCATGCTATATTTTGTCCCAAAAATATTTATGTGTGATGGAAAATGTTATTACCATTTAATTACTTACAATACAATCGCCGTACGGTTAGGTACCTACTGCCAAATTATAATCAATGAGCGCAAGACGAGCCTGGAGGCGCGGGGGCGCCGTCAGCATGTTTTTGTGCGGACAACCCGGTAACATAACAACCTTATAACTTTGTGATTTTTCATGATACTAAAACTAATATTGTATATATATAATATGTTATTTCAAAACTTTAAGTTTTCACTTCTGTCGGTAGGTACGGTAGTCCCTATGACTGCCCATTTTTTTTTGGCTTCTGTCCTATTTTACTACCTACATGCTTATTGTAAGTACATAGGCATTACTAAAATCTGAAATAATTGTATCTTTTGAACAAATTTCTCAGATTAATAAGGTTCCGTCGGGACATTGTGTTTATTTAAAACGCTTGGCATTACATTAAGTATAGCAGGAAAACATATACTCTCATATTCCAATGGGTATGGAGCTACCAATCATCACAGTCTACCTACATAGAACTTATCTTAGACCCACATTTCGCCAGTTATATTTAAGTCCCATGTAATAAAGGGAGAGCCTATGGCCATCAACCGGGCACAAATCCGGACTGCGGGCTGCTTCTGAGAAATTCCTGATGGAAAAACCCAATAACATTTTGCCCGACCTGGGAATTGAACCCAGGATCTTACACTCAGCAGTAGTGCTTCCGACTACTATACAGTACGAGGCAGTCAGCAGAGTATGGAGTTTTTTTCTTAATATAACACCAAAACCAAGGACTTCCATAATTTCAGTGAGCCGCGTAATTTCTACTAATATTTTTATGGAAACTAAGTTCATGGTATTCGTAGTGTATCAGGAAGGGCTGTTTAAGGAGAAATGAGGTTCTGATTACGTGTGGACGGTTGATTCGTTCACAATCGCTGCACGCTACGACGAACAGTATTTCTTTACGTGTTCCGGAATAGATAAATGTATAGGTATAAATAAGCTTACAATATTTGGATGATAAAAAACGAGATTAGAATTTTTGTCTTTAGAATTGAATATAATACTCTTTATTACTCGTATGTACACGATAAAAATAAAGAAGAAGTTGTAAAAGAAGTTGTTGTTGTTTAGAAAAGTAACTGTAATGCGATAAAGAAGCAGCAATTATATTAGGAAAAATGAGTAGATTTTGATTTTTTTATATTATACTGCACCTCGCAGGTCAACCTAGGAGGTTATCGGTTATCAACCTGTCGCTGCCGGCCGTGGTCGAGTCGATGGCCGGCAGCGAGGAGTCCTGGGACACGGTGGTGTCCTTCTGCGAAACAGTCGTGTCGCAGAAGGAGGCTGCGGAAAGGGAGCGGGAGATCTCGTCCGCTCACCCAGCCCGCAGCAGGCGCACCGGGCGTCAGCAGAGGGCAGATAATGCCCTCCCGGGGTCTAGGTAAATGGGTCCAGGGACGGCGGACTCGGGGACGTCCGCCGCCCCCTATCACACTGGACCCGAGGTGGCGGCGCGTAGTGTTCCACGCGCGCCCCTTTCAGACGTCGCGGGGGGGGTCTAACACCTCACCCCCCCCAGACTTGAGGTGGCCCGAAGAGGCGGGCCGGCACTAGCCGGGGATTGCGGAAGAACAAAAAAATAAAAGAACATAAAAGGAGGTTATCGTCTGCTTAACCAGACGTTCCTGTGGATACCTCAATAAATTAAGGCCTCCAGACAGGGCATAAACTTAGAGGATGCACTTTTTTGGCGACGGATCCCTTTTGGAAAACGAAATATTTGACGGAGTCAAACACAACAGATGAATTGCGGGATATGAATTGTACGCAGATTATATTATGATTCTGCCAAAGCGTATGTTTTAAGGCCCCTGACATAATTAAAAATGGATAAATGTGTATTCTTTATTAATAATCATATTACTTGACATAAACATTTGCATATTTTTTTAATTTATATTGGAATATTTAGATACATTTTTTTTTACACAGGTTGCAGAGTAAAATAAAATATAGTACCCCTTTAGTTTTTTTTTCATTCTTTTCATTATGACCAGTATTTTCGCGGAGCCCCCACAGAGGCTATGCAGAGCCCTAGGGCTCTGCGGGGCACACTTTGAGATGGTTGATCTAATGAAAATTAGCCATTACTCATCTGACGAGAGAGATAGGTAATTACTTTTGTCGCAACTAACTTTTCTAGATCTATTAAAAATATCTACCTCCCAGTTCATATATTATTCTGTACCTGCCTCCTGTTGCACATACTAGAATCGTGTATAAAATACAAAATAGATCAAACGGTGACTGCGATGTGTTCCATTGTGAACGAAAATTGTCACGTACGAAATATCTACGCTCACTGCACTTGTATTAGGTGGGCAGGACTTTTATATCAAATAAATAGAAGGAAAGAACTATGCCTTTATGGGCATTACAGCAAAAGAAATACACCTTATAAAACACAGAAAACAATTATTATAATAATGCTAAAAGGGCCTCAGCTTAGCATCAGGTCAGATGACAACACAACCTGTACCGCCTGACGCTGAGTTTCAGCTGCAACCCATATCAAAGAAGTATTCAAAACCCCACGCTAAAATGTCTCATCATCATTTCAGCCGAAAGACGTCCACTGCTGGACATAGGCCTCCCCCAATAGGGTTGTCATACTCGCCACGCTTGGCAGGCGGGTTGGCGATCGCAGTATGGTGTTAAAATGCATAGAGAACGCTGCTGCCCATTCTATAGTAAGGTAAAATGTCTACCAATGTGTAATTCTGCGTTTGATAAAGTTGCCCGTTCTTCTCCATAGGAACCTACTATTTGGAATGGGCAACTAGCTTCATAATTGTAACTGACCGACTTGTTGACAATTCAAAAGTGCCTGTAAATGGTTTAATTGAAATAAATGCTTTGAGTTTGAGTTTGAGTTTGAGTTTAAAATTTAGGGCTTACATCTGTTTTTCAGGTGACTGGATGGCACACAATGATTAACTTGGTTTCGTTTCTTATCATCATGCTAGTAACCTATGCCACATTCTATCTGTTATTGTCGTTACTAGAAATTTAATTATAATAATAAGTTTAATAATTAGTTAGGATAAGACTAGATAACTACACTATCGCATTAGGATTACCCCTGTAATGATAGATGTAAGCTGGAAAAAAAAATGTACAACCGTTGTTTAAGTTAGATCAAAATAAACTTATAGCGGATAGGTAGGGGCCGAGTGACAGGTAATATTGATGACTAGACGAAAAAAAAAGAAGAAATTTTAAGTAAAAAATGACTATCTGGGCACTTCTTGATTAGCCTAAGACAGTTCTCTTAGAAGACGTTATACGTTATAATTGTACACCAATTTCATTGGTCGGGCATAGAGCTCGACTAAAATGTATACCTTAGAAATACCTTTCTTGTAATACCTGTGTTCACGAATAAAGATTGATTAATTGATTTATACTGCTAAGTGTCATTTTACAAGCAGTATTTTATTGTTGTTGTAATTAGCAGGAAAGTAGAATAAATGCAGTGGTAATGCGTTCCTTGCGAAGCATGTCTGGCGTGACTATGAATGATAGGCTGAAAAATGAGGTGATAAGGCGAAAATTGAAAAGTGTATGCTTAGATGGTTTGGTCATGTTGAGAGGATGAGTGAAAGGCGACTAACAAAAGGTATTTATAAAGCAGAGGTGAGTGCAAACGCCGGGAGGGACGCCCTAGGAGGACATATAGTGACCAAATTCGTGATGTTCTTCAGAAAGGTCAGGTGCGTAATACTCGCAATCGGCGTGCGTGTATGACCAGTTAATACCGAAACTAAACCACAACCAAAAACATTACGTTAGACACATTTCGTATCGCGCTAATCATTTCAACGGAAGCGATTTAGCTTTACTTTGGAAGTTACGTTGGAGGAACGATCGATCGAACTTTCAGTATTGGGTAACGTCAACGATTTTGTCGCTCAGAAAAAATAGCGCGATACCGTTTCTTACATCAGCTAAACCAAAACCAAAAATGTTCCGTTGGGGCCGATCGCGCTAATTTTGAACGTTAATACCAAAACTAAACCACAACAAAAAACGTTACGTTAGATACATTTCGTATCGCGCTAATCATTTCAACGGAAACGATTTAGCTTTACTTTGGAAGTTACGTTGGAGGAACGATCGATCGAACTTTCAGTATTGGGTAATGTCAACGATTTTGTCGCTCAGAAAAAATAGCGCGATACCGTTTCTTAAATCAGCTAAACCAAAACATAAAACGTTCCGTTCGAACGGTAATTACGTTGAGAAATAGCGCGATCGGCCCCCAGATGTATGAACGTAGGCGAAGCAAAAGGAGTATGTAAGGAGCGTCGCAGGTGGCGTGCTATAGTTTCTGCCCTCCCCCCATGGGAAGAAGGCGTGAGTTTATGTAGGTATGTGTATTTTATTGTTTCTTCTGTATGCGATGCGTCTTTTTATCCCATAATACACATGCCCACGTATACAAAGGTTGTAAGTAAATATGAAGGTAAGTGGAATGGCAAACGTGCGATATCGCCGCGTCTCGCCGCCGCCGCCGCCGCCGCCGCGGTGAACTCGATTCGACGCCTGTTACACGCCACAGAGCACCCCCGCGATTTGATTTTATGTGCATCACTATAGAGTTGATAATATGTTATACGACAAGAAAATAAATAAAACTAAATTTTTTGGGCAAACGTCATCCGTCTAGCCTATGCCTTTTCCCCAGGGCTCGGAAACCGGTTACTTTTCTATGTAACCTTAACCGTTATTATAAAGGTTTTCGAACATATTTCGTTGATTATTTAATAGACTGTTACAAAAGTAATGCTGAACTTAATGTGATGAAGCAATCTCTGAAGCTAATATTAATTGTTTCAAAAATAATTTGTATCTTCGGAAATAAAAATTAACTGGTTTGAAGCCCTGCTTTTCCCAACTATGTTGGGGTCGGCTTCCGACCGGATGCAGCTGAACACCAGTATTTTACATGGAGCGACTGACCTCCACAACCCAGTAACTGGGTAACACGATTCGATAAGACTGGTTGTCAGACTTTCGGGCTTCTGACGACCCGTAACGACTGTCAAATATCTACAAATAACAGCCGGGACCAACGGCTTAACGTGCGGGCTTAATCTCGTATTTAAAAGGGCGTTGTTCAACACAAACAAGATTACGACCTAGCTGAGACTTTTTAGAGTTCCGTACCTCAAAAGGAAAAAAAACCGGGCCAAGTGCGTGTCGGACCACGCACAAAGAAGGGTTCCGTAGTTGGAATGAATTTATCCCGAAAACAAACTTAACATTGTAGTTGAAAAACATGTTCTCCATACATCGATATACGCCACAGTCAATTTTCTAACTGAAAATGTAAGTTTGTAATCACAAAAAAGTATTTTTTTATGTGATAAAACTACAAATTAACAATTTTCGGACTTTTTCCTTTACTTGGCCTGTGAGACCTTGCTTCTTGCCAAATTTCATGATTCTAGGTCAACGGGAAGTATCCTATAGGTTTTGATTTATGTGCGAGATATTCGCAATTTTTTTTATGTGATTAAACTACAAATTTCCAATTTTAGGACTTTTTCCTATACTTGTGCTGTAAGACCTTGCTTCTTGCCAAATTTCATGATTCTAGGTCAACGGGAAGTACCCTACAGGTTTTGATTTATTTGCGAGCATCGAAATATGACGCAATAATGTCGCTTATATCACCGTATTTTTTTATTGCGTTAACTTGGAAGCTTGATTTTTTTAGAGCTTCAAGGGACCATAGACTTACGTATTTGATATTAATTTCAACTTGATAACTTTACGCGTTCCTGAGAAAAAGGGTCTTGACAGACAGACAGACAGACAGACGGACAGACAGACAGACAGACGGACAACGAAGTGATCCTATAAGGGTTCCGTTTTTTCCTTTTGAGGTACGGAACCCTAAAAACGGAACCCATATAGGATCAGTCCGTCTGTCACAGTCAATTTGCTCCAAATCTACTAGACCAATTAAGTTAAAATTTACGTTAATTTTTTTAGTTACGGATGTGTAACGTAAATAAATGAATTTTGTATATGTGGGTCACTTTTCTCATCATTCTAATGGGCAGCAGTGTTCTCTATGCATTTTAACACCATGCTGCGATCGCCAACCCGCCTGCCAAGCGTGGCGATTATAGCAAACCCCCCTTTGCGGGAGGCCTAAGTCCACAGTGGACGTCATTCGGCTGAAATGATGATGATGAGTTTCAGAGAGAGAATTTCAGATATTTTTTTATAATTTAAAAATGAATTATTTTAAAGTTATTAAAGAAAACAGATGATTAAATACCATTCCCGTCCTTATCTCCGAAACTGCTGAGTTATAAATTACAGGAAAACCTATAAGAAGAATATGATCTTAAAATGACATGGTAAATCACACAATATTGCGCTCACAAACTTATATTTGCAGTTAGAATGCATGGGTGGAAAATGTTTTTCAACTATAATGTTAAGTTTGTTCTTGGGATAAATCCATCCCAACTACGGAGCCCTTCAATATCCGATACGAACTGGCCCGGGTTTTAGTGGAAAGAACCAGTTTATTACGAGGAATTGACCTCATGTAAATATTTAGACCAAAACCGTCATCAAAGTAATTTTTGTCTACTTTCAAAGTCATCGTTGTCCACATTCCTATCACAGGTATGCTGGAAGAGATTTCTTTAGAAATAAGCATCACCTTTTGTACTTATTTTTCCTTTCTTCATGTCTGTATAAGCATGTACATAAACTGTTAAATAAAACAAGAAAAAAGTTTTTGGCCTGTAAGAATGGATGCTCTACACAGATTCATATTGTATCTTTCCAGGATAGTCGTAGGGTCCTTCAACCGTTTCGACAGCTTAGGTTCTATCTAGACCCTTCGTTCGTTTAAGGTGTTATTATCTCTATAAAATCTCATATGAAACTCGGTAGATAGTGTTGGTCTCAGTCACGTGTCAGTCCGGATCAGTTGAGCTACTTAACGCGCCGTCGAGATATGCTTTGTGTGACTAAAGCATCTGAATGAAGACCGAGTATGGAACTTTTCAGCCCTCCTGAGATTTTTTTTAGAACGTGAAAAAGAAAGACTTGAGTTTCATGAAAATAAGTTGGTCTTCAGTGATTTAATACATAATATGAGACCCTAAGGTTGACTGGTAGAAAATGCCTCAGGCATGATGTCCGCTTTTGTACAGTATTTTTTACTTGTGCATAAAGTTTTAATAAATAAATATGAATATTGTATCTCACATAATCAGCCTATAATGTGTCCACTGCTGGGACACATGCCTCTTTTTTCTATGACAGGGAGTGGACCGTAAGCCACCAACCACGTGGGCCCAGTGCGGGTTGGTGGATGTCACATGTCTTCGAATGTTTAGTTCGAGGACATGCCGGTTTCCTTACGAAGTTTTCCTTCACCATTTTGAGAGCGATGATGATGACATAATTTACACAAAGTAAAGCGCCTGTCTGGGTTCGAACCCATGCATCTACTACTCCTATGTCGAGACCGTTACCACTGGCCTCTTTATATTGCATCTGGTTCATGTTAACTTTCCAAAAAAAAAGGAGACTTATACGTTAGACCGAAAATCGAAACCTCGAATAACTGTATCCCGAAAAACGCAATCCCGAATTAACGTAATCCCGAATTATAACAACGAATTTTGAAGCAGTTAAGAAAATATAACAATAACAAACAATCAAGTTTAACTCAATTAACTAATAACTCAACACAAATTATAACAACCGGTCAAAATATCTCAATGCGAAGAATATCCACGCAATCCTTTAACAAATCTTATAATACGATCTATGGCGGCGGTGCGCGGACGCAGCGGGGCGGAAAGAGCCGACGACTCGCGAAGACGGTGACGTCGACCGAGAAATACCGAATACGTAAGTCGGGGGGCGTAGCGTCGTAGTCTCGTAGCACGGCGTAGACGCGTAGCGCGTAGCTTCACTCAAGAATAATGTGAAAATGGTTTTCCTGTTTATTTTTTTGGTAGTTTATGGTTTGTGATGAGTGTGCCATTGGTAAAGTATGTCTGTGAAGCCGATTATGTACCTGATTATAGGATTTGGTTATTATGTAGAATTAGGGTGAATTGTAAGCAATTCACTCTATTTCTGCCTTCAAACTTTGAAAGTTCAGAAAAGTGTGGCTAAATCATTTTTCTTCACTACATGTAATGAGTATTTTTATGAAGTTTACTTATTAGTAAACTACTACTACTACTACTTATTAGTACTTAGGTAAGCATTAGCAGGCATCCAATCACGAAACAAGGTTTTTTTTTTAGAGATTACCATGTTTTAATTTGATCTAAAATCGAACCAAACACAGCCCACTCTATTCAACTTTACTTGGTTATAAAACAAGTTTGAAACTTATGTACAACCTGTTCACATTTTTGTTATCTAAACAGAATCGAACTCCAACGCCACCCATCCTTCTAACTACTAAACCCAACGATAATAAAATCTGCAAATCGGAATAAATCGCATTTTGTGTGCTATACAGACTTCCTAATTATTAATACTGAAATATGCAAAGTTAGTTGTCTTCAGCGAAACAATTCAACTAGGTTCCGTACAATTATAAAGTCAGATTGGAGTTTTCCATATTCGTTGTGTGTTAATGAAATTTTGGATTTTGTTAATATAAATAAATGTAGATTTCCGAGGATTTTAAATATTATATAGCTTTGGATGATTCTATTAATTATTAATGTTCAGATTATTCTTTACCTAGGTGTTATTAGAGGCTTATTAAAGGCTCGTGCAGACTGGCGTGATATCGCGGAACTTTCCATGAAGTTTTCATAGAAATTGTGCTACTAGTGTCGCGTAGCGCCTGTCTGTGCGAGCCCTAAACTGTAACTTTTTGTATGTTCCATTACGCTATAATCATGACAAATTAAAAAAATCTACTAATGTTGTTATGCTTGAGTGATCTATATAGCACGTAAAAAGTATTGTGCTGACACGTCACGAAGTCTTTTTTAACGGTGTTCACCGGACCGGTTTATTGGTAAAACAAGTATAGGTATAAAAAAAAAATTTGATTGGATCCTCCTTTTAGGCAGATAGTGCCTGTATTAGGAGAGTCCGCTGTTCCATAGCAAGACATGTTATACCTACCTACTTACCTAACCATTATCGTCAACAACTGTAAAATGTCAGCTACTGTTTTATGTTCCGTGCTCAAATTATCAAATGACTCAACTGTGTTTACAATTGTTTTACCTTTATTTTGATTATATTGCATAAATTGTTTTGGTTTCTCAATATAACTAATGTGTTTAAACATTTGAGGCACTAAACTAAAAGCTATCCAAAATTCCACCCCAAACATTACATTTGATGTTATGGAAGGAATGACATAAAAAATAATAATCCTAGTTACACTATTAAATGTAATTGGTAACCTTAAAATACCTATAGGATTGCTTTCGGAACCATTTTCAACGAGAATCTTTTGCTTTAACTCAACTGAGGTGTCCAATGAATAACCTAAGTTGATAAACTTTTCATGGGCATTATTGCCTATCATTGAAATATCTGCCCCTGAATCGAACAAACCGTATAATGCTACATATAAATGTATCAATAAATGAGGAACGATGCTGTGTGATCATTATGCGTTGTATGTAGTGTCAAGGAAACCGATTTTTTTACCGGTATATAAAACATCATCCCCTCATATTAAATCAATCAAAACACGTGGGTACCACTTGAATTCTAATCAACAACTTATAATAGCAATCAATAACTCATCCTTCGTTCAAAGACAAAAGGTCCGATACACCATAAAAACTCCATCGGTTCACAATTCGTTGTGAAGCTGTGCCTGCGACTGATCGACGTTGATTAATGTCTGTCCGTCTGTCTGTCGATTAAAAAAAACTTTGTGTTTCAGTGGTACAGCCTGGAAAGGGAAAGGTATAGAGAGGCTGGTACGTTTCCGTAAACAAATCGTGTTATTTTATTAATTTATTTATATTTTTATTTTTTTATTTAACAGGTTATGTACACACATATAAACAGACAAGAAGAAAGGAACTGAAAAATACGTACTATTAAATACATGGAAGACTAGAAAATATCCGTTGGCTAGTTTTCAAGTTCTAAGGTGGCTCCTCAATTCAGACGTCTGGATTGAGGAGCCACTTAAGGTGGCTCCTCAATCCAGTCAAGTTATAGGACGTTTAAGACGTCCTATAACTTTTTAACGGTTTCACTACAAATTCAGCTAATTTACTACTAAATATTGGTAGTACCCTCGTTTAAATATGAGACTTGGCTCCTCAATCCATACGGACACACCATAGTCACCAGAAAGCCAATTACAAATCCTCACGTATAGACTTATAAGAATGTGCGCATTATAAGATAGAGTCTTGACGCTGTGTGAGCGTGCGTGATTCCACCGCCGCCCGTTCGATTTCCACCTTTTCCACCACAGGGTGGATGGCCATGAAGTCATTTTTTGCTCCGTTGGTGTAATTGCTGTATGGCGTTCCAGTATAGGAGGACAAATAAATAAATAAATAATAATAATAATTTATGGTGTGAGCACAAACACAAAATACAATATAAGTCAATAAATATTAGTAAGAAGCAATATAAATACTTGAAGTGAAAACTTCTTTAGGCCGTTTGTAGACGCTCGTCTTTCCATCGGACCACGGACCGTGTTTTTCATATTTGTATGAGTTGGACGTCCATGTACAGTACGATTCACGAAAGATGACCACAAATGGCGGCCGTATTTTAGGTCCCTTTGGAGGTGACAGGTGGGGCGCGCGTCTCGTGATAGGCTGCTCTTATAACTATACGTATTCATGAGTGTACGTGCGCAGACGGCCGCCATTTGTGGTCATCTTTCGTGAATCGTACTGTACATCACATCACACACTTCCATTATAACCTTAACACCACCGCAAGTCTGGTGAAAAAAACGGACGTGTACAAGCGGGCTGAGGCGCGTTGATCGATTTTTGGTAGGGAATAAACTTATGGGTTCGCGTCACCAAGATGCCTTTTTTTTTTGTTCACGGGGTAAAACATCCTCATGGATGTCCTCCGCCCTGGGGCGGGCGGAAAGGTCTGTCAGACTCTTACTGACTAAACCACCCCAGTGTTCCCTTCCTACGCTTGCACCGGGGATTATGGTATCAAATGCGACTTCCGCGATCCCTGGCTAGCACCTCAAGTCTGGGTGAGGTGTTTAACCCCCCCCGCGACGTCTAATAGGGGCGCGCGTGAAACACTACGTGCCGCCAACTCGGGTCCTGTTTGATACGGGGCGGCAGGCGTCCCTGAGTCCGCCGTCCCTGAACCCATTTAGGGGGGCCGGAAGAGGGCATTGTCTGCCCTCTGATGACTCGGTGCTCACCAACATGTCTTTTTTTTTTTTTTTTTCACGCTGAGAAATGCATTACGCATGCCCGCTCGTGGGGGACGAGTCGGGGTATGTGGGACTCCTGTCACTACAGTATACCCACTAAAACTCAGCGGTGTTCCCACATCGCCGTGTTGGGAGGGCCATGGGATAACGGCTCAGCCTTTTCTTCCACAACCCTCCCGGCGCATGCCCGCCTAGCTGGCGGGCCCCTCATGCCCCACCGTTACTGGGGGGCTACGGGAATGGCCGGGAACACCTGGCCATTCCCGTCCTCCCGCGCGCGCTCTGCCGCCTCCTTCTGGGACATGACGTGTTCGCAGAAGGAGGCGACTGCCGCCCAGGACCCCTCATCCCTCAGCATGGCGTTAACCAAGCCGGGGAGTGAGAGGTCCGATCCAATCACCGCGTTCAGACTGTGGCGCGGCTCGGACCACGACGGGCTCACCTCGAGGGTGTGCTGCGCCGTGTCCTCCGCCGCGCCACAGTGGTGGCACGACGGCGTCTCTTCCCGTCCGATTCGATGCAGGTACGATCCGAAACAACCGTGTCCGGACAGCACCTGCATAAGACGGAACGAGAGGAACCCGTGCGACCGCTCGAGCCAGTCTCGCAGGACTGGCCCAATCGTGTCGAGGGTTCGGCGGCCGAAGGCTGCAGTGGCGAGTTCCCCCGTCCAATGGACGACGATGGCGTCTTTCGCCTCCCGCCGGACTGCAGCCCGCTCTTCCGGGGCTGGGCGTTCTCCTCTCGCCCTCCGCCCCGCCGTCCATTCATACACTCTGGCGAGCACCCACGCCTCGAGTTCCCAAGGAGGGGTGCTGGCCAGAGCGCATGCTGCCGCAAAGCCCACTGTGCGATGGGCCCGCACCACACGCTGGGCTATGGCCCGTTGGGGTGCCCGCAAGGCCGCGGCGTTCTTCCTCCTGTGGAGGGAGTCCTCCCAGATGGGAGCTCCGTAGAGGGCCATACTCCTCAAGATCGCGTAGAGTTGCCGGCATCGCGCGCTAGGCCCCCCCAAGTTGGGAAGCAGCCACGAGAGGGCGCCCGCGGCCTTCAGCAGGCGCGACGACAGCCCGCTAAAATGCGGACCGAAGCACCACCTGCTGTCGAGTACAAGGCCCAGATATTTCATCTGGGCCTTCACCTCAATTCTGGCGCCCTCCACAAATATGTGGGTGTCAGGTGGGGGGCGCTGCCGAGGGCCGTGGAAGTACACGGCCTCGGTCTTGTGCAGCGCCACCGTTAAACCTAGACGGTGGATCCTCCCTGCGACCAAGGATCCGCCCGCCGATGCCAAGTTGGCCGCCTCCGTAAAACTCCCCCCCCGGGCGGTGAGGAGAGTGTCGTCCGCATAGCAGACAATACTCGTACCTCAGAGGAGAGTTCCCCGCAAGAGCCAATCGTAGCCGACGTTCCAAAGGAGAGGTCCCAAGACTGACCCCTGCGGAACGCTGGCCTCAACGGCGTACCGCCGGACTTGACCAGTCCTATCCACCAGGAGGATCGCCCGATCCTCTAGGTAGCTGGCCAGCAGACTGCGCATGTGTCGAGGCACTCTGTGTAATCGGAGCGCCTCTAGGATGGTGGAGTGGGGAACGGAGTTGAAGGCGTTGGCTATGTCGAATGACACAGCCAACAATCCGTCCCTCGCTTCCATCGCCTCCTTGACCTGGCCCTTAAGGCAGGCCAGCGCGTCCACCGTGGAACGCTCAGCCCGAAAACCGAACTGAGCGTCCGACAAGTCCGGCCCGATAGTCCGCAGATGGCCCTTTAGGCGGGCAGCGACAATCCCCTCGAACATTTTGCCGACCTCATCGAGCAGAACGATGGGCCGGTATGCCGAGGGGGAGTCTGCTGGGCGGCCCTCCTTGCGAAGGAGGCACAACTGTCCCTCCTTCCACGGTTTCGGGAACCTTCCAGACGCAAGGCATGCGCTGAAGAGTTCCCGAAACCTCTCCTGCATTTGAGTGGCAGCGATCGCCACCACTCTCGCCGGAACACCGTCGGGGCCCGGAGCTGTCTTCTTGGCGCGGATATGGAGAATCGCCGCGCCAAGTTCCGACTCCGTGACAGGAGGGACCTCCTCTTCTTCCTCAGCTGGCGGAGCTATCCCCCGCGGTGGGCCCATCACTGGTGGGGTGAAGTTGTCGTCCCTGCACGGGAACAGGGACTGAACCACCCCATCCAGAAAGGGGGGGAAAGGGTCTCGGCGACCGGGGGACCAAAGGGACGCAATTTGTTGCGCGCCGCCTTGTATGGTCTCCCGTAGGGATCGTTGTCGAGACCCTCCAGCAGCTCTGCTCTCGCCGAGTCTCTGGCGGCGGCGATGGCTCCACCGAGGACCATTTTTGCCACCTCATAGAGATGGTCCTCGTTGGCCCGGTCCCGTAGACGCCGCCGCCGACTCCGCGAGTAGGCCCTCCTTGCCGCCACACACGCTGCTCGAAGCCCCGCTAGCTCCACCGACCACCAGTACACGGCGCGATTGGGCAGTGGTCGGCGAGACCGAGGCATGCTGGAGTTGCATACCTCGGTCAGAGACTCCCTCAGGTGCCCCGCCACGGTGTCCACATCTAGGCCGGCGGAAGGCGGCGAAAGCCAGTCCTGGACGAACGCCGCCTCCGCCGCCGCCTCCCTGTCCAGGCGGGCGAGAGCCCACCGTGGAAACGGTGATCGCCCCGAGGGGGGCCGCGTCCCTCGGGGGCCACTGGTGGAGATATCAAGCCGCACGTAGCGGTGGTCCGACATAGTCTCCACCAGTACCACCCGCCAGTTCAGCACGCGCGCGGCTAACGCAGAGGTGGCGAAAGTGACGTCCACTATTGAGCCACCCTGCCGCCGCACGCATGTCTGGACGCTTCCTCTGTTCAAGAGGGAGAGTCCAGAGGAGGCTGCCCACATCTCCACTGCCCGCCCACGTGCGTCGGTGGCCGGGTTGCCCCAGCTCACCGACTTGGCATTCAGGTCTCCCAGTACGGAGACCTGACGCGGCGCTGCCCTACCGACCACGGCCGCCAAGACTCCGAGATAGTTCTCGAAGTCCTGAAGAGGGCGGTTTGGGGAGAAATAGACCCCCACAAGGGCCAAGTCTCCCCACGCGGCGGCCACGTATCCCGGTCCCCTCTCTAATAGCGAGAGGGGAGGGGAGTCTGTGGAAGACCGCGCCGCTAATGCCACCAAGCCGTCCTCGTCTGCTGCCGGGGATCGAGTAGGGCTCGGCGACCACCGCCACGTTCACCCACCACTCGGCCATGACCTGCACTACCAGGTCCTGGGCCGCTCTGCAGTGGTTTATGTTCGCCTGGAGAATGCGATAGTCGGAAACCATTATTCCGACATCACACCAGTCTCCTCAGCTGCCACCGCTGGAACTACAGCGGCGACGACGGCGGCGGCGATACAACAGGGCGAACCTGCGCCGGCACCACGCCCTTCCTCGCGGGGGGCTTGCAGCTCCTGCCCGCCATCTTGTGGGCCGCGGGGCGGCCACTGGCAGCACACGCCGCGCAGTGTGGCGCAGCGGCAAGCGGTACTTCTGTGTCCCTCCTGCCCGCATTGGAAGCAGGCGCCTCCCCAGTCGAATTTGGAGGGACACGTGGCTCGAGTGTGGCCGAACGCGTAGCACTTGAAGCAGCGCACGGGCTGTTCTTCGAGTGCCCGGCCCACAGCCGAGCTGAAGCCCACAAGCAGCCGTCCCTTGGTCGTGGCAAGGACGGCCCCAGCCGCGGCGACTGGGCACTCGACGCGGATGATGCCCATGCCGCGGCGACCGAGCCTGATGGCTCCACCTTTCACTGCGCCAGCGTCGCAGCCTTCAGCCGCCGCAACGGCCGCCACCACATCCTCTTTGGTGACCGAATCGTCCAGATCGGCCACCTCCAAGGCTGCGGTCTTAACAGGCCTGACGACCGTTGCCGCATCCGCGATGACCTCTTGCAACTTTGTTGCGAAGAGGTCCGCGTTCGTGCCGCGCCGTTCCCCCGAGAACTCGAAAATTCGAGCCCCGGTTAGGGTTCGGCGGCACGTGATATTGCTGATCCCCAGCTGGGAGGGATCAGCATTAGGACGAGCCCGTTTTAAGACGGACTCGTAAGTTTCGCCCCGCACCGCGGCCTCCGGGGTGATGGTCACAACGACAGCCGCGGTTTTGGGAGGAACCACCTTCCTCCCGCCGGCTGGAGCCCGTTTGGCTGCAGGAGCAGTCGCAGCGGGCTTGGGGGCCGACTTTTTCCCCTTTTTCTTCCCTCTCTTTACCACTTCCGTCCATGACTGGTTGGACGGGGTGGTGGAGGGAAGAAGGGCGTCTTCCTCCTGCGAGTCCTGCGAGGCTGCTGGAGTGGCAGACGACCCAGACGCCTCCACCGCGGATGTGGTGCCCTTACCTTTGCCCTTGGAGGGCTTCGCACCCGATACCGGGCCTGCTAGAGGCGCAGGTTCCGGCTCCTTCGGCGATGGACTCTTGTCCGCCGCTAGCGGCGGGCGGAGCCGCTTTTCTGGCATGAGCCAGTCCTCGATGCCTGCGAAGCAGGCCCTGGTGAAGGCCCTCTCCTCCATGACAACCCTGCGGAAAATTTCCTCAAGGCTGGCAGGGGAGGAAGAGGAGCCTGTCGCCACCGGACCCGGGGCAGATTGGGCAGGCCTCGCCATGACCTCAGCCAGCTTCTGGTGTAGCTGGCTGACCTCCGCTTGCAGGCGATCCACTTTCGCCTGCAGCTGCCGCGTCTCGTCCGTGGCCGTCCTCTTCACCAGCTCCAACACAATGCCGTGCATGCTGGCAGCCCGGCATTTAAGGGCCTTCTGGAAGGTCCCCTTCAGATTTTATAACTTGGAGGCGACCTCCAGGACCTCCTCCTTATCCTCAAGCGCCATGCGCTCCAATTCTGCCAGGGAGTGGTCAGCATACAGCACATTGGATACACCATAGCCAGCCCTTGACCTGGCGACTTGCGCCTGCCGCTCCTTGGCGGCGACCCTCTCCTCCAGGTCTAACTGGAGTTGCGCCCTTTTTGCCAGATTTAGCTGGCGCTCGGCGTCCACCAAGCCCACATCATGGGTATGAGCCGCAGCAGAAGTCGAAGCCTTTTTCGACTTCGAGTTCTTCTTCGCCTTACCCACGGCCGACTCCGAGGAGCCCTCGGGCCTCTTCCGCTTGAAGCGGTTACTTTCGGTCACCGACGTATCTATGTTGGACTCGTCGGAGTCCGACAGCTCGTCCGGCCTACAGAACAAGCTGGCCGCAGATGGTGCGCGGTCAGCTTTCGACGTACAAGCGCCGCCGGCGTGGCCCTGAGAAGGGCCTTTGGGTTGGCCCTGAGAAGGGCCGTTGGGTTGGCCCTGAGAAGAGCCGCTGGGTTGGCCCTGAGAAGGGCTGTTGGGTTGGCCCTGAGAAGGGCCGTTTGAATCGCCCTGGGAGGGGCGATTCATAATAAATCGGCCAGACGCATCCCGCGTTGGCTTACCCATCGTGTTAAAATTAAAAACTCTCAATATTCGCAGACGACCGCATTAATGTCTACGAATCACAGCGCACTTTAGCCAACGGTCTGCCACTCCGTTACGGTGGTCAGACACGGCGTTGCCCGGGGGAAACTACGTGGAAGTATGCGCTGTGGGGGATCCCCCTCACCAACATGCCTGCGTCAACATGCTGTAGTAGCAGTAACTGAAGTTAAATTGACAACGTGTAAAGTACAATTTGTGTATATGTACTGTGCATTGTTTAAATTGTGTTTTAGGTAGTTATTTATATAAAGGAAACCATCTTTACTCGTAGATGCTTTGAGCGATAAGTTTTACTTCTGCCAGCAGTGCCCATGACTGCCTATGTTTTTTATTAGATCGGCTTCGTTCGATTACAGAATGTTTTGATCAATTTGATTGCAGCTGCCGTTAGTGGAAGTGCTCAGGTGCGGTTCGGTCAAGTGCTGTTAAAATCAGTGCTCTTAGTGGAATGCCTCGCTATTTCGTCGATATAATTTTAATGTACGACAGAAAAGTTTAATGTTCTTATCACTTAATAACTGATTAATTTCGAATTATCAGCATCTTATTTATCAAAAAGATATTGAGAGCATATTTGTATTTCCATCTTTACATACCAAGACCCCTCCGTGCCTCGGAAAGCACGTTGTAGAATCTGACAGTTGTTACGGGTCGTCAGAAGCCCAAAAAGTCTGACTACCAGTCTTACCAAGGGGTATCGTTTTACCCATTAACTGGGTTATGGAGGTAAGATAGGCAGCTGCTTCTGGTTAGACTGGATGCTGACCACAAGATGGTTGGAAAAAGACTAGGCAGATGGTTGAGTGCATATTCCTTCGAGTCTTACTATTTTTTATTCTTTAATAGTTATAAATTTACGATATTATATTTGTACAAGTATATTATACACATAAGTCTCGATTTGGATGTGTTCTTTTTTCAAACTTTGGACCTGAAATAACCGCCTACCTATAGCTTATATTCTGGCTTAATGTGGCTGGTGGCAGCTGGATGAGAGTTGCCGAGAATCGAGCTGAATGGCGTGCAATTGGAGAGGCCTATGTCCAGCAGTGGACTGCTATGGGCTGATGATGATGGTAATGATATCTTAAAAAATATTTGTGGTATTTGAATATGAGTGTATCGTTAGAATTTAGTAAAAATAATCGGCTATAGTGTTGATGGGAAAAAGATAGCGAAGAGAAATATGCAGCTCTACGCCACTCGTGTGCCAGCGACATTTGATTTCGGTGACATCTGGCGGAAGTAATGGATTTTTTCAGTTAGCTGAAGGTGAAAATTTAATCTATGATGATAAGTGACGACGGAAAAAAGATTTTACGGATATTCTTTGCGGATTTTGTACGAAATTTTGTGAAACAGAATTTCCGTATTTGCCTCGTGCTGAAAGGGGTAAACGTAAATAATGTGTGGTGGCCATTAATAAAGCTTGCGTTACGTTAAATACGTTGTTCCAGGTTCGTATTTAAATAACCAAAAAATGAAGCAGCTTTCTTGGTTAAAATTCAGGAATAGCTGAAAGCAATAAATATAAATTGACAAGACTATATCATCATTTTATCCTATTCTTAGTTTTGGCGACGCCGTAGAAATCTGATTTGTAAGAAAAGAAAGAAAATACGTTTATTTGCGGTAAACATAACGCAATGAAATAAAAACACAAACACGAAAGAACAAGTTGAGGGAAAATATGCGTCACATTCATGCAAAATGGCCATCGCTCAGCATAATGCTGCGATCCTATGCGAGACAGAGCCCCAGCGCTGGTTTTCAGCGACAGCCGGCCTTCTTTCGCTGTCTCCAAAAAGAAAACTTAGATCGGTAGTACTACGGTAAGCGATAAAATCCGACTAAAATTGCTAGTTTTGCTCGTCGATACTCGTATTCCAGTAATTTATTTATTAATTAAAAAACTTTTAACTTTACTTCTGTTCGAATTTTAACTAAATACTAAACTCAATAATTTTGACCAACTTTATTCTTTAACCACCTGCAGCAACAATAAATTATATTTATTACAAAATAAATAACAATAATGATCATTTTTTTATTATTATTTATGTACACATCATAATTATAATTTATTATAAATATATATAATATATGTTACTGTATATATTTAATATATATATATTTTTTTGATTTTTCTTATTTCTTTAGAAAAATCTTCCAGCAGACCTGCGAAAGGAGAATTGAAAAAGAAATGAAGAAAATAGTGCGTGAGAACAATATACTATATTAAAAAAAAAAAATACTCTGTTTGACTACTCCTGAAAATCAGCACCTCCAGTTCAATTTTAGAACGTGTCCGCACGGTTCAAGTTTCAGGAGACAGTAAGAAACTAAGTTATAGTTCAATTTGTGGACTATTTTGAGCGCACGCGTCATTGTTATGTAGACCCCCAGGCAGACTGGCGACGAGCATTCTGATCCGATTATCAAAACTAATCGAGATTGAGACGATTATTTTATCGAGTGGTTTTTTTGTTGTTGTGTCTTGTTATTTAATCAAATTATGATGCAAATTAATGTCATTTTTATAAATGACAGGCTGTATTTTAGGGAATTCTATATTCTAAAGTTCATCAAGTATAGTGTTGACTATTTTTTTGTCTGTCGGTCTGTCAGTCAGAATGTACAACTTTTTTGGCACGAAACGGAAACCTATTTTACCAAAGTCTATTCACCATGCCTGCATTACCGTATCGATAAATTCCTAAGCAAACCTTCACTATAGCCATTTATTTGCATAAAAGTCCTTAAAAACTCAACCACATCTTTTTACTTTCCTCATATTGAAAATCAATGTCAACTTTCGTGGCTATCTAAACAAAGATATTATAATAGCCCCCTTAACTCACAAGGAGAAAACTCGTCTGTACTTTGTGCTGCGTAATGCGTCCCCAATACTACTGAAAATCAATGTCTCCTTACTCATTTGCCATCTACTCGACAAGATATTAGAATTGCCGCCCAAACTCACAAGAGGCAAGCTCGCCTGTTCTCGGCACTGCGTAATGCGCCCTAACTGCTCAAGTATTTGCTAACTACTCTTTGATGACTTGTTGGCTGCAACTTGTGCACTATGCCTTATAGTTTGGTAGGTAGGTCGCTGAAATCGATTGGGTTGCAGAGTTGGGCGATGTGATTAGAAGATTTATATTTTGATGCATTCTACATCTTTGTGATGCCAATGTTTGGTAACGTGTTATTTGTGCTTGAAGTTTGAATATTAATTTAAATATGTATTTTCATAGTGGTTTAAGGAGGGTTAGGTAGAAAAACGATAGGAAACAAGATCCTTTTTTGCTCCATCATTTCCCAACCTAGCTTCATTATAAATTTTAACGGGCTTTCCTTTATGATGGTGTTAATTTACCTAATCTGCTGATGCGTAGAAGTTTTTGAGACAACAAAGCATTTTGGATGTAAAAAATCTATTAATCATAGGATTAATCTTGCTTAACCGTGCTCTAATCAACGGAGCCCTTTCTCATTGCTGATACAACGTACCGCTACAATGGCAATTAATTTAAAACACGGGTGGGGCTAGTGGCCAGTAATCATAAAAAAAAATTTTTGATAAAATAAATGGTACATTAAAAAATTAAAATCAAACAAACTAATTAATAAAGCTCTCTCTTTCCTTCAATTCGCATACTCTTTGCACGTTGTTCGTTTTTGGATGCGAAGTTATGATCCGTGACCCCGGCAAATGACCTCTGCGCTACAGTTCTTTAAGTACAGGTTGCTCCAAAATGCATTTTAGAAAATTGATAATAAATCAATAAATAATAACATTTAATGAAATTAAAATATATTCAAAACACGAAACCGTATAGATGTATTAAATTAATGTCTTCATTAAAGCGGCACGCTGTATAAATACGTCCATAACACTTCTTAATCGTAACTAAATATGACTTGGGATCCTACCTAACCTACGTTAGCAGCTTTCACCAAACCATCACACCCAATATCTCCGAAACTTCCGTAACCGATTAGACACGTAACAGGGCTGAAACAAATCGGAGCCTTCCCCAAGAGGCCCGCATTCAACTCATACGCAAGGATCCCAAGGTTTTCAGCTCCACTGAAAGCTTCAGCTTCAACGAAGATAAGGTTCGTATATAAAGGAATGGATGGAGGGAAGTGGCATCAGTATGTCAGTTACCTTGATGTTTGGTGTTTGACTTGGTGAAAAATGTGTAAATAAAAAGTGGAAAAAGTGTTTTTTTTTTAAATTCATTTGTTTTGTAAGTTATCTTTAACGTGGTAATGGTAAACATGGTAATGGTAAGATATAAATCCAAGAAATTACATGAACTATACATATGTATGTACAGTTTTAATTATTTTAGGTGCCAATTAGGTACAAGTAGGTCCCAAATAGGAAGTACCTATTTATTTGTCAAATGTAGTGATTTTGACAATATATCACGTGCTTTGTTGTAGCATTATCAAAAGCATATTTCCAATACGTGAAAGGGGAATTAACCCATTAAGAGCGTATACGCGGTACGGTATTTCATACAAACTTAAAAGCCCTTGTTTTTCGAAATGACAGAACCGATTTTAATGAAACTTCTTACGCATACGTAGAATACAAAGGTCTAAAAAGTTAGATCAGAACATTTTTTGAAAAATAGTGTTACAGCCAAATTAGACCGACTTTAAATTTTCAATTGAAACAGAGATTTCCAGTTATCTGTTTTTATATAAGACATTTGGAAAATGTTTTTAACTAACTTTTTAGACCTTTGTATCCTGCTTACGCGTATGAAGTTTAATTAATATGGGTTAAGAAGTCATTTCAAAAAACAAGGGCTTGAAAGTTTGTATGAAATGCCGTACCGCGTATACGCTCTTAACTTATTTCAGCGCCCAATACCACAACTTCAGTTTCTCCAACGTATAGTTCAAATGAAATTACACAAAACATTATCTATTCCCACCTTCTAATTAATACCCCATAATCCCTTCCACTATCTTTTTCTTTGTCGGTGCATTCTTGACAGAGCGTCGTGATCATCACGTTGCAGTGAAATTTCGGACATCCGTCATTGCCTTACGATTCGACGCCATCCTTCCCTGTTGGCTGTAGAAATTAACTACTATAATATGGCCCGCCCCTCCAAAATTCAAATCGTTTGAAAGTATTTGTACGCATGAGTGCGTTATGAGACGGCCGTCAAACAAAAACAAATGGCGGATTTGTTGCTCGACTAGTGGCGTCATTAATCGCTCATTATTATTAGTATGGCGCTGCACTGACGTACTCTATGAAAACGACACGTGCGTTGTCTTGGGCGGTCGGGTAGTTATGATTAGTTGACCAACAAATCTGGTAATAAGTGAGATATTACGAGTACGAGTACTTACAATGGGTTTTTTTTTTGAGAGTTCATCACGATTTTTCAAATCTATGAAGCAATGGATTAGCTCTCTTTCCGTCGACCTTTCCCTGCACTATAAGACGTTCTATGAAATCGTTTCCCCGTCATGACACATGCCCAAAGAATTGGAGTATTCCCTTCCATTACGTAATCATAAAACTCATTTCGCCATATACCTCTATACCGCTGTACCTCGGTTCGTACCGCGGGACAGACGTCCATTCATCGCAGCAGTCACGTAGGGTAATGTATATTCTAATATATTTGAACTGGGAAGACTTTTCGTGCCTACCGGCCCGTGCGGTCTGCGGTCTGTGAGGGATGGGGTGTTGTCGATATTTGAGATGTTCCCTAATAAATACGTAATAGAATTTTACAGTTTACTTTATTTACAGCTGTGAAAAATATCTAAGACCTGTCACTTTTGCCTCAAAGTCAAAGTCAAATTATTTATTACAAATAGGCACATAATAGGCACTTTCGAACGTCAGAATTAAAAAAAAATTTGAATTGATTCTAGTTGCCTCTTCCAAAAGGTAGTTTTGTATGGAGAAGAATGGGTGAGAAAGTCCACCGTTACTCTTTTACACTCTCTCTAACGGTAGCAGAATATCGGTTATGCCATTGGCGTGCATTGCAGGCACAGGCAAAACTATCACCTTTCATGAAGTAAGCAACAGAAACGTGCATCGCTAGAATTGAGTTTCAAGGAACTAATTTTATACTTACTGATCAACTTAATGGAACTGGAAAAACTGGCTACAGCTGTTGAGTTTATTTTGGGATTTTAAGAAAGTTTTAATTATTCCTATTTCTGTTACACCAATCCAATGATTTCTATTTCTAGAGAAAAAAATATTCAGCTAAATTTAGCAGATTTTTTTTTTGGGTAATTATCCAATCTATCGATAATTTTTTACAACAATTTTACCCCATCCCTAGCACCCTGTATTTACTCCGCACCTCGGCAGTTCATCTTCATTTTTTATCTCTTTCAGCGGAAAAAGGGCAAAAAAGCAGGAAACCGTTGTAGTAATGAGTATAAAAAACTAAATGAAATATATACTCGTACCTTCCCGTAGATACCTGTGTTCTGGCCTACGACATAGAGGAGTTATGTTTCCCTGTGTTTTGTTTAGTGGGAGATATTAAAATGAATGTTTTAGTTGTTTCTTTTGTTTTTTTTGTTGTAATGGAAGTAGATGAGCTAATCCTATAGATCCGGAAAACAATGGCAGCGTTGCAATGTTGTCCTACTGCCATCGCAGAACTACTGTTACTGCCATGCCAACGCGAATTAATTTATTAATTAAATATTGTCATATCAATTATCTTTCAGGGTTTAAATACTTTTTAAACACTATATTAAGGGTGGAACTAGAAATTTTAAATTTGTTTTTATTTTTATTTTTTATTATTATACACACTATGTTGTTACTATTTTTTTTTTAATTTTGTCCAACTATTTTTGTTAATCACCTACAACAACAATACAAGAAAAAAAGAAAAAAAAACTTATTTCTAAAGAAATCACTTCCAGTATAAGTACCTGCGATAGGAAAGTAGACAAAGAGATGTAAACAACGTGTGTCGATAGAAAAGTAGACAAAGAGAAGTAGACACCGTATGTGAGAGTATAGGAGAAAATATAATACATCAAATAAAAAACAATTCACATATTAAAATAAAACAAATAATATGAGAATATACTAACATACTTCTAAAACAAATATCACTTAAATATTAATAATTATAACGTAATTTAAAACAATGAATACATACGCAACTATGACGAAGTGGAAAGATAGTGTTCTTTCACTCTTCTTTCAAAATATTATTTTTTATATTCTGTTCTATTCTAAATTCTCGCAGGTATGCTATGAAAATAATTCAGAGCTTTGGTCACAAGAAAGCAAACCGCAACCCATGAAAACTATTTAGTACTAATAGAATACCTACAACACCCAAGGTTTTTCTCGAATACATTTGTAATACTAACAATGTTCAAAAAATTTACAAAAATAATGTTAGCAAATGCTTTTAATTTGTGTACTTAATTACTCACTCCTTCAAAAAAATCATAATTCCTGAATTTTTTTGTTATAACGAACAAAACGTCCCACTAAACAGGCAAATCAGGCAATATCGAGCAACAAACACACATAATTGAACGAGGCCTGAAATACTCAATGTAAGACAATTGGGCCGTCCTTCACATCAATTTGTGTTCCCTTTTAACTAAATATCTTGTAAATTGGAGGGCGGGGGATGCCAGCCCTTTGTTTGATAGAAATATAGGTAGGGATGGGTGGAAATATATTAATTGTAATTGCAATATATTTGTAGGATTTTGTATGCAGGTTTCCGATGTGAAATTTTCGCTCACCTAGAGAATTTTCTTCCGACGGATAGTTAACAAGTAAATCTAGCAAATATCTGTATAAGACAAACATCTATTGCTTTCTATATTGGAATGTTGAATGTAAAATTGACTTACGTTGAAGTCTTTCTAAGTCATAAGTCATTATTCATGAACAATAAAATGTATCTGAAATTACATGGTATAAAAAATTAAATTAAATTACTTAAGGAAAAAACACGTAATATATTACAATAATGCATAAATACAACATGTATGGGAATTTCGTTGTAGATCTTCAACAGCCTACAGTCACTTATTCAACAGGAAACGTTTAAGTTGATTTTTAAAAGAGCTTGAGTAGAAAGCGCGATAATATTAAAAGGAAATTTAAAGATCTGAATAAGTCAGATATTTCAAATATTCGAATTACTGAAAATACCTATAATTAATTTTGATTGGCAGATTTCATGTGGAGCTACAATTATCGTTATTAAAGGCAACGTTTTCATTACTAGGTATCTTTTAACGAGAACCAAATTAAAAACGACAGAACAGTATTCACAAAATTGTAACTGTGTACAATTTATTAGAAATTCAAAATAACATACTAATTAATTCTAATTAGTACAAATTAACAACCTTTATTAATTAGCTAAAATCATTTAAGTTCTAAATTAACATTTCCAACAATTAAAATACACGAACATTGCCAATAGCAAAACCAATCGAATCACACGCAGCCGTCCAATGGCACATAATCTAATAATAACACAATAAACTGTAGCAAATAATGTACAAATTAGACGTACATTTTGTCGCAAAATAATAATTATTTGGTACAAAACGTCGAGTTATTTGAGAATTAATTAATTCGTGTAACAGGGCGTGCTTGATTTACGCGCGAGTCAGACATACCTGCACGCGTGACGTCACAACATGTCCTAATGTGTTACGTTATTTACGTTATGTGATGTTCGTTGTGAAGATTCGGTGTGTTTTGATTCAGGTTTTATGTATCTTCTGCAGGCTTAGCACCAGAACCGCAGAGAAGCGTCTTGTCAACTGACTAGTAGACAAAAATGACGTTTCCGTGTAGACTGTTAACGGTTTTCTAGCGAGAAGGGTAGACAAGCAATTTCTATTCTACAGTAGAGTAGAAATATCCAAAGTCTTGGTATGTCTGCTGGTGTTAGAAGCAGTTGAGATTAGGTAAAATAGTGTGCTTTTTAATTTTGTGCAGATTGACACCTAACTTTATCGTTTTTGTTTCCTCTATGAGTTAAAGGTGAAATAATTACGAGCCATGGCTACAAATTCAACAAACCCTTGACAGACGCATAATTATCTCAACTCATTTGATGAAAATCTCCAATGCAGAACTTCCTGAAAATTATACTGAAGTCCTGTGGTTATTCATAGTATGAAATGCCCAAGTATTTGAAAAATATTCGGATAATATGTCTGTGATCTTTGTTTAGGTATTGTTTAAAAGCCGTGTTACAATTTGGGTAAATAAAAAAGTATATTCTGTATATCTGAATCAGAATGGTGATCAAATTAAGTACCTAGCTGTAGTAGGTAGGTTAGCTAACTTGTATCATTATGAAAAATGGGATAATCTGTAGCATGTCTGTAGGTAATTTCTTTCCCATTCCATTCCACGAAGGGATAGCAACCTTTAAGAGCAATCTACACATGCACTTCATTGGCTTACAACCCTCATCAACCACTTCAAAACAACAGACAACCAATACTTCCCCATCCCTTAATCAATCACATACCAATCACTAACATATTACAACAATAACTTCATGTAATAAAGAGCGTTTTCCAATGCCCCCGATACACGGGCGGGGAACGCAAATCGTCGGCTGCACCCAACGACAAGACATTTGTACGCAATGATTTATAGTCGCCTGTTATCGACACGCACAGCCTACCCTTCTCTTGAACGGAGTCGATGGAATAGTGTCATGTGGAAAATAACTTGCGGTTATAGTGGAAGTATATTTACGAGAGATTTTTTTGATCTTACTGTCAGTTTTATTTAAAACTAAACCAACAAAACTCATATCACAATGTACGCTCACACTATCACACACACACACGCACTATAAAACCCACTCTCTTACATAACCAATGTGCGGTTCCTTTTTGTATTTTTATATATTTTTTTTAAATATGTTTTTCAATTGCATACACGGTTTATGTTATGTGGAAGAGCGGAGTCACCTAGCACAAGCATCTCTTTGCTTAAAAGGTGATCTCCAAAACATGTCTGTTAAACATTATGTAGGTAACTGAAATAAACATTTTTTTTTATGGTGTTACTTTAGTCTCAAATTCGAAAAATACAGTACACCTTTGGTAACTTCTCGACGTTTCCAAAAATAAGGAACAATATTATGTATTTCCCTAATGTTGTTACTTATTTTGTTATATAAGTATATACCTAAATATGTTACGTATACAACATAAACCTATATAGTTAGCAATTAAAACACGGTAGTTTTACTTAATCAAAAACAAAATTGGTAAGCAAAAGATGCGAATGACCTACCTCTAAAACAATGATTACCCAAACGATATCAGCAGTTCAATAAAACCGATCCTAATAACGACTCGAAACTATCGACTCTACGCCATCAGTTTCCCGCGTCTAAATCGCGTTGTCCGTCAGTGCGTGAAGCCCCCGCGCTCACAGCCCGCGATTTTTTGTAAGATTTTCCGCGCGAATGCGCTTACGCTGTGCGCTGCGACTGATTAATCGCATATTGATTGGAACCGACGGATACAGGGGTTAGTTGTGAATTTGAACATTTCTCGGAAATTAGGTGAGGTTGGTTTATGAAGTTTGTGGGTCGCTTTTTGTTGTAAGATCTTGCTATCTTATAACGCCAAAAGGGCTGATATAGACCTAAACATAATGACTTATCACCCGTAATCGCGAAAAACGGAATAAAGTCTAAAAGTAGGTGTGTGATATTGACAATCATCCAGTTGTGATCACTTAGTACACTTATTACCTTCCTTTGACTTCCGAAACACTGTGCATAAAAATCCAATCAAAAGCTAAACACTATTATACATCTCTCGGATATTGACCAAATGATCAAACCATGTATCTGGTACAAACATTTCAAACTACATTCACAAATCAACTATACAGTAAAATAAATTCAAACCTTCCGCTTCCATAACCAGCATTCGAACTAAACAAAATCGAAACAGAACTGCACAACTAAAATATTTAACTAAAATTTCATTTAGCCGGAATGCGACGCCCGTTGACGCGTAAACGCGTCGCCGACACGCGCGTCCGCGTCATACGCAACGGTCGCGTCGCGCGGCTGGGAGCACGTGTGAGGGGGCACTTATAGCTAGTCATTTTGTTATAAATGGAGGAGTTCGTGATGGTGGGATATTTTGTTGGTTGTAGTTTCCCAGGTCAAGCAAAGTAATAGTAATATTAAGCTTTAAGGTACTAATTTTTGCTAGAGTTAATTGTGGCCTCCCTGCCAACTAAACGGTTGTTTTTTGATATGTGAAAAAAATCATGGCAGTAGTACATATCACGAAATTAAAAGGAAAACTAGTAACACAATAATGTAGGCTTTACAAGTTAACGAGTTAAAGTCGAATTTACGTTTCATTTGCAGTTGGAGAATTGACCGTGACGTATATCGATATATGGGAGAACATAATTGTTTCTCAACTACAATGTTAAGTTTAGTTTTAGGATAAATTCATCCCAACTACGAAAGCCTTCATTGTGCGTGGTCCGACAGGTACTTGCGCGGTTTTTGGATTAGGAATTACAACAATCTTTTTATTTCCGTCTGATAATTACCATAGATTTCTACAAGTATTTGTGTATACAACACTTCAATATTCCAAACACTTTGAGAAATCACAGAACGAACAAGTAGGTAAGCCAGAAGCAAAACGCATAATAAGTAATCTATCTAAACATTTTGAGGAATCACGTAATGAACAACTAAGCCAGAGGCAAAACTCGTAATATGTAATCCATATTAAATCAAAAGCTAACTTTAATTACATCCATATTTCCAATGACTTTCACCCATACGTAATTATAAAGCCTCTAAACCCAACTTCAGAACATACCTCACCTATATACCTAACACAGGTACATCAAACTTAGATCTATCACGTCTTCAGCTCCATCCATGCGTGGTGACGTCAGAGCCACAAACCGCCAATTTGCCTCGCGAGCGTGGTCAAAGATGGCACCGTGTCACAATTTGCTCTAAGCTTCACGATATTTGATGGAGAAATGGTACGGTTATACCGTGATTGATTAGTTAAACTTAGTTAGAATCTAGGTAACGCTAAGAAAGAAAGAAATCATTTATTTGCTGATAATGTAGACGTATAAGTTGGAATATTTATTAAGAGTGTATATAACCGTGTCTATTAACTTGATTATCTAACAACTTTGTTGGGGTCGGCTGCCAGTCTAATCGGATGCAGCTGAATACCAGTATTTTCCATGGAGCGACGCTATTAACTTTATCATCTACTTGAATTATAAACAGTACTTTACTGTTTATAATTCAAGTAGATGATCAAGTTAGTTAAACGTCGGAGGTGCCACGAGCCATATGGTTTCCAGCGCAACTCTTTCTCCGTTGCAGGGTGTCAGGCGGTTATATCAGTAGAATTACAAGAAATTTCCTTTTCTCTGTTATAATTATATGAACCGGTGAGCACAGGTGTTAACTAACACGAGAGCTAGAGTAGCTAATGGCGGGCTCCGCCGTCTGTCTGTCTGTCTGGCGGTCTGTCTGCCTGTCCGTCGGTCACCAGGCTGTATCTCATGAACCGTGATAGTTAGACCGTTGAAGTTTTCACAGATGATGTATTTCTGCTGCCGCTATAACAAAAAATACTAAAAAACAGAATAAAATAAACACTTAAGGGGGCTCCCATACAACAAACGTGATATTTTAGCTAGTATTTTGCTCGATATTGATAACGGAAACAGGTAGACGCTTGAAATATTCACAGAATAGTTAGTTATATATTCACTTTAAAAATAAATAATTAAATTAAAATAAAACAAATATTTAAGGGGGGGGCTCCCATACAACAAACATGATTTGTTTGCCGTGTTTATAGATAATGGTACGGAACCCTTCGTGCGCGAGTCCAACTCGCACTTGGCCGGTTTTTTTGTATAATCGTATCCCTTCTTTGCGTCATGTTTACCGCAAAAAACTCTAACTCTCTAACTCTAACTAACTCTTCTATTTGTCCTTTGACCGCCCATCGTTGCGATCATTGGGAAGAACAACAATATAGTCCTTTACGGTTTGATATATAATCAAAAAATCTTGTAGTGACAGCAAACGGATAACTTCCTTTAGATAATTTTTTCAACTAAAACATTAAATTCTGTAAGACTTGCAGCACAGAAATTATACCTAGCGCTTAATGCAATATTACTTTAACCAAGATTTATACTCCAATTAATAACCTTCCCGTTAGCCAGTTCGTGCCACCCGTCGGCAAATCTTCTCAGCACGTAATGTGGTGAAACTATGTAGATATTAATAACTACCTTACACTTTAATATATAGCTCGCTGAGGCACGAGTAAGTACCGCATACTGCCAGGATCACGTTTGATGTTAAAATATTAATTAACGGTAGCTACTGAGCTTACTTATAGAATGTGGTTTTACTTATGTATGTGTTACATATTGCTGTTTTTGGAAACAGGTTTTCAATAGATGTAATGTAGATATTATATAGGTTGTAATTAAACATTTTTTATAGTTAATATTCTAGCTAGTTATTGAAATAAGAATTTAAAAAGTCTTTGCGTAGGTAGTGCTGTTTCTTAGAAAGATAATTTTAATATAATAAATCTGGAGATAAATAATAACTAATAATAAGTACCTACATAAAATTATTCTCGGTTCTGAATCTGAAATAATATCAGTAGTCTAAAGTTTGTCTCCTAGATCGCATATTAAAAAAATATCAACGTTATTTCTGGCTTCTTTCAAAGGTTGTCTTTAAAAGATCGCTTTTAGCGATAAGATTGTCTTACCCTATGTAAAATTTCTACATTTATATCTGTAATTTTATGGTGTATTTATAACTTTATGGTGTACATAATAAAGAGTATTCTATTCTATTCTAAAGGGACACTGTAACTCGGTTAATGATTACCCATTCATCCAAAATACCTAGTCCTGTGTATACATACTAACTGCTTTGAAAAAAGCAAAATGTAAAGTAGTTCTAGGCAGCTGAAAGCAGGGCTCGGAAACCGGTTAATTTTCTATGTAACCTTAACCGTTATTATAAAGGTTTTCAAAAATATTTACATGCACTTCTATGTTCTATGTTCTATGTTAGAGGGTTTGGTTTCCGCACTTAGTCCTTCATGTGGACCATTGTGCGTGGGCCATGGCGGCCGTCATTGGTTTATTCCAACCAGCCCACCTCCCTCCAGAAGCTTATTAGATCTTCTGGTCTGCGTAGAATATCTGTGAAAGATCTGGGTGACCCGAGGGTTTCTGTTCTTATCTGGCTGACGCCTGTGCAGTCAAAGAGCACATGTGCAACGGTTTCATCAGCCTCCATGCAAGCCCTGCACAGAGGGCTGTCCGTTATGCCTATATTGTGGAAGTGTTTGTTTAGTGAGCAGTGTCCCGTGATGGTCCCCGTCACCAAGCGCAGGCCGTTCCTGTCCAGGCGTAGCAAACGCCTGGTTAGTCTGCCATCTAAGGATGGCATGGCTTCCCTGGACTGCCTGCAGCCCGGTGTCGAGGTCCACCAGTTCTCCGCTTGTGTGTGGGTGAACTCCTGTAGCCACCTGCGTATTTGGTTAAAGGGGATGGGTACAATAGGCTCGGGCCCACAGACTGACGCGCTGGATGCTCTCCTAGCTAGTTCGTCAGCTGCGTCGTTACCCAGAGATCCGCTGTGTCCTTTTATCCATTGCAGTGTCACTGCGTTACGGTGGCACACTGTCACCCGCTCCAGTGCATTGTGACATTCTAGTGTTAGTCTGGATGTAATATATTTTTTCTCTAGGGATTGCAGAACTGAGGCACTGTCGGACAGTATACGTATACGGGTGTCCGTAACTTTCCTGGCTTCTATGGCGTAAGCCGCTTGTATAATGCCCACGCATTCCGCCTGGTAGACGGTGTTGAACATTCCAAGCGGGCTGGATATATTTATGTTAAAATCGTGTGAAAAGACTCCGACTCCGGTTCCGGAGTTGGTCTTTGATCCGTCGGTGTATACTCTCATCTCTCTTGGGCCTGAGTGGTCACACCGTTCTTCCGTGAGTGTAACGCTGTAATGCTTCTGAAAGAAGTGTAGTTTCGGGGCTTTGTCGCAGGGTGATGCCATCATCGGTTGTCGTTTGATTGCATCTTCCCTTATGCGTGTGTGTTTGACCCTAGAGTCTTTGCTCAGGGTTCCCGATAGGTGGAGCCTGAAGGCGGCCAAGGCTGCCTCCTCCCGCACGATGAGGTGTAGGGGTGGCAGTCCTAGCATTACCTGTAAAGCGGCAGTTGGTGCAGTCCTCATACTGCCAGTTATTGCTACACAAGCAAACCGCTGCAGTTTTTCGAGGTCTTTTTGGGCTGTGCTCAGGTCCGTCCTGGGCCACCAGACCAGTGAGCCATATGTGATAATTGGTCGGATGACTGTGGTGTATAGCCAGTGGGTGACCTTGGGGCTGATGCCCCAATTCCTTCCGAGCAGTCGTTTGCACTGCCACAAGGATACACTGGCTTTTGTGGTAATGTAGTTGGTATGTTTTGCCCAGTTCAGCTGTTTGTCCAAATAGATGCCCAGGTATTTGGTTTCGGTTGATAGGCTTAGGGTAGTTCCAAAGAGTCGTGGCAGTTGTAGTGTCGCCAGCTTCCTCTTTTTTGTGAAGAGAATCAGTTCGGTTTTTGTCGGATTTACTGACAATTGGTGTTTGTTGCACCAGTCTTCTACTATTTTCAAAGCCTGGCGCATTAGGTTACATAAGGTGTTTTCGTGGGTGCCATTTATTATTATGGTTATGTCGTCGGCGTAGCCTACGGTGAAATAACCTTTGTCATTGAGTGTTTTAATGAGGCTGTCTACAACCAGGTTCCATAGAAGTGGCGAGAGGACGCCCCCTTGCGGGCAGCCCTTCGCCACGATGGCCCTTGTGGTGTCATTTATCGTGACCTGTACAGCTCTCATTTTGAGCATATTGGTGATCCAGCCGCTCAGGGTCGAGTCTATGTTGTGTCTGTCTAGGGCCATGTTAATGCTGTTAAACATGGTTTTGTCAAAGGCGCCCTCGATATCAATGAAGGCAGCCAGTGATGAACATTTGTGGTCCACTGCGCATTCAATCTTAGAAACCACGCTGTGTAGCGCGGATTCTGTTGATTTGCCTGTGGAGTACGCATGCTGTTGTTTATGGAGTGGTTTTCTCCGAAGAGGTCCGTCTCGAATGTGTCTATCACAGAGTCTCTCCAGGGTTTTCAGTAGGAAGGATGTAAGGCTAATAGGCCTATAAGCCTTGGGTTGTGTGTAGTCGATTTTGCCAGGTTTGGGTATGAAGATGACTTTCACTTCGCGCCATGCTAGTGGTATGTGTCTAAGTGCTATGCACGCTCGATAGATCTCCACCAGCCACGGTGTCAGGTGATCTATCCCCCATTGTAGCAGGGCTGGAAAGATGCCATCCAGTCCTGCTGACTTAAAAGGCTGAAACGTGTTGATAGCCCACTTTATACGGTCTTCTGTTGCTATATTATGGGCTCTTGACCAGTCTCGATCCGTTGGGGTCCATTCTGGCACAACCTCCCACGTCCTGTCTTCCAGGAGTTTGCAGTCCGGGAAGTGAGTCTCAAGAAGGACCTTGCTGGTTTCATGGTCAGTTGTTGTATATGAGTTGTCGGGTTTTTTCAGCGCGCCAAGAGTTCGGTCCTGGTCGGTTGATAGGATCTTCCTAACCCTTGCGGCTTCATTATTTGTCTCTATGGATTCACAGAACTTCCGCCAAGCTGTTCGCCTGGCAGTCCTGATCTGTTTTCTGTACAGATATTGAGTTTCTTTGTATAGCTCCCAGTCGTCCGGAAGTCTGGTGTTCTTAGCTCTGTTGAATTGCTTACGAAGTGCATCTCTGAGTTTACTAAGTTCGGCGTTCCACCAGGGGTTTCTCTCAGCCTTGGTTTGTGGCACCCTTAGTCTGCAGCATGCATGGTAGGCTTCGGTTATGTATTCTGATAACTTTGTGACAGTGTATTCTAGTTGTGTAGGGTCTGTTAAGTTTGTCAGTGTTAAGTGCCTAGCTAATAGCGAAGCTAGGAGACGCTTATATCCTGGCACATTGGTGCGCCGAGGATTTCGTCCCGGTATGGGCTTTCTGATGTTGGTTGTTAGTGTGAATCGGATTCTTCTATGGTCTGAGCATGAAGGCTCGTCCGACACGTGCCAGTTTGTGATACTGTTTGTCGCGTTTTCTGTAGCAAGCGTTAGGTCTATGATCGTTTGTCCCCGGACTGTGACCCAAGTGGGTTCCGAGCCGCGGTTTACGATGTAAAGGTTAGTTGAGAATAAATAGGTGGATAGTACCTCTCCTCTGGAGTTCGGTGTGTCGCTGCCCCAGAGCGGGTGGTGGGCGTTCGAGTCAGTGCAGATGATCAGGTCAAGGTTGGCTCGCTCACAGTGCTGCACTAGGTCGGTCATCTCTTTCGGCGGACAGTCGGTGTTCTCGCCTGGCATGTATACCGAGGCCAGTACAACGTCTGGGACATCGTCTTCTGTCTGGAGTCTAACGGCTGTCAGATCTCTGGAACAGAATTGAGTGAGTGGTGCGATAGGGATATCTTTGGGTATGTAGGCGCAGGTTCTAGGTTTGTCTGGGCTGTGTGTGTTGAGGATTAGCTTACCTCCGATGTTACCGAGGCCGCATACTCTGTTGTTCCTGATCCACGGCTCTTGGATCAGTGCGATGGTCCGAGGCTTAACCTCCAGCGCCCTCCGCAAACTAGCCGTGGCGGTCTGGCTATGCTGGAGGTTGGTCTGTATTATGTAGAGGGGCGATGACGATGGTGGGGCGGAGTTAGTCGGAGACGGATCCATCGGACAATCCCTCCACCTCCTCCACCCTGTGCCGTTCGTCGTGTCGAGCTCCCGGAGACGAGGCCAACAGAAGCTCGCTCCACCCAGGTGATGCGGCCGGTGTGTCGTCCTCTACATCAGCCATTGCCGCTCGGGCCATGACCTCCTCCAGTTTGTCAATGTCCGTGTCACTCGTCTTTGTCGTCGTCGATTGCGTCGTGGTCGGGTCCGTGATGTCGGTCGGGGTGTCAGTGGGTTGGGTCGATGTGTCAGAGGGTTGGGCCGAGGGCCAGAAGCGCACGTATATCGACCCGAGCAGGTACGATATCCGACGCTCCCGGGCCAGGACCCTTTCGACTTCCTCCGGTGGCACACCCAGGGTCAGATAAGTCCCGTAGTTGTCACCACCGACGGTAGTAGCCCTGTATAGCGACCACCTGGCTATGTCATACCAGGTATTCTGACGTATCAGAATACTTTGGAGCCAGGCTATGTCACCTTTGTAACGTGGGACGAAGAGTGAAGCTCGGACGCGGGTAGGTACGTCGGACTGTCTCATCACCGTCAGCGTGAGGTCGGTGTCTGTAAGTTTAATCTTCGGTACGTTCTGTGTTAACCAGGTCAGGGCGTTGTCATCCTCACACCACAGCTGCACGGTGCCCTCCGCTACCCGTGGGTATCCGCGGAAGGCCGGCAGCAGTGTCGTCGAGTCCGTGTCCAACATCAAGTTTTCCAGGTCTGTCTTGATCTGTGTGGCCTCTTCCTTGGTCAGGTCTCTGGAGGGAGGAGGGAAGCAGATTGCTACGGCCAGCCGCGCAGGTATGTCCTTCGTGGCCCGCGCGTAGGTCCTCTGCACCCCCTGAGCGGAGTGGACCCTCACACGCTTGGCGTCCCCCTGAAGCGTGCTCGGTGAGGCCGAATCATCAGGGCGCTCCCTCTTCGCCGGCCCTGTACCACTCGGTCCAGGCTGCGGGTCGGAGGTGCCTGGCGCAGTAGTCTTTGCCGGCAACGCCTGAGTGTGTGAGGATCCAGAACGCCTGCCCCTTCTCCGTTGAGGTTGAGGTCGGTCGTCGATCCTGTCGGTGTCCTGGGGTCGACTGGCGGCTCCGGCAGGCTCTGTCACGTGCGGGAGCTTTTCGCGCTGGGTTGCCCCTTCGCGTACTTGCCCCTGCTCGCTTAATTGTGCGTCCAGCTGCTTTTCGCGCTGGGTTTCCCCTTCGCGTACTTGCAGTTGGACGCATGGTTCCGCGTCCGGCCGCTTTTCGCGCTGGGTTGCCCCTTCGCGTACTCGCGGCTGGTCGCGTACTGTCTCTTCGGCGTCCGATCGCGCTTCGCGCTGGCTAAAGCCGTCGCGGGTGTTGCGCTTTCGGTCGCCTACTTTCTTTCCTCGAGCGACTTTTCCGCGCTTGTACAGCAGGCGTACTCCGTCGGCCGGGAAAGTGTTAGAGCTGCCAGGTCCGTCCTCCTTCCCCGTCCCTCTCTGTCTGTGTTGGTCCTTGTCCGGGTAGGTAATGCTGCTACGCACAATGCTCTGTTGCCAGAGACTCGTGGAAGGCACTACCTTCGTTGTGGGTGTTGGCGCGTGGGTCGCAGCCGGAGGTGGGTTGTGTGGCGCGTTGGTCGCAGCCAGGGTCGGGTTTTTGGGCGCGTGAGTCGCAGCCTGGGTTGTAGGCGCTAAAGCAGCAGCCGGCCGCGCTGAAAAGCGCGGCACCAAAGAGCAGATTGGTGCCCCCCCCAGATTACGTTGGGGGCTGACCGCCGAGGCGGTGTGGGATTTTACATGCACTTAATGTGATGAAGTAATCTATGAAGCTAATATCAATTGTATCAAAAAAAAAAAAAAATTGTATCTTCGGAAATATAAATTAACCGGTTTCCAGCCCTGGCTGAAAGATTTTGCATAACATTTTTGATATCTTGTGAATGCGCGGAGTAAACGTCACGCAAATTCGAAAGACTTTAAAATTGAAAATACTAGTGTTCACGTAATATTTACTTTTTATACTTTGCTTGTCGCAAAAATTTAAACCAAAATGCTATAGGATAGTTTTATTTTCGATTAAAAATTCGCGTTCGTGCTCTTATTCCAATTAACACTAACATCCTATAAGCTCTGTATTCCATACAACGGCACCTACACGTATGATTTGAGCACATTACTCACGAGCGGGGCTTACGTCGACTAGTTGGCGCAATCCCAAACGTTTGCAATCACGCTCTCCACGCCCGGCAGTGCACCCGCGCCCTTATAACTATAATAACATATAGATGTGCTATAAAATACGTGTATAGACTGAAATATAGTAACCATTATTATGTACTAGCTGCGCCCGCAGTTTCATCCGCATAAGTCTCGAACCCGTGGGAATATCGGGATAAAAAGCCTATATGTTAATCCAGAGTGTCAGCTACCTTGATACAAAATTTTATCATAATTGGTGCAGCCGTTTGAGCGTAAAGAAGTAACAAACACACATACACACACCCACTCACAAACTTTCGCCTTTATAATATTAGTGTGACTAGCTGCGCCCCGCGGTTTCACCCGCATAAGTCTCGAACCCGTGGGAATATCGAGATAAAAAGATATATCTTATCCAGATCATGATCTTCCCGTGTACCAAATTTCATCCAAATCCGTTCTGCCGTTTTAACGTGAAAGCATAACAAACAAACCAACAAATAAACTCACTTTTGCATTTATACTATTTGTTAGGATTACAAGCTAACACTAGCCTCATACTTGTACCTACTTAACCCTTCTTTTGATTACGACGTGCCGTGACGTGGACACTCAAATCCGTGTGTTTCTTTCCTCAAAAGACCATCTCACACTAGTCTACATGGTCCTCATAATTACAACCTTACTGAGATTATGTCTGGACTTTAAAAAGAGACTGGCCTCTGAGTCTGTTTCGGTGTTTCTTCTCAGAATAGTCGGATTTGAAACACTGACCTCATCTAGTTTTAAACATAATTTATTTATTACGTGTAAAAGTGTTTTTTTTTACATTTTATAGAAATAAATGTCATTCATCATTTGTCGGAAATTAAATGACAATATGCGGATGCTCCCAGCTAATGTCTGTAAGTATGAAGAGATAATGCGCAGCGGAGATAGCATTCTTGTAAAGCTGGTCATTGTTGGCAATACCAAAGGAAAGAGAGCATGAGGCCGGTCACCAATACAATGGTCCGGCCACGTAAAAGAAGCTACGTTTTCAAACAAATTTCAGCAGGTGGTGAATGGCAACTCTGGACCGGAGTCGATGGAGGCAGATTGTTGGCACAATCCTCAGTAATGAGGGACCGATTGAAGAAAACGAAGAGATTATATTTGGTAAGCATATACTCGCGACTTACATAAAGATAACCCTCAGAAGAGTGGATGTTCAGAAAGAAAGTGGCTGCAGTGGCCCATTCTATGTCACTACAAAATGAATAGGCGCCAGCTCTATCAAAATAAAATGAATAAGAGCCAGGTCAATCAAAATAAAATGAATAAGAGCCAGCTCAATCAAAATAAAATGAATAAGAGCCAGCTTAATCAAAATAAAATGAATAAGAGCCAGCTCAATCAAAATAAAATCTTGTAATATCAAAACCAAAATGTTCCGAGAAACACACCACAGAAAGCTAATTCATATGTAACCCAATGTCATCACATGAATATTAAACTTATTTAAAAGTAAAAACATAAAAATAACTATTATTTACAATTTGTAACCAAAAACATACAAAAAACTAATTCTAGTTAACTCTATTTGCCTACCCATATTTGCATATTCATTCGCTACAAATATTCCAATTTCACACAAAAAATCGAAATTCAAATCAACTAAAAAGAAACGGACAACACTGCAATAATCAAAACTGTTTTTAAAATATTTTTCATGTTAGAAAATAAAAATATTTTTTCAAATATAAAACTGGGTATAAATTCGGAACCGGTGAAATCACATGGGCGGAAAAATCATGCGCGGCCGGGTATGTTGTACGGGTACCTACGTATCTACCCCGCTAGTGTAGGTAACACGGGGTTATTTTTAAAGGGTTTCCAGAGGGCAATGTGAGAGATGTATTTTAGATTTTTTGTGTATCAGTTTTGTTGAGGAAAAGGATGGACTTTAAATTGATTTACCGGACAAAAAGTCTGGTTCCTGTTTCTGTCACATTGAAAAAGTCTGGTAGATTTTCGCAACTGAAGAGCGTTTTTGCCTAAACATGTAATTATTTTTTATAAACTGATTTAATTTTCTAATAAAGAAAACAAAGAAAGAAAAATTGTTTCACTGTCACAGAAACACGTCATTAAAAAATACAAGATAGCTAGAATAACGACTTACTTACAGACACGGAAAAAGACCTCATTAATAATATTTTGCTTTTCGTTAACTGTTGATAATGAAATGAGGTTTCACTCATTTCATTATTAGTTGTCCGTTGCTAAACAATTGAAAATCATTATCAAATTAAGTACTTCAATAATACCAATAAGCCTACACCACTCCGCAAAATCCATTCCAAGCAATTCTGGTATAAATAGGTATTTCTCAGCATTTCCATACAGACCGGCGTCGGGCGGCTCGCATTGTGGAGTCAACGTACGTGCATCGCCTGCCGAATGAATCGCTGCCTGCATCTGTGACGTAGACGAGGGAACAGCGAGATAAGGGTTAACTGTGTTATTTTGAAGGTGAAAATCTGAAGGAGAAGGAGCGGAAAATGTTCTTGGTTTTGTTGAGAATGTGAGAATAGAGGTGTTTTTTTTTTGTCGACCTATGTCTTTGTTACTTTGTCAGTGTTTACTGAAGATTAATAATTGAATTGTTCGTAATTGCACTTATGAGAAAGTGAGTTATGTTTTACGAGAGCCATAGGCATTTTCGATCGCTACTGGTTTTAGGGCGAAAAACCAAAAACACAATCATATTTCAGTTAACATTGTCGCATATGTGATGAAAACATCACATATGCGACAATGTTAACTGAAAATAATTGTAGAGTTGATCCATGCCAAAAACTTCATCAAATCACATCATCAGTTCAAATATTTCGATTTTGATTTAAAAACAAGGTACACTCGTGAAAAATCCAAAAATAATCAGGAAACTGAAAACCTACCGTATCCATAATTTTTAATGAATGGGTAGTATTTAAACGCAATTCAATAAAGTTATTTTTTTTATCCAAAAATAATCCGAATTCCAATCAAAATGACTGATTGCACAGCAAAATACTCAACTAAATAAGCAACAATTTATATTCGTACTTAAAGTATGCCTAAGCTGTTCATTACTCGTAATAGCTAAAGGACAACTAACCAAGTCATTGAGTGCAACGATTAACCAAATGACTGGATGTCATTTAGTTGAATTGGATATTGATGAAGAGTTTTTGTTTTGGTTATTGAATTTACCAACAATAGAGGGGATCTGGCGCTCGGCGGCTGCTACTCGCGGCACGCTCGCTTCGCTCGCTCGCCTTCGCGCGTTAATGGTCACTGTTCTAACCTAACCCAAGTGATTCAATCTGGCAAAGTATGTATGTACGCTCTGGTTAATTTGCTGTGCAATCAGTTTATTTGTAGTGAAATAATTTATTTGATGTAAAAGTAATGTAAATGATGGAAATAAATTAGGTGATTATTTATTCGATGTTTAATTAATAATATCCCATTAAAAACATACATACACAACATAAAATCACGTCTGAATTCCCCGAGGGGCAAGGCACCTCGCTCTGTGCACCCACATTATGCCAGTTATGTTTGGAATTAAATACCCTATAAATAAGTAGTAGTTCATGCCGTACTTTTCTATAAATAATTAGGCGCTTAGATCATCACGGGACACTGCTCGCTAAATAAACACTTCCACACAATAAGCATAACGGGCAATCCTCTGTGCAGGGCTTGCATGGAGACGGAGGAAACTGTTGCGCATGTTTTCTTTTTTTAAAACGTGGCCCCACACTAGGTATTTCTCCTGTATCGTGGGTACGTTTAAAAACAAACTCACATACACAAACAGCCAGACCCGGAACAACTACTTGTAGGTCATACAAATATTTTTTCCGTGCGGGAATCGAACCCGCGACTCGCAGCGCAGCAGTCAATCGCTTAACCACTGCGTCAACGAGATTAGAACAGAAACCCTCGGGGCATCCAGATCTTTCACAGGTGTTCTAATCAGACCAGGACACGTGATCAGCTTCTGGAGGGAGGTGGGCTGGTTGGAATAACCACCGACGGCTGCCATGGCCCACGCACAATGGTCCCCCTGAAGGACTCAGTGCGGAAACCAAACCCTCTAACATTGATTTATTTATTTATTTATGGATTACCAACGAAATACATTGCAATTATCTTTAACAATAATAAAAACTTGTATGATATGATACATCACACACAACATAGAACTTAGAGGCGCTTAAACTTAAGTTTTTTTTTTTACTAAATCAATAAAAGACAGTAATATAAACCCAAGAAAAGTATAACAGTTAAATTCAACTACTGCTCAAAAAAGTTATGGACTCTAACAATTTTCTATTAGTTCAAACGTCCGCTTCTGTCGCGGTCATGATGTGGCGTCATTTACCGCCCCAAATCAAATAAAATTAAATTATTTTTCATGCTTTATTCAAGCAGAAATCTTACTAAATTTCAAGCACTTTGCAAAGAATAGATTTTTATGTAGTTTTTTTCCTCACTCCCGGCATTGTCGAAGACGACACGTTTTGAGTTTGCGTTCCGATTCACCAAAAAAAAAATGTTTAAAAAAAAAGTTACGTGCATGAAATATCAACAGTGTAGATACTAATTGTTGAAGAGCCTAATAAAAAGGGCCTATATCCATTATTTGCCATATCTACGAATGACATGAGTCTGAATTCAATCCGTTGACCACGACACGTGTTTCGTGGTGCCCTGCGTTCACAAGAGCTACCCTTTGTGTGATGGCTGCCTGGCTTTTATAGACCGGGGGTAGGCAGAGATTAGAGTTAAGGCTGTGTTTTGTGTGATTATGTTCGTGGGAGAGTTTCGGTATGATTACTGTAATAAATGAGATGTTTATTATAATTATGACTGCCTCGTTGGTCTAGTGAAATGGTATTGCTGAACAGGAGATCCAGGGTTCGATTCCCAGTTCGTGCAAAGTTTTATTGGTTTCTCCATCTGCATTTTTTCAGTAGCTCGGATCCTGGATTTGTGCCCGGTTGATGGCAATAGGCTCGCGCCCTATTACATGGGAATTAAACATAACAGGAGAAATGTACTAATGTGTAATGTCCTATAAGTATACCTCTGCCTAACCCATCGGGGAATACAGGCGTGATATTATGTTACTGTAATAATTAGTTTAGTAAACAAGTTGTGCAAAAATTAAATTAATTCTATAGTATTTCCTCTCCGTCTTTCTTTCTCAAATCATTATTTTTTGAGGCTACAAACTCATAGTGAACCTAATAAATGACCTTGAAAATAATTGGCAAAAACCACGTTTCTTTGGCTATCTATATTAAGTTACGAATTTATCTAACTACCAAATTATTCTTGAATAATCTAGTGACAATTCCAAATGAATTTTTCAGTCAAAACCTATTCCATAAAACCATCACTTCTGACCATTCACCTCAATTCTCCGCTATACCACATCGTAAAAGCAATCGTTTGACCACAGGACATGTGTTTTGTGGAGGCCTGCGTTCACAAGAGGCCTCCATTGTACGCCAAGCTTTTGTGTAGGCCTCGGAGCAGACGTAACATGCGAACTAGCTGTATAGGTAGCTAACTATTTGCATAGAGAGTGCACTATTTGGGAACCATTTTGTTTTGTATAGAGCCTTTTCGTATTTTGATCTAGAATAGCTAAGTTAAATTGAGTAGGTATCTATTTTGTAACCAAAATTAATGTAACTTTAAAAATCATAAATTGTTAAAAAAAACTGAAAAGACGTTGGTATTTTGGTATGGTAGCGATCGGGCTTTGAATTGTAGGTTAAGTTCTTGTGAAAAGATTTATCCGTCGAAATGTATCATTCCAGTTTCTCCAAACCTATTCAGAAATCAACTATATAGGTAACTTAGTTTCCATATTGATAGAATGTAAACAACTTAACACAACAAAACCATAAATAAACTAACCTAATCACTGACCGACACATAATTGCCAGCAACATCATAACCTCAAAATTATCAAATGATGACACATACAAAATGCATGAACCTCTTTAATTGGCTATTCTCCAGTCCGGCACGAGTCAAATTATACATTCACGCCCCAAGCGGACCGCGGTGGACATAACTAGTGTAGCTTGATACAAAGCAAACATTAGTCCAGCCATGCATTATTGTCAAGCACAGGAGCAAACCGTACTATACAGACCGCACCTTATATCTAAAACACAACCGACTCAAAATTCCACTTTAAATTCTAAACAGCAAAGTTCAAATTCGGTTGTGTGTACTTTGACATTTATTGTGTTTCCACACTAGTCGCTTTTGCACATGCATCGAGCTGGCAAGTTGTACACGCGCCGATGGTTAGAGGCAGCTATGACAAAGATTGGAAGCTACCGTAGTTGGCTTTATTAATAACAGCACGTTTTCCGGTTGTGTGGATCGTTCACGCCCTGTGATGTAGTGGGAAAACGGATGACGTGTGAAGTCAATATTGAGGAGGTTTCAGATTGATTGGGTTTTATCGCCTGTGGGAGTAAGAAATTCCTTCCTCCTTCTACAATTGGCAAAGCTTGTGTGGTCAAAATTGGCTGGAAAAGGATGAAAGAGACTACTGCCGACAACTTTCGTTTTATGTGTAAGCAGGTTGTATCAAAATCCATAAAATTAAAACTTGAGTGCGCAAGCTCTTATTGAAAATTATGCTTTTTCTAATTTCCCTAAAACGAGCCACGTATTTAGGTGTAAGCTTCAGTTCATAGATGAAAATGTACCTACCTAATACAAATTAGTCTTAGTAAACCAGCCTCAGAAAACGTCACTCATTCTACTACGAAAAACTAAAGCCCAAAATCGCGAATCGTTCCTCCATTCACCCCATCCCCTAATCGAGTCTAATTTTAAAGCCAAACAGCCAGTTTCCTGGTGATTACGTTCCCATCGGGTGACCACCACACCTGCCTACCCTGCAGGCGATAAGGCGTAACCAGTGAGCTAGACGATTTGTGTATACGCCTATTAAGCCTATTAATAACATAGCCTTTGTACGGCCGTTGACTTCGGGAAGGCTTTTTTTAGATACGGCTGCTGTAAAAGAGTAGATGAGATGTGGAATTTGACGGTTCGATGGCCGTGGTTCAATAATATTATATAATATTCAGGATTCAAAAACCGGCCAAGTGCCACGCACAATGAAGGGTTTCGAGTTGGAATGAAATTATCCTAAGAACAAACTTTATTAACATTGTAGTTGAAAAACACGTTCCCTCATACATTCCAACTGCAAATGTAAGTTTGAACGCACAATATTGAGAGATTTACCACGTTATTGTAAGACCATAGACTTCTTATAGGGTTTCCTGTAATCTATAGGTTAAGAAATATTTTCTGTTGTTTAAAAAAAAAAATAGGCTCTATTGTTTCGGAGATAAGGGGATGGGAAGGGGAAATGGACAATTTTCATCAATTTTTTAAAATAATTTTAAAATTATAAAAAAAAAAATCTGAAAAGCTAACAACAAGCCTTTTCATTTGTTATGTCACATGGTACAGTTTGCAAAAGTTTTTTTTTCTAATTTGCCCCCCAAAAATGACCCCCATATTCTAAATAAATTTATTTACCTTACACTTTCGTGTTTGGGTCACAGAAGTTCATATTTATGTGTAACTTTCAACTTAATCGGTCCAGTAGATTCGGAGCAAATTGGCTGTGACAGACGGACAAACAGACAGACACATAAGTGATCCTATACGGGTTCCGTTTTTTCTTATTGAGGTACGGAACCCTAAAAACGGTGTTTTCTAGATGATTCCTCGTTATTCAAAGCTCACCTTTCCAAGGTAAATATTAGATAGGTAGTATTCCGGAGTTATCCACCGGACATTTTCTATCATTGTTTTTGATCAACTCATTGAGACAACCAACAATTTCAGCCATTGAATTCACTTTTCATTTACTTAGTTGATTTCTAATCACGAGTGAAAATTCTTCTTTCTGCCTATTTAGTCTATTTCTCTGAATTAAACTGACGTAACAAAATAATGTCAACTTCAATATTTCTATAAAATATCAACTTGACGTCCACGTCCGTTAACTAGAGCACAACAAAATCTTTACCATAACAGAATTAACACGGAGATACTACGTTTTCAATACTGAATATTCAACATGTACTAACAGGCAGTATCAACCCGTCAGCGCGCATACATAAATCCAATCAGCGGGTCGAAGAGACCGGAGGCGATGTTTATGCCGTGCCGTGTGTTTGTAGCGTGCCGGGTGCAGCGGTGCAATGCGTGGCGGGTACAGGGTTGAAACGTCATCGGCGTAATATTCGGCAGGGAAATGGTGGGTTGAGATTTTCATGTCAAAATACGGTGTATTTGTGGGGCAAATACGTTAAGACGTTGGTCCCGGCTGTCATTCGTGGATCTTTGACAGTCGTTACGGGTCGTCAGCAGCCCGAAAGTCTGACAACCAGTCTTACCAAGGCGTATCTTATTACCCAGTTGCTGGGTTGTGGAGGTCAGATAGGCAGTCGCTCCATGTAAAATAATATTATTTAGCTGCATCCGGTTAGACTGGAATCCGACCCCAACATTGCATTGTTGAGAAAAGGCTGGGCAGATTGGTTGATTGTGGGGCAAATTAAAAAATACAAGTTGTTATGTATGGAGCGAAAGTTGGTCGAAAAGACTTTGACAACATTTATGTTTTGCATTAACATCAGGGACCGTACAACCCCGGTTAAGAGTTTAGCCATAAGGGGTACCTAACCCATTCAATGGGTTACCTTTATTTTGATGTAACCCATTGAATGGCTTTTATACTAGAAACCAAGTGGAAGGGTTACATGATAACCCATTGAATGGGTTTTATACTTGAAACCCAGTGAAAGGGTTACATGATAACCCATTCAATGGGTTCTATACCTACTTGAAACCTAGTGACATGAAAAAATAATAATATTATGTTATTTCGATATCCGCCCAGCACGCGTAGCATGACCAATTCTATCTCTTTTCTACCCAGGGACCATTTTGGTTACCATTTTAGTAAAACTCATACGAAAGGGTTTTCGATAGGGTTTTTCTAAGCAGTTAATCAAAAACCCATACGGTGTGGGTAATTTTGAATGGCTTAAACTAAGCAACTAACTAAGCCGCTTTCTCTCAACTTTTTGCTTTAATCGTTCGCAGTAGAGTTCAGAATCGATGGTCCTGCCTGGTGGTAACAGCTCATAATGAATAATGCCCTTCCAATCCCACCACACACACAGCATCACCTTGTTGCGAGTTAACCCGGGTTTTGCCACAGTCTGTGAAGCCTTTGACCACGACCTTTTTCGCACGTTCTTGTCGTACGTGATCCACTTTTCATCACCAGTTATCAGCTCCTTCAAAAATGGTTCGGTTTCATTACGTCAAATGAGTACACGTTTCATTAGGTTTCTTTCAGTGAGCTCGTGAGGTACCCAAATATCGGTCTTTTTTGTGTACCCAGTTTTTTTTCAAATGTGCCAAAACTGTTTTGTGGTCAATTCCCAGTTCTTCAGCTACGTCGTAACTCCACTTTTTCCACTTTCTCCACACACACTTTCTCCACTTTTTCAAAAATGCCATCTAATTTATCCGTAATAGGGCGACCAGAGCGACGTGCATCTTTGACATCAAAATTTCCGGATTGAAAACGCTTAAACCAAATTTGTGCTACTCTCACAGACACTGCACTAGGTCCATAAACATCGCAATTTTTTTTCGCGGCTTGCGTTGCATTTTTACTTTTTTTGTAGTAAAATTTTAAAATGTATCGAATTTCTTCATTAGATTCACTCATCTTGACAGTACGAAAAACAAATGAAAATCACACATTTTCCTAATTTGAATTTGGAATTATGTTCTATAAAATTTATACTTTCAATGATACCAAAACCAGCCAGATACAAATAGTATAGCCAAAGCGATTTTATTACAAGTTCATACATACGAAAAGATTTTTTTCCCAACCTAATATATATTAAAATATATATATGTTAATATTCTTTACTATGTTTATTTCATTTTGTAATTGAAATAAACATTATGAACTTACACCACTTAAAACGTCGTTGCATCTAAAGTAGAAATTTCACCAGCTTCTTGGAAGAAGGACTTCGTATCAAAAAACAAAATTCACTAAGTTACATAAAATTCACCTAGAGTCCTGTCAACCCTAGAAAGCGAGGCAGGCAGCGTGGCGAAGTCATTAGCAGTAATGGCTGATCCACTCGCGTCAGGTTTAGTGCGGTTATCCGTATGTACGGCGCTTTACATACCCGGGTATATACCCATTGTAAGAGGTGCAGCAGAGTGATTGAGATCTGAGGGAGGTGGCAGGGAAGTTAGGTGAAGATGGCATTTTATTAAGGTATTTGGAGTTGTTACTCGTAAGTAATTTGGTATTGACCCCCCCCCCCCCATTGGGGGGCGCCTATGTCCAGCAGCGGACGGCTGAAATGATGATGATGAACTTGGTATTCTATTCTTGGTATCTGTGGAAGTGATTTTGTGAAAAGGGACGGAAATGTGTAACAGGAAGTGACAGCTTGAGCATGGAATAAGTACTTTTTAATAGCATGAAATAGGACTCATGGAATTGGCTGACGGCACGGTTGGCGGAGTGGTTAAGCGATTGACTGCTGCGCTGCGTGTCGCGGGTTCGATTCCCGCACGGAACAAATATTTGTATGATCTACAAGTAGTCGTTCTGGTCTGGCTGTTTGTGTATGTGAGTTTAATTAAATGTTTGTAAACGCACCCACGATATAGGCGAAATTCCTAGCGTTTATTAAAAAAAAAAAAAAAAATAGTAACTACTTTATAGATTGTAAGTAGAAAGGGGTCATTTCTGTTGCTGCTCAGTTGCTTATTAGCAAGGTGAGATGTCAGATGTTACACATGTTATGTGACTATTGTAAGGTTCGCTCATTTTTTTTTATGTATAATAAGCTGAAGCGTAAGGAATTTTTTTATAGGTACGGTATATCTTTAATCGTTCTTGAGATGTAATTATATCCGTTTTTGTCTACCCGTAGTTTGCAAGTAACCTATATCAGCCGGATATTTTTATCGCAAAAACGTAAACTTTCGAATCCTCTGTGTTTGACTACGTAAAAAGCCAACATTTTAAATTATTTGTGCTTTTGAAGAGAAAAAAAAAATCTGTTCTAAATTGAAAACTAAAACGAGGTTTTACAGTCAATAACAAATAAGTAAGTTCGAAAGAATAACATTTTATAGTTTATAGAAAATACAAACTGCGTTTTCCTATTAGGCAGTATGTGTGTGCGATTGTTTGTTTGTGTGTTTGTATGAGATAACCTTACCTCAACCAATCTGGAAGAATCTTGCCCTAATCACTTCAACAATCAACAAACACTACCCACATAATAATTATGTAGGTAGGTATATCTATATTAACACTAGCGATCCGTCCCTGCTTTGCTGTTTTTATTACTTGACAAAGCATCGAGTTTTTTATGATTATGTCAAATTTTAATATTAATGCAATATACAAATAAACCTTCCGTAATAAATTCCCTGATTGTTGTTGAAAACCGCATCGAACTAAAATAAAATAAAAGTGACTTTAATGTAATGTTTTTATGTAAAGCTGCGCCCCGCGGTTTCACCCGTATAAGTCTAGATCCCGTGGGAATATCGGAATAAAAATTATTCTATATTCTAACACAGGTCATTGTCTACCAATGTGCCAAATTTCAGCCAAATCCGTTCAGCCGTTTTAGCGAGAAAGCGTAACAAATAAACAAACAAACTCACTTTTGCATTTATAATATTAGTTAGGATATACATATAATTATTATAGTTAGGATGTATAGCTGCCACAAAATACCTACATACCTATAGATATATAAACCGAAAATTGCAGCGAGGTATAGTGGCTGTTCGCCATTACCCGTAATGAGGCCGTATTGAAGCCGGTACAATGTGGTAGCAATGCGGACAATTACTGAAATTGGTTTTGTAGGTATATGCAAACCTGTGTACGCAAACAGGTACGTTGGTTGGAATGATTTTCTTGTGTGTACACGTAGATTCGTGTTAAAGAAGGTTTTTGATGAGTTTAGAATTTTTTTTCAGTACGTACTTTGAATTTCGAGACGAGGAATAACAAATAAGTAAATTTTTTGTAGTCACTATGGTTTATTGAAGCACATTTTTAATTTGGTAAAACATATATTTAGCTATGATATTTGTTTGTCGAAATAAACACAATAAATTATTTTTTATTGTGTTGTTTTGGGAACTTAACTATTCTTTAATTGTAACATTTTCCTTTTCCAAGTCCTTTAAATATAATGCGTTCTCCTAAAAATCTTCTCCTACTCTGTCCTTTTCATACTTTCATTCTTTCATATTCAGTCAATTCTTCTTCAGAATACATTTCCTCTTGATATCAGGACGGCCACTACTACGTCTACTAATTCCATACTATTAAAAGTAAAGTACTTACTTATTCCATGCTCAAGCTCACTTACACTTATACACGTCCGTTTTCACGAATTCACTTCCACAGAAACCGATGGAAAAATGTTACACATCAAAAAAAACTCGGCTAGTTGATTCGTTGACTGGTAGACAACGGACTGGTTAAACCACTAAAAATGTACTTTTTATTGGTTTTATTTGAATCCTAAAAAGTCTGCACAAAAAAGTCATGACATACGGTGCTGAAACGTCGACACTGACAGTCGGGCTAGTCCACAAAAGGTCGCCCAGCGTGCTATGGAGCGGGCTATGCTTGGAGTCTCTTTGAAGGATAAGATCAGGAATGAAATTATCCGGAAAAGAACCGGAGTTACCGACATACCTTGCAGAGTAAGCAAACTGAAGTGGCAGTGGGCTGGCCATGTTTGTTGAAGCACCTATGGCCGATGGAGCAGACGAGTCCTGGGACGCGCCCCAGCTAGATGGACCGACGATCTTAAGAAGGTGGCTAGGTCAGACTGGATGCGGAAGGCGGAGGACAGGGTGTTGTGGCGCAGCCTGGGAGAGGCCTATGTCCAGCAGTGGACTGCGATAGGCTGAGTTGATTGATTGAAAAGTTCTGCACACTTGCACAATTAAGTGATTCGAAGAGAATTTTTGTTCTGACTCTTGTGTTCTGCACAATCTATTTTTTTTTTAAAAGAGTAACCATGGAGTTTCTTGCCGGCTCTTCTCCATAGGAAACGACCAATTGGAACCGTGCACCTAGCTTCTGACGTTTCATAAGTGCCCATGTAGGTTTATGTGAAATAAAAAAAAATTGATTTTGATTGATTTGATTTGATTGATAAATTGAGGACAAGGGATCAAAAATACTATTAAGCCACTCTTTGTGTGGCTATAAAACATTTTCTCTTACGTCTAAATCATCCTACAAATATACGCTTAAAAACTTAACTACAATATAAAAAATACCGACTTCGTACTTACAAAACAATAGGATTTAAGAGGGTCCAAATCTCCATACGGGTTGAACCCTCCTTAAACTCGGCGGGGGAGAGTTGGGCAACTCGGCCCATAACCGTATTTCACCCGTGTCATAAAAACTAAGAAACATTATGCCGCAAAAGTATTATAATAAGATTCTGCGATATACTACCTTCGGTTGAAAGCGTTTTAGGATGTTTTTTTATTTATTTATACTAAGTTGTGTCTAAGTTTGTCTGCAATCAGATGCATTTTTTTTTAATGTGCTCTAGCAGCTATATCATCGCAGATTATGTAATAGGAATGTACAGTTTAACTGACTGAATCTAATTGACGTGAAGGATTAAGCTTCTCCACGTCAGTTAGATGTAAGCATTTGAAATTTCTAAGAATTTGTTACGACACGTACATATTACGATTTAGCTATCTACTTAATACTTAATAAGTAGATAGCTAAATTGTAATATGTATCTTCAAGTTATCAAAACAAACTTAAGAGCAGAACGGAGATGTAGTTAATAAACGTATCAATATTTATACCTAACAGAGTGACAAGTAACAACAAAGAACATAAACTATCAGAAATCAAACCACAACAAAACACTATCTAAAACAATCCTACGCCAAAGAAATAAATCTCAAGACATGACACAACATAATAAAAACCCGACTAAACTCGACTAAGAGCGAAATTCAATTTGTATCGATGTTCCGTCGCATCAAAGCCACCTTGGCCAAATAGTTGAGAATTTTCACTTAATCCTCCACCCCATTCACCCCCATACATGTAAATCTCCTAACTCTCCCCCTTTTACGATCGTTATAAAGAATGTAAGACGAATTCCTTTGGAGTATACTTCATGAATTATGTCCTTTTTATTCTCCACAGAGTTTTGGTTTTAAAATGTAATGTGAAGGGATTTTTTTTGGTCAGTAAGTTAGTACTTTTGTTGTCTTGAAACGGTTTGTTGTATGCCTTTAAGTAGTAGCATTCAATTTTAGAAATCAGATTTTGTTTACGTGTACGACAATAGTGGAATTAATTGATATATTGACTTTCAGCGATAATCTTTATTTATTTATTCATTGGATCGCCAACACAGGCTACATAATTACATGCATGTTAACATAAACAGGGACAAATACAAGTATGCGCTTCCAATTATAGGCAAGTACTATATACTAATTTAACTGAAGTAGGTAAGTACCTATAATATATTGGAAAAATATCACGACAATAAAAAATTACGTAATCTTCCCTCGTCTGGCTTTTCGAAGTAGGTAGATGATTTATTGTCACAAGTATTTATTAGCTATTCCCAATTTCAGAATAGAAGTTTTCAAAAAAATATAAAAGCTACGTTATTATAAGTACATTAACGAATTAGCAACACACCTCACCCAGACACATTTCTTTAAAAAAACTAGACCTTGAAATCTAGCGAAAAACGTAGGCCCTGCAGACTACGTGTGTAGCACTACGTAGTGCAAGACGTAGGCTCTGCAGTCTACGTGCGTAGCAATAAGTGGCGAAAGACATAGGCTTTGTACTCCACGTGCGTAGCACTACTTAGTGAAAGACGTAGGCCTTGCAGTCTACGTGTGAAGTACTACGTAGCGAAAGACGTAGGCTCTGCAGTCTACGTGCGTAGCAATATGTGGCGAAAGACATAGGCTTTGTACTCCACGTGCGTAGCACTACTTAGTGAAAGACGTAGGCCCTGCAGTCTACGTGCGTAGCAATATGTGGCGAAAGACATAGGCTTTGTACTCCACGTGCGTAGCACTACTTAGTGAAAGACGTAGCCCTTGCAGTCTACGTGTGAAGTACTACGTAGCGAAAGACGTAGGCTCTGCAGTCTACGTACGTAGCAATATGTGGCGAAAGACATAGGCTTTGTACTCCACGTGCGTAGCACTACTTAGTGAAAGACGTAGGCCTTGCAGTCTACGTGTGAAGTACTACGTAGCGAAAGACGTAGGCTCTGCAGTCTACGTGCGTAGCACTACGTAGCGAAAGACGTAGGCCCTGCAGTCTACGTGCGTAGCACTACGTGGTGAAAGACATAGGCCTTGTACTCTACGTGCGTAGTACTACGTAGCGAAAAACCTAGGCTCGCGTAGGCGAGCGTAGACACGCTGTGTCTACGGTGCTACGACGACAACAATAACATAAGGTCAGTTATGTTTTGCAATGATGACAACGTTTAATTTAATTTGATAGACTTGAATTACTTTAATCTTTTGTTAGCCTTTCGGGAAAATAACGGTAAATAAATTCTATGTATTTTCTCAATACATTGGAAATTATTTTGCTGTAATCTTGCATCCTAAGGTATGATAGGTGTGGTAGGATTATGTTATTGAAAATATAGAAACCAAATTCTCATGTATTTTGTAACAAAAAAAAATCGTATCTTTGTTATTTATTACAACGAAAACGGTATGCAAATCAATAACCTGCACGCGCGTAAAATCAAGGTAAGTTTAACCCGAAAGTTATTTTCAATACAGAATAGAAACCGTATTAAGTTTCCACATATATTCACAGGGTGACATCAATTTGTGAGTCTATATCCAATCATAAATAACGTTCTCATTTACATAAGAACACTTTGTTAGACCTGACTCTATGTACAACAATGTCGTCTTATATAAGCCAACTATCTTTAAGAAAAGTCGCCGCTTTCCTTGTCTAATTTATATAGCCGGACTGTTCTAACATATAGAGAAAATCAGCGGAGCGCGCAGATGGGCGGAGCTTCAAACGCAACCATTACAAAAAGAGCTTTGAAAATATACAATGTTGCTCCTCTGGCTTCAGTATTCCGTGGACAGTGGGAGGTGAGGGGGTTCTTACCAAACTGGATGTACTATATATCGCCTGACTGCACATTGGCTGATTCAGACCACGCCTACATGGAAAATGCATTTCCAAGATTGCTATGCAGATGGTATTTTGTAAGAATGGCGGATTCGAAAAGTTTCGCGTTTGGATTTTGGAAGTCGCACGCGGTAGTTTTTAGGCTAATGGCATGGTTTTGCCAATGGATAGCCGGTCTGTTTGTAGGCTTGCAAAACAGGTAATATTCTTTGCTTTCTAGGTGTGTTGAAAAATCGATATATTCGTCAAAACTGAGTATATTTCTTGCAGTTGTGGAAAACTTAAATACATGCCAAAGTTCTGCTCGTGTATTTTAGCTATAATAATACTGCAATTCAAAAATTTGGGTTTGAAAACCCTACATAACCATAACAGTACAGTCTTATATTGTGTATCTATTAAATTACATTTGACAATCAAACATGTTGTATGTTAAAATAGGTAATTTAGCTTATTTAAAATTGCTCGGATTATTTTAGTTTACATTTAGAATAAGATCTTTTTTTGAACATATAATAATAACATTTCTGTTAATGAAGACCTTTAAAAATCAATAATTAAATACTGCAAATCATTGAATAATATGAAACTTGAATTGAATATAATGTGGTGGATTGAAACCGGCTTAATCAGACCTCTGTCTTTTTATCCTTTAACTGTTAATGCTAGACAGCTTTGAAAACGTGAATCTGAATTTAAAAGTTCTCTCCTGTGTAATAAAAGGTGATTTCACAGAAATATTTTTCTTACAAATTGTTCAGAGTAACTTTTTTTAACTAGCTTAAGCCGCAGTTACATTATAATAACTATTAATGAACAATGGAGTACCTACCTACTTACTTAACTGCAGAAGTAGTCCGTTTTACGGACCCCATCTTGACCGAGAAACTGACAGACCCGGCAGTTTGTCAGTTGGAAGAATTAGATTAAAGACAAAGCATATTAGTGAATGGAATAGAATACTCTTTATTATGTAGGTACAAATATTACATACAAATGATGAATATAATGTAGAAATTTTACATAGGGTGACACAATGGTGTTTTTTGTTCATTGCTGTGGTCTTGGTTCCGAATTTTCAACTATTTTTCTATGCGAGGATGTGGCAGAGAGAAATTAAGTATTTCAATGTTAAATGCACTTTTGCAGTAAGGTCACACTAGGCAATACCGTGACATTAACTAATGGTTTTTTCTCAAACATACTTGGAAATTCGAGCTTTATTTTGACAACCTTCTTCGAGATAAATCGAAATTTCTGTACTGGCCAAATACATGCGAGCAGCGGCCACCAAAATTTGTATGAAAATCTATATTTGTCGTGGTTTAGCGGCCAAATAAATGACATAGTAAACTCTTAACTATCGTGTAATTTAAAAATGCAACTATCTTTTACTCCGAGACATAGCCATCGAGGAGGTAACTTATCAAAGGTTTTATTTAAATTTCGAACTAGCTTGCAAATAGATAACTGTTTATTGAAAAAAAAACCGGCCAAGTGCGAGTCGGACTCGCGCACGAAGAGTTCCGTACCATTATCTTTAAAAACGGCAAAAAAATCACGTTTGTGGTATGGGAGCCCCCCTTCAATATTTGTTTTATTTTAATTTAATAATTTATTTTTAAAGTGAATATATAACTAAATATTCTGTGAATATTTCAAGCGTCTACCTGTTGCCGTTATAAATATCGAGCAAAAACGAGCAAAAAAATCACGTTTGTTGTATGGGAGCCCCCTTAAATATTTATTTATTCTGTTTTTTAGTACTTGTTGTTATAGCGGCAACAGAAATACATCATCTGTGAAAATTTCAACTGTCTAACTATCACGGTTCATGAGATACAGCCTGGCGACAGACGGGCAGACAGACAGACGGCGGAGCCTTAGTAGTAGGGTTCTCGTTTTACCCTTTGGGTACGGAACCCTTAAAAGAATAGGAAGTCATGGGGAATGCCGATAGAAGTGAAAACTTAAAACTTTGGAATAACATAATATACATATATACATGTACACAGGCCGCTGCTCTTCGTCAGTCTAGCGCAACACGTTTCATTACCATGTCGGTGACACGAACCAATAAGTTTTTCCCCAACCAAAAATCGCACAACGCCCTTAAAGAAGTGTTTACTTCAAAAAGATATCCCTTGATGGATTAATATTGTTGTCGACGATGGACGAGTTAAACATTGACAAACAAAATACACATACCTATATGATATAATAAAATTGCTTAAGACTAGGATACATTGGTTAACTAAAGCTCATACGGATAAGGTAAACCCCGACTCCTAAACTAGGTGATCCTGTGACTTAGGAGTCAGTGTTCTGCTGTCACTGTGATACCAAAAGCCTTATAAGTTGTGTTCTAACATTACAAAATAGTCATTGACATTGCAGGTTACAAATTAACTCAGGTTACAAAGTATGAATATTAAAATTAACAACTTACTAAGGAATACTGGAAACGACTTTTAAGGTGTATATATGTATTGTGTGTGTATATTAGAATGAGTCTCTGTAAAAATCTCACCCTGAAAACTATGAGCTTGAAGTGAGCTGTCAGTAGCACAATGTCCATCCCTAGCATCAAGTGGCATGACAGTTAGGAGTACGTAAATTTATGACAAACGTATTTTTCTGTTATCTTTAAGAGATGCGTATCGAAGGACCAAAATTTCACCCGCTGCAAAATGAACAACAGATTCATCACCACTTCAAAATTAATAAGCAAAACAATGTGTTCGTATATAACATAACGCTATATCAATAAGGGGCTTACTGGCGGGTGTAACGAAGTGTTCGCACAAATCGCATCAGCGTAGCGTACTGTGGCTGCACATGTGTTCACCAGCTTATGAACTTAACTGCCCACTGTAGTTATATGAACGAAGGTATTGTTGTAATGGAAATTATAATGGAAGAGGTTTCTGCAGAGATTTGAATGCTATCTTGATTGCAGTTATCGTGTTTTGCTTCAAAAGTATACCTATTCATCAATTCTTCATGAGTGAAAGTCTCGATATTTGTATTTTCTTTTGACTAAGAAGTGATTAACTCTTATTTATTCATGACGAAATATGTAGGTTTTGAGCTTGGTTTGAGGTCTTTGATTTTATTTAATAAAATTGATCAATTAATCAATGAGGCTTAGAACATTCATGCGTCAACCAGCATATTATACCGTCGGACCTAGGCATCGGCCAATTATCTGTGATACTCGTAAACTGGACAGTCTGAGGACTGTCAAATGCTGATCATAACTGATGATATCGTACCTAATTGCGTACCGGAACAAAATACAGTCATTCGTGTTAAGCAATGTTTTTCTATAGAAAATGTAATATCCCTAAAAACGGTTGTACTTAGTTGATCATCGCAAGTTCGTATTTTTATTCGCACAAGAATATAAACAGCTGAAATAATTTAAAAAAAATACTAAAAAACCAACAAAGAATCAACCATAACCGCCTAATCAGACGAATCAAACCGCATATGTCGTATAATACCACAATTTTAATAACAATACTGATCTATAGCACAATGCTCGCCGCCCGGGTTCGTCCGCTCCGATGAGTTTCAATCCCGTACAGCACGTTTTTACCCCCATTCTATTCACTTTCCACCCGACGTAATCTAGGAAATGAAAAGATTTCTTTTTTCTTCTCGAGTAAGATTAGTTCCGTGGTCCTTCGAGCCGGATACTTTTTTCTCTTTTGCTTATTAAATACTTTTTTCTTATTTTGTTCCAGTCTGGGAATGTAGGTTAATCTAGATCTGACTTGAGTGCTTTTAATAGTTGGAAAATCTTTTTCTTATTAGAGTGAGTGGAGCTTTTAAATCTCAATTCATGCTGTACAGGTAAGTGTATCTGTGCTTCCAATAAGGTTTTTTTTATTTTCAACTTTTATTTATGACAGAGCTATTAAGTCAACGAGAATTTATTGACGTTTCCCGGGATCTTTAGTATATATTATAACAGTGAGTAGTTTAGAGCAGTGGTAACGACCGTGACTTACGAGTTGCAGGTCATAGGTTCGAACCCTAACAGGCGCCTTAGTTTATTTAAATTATTTCATCACCACTGCTCTCAAAACAGTGAAGGTAAACATGGTGAGGAAACCGGCATGTCCTAGAAACAAAAATTTAAAGAGATGTGACATCTACCAACCCGCACTGGGCCCGCGTGGTGGATTACGACCCACTCCCTCTCACAGAGAGGAGGCCTGTGTCCCAGTGGGAACATTATAGGCTGATTATTTTAGTTTATAAAAATATGTTCAAGATTCATCATCATTTCAGCCGAAAGACGTACACTGCTGGACATAGGCCTCCCCCAAAGGGGGGGTTTGCCATAATCGCCACGCTTGGCTGGCGGGTTAGCGATCGCAGTATGGTGTTTAAATGCATAGAGAACGCTGCTGCCCATTCTCTAGTAAGTCCCTTAGTCGCCTTTTAGGACACCCACGGGAAGAAATGACATGGTGCTATTCTTTACGTCCGGCACCAAACGGGACAAAAAAAAAAGTGTTGCTTGTTGAATATTTCTTAAGATTAAAAAGCTACTATGCTAAGTTACGGAAACTAAATTTAGACAAATGCAAAAGTACTAAAGTTTTACCAGTAAGTTTTAACTTATATTGGTCGCTAAGACATCAAGATTTGGATCTTAGGGGATATTATTACTTTCCACCCTTATTATACCACCGCAAAAGAACGCTTCAAAGCTCTTCGCAGGACTTTTACCGTTATTTTAAAATAAATTGGCAATTGAATTTCAATCGGCCTTAGGACGTCATTATGCAAAAGTAGCATGTAAAGTATTTTAAATCGGTCACGCGTCGTATCGGAAACTGCCCGGACGAACAGACGGACGGACGGACGTCATCTATTACACGCACGTATCGAGTTTATAATCTAAAGTTAGAGGGGATATAATGATGATGTTAGAGTACGTGGCAGGAACTTAATTTAAGAAGTTAAAATTTAGTCAACTTTCCACGTTATTTTGACTGCTTGTCAAGTAGTGCTTAAGGAATAAAGTCTTTACTTTGACCCTTTGGTCTTTGTTTTTGTCTTTAAATTGCTTTATTTTACTTTTAAAATAAAGCGATTTATTGGCCAGAAACACGGTACTTGAAGTAGCGGTGGTAGTGTAGTATGTTCATACATTTAAGAATTAAACTTACTTACATGTTTCGCCATCAATTGGTTTACAAATATTATAAGATTCTGGGCGCGTATAATTCAGGGTGGTCAGAATGCTTCATGTTATTAAAGTTTAAATTCATCCAATAAAAAGATTCTGTAGTTTCCGTGCCTGGCCGTACTTTGGCGGTTCCGCTCGTTTATGAAGTTTTTATTACCAGAAGTTTTTGAGGGTGCAGACATCAACGTCATATTTAAGTCACGCTGATAATGTACTTTAAGAAAAGACTTACCAAAACATTTTTTTTAAATACTAGTGTGTAGGTATTTAAAAATGTCGTATCAATCTATAGGTATCAATTTTTTTGTTGCAAGTTTATTAACTTCGCCTTTGGTGTAGCTTAAACAAAGTCATCAGTAATGGTAACATCATCTATCTCTGCATAGGTAATATCTGTGCTATTTCTACTGTCAGGCTCATTACTGTTTATTGTTTACTAAATTTGCCTAAGTAATAACTGCCACACGGGTCGATCGATCAGGTTAAGCTATGCTTGCCGCGGTTGGTCCGTGGATGGGAGACCATCTTTCCTTGGTCCTGGCTGTCATTTATAGATCTTTGACAGTTTTTACGGGTCGTCAGAAGCCCAAAAGTCTGACAACCATCTTACCAAGGGATATCGTGTTACCCAGCAACTGGGGTGTGGAGGTCAGATAGGCAGTCGCTCCATGTAAAATACTGGTATTCAGCTGCATCCGGTTAGACTGGAAGCCGACCCCAACATAGTTGGGAAAAGGCTAGGCAGATGATGTTTACTAAATTACGCTTATGTGTAAAACCTAGAGACAAGCCAAATAGAAATCATACTGCCATCACTATCATTCGAACAGCATTATGCTAAAAGTAGCAATCCCAAACAGAAATATTAAAAAAAAAAATCTAAAAACACATCTTCACTAAAGTTAGGCACATAAAAATTTTAAAGTTGAAAATAAATCGACAAAGTAGGGTACTTTGGACCCCTCGCCCACATCCGAATAGGCTGGGCCATTGTCATTTAAATGCGGGCCGCACATCCCGACACTTTGCTATGGAAAATTTAAATAATAATCACACTGAATATTATGTATTATTGTAGGTATTTTTGGGGGTTTCCTCTATCTCTCGTTTTATGTTCAAAAGTGACTTTTTTGTGCCTATTTGAAATAAATGTTTTGACTTTGACTTTATCTAAAAGTGAACGTCAAAATAGATATAGAGATGATTACCTACTTATTTATATAGCCTGAAAAAGAGCAGGTAAAGTTTTATTTTATTTAAGTAGCTTTCATGGAATGAAATTCAGCGAAACTGATATAAGGCAGGTACTTATTACTTTGAATACCTACTTGGAGTTAAGTTATTACAATGTTCGATATGTTTAGACGATGGAAAGCTGTTGTGGAGTTTAGTGCCCGTTCTTCTCCATAGGTAGGTACCTATTAAGCTTTGGAATGGGCATCTTTATGGCTGACCAACCCCTTGACAACTCAAAAGTGCCTGTAATTGGTTTATTTGAAATAAATGCTTTATATTATTATTAATATATAGTTTGAGTTTGTATCAAGAACAAAACAGTTAAAGATGCAATTTGTCACGACGGGGACGACAAAACAACGTTGCTTGCTTTCAGAAAATTCTTTATTTGTCTTTATAAAAATGTTGATCACGTTATGAGTAGATAATATAATAACATATAAAAATGATATGATTTTTAACAAAACAATTATTTTAAAGCCACTTAGTAATCCAAAATAATCGTAAACGATACGGTATCAAAACTTTTTATCACCATATTAATATTTATGGCACTTTAAAACACAATAAAAATGTACAAAATACACCCCTTCACAAAGCGCTTAAGGGTGCAATTCAAAATATGTATTTTGTATCACTATGACTGATATGACACATTGAAGGCGTTGCAAATTATTATAGTTTATTTCAACAACTTTAAATTTCACCCCAAATTACACCACCTACTCTTACTGTGCAGAAATAGGGTTGACTTTAGATTAAATTTTTATTTTTTACAAGTAAAAGTTGTGTGTTTGATGTGTATTATATCTTATTGTGTTTTTAACACTTCGCCCCCGCTGCAGTGGGGTGTAACTTAGGGTAGTTTGCACCCTCGTTGATTAGCGCCCTTAATCTATGGGGGATTTTTGAATGGTGTTATTCAAAAGTGATGCATTGTGCAGAGATCTATTTTGCGGAGTCTATATTCTATTGCAATTGTTTGCCAGGAAAAGTAAAACGAAAAATGTATTCCAGAAAAGATATCATTTAAATTATAAAGGTGTCCGGTTATCCCCTTTTGTTCCACAGACCTCTAACCTTCAATCAAGTCTAAAATAATAAAATAATAATGGGATAATTATTTCAATAAATTCTGCAATTCAGACTGCCTTAATAAAGTGGGCTCTAAAATTTTTTGTTGAGTTTATAGAGTAAATCAAAGTTAGTACCAGATTGTCCTTTTTCTAAGTGGTTATTTACTTATTTAAATTGAAAAATATATGATTACTATAAATGGTTAAAGTTGTATGGAGCCATGGAACCGCATTTTAAAATTAAATGATTATCTCAAGATGTATCCGCTTGAAACTGCATGCCACCTTCTCACATAACACCATCCAGTTATCCAATAATATTTCGTATGTTTACTTAACATCTTAAACTGCTGCTTAATGAACTACTGTATAAGCCTGTTGTGCAACATGTTCGTTTGTCTGTCTGTCTGTTCAACACTGGGTCTGTACTGTATTGTGTTGTGTTGTGTGTAAATACTTGTCAGTGTGGTGATGGTTTTAAATTATTACATGGAGATTAAATATGTGGATGGACAACGTATTTTAATATTGTTGTCTGATTTCCACGGTTTACTTTTACTTAGTAATTGCCTTAAGACTTAAAAAAAAATGACCCAGAGTATAAATTGGCTTAAAATTACGAATATTCGAAGCAGTTTAAATGGCAACAGTAATTGAAAATAAAGTATTACTTCTAAATTCAAAATGTTCAAGTTGTCATAAATTCATTAGGAACAGAGACTACGACGTGTTCTTTCTATTAAAGCTTTTACCCATGCTATAAATCCTCTATAAAAGTTTCTGAAACAGCTTATTGCCAACATTAAAACAACCAGTGTTATTGTAACCATAATATCACCCAAACGAGTGTTAAAATGTTGTACTAAATTTCATTATGCAAGTCCCTTTCTCACTACTCAATTCGTGGTATCTTTATGAACGTCAAAAAAAGAACATTCTTATGCACGCGCGTGTCACTACCACAGCGCCGTAATTAAAAAAAAAAAACTTATAGATTATTCGAATTCATGTCGTATCCCGCCATTTTTTTCGACAGAGACTACGACGTGTTCTTTCTATTAAAGCTTTTACCCATGCTATAAATCCTCTATAAAAGTTTCTGAAACAGCTTATTGCCAACATTAAAACAACCAGTGTTATTATAACCATAATATCACCCAAACGAGTGTTAAAATGTTGTACTAAATTTCATTATGCAAGTCCCTTTCTCACTATTCAATTCGTGGTATCTTTATGAACGTCAAAAAAAGGAACATTCTTATGCACGCGCGTGTCACTATCACAGCGCCGTAATTAAAAAAAAAACTTATAGATTATTCGAATTCACGTCGTATCCCGCCATTTTTTTCGATATTAGTATTGCAAAAATGTACTATAGAGGATTCATATCATGGGTGTACATAAAGTCTTGTATACAACTGTACATAATTAGGTATTAAAACACTCAAGTGATAAACCCACATTCGTATTTTACAACAGATATTAAACAACAGTTCGATAAATAACTACAGGGTGGGCCAGAAAGAAATACGAATTTGAAAAAATGATTAAAAAAAAACTTAGTACAATTCACATACAAATTTTTATTTTTATAAAAATTTACATCTGGGAAATTCATTTCTTAAAAATAACGTCATCCAGGTGTGCACCATCCCGCTGCAAACATTCTTCGAATCTGAACCTCAAATTGGTAAAAACTCGCTGGCACATTGCACGGGGAATAGCTGCCATTTCTTCCCGGATATTGGTCTTCAACTGGTTAATCGTGGCTGGGTTATTGGAGTAGACTCTACTTTTTAGGTATCCCCACAAAAAAAAGTCCAGTGGCGTTAGATCCGGACTTCTAGGAGGCCATGCAATGTCACCTCGGCGCGATATCAGTTTCCCAGCAAACATCTCGTTTACGACCGGAAAATTGGATCATTTGGCTGTAATTCCTGCACAAGTTGAATTTTATACGGGTGCAATTTCAGATCTTTCAACAAAATGCGACGCAAAGATGTTCTGGATACCACAAGTTCGGCTGAACGCTTTCGAGTCGATAGAGCAGGATTACGTTGAACTGAAGCTCTAACTTGTTCAATTGTGTCTTCCGTTCTTGTTGACCTTGGGCGTCCCGCAGGCTTCTGTTTGAGAGTCGAACCAGTATCTTCGAACTTTCTGACCCACGATCGAATCACACTTTCTTTCGGACACTGATTTAGGTCATGTAATCCAAACTCACGCCGAACAATAACGCACGAATCGCGATTTTTGTAATAATGTTTAACGCAGAATGCACGTTGCGCTCCGGTGAAGTGATCCATCGCGACTAAATTTCCGGGAACCGAGCTACTTAACCCCACCACCCGCGCAGTCCCCTCTCTAAAGCTTCAAACGCAAGAGTGTTTTTAAAATCGTACGCCTTTCTGGCCCACCCTGTATAAGAACATAAGTAGTTACCCGTAGGTGCATATTTCTGTCAACTATCGCTACCAATAATCTTGGTGCAGTTTCTAATATCAAATCATCATCAAAACCAAAACAATGCATTAAGAGGGCGTACAACGGACCACTAGCGCCACTCCTTTAAAAAAAAATTATCTCGTGACTGAAAAGGAATTATGAATAACGGCTAGTAGGGACTCTCGGTAAGTGTGTCTAGAATTTTCTATATATCTTTTATAAAGTTTCATATTGAGACACGAAGCAACAAATTTCGATCTAGAGGAAAGTGGCCGCTTTTCTCAGTCATGAGATAATATTTTTTTGAAGGACTGGCACTAGTGGACCGTTGTACGCCCTCTTAAGAGATCACTGTTGGGTTTTGTAACGACAATTATTACCTATGCCATTAAGTACCCTTTTATTACTACTATTTATAGCCCCGACATCCTGTTACCCAATATCGTGCAAAAGCACAATAACACTAAACAATCCTACCACACTCATTAACCGCTATATTTTCGGTAAAGCCGCTAAATTGCATTCGGATATATCCGCGAGACGCTCGGATATATCCGCGACATTAGGTCGGCAGGAAGCGGTGCGCGCGCGCCGGATGCCGGGGCCCATCTATTGTGATCTGACGTCACTTCCGCCCTGCATGAGGTTTGCTGCATAACTGCAAACTGAGGAATAATATACTGGGAGTAACTGGGTTATGTGTGGAAAAGGAATTTGGAATTTAAATCGTATGATGCTTCTTTTACCTAATTTTAAAATGTACCTAATAAATTATTGCCTTAGGCACCACACTACCCTGCCAGGGTTGCGAGTTTGTCCGAAAGGGATATCGTGGCTCTGGCACACAGGCAAATGAAGGAACACGGGTGGGTTTTAGTCAGTAAAAGTCTGACACGCCCTCCCGCTCCGCCCAGAGCGGGAGAAGTTATTTGATAATTTCCCACCCAAAAAAAAAAAAAAAAAGGCACCATACTACCATTCTAACAAGTAAAATATCTATTACATACCTAAGTTTTTCTCAGAATTAGATGTGCTACATCTAATTCTGTTTACGACGAAAGAAACTGAATTTTACAACAATATTTTGGTTACCTAAAAATTATACGAAGGAAGTAAAAAATATCCGAAAGAACAAACACTCGTCATAATATCTGAGTTTTAATGTTGAAGTCGTTCAGATTGACCACACAGCATACTCGTAGAAATATTCTCATTCGGACACATTTTCGCCAAACTTTACAATCATCCACATCGTCACTGCCTGTCATATCTAACCATCATTAACAAAATTGATTTACAGACGTAACCACACACTTAACTAAAAATTACCACATCCTATTCATCTAACCGTGTCTATTCGACAACTTAACAATACGATCACGACTTTCGACACGGTTACCGAAAAATTCGATTCATTAAACGAAATAAAATTGTAAAAATGGCGAATTGGACACGCACCGACCGTATTCGCACCCACGACAAGTGCAACAATAACGTCATTATAACATTTTTTTTTAATACAGAAGACTCTTATGTTCATAGACATAAAGTTGAGAATAAAATTTAAGAATAAAATGCTGTATTTTGGAGTGTGTAAGAATTTAAAAGTAATAATACGTCAGCGGTCCCTCAGTCTTTTGGTTCTATCGTTGCGTATATTACGGTTGTATGTTGATTTTGATGGGTAGGTAGGTGTGGCTGCCATTGTTGGTGACGGCACGAGAAATTGATAAGCAGACAGAATAACACCAACTTTTTTAACGATAGCCGAAACGAATACAAACAGCCCATACATTTGCATGTAATACCAAGAGTTTTTTAACAGAATTTGTATTGCTTCACATTTCTTTATAATAATAATAATGGGGGTTTTCCTTGGGTGCACTTTAATAGTGCCAACAGGGATAATAATCGATTGGTGCCTCATTCCATTTAATATTGTCTATGCAAGTTGGCTTCGCCCCCTCGTACGCCTTCCAAAGGACCGGGATCCCATGGTCCCGAGATATTCAACATTATTTTTAGTATATGCGAAACCTGAACATAGTTTGTTCAGAATAAGGAACTGAATCGATTTCAATAATTTTTACACCATGTTATATTTGGAAAATGTTATTACCATTTAATTACTTACAATACAATCGCCGTACGGTTAGGTACCTACTGCCACATTATTATCAATGAGCGCAAGACGACCCTGGAGGCGCGGGGGCGCGGGGGCGCCGTTAGCATGTTTTTGTACGGATAACCCGGTAACATAACAACTATATAACTTTGTGATTTTTCATGATAGAGTTTTGATATTTTGTACATATATTCTTTGTATCAAAATACTAGACACGGTGTTTCGGGTTTCCCATATACTAAAACTAATATTGTATAAACACATACAAATAATAATAATAAAAAAATTATTTTCAAGTAACATGGACTCACAACGTTAGTAACAATTTACTTACAAACTATGTTAGTAATATTTACAAAACATTCCACAACAATAAAAACAACAATTTCCTAAACAACTACGTTCCTATTAGCAGGTACATGCAGCTGACATAAAAAGTAAATGATAGGGCAATCCAGTTTGCTAGCAATGACACCCAGGAGACTATTGGAGCTGCCACGCACTCTGAGCAACAGGGATGCTGCACGCTTGCGTCTGATCGCAGCGAAGCCATCAGTTATACCTACATTTATATTTTGTAACCTTCGAATTTCAGTAGGTGTGTACTTGTGTAACAACAAATAGAAATTCACGATATATAAATAGTCATTTGCACATGGAGTTTTGTCTGGAATATCCTATCTGTAAATCAAACTTACGTCTTGTTGATATGGGTAAGTAAAGCCCTTACTTAATCACATAGACCGAATCGATCGAATCTTAATTACTTAATCAATGTTCCCACTGTTGGGACTCAGGCCTCCTCTCTTCAAGAGGGAGTGGGTTGTAATCCACCACGCGAGCCCAGTGCGGGTTGGTAGATGTCACATATCTTCTCTAGGACTTGCCGGTTTCCTTACAATGTTTTCCTTCACTGTTTTGAGAGCAGTGGTGATGAAATTATTTACACAAAGTAAAGCGCCTGACTGGGTTCGAACCTATGACAACTTGAAGGTCGCATAGGCCTTGCAACCTGCATATTTAAGCCTGAATTATAAAAAGCGACTTTCTGTATTAGGTATGGACTGCCTCGTTGGTCTAGTGGCCGTAGCGCTACGGCTGAGCATGAGGTCCTGGGTCGATTCCCAGTTCGGGCAAAGTGGTATTGAGATTTTCGAATAAGAATTTCTCAGTAGCAGCCCGCAGTCTGGACTTGTGCCCGGTTGATGGCAATAGGCTCGCCACATATTACATGGAACTTAAACATAACTGGCGAAATGTGGGTGTACTATTGGTACACCTCTGCTTAACCCTTCGGGGATTACAGGCGGGATATTACGTTATGTTATGTGTATTAGGTATATTATACCTAGTTAACACCAATCCTAAACCACACAAACCGTCACACAACGAAAACAGAGCCCCCATCCCTATGGCTACACTTGCGTGAATTTAAATCTCGCCCCGGGCGTTAGGAAGCCGTGATTTGTGGTTATTTACCACACTTGTTAAGTTTCCATTTTCGCTGACAACTCGTGCGGAACCCGCGACGATTTCGATTCGAATTTCGTTTTTAATTTTCCAGAATAGGTTCCCGGGAATGTATTGTTGTGGGACTAAATAATGGATGCAGATTACATACGCGGATGGGCTCGAATTCGGATGGATTCGAATGTGGTCGGATTTGAATTTTTACTTTTTATATTTTTGTGCTTCGGTGGTTTTGAATGTGACTATTGAAATGGGTCAATTATGTTGGGGGCTACGTGTTACAATTGGTTGGATGTATTATTTTACTGTACAATAAATGTATCAGATGCAACATTAAATCAAAAGGCAGATTTGTCATTGAAATACCTAGTGGTTGTAGAAATTTATAGCTATAAGTAGAACATCTAAAGCTAGCACTCAAGTAGGCATCATTATAATGTCTACATTTAAGGAAACATCAATATTATGTCTACATTTAAGGAAAGTATCACCTACTTAAACATCTTAAAATTAATTCTTAGCAATCGCTGAAATATTTCAATAATAACAAATAAACAAATTTCGAAAATACTTAAAACTCCTCATTGTTTATCAAACAACTTATATTTCGTTCCATGTCCCGTTTATTTTAAATCTTATTAATTTGCTGAAACCCCTCAAAATTCAAATTCAAGTAGGTAATCTAATCAGGAAAATCGTGAAATTCGTAGCAAGAAATCTGTTGAATTTTCTCTCGACAGGGCAAAAACCCCTTTTGTCCAAACAAGTCGGTGGCAGGAGCAAATGTCACCGGGTGAAAGGCTGTGACATCCTCATTGAAAATTCAGTTGGTACCCGCGTAGGGAATGCGCACTGGCAGACGAAACCGCTGCGTTTTGGAGCGGTTTTAGTAGGAATATTTGGGAATGATATGCTTTGTAGTCATTTGGGGAAATTCCACTAATAGTGAAATAATTTTTAGGTCACAAAAAGGTGCATTAGGTGCATGTTTGGTTTAAAAAAAAACGGATAGTTGCAACCGTATTTTATTAAATATAATATTTTAAATTCCTTGTTTATTTTTGAAGTGGCTAATTTTGTACAAACCAATCCCAAACAATTTAGAAAACTTTCAGATGTTTCAATCCGCAATCGACGGGATAACAATAAATTATGTGCAATAAGATCAACCACGGCACTGATGCGTAAAAGTATTTTCTCATTAGCACCAGTTATTTACAATAAAATCCCTAAACCCATTAGACACAACGCTATTTAAACTACATCTAAAAAATACCTGATAGCCAAATGTTATTATAGCCTAATCGAATTTTTGAATGATCGTACTTAGTTCCCACCATGCATTTACATTTCGTCGATCTCAAAACACTTTTTAGTTTTAAAGTTTTTAGAGATTATGTTTTTAACCATAATGCACGACTGTGAGTTAAATTCTGTTGTTTATTTTGTTATTTATAAATTCAAATGGTTATCTGGACCAAAAATAAAAATAAAATTTTGTACGTCATACATGGCAAAACATGTAGTTCCTTCCCGAATATTATTTTAAGACCATGCAATTTATTGTATATTTATACTCATGTTTTTACAAAAAATAAATATATCTTATATCTTATCTTATTAGAAACTAGTAGTGTACGAGCTATGCTGTACACTACTAGTCAGACACACTCATTTATGCACAGTAATATTGTTAGCATTGTAGCATTTAAGTGTAATAATTGCGTAAATATATTCAGTATCAATAAATCCATCAATGGAATCGTTCGTCTACTCACTTACATAACATAACAAACCTAACAAGTACTTAAGTAACATTTTCACTGTTGGGCATTACATCCCAACAATTAGGTTGAATAACTTAGTTAAACTATTAAGACGGTAATATTAACCAGCTTTCTGAAAGTCTGATTAATAACTCTACTATCAAACAATTGGTTTTAACATCTAATATAAATAGCATAGCAGTTACAAGTTACATACGATGACATGTTGATGTCTCCAACAGCTTTGCTTTTATTTTCAGCTGTTCCCGCCACTACCAATTTGAGCTTTTCTGTGAAGGCTCTCACCGCTTTGCTGCTTAAGCTACGGTTTCCAAGAGAGCGGTGGCTGCCACATAACGGCCGCAGTGATGGTCGACATAAAAATGTTAGCACCGTTTGAATTTAAGGTGTCAAACAACACACTAAAGGAAAACACCAACTTACTTTCATTTAAACGACGTCATTCGACGGAAAATTGCGGACGCTATGTGGCGGCCTCCGCAGTCTTAGTGAGCCCTAGCTTTAATTAAATTAGCATATTAGCTTGGCTTAACTATAGTATAATACTTAATCATGAAATATCTTATATCAGTAAAGTCTCGGTTAAATATTAGGTATCAACCGCAACGTTTTGTTCCCCCAGTGCGAACATAAGTAAAATTTGCATAGCGCGCCCCAAGAAACCGGCAGACTTTAAATCTAGTAAATTTACTAAATCTAGGCTTGAACTGATTCTACGTTGGGCCCAGACGGTGCTTCGTGCCAAAGACTAACAATATTCAGACTTGATTTTGTAAAGATAAGAAAGATTTTGTTAACTCCTACGATGTTTATGATAGGTAAGGAAATGGGTGCGGTCAAAATATCTCAGAATTCTTTAAGAATAGATAGGTCGCGTGATTCTTAAGGTCATTGTGGTACAGTCAAATTTAATCTATGATCGAACATTGAGCCTCAAACAGGCAAAAACTAAGCAAAACAAAAAAAAAACTTGTTATTTCAAATAACAGGTTATCAAGCGGTTTGTACCTAACTTCCTTTTATTAAACGCGTCATAAAGTTATGTCAAACTTAAAACTGAAAATGCATAGTAAATCTGAAGTTAATACTGGTCGTCACTTTATTCAGAGTTCATTAATAATTGGGTTAGGTTAATTGTTTTGGATAATAATGACGAAAGCCGAAACCAATATCATTATCTTCCAGATGGAATAATATTAAGTTAAATCAAAGCAAGGTTACTTCCCAACAATATTATTCTTTGTAATCCTTTCAGCATTTTACCTGAATATTTGTTCTCTGTGGCGGTACACAAATTGATTCCTGAATTCGATTTACGTTTGACGAACGGTTCTACCAATAGTTGTTGCTAGTCTGTTTTGTATTGTCATCATAAATTCATGAGATTTTCCGTCTGTGGCAAAATAATCTTATTGGTTTAGTTGGCATTTTAATTGGATTTTGTATTGCGAGTCTAATGGACCTAGTTTCTAGTGGGTATGTAAATAACTATAGTTGTATTCATTGTCTGCGTATTACATAATGTGTAAGTGCTTAGAAAGTTTGACTTACATTGTGATATTTCTAAATTTCACCATCGCTTCGTTAAAAGAGCATCGCACCTGCTCCTGTGTAAATCGTCCATAAACTCCAATATCATTTTGTAACATTATCTCGCCTTTAACGATTTAGCTTCAAAAAGAAGACAGTACTACAATGTTCTTTACATGCCACGTACAAAGCAAAATTAATTTGTGTATTTTTCATACTCATATTCATACAACCCTCCACACATATCTCTATCAAATACAAAAGCCACATTAGATTCACCCTTATGTTTTGCAAAATAGAGATGAATGTTCTTTGTTGGTTTTCAAGGGTTGGTTTCAGTCCTGATGGTTGTCTGTACATCGTTTGAGTCTACGAGTGTCTCCCATATCAAAGCTGGTTGTTTTTAAATAATAAACAATGAAAGTATGTTTGTAACGTATGTTATTTGCTTGCTGAATTTAAATTTTTTCCCTCTTTTTTTTAATTGTCCATTTTCTTTTGCCCTCAGTTCGGTTGTTTGGGGATCATTAATTTATATGAGGCTGAAGTGATGTGAAAGTAATTTAAAAGATTCTTTGTAATTAGCCGACAAAGATGATGACTGAAGTAGTAGTGACGACACAAAGACCGGGTGAAAGGGTTTGCCATAATCGCCACGCTTGGCAGGCGGGTTGGCGATCGCTCTATGGTGTTAAAATGCGTAGAGAACGCTGCTGCCCATTCTCTAGTAAGTCCCTTTCTCGCTTTTTACGACACCCACGGGAAGATATAGGGAATACATAAAATAATTACACCAAAACCCAAAAAATACTAGTCACAAATAACCACATTCGCCCAAGGCAAGGTACAATCAAACCGTCGCCAAACGAGATCAAAATAAAAATCAAATTAAGAGGCGCAGTTATTGCATAAAAGGACCCCTGTCCAGCCCCTTATTGCGTTAGTCGTGAGGGCCCCAGCCTACTAATTATAATCGCCTGGATATCTGTATTTGCTGTGTGAGCTTATATGTAATTATGTTTGAACAGAATTGGTTTTTATAGACTGGGTTACTTTATTTTTGATGTGTAACATATTTTCTCTCACTTTCTGTAGAAGTGATTTCGTGAAAAGGGACGGAAGCGTGTAACAGGAAGTGACAGCTTGAGCATGAAATAAGTAAGTACTTTTGAAGATCATGGAAAAGATAACATATGAAAATGAAAATGAGACATAAAATGAATTATTCGAATAAATAATCCAGAATTTAGCTTTTTAAATTTTGAGATAAATTTCTATCGCTGTTTAGTATCCTTATTACCAAGGTGAAATGTCAGATGTTACACGTCATATTATTATGTCGCTACTGTAAGGCTCGCTCGTTTTTTTTCTTGTAAAGTTGGTAACGCGGTGGACTTTCCACCTGATTATGGTGTGATTACCACATAATTAGCAATTTAGTAAAAGAGCTGTGTAAAATTTTTGGTATACCTACAATAAAGTATATTCTATGTATACTATCTATCTTTCTTTCCCTACAAGCCTACGATACACCAAGGGAATAGTCGATTATGCATAGATAAACATAGGATCAAAGTATTTTTTTGTGGATTACTATAAATATTACTTTAGAATTAAGTTGTTTTTTTTCTCTTTCTCAGTTAGTTTTAATGATAATCTGGCAGTTTGAGTACTTTATGCGGCCTACCCAAATGTCCTTTCTTTGGTAGGTATTGTTCGACGAGTCGTGTTGAGCTCCTTGAGTTCTGCGCTGACTGACAAATGTGTGCACTGACTGGACAGGTACACTCGAATCTCTATGGTTCTTTCCTCAAAAGACCATTTCAGACACCAATCTACATGGTCCCCAAATGATCTGACCAAGATTATTTCCGGATTTATATACACATAGATATTGATGAACTTTTTATATACAATTACATGAATAATTGACTTGTAAATTATTTTAATTATTAAATAATTGATTGAATTATTGAGTATGTGGGTCATTGGTCTTTTTTAAATCCTGAATTGAGCTGCACGATAACTGACAAATGCGTGCACTGACTGGACAGGTCCACTCAATCTGTGCGGTTCTTACCATTTCAGACAGCAATTTCTACATGGCCTTTACATAATCTGACCAAGATTATGTCTGGACTCTAAATGAGACTCTGACCTCTGAGTTTGTTGCGGCCGTTCTTCTCAGAGTAGTCAGATAGGAAATGCGAACCTCATCTAGTTTTTAAAATATGATTGACGTGTATTTTTTTTTGTACAAACCTACTTACAGAAATAAAAATCATTTATCATTTAATAAGTTGTGATTTTAAATAACCAACTTTCTTTATTCATTTTATACCTTTCATTTTATAACTTTCATTTTATTGTATTTAATCAATTATTGTGTTTTGGTACGACTGCTACCGCCATCTAGTGATAATAATAGTTACCATCACGGCAAAAATAAAAAGTTTACTATTATTTTTCCACATTTTTATTAAAAATCAAGTAAGTACAAAAAAGTGTTCTGCTAAATCCTTGCAATGTGCAAAGGTCATGCCAAACTTTAAAATAAAATCTCAAATAAATCGTACCGAGTTTATAATGCTTGAAACAATTATAACACAATAATAATCCCCGATCAAAACTATATTATGCATCCCCAAAGCTATAAAGGTTCACTATCAAAAAACGAAATCAACTTTGGAGAAGCAGACCGCACACAAATTGTATTACCAAAAACGCAATGCGGCCCCATTGAAATATAATGAATTTATACAGAAATTTGATGGTTTATAGCGTACCGCACAATGAAATAACAAGGCTGGAAGAGAATGGAAATATTATAGAATTATGAATATGTTGTTGGTGTGCTAATACTTACATCGGTTTAAAAAAAATATAAATGAGAATGTTATTCAAGCAGAAGAAACCACCTAAGTTGATAAGTAGATATACCTAAGTGATTTTTTTTAGGGAGCATGATCTGGCCCTTAAACATCGTAAAGAGATAAAAATAAAATATTTAAATATAATACATACGTCCCGTTACATTCCAAATGATATAAGAATCCTAACTAACATTATAAATGCCAAAGTGAATTTGTTTGTTACGCTGTCACGCTAAAACGACTGAACGGATTTGGATTAAATTTGTGACATGGGTAGACTATGACCTGGGTTAGTACATAAGATACTTTTTATCCCGGTAGTACGGAGGAGTTAGAGGGTGATTAAGTACTTACAATGCTATAAGGGTATGCAACAATAATTTGACTACAGAAACAGGTTGTCTGGGGTTCAATTGCACTGTTCTTCGTACTAGTAATCACTGTAGGTACTATTGGCGAACTGAGATTGAGATAGAAGCGTGTACTTAATAAAAAAGAGAAATCATACCGAAATTGAAGAAGAAGGTTTCTCAGGACCAGAGGGTTCAGAGGATCGTATTCGGAGAAGGTTTCTCAGAAAATTTTATTTTCTCAGTATCAGCCCGCAGTCTGGTTTTGTACCCGGTTGATGGCAATAGGCTCGCCCCCTATTACATGGGACCATATGGAACTTACACAACATAACTGGCGAAATGTGGGTGTACTGGTACACCTCTTCCTAACCCTTCGGGGATTACAGGCGTGATGTTAAGTTATGAGTGTGCTGAAGGATTCTTCATAATTAATTTTAAAAATTCGTTGACTCGTGAAATTAATTATCCCTATGAATGTTGTTGAATTGTCAAAATTAATGACATTGGGATTATAAGTGTGTTACGCCATTATAACCGTGCAGTACCTACTGCCAAAATCCTTTTGTAAAAATGTTGTGTTGAAATTTGTTAGATGGGACCTCAGACCAAAGAACTACGTACTACAAAAGAGATAAAAAATCTCAAGCAAGAAAGTATAGTCCTTCCAGCAAACTCCCACAGATGGGCAGATTTGCCCAGTGGGTGGTGCAGGGTGGCAAAGACAATGTGGAACTAGCAGTAGTAATCAGTTTAGTGAACAATTTGCGTCTCCAGCGATGCGTGGTATATGCCCGCGTAATCTGCCCGGGCCGACCATCTGCATGTATGTATTGTATTGTTTTTTAAAAGCCATAGTTTGTACGATTGGTTTTTAGTTTCGAATGGAGCTGAAAGGCTTTCTGTGTTCGTTATTTTGTGTTTTTTATTACTGGAGTAATTTTTTCGTGTATAGATTTGAGAATTGATGGAAAAATATATGACTTTGTTTATTCATATTCTCACTTGAATTCAACTACCTGTCAATATTTTTTTATCAACTGATTTGATTTTTTTTTGTGTATCAAAGCACTTGTATGTAGATCTAAAAAGACAAGTACCTAAATATTATAACAAAATTAAAACACTATTCTTTTTAAATGCATGCGAATTTCCACGAGGGTATTTTTGGTACCGGTCATCTAAGTACATAAAAGTGTTTTCTTTCTAAATGTGTGTTTTGTAAAACACAAGTTCGAATGAAGATAATATTAGCACCGTATTATCTATAAGTCATATTTGTTAAACATACATTGCTTGTTGCACTAACGACCTGTCGACCTAACGACCTGTCGACCTAACGAACTGCCGACCTAACGAACTGCCGACCTAATGACATGTCGCACACTTGTTTGACGAACTTAGGACATACACTCATTATGATAAGTTATATTTTCTCAATAGATAGAAAGACAAAAATGATGCATAGATATTGATACAAAACGAATTAACTAAATATCACTAAAAATATACCCAAATATCACAACAATACCAATAACCATCACTGCCAAAAATAAGCAATGTCATACCTCATTACTGCAAACAAAATCCTGATTGAGCCGTCATACTAGCACGATTGTGACCAATCGCGTTGATCCGTGGCGCGTGGCCGTCGCGTGGCGGGCGTGTGGTGCGACTGTTGCGCGTCTGTCGCAGGCGCAACATCGTTAATTATTGCGAATAAGATGAGACGCGTTTTCCTAGTGTTTGAGAAATAGTCGTGTAATTGGTCGGGGTTCGTGAAAGTTGGGTGGCCTGGGATTTATCGAGGTTGTTGGTTTAATGGAATATGTAATGGTTTTGTGTCAGAGCCATCAGTTGCTTTAAATGTTATGTTTATTTATGACCAGACAAGTGGTCTGTATTTAAACGTGCTTATTATTGACGCTGTAACAGGTAGTATAACAGGTGGTTCTATCTTCGTATCATTTGCATTTAGCCATAATTTAAAAATGAAATTTTTAAACAATATAGCAATTTCCATTGCTAGGACACAGGCCTGCTCTCTTCGAGAGGCAGAGGGCTATAATCTACCACGCGGGCCCAGTGCGAGTTGGTAGATGTCACAATGTCTTCGAATTATTGTTTCTAGGACATGCCAGTTTCCTCACGATGGTTTGTTTCACCGTTTTTGAGAGCAGTGGTGATGAAATCATTTACAAAAAGTAAATCGCCTGTCTGGGTTCGAACCGATCTACAACACGTTCGTCGGGGCAATGAGCTACTGCACTGCTTTCAACAGGATAAGCTATTGCCCATTGGCCGATACAGACAGAGTTTGGCATAAAATAGGTGGTAAGAAAATAATGAGAAAAGTGCTTATCGGAAATGGTTTCTAGCATAAAGAAGCTAGTTTCCCGGTAAATATACTTAAGTAGGTACCGATCGGGAAGGGTGAAGTAGTTCCCTGTTAACTTATCCGCCACATAAATGAAGCATGTAACATGTATGCAGTTTAAACATGTAACCGATTCTTTCCGAAGAGCAACTCGCAGCGATCTGGGGGCTTACTCTCTAAGTCCGTCACCGTAGACACGGGCCCGCCTGAAAGTAACTTGGAACTTCGAGGTGAACCCTACAGCCGATTAATTAACTTTTTCGGACGTACAAAAACACATCGGGAGTAAGGATAACTGTCATATCATGATGTCATTCATTCGGTCGGGCCCCAATCTAATCTGATATCCGTAGGAGTAGGAAACACCCGTAACTTCGGCCGAAAAAACGTAAATTAATTTATAATAATAAGATAAGCTGCTGCTAAGTTGAGGCACAAACGTATGAGAAAAGATGATTACATCTTTTCTCATACGTTTGTGCCTCAACTTTAGATACTACACTTCTTTTTTTTTTAAACCAATCGATCGCAACAAACACAAAAGCAAGAAATTAAATCTGGACATTCCTAATCCAATAAAAAACCCCTATTCTCACATAAAAAATCTGACATTAATAACAACAATGATTTTATTATACGTGTGAAATATCATATAATGCCGCCACGCGACTTTTAATGGGTTAATATGTGTATTAACGGACAAAAGATATAAAAAACCCTGCGAATACGACTGGGTGACATTGATATCATAATCAAAATATGAAATGATATTTCTGGGGGTCGATTGGACCCTTGAGAGGGATTAGTCAGCCCTGTTTGTTTGTTTTTAATGATATTTTATTAAAATTGATAGTTTATTTGATTATCTTTGTTATAGGATTACATGTGTATATTTGGAGTTATTTGCTTTTTAAATAAAATTACTACTAAACAATGAGGTATTTTCTAATTTTATTAGCGCTCATTGAAGCGATGTAAAGATTTGGTAGCGGGTCAGACAAAATGAATAGTTTTTTTTTAATATTAGTATACCAAGAATTAGTTCTGATAGATGTAAATCTATTTGAGGGCGCAGCAAGTGGCGCCATCTATTTTTTATCAAGTTACTGGAATCACCGAAAAAGTCAGTTCTGAGTGACACTGGCTGGTGACAGTCACTCTAGCAGAGCGACGCATCAATGGGTAGGCGGCATTAGAATAATAACTAAAGCAGTGGCGGCTGTCTTCTGATGACAGAAGATGATGTGAGGAGAGTCGCTGTCGTTCCACGTCCACGACGAACTGCCATATTCTGGCACAATCGTTATGATATTGAAGTTGCTGAACCACTAATACGATGGCCACTTCTACGGTAAAGGCTATCCTGTGTGCCGTTATATTTATGAGATACACAGAGATTTTATTTTCCCCTACTACTTACTAAGTTATGTACGAGTTTTCATTGATCATCATTTCAGACGAAAGATGTCCACCACTGGACATAAGCCTCCCCAAGCGTTGCCACATCGATCGGCCTGGAGCTTCCCGTATGGATTTTATGGATGAACAAACTCAAAAACAGGTCAACCGAATACACTAACTGTTCCACAAAACGGATCTTGTAACTACTGTCAGAAACAGACTGCAAGCCTTATTTTTCCCAGGAAAAGGCCTCATACAATACGTACTACCCATCGTCACCCATTGTAAGGCCAGTCTTCACCAGACCACTCCGTTCGCACGAAAATAACCGATAAAAAACGAACAGCGCCACGTGCCGACGCATTATACGATAACCGTCGGGGGCGGTATTAAGAATTGGGGACAACCCTAATTTTAATTTAAGTTAGATCTTTGGAAATTCAACCTTGTGTTTGTGACGGTAAGGTTGATATTTGAATCGCAGTGTGAGATAAGTCGTTGTGTAGATTAGTGTAGGAAAATTCAACTTTGTGATGATGGAAGGAAGGTTGGGTTTCCCTTGTCGGGTGATTATAAGTTTTCATTACAGGGTTGTCAGAAGATTTCTCTATTTATTGGTGGGAAAGGCCGCGTGTCAGATCTAACACCAGTTTTAATATTTTAGGTCGCGTGTTTGCCACGCGTTGCGCTTTGGTAAAAAACTGGACGAACGTAATTCGCGTTTTATTGTCGCATTCTTCTTGTTAAATGTTATGGCGATTTTTTGTCGTATTGTGCGATTTTTTTGCGGTCGGACGTTGGTTGGTTATGTCATTAGTCGCAAATTGACTGATCTTGAATGAAGAATGAATGAGTTGTAATGAGTTATATTTTAACTAGTTTCATTGTTAGTATTTTAAAATTGGGATACAATTACTTTAATTGCCCGAGACTAGTGAAATACAAAAATAGATAAGTTCTTTGTTGTTTAATCCTACAAACCGCGAATATCACACCTATTCTGTTTTGAAATGGTTTAAATAAATACAATTTTACGTTGGCTCACCCAACGAACCGATCAGTGCACTTTCTAACGGTTAAACATTTAAAATGTTTTTTCAATTGAACTTCCCTGTTACATAATAATACATGGCAATACAATCGCTGCAATATACCTTCTTATGGTGTTATTTATTTATTTAACCATTTATGTAGTACACACATATATAAACATACAAGAAGAAAGGAACAGAAAAATACGTACAAAGCTGATGCTTAATTCTAAAGAAATCTCTTCCAGCATACCTGCGATAGGAAAGTCGATAAAGAGATGTAGACACCGTGTGTAAGAGTAGAAGAGAAAATAGAATACATAAAATCAAAAACAATTTACTTAATAAAACTAAACAAATAATATACTAATATACATACATACATACACACAAACATACATACTTCTAAAATAAATATCACTAGAATATTAATTATAATTCTATTAAAATAATAAAAACATACGCAACAATGACGAAGTGGAAAGATAGTGTTCTTTCACTCTTCTTTTAAATACTGAAACAGTTTGGCAGTCCCTTATTGGTGGCAGTGAATTCCACAACCGCACCGCGTGCACAGTGAAGGAGTAGGAGTAGAAGTCGGTGGTGTGGGGAGGGGACTTAAGAAGATTTCTAAGATGCGACCTGCAAGGCGCATCAGAAGGACGAGCGTTGGAAAAACGTTCCCGCAGATAGGATGGTGTTTTAGGATTGTGAAGGAGGTTAAATAGCAGATACAAAATTCGCGAGTTCCGGCGAAGTCGAATAGGGAGCCACTTGAGTATCTTGCGAAAGTTAGAAACGTGGTCATACTTTTTAAGGTTGAAAACAAAACGAATACAGATGTTTTGCAAACGCTCAAGTTTCTCCAAGCTCCTCGGTGGCATCCAAGTAACAGGCATCAGCGTAATCAATAATGGGCTGAATGAGAGTTTGAGCAAGGGAGATTTTGTGTTTCGCTTCCCCTTTTAAATTACGAAATTTACCAAACAGTAGGTATCCTAAAGGCGGTTCACCCACTGAAGATGCGTCCCGCCGCGGTGCGCAAAGCGACGGATAACGCGGGGCGCCTTCCCGCGCATTTCCGCGTCGGCAGTGTGTTGTGCTTGGCGTGATTTCTATATAAATTGAGATACTTGCATACAATTGTAAAATCTGCCATCCCGCGCTACGCGACGGGGCGCGGTGCAGTGGGTGGAGCGCCTAAGAGTTAAAGATATAACTAAAAAACCTGATTTTTAGTAACAAAAACGTGCTTGATGCCTAGACACTTTTGATGTGTGTAGCTAAGAATAAAAAAAATAACAACCGACTTCCAAAACAAACACTACAAAGTGAATAAAAAAAAAAAATCGGAAGTCGGTGTCTTTGGATCTGTATTTTAGTTTTTTGCCACCGACTTCCGAATTTAAAGTTATTATTTACTTTGTAGTGTTTTTTTTGGAAGTCGGTTGTTATTTTTTTTGTAAAAAAGCTTTTTATTTTTCACTTTTTAGTGGGTCAGTTTATAATTTATTTAAGTTATAATAGCCTAATGACAAATGCTCATCACCTTTTACAAAATATTGCTTTTTCCGATGCAGTGGCGTTAATTGTTGAGGAGTTCTCCTGGTTCTTACCTTCTCCTGGAACTGGAACTGATGGTGTCTTCACCATATGCACAGTGACGAGCATACATTGCTTAGCAACCATATTAAAGTGCCTAATCTAATCGCAACCGTACAATACTTATTATTAAGTAGTTCCAGTGGCCATCTGTGGTCTTCATCATCAGTTCCACTTCACCAAATCGCTATATAAAAAGTTACTATAAAAAATACCCAAATCGCTATATGTGTGCCTATAAAATTTGAGCAATTCCCTCGATTTTCATGGGATCCCCTCATCGTAATCTGACTTGGTGACAATGACCTCGAGATCATACCCTTTTGAACAAAAACATAATTTTACAAATTCGTCTATACATGACGGAGTTATGCCCGAACATAAAAAAAAATATAAACATCCGAATTGATAACCTCCTTTTGGAAGTCGGTTAAAAAGGCTAGTTTTGCACTACCGCCATAATAACAATAACTATACAAAACATAGTTTCTTTACTATATAAAATAAATGCAAGTGTAATATTGAATGTAGGTATTACACACATATACAGGGTCACATATAAATTAGCTAGCTAAACTCTGTAGACGTGACGGGTATTGATATATAAACACGATAAAATAAAAACAAAAAGATTTGATGTGTTTTGGGGGGTCAACAACCGTAGATAGTATTGTTAATAGAACTATGAGTTGGCAAAATCTGTTTTATCGTGTTGACATAACGATACCTATCACGTCTGTCAAGTTTATTGATATTTTAAGTGACTATACTAACTGTGGTCGATGACCCCAACAAAAAAGCATCGTCAAATTAATTAATTATTTGTTTTACCCTGTAGATGTTGCAAACGGCATCAAAGTCCGTTTGTTGCGTAGATTAGAACAACACGGTTACAGAGAGAGACACGAAAAGCGATCATTTATAATAAGTATGTAGACGTAGATGGTCATTGTTATTTTACTTTTTTTTATACTGCTGGATTGCTATTGTTTCATTTAATTTGGTTTGACGTCAGGTAAAATATTTAAGGAATAGTTTAAGAAGACATTTTGTGTTAAGAAAAATACATATAAATAATATATATATTTTTTTTTCTCACAATGATTTTTTTCGTTTGTTGTCCGTGGTACAACCAGTATTAGGTACTATCAGTAGTACCACGGGCAAAAAAAAAACCCGTAGAACTACCAAGCGATCCAGTCGTACCACGGGAAGTTTTGTTTTACCCGTGTTACACTCTTATCGACGTTAATTCATAGCCCTCTTTCACACCATATTATAATGTGATCTGTGTTCACACCTTTGACACTTCTCAATTTGACTTTTGCTATTTAGAAACACCGGAGTGAAGGCTCAGAGTGAAGGTGCGTCAACCGCGAACATTTTTAATAATAAATTTTTATAATATATTTTATATAAAATAATATGATAGAGTGAAACAATTAAATTATTTCAATTAGTTGAATAGGACTTTAAATTACAAATTAATTATTTATACACGTGTAGTACACTTCTCTAGCTATTCAACCAATTGAATTAATTTGATTGTTTTACATCGACTTCTACGAGTATGGTTGGATGCACAATTTACAACTGCTTACTGTAACAAACTATTAAAAACTATCTTTGGTGTTTTTTTTTTATGTTTTCCGAATTTCTAGTAACTGTAGTTCCTGGAAACTACTAAAACTAAATTCTCTATATTCAATCACGTTTATCGCAACCCCTAACGCCATCTGCCGCCCGTATTCAGTACTAAACCCGACTATTAAGGGGTGGCACACTCCGAAAGGGCCTATTTCCGTCCACGTGCCGCCAACAATACGAGACGACGACGATATTGAGACGATATCATACATGTCATCGCTACGTCATAATTATATCCCGGATTATTTACATTGACGGCAGGAAATTGCCTTTTTTAGCCCTTAGTCTATTGTGTGGGTATTTTTTTATTGATAGATTATTTTGTTGTAAATTGAAATGAGCAATTTTAGAGATCATTTTGTTGTGTCTAGTATGAAAGATAAGTGGATGTCTTATTGCCTAAAAATGTTTCGTAGGATTTTAAAAGTGAAACCAAAAGTTACATGCTCAGTAAAAATATAATTTATTTACAATTTCGCTTAACACTAAATCAATACCTCATTCTTTTCACAAGCAGAATAAAACTACGTAAACTAAAATAATAATTAAAATTAACTATGTTCAATTTCTTCATTCCGAATCCGACAGCTTGATGCAATCCTTAAAAGAAAGTTATCTTAATAATGTATGAAAAAAGGAAAAGGAGTTTTCTTCTGGGAGTACTAGATGGGCAGCAGGTCCACATGCAACTGCGTTATGTTTTTTCTCAGGAGTATTTACAGGGTTGGTTAATGAGGAAGACCATGTTCAGCAGTATGGGGTGATTTACTAAGCTCTGGGGTTATGAAGTTCGTGTCGTCGCGAAAAGGGAATAGCTTCTTAATTTTCTCACAACAAAACAATAACGGACAGGTCCAACAGTTAATTCTACGGCCTCTGGTTATTACTAACTCAAATAGTGTTTTTACAGGACTAAGTGTTGCCCACAACTTTGTCTGCGATCCATGATAAAACGTAGCTTATGTCCTTCTCCAGGATTCATTTGTCAAATTTCATAACAGTCGGTTCAGTAGTTTACGCGTGAAAAGGTTACAGACAGACAGACAGACAAACTTACTTTCGCATTTATAATATTAGAATGAATGTTAAGTCTGGGATTGACATTGTTTCCGGAATGTGCCACTAAAGTTTTCTGGAGTGGTTGGTAAGGTTTTGTTAAGCTGAATGGGTATTTACCAAAATCCTGGTCTTGGCTTAGTCATTGCAACCTTCGATGATGTTCCGAATACTCCAGGGTTATAGCGTCGGCGTCTGGTGGTGGGATTTAATTTATTTGAGAGAGTATACTAATTAAGTATTTTAAAACCTGCTGCTGAACATGGGCCATATAAAGTCATATCAATCCATTACATTCAATGAATCATGGTCGTGAGAACCTTGCGTCATTCTAATAATCACCACAATTGGAAAACTGATTTGTAATTGGATATTAAATAAGCACAATGGAGGGATACTGCTGCCTATCATAGTTTTTGCCACGATTTGGTAAGGTCAAATAAAGTGTCTGGTCTGGCCGGGATTTAGCAATCGAGAAAGATCTTGTGTCCCAATAGACTTAAAATACACAGTTTTTTATATCATTTTTGCGATTTTCAAACTAGGTTTCACACTTAAATCGGTGTTATCGGAGCCTGTATCAATGCAATAGAACGTTTAAAAGTAAATATTGAGGTAAATTACCTCAAACTCTCCGATAAAGATGTCAGAGTCGTCTGAAGGTGGTGCCTGGTCGATGTTGTCGACTGCAGTGATTTGAGGACCTGGAAAAACCGGACTCATGACATTATTGTCTAATATGATTGTAAATCAATAACAAACATGCAGCACATGCTCGTATGCAAAGAATCTCCTTATTGTACCTATGTGATTTAACAAAGTTTTAGACTAAAGGTTGAACATAATATAAAAACATATCTGTTACATTACAAATGTTTTCTGCAGGAACCGAACCCACAAAAGGACAAAAAAATGGATGAACGCTCCGGCAGTTCAAAATGTTACTATTCAAGTCTAGTATACCTCCAAACGGGAATAGTAACGCCATCTATTGACAATCTTAGCAATATTTTTTGTTGAAATTGTTCTGTTATCTATTTTAAAAAAATGTTTATTACCTAATGGTATGCATTCCATCGGCTCAAACAGGTCCATGGAAATAAGGTCCAATGGAGGAGAAGGCGCTGGAGGCGGCAACGCACAAGTTGATGACATTCGTGTACCTGAAGATAGGAAAATCCTTTTGTTAAATTTGAATGGATGTCATAAGATCAAATCACAATTATAAAAATATCTGTGTATATCTTTATTTTCTATTGTAGCTTACCTCAGCACTCAGATCATTTACTTACAAACTTAGATACCATAAGAGCTTTTAGTTTTTAGGTCTTCGTACGTCTGAATGAAAAAACGGAACCCTTATAGGATCACTCATGTCTCTGTCTATCCGTTTGTCTGTCTGTCTGTCTGTCTATCTGTCTGTCTGTCTGTCTGTTTGTCTGTCTGTCTGACTGTCTGTCAGTCCATCTGTCCGCCTGTCGCAACCAATTTGCTCCGAAGCTAATCGACCGATTAAAATGAAATGATGAAATTTAGTATATACATGAATTTTGAATAATTATGTGGGTCACTTTTAGGGGACAAATTAGAAGAATAAGAAAAAATAAAGTTATTTGAAAATAGTTCTATAGTTATAGATTACAGGCAAACCTATAAGAAGTCTGATCTTAAAATGACATGGTAAATCTCTCAATATTGTGCGTACAAACTTACATTATTTTGCAGTCGGAATGTATGGGAGAACAGGTTTTTCAACTACAATGTTCATTGTATTAGTCCAATACGCACCTGAGCGGTTTTTTTTCCGTTGCATTAAAAGAGTTTCCCATCAGAAAACCTTAGGCCAAACTTTAAAAAAGTTAAGGCGATGTTATCGGTGAATAATCACGTAGGTGATACCACCTGAGTGGATTTTTTTTTCGGAGTAAGAAATTCCTCATTTTTAACCCAATTTGACTTCCTTACAATGGCAACACTAGTGATCAATTACTTTACACCATTCAACCATTATTCAACCAACTGTTTTGTCTGCAGATCAGCGTATCCCATTTGCCGCGTCGCGACCTGCTACTGGGCCATCAAAATAAAATACCGTGTTCACTCTCTTGCAGGGGTGTCAATGTTCTCACTCCTTTGCAGTGTCGTCACTCTCTTGCAGGGTTGTCACGCTCTTGCAGGTTTGTCACTGTTGTCACTCTTGCAGAGTTGTCACTCTCTTGCAGGGTTGTCAGTATCGTCACTCCCTTTTAGGGTTATCAGTGTCGTCACGCTCTTGCAGGGTTGTCAGTGTCATCACGCTCTTGCAGGGTTGTTACTGTCTTGCAGGGTTGTCAGTGTTGTCACTCTCTAGCAGGGTTGTCAGTGTTGTCACTCTCTAGCAGGGTTGTTAATGTTGTCATTCCCTTGCAGGGTTGTCAGTATCATCACTCTCTTGAAGGGTTGTCAGTGTTGTTACCCTCTTAGAGAGTTGTCAGTATCGTCACTCTCTTGCAGGGTGTCAGTGTTGTCACTCCCTCGTAAGGCTATCAATGTTTACACTCCCTTGCAGGGTTGTCAGCATCGTCACTCCCTTTTAGGGTTGTCAGTGTCGTCACGCTCTTGCAGGGTTGTCAGTGTCATCACGCTCTTGCAGGGTTGTTACTGTCTTGCAGGGTTGTCAGTGTTGTCACTCTCTAGCAGGGTTGTCAGTGTTGTCACTCTCTAGCAGGGTTGTCAATGTTGTCATTCCCTTGCAGGGTTGTCAGTATCATCACTCTCTTGAAGGGTTGTCAGTGTTGTTACCCTCTTAAAGAGTTGTCAGTATCGTCATTCTCTTGCAGGGTTGTCAGTGTAGTCACTCCCTCGTAAGGCTATCAATGTTTACACTCCCTTGCAGGGTTGTCAGTATTGTCACTCTCTCGTAGAGGTCAGTATTTTGTCACTCTCTTGCAGGGTTGTCAGTTTTGTCACTCTATTGCAGGGTTGTCAGTGTCGTCATTCTTTAGCAGGATTGTCAGTGTTGTCACTCTCTTGCAATGTTGTCAGTCCTTGCAGGGTTATCAGTTTTGTCACTTATTAGCAGGACTGTCAGTGTTGTCACTCTTTAGCAGGACTGACAGTGTCGTCACTCTCTTACAGGGTTGTCAGTTTTGTCACTCCCTGCAGAGTTGTCAGTTTTGTCACTCTTTAGCAGGACTGTCAGTGTTGTCACTCCTTGCAGAGTTGTAGGTGTTGTCACTCTTTAGCAGGACTGACAGTTTTGTCACTCCCTGCAGGGTTGTCAGTTTTGTCACTCCCTGCAGAGTTGTCAGTTTTGTCACTCCTTGCAGGGTTGTCAGTCTTGTCACTTTTTAGCAGGACTGTCAGTGTTGTCACTCCTTCCAGGGTTGTCAGTTTTGTCACTCCCTGCAGAGTTGTCAGTTTTGTCACTCCTTGCAGGATTGTCAGTGTCGTCACTCTTTAGCAGGACTGTCAGTGTTGTCACTCCTTGCAAGGTTGTCAGGTTTGTCACTCCTTTTAGCAGGACTGTCAGTGTAGTCACTCCTTGCAGGGTTGTCAGTTTTGTCACTCCCTGCAGGGTTGTCAGTTTTGTCACTCCCTGCAGTGTTGTCAGTTTTGTCACTCTTTAGCAGGACTGTCAGTGTTGTCACTCCTTGCAGAGTTGTAGGTGTTGTCACTCTTTAGCAGGACTGACAGTTTTGTCACTCCCTGCAGGGTTGTCAGTTTTGTCACTCCCTGCAGAGTTGTCAGTTTTGTCACTCCTTGCAGGGTTGTCAGTCTTGTCACTTTTTAGCAGGACTGTCAGTGTTGTCACTCCTTCCAGGGTTGTCAGTTTTGTCACTCCCTGCAGAGTTGTCAGTTTTGTCACTCCTTGCAGGATTGTCAGTGTCGTCACTCTTTAGCAGGACTGTCAGTGTTGTCACTCCTTGCAAGGTTGTCAGGTTTGTCACTCCTTTTAGCAGGACTGTCAGTGTAGTCACTCCTTCCAGGGTTGTCAGTTTTGTCACTCCCTGCAGAGTTGTCAGTTTTGTCACTCCTTGCAGGATTGTCAGTGTCGTCACTCTTTAGCAGGACTGTCAGTGTTGTCACTCCTTGCAAGGTTGTCAGGTTTGTCACTCCTTTTAGCAGGACTGTCAGTGTTGTCACTCTTTAGCAGGACTGACAGTGTCGTCACTCTCTTACAGGGTTGTCAGTTTTGTCACTCCCTGCAGAGTTGTCAGTTTTGTCACTCTTTAGCAGGACTGTCAGTGTTGTCACTCCTTGCAGAGTTGTAGGTGTTGTCACTCTTTAGCAGGACTGACAGTTTTGTCACTCCCTGCAGGGTTGTCAGTTTTGTCACTCCCTGCAGAGTTGTCAGTTTTGTCACTCCTTGCAGGGTTGTCAGTCTTGTCACTTTTTAGCAGGACTGTCAGTGTTGTCACTCCTTCCAGGGTTGTCAGTTTTGTCACTCCCTGCAGAGTTGTCAGTTTTGTCACTCCTTGCAGGATTGTCAGTGTCGTCACTCTTTAGCAGGACTGTCAGTGTTGTCACTCCTTGCAAGGTTGTCAGGTTTGTCACTCCTTTTAGCAGGACTGTCAGTGTAGTCACTCCTTGCAGGGTTGTCAGTTTTGTCACTCCCTGCAGGGTTGTCAGTTTTGTCACTCCCTGCAGTGTTGTCAGTTTTGTCACTCTTTAGCAGGACTGTCAGTGTCGTCACTTTTTTGCAGGACTGTCAGTTTTGTCACTCCTTGCAGGATTGTCAGTGTCGTCACTCTTTAGCAGGACTGTCAGTGTTGTCACTCCTTGCAGGGTTGTCAGTTTTGTCACTTCCTGCAGAGTTGTCAGTTTTGACACTCTCTTGCAGGACTGTCAGTGTTGTCACTCTTTAGCAGGACTGTCAGTGTTGTCACTCCTTGCAGGGTTGTCAGTCTTGTCACTTTTTAGCAGGACTGTCAGTGTTGTCACTCCTTCCAGGGTTGTCAGTTTTGTCACTCCCTGCAGAGTTGTCAGTTTTGTCACTCTTTAGCAGGACTGTCAGTGTTGTCACTCCTTGCAGAGTTGTAGGTGTTGTCACTCTTTAGCAGGACTGACAGTTTTGTCACTCCCTGCAGGGTTGTCAGTTTTGTCACTCCCTGCAGAGTTGTCAGTTTTGTCACTTTTTAGCAGGACTGTCAGTGTTGTCACTCCTTGCAGGGTTGTCAGTCTTGTCACTTTTTAGCAGGACTGTCAGTGTTGTCAATCCTTCCAGGGTTGTCAGTCTTGTCACTCTCTTGCAGGGTTGTCAGTGTTGTCAGTCTTTGCAGGGTTGTCAGTGTTGTCAGTTTTGCCACTCTCTTGCAGGATTGTCAGTGTCGTCACTCTTTAGCAGGACTGTCAGTGTTGTCACTCCTTGCAAGGTTGTCAGGTTTGTCACTCCTTTTAGCAGGACTGTCAGTGTAGTCACTCTTTAGCAGGACTGTCAGTGTTGTCACTCCTTGCAGGGTTGTCAGTGTTGTCAGTCCTTGCAGGGTTGTCAGTCTTGTCACTCCTTGCAGGGTTGTCAGTCTTGTCACTCTTTAGCAGGACTGTCAGTGTCGTCACTCTTTAGCAGGACCTTCAGTGTTGTCACTCCTGGCAGGATTGTCAGTGTCGTCACTCTTTAGCAGGACTGTCAGTGTTGTCACTCCTTGCAGGGTTGTCAGTTTTGTCACTTCCTGCAGAGTTGTCAGTTTTGACACTCTCTTGCAGGACTGTCAGTGTTGTCACTCTTTAGCAGGACTGTCAGTGTTGTCACTCCTTGCAGGGTTGTCAGTGTTGTCAGTCCTTGCAGGGTTGTCAGTCTTGTCACTCCTTGCAGGGTTGTCAGTCTTGTCACTCTTTAGCAGGACTGTCAGTGTCGTCACTCTTTAGCAGGACCTTCAGTGTTGTCACTCCTGGCAGGATTGTCAGTGTCGTCACTCTTTAGCAGGGTTGTCAGTCTTGTCACTTTTTAGCAGGACTGTCAGTGTTGTCACTCCTTGCAGGGTTGTCAGTTTTGTTACTCCCTGCAGAGTTGTCAGTGTTGTCACTCCTTGCAGGGTTGTAAGTCTTGTCACTCTCTTGCAGGGTTGTCAGTCTTGTCACTCTCTTGCAGGAATGTCAGTGTTGTCACTCTTTAGCAGGACTGACAGTGTCGTCACTCTCTTACAGGGTTGTCAGTTTTGTCACTCCCTGCAGAGTTGTCAGTTTTGTCACTCTTTAGCAGGACTGTCAGTGTTGTCATTCCTTGCAGGGTTGTCAGTTTTGTCACTCCCTGCAGAGTTGTCAGTTTTGTCACTCTTTAGCAGGACTGTCAGTGTTGTCATTCCTTGCAGGGTTGTCAGTTTTGTTACTCCCTGCAGAGTTGTCAGTGTTGTCACTCCTTGCAGGGTTGTAAGTCTTGTCACTCTCTTGCAGGGTTGTCAGTCTTGTCACTCTCTTGCAGGAATGTCAGTGTTGTCACTCTTTAGCAGGACTGACAGTGTCGTCACTCTCTTACAGGGTTGTCAGTTTTGTCACTCCCTGCAGAGTTGTCAGTTTTGTCACTCTTTAGCAGGACTGTCAGTGTTGTCACTCCTTGCAGAGTTGTAGGTGTTGTCACTCTTTAGCAGGACTGACAGTTTTGTCACTCCCTGCAGGGTTGTCAGTTTTGTCACTCCCTGCAGAGTTGTCAGTTTTGTCACTTTTTAGCAGGACTGTCAGTGTTGTCACTCCTTGCAGGGTTGTCAGTCTTGTCACTTTTTAGCAGGACTGTCAGTGTTGTCACTCCTTGCAGGGTTGTCAGTTTTGTCACTCCCTGCAGAATTGTCAGTTTTGTCACTCCTTGCAGGGTTGTCAGTCTTGTCACTTTTTAGCAGGACTGTCAGTGTTGTCACTCCTTCCAGGGTTGTCAGTTTTGTCACTCCCTGCAGAGTTGTCAGTTTTGTCACTCTTTAGCAGGACTGTCAGTGTTGTCATTCCTTGCAGGGTTGTCAGTTTTGTTACTCCCTGCAGAGTTGTCAGTGTTGTCACTCCTTGCAGGGTTGTAAGTCTTGTCACTCTCTTGCAGGGTTGTCAGTCTTGTCACTCTCTTGCAGGAATGTCAGTGTTGTCACTTTTTAGCAGGACTGTCAGTGTTGTCACTCCTTCCAGGGTTGTCAGTTTTGTCACTCCCTGCAGAGTTGTCAGTTTTGTCACTCTTTAGCAGGACTGTCAGTGTTGTCACTCCTTGCAGAGTTGTAGGTGTTGTCACTCTTTAGCAGGACTGACAGTTTTGTCACTCCCTGCAGGGTTGTCAGTTTTGTCACTCCCTGCAGAGTTGTCAGTTTTGTCACTTTTTAGCAGGACTGTCAGTGTTGTCACTCCTTGCAGGGTTGTCAGTCTTGTCACTTTTTAGCAGGACTGTCAGTGTTGTCAATCCTTCCAGGGTTGTCAGTTTTGTCACTCCCTGCAGAGTTGTCAGTTTTGTCACTCTTTAGCAGGACTGTCAGTGTTGTCATTCCTTGCAGGGTTGTCAGTTTTGTTACTCCCTGCAGAGTTGTCAGTGTTGTCACTCCTTGCAGGGTTGTAAGTCTTGTCACTCTCTTGCAGGGTTGTCAGTCTTGTCACTCTCTTGCAGGAATGTCAGTGTTGTCACTCTTTAGCAGGACTGACAGTGTCGTCACTCTCTTACAGGGTTGTCAGTTTTGTCACTCCCTGCAGAGTTGTCAGTTTTGTCACTCCTTGCAGGGTTGTCAGTCTTGTCACTTTTTAGCAGGACTGTCAGTGTTGTCACTCCTTCCAGGGTTGTCAGTTTTGTCACTCCCTGCAGAATTGTCAGTTTTGTCACTCCTTGCAGGATTGTCAGTGTCGTCACTCTTTAGCAGGACTGACAGTTTTGTCACTCCCTGCAGGGTTGTCAGTCTTGTCACTTTTTAGCAGGACTGTCAGTGTTGTCATTCCTTGCAGGGTTGTCAGTTTTGTCACTCCCTGCAGAATTGTCAGTTTTGTCACTCCTTGCAGGGTTGTCAGTCTTGTCACTTTTTAGCAGGACTGTCAGTGTTGTCACTCCTTCCAGGGTTGTCAGTTTTGTCAGTCCCTGCAGAGTTGTCAGTTTTGTCACTCTTTAGCAGGACTGTCAGTGTTGTCATTCCTTGCAGGGTTGTCAGTTTTGTTACTCCCTGCAGAGTTGTCAGTGTTGTCACTCCTTGCAGGGTTGTAAGTCTTGTCACTCTCTTGCAGGGTTGTCAGTCTTGTCACTCTCTTGCAGGAATGTCAGTGTTGTCACTCTTTAGCAGGACTGACAGTGTCGTCACTCTCTTACAGGGTTGTCAGTTTTGTCACTCCCTGCAGAGTTGTCAGTTTTGTCACTCCTTGCAGGGTTGTCAGTCTTGTCACTTTTTAGCAGGACTGTCAGTGTTGTCACTCCTTCCAGGGTTGTCAGTTTTGTCACTCCCTGCAGAGTTGTCAGTTTTGTCACTCTTTAGCAGGACTGTCAGTGTTGTCACTCCTTGCAGAGTTGTAGGTGTTGTCACTCTTTAGCAGGACTGACAGTTTTGTCACTCCCTGCAGGGTTGTCAGTTTTGTCACTCCCTGCAGAGTTGTCAGTTTTGTCACTTTTTAGCAGGACTGTCAGTGTTGTCACTCCTTGCAGGGTTGTCAGTCTTGTCACTTTTTAGCAGGACTGTCAGTGTTGTCAATCCTTCCAGGGTTGTCAGTCTTGTCACTCTCTTGCAGGGTTGTCAGTGTTGTCAGTCTTTGCAGGGTTGTCAGTGTTGTCAGTTTTGCCACTCTCTTGCAGGATTGTCAGTGTCGTCACTCTTTAGCAGGACTGTCAGTGTTGTCACTCCTTGCAAGGTTGTCAGGTTTGTCACTCCTTTTAGCAGGACTGTCAGTGTAGTCACTCTTTAGCAGGACTGTCAGTGTTGTCACTCCTTGCAGGGTTGTCAGTGTTGTCAGTCCTTGCAGGGTTGTCAGTCTTGTCACTCCTTGCAGGGTTGTCAGTCTTGTCACTCTTTAGCAGGACTGTCAGTGTCGTCACTCTTTAGCAGGACCTTCAGTGTTGTCACTCCTGGCAGGATTGTCAGTGTCGTCACTCTTTAGCAGGACTGTCAGTGTTGTCACTCCTTGCAGGGTTGTCAGTTTTGTCACTTCCTGCAGAGTTGTCAGTTTTGACACTCTCTTGCAGGACTGTCAGTGTTGTCACTCTTTAGCAGGACTGTCAGTGTTGTCACTCCTTGCAGGGTTGTCAGTGTTGTCAGTCCTTGCAGGGTTGTCAGTCTTGTCACTCCTTGCAGGGTTGTCAGTCTTGTCACTCTTTAGCAGGACTGTCAGTGTCGTCACTCTTTAGCAGGACCTTCAGTGTTGTCACTCCTGGCAGGATTGTCAGTGTCGTCACTCTTTAGCAGGGTTGTCAGTCTTGTCACTTTTTAGCAGGACTGTCAGTGTTGTCACTCCTTGCAGGGTTGTCAGTTTTGTTACTCCCTGCAGAGTTGTCAGTGTTGTCACTCCTTGCAGGGTTGTAAGTCTTGTCACTCTCTTGCAGGGTTGTCAGTCTTGTCACTCTCTTGCAGGAATGTCAGTGTTGTCACTCTTTAGCAGGACTGACAGTGTCGTCACTCTCTTACAGGGTTGTCAGTTTTGTCACTCCCTGCAGAGTTGTCAGTTTTGTCACTCTTTAGCAGGACTGTCAGTGTTGTCATTCCTTGCAGGGTTGTCAGTTTTGTCACTCCCTGCAGAGTTGTCAGTTTTGTCACTCTTTAGCAGGACTGTCAGTGTTGTCATTCCTTGCAGGGTTGTCAGTTTTGTTACTCCCTGCAGAGTTGTCAGTGTTGTCACTCCTTGCAGGGTTGTAAGTCTTGTCACTCTCTTGCAGGGTTGTCAGTCTTGTCACTCTCTTGCAGGAATGTCAGTGTTGTCACTCTTTAGCAGGACTGACAGTGTCGTCACTCTCTTACAGGGTTGTCAGTTTTGTCACTCCCTGCAGAGTTGTCAGTTTTGTCACTCTTTAGCAGGACTGTCAGTGTTGTCACTCCTTGCAGAGTTGTAGGTGTTGTCACTCTTTAGCAGGACTGACAGTTTTGTCACTCCCTGCAGGGTTGTCAGTTTTGTCACTCCCTGCAGAGTTGTCAGTTTTGTCACTTTTTAGCAGGACTGTCAGTGTTGTCACTCCTTGCAGGGTTGTCAGTCTTGTCACTTTTTAGCAGGACTGTCAGTGTTGTCACTCCTTGCAGGGTTGTCAGTTTTGTCACTCCCTGCAGAATTGTCAGTTTTGTCACTCCTTGCAGGGTTGTCAGTCTTGTCACTTTTTAGCAGGACTGTCAGTGTTGTCACTCCTTCCAGGGTTGTCAGTTTTGTCACTCCCTGCAGAGTTGTCAGTTTTGTCACTCTTTAGCAGGACTGTCAGTGTTGTCATTCCTTGCAGGGTTGTCAGTTTTGTTACTCCCTGCAGAGTTGTCAGTGTTGTCACTCCTTGCAGGGTTGTAAGTCTTGTCACTCTCTTGCAGGGTTGTCAGTCTTGTCACTCTCTTGCAGGAATGTCAGTGTTGTCACTTTTTAGCAGGACTGTCAGTGTTGTCACTCCTTCCAGGGTTGTCAGTTTTGTCACTCCCTGCAGAGTTGTCAGTTTTGTCACTCTTTAGCAGGACTGTCAGTGTTGTCACTCCTTGCAGAGTTGTAGGTGTTGTCACTCTTTAGCAGGACTGACAGTTTTGTCACTCCCTGCAGGGTTGTCAGTTTTGTCACTCCCTGCAGAGTTGTCAGTTTTGTCACTTTTTAGCAGGACTGTCAGTGTTGTCACTCCTTGCAGGGTTGTCAGTCTTGTCACTTTTTAGCAGGACTGTCAGTGTTGTCAATCCTTCCAGGGTTGTCAGTTTTGTCACTCCCTGCAGAGTTGTCAGTTTTGTCACTCTTTAGCAGGACTGTCAGTGTTGTCATTCCTTGCAGGGTTGTCAGTTTTGTTACTCCCTGCAGAGTTGTCAGTGTTGTCACTCCTTGCAGGGTTGTAAGTCTTGTCACTCTCTTGCAGGGTTGTCAGTCTTGTCACTCTCTTGCAGGAATGTCAGTGTTGTCACTCTTTAGCAGGACTGACAGTGTCGTCACTCTCTTACAGGGTTGTCAGTTTTGTCACTCCCTGCAGAGTTGTCAGTTTTGTCACTCCTTGCAGGGTTGTCAGTCTTGTCACTTTTTAGCAGGACTGTCAGTGTTGTCACTCCTTCCAGGGTTGTCAGTTTTGTCACTCCCTGCAGAATTGTCAGTTTTGTCACTCCTTGCAGGATTGTCAGTGTCGTCACTCTTTAGCAGGACTGACAGTTTTGTCACTCCCTGCAGGGTTGTCAGTCTTGTCACTTTTTAGCAGGACTGTCAGTGTTGTCATTCCTTGCAGGGTTGTCAGTTTTGTCACTCCCTGCAGAATTGTCAGTTTTGTCACTCCTTGCAGGGTTGTCAGTCTTGTCACTTTTTAGCAGGACTGTCAGTGTTGTCACTCCTTCCAGGGTTGTCAGTTTTGTCACTCCCTGCAGAGTTGTCAGTTTTGTCACTCTTTAGCAGGACTGTCAGTGTTGTCATTCCTTGCAGGGTTGTCAGTTTTGTTACTCCCTGCAGAGTTGTCAGTGTTGTCACTCCTTGCAGGGTTGTAAGTCTTGTCACTCTCTTGCAGGGTTGTCAGTCTTGTCACTCTCTTGCAGGAATGTCAGTGTTGTCACTCTTTAGCAGGACTGACAGTGTCGTCACTCTCTTACAGGGTTGTCAGTTTTGTCACTCCCTGCAGAGTTGTCAGTTTTGTCACTCCTTGCAGGGTTGTCAGTCTTGTCACTTTTTAGCAGGACTGTCAGTGTTGTCACTCCTTCCAGGGTTGTCAGTTTTGTCACTCCCTGCAGAATTGTCAGTTTTGTCACTCCTTGCAGGATTGTCAGTGTCGTCACTCTTTAGCAGGACTGACAGTTTTGTCACTCCCTGCAGGGTTGTCAGTCTTGTCACTTTTTAGCAGGACTGTCAGTGTTGTCATTCCTTGCAGGGTTGTCAGTTTTGTCACTCCCTGCAGAATTGTCAGTTTTGTCACTCCTTGCAGGGTTGTCAGTCTTGTCACTTTTTAGCAGGACTGTCAGTGTTGTCACTCCTTCCAGGGTTGTCAGTTTTGTCACTCCCTGCAGAGTTGTCAGTTTTGTCACTTTTTAGCAGGACTGTCAGTGTTGTCACTCCTTCCAGGGTTGTCAGTTTTGTCACTCCCTGCAGAGTTGTCAGTTTTGTCACTCTTTAGCAGGACTGTCAGTGTTGTCACTCCTTGCAGAGTTGTAGGTGTTGTCACTCTTTAGCAGGACTGACAGTTTTGTCACTCCCTGCAGGGTTGTCAGTTTTGTCACTCCCTGCAGAGTTGTCAGTTTTGTCACTTTTTAGCAGGACTGTCAGTGTTGTCACTCCTTGCAGGGTTGTCAGTCTTGTCACTTTTTAGCAGGACTGTCAGTGTTGTCAATCCTTCCAGGGTTGTCAGTCTTGTCACTCTCTTGCAGGGTTGTCAGTGTTGTCAGTCTTTGCAGGGTTGTCAGTGTTGTCAGTTTTGCCACTCTCTTGCAGGATTGTCAGTGTCGTCACTCTTTAGCAGGACTGTCAGTGTTGTCACTCCTTGCAAGGTTGTCAGGTTTGTCACTCCTTTTAGCAGGACTGTCAGTGTAGTCACTCTTTAGCAGGACTGTCAGTGTTGTCACTCCTTGCAGGGTTGTCAGTGTTGTCAGTCCTTGCAGGGTTGTCAGTCTTGTCACTCCTTGCAGGGTTGTCAGTCTTGTCACTCTTTAGCAGGACTGTCAGTGTCGTCACTCTTTAGCAGGACCTTCAGTGTTGTCACTCCTGGCAGGATTGTCAGTGTCGTCACTCTTTAGCAGGACTGTCAGTGTTGTCACTCCTTGCAGGGTTGTCAGTTTTGTCACTTCCTGCAGAGTTGTCAGTTTTGACACTCTCTTGCAGGACTGTCAGTGTTGTCACTCTTTAGCAGGACTGTCAGTGTTGTCACTCCTTGCAGGGTTGTCAGTGTTGTCAGTCCTTGCAGGGTTGTCAGTCTTGTCACTCCTTGCAGGGTTGTCAGTCTTGTCACTCTTTAGCAGGACTGTCAGTGTCGTCACTCTTTAGCAGGACCTTCAGTGTTGTCACTCCTGGCAGGATTGTCAGTGTCGTCACTCTTTAGCAGGGTTGTCAGTCTTGTCACTTTTTAGCAGGACTGTCAGTGTTGTCACTCCTTGCAGGGTTGTCAGTTTTGTTACTCCCTGCAGAGTTGTCAGTGTTGTCACTCCTTGCAGGGTTGTAAGTCTTGTCACTCTCTTGCAGGGTTGTCAGTCTTGTCACTCTCTTGCAGGAATGTCAGTGTTGTCACTCTTTAGCAGGACTGACAGTGTCGTCACTCTCTTACAGGGTTGTCAGTTTTGTCACTCCCTGCAGATTTGTCAGTTTTGTCACTCTTTAGCAGGACTGTCAGTGTTGTCATTCCTTGCAGGGTTGTAGGTGTTGTCACTCTTTAGCAGGACTGACAGTTTTGTCACTCCCTGCAGGGTTGTCAGTTTTGTCACTCCCTGCAGAGTTGTCAGTTTTGTCACTTTTTAGCAGGACTGTCAGTGTTGTCACTCCTTGCAGGGTTGTCAGTCTTGTCACTTTTTAGCAGGACTGTCAGTGTTGTCAATCCTTCCAGGGTTGTCAGTCTTGTCACTCTCTTGCAGGGTTGTCAGTGTTGTCAGTCTTTGCAGGGTTGTCAGTGTTGTCAGTTTTGCCACTCTCTTGCAGGATTGTCAGTGTCGTCACTCTTTAGCAGGACTGTCAGTGTTGTCACTCCTTGCAAGGTTGTCAGTTTTGTCACTCCCTGCAGAGTTGTCAGTTTTGTCACTTTTTAGCAGGACTGTCAGTGTTGTCACTCCTTGCAGGGTTGTCAGTCTTGTCACTTTTTAGCAGGACTGTCAGTGTTGTCACTTTTTAGCAGGACTGTCAGTGTTGTCACTCCTTGCAGGGTTGTCAGTTTTGTCACTCCCTGCAGAATTGTCAGTTTTGTCACTCCTTGCAGGGTTGTCAGTCTTGTCACTTTTTAGCAGGACTGTCAGTGTTGTCACTCCTTCCAGGGTTGTCAGTTTTGTCACTCCCTGCAGAGTTGTCAGTTTTGTCACTCTTTAGCAGGACTGTCAGTGTTGTCATTCCTTGCAGGGTTGTCAGTTTTGTTACTCCCTGCAGAGTTGTCAGTGTTGTCACTCCTTGCAGGGTTGTAAGTCTTGTCACTCTCTTGCAGGGTTGTCAGTCTTGTCACTCTCTTGCAGGAATGTCAGTGTTGTCACTTTTTAGCAGGACTGTCAGTGTTGTCACTCCTTCCAGGGTTGTCAGTTTTGTCACTCCCTGCAGAGTTGTCAGTTTTGTCACTCTTTAGCAGGACTGTCAGTGTTGTCACTCCTTGCAGAGTTGTAGGTGTTGTCACTCTTTAGCAGGACTGACAGTTTTGTCACTCCCTGCAGGGTTGTCAGTTTTGTCACTCCCTGCAGAGTTGTCAGTTTTGTCACTTTTTAGCAGGACTGTCAGTGTTGTCACTCCTTGCAGGGTTGTCAGTCTTGTCACTTTTTAGCAGGACTGTCAGTGTTGTCAATCCTTCCAGGGTTGTCAGTTTTGTCACTCCCTGCAGAGTTGTCAGTTTTGTCACTCTTTAGCAGGACTGTCAGTGTTGTCATTCCTTGCAGGGTTGTCAGTTTTGTTACTCCCTGCAGAGTTGTCAGTGTTGTCACTCCTTGCAGGGTTGTAAGTCTTGTCACTCTCTTGCAGGGTTGTCAGTCTTGTCACTCTCTTGCAGGAATGTCAGTGTTGTCACTCTTTAGCAGGACTGACAGTGTCGTCACTCTCTTACAGGGTTGTCAGTTTTGTCACTCCCTGCAGAGTTGTCAGTTTTGTCACTCCTTGCAGGGTTGTCAGTCTTGTCACTTTTTAGCAGGACTGTCAGTGTTGTCACTCCTTCCAGGGTTGTCAGTTTTGTCACTCCCTGCAGAATTGTCAGTTTTGTCACTCCTTGCAGGATTGTCAGTGTCGTCACTCTTTAGCAGGACTGACAGTTTTGTCACTCCCTGCAGGGTTGTCAGTCTTGTCACTTTTTAGCAGGACTGTCAGTGTTGTCATTCCTTGCAGGGTTGTCAGTTTTGTCACTCCCTGCAGAATTGTCAGTTTTGTCACTCCTTGCAGGGTTGTCAGTCTTGTCACTTTTTAGCAGGACTGTCAGTGTTGTCACTCCTTCCAGGGTTGTCAGTTTTGTCAGTCCCTGCAGAGTTGTCAGTTTTGTCACTCTTTAGCAGGACTGTCAGTGTTGTCATTCCTTGCAGGGTTGTCAGTTTTGTTACTCCCTGCAGAGTTGTCAGTGTTGTCACTCCTTGCAGGGTTGTAAGTCTTGTCACTCTCTTGCAGGGTTGTCAGTCTTGTCACTCTCTTGCAGGAATGTCAGTGTTGTCACTCTTTAGCAGGACTGACAGTGTCGTCACTCTCTTACAGGGTTGTCAGTTTTGTCACTCCCTGCAGAGTTGTCAGTTTTGTCACTCCTTGCAGGGTTGTCAGTCTTGTCACTTTTTAGCAGGACTGTCAGTGTTGTCACTCCTTCCAGGGTTGTCAGTTTTGTCACTCCCTGCAGAGTTGTCAGTTTTGTCACTCTTTAGCAGGACTGTCAGTGTTGTCACTCCTTGCAGAGTTGTAGGTGTTGTCACTCTTTAGCAGGACTGACAGTTTTGTCACTCCCTGCAGGGTTGTCAGTTTTGTCACTCCCTGCAGAGTTGTCAGTTTTGTCACTTTTTAGCAGGACTGTCAGTGTTGTCACTCCTTGCAGGGTTGTCAGTCTTGTCACTTTTTAGCAGGACTGTCAGTGTTGTCAATCCTTCCAGGGTTGTCAGTCTTGTCACTCTCTTGCAGGGTTGTCAGTGTTGTCAGTCTTTGCAGGGTTGTCAGTGTTGTCAGTTTTGCCACTCTCTTGCAGGATTGTCAGTGTCGTCACTCTTTAGCAGGACTGTCAGTGTTGTCACTCCTTGCAAGGTTGTCAGGTTTGTCACTCCTTTTAGCAGGACTGTCAGTGTAGTCACTCTTTAGCAGGACTGTCAGTGTTGTCACTCCTTGCAGGGTTGTCAGTGTTGTCAGTCCTTGCAGGGTTGTCAGTCTTGTCACTCCTTGCAGGGTTGTCAGTCTTGTCACTCTTTAGCAGGACTGTCAGTGTCGTCACTCTTTAGCAGGACCTTCAGTGTTGTCACTCCTGGCAGGATTGTCAGTGTCGTCACTCTTTAGCAGGACTGTCAGTGTTGTCACTCCTTGCAGGGTTGTCAGTTTTGTCACTTCCTGCAGAGTTGTCAGTTTTGACACTCTCTTGCAGGACTGTCAGTGTTGTCACTCTTTAGCAGGACTGTCAGTGTTGTCACTCCTTGCAGGGTTGTCAGTGTTGTCAGTCCTTGCAGGGTTGTCAGTCTTGTCACTCCTTGCAGGGTTGTCAGTCTTGTCACTCTTTAGCAGGACTGTCAGTGTCGTCACTCTTTAGCAGGACCTTCAGTGTTGTCACTCCTGGCAGGATTGTCAGTGTCGTCACTCTTTAGCAGGGTTGTCAGTCTTGTCACTTTTTAGCAGGACTGTCAGTGTTGTCACTCCTTGCAGGGTTGTCAGTTTTGTTACTCCCTGCAGAGTTGTCAGTGTTGTCACTCCTTGCAGGGTTGTAAGTCTTGTCACTCTCTTGCAGGGTTGTCAGTCTTGTCACTCTCTTGCAGGAATGTCAGTGTTGTCACTCTTTAGCAGGACTGACAGTGTCGTCACTCTCTTACAGGGTTGTCAGTTTTGTCACTCCCTGCAGAGTTGTCAGTTTTGTCACTCTTTAGCAGGACTGTCAGTGTTGTCATTCCTTGCAGGGTTGTCAGTTTTGTCACTCCCTGCAGAGTTGTCAGTTTTGTCACTCTTTAGCAGGACTGTCAGTGTTGTCATTCCTTGCAGGGTTGTCAGTTTTGTTACTCCCTGCAGAGTTGTCAGTGTTGTCACTCCTTGCAGGGTTGTAAGTCTTGTCACTCTCTTGCAGGGTTGTCAGTCTTGTCACTCTCTTGCAGGAATGTCAGTGTTGTCACTCTTTAGCAGGACTGACAGTGTCGTCACTCTCTTACAGGGTTGTCAGTTTTGTCACTCCCTGCAGAGTTGTCAGTTTTGTCACTCTTTAGCAGGACTGTCAGTGTTGTCACTCCTTGCAGAGTTGTAGGTGTTGTCACTCTTTAGCAGGACTGACAGTTTTGTCACTCCCTGCAGGGTTGTCAGTTTTGTCACTCCCTGCAGAGTTGTCAGTTTTGTCACTTTTTAGCAGGACTGTCAGTGTTGTCACTCCTTGCAGGGTTGTCAGTCTTGTCACTTTTTAGCAGGACTGTCAGTGTTGTCACTCCTTGCAGGGTTGTCAGTTTTGTCACTCCCTGCAGAATTGTCAGTTTTGTCACTCCTTGCAGGGTTGTCAGTCTTGTCACTTTTTAGCAGGACTGTCAGTGTTGTCACTCCTTCCAGGGTTGTCAGTTTTGTCACTCCCTGCAGAGTTGTCAGTTTTGTCACTCTTTAGCAGGACTGTCAGTGTTGTCATTCCTTGCAGGGTTGTCAGTTTTGTTACTCCCTGCAGAGTTGTCAGTGTTGTCACTCCTTGCAGGGTTGTAAGTCTTGTCACTCTCTTGCAGGGTTGTCAGTCTTGTCACTCTCTTGCAGGAATGTCAGTGTTGTCACTTTTTAGCAGGACTGTCAGTGTTGTCACTCCTTCCAGGGTTGTCAGTTTTGTCACTCCCTGCAGAGTTGTCAGTTTTGTCACTCTTTAGCAGGACTGTCAGTGTTGTCACTCCTTGCAGAGTTGTAGGTGTTGTCACTCTTTAGCAGGACTGACAGTTTTGTCACTCCCTGCAGGGTTGTCAGTTTTGTCACTCCCTGCAGAGTTGTCAGTTTTGTCACTTTTTAGCAGGACTGTCAGTGTTGTCACTCCTTGCAGGGTTGTCAGTCTTGTCACTTTTTAGCAGGACTGTCAGTGTTGTCAATCCTTCCAGGGTTGTCAGTTTTGTCACTCCCTGCAGAGTTGTCAGTTTTGTCACTCTTTAGCAGGACTGTCAGTGTTGTCATTCCTTGCAGGGTTGTCAGTTTTGTTACTCCCTGCAGAGTTGTCAGTGTTGTCACTCCTTGCAGGGTTGTAAGTCTTGTCACTCTCTTGCAGGGTTGTCAGTCTTGTCACTCTCTTGCAGGAATGTCAGTGTTGTCACTCTTTAGCAGGACTGACAGTGTCGTCACTCTCTTACAGGGTTGTCAGTTTTGTCACTCCCTGCAGAGTTGTCAGTTTTGTCACTCCTTGCAGGGTTGTCAGTCTTGTCACTTTTTAGCAGGACTGTCAGTGTTGTCACTCCTTCCAGGGTTGTCAGTTTTGTCACTCCCTGCAGAATTGTCAGTTTTGTCACTCCTTGCAGGATTGTCAGTGTCGTCACTCTTTAGCAGGACTGACAGTTTTGTCACTCCCTGCAGGGTTGTCAGTCTTGTCACTTTTTAGCAGGACTGTCAGTGTTGTCATTCCTTGCAGGGTTGTCAGTTTTGTCACTCCCTGCAGAATTGTCAGTTTTGTCACTCCTTGCAGGGTTGTCAGTCTTGTCACTTTTTAGCAGGACTGTCAGTGTTGTCACTCCTTCCAGGGTTGTCAGTTTTGTCACTCCCTGCAGAGTTGTCAGTTTTGTCACTCTTTAGCAGGACTGTCAGTGTTGTCATTCCTTGCAGGGTTGTCAGTTTTGTTACTCCCTGCAGAGTTGTCAGTGTTGTCACTCCTTGCAGGGTTGTAAGTCTTGTCACTCTCTTGCAGGGTTGTCAGTCTTGTCACTCTCTTGCAGGAATGTCAGTGTTGTCACTCTTTAGCAGGACTGACAGTGTCGTCACTCTCTTACAGGGTTGTCAGTTTTGTCACTCCCTGCAGAGTTGTCAGTTTTGTCACTCCTTGCAGGGTTGTCAGTCTTGTCACTTTTTAGCAGGACTGTCAGTGTTGTCACTCCTTCCAGGGTTGTCAGTTTTGTCACTCCCTGCAGAATTGTCAGTTTTGTCACTCCTTGCAGGATTGTCAGTGTCGTCACTCTTTAGCAGGACTGACAGTTTTGTCACTCCCTGCAGGGTTGTCAGTCTTGTCACTTTTTAGCAGGACTGTCAGTGTTGTCATTCCTTGCAGGGTTGTCAGTTTTGTCACTCCCTGCAGAATTGTCAGTTTTGTCACTCCTTGCAGGGTTGTCAGTCTTGTCACTTTTTAGCAGGACTGTCAGTGTTGTCACTCCTTCCAGGGTTGTCAGTTTTGTCACTCCCTGCAGAGTTGTCAGTTTTGTCACTTTTTAGCAGGACTGTCAGTGTTGTCACTCCTTCCAGGGTTGTCAGTTTTGTCACTCCCTGCAGAGTTGTCAGTTTTGTCACTCTTTAGCAGGACTGTCAGTGTTGTCACTCCTTGCAGAGTTGTAGGTGTTGTCACTCTTTAGCAGGACTGACAGTTTTGTCACTCCCTGCAGGGTTGTCAGTTTTGTCACTCCCTGCAGAGTTGTCAGTTTTGTCACTTTTTAGCAGGACTGTCAGTGTTGTCACTCCTTGCAGGGTTGTCAGTCTTGTCACTTTTTAGCAGGACTGTCAGTGTTGTCAATCCTTCCAGGGTTGTCAGTCTTGTCACTCTCTTGCAGGGTTGTCAGTGTTGTCAGTCTTTGCAGGGTTGTCAGTGTTGTCAGTTTTGCCACTCTCTTGCAGGATTGTCAGTGTCGTCACTCTTTAGCAGGACTGTCAGTGTTGTCACTCCTTGCAAGGTTGTCAGGTTTGTCACTCCTTTTAGCAGGACTGTCAGTGTAGTCACTCTTTAGCAGGACTGTCAGTGTTGTCACTCCTTGCAGGGTTGTCAGTGTTGTCAGTCCTTGCAGGGTTGTCAGTCTTGTCACTCCTTGCAGGGTTGTCAGTCTTGTCACTCTTTAGCAGGACTGTCAGTGTCGTCACTCTTTAGCAGGACCTTCAGTGTTGTCACTCCTGGCAGGATTGTCAGTGTCGTCACTCTTTAGCAGGACTGTCAGTGTTGTCACTCCTTGCAGGGTTGTCAGTTTTGTCACTTCCTGCAGAGTTGTCAGTTTTGACACTCTCTTGCAGGACTGTCAGTGTTGTCACTCTTTAGCAGGACTGTCAGTGTTGTCACTCCTTGCAGGGTTGTCAGTGTTGTCAGTCCTTGCAGGGTTGTCAGTCTTGTCACTCCTTGCAGGGTTGTCAGTCTTGTCACTCTTTAGCAGGACTGTCAGTGTCGTCACTCTTTAGCAGGACCTTCAGTGTTGTCACTCCTGGCAGGATTGTCAGTGTCGTCACTCTTTAGCAGGGTTGTCAGTCTTGTCACTTTTTAGCAGGACTGTCAGTGTTGTCACTCCTTGCAGGGTTGTCAGTTTTGTTACTCCCTGCAGAGTTGTCAGTGTTGTCACTCCTTGCAGGGTTGTAAGTCTTGTCACTCTCTTGCAGGGTTGTCAGTCTTGTCACTCTCTTGCAGGAATGTCAGTGTTGTCACTCTTTAGCAGGACTGACAGTGTCGTCACTCTCTTACAGGGTTGTCAGTTTTGTCACTCCCTGCAGATTTGTCAGTTTTGTCACTCTTTAGCAGGACTGTCAGTGTTGTCATTCCTTGCAGGGTTGTCAGTTTTGTCACTCCCTGCAGAGTTGTCAGTTTTGTCACTCTTTAGCAGGACTGTCAGTGTTGTCATTCCTTGCAGGGTTGTCAGTTTTGTTACTCCCTGCAGAGTTGTCAGTGTTGTCACTCCTTGCAGGGTTGTAAGTCTTGTCACTCTCTTGCAGGGTTGTCAGTCTTGTCACTCTCTTGCAGGAATGTCAGTGTTGTCACTCTTTAGCAGGACTGACAGTGTCGTCACTCTCTTACAGGGTTGTCAGTTTTGTCACTCCCTGCAGAGTTGTCAGTTTTGTCACTCTTTAGCAGGACTGTCAGTGTTGTCACTCCTTGCAGAGTTGTAGGTGTTGTCACTCTTTAGCAGGACTGACAGTTTTGTCACTCCCTGCAGGGTTGTCAGTTTTGTCACTCCCTGCAGAGTTGTCAGTTTTGTCACTTTTTAGCAGGACTGTCAGTGTTGTCACTCCTTGCAGGGTTGTCAGTCTTGTCACTTTTTAGCAGGACTGTCAGTGTTGTCACTCCTTGCAGGGTTGTCAGTTTTGTCACTCCCTGCAGAATTGTCAGTTTTGTCACTCCTTGCAGGGTTGTCAGTCTTGTCACTTTTTAGCAGGACTGTCAGTGTTGTCACTCCTTCCAGGGTTGTCAGTTTTGTCACTCCCTGCAGAGTTGTCAGTTTTGTCACTCTTTAGCAGGACTGTCAGTGTTGTCATTCCTTGCAGGGTTGTCAGTTTTGTTACTCCCTGCAGAGTTGTCAGTGTTGTCACTCCTTGCAGGGTTGTAAGTCTTGTCACTCTCTTGCAGGGTTGTCAGTCTTGTCACTCTCTTGCAGGAATGTCAGTGTTGTCACTTTTTAGCAGGACTGTCAGTGTTGTCACTCCTTCCAGGGTTGTCAGTTTTGTCACTCCCTGCAGAGTTGTCAGTTTTGTCACTCTTTAGCAGGACTGTCAGTGTTGTCACTCCTTGCAGAGTTGTAGGTGTTGTCACTCTTTAGCAGGACTGACAGTTTTGTCACTCCCTGCAGGGTTGTCAGTTTTGTCACTCCCTGCAGAGTTGTCAGTTTTGTCACTTTTTAGCAGGACTGTCAGTGTTGTCACTCCTTGCAGGGTTGTCAGTCTTGTCACTTTTTAGCAGGACTGTCAGTGTTGTCAATCCTTCCAGGGTTGTCAGTTTTGTCACTCCCTGCAGAGTTGTCAGTTTTGTCACTCTTTAGCAGGACTGTCAGTGTTGTCATTCCTTGCAGGGTTGTCAGTTTTGTTACTCCCTGCAGAGTTGTCAGTGTTGTCACTCCTTGCAGGGTTGTAAGTCTTGTCACTCTCTTGCAGGGTTGTCAGTCTTGTCACTCTCTTGCAGGAATGTCAGTGTTGTCACTCTTTAGCAGGACTGACAGTGTCGTCACTCTCTTACAGGGTTGTCAGTTTTGTCACTCCCTGCAGAGTTGTCAGTTTTGTCACTCCTTGCAGGGTTGTCAGTCTTGTCACTTTTTAGCAGGACTGTCAGTGTTGTCACTCCTTCCAGGGTTGTCAGTTTTGTCACTCCCTGCAGAATTGTCAGTTTTGTCACTCCTTGCAGGATTGTCAGTGTCGTCACTCTTTAGCAGGACTGACAGTTTTGTCACTCCCTGCAGGGTTGTCAGTCTTGTCACTTTTTAGCAGGACTGTCAGTGTTGTCATTCCTTGCAGGGTTGTCAGTTTTGTCACTCCCTGCAGAATTGTCAGTTTTGTCACTCCTTGCAGGGTTGTCAGTCTTGTCACTTTTTAGCAGGACTGTCAGTGTTGTCACTCCTTCCAGGGTTGTCAGTTTTGTCACTCCCTGCAGAGTTGTCAGTTTTGTCACTCTTTAGCAGGACTGTCAGTGTTGTCATTCCTTGCAGGGTTGTCAGTTTTGTTACTCCCTGCAGAGTTGTCAGTGTTGTCACTCCTTGCAGGGTTGTAAGTCTTGTCACTCTCTTGCAGGGTTGTCAGTCTTGTCACTCTCTTGCAGGAATGTCAGTGTTGTCACTCTTTAGCAGGACTGACAGTGTCGTCACTCTCTTACAGGGTTGTCAGTTTTGTCACTCCCTGCAGAGTTGTCAGTTTTGTCACTCCTTGCAGGGTTGTCAGTCTTGTCACTTTTTAGCAGGACTGTCAGTGTTGTCACTCCTTCCAGGGTTGTCAGTTTTGTCACTCCCTGCAGAGTTGTCAGTTTTGACACTCTCTTGCAGGACTGTCAGTGTTGTCACTCTTTAGCAGGACTGTCAGTGTTGTCACTCCTTGCAGGGTTGTCAGTGTTGTCAGTCCTTGCAGGGTTGTCAGTCTTGTCACTCCTTGCAGGGTTGTCAGTCTTGTCACTCTTTAGCAGGACTGTCAGTGTCGTCACTCTTTAGCAGGACCTTCAGTGTTGTCACTCCTGGCAGGATTGTCAGTGTCGTCACTCTTTAGCAGGGTTGTCAGTCTTGTCACTTTTTAGCAGGACTGTCAGTGTTGTCACTCCTTGCAGGGTTGTCAGTGTTGTCACTTTTTAGCAGGACAGTCAGTGTTGTCAGTCCTTGCAGGGTTGTCAGTCTTATCACTTTTTAGCAGGACTTTCAGTGTTGTCACTCTTTAGCAGGACTGTCAGTGTTGTCACTCCTTGCAGAGTTGTAGGTGTTGTCACTCTTTAGCAGGACTGACAGTTTTGTCACTCCCTGCAGGGTTGTCAGTTTTGTCACTCCCTGCAGAGTTGTCAGTTTTGTCACTTTTTAGCAGGACTGTCAGTGTTGTCACTCCTTGCAGGGTTGTCAGTCTTGTCACTCCTTGCAGGATTGTCAGTGTTGTCACTCCTTGCAGGGTTGTCAGTGTTGTCACTCTTTAGCAGGACTGTCAGTGTTGTCACTCCTTGCAGGGTTGTCAGTCTTGTCACTTTTTAGCAGGACTGTCAGTGTTGTCATTCCTTGCAGGGTTGTCAGTTTTGTCACTCCCTGCAGAATTGTCAGTTTTGTCACTCCTTGCAGGGTTGTCAGTCTTGTCACTTTTTAGCAGGACTGTCAGTGTTGTCACTCCTTCCAGGGTTGTCAGTTTTGTCACTCCCTGCAGAGTTGTCAGTTTTGTCACTCTTTAGCAGGACTGTCAGTGTTGTCATTCCTTGCAGGGTTGTCAGTTTTGTTACTCCCTGCAGAGTTGTCAGTGTTGTCACTCCTTGCAGGGTTGTAAGTCTTGTCACTCTCTTGCAGGGTTGTCAGTCTTGTCACTCTCTTGCAGGAATGTCAGTGTTGTCACTCTTTAGCAGGACTGACAGTGTCGTCACTCTCTTACAGGGTTGTCAGTTTTGTCACTCCCTGCAGAGTTGTCAGTTTTGTCACTCCTTGCAGGGTTGTCAGTCTTGTCACTTTTTAGCAGGACTGTCAGTGTTGTCACTCCTTCCAGGGTTGTCAGTTTTGTCACTCCCTGCAGAGTTGTCAGTTTTGTCACTCTTTAGCAGGACTGTCAGTGTTGTCACTCCTTGCAGAGTTGTAGGTGTTGTCACTCTTTAGCAGGACTGACAGTTTTGTCACTCCCTGCAGGGTTGTCAGTTTTGTCACTCCCTGCAGAGTTGTCAGTTTTGTCACTTTTTAGCAGGACTGTCAGTGTTGTCACTCCTTGCAGGGTTGTCAGTCTTGTCACTTTTTAGCAGGACTGTCAGTGTTGTCAATCCTTCCAGGGTTGTCAGTTTTGTCACTCCCTGCAGAGTTGTCAGTTTTGTCACTCTTTAGCAGGACTGTCAGTGTTGTCATTCCTTGCAGGGTTGTCAGTTTTGTTACTCCCTGCAGAGTTGTCAGTGTTGTCACTCCTTGCAGGGTTGTAAGTCTTGTCACTCTCTTGCAGGGTTGTCAGTCTTGTCACTCTCTTGCAGGAATGTCAGTGTTGTCACTCTTTAGCAGGACTGACAGTGTCGTCACTCTCTTACAGGGTTGTCAGTTTTGTCACTCCCTGCAGAGTTGTCAGTTTTGTCACTCCTTGCAGGGTTGTCAGTCTTGTCACTTTTTAGCAGGACTGTCAGTGTTGTCACTCCTTCCAGGGTTGTCAGTTTTGTCACTCCCTGCAGAATTGTCAGTTTTGTCACTCCTTGCAGGATTGTCAGTGTCGTCACTCTTTAGCAGGACTGACAGTTTTGTCACTCCCTGCAGGGTTGTCAGTCTTGTCACTTTTTAGCAGGACTGTCAGTGTTGTCATTCCTTGCAGGGTTGTCAGTTTTGTCACTCCCTGCAGAATTGTCAGTTTTGTCACTCCTTGCAGGGTTGTCAGTCTTGTCACTTTTTAGCAGGACTGTCAGTGTTGTCACTCCTTCCAGGGTTGTCAGTTTTGTCACTCCCTGCAGAGTTGTCAGTTTTGTCACTCTTTAGCAGGACTGTCAGTGTTGTCATTCCTTGCAGGGTTGTCAGTTTTGTTACTCCCTGCAGAGTTGTCAGTGTTGTCACTCCCTGCAGAGTTGTCAGTTTTGTCACTCCTTGCAGGGTTGTCAGTCTTGTCACTTTTTAGCAGGACTGTCAGTGTTGTCATTCCTTGCAGGGTTGTCAGTTTTGTCACTCCCTGCAGAATTGTCAGTTTTGTCACTCCTTGCAGGATTGTCAGTGTCGTCACTCTTTAGCAGGGTTGTCAGTTTTGTCACTTATTAGCAGGACTGTCAGTGTTGTCATTCCTTGCAGGGTTGTCAGTCTTGTCACTCTCTTGCAGGGTTGTCAGTGTTGTCAGTCTTTGCAGGGTTGTCAGTGTTGTCAGTTTTGCCACTCTCTTGCAGGATTGTCAGTGTCGTCACTCTTTAGCAGGACTGTCAGTGTTGTCACTCCTTGCAGGGTTGTCAGTCTTGTCACTCTTTAGCAGGACTGTCAGTGTCGTCACTCTTTAGCAGGACCTTCAGTGTTGTCACTCCTGGCAGGATTGTCAGTGTCGTCACTCTTTAGCAGGACTGTCAGTGTTGTCACTCCTTGCAGGGTTGTCAGTTTTGTCACTTCCTGCAGAGTTGTCAGTTTTGACACTCTCTTGCAGGACTGTCAGTGTTGTCACTCTTTAGCAGGACTGTCAGTGTTGTCACTCCTTGCAGGGTTGTCAGTGTTGTCAGTCCTTGCAGGGTTGTCAGTCTTGTCACTCCTTGCAGGGTTGTCAGTCTTGTCACTCTTTAGCAGGACTGTCAGTGTCGTCACTCTTTAGCAGGACCTTCAGTGTTGTCACTCCTGGCAGGATTGTCAGTGTCGTCACTCTTTAGCAGGGTTGTCAGTCTTGTCACTTTTTAGCAGGACTGTCAGTGTTGTCACTCCTTGCAGGGTTGTCAGTGTTGTCACTTTTTAGCAGGACAGTCAGTGTTGTCAGTCCTTGCAGGGTTGTCAGTCTTATCACTTTTTAGCAGGACTTTCAGTGTTGTCACTCTTTAGCAGGACTGTCAGTGTTGTCACTCCTTGCAGAGTTGTAGGTGTTGTCACTCTTTAGCAGGACTGACAGTTTTGTCACTCCCTGCAGGGTTGTCAGTTTTGTCACTCCCTGCAGAGTTGTCAGTTTTGTCACTTTTTAGCAGGACTGTCAGTGTTGTCACTCCTTGCAGGGTTGTCAGTCTTGTCACTCCTTGCAGGATTGTCAGTGTTGTCACTCCTTGCAGGGTTGTCAGTGTTGTCACTCTTTAGCAGGACTGTCAGTGTTGTCACTCCTTGCAGGGTTGTCAGTCTTGTCACTTTTTAGCAGGACTGTCAGTGTTGTCATTCCTTGCAGGGTTGTCAGTTTTGTCACTCCCTGCAGAATTGTCAGTTTTGTCACTCCTTGCAGGGTTGTCAGTCTTGTCACTTTTTAGCAGGACTGTCAGTGTTGTCACTCCTTCCAGGGTTGTCAGTTTTGTCACTCCCTGCAGAGTTGTCAGTTTTGTCACTCTTTAGCAGGACTGTCAGTGTTGTCATTCCTTGCAGGGTTGTCAGTTTTGTTACTCCCTGCAGAGTTGTCAGTGTTGTCACTCCTTGCAGGGTTGTAAGTCTTGTCACTCTCTTGCAGGGTTGTCAGTCTTGTCACTCTCTTGCAGGAATGTCAGTGTTGTCACTCTTTAGCAGGACTGACAGTGTCGTCACTCTCTTACAGGGTTGTCAGTTTTGTCACTCCCTGCAGAGTTGTCAGTTTTGTCACTCCTTGCAGGGTTGTCAGTCTTGTCACTTTTTAGCAGGACTGTCAGTGTTGTCACTCCTTCCAGGGTTGTCAGTTTTGTCACTCCCTGCAGAGTTGTCAGTTTTGTCACTCTTTAGCAGGACTGTCAGTGTTGTCACTCCTTGCAGAGTTGTAGGTGTTGTCACTCTTTAGCAGGACTGACAGTTTTGTCACTCCCTGCAGGGTTGTCAGTTTTGTCACTCCCTGCAGAGTTGTCAGTTTTGTCACTTTTTAGCAGGACTGTCAGTGTTGTCACTCCTTGCAGGGTTGTCAGTCTTGTCACTTTTTAGCAGGACTGTCAGTGTTGTCAATCCTTCCAGGGTTGTCAGTTTTGTCACTCCCTGCAGAGTTGTCAGTTTTGTCACTCTTTAGCAGGACTGTCAGTGTTGTCATTCCTTGCAGGGTTGTCAGTTTTGTTACTCCCTGCAGAGTTGTCAGTGTTGTCACTCCTTGCAGGGTTGTAAGTCTTGTCACTCTCTTGCAGGGTTGTCAGTCTTGTCACTCTCTTGCAGGAATGTCAGTGTTGTCACTCTTTAGCAGGACTGACAGTGTCGTCACTCTCTTACAGGGTTGTCAGTTTTGTCACTCCCTGCAGAGTTGTCAGTTTTGTCACTCCTTGCAGGGTTGTCAGTCTTGTCACTTTTTAGCAGGACTGTAAGTGTTGTCACTCCTTCCAGGGTTGTCAGTTTTGTCACTCCCTGCAGAATTGTCAGTTTTGTCACTCCTTGCAGGATTGTCAGTGTCGTCACTCTTTAGCAGGACTGACAGTTTTGTCACTCCCTGCAGGGTTGTCAGTCTTGTCACTTTTTAGCAGGACTGTCAGTGTTGTCATTCCTTGCAGGGTTGTCAGTTTTGTCACTCCCTGCAGAATTGTCAGTTTTGTCACTCCTTGCAGGGTTGTCAGTCTTGTCACTTTTTAGCAGGACTGTCAGTGTTGTCACTCCTTCCAGGGTTGTCAGTTTTGTCACTCCCTGCAGAGTTGTCAGTTTTGTCACTCTTTAGCAGGACTGTCAGTGTTGTCATTCCTTGCAGGGTTGTCAGTTTTGTTACTCCCTGCAGAGTTGTCAGTGTTGTCACTCCTTGCAGGGTTGTAAGTCTTGTCACTCTCTTGCAGGGTTGTCAGTCTTGTCACTCTCTTGCAGGAATGTCAGTGTTGTCACTCTTTAGCAGGACTGACAGTGTCGTCACTCTCTTACAGGGTTGTCAGTTTTGTCACTCCCTGCAGAGTTGTCAGTTTTGTCACTCCTTGCAGGGTTGTCAGTCTTGTCACTTTTTAGCAGGACTGTCAGTGTTGTCACTCCTTCCAGGGTTGTCAGTTTTGTCACTCCCTGCAGAGTTGTCAGTTTTGTCACTCTTTAGCAGGACTGTCAGTGTTGTCACTCCTTGCAGAGTTGTAGGTGTTGTCACTCTTTAGCAGGACTGACAGTTTTGTCACTCCCTGCAGGGTTGTCAGTTTTGTCACTCCCTGCAGAGTTGTCAGTTTTGTCACTTTTTAGCAGGACTGTCAGTGTTGTCACTCCTTGCAGGGTTGTCAGTCTTGTCACTTTTTAGCAGGACTGTCAGTGTTGTCAATCCTTCCAGGGTTGTCAGTCTTGTCACTCTCTTGCAGGGTTGTCAGTGTTGTCAGTCTTTGCAGGGTTGTCAGTGTTGTCAGTTTTGCCACTCTCTTGCAGGATTGTCAGTGTCGTCACTCTTTAGCAGGACTGTCAGTGTTGTCACTCCTTGCAAGGTTGTCAGGTTTGTCACTCCTTTTAGCAGGACTGTCAGTGTAGTCACTCTTTAGCAGGACTGTCAGTGTTGTCACTCCTTGCAGGGTTGTCAGTGTTGTCAGTCCTTGCAGGGTTGTCAGTCTTGTCACTCCTTGCAGGGTTGTCAGTCTTGTCACTCTTTAGCAGGACTGTCAGTGTCGTCACTCTTTAGCAGGACCTTCAGTGTTGTCACTCCTGGCAGGATTGTCAGTGTCGTCACTCTTTAGCAGGACTGTCAGTGTTGTCACTCCTTGCAGGGTTGTCAGTTTTGTCACTTCCTGCAGAGTTGTCAGTTTTGACACTCTCTTGCAGGACTGTCAGTGTTGTCACTCTTTAGCAGGACTGTCAGTGTTGTCACTCCTTGCAGGGTTGTCAGTGTTGTCAGTCCTTGCAGGGTTGTCAGTCTTGTCACTCCTTGCAGGGTTGTCAGTCTTGTCACTCTTTAGCAGGACTGTCAGTGTCGTCACTCTTTAGCAGGACCTTCAGTGTTGTCACTCCTGGCAGGATTGTCAGTGTCGTCACTCTTTAGCAGGGTTGTCAGTCTTGTCACTTTTTAGCAGGACTGTCAGTGTTGTCACTCCTTGCAGGGTTGTCAGTGTTGTCACTTTTTAGCAGGACAGTCAGTGTTGTCAGTCCTTGCAGGGTTGTCAGTCTTATCACTTTTTAGCAGGACTTTCAGTGTTGTCACTCTTTAGCAGGACTGTCAGTGTTGTCACTCCTTGCAGAGTTGTAGGTGTTGTCACTCTTTAGCAGGACTGACAGTTTTGTCACTCCCTGCAGGGTTGTCAGTTTTGTCACTCCCTGCAGAGTTGTCAGTTTTGTCACTTTTTAGCAGGACTGTCAGTGTTGTCACTCCTTGCAGGGTTGTCAGTCTTGTCACTCCTTGCAGGATTGTCAGTGTTGTCACTCCTTGCAGGGTTGTCAGTGTTGTCACTCTTTAGCAGGACTGTCAGTGTTGTCACTCCTTGCAGGGTTGTCAGTCTTGTCACTTTTTAGCAGGACTGTCAGTGTTGTCATTCCTTGCAGGGTTGTCAGTTTTGTCACTCCCTGCAGAATTGTCAGTTTTGTCACTCCTTGCAGGGTTGTCAGTCTTGTCACTTTTTAGCAGGACTGTCAGTGTTGTCACTCCTTCCAGGGTTGTCAGTTTTGTCACTCCCTGCAGAGTTGTCAGTTTTGTCACTCTTTAGCAGGACTGTCAGTGTTGTCATTCCTTGCAGGGTTGTCAGTTTTGTTACTCCCTGCAGAGTTGTCAGTGTTGTCACTCCTTGCAGGGTTGTAAGTCTTGTCACTCTCTTGCAGGGTTGTCAGTCTTGTCACTCTCTTGCAGGAATGTCAGTGTTGTCACTCTTTAGCAGGACTGACAGTGTCGTCACTCTCTTACAGGGTTGTCAGTTTTGTCACTCCCTGCAGAGTTGTCAGTTTTGTCACTCCTTGCAGGGTTGTCAGTCTTGTCACTTTTTAGCAGGACTGTCAGTGTTGTCACTCCTTCCAGGGTTGTCAGTTTTGTCACTCCCTGCAGAGTTGTCAGTTTTGTCACTCTTTAGCAGGACTGTCAGTGTTGTCACTCCTTGCAGAGTTGTAGGTGTTGTCACTCTTTAGCAGGACTGACAGTTTTGTCACTCCCTGCAGGGTTGTCAGTTTTGTCACTCCCTGCAGAGTTGTCAGTTTTGTCACTTTTTAGCAGGACTGTCAGTGTTGTCACTCCTTGCAGGGTTGTCAGTCTTGTCACTTTTTAGCAGGACTGTCAGTGTTGTCAATCCTTCCAGGGTTGTCAGTTTTGTCACTCCCTGCAGAGTTGTCAGTTTTGTCACTCTTTAGCAGGACTGTCAGTGTTGTCATTCCTTGCAGGGTTGTCAGTTTTGTTACTCCCTGCAGAGTTGTCAGTGTTGTCACTCCTTGCAGGGTTGTAAGTCTTGTCACTCTCTTGCAGGGTTGTCAGTCTTGTCACTCTCTTGCAGGAATGTCAGTGTTGTCACTCTTTAGCAGGACTGACAGTGTCGTCACTCTCTTACAGGGTTGTCAGTTTTGTCACTCCCTGCAGAGTTGTCAGTTTTGTCACTCCTTGCAGGGTTGTCAGTCTTGTCACTTTTTAGCAGGACTGTCAGTGTTGTCACTCCTTCCAGGGTTGTCAGTTTTGTCACTCCCTGCAGAATTGTCAGTTTTGTCACTCCTTGCAGGATTGTCAGTGTCGTCACTCTTTAGCAGGACTGACAGTTTTGTCACTCCCTGCAGGGTTGTCAGTCTTGTCACTTTTTAGCAGGACTGTCAGTGTTGTCATTCCTTGCAGGGTTGTCAGTTTTGTCACTCCCTGCAGAATTGTCAGTTTTGTCACTCCTTGCAGGGTTGTCAGTCTTGTCACTTTTTAGCAGGACTGTCAGTGTTGTCACTCCTTCCAGGGTTGTCAGTTTTGTCACTCCCTGCAGAGTTGTCAGTTTTGTCACTCTTTAGCAGGACTGTCAGTGTTGTCATTCCTTGCAGGGTTGTCAGTTTTGTTACTCCCTGCAGAGTTGTCAGTGTTGTCACTCCCTGCAGAGTTGTCAGTTTTGTCACTCCTTGCAGGGTTGTCAGTCTTGTCACTTTTTAGCAGGACTGTCAGTGTTGTCATTCCTTGCAGGGTTGTCAGTTTTGTCACTCCCTGCAGAATTGTCAGTTTTGTCACTCCTTGCAGGATTGTCAGTGTCGTCACTCTTTAGCAGGGTTGTCAGTTTTGTCACTTATTAGCAGGACTGTCAGTGTTGTCATTCCTTGCAGGGTTGTCAGTCTTGTCACTCTCTTGCAGGGTTGTCAGTGTTGTCAGTCTTTGCAGGGTTGTCAGTGTTGTCAGTTTTGCCACTCTCTTGCAGGATTGTCAGTGTCGTCACTCTTTAGCAGGACTGTCAGTGTTGTCACTCCTTGCAGGGTTGTCAGTCTTGTCACTCTTTAGCAGGACTGTCAGTGTCGTCACTCTTTAGCAGGACCTTCAGTGTTGTCACTCCTGGCAGGATTGTCAGTGTCGTCACTCTTTAGCAGGACTGTCAGTGTTGTCACTCCTTGCAGGGTTGTCAGTTTTGTCACTTCCTGCAGAGTTGTCAGTTTTGACACTCTCTTGCAGGACTGTCAGTGTTGTCACTCTTTAGCAGGACTGTCAGTGTTGTCACTCCTTGCAGGGTTGTCAGTGTTGTCAGTCCTTGCAGGGTTGTCAGTCTTGTCACTCCTTGCAGGGTTGTCAGTCTTGTCACTCTTTAGCAGGACTGTCAGTGTCGTCACTCTTTAGCAGGACCTTCAGTGTTGTCACTCCTGGCAGGATTGTCAGTGTCGTCACTCTTTAGCAGGGTTGTCAGTCTTGTCACTTTTTAGCAGGACTGTCAGTGTTGTCACTCCTTGCAGGGTTGTCAGTGTTGTCACTTTTTAGCAGGACAGTCAGTGTTGTCAGTCCTTGCAGGGTTGTCAGTCTTATCACTTTTTAGCAGGACTTTCAGTGTTGTCACTCTTTAGCAGGACTGTCAGTGTTGTCACTCCTTGCAGAGTTGTAGGTGTTGTCACTCTTTAGCAGGACTGACAGTTTTGTCACTCCCTGCAGGGTTGTCAGTTTTGTCACTCCCTGCAGAGTTGTCAGTTTTGTCACTTTTTAGCAGGACTGTCAGTGTTGTCACTCCTTGCAGGGTTGTCAGTCTTGTCACTCCTTGCAGGATTGTCAGTGTTGTCACTCCTTGCAGGGTTGTCAGTGTTGTCACTCTTTAGCAGGACTGTCAGTGTTGTCACTCCTTGCAGGGTTGTCAGTCTTGTCACTTTTTAGCAGGACTGTCAGTGTTGTCATTCCTTGCAGGGTTGTCAGTTTTGTCACTCCCTGCAGAATTGTCAGTTTTGTCACTCCTTGCAGGGTTGTCAGTCTTGTCACTTTTTAGCAGGACTGTCAGTGTTGTCACTCCTTCCAGGGTTGTCAGTTTTGTCACTCCCTGCAGAGTTGTCAGTTTTGTCACTCTTTAGCAGGACTGTCAGTGTTGTCATTCCTTGCAGGGTTGTCAGTTTTGTTACTCCCTGCAGAGTTGTCAGTGTTGTCACTCCTTGCAGGGTTGTAAGTCTTGTCACTCTCTTGCAGGGTTGTCAGTCTTGTCACTCTCTTGCAGGAATGTCAGTGTTGTCACTCTTTAGCAGGACTGACAGTGTCGTCACTCTCTTACAGGGTTGTCAGTTTTGTCACTCCCTGCAGAGTTGTCAGTTTTGTCACTCCTTGCAGGGTTGTCAGTCTTGTCACTTTTTAGCAGGACTGTCAGTGTTGTCACTCCTTCCAGGGTTGTCAGTTTTGTCACTCCCTGCAGAGTTGTCAGTTTTGTCACTCTTTAGCAGGACTGTCAGTGTTGTCACTCCTTGCAGAGTTGTAGGTGTTGTCACTCTTTAGCAGGACTGACAGTTTTGTCACTCCCTGCAGGGTTGTCAGTTTTGTCACTCCCTGCAGAGTTGTCAGTTTTGTCACTTTTTAGCAGGACTGTCAGTGTTGTCACTCCTTGCAGGGTTGTCAGTCTTGTCACTTTTTAGCAGGACTGTCAGTGTTGTCAATCCTTCCAGGGTTGTCAGTTTTGTCACTCCCTGCAGAGTTGTCAGTTTTGTCACTCTTTAGCAGGACTGTCAGTGTTGTCATTCCTTGCAGGGTTGTCAGTTTTGTTACTCCCTGCAGAGTTGTCAGTGTTGTCACTCCTTGCAGGGTTGTAAGTCTTGTCACTCTCTTGCAGGGTTGTCAGTCTTGTCACTCTCTTGCAGGAATGTCAGTGTTGTCACTCTTTAGCAGGACTGACAGTGTCGTCACTCTCTTACAGGGTTGTCAGTTTTGTCACTCCCTGCAGAGTTGTCAGTTTTGTCACTCCTTGCAGGGTTGTCAGTCTTGTCACTTTTTAGCAGGACTGTCAGTGTTGTCACTCCTTCCAGGGTTGTCAGTTTTGTCACTCCCTGCAGAATTGTCAGTTTTGTCACTCCTTGCAGGATTGTCAGTGTCGTCTCTCTTTAGCAGGACTGACAGTTTTGTCACTCCCTGCAGGGTTGTCAGTCTTGTCACTTTTTAGCAGGACTGTCAGTGTTGTCATTCCTTGCAGGGTTGTCAGTTTTGTCACTCCCTGCAGAATTGTCAGTTTTGTCACTCCTTGCAGGGTTGTCAGTCTTGTCACTTTTTAGCAGGACTGTCAGTGTTGTCACTCCTTCCAGGGTTGTCAGTTTTGTCACTCCCTGCAGAGTTGTCAGTTTTGTCACTCTTTAGCAGGACTGTCAGTGTTGTCATTCCTTGCAGGGTTGTCAGTTTTGTTACTCCCTGCAGAGTTGTCAGTGTTGTCACTCCTTGCAGGGTTGTAAGTCTTGTCACTCTCTTGCAGGGTTGTCAGTCTTGTCACTCTCTTGCAGGAATGTCAGTGTTGTCACTCTTTAGCAGGACTGACAGTGTCGTCACTCTCTTACAGGGTTGTCAGTTTTGTCACTCCCTGCAGAGTTGTCAGTTTTGTCACTCCTTGCAGGGTTGTCAGTCTTGTCACTTTTTAGCAGGACTGTCAGTGTTGTCACTCCTTCCAGGGTTGTCAGTTTTGTCACTCCCTGCAGAGTTGTCAGTTTTGTCACTCTTTAGCAGGACTGTCAGTGTTGTCACTCCTTGCAGAGTTGTAGGTGTTGTCACTCTTTAGCAGGACTGACAGTTTTGTCACTCCCTGCAGGGTTGTCAGTTTTGTCACTCCCTGCAGAGTTGTCAGTTTTGTCACTTTTTAGCAGGACTGTCAGTGTTGTCACTCCTTGCAGGGTTGTCAGTCTTGTCACTTTTTAGCAGGACTGTCAGTGTTGTCAATCCTTCCAGGGTTGTCAGTCTTGTCACTCTCTTGCAGGGTTGTCAGTGTTGTCAGTCTTTGCAGGGTTGTCAGTGTTGTCAGTTTTGCCACTCTCTTGCAGGATTGTCAGTGTCGTCACTCTTTAGCAGGACTGTCAGTGTTGTCACTCCTTGCAAGGTTGTCAGGTTTGTCACTCCTTTTAGCAGGACTGTCAGTGTAGTCACTCTTTAGCAGGACTGTCAGTGTTGTCACTCCTTGCAGGGTTGTCAGTGTTGTCAGTCCTTGCAGGGTTGTCAGTCTTGTCACTCCTTGCAGGGTTGTCAGTCTTGTCACTCTTTAGCAGGACTGTCAGTGTCGTCACTCTTTAGCAGGACCTTCAGTGTTGTCACTCCTGGCAGGATTGTCAGTGTCGTCACTCTTTAGCAGGACTGTCAGTGTTGTCACTCCTTGCAGGGTTGTCAGTTTTGTCACTTCCTGCAGAGTTGTCAGTTTTGACACTCTCTTGCAGGACTGTCAGTGTTGTCACTCTTTAGCAGGACTGTCAGTGTTGTCACTCCTTGCAGGGTTGTCAGTGTTGTCAGTCCTTGCAGGGTTGTCAGTCTTGTCACTCCTTGCAGGGTTGTCAGTCTTGTCACTCTTTAGCAGGACTGTCAGTGTCGTCACTCTTTAGCAGGACCTTCAGTGTTGTCACTCCTGGCAGGATTGTCAGTGTCGTCACTCTTTAGCAGGGTTGTCAGTCTTGTCACTTTTTAGCAGGACTGTCAGTGTTGTCACTCCTTGCAGGGTTGTCAGTGTTGTCACTTTTTAGCAGGACAGTCAGTGTTGTCAGTCCTTGCAGGGTTGTCAGTCTTATCACTTTTTAGCAGGACTTTCAGTGTTGTCACTCTTTAGCAGGACTGTCAGTGTTGTCACTCCTTGCAGAGTTGTAGGTGTTGTCACTCTTTAGCAGGACTGACAGTTTTGTCACTCCCTGCAGGGTTGTCAGTTTTGTCACTCCCTGCAGAGTTGTCAGTTTTGTCACTTTTTAGCAGGACTGTCAGTGTTGTCACTCCTTGCAGGGTTGTCAGTCTTGTCACTCCTTGCAGGATTGTCAGTGTTGTCACTCCTTGCAGGGTTGTCAGTGTTGTCACTCTTTAGCAGGACTGTCAGTGTTGTCACTCCTTGCAGGGTTGTCAGTCTTGTCACTTTTTAGCAGGACTGTCAGTGTTGTCATTCCTTGCAGGGTTGTCAGTTTTGTCACTCCCTGCAGAATTGTCAGTTTTGTCACTCCTTGCAGGGTTGTCAGTCTTGTCACTTTTTAGCAGGACTGTCAGTGTTGTCACTCCTTCCAGGGTTGTCAGTTTTGTCACTCCCTGCAGAGTTGTCAGTTTTGTCACTCTTTAGCAGGACTGTCAGTGTTGTCATTCCTTGCAGGGTTGTCAGTTTTGTTACTCCCTGCAGAGTTGTCAGTGTTGTCACTCCTTGCAGGGTTGTAAGTCTTGTCACTCTCTTGCAGGGTTGTCAGTCTTGTCACTCTCTTGCAGGAATGTCAGTGTTGTCACTCTTTAGCAGGACTGACAGTGTCGTCACTCTCTTACAGGGTTGTCAGTTTTGTCACTCCCTGCAGAGTTGTCAGTTTTGTCACTCCTTGCAGGGTTGTCAGTCTTGTCACTTTTTAGCAGGACTGTCAGTGTTGTCACTCCTTCCAGGGTTGTCAGTTTTGTCACTCCCTGCAGAGTTGTCAGTTTTGTCACTCTTTAGCAGGACTGTCAGTGTTGTCACTCCTTGCAGAGTTGTAGGTGTTGTCACTCTTTAGCAGGACTGACAGTTTTGTCACTCCCTGCAGGGTAGTCAGTTTTGTCACTCCCTGCAGAGTTGTCAGTTTTGTCACTTTTTAGCAGGACTGTCAGTGTTGTCACTCCTTGCAGGGTTGTCAGTCTTGTCACTTTTTAGCAGGACTGTCAGTGTTGTCAATCCTTCCAGGGTTGTCAGTTTTGTCACTCCCTGCAGAGTTGTCAGTTTTGTCACTCTTTAGCAGGACTGTCAGTGTTGTCATTCCTTGCAGGGTTGTCAGTTTTGTTACTCCCTGCAGAGTTGTCAGTGTTGTCACTCCTTGCAGGGTTGTAAGTCTTGTCACTCTCTTGCAGGGTTGTCAGTCTTGTCACTCTCTTGCAGGAATGTCAGTGTTGTCACTCTTTAGCAGGACTGACAGTGTCGTCACTCTCTTACAGGGTTGTCAGTTTTGTCACTCCCTGCAGAGTTGTCAGTTTTGTCACTCCTTGCAGGGTTGTCAGTCTTGTCACTTTTTAGCAGGACTGTCAGTGTTGTCACTCCTTCCAGGGTTGTCAGTTTTGTCACTCCCTGCAGAATTGTCAGTTTTGTCACTCCTTGCAGGATTGTCAGTGTCGTCACTCTTTAGCAGGACTGACAGTGTCGTCACTCTCTTACAGGGTTGTCAGTTTTGTCACTCCCTGCAGAGTTGTCAGTTTTGTCACTCCTTGCAGGGTTGTCAGTCTTGTCACTTTTTAGCAGGACTGTCAGTGTTGTCACTCCTTCCAGGGTTGTCAGTTTTGTCACTCCCTGCAGAGTTGTCAGTTTTGTCACTCTTTAGCAGGACTGTCAGTGTTGTCATTCCTTGCAGGGTTGTCAGTTTTGTTACTCCCTGCAGAGTTGTCAGTGTTGTCACTCCTTGCAGGGTTGTAAGTCTTGTCACTCTCTTGCAGGGTTGTCAGTCTTGTCACTCTCTTGCAGGAATGTCAGTGTTGTCACTCTTTAGCAGGACTGACAGTGTCGTCACTCTCTTACAGGGTTGTCAGTTTTGTCACTCCCTGCAGAGTTGTCAGTTTTGTCACTCCTTGCAGGGTTGTCAGTCTTGTCACTTTTTAGCAGGACTGTCAGTGTTGTCACTCCTTCCAGGGTTGTCAGTTTTGTCACTCCCTGCAGGGTTGTCAGTCTTGTCACTCCTTGCAGGATTGTCAGTGTTGTCACTCCTTGCAGGGTTGTCAGTGTTGTCACTCTTTAGCAGGACTGTCAGTGTTGTCACTCCTTGCAGGGTTGTCAGTCTTGTCACTTTTTAGCAGGACTGTCAGTGTTGTCATTCCTTGCAGGGTTGTCAGTTTTGTCACTCCCTGCAGAATTGTCAGTTTTGTCACTCCTTGCAGGGTTGTCAGTCTTGTCACTTTTTAGCAGGACTGTCAGTGTTGTCACTCCTTCCAGGGTTGTCAGTTTTGTCACTCCCTGCAGAGTTGTCAGTTTTGTCACTCTTTAGCAGGACTGTCAGTGTTGTCATTCCTTGCAGGGTTGTCAGTTTTGTTACTCCCTGCAGAGTTGTCAGTGTTGTCACTCCTTGCAGGGTTGTAAGTCTTGTCACTCTCTTGCAGGGTTGTCAGTCTTGTCACTCTCTTGCAGGAATGTCAGTGTTGTCACTCTTTAGCAGGACTGACAGTGTCGTCACTCTCTTACAGGGTTGTCAGTTTTGTCACTCCCTGCAGAGTTGTCAGTTTTGTCACTCTTTAGCAGGACTGTCAGTGTTGTCATTCCTTGCAGGGTTGTCAGTTTTGTTACTCCCTGCAGAGTTGTCAGTGTTGTCACTCCTTGCAGGGTTGTAAGTCTTGTCACTCTCTTGCAGGGTTGTCAGTCTTGTCACTCTCTTGCAGGAATGTCAGTGTTGTCACTCTTTAGCAGGACTGACAGTGTCGTCACTCTCTTACAGGGTTGTCAGTTTTGTCACTCCCTGCAGAGTTGTCAGTTTTGTCACTCCTTGCAGGGTTGTCAGTCTTGTCACTTTTTAGCAGGACTGTCAGTGTTGTCACTCCTTCCAGGGTTGTCAGTTTTGTCACTCCCTGCAGAGTTGTCAGTTTTGTCACTCTTTAGCAGGACTGTCAGTGTTGTCACTCCTTGCAGAGTTGTAGGTGTTGTCACTCTTTAGCAGGACTGACAGTTTTGTCACTCCCTGCAGGGTTGTCAGTTTTGTCACTCCCTGCAGAGTTGTCAGTTTTGTCACTTTTTAGCAGGACTGTCAGTGTTGTCACTCCTTGCAGGGTTGTCAGTCTTGTCACTTTTTAGCAGGACTGTCAGTGTTGTCAATCCTTCCAGGGTTGTCAGTTTTGTCACTCCCTGCAGAGTTGTCAGTTTTGTCACTCTTTAGCAGGACTGTCAGTGTTGTCATTCCTTGCAGGGTTGTCAGTTTTGTTACTCCCTGCAGAGTTGTCAGTGTTGTCACTCCTTGCAGGGTTGTAAGTCTTGTCACTCTCTTGCAGGGTTGTCAGTCTTGTCACTCTCTTGCAGGAATGTCAGTGTTGTCACTCTTTAGCAGGACTGACAGTGTCGTCACTCTCTTACAGGGTTGTCAGTTTTGTCACTCCCTGCAGAGTTGTCAGTTTTGTCACTCCTTGCAGGGTTGTCAGTCTTGTCACTTTTTAGCAGGACTGTCAGTGTTGTCACTCCTTCCAGGGTTGTCAGTTTTGTCACTCCCTGCAGAATTGTCAGTTTTGTCACTCCTTGCAGGATTGTCAGTGTCGTCACTCTTTAGCAGGACTGACAGTTTTGTCACTCCCTGCAGGGTTGTCAGTCTTGTCACTTTTTAGCAGGACTGTCAGTGTTGTCATTCCTTGCAGGGTTGTCAGTTTTGTCACTCCCTGCAGAATTGTCAGTTTTGTCACTCCTTGCAGGGTTGTCAGTCTTGTCACTTTTTAGCAGGACTGTCAGTGTTGTCACTCCTTCCAGGGTTGTCAGTTTTGTCACTCCCTGCAGAGTTGTCAGTTTTGTCACTCTTTAGCAGGACTGTCAGTGTTGTCATTCCTTGCAGGGTTGTCAGTTTTGTTACTCCCTGCAGAGTTGTCAGTGTTGTCACTCCTTGCAGGGTTGTAAGTCTTGTCACTCTCTTGCAGGGTTGTCAGTCTTGTCACTCTCTTGCAGGAATGTCAGTGTTGTCACTCTTTAGCAGGACTGACAGTGTCGTCACTCTCTTACAGGGTTGTCAGTTTTGTCACTCCCTGCAGAGTTGTCAGTTTTGTCACTCCTTGCAGGGTTGTCAGTCTTGTCACTTTTTAGCAGGACTGTCAGTGTTGTCACTCCTTCCAGGGTTGTCAGTTTTGTCACTCCCTGCAGAGTTGTCAGTTTTGTCACTCTTTAGCAGGACTGTCAGTGTTGTCACTCCTTGCAGAGTTGTAGGTGTTGTCACTCTTTAGCAGGACTGACAGTTTTGTCACTCCCTGCAGGGTTGTCAGTTTTGTCACTCCCTGCAGAGTTGTCAGTTTTGTCACTTTTTAGCAGGACTGTCAGTGTTGTCACTCCTTGCAGGGTTGTCAGTCTTGTCACTTTTTAGCAGGACTGTCAGTGTTGTCACTCCTTCCAGGGTTGTCAGTTTTGTCACTCCCTGCAGAGTTGTCAGTTTTGTCACTCTTCAGCAGGACTGTCAGTGTTGTCATTCCTTGCAGGGTTGTCAGTGTTGTCACTTTTTAGCAGGACAGTCAGTGTTGTCAGTCCTTGCAGGGTTGTCAGTCTTATCACTTTTTAGCAGGACTTTCAGTGTTGTCACTCTTTAGCAGGACTGTCAGTGTTGTCACTCCTTGCAGAGTTGTAGGTGTTGTCACTCTTTAGCAGGACTGACAGTTTTGTCACTCCCTGCAGGGTTGTCAGTTTTGTCACTCCCTGCAGAGTTGTCAGTTTTGTCACTTTTTAGCAGGACTGTCAGTGTTGTCACTCCTTGCAGGGTTGTCAGTCTTGTCACTCCTTGCAGGATTGTCAGTGTTGTCACTCCTTGCAGGGTTGTCAGTGTTGTCACTCTTTAGCAGGACTGTCAGTGTTGTCACTCCTTGCAGGGTTGTCAGTCTTGTCACTTTTTAGCAGGACTGTCAGTGTTGTCATTCCTTGCAGGGTTGTCAGTTTTGTCACTCCCTGCAGAATTGTCAGTTTTGTCACTCCTTGCAGGGTTGTCAGTCTTGTCACTTTTTAGCAGGACTGTCAGTGTTGTCACTCCTTCCAGGGTTGTCAGTTTTGTCACTCCCTGCAGAGTTGTCAGTTTTGTCACTCTTTAGCAGGACTGTCAGTGTTGTCATTCCTTGCAGGGTTGTCAGTTTTGTTACTCCCTGCAGAGTTGTCAGTGTTGTCACTCCTTGCAGGGTTGTAAGTCTTGTCACTCTCTTGCAGGGTTGTCAGTCTTGTCACTCTCTTGCAGGAATGTCAGTGTTGTCACTCTTTAGCAGGACTGACAGTGTCGTCACTCTCTTACAGGGTTGTCAGTTTTGTCACTCCCTGCAGAGTTGTCAGTTTTGTCACTCCTTGCAGGGTTGTCAGTCTTGTCACTTTTTAGCAGGACTGTCAGTGTTGTCACTCCTTCCAGGGTTGTCAGTTTTGTCACTCCCTGCAGAGTTGTCAGTTTTGTCACTCTTTAGCAGGACTGTCAGTGTTGTCACTCCTTGCAGAGTTGTAGGTGTTGTCACTCTTTAGCAGGACTGACAGTTTTGTCACTCCCTGCAGGGTTGTCAGTTTTGTCACTCCCTGCAGAGTTGTCAGTTTTGTCACTTTTTAGCAGGACTGTCAGTGTTGTCACTCCTTGCAGGGTTGTCAGTCTTGTCACTTTTTAGCAGGACTGTCAGTGTTGTCAATCCTTCCAGGGTTGTCAGTTTTGTCACTCCCTGCAGAGTTGTCAGTTTTGTCACTCTTTAGCAGGACTGTCAGTGTTGTCATTCCTTGCAGGGTTGTCAGTTTTGTTACTCCCTGCAGAGTTGTCAGTGTTGTCACTCCTTGCAGGGTTGTAAGTCTTGTCACTCTCTTGCAGGGTTGTCAGTCTTGTCACTCTCTTGCAGGAATGTCAGTGTTGTCACTCTTTAGCAGGACTGACAGTGTCGTCACTCTCTTACAGGGTTGTCAGTTTTGTCACTCCCTGCAGAGTTGTCAGTTTTGTCACTCCTTGCAGGGTTGTCAGTCTTGTCACTTTTTAGCAGGACTGTCAGTGTTGTCACTCCTTCCAGGGTTGTCAGTTTTGTCACTCCCTGCAGAATTGTCAGTTTTGTCACTCCTTGCAGGATTGTCAGTGTCGTCTCTCTTTAGCAGGACTGACAGTTTTGTCACTCCCTGCAGGGTTGTCAGTCTTGTCACTTTTTAGCAGGACTGTCAGTGTTGTCATTCCTTGCAGGGTTGTCAGTTTTGTCACTCCCTGCAGAATTGTCAGTTTTGTCACTCCTTGCAGGGTTGTCAGTCTTGTCACTTTTTAGCAGGACTGTCAGTGTTGTCACTCCTTCCAGGGTTGTCAGTTTTGTCACTCCCTGCAGAGTTGTCAGTTTTGTCACTCTTTAGCAGGACTGTCAGTGTTGTCATTCCTTGCAGGGTTGTCAGTTTTGTTACTCCCTGCAGAGTTGTCAGTGTTGTCACTCCTTGCAGGGTTGTAAGTCTTGTCACTCTCTTGCAGGGTTGTCAGTCTTGTCACTCTCTTGCAGGAATGTCAGTGTTGTCACTCTTTAGCAGGACTGACAGTGTCGTCACTCTCTTACAGGGTTGTCAGTTTTGTCACTCCCTGCAGAGTTGTCAGTTTTGTCACTCCTTGCAGGGTTGTCAGTCTTGTCACTTTTTAGCAGGACTGTCAGTGTTGTCACTCCTTCCAGGGTTGTCAGTTTTGTCACTCCCTGCAGAGTTGTCAGTTTTGTCACTCTTTAGCAGGACTGTCAGTGTTGTCACTCCTTGCAGAGTTGTAGGTGTTGTCACTCTTTAGCAGGACTGACAGTTTTGTCACTCCCTGCAGGGTTGTCAGTTTTGTCACTCCCTGCAGAGTTGTCAGTTTTGTCACTTTTTAGCAGGACTGTCAGTGTTGTCACTCCTTGCAGGGTTGTCAGTCTTGTCACTTTTTAGCAGGACTGTCAGTGTTGTCAATCCTTCCAGGGTTGTCAGTCTTGTCACTCTCTTGCAGGGTTGTCAGTGTTGTCAGTCTTTGCAGGGTTGTCAGTGTTGTCAGTTTTGCCACTCTCTTGCAGGATTGTCAGTGTCGTCACTCTTTAGCAGGACTGTCAGTGTTGTCACTCCTTGCAAGGTTGTCAGGTTTGTCACTCCTTTTAGCAGGACTGTCAGTGTAGTCACTCTTTAGCAGGACTGTCAGTGTTGTCACTCCTTGCAGGGTTGTCAGTGTTGTCAGTCCTTGCAGGGTTGTCAGTCTTGTCACTCCTTGCAGGGTTGTCAGTCTTGTCACTCTTTAGCAGGACTGTCAGTGTCGTCACTCTTTAGCAGGACCTTCAGTGTTGTCACTCCTGGCAGGATTGTCAGTGTCGTCACTCTTTAGCAGGACTGTCAGTGTTGTCACTCCTTGCAGGGTTGTCAGTTTTGTCACTTCCTGCAGAGTTGTCAGTTTTGACACTCTCTTGCAGGACTGTCAGTGTTGTCACTCTTTAGCAGGACTGTCAGTGTTGTCACTCCTTGCAGGGTTGTCAGTGTTGTCAGTCCTTGCAGGGTTGTCAGTCTTGTCACTCCTTGCAGGGTTGTCAGTCTTGTCACTCTTTAGCAGGACTGTCAGTGTCGTCACTCTTTAGCAGGACCTTCAGTGTTGTCACTCCTGGCAGGATTGTCAGTGTCGTCACTCTTTAGCAGGGTTGTCAGTCTTGTCACTTTTTAGCAGGACTGTCAGTGTTGTCACTCCTTGCAGGGTTGTCAGTGTTGTCACTTTTTAGCAGGACAGTCAGTGTTGTCAGTCCTTGCAGGGTTGTCAGTCTTATCACTTTTTAGCAGGACTTTCAGTGTTGTCACTCTTTAGCAGGACTGTCAGTGTTGTCACTCCTTGCAGAGTTGTAGGTGTTGTCACTCTTTAGCAGGACTGACAGTTTTGTCACTCCCTGCAGGGTTGTCAGTTTTGTCACTCCCTGCAGAGTTGTCAGTTTTGTCACTTTTTAGCAGGACTGTCAGTGTTGTCACTCCTTGCAGGGTTGTCAGTCTTGTCACTCCTTGCAGGATTGTCAGTGTTGTCACTCCTTGCAGGGTTGTCAGTGTTGTCACTCTTTAGCAGGACTGTCAGTGTTGTCACTCCTTGCAGGGTTGTCAGTCTTGTCACTTTTTAGCAGGACTGTCAGTGTTGTCATTCCTTGCAGGGTTGTCAGTTTTGTCACTCCCTGCAGAATTGTCAGTTTTGTCACTCCTTGCAGGGTTGTCAGTCTTGTCACTTTTTAGCAGGACTGTCAGTGTTGTCACTCCTTCCAGGGTTGTCAGTTTTGTCACTCCCTGCAGAGTTGTCAGTTTTGTCACTCTTTAGCAGGACTGTCAGTGTTGTCATTCCTTGCAGGGTTGTCAGTTTTGTTACTCCCTGCAGAGTTGTCAGTGTTGTCACTCCTTGCAGGGTTGTAAGTCTTGTCACTCTCTTGCAGGGTTGTCAGTCTTGTCACTCTCTTGCAGGAATGTCAGTGTTGTCACTCTTTAGCAGGACTGACAGTGTCGTCACTCTCTTACAGGGTTGTCAGTTTTGTCACTCCCTGCAGAGTTGTCAGTTTTGTCACTCCTTGCAGGGTTGTCAGTCTTGTCACTTTTTAGCAGGACTGTCAGTGTTGTCACTCCTTCCAGGGTTGTCAGTTTTGTCACTCCCTGCAGAGTTGTCAGTTTTGTCACTCTTTAGCAGGACTGTCAGTGTTGTCACTCCTTGCAGAGTTGTAGGTGTTGTCACTCTTTAGCAGGACTGACAGTTTTGTCACTCCCTGCAGGGTAGTCAGTTTTGTCACTCCCTGCAGAGTTGTCAGTTTTGTCACTTTTTAGCAGGACTGTCAGTGTTGTCACTCCTTGCAGGGTTGTCAGTCTTGTCACTTTTTAGCAGGACTGTCAGTGTTGTCAATCCTTCCAGGGTTGTCAGTTTTGTCACTCCCTGCAGAGTTGTCAGTTTTGTCACTCTTTAGCAGGACTGTCAGTGTTGTCATTCCTTGCAGGGTTGTCAGTTTTGTTACTCCCTGCAGAGTTGTCAGTGTTGTCACTCCTTGCAGGGTTGTAAGTCTTGTCACTCTCTTGCAGGGTTGTCAGTCTTGTCACTCTCTTGCAGGAATGTCAGTGTTGTCACTCTTTAGCAGGACTGACAGTGTCGTCACTCTCTTACAGGGTTGTCAGTTTTGTCACTCCCTGCAGAGTTGTCAGTTTTGTCACTCCTTGCAGGGTTGTCAGTCTTGTCACTTTTTAGCAGGACTGTCAGTGTTGTCACTCCTTCCAGGGTTGTCAGTTTTGTCACTCCCTGCAGAATTGTCAGTTTTGTCACTCCTTGCAGGATTGTCAGTGTCGTCACTCTTTAGCAGGACTGACAGTGTCGTCACTCTCTTACAGGGTTGTCAGTTTTGTCACTCCCTGCAGAGTTGTCAGTTTTGTCACTCCTTGCAGGGTTGTCAGTCTTGTCACTTTTTAGCAGGACTGTCAGTGTTGTCACTCCTTCCAGGGTTGTCAGTTTTGTCACTCCCTGCAGAGTTGTCAGTTTTGTCACTCTTTAGCAGGACTGTCAGTGTTGTCATTCCTTGCAGGGTTGTCAGTTTTGTTACTCCCTGCAGAGTTGTCAGTGTTGTCACTCCTTGCAGGGTTGTAAGTCTTGTCACTCTCTTGCAGGGTTGTCAGTCTTGTCACTCTCTTGCAGGAATGTCAGTGTTGTCACTCTTTAGCAGGACTGACAGTGTCGTCACTCTCTTACAGGGTTGTCAGTTTTGTCACTCCCTGCAGAGTTGTCAGTTTTGTCACTCCTTGCAGGGTTGTCAGTCTTGTCACTTTTTAGCAGGACTGTCAGTGTTGTCACTCCTTCCAGGGTTGTCAGTTTTGTCACTCCCTGCAGGGTTGTCAGTCTTGTCACTCCTTGCAGGATTGTCAGTGTTGTCACTCCTTGCAGGGTTGTCAGTGTTGTCACTCTTTAGCAGGACTGTCAGTGTTGTCACTCCTTGCAGGGTTGTCAGTCTTGTCACTTTTTAGCAGGACTGTCAGTGTTGTCATTCCTTGCAGGGTTGTCAGTTTTGTCACTCCCTGCAGAATTGTCAGTTTTGTCACTCCTTGCAGGGTTGTCAGTCTTGTCACTTTTTAGCAGGACTGTCAGTGTTGTCACTCCTTCCAGGGTTGTCAGTTTTGTCACTCCCTGCAGAGTTGTCAGTTTTGTCACTCTTTAGCAGGACTGTCAGTGTTGTCATTCCTTGCAGGGTTGTCAGTTTTGTTACTCCCTGCAGAGTTGTCAGTGTTGTCACTCCTTGCAGGGTTGTAAGTCTTGTCACTCTCTTGCAGGGTTGTCAGTCTTGTCACTCTCTTGCAGGAATGTCAGTGTTGTCACTCTTTAGCAGGACTGACAGTGTCGTCACTCTCTTACAGGGTTGTCAGTTTTGTCACTCCCTGCAGAGTTGTCAGTTTTGTCACTCTTTAGCAGGACTGTCAGTGTTGTCATTCCTTGCAGGGTTGTCAGTTTTGTTACTCCCTGCAGAGTTGTCAGTGTTGTCACTCCTTGCAGGGTTGTAAGTCTTGTCACTCTCTTGCAGGGTTGTCAGTCTTGTCACTCTCTTGCAGGAATGTCAGTGTTGTCACTCTTTAGCAGGACTGACAGTGTCGTCACTCTCTTACAGGGTTGTCAGTTTTGTCACTCCCTGCAGAGTTGTCAGTTTTGTCACTCCTTGCAGGGTTGTCAGTCTTGTCACTTTTTAGCAGGACTGTCAGTGTTGTCACTCCTTCCAGGGTTGTCAGTTTTGTCACTCCCTGCAGAGTTGTCAGTTTTGTCACTCTTTAGCAGGACTGTCAGTGTTGTCACTCCTTGCAGAGTTGTAGGTGTTGTCACTCTTTAGCAGGACTGACAGTTTTGTCACTCCCTGCAGGGTTGTCAGTTTTGTCACTCCCTGCAGAGTTGTCAGTTTTGTCACTTTTTAGCAGGACTGTCAGTGTTGTCACTCCTTGCAGGGTTGTCAGTCTTGTCACTTTTTAGCAGGACTGTCAGTGTTGTCAATCCTTCCAGGGTTGTCAGTTTTGTCACTCCCTGCAGAGTTGTCAGTTTTGTCACTCTTTAGCAGGACTGTCAGTGTTGTCATTCCTTGCAGGGTTGTCAGTTTTGTTACTCCCTGCAGAGTTGTCAGTGTTGTCACTCCTTGCAGGGTTGTAAGTCTTGTCACTCTCTTGCAGGGTTGTCAGTCTTGTCACTCTCTTGCAGGAATGTCAGTGTTGTCACTCTTTAGCAGGACTGACAGTGTCGTCACTCTCTTACAGGGTTGTCAGTTTTGTCACTCCCTGCAGAGTTGTCAGTTTTGTCACTCCTTGCAGGGTTGTCAGTCTTGTCACTTTTTAGCAGGACTGTCAGTGTTGTCACTCCTTCCAGGGTTGTCAGTTTTGTCACTCCCTGCAGAATTGTCAGTTTTGTCACTCCTTGCAGGATTGTCAGTGTCGTCACTCTTTAGCAGGACTGACAGTTTTGTCACTCCCTGCAGGGTTGTCAGTCTTGTCACTTTTTAGCAGGACTGTCAGTGTTGTCATTCCTTGCAGGGTTGTCAGTTTTGTCACTCCCTGCAGAATTGTCAGTTTTGTCACTCCTTGCAGGGTTGTCAGTCTTGTCACTTTTTAGCAGGACTGTCAGTGTTGTCACTCCTTCCAGGGTTGTCAGTTTTGTCACTCCCTGCAGAGTTGTCAGTTTTGTCACTCTTTAGCAGGACTGTCAGTGTTGTCATTCCTTGCAGGGTTGTCAGTTTTGTTACTCCCTGCAGAGTTGTCAGTGTTGTCACTCCTTGCAGGGTTGTAAGTCTTGTCACTCTCTTGCAGGGTTGTCAGTCTTGTCACTCTCTTGCAGGAATGTCAGTGTTGTCACTCTTTAGCAGGACTGACAGTGTCGTCACTCTCTTACAGGGTTGTCAGTTTTGTCACTCCCTGCAGAGTTGTCAGTTTTGTCACTCCTTGCAGGGTTGTCAGTCTTGTCACTTTTTAGCAGGACTGTCAGTGTTGTCACTCCTTCCAGGGTTGTCAGTTTTGTCACTCCCTGCAGAGTTGTCAGTTTTGTCACTCTTTAGCAGGACTGTCAGTGTTGTCACTCCTTGCAGAGTTGTAGGTGTTGTCACTCTTTAGCAGGACTGACAGTTTTGTCACTCCCTGCAGGGTTGTCAGTTTTGTCACTCCCTGCAGAGTTGTCAGTTTTGTCACTTTTTAGCAGGACTGTCAGTGTTGTCACTCCTTGCAGGGTTGTCAGTCTTGTCACTTTTTAGCAGGACTGTCAGTGTTGTCACTCCTTCCAGGGTTGTCAGTTTTGTCACTCCCTGCAGAGTTGTCAGTTTTGTCACTCTTCAGCAGGACTGTCAGTGTTGTCATTCCTTGCAGGGTTGTCAGTTTTGTCACTCCCTGCAGAGTTGTCAGTTTTGTCACTCCTTGCAGGGTTGTCAGTGTTGTCACTCCTTGCAGGGTTGTCAGTCTTGTCACTCCCTGCAGAGTTGTCAGTTTTGTCACTCCTTGCAGGATTGTCAGTGTCGTCACTCTTTAGCAGGGTTGTCAGTGTTGTCACTCTTTAGCAGGACTGTCAGTGTTGTCACTCCTTGCAGGGGTGTCAGTCTTGTCACTTTTTAGCAGGACTGTCAGTGTTGTCATTCCTTGCAGGGTTGTCAGTTTTGTCACTCCCTGCAGAATTGTCAGTTTTGTCACTCCTTGCAGGATTGTCAGTGTCGTCACTCTTTAGCAGGGTTGTCAGTTTTGTCACTTATTAGCAGGACTGTCAGTGTTGTCATTCCTTGCAGGGTTGTCAGTTTTGTCACTCCCTGCAGAGTTGTCAGTTTTGTCACTCCTTGCAGGATTGTCAGTGTAGTCACTCTTTAGCAGGGTTCTCAGTGTTGTCACTCTTTAGCAGGACTGTCAGTGTTGTCACTCCTTGCAGGGTTGTCAGTCTTGTCACTCTCTTGCAGGGTTGTCAGTGTTGTCAGTCTTTGCAGGGTTGTCAGTGTTGTCAGTTTTGCCACTCTCTTGCAGGATTGTCAGTGTCGTCACTCTTTAGCAGGACTGTCAGTGTTGTCACTCCTTGCAAGGTTGTCAGGTTTGTCACTCCTTTTAGCAGGACTGTCAGTGTAGTCACTCCTTGCAGGGTTGTCAGTTTTGTCACTCCCTGCAGGGTTGTCAGTTTTGTCACTCCCTGCAGTGTTGTCAGTTTTGTCACTCTTTAGCAGGACTGTCAGTATCGTCACTTTTTTGCAGGACTGTCAGTTTTGTCACTCCTTGCAGGATTGTCAGTGTCGTCACTCTTTAGCAGGACTGTCAGTGTTGTCACTCCTTGCAGGGTTGTCAGTTTTGTCACTTCCTGCAGAGTTGTCAGTTTTGACACTCTCTTGCAGGACTGTCAGTGTTGTCACTCTTTAGCAGGACTGTCAGTGTTGTCACTCCTTGCAGGGTTGTCAGTGTTGTCAGTCCTTGCAGGACCTTCAGTGTTGTCACTCCTGGCAGGATTGTCAGTGTCGTCACTCTTTAGCAGGGTTGTCAGTCTTGTCACTTTTTAGCAGGACTGTCAGTGTTGTCACTCCTTGCAGGGTTGTCAGTGTTGTCACTTTTTAGCAGGACAGTCAGTGTTGTCAGTCCTTGCAGGGTTGTCAGTATTGTCAGTTTTGTCACTCTCTTGCAGGACTGTCAGTGTCGTCACTCTTTAGCAGGACTGTCAGTGTTGTCACTCCTGGCAGGATTGTCAGTGTTGTCAGTCCTTGCAGGGTTGTCAGTGTTGTCAGTTTTGTCACTCTCTTGCAGGATTGTCAGTGTCGTAACTCTTTAGCAGGATTGTCAGTGTCGTCACTCTTTAGCAGGACTGTCAGTGTCGTCACTCTTTAGCAGGACTGTCAGTGTTGTCACTCCTGGCAGGATTGTCAGTGTTGTCAGTCCTTGCAGGGTTGTCAGTGTTGTCAGTTTTGTCACTCTCTTGCAGGATTGTCAGTGTCATCACTCTTTTGCAGGACTGTGAGTGTCGTCACTCTTTAGCAGGACTGTCAGTGTTGTCACTCCTTGCATGGTTGTCAGTGTTGTCAGTCTTTGCAGGGTTGTCAGTCTTGTCACTTTTTAGCAGGACTGTCAGTGTCGTCACGCTCTTGCAGGATTGTCACTCTCTTGCAGAGTTGTCAGTGTATTTACCCTTTTGTAGAGTATTTTCAAAATAATACCTACTATCGATATAATTTTTTTTGACTAAATAGGCGACACCAAAATATGTAGTAATAGTAAAAAAAAATAGTATTAATAAATGTGTATTATTTTACCTAATGAACTAAAATAAAAGGAACTAGCTTGGGTTTTAAAGTATTAAGTGGGTCACGAAGGGGCAGTGTGAAAATTACCGGGCCATGGCAGAACAATGTTTGGGAAACACTACTTCAGACCATTAACTGCCTGTCCAAAAAGTTTCATCTCACCAGTCCTTAGTCCGTCATCGAACTCCCCGCTGGAGTCCAAATGTCGCGGCGGTTCGGCGCGCGGCGCAGAGGACGGGCCGGCGCGAGGCTCGTCACGTGATGTGCACGGCGCCACGTTCACCCCGCTCACTGAGTACATGATACCATCTTTATTAGCAGTAGAAATATCACAAGGAGAATGATTCGGAGTTGATAGCCAACTTTCAGTAACTGCAGAGGTAGGTACCAAAAGAAGAATAATTAGCAGTAATAAGAATGTTGGGCCATAAAAGGGATAATATAATCGCAATTGCAATAGGTTCAGGTGAGAATGTTAACTGAAAAATGAATATTAAAGTAAAAGTTTTATTTTGGAAAATCAACAAATTGATATAATTACAATAGAAACGATGATAGTTACAAAAGTTAAAATTGTGTCGCAGCTATCAACGCCCGTCTAAACATAGAACCACATAGCCACCATTATGGACTGCCAAACTGTTGCAAGTTTAAAAAGAAGAGTTATAGAACACTATCTTTCCACTTCGTCATAGTTGCATATAATGTATTTATTATTTTATACTTATATATATTTTAGTGATATTTATTATAGAAGTATGTAGGTAAGTATATTCTCTTATTGTATGTTTATATTTAAATTAGTGATTAGTTTAGTAATAATATTAGAAAGTTTTTATTTAATGTATTTTGTTTTCTCTTCTACACTTACACACGTCGTCTACATCTCTCTGTCTACTTTCCTATAGCAGGTATGCTGGAAGAGATTTCTTTAGAAATAAGCATCACCTTTGTACGTATTTTTCTGTTCTTTTCTTCTTGTCTGTTTAGATGTGTGTACATAAACTGTTAAATAAATAAGAAACCTTTGTTCCAGACATTAGCTGTGATATGGGTACAGTTAAGCTAAAGTTGTTTAAATAAAAATCGTAAACATGCTAAAATAAAAGACATGTTGTATGTTGGTAGGTATGGTGCAGTGTGAACTGGTAGTGTGAGAGTGAGGGTGTTTGTGAGTGAGGGTGTGTGTAAGTGAAGATATGTGTGAGCGCTTGGACTAGTTAAGTTTTAAGTTTCCAATTTTTTTTCAGTTGCATCATATGATAGAGTTTTCAACCAGTCGGTCAACTTTCAAGACATTACGAGGTAAGTGGTTTAAGAGCAGAGAGAGAGATAGGGAAAGAGGGGGAGGGAAAGAGTGGGTTTTTCATATATCCATAGACGGCTGCGACCTTTCACCAACGCGTGAGCTTGTTATATAACCCAAAATCAAATCAAAATCAAAAGTCGTTTATTCAAACTAGGCTGACTAGTGACTAGACTTTTCGAACGTCAAAAATTACATAAGACAGTCCCCAATAAACAACCAGCCGTCACCACTTCCTAGCGCTTTAGCTGGGAAGAAGAAGTAGCGCAACATACTCCCCAGCAGCACAGCTGTCTGTTCAGTTAGAAAACCAATTTCGGTTAACAAGTGAAAATTCTTGTTCTTGTTCTCTTTATCAAACTAATATTATAGTTGGTTTTGTGGACAGGATATTACTCCAGATTTGTTACAGTTGTAATGGCAATCCTGTCATTTGATTTAAATAGGTTTTTATTTATCATATTTTAAATACTTAGATTCTTTTATATTTTGTGAATGTGAGAACATAATAGGCTTAGACTTTAGATTTGTAGAACATTTTCTATTTTGTTAAGTACCTGGTACTTGTTGACAGACCTACACTATCCTCCCATACCTATTAACACTGTAATTTGAAAATAATGTAAAAGCCAATTATTTTTAAAAGAGTAACCGTGTATTTTTTTCCGGAATTTTAACCGTTTCTTGCCGGGTCTTTTACGTAGGAAGCGACCAATTGGAACCGTGCACCTATAAGTGCCGATGTAGGTTTTAATGTGAAATAAAATATTTTGATTTATAAAATGCGAAAATGTGTTTGTTGATTTGTATTTCACGCAGCAAGGGACTGACGTGGTTTTTTGCATAAAGCCAGAAACTAACATATGATTATTGTCCAGAAAACAATGCGTAATTCCTGTGGGACCATGGAAGCGGTGTCGCGGGACGAAGCTAGTTTGTCTATAAATAAATAACTGAATGTCTTACAATCAGCAGACAAGGCAGTGTGGTAAGCATGATGCGGTTCCTGCACGGTAAGATGCAGTCTGCCACTGGGTTGTATCCTGGGCACCACGGTCGCCACCACTGGCACTCTGATCTGGACAGCGCCGTTTGGTTCCACTCTTGGTTTTATAGGGCTATGCTGGAATAGAAGGATAGTGATAAGCAAGTTTGTTTTGTACTATTTTCACTAATATTGCGGACTGGAAAAAAGTTCATTTAAATTCTAATATTATTTCAAAGGCGCCCCGCGGTATCACCCGCGTAAGTCTCGATCCCGTAGCAATATCGGGATAAAAGTAGCTACATGTTAATCCAGGCTGTCTTCTACCTCCATACAAAATGTTATCAAAATTGGTACAGCCGTTTGAGCGTGAAGAAGTAACAAAGATACACACACACTCACAAACTTTCTTTCTAATATTAGTGTGATGCGAAAGTGTTTGTTTTGTTACGTTGTCACGCTAAAACGGCTGAATGGTTGTGGAAAAAATTTAGCACATGATTAGACCATGACCTGGGTTAGGACATTATGATACTTTTTATACCGATATTTCCACGGGCTCGAGAATTATGCGGGAGAAACCGCGGGGCGCAGATAGTACTATATAACACTAGCTTTTGCCCACGGCTTCGCCCGCGTAAAGACTATGACTATATGTCCAATCCCTTTAATCTCTTTAAAAGAAGTACACCATTTTTTTTTATTATAATGTTTATTTTAAAATCATCCCCTATTTTACCACGTAATTGTTTATTTCTTACCAAAAGCATAAATTTTAATTTTAACATCCCTAAAACTTTCATTCCCTATATACCCCCTTTAGGATTATTTTTGAAACAAAAAGTACCCTGTATCTACATCGCCACATGCGAAATACGCATGATAATGACGTTACGCAAAATCCTGCATCGCACAAGCAGAGTTTACCGCGCGACTAGCATTTATATACAACATCCCGACATCAACCGTCGGGTAATGCCCACCAGACACAACACCCGTGTGGTCGGAGGATCCTTCCTTTTCTATGGAGGATGAGTGAGCTTTACACCCTGCTCCTCATACCTCTATAAGCCTATGTCCTTCCCTAGGATGCCATCTATCTCCTTGCCATCGAAATCTATTCAGTAGTTTAGGCGGGAAAAGGTAACATACAGACAGACGGACACACCGATTTACTTTCGAATTTGTAATATTAGTATGGATTATAAATACGAATGTCTGTCTGTCCCACTCAATCGATCGTAATAAAATTTGACAAATAGGAAGCCTGGGACTTGAAAAAGGGCACAATTATGCTACTTTTTATCCTTGATACTCGCAGGAGAAGTCACGGGCAACAGAAAGTTTGGACTAAAGTAAAAGTAATACGAATGGATCCTGAGTGCCAACCAATTAGCTTGCAAACGTTGACTTTAAAATGTTTCCCTATGTAAAAACTTCTCCAGTTGATCTCTTACGGCTGGAAAATTATAGCTTTCATTATTATGCTTGGGAAACGAACATGGGTTTATGATCGCAAAATATTAATCTTCCTGTCAAGAACTGAATTTAGACTATATTAAAAAAAAATACGTTAGTAAACAACCAACTACAACAAAAATGCCAACTAAAGGTATAAGAATTAAGACAACTTAAGGCTCTGACAAGAGGCAAATGATCTAAGTCTTAAACAAAAAATTGCCAAATCTAGGTATATAAAAAATATATGTTATTCTTGAACATATTTCTCATAATTTGGTTGTTACCAAAACACGTTTAGAAAAAAAATCTCGATACAATTTAACGGTAAACTAACCTTTTAGTTTGAGTTCCAATCCAAAATAATAATTCCAAAATATGTATTAAATATTAACGTAAGGTTGGTATTTAATTACTAACAAGAACGTTTTATTTGAATGCAGAACGTGGTTGTTTTTTATTTTCGATTACCCAACTCATTTTTGAGTAAATAGATAATTATTCTTTCATATTTTGCAATAAATTACAAGCGTTGTGTCATCGCGCTTCCCTTTCTTTTGGATGCAGTCTGACATTGACCGCGCTTTAGCTGTTGTCAGCGTCTTAAACAGACAAATTAAAAATCCGGTGTCACAGGTAATGTAATGATAAATCGATCAGATAACGGGTGGCTCCAGATTTTTATTTGTCTGCATTATAATTTCTTCTTTATACCTTTTTAGTTGACGATTTTGTCGTAGTTGGATTTTAGTTTTTAACTTTAATTTTTATTTCAATTATTTTGGGGTTTGGGATCATTGAGACAACCCATTTCGTTGATTTGGGAAAATTTAACAGTAAAATTTGGGGTCTATGTATATATTATTATATAGCCAATATGTTTTCAGAAAGTTTTACGACCTTTCATTAAACACCAAACACGACATGTTTCATAAATCTTCGGTGTCCGCTATAAGCCGCCATCTTGAATTTTATGTGACGTCATATAGCATATAGCCCGCGGAAAAGCACGATGCTTCCAAAGATACCTCGTTGTCAAAACACGACTTGCAGTTTAGGAGTTATAAGGGAACAGATGAACAAAATGATGATGATACATAGCCTGTTAGAATCATAACCCACGTTTGACTTTGCCGTATTCGGGTAAAAATACTATTTAGTTACCTGTGCCAGACCATCTTCCTCTTCGTTATTTACAACAATTTTTCCTCCGACTCGCAAATCTTCAGCGGTTGCAGGCACTAACATCTGAAATCGAAAACAAGTAAATCTTAATACTGAATTCACAAACTTATGAAGAACGGTAGGTACTCGTAAATAATCTAGTAAGTAGTAGATGTGCCTTGAGTAACCAGAATAAGTGAGTATACCATTACATGTCGTTTCTTGATTGCAAGTCAATAGCAATTGTATATTGTTATTATTAGCAAGCTTTTAACCCAGCCCGAAAACAAAACATGTTCTATATGAATTATCTACCACAGTAAATTATCTACCACGTAAATATCTACCACAGTAAATTAAAAACATTATGCACCTGTTTCCCACCCGGAAGCTTCGTATCAACTACTTTCACCAAAACAGGAGTTCCATTTTCAGGCTTCAGCAAAGCAAACGGGGTCTGTCTAGTAGCCAACGCCACCCCCATATGGTACGTCTTGATGGGGTCCACAACCACCCCATTGCTCATGGAGCCCCAACGACCCTCGTTCCAAATGTCACCCGGTTCTTGGAAAGACTTGGAGATGTCCCAGATTTCTGGAAGGTGGTTGGTGGGTTTCTCAGACCAGTCTGAAGATGAAGGGCCGGCTACTGATGGTACGTATGGTCCCACTGAGGAGGTTACTTCACAATGCTCTGCTTGGGGTCTGAAAATATATAATTTAATATCTTCAGAATCTCTACTAATCATCACATCACGCCGGTTTCCCCGAAAGATTAGGTACATCATTCATCATCATTATTTCAGCCGAAAGACGTCCAGTGCTGGACATAGGCCTCCCCCAAAGTTAGCCAAAATCTTATTCCGTTAAAAACTACTCGTAATTCGCGGCCGTTACCACTGAGGCCCAGCACTGCTCCACCACCACGTAATTAGCAATAAAACATTTTTATTATGATTCTCCCAAGAGAAGAAACTGATTAAATGCAGCGTTAGTTTTTTGGTGGAACTCGTTAAAAGTTTTTATATTAGTTAGGTACTTGAGAATCTGAGAGTGCAACTTGTTAGTAGATAAAACGGTTACATTTTTAATATTAAAAATAGTTTATGTGTTAGGTAGAAATACTCGACGAAAAGGTAATGGTAACGACTGGCATAAACGTATTGTAGTATCTATATCTATCTTATATACCAACCTCGCAGTATCAGGTTGAGTGTCCGTCGAAGATCGAGGACCGCGCGGAGTGGTCGATCGTCCTCGGACGGGCACCGGGGGACCAACACAGGCGGACGTGTCCTCTGGATGTGCCTGTGTAAAGATAACGCTTAGATTTTATAGTTGACATAGACAATGAATTCAAGCCTGGATCAAAAAAAAACGCTTAGATTTTATGGTTGACATAGGTAACATTTTGGAAGTTGCTCTTGTAAATTCTTCAATTTCATCATTATCTCCTGCTATTATCAATTAGGAGTTTCTTCAATATCATGAATGTTTTAAAAAAGCCTAGGCACCTACATCGGTATAGATGAGAGTAACAAATTTCGAAGAAAATCTAAAAGTCGAGGAAAAACCAAGATTTCTTACCTTGTTTTTATGACAGACCAAGTTGGATTGTTGGTTGAACCCCTTCAAGCAGATGTTGCAGCGGTAAGGACGCTCGTTGGTATGCGTGAAGAGATGGTTGCGGAGATTGCCTGAAGAAAAGAGATATTATCATTGACTAGCTGTTGGCCGCGACTTTATCTATGATCTAGAATTAAAAGTAGCCTGTGTCCTTCTCCAGGTCCCAGGCTACTTATTAGTCAAATTTCATAACGATCCGTTCAGCCGTTTTAGCGTGAAAGCGCAACAAACAAACCAAAAAAAATATAATATTTGTTAGGATTACAGTTGAGATTATTCTGTGATCTTTATAGGTCACGAAGTTAAAATCAAATTAACAAACTGGTTGCACAAGTTAACGTATGACGAAACCGAGAATCTTATTATAATTATTGTCTCTTAATAGAAATAGAACTAATACTGTATTTAGATTAGGTCACTTTTTGTTTTTGTTTTGATGTTGTTGGTTCTTTCAGTACTTGCATGAAACTCAATACCAGTTGTATGCCATTATATCTGGAAGAACATGGACTCCTAAAACATAGGCTTTTAGCCTAGTTTAGGAGGCATCAGTTCGCCCTTTAATGTGACTCTATTTTACCACATTTATTTAATCCTTGTGTACATATGTATGTTTTCAAAGTGTACAGATAAACATGTTTATTATTTATTATTATTATAGGTACTTTTTGGGTACGGTGCAGCTAATGGTGAGGAGGCTGATAATAGCTAGATAAAGAGTAGTCAAGGATCGAATTATATGACCTGTGATTGGAGAGTCCTATGTCCAGCAGTATATAGACTGCTGTAGACACAATATGTAACAATAACTCTGTTGTTCCTTCTACTTACGTTTTAGGAATCGGAATACATACGTAATAAAGCAAGTCATTTATAAAAACTGTTCAACAAAAATAATTAAAATAAATATTCAATTATTAATATTTGTAATGTTTAACTGATTTCTTACCTCTTTGATTTTGACTTCTCGACTAGCCCATGCTTATTTTTTTTTAAATTATAATTCTATCAATGTTGTGCTTGTAGGTAAATGTATACGTCCCTAAAAGGAACAGCAGGGTTTTTCGATTCCCGGCCACCGTAGGCGCGGGCCTGCGGACGGTGAGCGATGGGTAGCTCGCCGTCCGATAAGGACCAGGCCCGGGTCGACGGCGCGTTGTGTTCCACGCGCGCTTCATAGAGATGTCAGCACCAACTGACGGGGTCCGGTAGGACCAATGCCTGCCAGGGTTGCGAGTTTGTCCGAAAGGGATATCCTGGCCCTGCCACACAGGCAACGAAAGGAACACGGGTGGGTTTTAGTCAGTAAAAGTCTGACACGCCCTCCGGCTCCACCCAGAGCGGGAGAAGTCATTTGATAATTTCCCACCCAAAAAAAGGGTTTTTGTTACATACTGTATTGGCAGATTATAACTCATTATGGTTATGTTGCGCTTACATAGCCAACTAAAATTTTATTATAAAATCAAAATTCATTTAAACTAGGCTGAGGTCACCTCTTTTCGAACGTCAAAATTACATGAGACAGTCCCCCAAAGCACCCGCCTTCACTACTTCCTAAGTTCTTTAGCTGGCTAGAAGAAGTGGCGCAACAAACTCCCCAGCAGCACAGCTGTCTGTTCAGTTAGAAAAAAATGATTCTATAGTACCTATTTTGTATCTGTATACTTATTATTTTGCACCAAAGACAACCCCATTTTTAGGTCTACGCAATCACTGTTCATTCCAGGTTGCCTGGAAGAACATGAGAATCGCAGAAAGCGACAAGGCCACCCATTGTATGTTTTGCAGTGTTAAATTATTTTTTTACATCATCATCTGCTTAGCCTTTTCCCAACTATGTTGGGGTCGGCTTCCAGTCTTACCGGATGCAGCTGAATACCAGTGTTTTACATGGAGCGACTGCCTATCTGACCTCCACAACCCAGTAAATTTACTGGGTAATACGATAACACTTGGTAAGACTGGTTGTCAGACTTTCGGGCTTCTGACGACCCGACCCGACCCCTCTGACCCGTGTCTGATGTACAATAAAATATAACTATAAATAAACAGAATTGTGCAATTTTTGCAATTAAATAAAAAAAAAATTAAATAGTTAACGCCTGTTGCCAAGAAATTTTGTGGCCCGTGAAGGCACAGCTTATGGTAATATGATATAGCAGGATGATGATATGATTAAGGTTATTTTTGAGTCTAGATAGAAAATAGAGGAAAGGATAAAGAAAGGTGACCTTTTTGATGGAATCCTTTGGGACAGATGTGGCACTTGTACGGCTTCTCATCTGAATGTGTCTTACGGTGGGAGATCAGGGTGGACACGCGGTTGAAGGTTTTGTTGCACACCTGTGTAGAGAATAAAGGATAAGGAATATCTAAGACTTGTAGAAATAACAAGGCCAGGCCAAGCTTGTTTTGAGTCCATATAAGCTTTGCGAGAATAGCTCATGATGTGGTGAAAAGTTTAGCTAATCAGCGAGTGTTTTTGCCAGGTGGACAGTTAAATTTTACGCCGTGGTAGTATATCTTGGTTAAGGCTGTCTCAATGGTCAAAGATCATGTAGACAAAGATATTGTTTTGTACGCTGGTCATCGGTCTTAGAATAGTATTAATAATTATTATTAATCGTATTTGTATCTCACAAAGTGACGCGCGCTTTACTTGTGGTTACCAAGTGCACAAACACGCTGCGAATGTGTGGGTAAACGCAGGAGCCCTCGGTACTATCCGAGTCAATGGTGTGTGTGGGTATGCGTGTGTGTATTATTATGCTGACGCTACTCGTCTTCACGTACACATTCAAAGCGTGTTGTACACTTGTTTACCACAAAAAAAGCGCGCGTGGCTTCGTGAGCAGAAAGTATTGCCATAACCTTTGAGACGAAACTAAACACATGGATGAAAAAAATATAAAAGGGTTTATTTATAAACGTCGCTTTAAGTTAACTTTTAACTGCGGAACACAACGGTTTTAAAAACATAAATGGTTATAAAAAAATCACCGCGAATCTTATTTAAAGATGAAAAACTAGCACTGGTATTACGAATTTGTCTCGTACCTCGCAAGCGTAAGGCCTCTCAGCAGAATGTATGGCGCGGTGCTGGCTCAGAGTGGACAATTGTCTGAAGCTTTTACCGCAGGCGGCACAGTGGAAGTTCCTTTCATCTGTATGTGTCGGTAGATGACGCATCATACTATACCTCGCAAGCGTAAGGCCTCTCAGCAGAATGTATGGCCCGGTGCTGTCTCAGAGTGGACAGTTGTCTGAAGCTGCCACAGGCGGCACAGTGGAAGTTCGTCTAGTCTGTGTGTGTCGGTAGATGACGCAGCATACCATACCTCGCAAGCGTAAGGCCTCTCAGCAGAATGTATGGCCCGGTGCTGTCTCAGAGTGGACAGTTGTCTGAAGCTGCCACAGGCGGCACAGTGGAAGTTCGTCTAGTCTGTGTGTGTCGGTAGATGACGCAGCATACCATACCTCGCAAGCGTAAGGCCTCTCAGCAGAATGTATGGCCCGGTGCTGTCTCAGAGTGGACAGTTGTCTGAAGCTGCCACAGGCGGCACAGTGGAAGTTCGTCTAGTCTGTGTGTGTCGGTAGATGACGCAGCATACCATACCTCGCAAGCGTAAGGCCTCTCAGCAGAATGTATGGCCCGGTGCTGTCTCAGAGTGGACAGTTGTCTGAAGCTGCCACAGGCGGCACAGTGGAAGTTCGTCTAGTCTGTGTGTGTCGGTAGATGACGCAGCATACCATACCTCGCAAGCGTAAGGCCTCTCAGCAGAATGTATGGCCCGGTGCTGTCTCAGAGTGGACAGTTGTCTGAAGCTGCCACAGGCGGCACAGTGGAAGTTCGTCTAGTCTGTGTGTGTCGGTAGATGACGCAGCATACCATACCTCGCAAGCGTAAGGCCTCTCAGCAGAATGTATGGCCCGGTGCTGTCTCAGAGTGGACAGTTGTCTGAAGCTGCCACAGGCGGCACAGTGGAAGTTCGTCTAGTCTGTGTGTGTCGGTAGATGACGCAGCATACCATACCTCGCAAGCGTAAGGCCTCTCAGCAGAATGTATGGCCCGGTGCTGTCTCAGAGTGGACAGTTGTCTGAAGCTGCCACAGGCGGCACAGTGGAAGTTCGTCTAGTCTGTGTGTGTCGGTAGATGACGCAGCATACCATACCTCGCAAGCGTAAGGCCTCTCAGCAGAATGTATGGCGCGGTGCTGGCTCAGAGTGGACAGTTGTCTGAAGCTTTTGCCACAGGCGGTACAGTGGAAGTTCCTCTCGTCAGTGTGTGTCGGTAGGTGACGCATCAACGTGTATTGGTGTTGGAACTCGCGACTGCCTGGAATTAAAGAGAGTGGTAACACCATTAGTATTCATTAATATGAAAGCAGACTTCTTCCAAACTGCCAGGGTTGCTAGTTTGTCCGAAAGGGATATCGTGGCCCTGGCACACAGGCATCTGAAGGAACACGGGTGGGTTTTAGTCAGTATAAGTCTGACACGCCCTCTGCCCAGAGCGGGAGAAGTTATTTGGTAATTTCCCACCCAAAAAAAAAAAGACTTCTTACAAAGCTTGTTTATTTTGTGTACAATTATAATCTGCGAACGTTATTCTGCGTTTTGATTGACTGTAGATCTAGACGCTATAATAGGTGGCAAAACGAACAAAAAGAAAAATATCTTTTTCTAGATGAGAAAGCTGGTTGAACAGGATATTAACGATTGGTACCTAAGCTGCGCTACGTGTTGTGAGTTCGATCCCAATACTGTTTGTGTAAAGATAACGTATAATGTGTAATCGTCCATGTGGTGCCGGACGTAAAGACTAGTACAGTCGGTGAACAGCATTGCCTGACCCCTCTTACAAAGAAGAATAATAGAGAAGAGGGGCTAGATAATGCTGGTCACCGACTGTACCATCCTATTTCTTCCCGTGGGTGTCGTAAAAGGCGACTAAGGGATTTACTAGAGAATGGGCAGCAGTGTTCTACATGCATTTTAACACCATACTGCGACCGCCAACCCACCTGCCAAGCGTGGCGATTATGGGGGAGGCCTATGTCCAGCAGTGGACGTCTTTCGGCTGAAATGTTGATGAAGGAAATCTTTTTTTTTGGGTGGGAAATTATCAAATAACTTCTCCCGCTCTGGGTGGAGCGGGAGGGAGTGTCAGACTTTTACTGGCTAAAACCTACCCGTGTTTGTAAACGCACCCATGAACCACGAAAGGGAAATATCAATTGCTAAAAAAAAAAAAATCGTTTCTAGAAACGAAATTATTTTTTCTGCTAAGTAAAACAATTCCTTATTATTTCTCCTAATCGGTTAAAAGTGAGAGAATATTCAAAAATACTTACAGATGCCACACTCCCATAGCTTGACTGTCCGTCCATGTCTCTTCACGTACTTCACGTAATGAAACCTGGAGCGAGGGTCTGCCTTGTCCACCTTGCACGTGTTCTGACCCTTGCCTTTTTCCGTGCCTGTATTTTAGCGGAGAAAATAATCGTAAGTAATTCTGGCAATGACGTAGCGAAGATCAAATGTTTTTTGCGTTAAAAAAGTGCCGAAGTCATGTTAACTGAATGGTTTGGTTTGAAATACAAAACTTCGTAGCTGCACACAAAAACAGAATTTGGATACCTATACCTACAATCTAAAAAACCGGCCAAGTGCGAGTCGGACTCGCGCACGAAGGGTTCCGTACCATTATCTATAAAAATGGCAAAAAAATCATGTTTGTTGTATGGGAGCCCCCTTAAATATTCATATTATTCTGGTTTTTAGTATTTCTTGCTATAACGGCAACAGAATTACGTCATCTGTGAAAATTTTAACTGTCTAACTATCACTGTTCATGAGATACAGCCTGATGACAGACGGACAGACGGACAGACAGACAGACGGCGGAGCCTTAGTAATAGGGTTCCCGTTTAACCCATTGGGTACGGAACCCTAAAAAGCGTAGTGAAAAGTATGGAAATTGCTTGAATCTTATTCAGGAGTAACGAAAATTAATTTTACTCTGTTAAGACGCTGACAACAGCTACTCGCGCGCGGTCACTGTCAGACTCCGTACAAAAAAAAGAGAAGCGCGATGACACAACGCTTGTAATTTATTGCAAAATATGAAACAATTATCTATTTACTCAAAAATGAGATGAGTAATCGAAAATAAAAATCAACCAAATTCTGCATACAAATAAGACGTTCTTGTTATTAATGAAATACCAAACGTACGTTGATTTTTGATACAGATATTTTGGATTGAAACTCAAAGTAAAGGGTTAGTTTACCGTTAATTTGTATTGAGTTTTTTTTTTCTAAACGTGTTTTGGTAACAACCATGTTCTCAGAAATATGTACAAGAAAAACATATATTTTTTCGGCTACCACAAACTATATACCTAGATATGGCAAATTTTTTGTTTAAGACAAGCCTACTTTATCATTTGCCTGTTGTCAGCGCCTTAAGGCAACTAGACAAATCTGAGTAGTGAAAAAATACGCATATCGCGAGAGATCATTTATTATGTGGTAAAAATAAATTGCTAAAAGATATTAAAAGATATATTATAGCAGACTTGTTTACCTGCTTGTCTAATACTATTAGCAATTTCTGGAGTCAAGTCATTCGAAAGAAAAAAAAAAAACCGGCCACGTGCGAGTCCGACTCGCGCACGAAGGGTTCCGTACCATTATCTATAAAAATGGCAAAAAAATCACATTTACTGCCCCCCTTAAATATTTGTTTTATTTAAGTTTAATTATTTATTTTTAAAGTGAATATATAACTAAATGTTCTGTGAATATTTCAAGAGTCTACCTGTTGCCGTTATCAATATCGAGCAAAAACGGGCAAAAAATCACGTTTGTTGTATGGGAGCCCCCTTAAATATTTATTGTATTCTGTTTTTTAGTATTTGTTGTTATAGCGGCAACAGAAATACATCATCTGTGAAAATTTCAACTGTCTAACACGGTTCACGAGATACAGCCTGGTGACAGACGGATAGACAGACAGACGGCGGAGCCTCAGTAATAGGGTTCCCGTTTTACCCTTTGGGTACGGAACCCTAAAAACGGCATATTAACCTAACCTAAAGCATGACATAGATACTCCTAGAATTCCCTTACCTGGTCCAGTACTTCCCGAACTTGAACCAGTTGACGTAGAAGACACGGGTTGAGGCTCTCCGAACGTATTCTTTTCACTGAAGGTGATTCTATTTCTGATGGTAGGCTGCAACACCGCACTTGACGTATCAGCTTCCTAAGGAAAGAAAATATTAAAGAATTCATTTGATTATTATGTTACTTTTATCATATTATATCAAAAAATTGAAATTTCAATGACACCGGTATGCCTAAGCATACCGCAGCTTTGTTTTTGTACCTACGATGATTATCATTGAAATTTCAATTTTATTGTCATAAAATTAAGGTATTTTTCTATTCGTAGCATAAAAATCCCTTGCCGTGGCGTGCGCCAGAGAGAGCAGGCCCTAACTTGTGTTGTTATCTCTGGTATAGGCGCGTTTTGGTTACGATAAAAGCAGTTACAACCCCTAAATATAACGCATGAGCTATAGAAACAGATTGTTAGACAGTTTACTATTAAAAGTGACTGAAATAAAACTCTATAAAGTCGAACTTTTTTAAAAATCAAGGTGTACCATAACGCTTACTGTAATTAAATAAGTAAATATACGTGTTCGCGAGCATGTCATTAAATAATTCAAAATTTGGCGTTTACAGGCTGAGATAAACGTCATCATTATTTTGTTCTCCTGTCCGTATCCTAATTTATTTAAGGGGGACAGGGGGGGGCGGGGTCGGTGCAACATGTCCCTTTCTCCCATACTTCTCTATCCATCCATCGTTAGATTGGTCTTGAAAAGAAAGTCATAGACACAAAAAGTCGTCTAGGGCAGCGAGTTGCGCAAGTATTTTTTTACTGACTGGCTAATTATTTTCCTATGAGCCTGATAAGGCTCGTAAAAAGCAATGGTTTGGTTAAGAACCATGTCTTACTGAACATGAAAGAAAAGAAAGTGAATGATAAGTGACGGTTGACAGAGGAGAATGAAGAAGGAAACGTGTTGCGCCAATCCCATGGACCATGGGACTGACGGGGTCCGTTAAGGCCAATGACTACCAGGGTTGCGGGTTTGTCCGAAACGGATACCGTGGCACTGGCACACAGACAACTGGAAAGAACACGGGTGGGTTTTAGCCAGTAATAGTCTGAAACGCCCTCCCGGTCGCCTAAACCCAATCCCTGTATATAAGCTAACACCGGGTGGGGCTGAATAGTATACAGACATTTTCCTGTTTGAAAATAATCGTACAAATCTGTTTCGAGCCAGATTGGTTTTTACCGCACAGAGTTTGCCCTCATATGCCACAGTTAAAAAGACAATCATGTTCGCTCTCAACACTTTTCTAAAGCTACATGGTTGACGAGAAAAAATAAAAAAGTGCCGCACAAAAAATCAAAAAAATATTTTTAGCAGTAAAACAAAATGTTGCAGCTCAACTCCTACGGCGTTAGCTCATATATAGGGTTTAGCTTTACGCCTCCCGGTCCGCCCAGAGCGGGAGAAGTTATATGATAATTTCCCAACCAAAAAAAAACAAAAGGAGCTCCAGGTAGGAAGATGATGGTGATATTTGTATACTTGCCTTCATCTCACTCTTAATGGCAGCATCCAAATCCTTGCCAAAGGTAGTCTGTCCAGTAGTGCCAAACCCTGGTTCTGACACCAGCGACGCGATGTTGCCATCCTCCTCTGTCCAAGCAAAACTGGCCTGTTGCTGCTCCAAGCCGTCGGAGAAGAAGCCGTCACGGAATATAGAACGGTGGACGTCGAGCTGGTGATACGGAGGATTATGAAAAGCTAGATATATTGACTGCTACATTAGTCTAGTTGTTTCAAAGCAAACTGTTATCAACTTTAGGTCCTGGGTAAGATCATTGGGTCAAGCTGGTTTAATTTGATGGTTCGACGAGATAAGCTCGTCCGCTATGACCATCGGACTAAGGGCTAATTGTACACATGAGCCTGAACACGATCAGCACATAAACCACGTTCAAGTGCTGTCAGTGTCATTATTTTCTGTGGAATATTTGGACGCTCTTGAGCACGGTTTCAGATGTGTTGATGGCGATCAGTTTCATATAACAGAAAACTAGCAAAATGTGGGTGAACTACAAATCTCTGTCTGGTGATGATGCCTATTGGGATAACACAGACGAGATGTGTGTAACCCACCACCATGTAGGTACCTAAACAATAGGGAACTATAACACTTTCCTTGTTCTGTTTTAAATTAATGAACAATGACCGAAAGCTCGTCAAGACAACGCGACGCAAGACCACGTAGCATCACGTTGCTCGTTGACCGATAGCATTTCAAGACAAAATGCTCACTCAAACAAGTCTATACTCTATAGTGTGATAAGGCCCTACGATCAACCAAGCCACTGTTACCTATAGAAAGATGCTCTGATTATATTCCTTGGAGCGGTTTTTCTGTGTTTATTGATGTGACAATAAGTTTATTTACTTGCAAAGAAATGTCAATTAGACGTTATGACATTTTTCTGGCAGGTAAAATGACAATTCCTCACCTGTCAATCCAACTGATTGCGGAATGAAACTGTCGAGGTCTTCATCACAAAAACTCATGCTAAATTATTGCTCTTTTCACTAAATAAGACATAAAAATGTTTCTCTACGTACATCGTTTCTGCCGGAATTAGATAGCAGCGGTTCACCATTGAATCCCAATTCCTTCCTGTCAAACTTATCATTCAGACACACTTCACGAATGCTGAAACAATGAAATTAACATAAAACAAAAATTAAACAAACGTAAAACAAATCAGTATGGCCGCGTTTCAACTATTTATCTAAAAAAAAAACGAAGATCGCACCTTATAATCTCATCCCCCGGCCGCATGAAACCACTCTCCGGTATTTCTTCTTTTATTTCTTCATCGGAAAACATCATTTATTTTTGCAATATTCAATTATTTTTCAGACAAAAAACAACACGACGTCAACGTCAAACAGTCTGTTTTTTCTCAACGTGATTTTTGTTTCTATGACGATCAGTGTTCTTCATTTGAAAGTTTTATTTTTTTGAAATATTTTTTTTTATAAGTTACGAGTGGCATTTTTAGCTGTCAGTTGCAATGTGACCTCTTTTGAACTTTACGAGGTTGGTGCCCTATTTGCTAGTACTGCTTCTTTCCCGCGGTTTTACTTACATAATTATGTTAAAATGTGATTATTTCTATGAATAAAGAATATTTATACAATATCTAGTAAAACTGAATATTGTTTTATTTCATTTTTACGTCATTTTTCCTTTAAGTAAATAATAGGAACATGCTCAAAATACTGCTTACCTAATAATACCAATGTAGGTATATAGATATCTATCAAAATAATTATGTTTCAGGCTATTGTCCTGCAATTTTCTATTCGTCATTTTGAAAGAATCTTGTTCACAAAAATGTGAGTGAATAAAATTATTCAGTGTATTTTCAAGTGGTTTGTTACAACGTCTAAGTGGTCTGCTCATTTCGTTGCGGAGCTCACTCGAATGCTTGAAGAATACTTCAGAACCAACTTAATGTTTATGAGAAGAAAAAAATATCTTTTGAGTAAAGAATAATTTTTCAGTCAGATTCAAGAGGCGAAATATTGACTGTATTTTCGCAAATTTAGATTCAGCATGATATTCTATGCCTTTTTAGGGTTCCGTAGTAAACAAGGAACCCTTATAGTTTCGCCATGTCCGTCTGTCTGTCTGGCCGTCCGTCTGTGGGCTTAGCTCAGAGACGCTTAGTACTAGAAAGCTGTAATTTGGAATGGGAATACATATTTATCACGCTGAAAAAGTCGTAAAATAGACCCATGATAATCATTTTTTTTAGGGTACCTCCCTTGCACGTAAAATGGGGATGATATTTTTTTTTCTCGTCTATTCCATAGTGTGGGGTATCGTTGAATAGGCCGTTTAAAAATATTGTGGGTTTGTGTAAACCATTTTTCAATTAAGGGATCCGTTTGCGTAATATTATCCTTTAAAGTGCTATTTTATGTTAGAGTCAAGTGTCCCCCCCCCCCCTGCCAGCTAAATGGTTAATTTTGGATATGTGAAAGAATTCATGGCAATAGTATATATAACGAAATTAAAAGGAAAACTATCACAGCTAAGTAGGCTTCACAAGTTAACGAGTAATAGTCGACCAACTTAAATTTGCAGTTGGAGAATTTACCGTAACGTTTATCGATGTATGGGAGAGCATGTTTTTCAACTACAATGTTAAGTTTGTTTTTGGGATAAATTCGGAACACTTCATTGTGCGTGGTCAAAAAAAGCGTGACTTTATGTATGTATCGCTATATAATAGGTAAGTAGATAAAATTAAAGACCTACTTAGGTATCTGCTAGACACCTACTGGCTTTCACAGTTAAGGCTCTTACACACTCACGCGATATCGCGGGCGCGACAGGCACCGACAATTCCTTTGTCGGTGCATGTCGCGCCCGCGATATCGCGTGTGTTTGTAAGAGCCTTTACACAGAACTGTTTAAATGAAAAACTAGGGTGATTGGGTAAAAAAAACCAGGGTGATGAAAGCATGAGAAGATCTATACCTATTGTGCATCAAATCAATAAAATTATTACCTACACGAGTAAATATAAGTACCTAATAAGTACGTGAGTGATTGCTTTACAAATAAACGTTTAGACGCTCACAGACCGTTGGAAATGAAACCGTCAGTCGCCGGAATGTCTTTGATTGTAACACCATGTGATTTGATTGAAATACCTTCCACGTGTCTCACTGTCAACCACTTATCAATCTGTCACCCTTCCCAGATTAGGTATATAGGAAATATAGGTAGGTATCACAAAGTAAATAGCTATTTATAGCAGGCTTCTCAAAGAGGTAGGTACGGTCGTTTTATTAGGGTTCCGTACCCAAAGGGCAAAACGGGAACCCTATTACTGAGTCTCCGCCGTCTGTCTGTCTGTCTGTCCGTCTGTCACCAGGCTGTATCTCATGAACCGTCATAGCTAGACAGTTGAAATTTTCACAGATGATGGATTTCTGTTGCCGCTATAACAAAAAATACTAAAAAACAGAATAAAATAAATATTTAAAAAAAATATATATTTTCGAGCAAAAAAAATCCGTTTTGTTGTATGGGTGGGCAACTGATTTTTTTAACACTTTAAAAATAAATAATTAAATTAAAATAAAACAAATATTTAAGGGGGGCTCCCATACAACAAACGTGTTTTTTTTTTGCCGTTTTTATAGGTAATGGTACGGAACACTTCGTGCGCGAGTTCGACTCGCACTTGGCCGGTTTTAATGTAAATACAAACTTTTACTTTTTTACTTCTGGATGTGTGTGGTTTAGATTAAGACATGAATAAAAAAATAAAAAGTATTGCAAACAAGTGTATCATTTTTACTTTTGAAAGAATAATTAGAAAATGTCCTTCAATACTTTATTTTATTAAAGCATGTTTGGTACAATACAAGTAGCGCCACCTGTTATCAAAAGAGAGCACCTAAAATGCGCCATCTATGAATTTTATCGAAAACTAAATGGTTTGCCTCGTAGAGAAGCCATCAAGGTAAACGAAAGTTAAAGCAGCGCTATCTAGGTTTACTTTTTAAAACTAATAGCGACAGTACAACGCCTGTTAACCATGATTCCCACATTTCTTGTCGTTCCAGTAATTTCCCGTAGATGGCACAAAAAACTATTTAATAAACTGAAACCAACCACAACTGAAATAATTTATAGGTATTTCGTTCTATTTCGTGAATTTCTCGAATTTACCAAGGACCTACCTGTCAACATAAATACTTACAAAAAGAGGTAACACGGTAAGGTATAGGTGCTTACATCACGCCTGTATTCCCCAAAGGGTTACGCAGAAGGACGCGGTATTTAGTTTTTTTTTTTTTTCAGTTAGTTAGTTTTTAGTTATGTTATTATTTTAGTACACATTTCGCCAAAATATACCTACCATAGGTGAAGGGTTTTCAGTCAGCTGCGTCTTGTAGTGAAGACATTTTTTACAAGGAACTTTTCTGAGCGGTTTGTAATCTACAAAATCCAAAGAGATTTAAGATACCTGATACGTAAATAATTTAATGTCTTTGACAAAATCAAAACACAGCGAGTAACTATGGTGATCAATGATCGTTCCCTTGAGTAACAAAACATCCTCTTTGCCTAGCATTAAAATAATTACAAAACAGGCACAAAAGGAAACCACATAGCAGCTTTATGCACGACTATGCGTCTCGTTTAGTCACACGCTCAAACATATCTCATTCTTATTAAAACATCGAGGAGTCCACTCGATCTTAGTCTATTTGACAGAACGCCTTGCCAATACCCGTTCTTGATGCCTAACATAGATAATAATATGCACAATCATTCCTGTATGTACTGTATTTACACATGAATGCTTGTATTTACAATGGGGTTTGCTATATTAATCATAAGTTCAAGATGTAGGTATGTCATAAGACAGGTAGGTACTATGTTTAATTGCAATCATAGGTAGAACGGGTCATGTGAGGCGAAGGAATGAGGAAAATGTCGTCAGGAAAGTTTTGAGTATGAATATATGATAGCTATACGAGTAGGGGCAGACCAAAGAAACGATGGATGGACTGTGTGAAAAAGATAATTATCGCTAGAAAGGGGTGACTACCAAGGTGACTACTAATAGAAAAATATGGAAGAAAAAGACATTTTGTCGACCCCAAATAAATTGGGATAATGGCAAGAGAATGGTGATAAGGTTTTGATAAAATTCTTGCAACTTTGCCGACCCATTTCTTCTGAAAAAGAGTACTTTAAGAGTATCACCAAGAATTTGAAGTTGGGAATCTATCAAACACTATTTTAGCATTACTTAAGGGTTTTTCTTTTATAAAATACATTCTTCAATTATAGCCCCTCAAATAAAATAAAAAAAGTGTTTTGTACAGTTTTTTTTTTTTAATTTTGTGGGCTTTCACTTTATGTAATGCTAAAGTAGAGTTTGAAAAAGAAAAAAACTATTCTATTGCTTCATAATTATGTTTGAAAAAATCTGCTCAACAACGTATCTACATAAATAACGCAATGAATGTTGTTGAATTGTCAAATTGAATGGCAATGTCATTGATTGATTTTTAAAGGTCTTTAATAACAGAAAGGTTATTACAATTTACCAAAAATATCTTATTCTAAACGTAAACTAACATCATCATCTGCCTATCCTTTACCCAACTATGTTGAGGTTGGCTTCCAGTCTAACCGGATGCAGCTGAATACCAGTATTTTACAAGGACCGACTGCCTATCTGACCTCCACAACCCAATTACTGGGTAACACGATCAAAATCAAAATCATTTATTTGCCTAAATAAGGTACAGAAGGTTGGTAAAACGTACAAAAATGTTCTCTTATTCTGCCTTTAATTTCGGCGTGCAAATACAAAATAAAGCTACATATTTTATTTAAATTAATTGATCATAATCATGCAGTCATTAAACAGATAATCCCCTTAAAATTGTATTATTGAATTAAATAAATGTCAATTTATCAATGAAAAAATAATAATCGATATCCCTTGGTTGTCAGACTTTTGGGCTTCTGACGACCCGTAACAGCTGTCAATGATCTACAAATGACAGCCGGGACCAACGACTTAACGTGCTTTCCGAGGCACGGAAGTATCTTGGTATGAAAAGATGGTCACTCATCCACGGACCAACCGCGGCAAGCGTAGCTTAACCTGATCGATCGACCCGTGCGGCAGTTATTACTTAGCCACAAGCTCCTCCAAAATGTAAACTAACATAATCCGAGCAATGTTAAATAGGCTACTCAATATACACTGACAGTGCGACTACTAATTTAATAGACACATAGAAGACTGTACTGTTTTATAGGGTTTGCAGACCCACATTTAAAAATAAATGCCATTGTAGGTGTGTTGGTTAGTACCTAGGTACGTAATTAGACCGCGGGTGTCTACAGGCACTTGCATAGATATTGGGTTGTCAAAAAGGGATGCATTTGCCTCAAGAGCTTGCTAGTATTTTTATTTGATTATAATTCAAGAAGCAGACAGAATGGTAACTATCGTGTACCGTAAACTTGGGAATCTACCTATAGCTACAGAAAACTACGTTAGGTGAGCTGACTGAATCTATGATTTGCTTCATAGTGTGTTGGTTAGTACCTAGGTACGTAATTAGACCGCGGGTGTCTACAGGCACTTGCATAGATATTGGGTTGTCAAAAAGGGATGCATTTGCCTCAAGAGCTTGCTAGTATTTTTATTTGATTATAATTCAAGAAGCAGACAGAATGGTAACTATCGTGTACCGTAAACTTGGGAATCTACCTATAGCTACAGAAAACTACGTTAGGTGAGCTGACTGAATCTATGATTTGCTTCATAGTGTGTTGGTTAGTACCTAGGTACGTAATTAGACCGCGGGTGTCTACAGGCACTTGCATAGATTTTTTTTTTTTTTTTTTTTTTTAACGTTGCCCCACACTTGGAATATCTCCTGTATCGTGGGAGCGTTTACAAACATTTAAACTCACATACACAAACAGCCAGACCCGACCCGGAACAACTACTTATAGGTCATACAAATATTTGTTCCGTGCGGGGATCGAACCCGCGACACGCAGCGCAGCAGTCAATCGCTTAACCACTGCGCCAACCGTGCCGTCAAAATAACGTGCCGTGCCGTCGATATTGGGTTGTCAAAAAGGGGTGCATTTGCCTCAAGAGCTTGCTAGTATTTTTATTCGATTATAATTCAAGAAGCAGACAGAATGGTAACTATCGTGTACCGTAAACTTGGGAATCTACCTATAGCTACAGAAAACTACGTTAGGTGAGCTGACTGAATCTATGATTTGCTTCATAGTAGGTTCCCAAGTACCTGCCAATCTCATTGAATCAAAGTGTGACCATTATACTTCAATCTCAACGAGAAATGACAATCTCTTCATACTTATCATAATACGGCAATAGTCTCTGAAAACATTTCCCATACAAGTTTCAATCGTTTGACAAATCAGAGCTAAGTTGAACAAAATGGCCGTTGATGACGTCACGGACCAATAATGCCTGTGATTGGTTCGCACGTGACGTTCGGTTACGTCAGTACACTTCAGTGCATCGAAAAGCGTACAGTGCAAAATAAATTATGGAACGTATTTAGAATCATGTTAAAATCTTAATAATCATTTTTTTTAACTTAGGTGATTTTGTGTTAAGGCCTGTTAACTTGAAATTACAATATTATTCAGAAACAGAGTTAGTAAGAGGTGAATCGACGACTATATAACAACCCACGATGATAGATTGTCACGAAAACCGTGTTACAGAAGTGCATACCTAATTAGCAGATTATAGTGAATGAACGCAGTAAATTATGTCAGTTTCATACACCGTTACTATTTGTAATAGACTTAATTAATTCCTTAAGCAGATTTACGAGCTACGTGAGAAGATAGGCTCTGACACGTTTTAGATTTAATACTAGATAGTGGATACTTATCTCAATTTATATTAACTTACTGATTTTATTGCTTACTCTGAGAGGAGCATAACTTGGATTTAACTAGACTTAATTGTACTCAATCTTGTTTAGATACTGCTCTGTCCTAAGGCAATACGAATTCCACAAAAAATCTCACAGGATGTCTTTTTTTTCAGATTATTCACTACGCTTACAGTGCATTCAAGATTATGCCTGAAGTCAGTATCTTCCGTGCCTACTACATAAGTACTGGAACAAGCAGCAGAAAGAAAATAAAGCCGTAGCTATTTTTATCAACAACATTTTCTTTATTGTTACCGTGTTCCTGCACTGCAGTGTACTGCGTATATTGTACGGCTATGAGAAAGCGTCACATCCATTATGCGCGGCTGACAATAATTCCGTATCTCACTACGACAAGACATTTGCTGGATTTGTCTCCGCTTGTCAATCTGAATGATGGTATGTGATAGGTGTTGAAGATTTTGAGTTATTACTCACGTAAAGGATTAGCGTTACGAGTATATTGGAAGGCTGCTTCACGAGTGAAAATTACTATATATAAATTCAAAATTGTTAATTCTATTGCCTATTTCATTTTAGTTAATAGTACCTACCTATTGTTATGTTGATGAAGTCTGCTGTATCTACTCATCAGTCTAAGTCGGCGCAGTCAATATTATCATCTGGATCATAATAATTATGAATATCAAAGAAAAATTTGTTCGAACCTGGGGGTCTACTCCGAAGCGCTAAACCGAAGTATCGACCGAATGTTCGGCCGTTTTATAACTTCCAAAGTTTCCTTTTTTGACTTCAAGTCACAGTTTTGACTTTGGCTTATCTCTTCGACTGTCTTTTTTTTTTCGCCGTAGTCAGAGATAGTTAGCCGTAGTAAAGAAACGACCGAACATTCGGCCGATACTTCGGATTTATGTTCGGAGCAGACCCCTGAAGGTCGAGTGCAGGGAGCGAAATATTTTCATCTGAATAACTAAATAACGATAATTGTAAGAATTTGAGGGAAGCCTTTGTGTAGGTGAGTTGTGGTGGCTCAGTGGTAACGGCCCCGACTTACGAGTTGTAGATCGTAGGTTCGAACCCAGACAGGCGCTTTACTTTGTGTGAATAATTTCATCGCCACTACTCTCAAAATGGTGAAGGAAAACATCATGAGGAAACCGACATGTCCTAGAACCAAAAATTCGAAGACATGTGACATCTACCAACGCGCACTGGGCCCGCTGTTACACTCACTGGGATCTCGAAGAGAGGAGGCCTGTATCCCAGCATTAGGAATATGTATGATTATGCTTTGCCTAGGAGTGGGAAAGCGTTGGCTTGTTAAAAAATCCTACTACTACATATTATAAAATAATGTGAAAGATTGTATGTTTGTCTGTTTGTTACTCAATCACGCAAAAACGGCTGAACGGATTTAGATGAAATTTGGCACATATATAGTTTATAACCTGGATTAACACAAAGGATACTTCTCATCCGGTAAACGCAGACGAAGTTAGGTTGTTTGAACAAACAGGCAAAATAAAACAGTTTTATAAGAATTCTCTTCAAAGAACTGGCCTCATTTATTTCTTATTTTTTTACAAAACATATTTTTTACCATGCTCTTTAAAACCCCTGTTTCCTTCCCACATAAACCCTCCACCTGATCCAATCTAGTTAGTAAACTACTAGCAGTACGATTACGATCCTTTCTCACAATGGTGTCACGTCAGTATAACAGCTTCAATCATTGCGAATAAGACGTGCCTCCATGTTCTATCAAATTGTTTAGAAGTATTTTGTAATGATTCAGTACTCGTGTGTGATGATGTCGTTATGAGGTTTTTGTTGTTTAACAATGCCGTCGATGTATTTAGTTATCTTTTTACCAATGACGCCAAGGGTTGAGTGACGGAAAGGGTTTACGTGGTGCGACTAGTGAAATAAAGACCACGTAGAGTTGTCAACATAAAAAAATATAATCACATAAAATAGTTAAGCGGTAGGTAGGTCTATGGTCACAAGGATTTCCCTAACTTCCCTTGGGAGTAGCACAGTACTCTCCTGGCTCAGCCTGGTGTGACGAAGACCGCGGCGGGTGTGCCACGCTGCAGACGCCAGGGATGGTGACGGTCGGCGGATGTTCTCGCCAGACCCGAAGCTCAGCTCGACGCGTGCCGCGCGGGTTATAAATATGTACCCGGCACGGAGCTTGAGGTTTGCCAGAACTGCCGTCAGGTGATGGCGCGGTAGAAGCTGGCCGGATGCCACCGATAAATACAGATCGGTAAGCCGGAACTTTGGATATCCTAGGGACTTTGGGTTTCAACTCGTTGGAGATAAGAAGAGGCCTTGATCAGCTCACGGTAGCCTGTAAGACCCTTAACGGTCTTATCGCCAGCCCTGAGCTCCATGACCTTTTCTGTCGACTATTTGTGCCCGACAAATACATCGGCTACCCCCAAAGTCGCCGACACAATCTGTTCGCGCAACTGCCTTGCAGAACAGTTGCCAGAGCTGAATTACCTGTGTGTCGTACTTTAACGATGCTCAATGCCCTCCTGATAGCCAACCCTGAATGTGATGTGTTTGCAGACGAATGGAGTAAAATTAAGCGCGTATGTCTGATGTTCTGTGAGAAAGAGTACGAGAGGGTGTCCACTGTTCCATGTTAGTAAGTAGCGAATAAATTGTTTATGACATAATTGTCTGCATTGTGTAGTTTTGCTTTCTATGTTGATTAATGTAATTGGTATTGTACCGTGCTAATTAACTAAAAATAAATAAATAAATAGTCATTCAGTCAAAGTAGGTGTCACAAGCAACTTATGACACGAATTAAATCTAACGAATTTGATTGAATCTTATGAAAATATTGCCGCGTTCAATATTTTCTTTACTTAATAATTATAATAGGCTGGGCTCATTGATACACAAAAACGACATTTATGAAATTGAATGGGTTATTTTGTATTTGCAACTAGTCAATTGTGCATTTAAAAAAATATCTGTCTGCTCAGTTTTTTGCATCAGCAGCTATTTTTTGAAGTGAAAACTTCTTTAGGCAAGTTGAGCGCTTTTTAGGTGAACAAAAATCATGGGACTCGTGCCATCGTCACCCAACGCTAGTTTCCACTTCTATCGGCAGTCCCCAAAGACTGCCCCACATGTTTCTAATTTTAAATGGTAGGTATATCACGAGATCCTTTAGCCCATGATGTTAATAAACCAACACACTGTGCACAGTCAACACAAGGAGTCGAAGTTTTGTCAAAATTTCGCACCGGAAAGAATAACAGTTTTTAACGAATGGTGTCAAACTACGACGTTGACTTTATTTAACAGTAAATTGACCGCAAATGTAGCAAAAGTTATCAGGATGATTTACACACTCTGGGCATCTTATTACGATGTATAGCAATACCAATCATAACAAAAAACCGTTTCAATATCAATAAATTAATGCTAATTTATCGCAAACACACATCGGTAAGCAAAATTCGCGTAGTTAACTTAGTCAATGTTTAACGGAAACTGAGGATCATCATTATCATTTCAGCCGAAAGACGTCCACTGCTGGACATAGGCTTCCTCTAAGAGATTGGGTTTGCCATAAACGCCACGCTTGGCGATCGCAGTATGGTTTTAAAATGCATAGAGAACGCTGCTGCCCATTCTCTAGTAAGTCCCATAATCGCTTTTTACGACACCCACGGGAAGAAATAGGATGGTACTATTCTTTACGTCTGGCACCACACGGACAAAACTGAGGGTGATTGAACAAAACTAAGTATGAGGTTTATTTGCGGGTAGGTAGAACTTAGTGTTAAAAAAACCACTCGATTTTATTTAACAAAATCACAGTTTACCAGTGAGTTATTGAAGAAAAAGAAAGAATTATTGAAAAGTATTTTAAACCTTTAATACTAAAGGTTCATAGTAGCAAAAAATATGAATTTAAACAATAAAAATGTTTTTAAAACATTCCTACTATACTTTTACGCCATCTACTATATTTTACGATGGCTTCGAAAAAACAGTAAAAAAATAAGTCTGACAACCCAAGGGGTATCGTATTACCAGTTACTGGGTTGTGGAGGTCAGATAGCCAGTCACTCCATGTAAAATACTGGTATTCAGTTTCATCCGGTTAGATCGGAAGCCGACCCCAACATAATTGAGAAAAGGCAAGGCAGATTGATTTTTAGCTTCGATAATACTTTATCTGATTTAAAAAAAAGTTCACGCAGCAAACATTTCACACTGCAATAGCTAAAGCAAATCTAGGCCGAGTGGAATAGTCGAGGAAATATGAAAAAATAAATACGCGACCACGCATAAGATTCACGATACACTCTGATATCCTCTTCACGAACTAACTACAAAAAAATCATACCCCAATAACATTAGCATAATAAATTTCTACACAAAAATAATTAACCGTCAATTCGAGCTCAACTGACTATCAAATTACTGACGATCCCATCATGAAACAATCAAGCCAACATTTAAATACTTTTCGTGATTAAAACAAATATACTTTCTACTCACGACACATAAAAAATGCAGTAAAGAGTTAGTGAATTATTAATTTTATTTGTTCTAACATCCAATCTTAATAACAAGCATACGATTACATATGAACCGACTGTGTACAGGTTATTAAACATTATTCTAAGCATAAGTTTTACCGACGATTTAGTAGAACAAATTATAAGAAGCGGTCTAAGAGGAGTGCGGGCAGCGATTTATGGTGACTTCTTGATTTACTGTACTGGTTCGATGAATCGTTCAACAGTCATCGTACTTAGTTTTAGAGGAAGCTCCCTATTTTTATGTTATTTTGCAGGAATAGTCTGAAACAGTCACTGATACAATCAAAATTGAACAGTTGTATATGATTTACTGGATCTTTTTCTTTCCATATACAAGACAGTTACGTAATTGTAATATTTTCGCTCGATACATTATTTATTCTAAAATCATGTCTTTATAAAAGATAATTATAAAAAGCAAGGCTTTTTTTATTTTTCACAGCAAGGAAATATTGATCCAGGCACAAGATATTTTTTCTGTAGATCAATTTTATCACTTTAGATAAAAACGAAATAAGAATTGAGACTTACGCTATTTAGTTCCGTGCTCGAACACGATCAAAGAGCGCACGCGATATTTAACTTTATTACTGAAGTGTTAGCGTTTAGCACATGACGGAGTGGCGGAGTGCATGGGGTGGAGCTTACGTGGTTTGATTTAGAGTGCTTGGTCTTAACATAGCCTTACGCTAGCTACCCTGTTGTTAAATAAATAAGGACAACGATTAAACTGCAGCAAAATTAGCATGACCCTTTCTATTTCTACTCTACTGTCGCTTGTCTACCGAAAATGTTCTACTGTCTACACGGAATCGTCATTTTTTCTACTCTTCCGTCGACAAAAGCGCTTCTCTACGGTTAAGCCTAAATTAAATTTAAATTACAACTTATATGGTGATGATTGTGTTGTGAAGATACGAAACTATATTTTGGAAGTGGCATCTAGAATCAATTCTATTTTTAAATTTATCAATCATAAACTTGCCTTTTATGTGCTTAATTGAAATACATGATCAAATCAAATATAAGTTTATTGTACAAAGAAAAATACATACAATTAGTCATACATTAAATATGATTGTACAAGTTGTGGTCAAAAACCAGGTTGAACAGCTGGCTCCTGAACTAAGTAAAAATATACTTGTATCTCAAGAGCCAAAGTTCCTCATAAACATAGATTAGTATAACTTAACTTAAATGCAATCAGGTTAAAGTGACTCAGTAATTCCAGGTACCAGTATTGAGAAAGGTATTCATGAGATGATCGTCAGTAAGTCTTCTGTATCGTTGTAAGACAAATTCTGCAACCAATTAGTAAGCTTTGCTTTCAGCTCAAACTTGGTCAAAGTATAAATATCAATTAACCGATGAATTCTATTATAAAGACGAACGCTTAGGACTGAGTAATGGCGGCGAGCAAATGCGGAACGGCATTGGACGGAGTCACATAGCGGACGACCTCGACGTCTAAGAAGGATGTTCGAGTCGAGAGGTAGGATATGACCTGACTTGAACTTTGTGAACAACTTGATTGTGGATATTTCAACAAATAACAACGCCTACCATGGCATTTGATAGCAGATTGACCGATAAAAGACTTCTAAAAATAGAGGTTATTCAAGTCTAGTCACACTTGAAAGCAACGCCAGCCCAGGGCCTCAAGTCTGCTATTACAATAGTGTCAGAATGTTCGATCATTGATTTCATAATTGTTGATTTTGACAAGTTTGGTAATCTACTATTATAATGGCGTCATTATGACTTTCCAATGGTCGGCCACTAACACTACATTGAAAGAAATTGCATATATTGGTAACCTCGTACATAATGACAAATGATTGACATTTCTACTAATGGATATTATAATAATGGCAATACGACAATGCCATTTTAATAACACAATTATATTACAAGAACATTGACCGACCAATGATCGACCATTATGAATTTACCAGATTACGAACTTTTAGCAAAATGACAATGGCATGACAATGGGATCGTGTTGGAATTACTGAATTTATAAAAATAGCAGACTTGGGCCCCAGATCAAAGATAAAGCACAGCAGAAAGTCAGAACTCTTTAAAAAAACCGTTGTTCTCATGACAACCCGTTACCTCTCTTCACTTACACCACTCCACAGTCTACGGTGCGCATACACAGCTCAGCGGGGCGCGATCTCTGACAGTAACAGACACACGGTTAACCTTTAGATTGAGATGTGAACCACAATATAATAGCTTCGGAGTGAACATCATCGTGTATGTATGGCTGGTCGTGACAATGGTCAGCTGCTTCTTTGATTGCTTTACCAACACTCCGATATGGATATCTGCTTTATATGAACGTGGCGAAAAAGAGAACTATATTGCTATGAGGCTATTGTGGCCCGTGGCCAAAATCAGAACTAACGCCGCCATCTTGGTTTTTGAATACTTTTGAAGTGATATTTCGCTAACAATTTCACACACTTACTACACTACACACTACCTACACAACGTCAACGTCATTTGAGCGCCAAAATATCCGTGCAGCAGTTTAATGAAATGTAGGTCTGCACTAGATTTGACAGATGTGTGACATCAGTTTTCATGTTAATTTTTTTTTTCGCTAAGTTCATAGAGGGCCATGTCGGCTCTGTGGTTTGGTGCGTCTACTGGCGGGATGTTATAGTTACAACAAGGGTTTTTTTTTTGTTCTGGGCAGTGGCTCTGTACTGGACAGGGTGTACTGGTGGCTAGGCTTTTAATTATCCTAAATTAAACTCAAGCGCATTAAGTTGGATTTTAGTCAAACAAAGTCTCAGACTGGGGTACGGCCGCGACTTCCGAGTTGTAGGTCGTAGGTTGGAACCCCGACAGGTTCTTTACTTTGTGTAAATTATCTCATCATCACTAGTCTCAAAACGGTGAAGGAAAACCTCGTGACGAAACCGGCATGTCCTAGAACCAAAAATTCTAAGACGTGTCGCGTGGTGGATTACGGCCCACTCCCTTTCACAGTGTCCCACCAGTGGGAACATTATAGGCCAATTATGTAAAATTTCAAACAGCAAAACTAATGAATTTGCGTGAGTAATAATACAATTTCGCCTTGTCTATGATGCTGCTATTAAGACGCTGACAACAGGTAAACCGCTGTCACTGTCAGACTGCATACAAAAGAAAGAGAAGCGCGATGACACAACGCTTGTAATTTATTGCAAAATATGAAGCAATTATTTATTTACTCAAAAATTAGTTGAGTAATTGAAAATAAAAAACAACCAAGTTCTGCATACAAATATGACGTTCTTGTTATTAACTAAATACCAACCGTACGTTGATATTTAATACAGATATTTTGGATTGAAACTCAAAGTTAAGGGTTAGTTTACAGTTTATTTGTGTCGCGATTTTTTTTTCTAAACGTGTTTTCGTAACAACCAAATTGTGAGAAATATGTTCAAGAATAACATATATTTTTTTCCGCTACCACAAACTATATAGATATGGCAATTTTTCTGTTTAAGACAAGCCTACTTTTATCATTTGCCTCTTATCAGCGCCCGATAAATCCGGCCCACGAAATAAATTGGGTATTTGGACCAAAACAAGTTCTCTGGTTCTTAACTGAAGTTCACAAAAGAAAACTAAATCAAAACACAATAATAATTCTTAAATAACCAAATAAACCACCTAAATTAAACACACAGTCTCATAATTCAACATAATATCGTAATCGAATTTCCGGGAACAAAAACTGTGTAAGTCCATTTCTTAAAAATGAAAGTCAAAGTTAATATAAAAGCCCCAAACAATAAGAAAGCTTGTTTCGTGTTAAAAAAAAGTTGATCTTGTAAAGGCTTGACCCAAATAATTAGACCAACCTGACTTATAAATCATCTGACGAGAAATATTTATGGAGAAATACAATCGGGTGGCCTGGGGTTTGTGATCCAGAGATAGGAGACAGCGATGCTATGATATTTTTAGATGAAAGTTTCTGTATACAAACATGTTCAGTCAGAAAGGAATTCATTAATTAAACTTGTCTCGTAGGGAATAAGATATAAACCAACCTTTTGCAGTTGCTAATGGGCAAAACTTATGGTACCTAGGCTTTCTAAAGATAAAAAAATGATATGGTATACGAATTATAGTCATAGATTATTTATAGTGGAATTATTCATTCACTGGAGTAATATGACATGTCACTTTTTGTAATAAAATGGTCATATTTATTCTATTTATTGTAATGGTGATCGTTTAGTTAAATCGATTAATATAAGTGTAAAATATATGTATAATAATAAGTGTAAAAGTCTAGATTACAATAAATATGACCATTTTAACCATTTTTTGACCATTTTTTTTATTTTTTATTACACAAGGTGACAGCTAGCACATGTCAGAAATAATAATCCGAATTTAGGTACAAGTTTGAAGGAATTCTGTCTGTTAAAGTCTACCCCCCTTATTAATAAACGTGAACTAATGTTATTAACAGTACTACCTAAAGTTCGATTTTAATGTCAGATAGATAGATATTTGACAGGCGCAAAAGTGAAACTCTAATTGAAAAATCAAGCAACAATGATTTGATATTATGTCAAATTACAATCTGGGAATAAAAAACGAACAATACAGATTACCTATAAATTTTTAGAGGTTTAAGTTTTGCATAACGTTACTACGCGTTTATTAATACCCCCTTAATTAATGTTGAGTTTCAGTAGCACCAACAGTAGCAAAATACCTAAGTCCAACCATAAATAATAATATCTAAAATAATAATTAAACTAAAGTATAGCTTCGCTTCGCACCACCACTGCGCCACATCCATTCCAAAGCAGGTGTCGTTAATTTAAACCGCACAATGTATGAGTATTACAAATAATCACTTCATATTATAACTGGCAACACCGACGACGTCTTCACTGCTAACGGTTCTCCCAATTGTCTCTATTTATGGCAATTTATGCCGGGAAATTAAGTGTCCATTCATGTTGTTGTATTGGATATAATAATTATTATCGCTTCTGAAACATCTTCAATCGAATAAGTTTTATTCGATACTTTCTACACGGGGAACGAAAACATCGTGAAAAAACTTAAAATAAGGTCTGAAATCGCAAAAACGTGGTATGAACATGCTGCTAAATAAATAAATGATGTGGGCCTATAACGCCACGTGCGTACTACCCATCACACTGACGTCACGCAAAATCCTGCATCGCGCAAGCAGAGTTTGCCGCGCAACTAGCAATATACAATATCCCGACGTCAGTCGTTGGGCAGTTGCCCACCAGACACAACACCCTTCTGGTCGGGGATCCTCCCTATTGTATAGAGTATAGAGGATAAGTGAACTTCCTCATACCTCTATAAATGCGTTGTTCATCATTTCCCTATGCCCGACTATGTTGGGGTCGGCTGCCAGTCTAACCGGATACAGCTGATTATGCAATATGCAATGTAGTTAACAACCAGGTTCTGCATACAAATAAGACGTTCTTGTTATTAATTAAATACCAACCGTACGTTGATTATTAATACCGATATTTTGGATTGAAACTCAAAGCAAAGGGCTAGTTTACCGTTAATTTGTATTGAGTTTTGTTTTTCTAAACGTGTTTTGGTAACAACCAAGTTCTGAGAAATATGTTCAAGAATAACATATACATTTTCCGCTACCACGAACTATTAAAATGTAGTTTTTTTTTTTGTATAAGACAAGACTACTGTTATCATTTGCCTCTTGTCAGCGCCTTAAGCAAAACTAATTAACACACAAATAATTAATTAACACTCACAACTTAATCATACTTAACCAAATATATATCTACATGCAAAGGCTTGCTACACAGCTAAATCACGATCTTCGCAGTAAATAAATAACAGTCAGTAGAGCATTTCACGGTTTACAAGACATTTATAGGCACTTAGAAATAATTAGGGTAATCATAATAGCCTCGAAATAACCCCTCTTGAAATCCCAAGCCAGGTAATTAAGATTATCAAATTGAATACCACCCATTCTATTGATATAAGCGATGGCAGTAGTATTGTCTATACATAATAAAATTTGGCATGAATTTAAGTCTTTGGCAAAACATTGTAGACCAAGAAAAGCTGCTAAAAGTTCCAAGTAGTTTATGTGATTTTTCTTGTCTTTTTCTGTCCAAAACCCATTTGCTACCTGACCATCACAAAATATTCCCCAACCAGTGCGAGATGCATCTGAATAAATTTCAATTTTGAATTGACAATTTTTTATAGTGTTCTTAGCAGTTCTTATACATTTATGCCACCATTGTAAATCTCTTTTACACTCCGTATTTATGTTCATAATTGAATCAAAGTCATCATTGTGTCTAAGTAACTCTGCACATTTCTGTTTCTCCAAAACTTTTGTGTATAGGAAACCATAACTCACTGCTGGACAACAAGCTGTTAATGTTCCAATGAGTTGTGCAAAGTCTCTTATAGAACAATGACTCTTATTCAAATACTCTTTAAGTAATAAATGAATGTAACACCTCTTTATATCTGTCACCGATAAGGTCATATTCTTTGTATTAATCAAAAAACCCAAGTACTCAGTAACTTTTTTGGGTTGGAGATTACTTTTATCCTTATTTATAGAAAAACCAAGGCACTCCAAAAGAGTGATTGTTTTATTACAATTTTCTAAACATTCTTTATAAGATTCTCCAATACAAATAATATCATCGAGATAAATCACAGATTTAAATCCCCTACTACGTAGATACGATATTACTGGTTTTAGTATTTTAGTAAAAGTCAGTGGAGCAGTACATAAACCAAAGCACAGACAATTGTATTCATAAATATTGTTTTTGAAATAAAACCTCAAATATCTTTTGTCATAATTGTTCACTGGTATTAAAAAATAGGCATCTTTTAAATCAATTGTGCACATGTAATCATTTTTAGAAATAAGTTTGCATAAAGTCCTTATGTCTTCCATTTTAAAATGTTCTGTATGGATAAACTTATTCAAACATTTTAGATTTAATATAAGTCTAGTACCTCCTTTTCGTTTGGGTACAGCAAATATTTTTGATAAAAACTGTCCACTGACAGGTGCACACTTATTAATAACACCCCAATCCAACAACCTATCAATTTCTTTTGATATAACAATATTTTCAGACTCTGAAAATGTACAATTTGTAGGTGATATGCGTTGTCTAGGAATTTTCTTAAATGGAATTTTATATCCTTCTAGCCATAACAAGATAACTTTATCTTGTGTGATCTTTTGCCAACAAGAGTAAAAATATTTAAGGCGGCATGCAAATGTCTTTACCTCTATGTTTGACGTACATGTTTGTAACGGTACGTCTTGCCTGATGAGGCCCTCTGCTGCTGCTGCCTCCCCATCCTCGGTTGATACCTGCCCCCCCCTCCCCTGTTTGGCTCGACTCAACTGTGGGGGGGCATTGAAGTTTTCCTTATTTTTGTAATAATAAGTTGACTGCTTAGGTTGTGTCTTACGAAGGAAATTGGATTTTTTTAGTATAGTTGGGGCTGACTTCTTGATTGCATTTGCAGACTTGATGTTTTCATTAAACTTTTCACCAAACAGGAAACTGTCCCGTTTCGTAGCATCTGCTGTTTTTATAATGTTTTTGTCCAGGTTAACTGCAACCAATTTCCTCCGAGTACAGGTATCATTATAATGTAAATCGCTTAACAATCTTGAGACATCTGTGAGGATTTCTATATTAGAGTTTTGGTTGGTTTTTATCAAACAATTGACGACTGTTAACACCGAGGATAATGCAATCCCCAATTGCTGTTGGCGGTCTTCCACCCTTTTGTCCCTCTCCTTGATGGGGTCACTCAGTAGACCCTCCAATTCCAAGTTCAATTTTGGAGCATCCAGTAATTGTAAATTCTTAGGTATAAGATATTTTTTACATAATTCATCTTTAATGTCTTTATCCAATCCGCTTGTCCAGATGTTTTCCACACGTTTTATTATTTCTGGATGGATGTCATCAGCGTAGGGTTTCTCGGAGGTGGATGGATTTCCCAAGGCCGATAGCACTGTATCATCCAAGTCCATTAACCAATCTTCCTTTGATTCTTCATAGTAAATCAGGATAATGATCGAGGACTAAGCTTGAGTATAATTTAGCTGCGGACTTGATAATTTTTGAGATTTAGTTTTATAAAGAAAAGTTAGTAGATACCGTGGTAGGCGGTAGGTACCTACGTATTCAGGGTTATTTTAAATTGGCTAGCTAAACTCCGCAGACGCGTGTATGTTAACAAGATAAAATAAAAAATTAAAAGATTGATGTTTTTTTTTTGGGAGGTCAACACCCGCTGTTAGTTTTGTTACTTGAAGAAAGTTATTACAGAAAAAACTATTTTCTAATGTTTTATCGTGTTTAGATAACGATCTATCCCGTCTGTAAAGTTTACACAAAAAAAAAACAGACAACTTTTTTTTTTTTTTTTTCCTTTTTGGCTTTGCACGGTTTGTGCATTTAGCCAGTGTCATGTAAAATTAGGTAACTAGTACAAAGCTGTAACTAATATTAATAATGTATAATTATGAAATGAACTCCAATCAATGATGCATGATAAAGATGATAGATGATATCCCGCCCCGCTCCCCTTGAGTTTCAGTAAAGACGTGGCACTTTACTGAAACCTCGCGCGGACTTCTTTAGAGAACTTAAAGTGATGTTGCACTGTTTTGTTTCATTTGTCTACACTAGTGCAGGTTCACGAACACTTAATGGTTAATAATCCACCACTATTACACATTAATATTCGGCTAAACACAAATTTTAGAAAATAAAACAAAACTGCTAACAAGACGCTTCACTTCCCCGCCAAGAAGTCCACAGATAACTTAGACTGATATTTCTTGTGACTACATTAACTACGGTCGATGAATTTACAAAAAAAATTATACACATTTTTTTTATCATGTTTAGTTATCTATTGCGTTTAGCTAGCCAATTTAAAATTACCTAGTATTAAAAAAAAAGCGCGGCTTTTGTTCATGAGGTCCTGGGTTCGATACCCAGGTAGGGCAAAGTTTTATTGGGATTTTCCATTAGAAATTTCTCAGTAGCAGTCCGGAGTCTGGATTTGTGGCCGGGTGATGGCAATAAGCTCGCCCCCTATTACATGGGACTTAAACACAACTGGCGAAATATGGGTGTACTAAAGGTACACCTCTGCCTAACCCTTCGGGGATTACAGGCGTGATGTTATATTTATGTGTTAAAAAAAAACATTTAATCGTTTAATTTTTGTACCTAAATTTTCTACCCACTGGGTCAAAAAAGCAGACACTAATTGTATTTTTTAAATTAATTTTCACCGTTCTTTTCAAAATACGAAGTTTTTGCAAGAATCAAACCAACTTTACAACAAATCTTATCTACTGCATCGCTATTACCGATTGCATCATGACAAGGAATCTTAGGGAACTTTTGAGTAACGCAGACAGTTTTATGACGGCGAATTTCAGATTGCTTTAAATCTGGGTGTACGGTAGTGCCCCCGCCAAGACGAGTCAAAAAAAGCAGGCAAATTCTCGGTATAAAATGTAGTTAGTGGACTTATAAAACACACTAAGTTTCATTTATCTAGCTTTTATACTTTAGATTTTATGATTACCTAAAATAAATAGATGTCCTTATTACTTATTTTACTGCTTTACTCCTTATTACTTATTTCACTTACTCATCAAAAGTTCAAAACCAGGGCTATAAAACGTTTTTACTGTTCAAAAGTGTGTGGAGCCAAGCTCCTAACTGTACAAGGTCTAACTCTTCAGACCCTACATCTTCCATTGTTTGTCTTATTTGTTTTTATATATTTATGTATATTTATTTGTTCCTAGATTTATATATAATTAGGTGTATATATATTATATTGAGGATTTGGAGGATTTTATTAAGAGGATGTATCGGTGTGTGATGTGAAAATAAATGATAAGAGTGTGGAGCAAGTAAGTGAGTTTATATATTTGGGGAGTCAGTTTACAAGGGATTTCCATCCCTTGTAAACTGACTCCCCAAATTTTGATGAAGATGTGGAAAGGAGAGTAAATGCGGGAAATAAAGTGAATGGTGCTATACATGCAATTGTGACTAATCAGTCGATGCCCAAAAAGGCTCGACTGGCCGTTCACAATGGTGTGCTGGTGCCTACGCTTATGTATGGAAGTGAATGTTGTGTGTGGCAAAAGAAGTATTAAAGTAGAATAAATGCAGTGGAAAAGCGTTCCTTGCGAAGCATGTCTGGCGTGACTATGAATGATAGGCTGAAAAATGAGGTGATAAGGCAAAGGTGCAGTTTAAAAGAAGATGACGTAGTTACAAAAATTGAAAAGAGTATGCTTAAATAGTTTGGTCATGTTAAAAGGATGAGTGGAACGCGACTAACAAAAGGTATTTATAAAGCAGAGGTGAGTGGAAACGCCGAGAGGGGACGCCCTAGGAGGACATATAGTGACCAAATTGGTGATGTTCTTCAGAAAGGTCAGGTGCGTAGTACTCGCAATAGGCGTGCGTGTATGACCAGATGTATGAACGTAGGCGAAGCAAAAGGAGTATGTAAGGAGCGTGGCAGGTGGCGTTCTATAGTTTCTGCCTACCCCCATGGGAAGAAGGCGTGAGTTCATGTATGTGTATGTATATATTATATTTATAGTTTTAATAGGTATATGTATAGGTATCTTTATATTTAAATAGTATTTATACCTCAATTCTCGCTATTGCACCTACCACTGTTTGTCTCTGCATCGCCCAACACTTTGACTGGTAGAAAATGCCTATGGCATTAAGTCCGCCTCTGTACATTTGTGTGCTTAAAGTATTAAATAAATAAATAATACATCTTGGTCAAAATGTATGGCTTAGCCGTTCCGTTGAACTATTGCATGACACAACATTAAAGACCAGTGACTTAATTTCTTTCCATAAGCCCATAGTAATAGTGTCTGTGCCAAGCAGTACATTTTGACCAAGATGTAAAGTTTGCAGAGTTAAGCCTTGTAGAGTTAGGGGCTTGGCTCTTCATTAGATCAGATAAATTTTTAACAGTGAAAGCGTTAGTAAGTCTTGGCAACCAACTTTACATGAAATGTTTTTGGTGGTATAAATATTAAGTCCTGCCTTCTTTAAGACCCCATACTCTAATACACAGTCATTACCTATCTATAAATCCATACAAATCAATAAGAATCACGTTCCAAATGGAGTTGTTCTAGTTTTCCGTTTGGGCAAATGTCAATGGCGACACATAGAGCTGTCACTTGCAGATATAAATTATATTGCTAACTGCTCTGAAACTAATTGATGGAGTGTGGCAGTATTTAATCTTAATGTGTTCATTATTTTGTGTTTTATGGGTCTTTGCATTTAAATTGGGTGAGTTCAAGTTGTCATTCATTGGTGATGTATTAAAAGATTGTCCTTATCAATTATTGGTGGGTACTCATGGTAGCCTTATAGGGTTTGGAAGTTAAAATAGAGGAGAGCCCTCTTCTCTTTTTCTTCCACACTTCTCTATTAGTCTTCATCTCGTAGTCACCCCCTTTCTAACCGTGGATCCATCGTTTATTTGGTATTTCCTTACTCTTAAAGCCATCCAAATTCATACTAAACACTTTCCTCACGGTATTTCCCTCATTTCTCCGCATTAGATACTCATATCGTGATCACCGTCACACAACTTTTCAGTCATCGGTGCCACTTTCAGAATTCCCCTTATAAACAGACTTCCTCTTGTAAACTCGTTTCTTCTTCTACTCAAATGTCCTTTCTTTGGTATTGTTCGTTGAATCGTTGAGCTCCTTAAGTTCTTAGTTGAGCTGCACGACTACTGACAGATGCGTGCACTGACTGGACAGGTCCCCTCAATCTGTGTGGTTCTTTCGTCAACAGATCATTTCAGGCACCAATCTACATGATCTTCACATGATCTGACCAAGATTATGTCTGGACTTTAAAAGAGACCTCAGACCTCTGAGTTTGTTTCGGCCTTTCTTCTCAGAGTAGTCGGATACGAAACGCCGACCTCATCTAGTTTTTTTGAATATGATTGACGTGTAAAAGTGTTTGTACAAACCTACTTACAGAAATAAATCATTTATAATTTATCCATTTGCCTAATAACAACAGTATTGCAACAATTTAGCTACCCTAAATTAAAGCATTATGTCACCCACAATAATAAACCTAGTCTACATTACATAATTCCGCACTTTCCATAAACTTGCAACAATTTAGCTGAACGAAGTGCTGCGAGCGATCATAAAGTTGATGGTGCATTAAAAACCGCCTCCAACCGGAATATTTGTTTTAAAGACGATAAATAACCGTAACGATGTCGATAACAAGTCAAAATTACGACACCACTGTTGTGTGCTCACACCCTAAATCAAATGAATTTAGAGTGGGGAATATTCAGACAGGGCAATTCTGAAAAAATATAAAATGCTTGTCATCATCACCATCACCATTTCAGCCGAAAGACGTCCACTGCTGGAGTTAGGCCTCCACCAACCACCGCCACTTTGATCGGTTCTGAAAAATGCTTCTGGCATGGTACACCACGGACTACCTGCAGTATTGTCTCTCCTTCTCCCTTTAATCCATCCAAAGGTTGTCTGTAAAAGATCGCTTTTAGCGATAAGACCGCCCATTGTGTCACCCTATGTAAAACTACGACATTTATATGTGTAACTTTTATAGTGTACATAATAAAGAGTTACATTCTATTCTTGTGGGTAAATCCTTGTCGAAATATTAACTTCATTAGAAGTGACACTGAATTAAGTGATATTTTTTTTTATATATTTTATTTTGTGTCTGGTTTTGTGCCCAGTTGGTGGCAGTAGGCTCACCCCATTTTAACATGGCGAAATGTGGGTGTACTATAGGCACACCTCTGCCTTACCCTTCGGGGGTGATGTTATGTTATTTTATTTATCCTTGACTTAACCTAAACTCTAAACGAAATTACACCAACCGAGTAATCAATTTCGTATCCATCTTGCGGTGGACATCGAACGAGTGAGTGCTTAGTAGTCCACGCTTGCTCACTCATCATCGGGGCAAGTGCCAACGCTTCTTCATTACTTCATGTGAAGGCTTTATACTATGCAAAATCTTCAACAAGATGTTGGGACAACTCTCAACCACCGTCGTGGTAGGCAGCAGTTATTGTGGCACTTTTTTTTTTTTTCTTCTCCCGCTCTGGGCGGAGCGGGAGGGCGTGTCAGACTTTTACTGACTAAAACCCACCCGTGTTCCTTCCGTTGCCTGTGTGCCAGGGCCACGATATCCCTTTCGGACAAACTCGCAACCCTGGCAGGCATTGGTCCTAACGGACCCCGTCAGTTTGTGCTGACATCTCTTTGAGGCGCGCGTGGAACACAACGCGCCGTCGACCCGGGCCTGGTCCTTATCGGACGGCGAGCTACCCATCGCTCACCGTCCGCAGGCCCGCGCCTACGGTGGCCGGAAATCGGCTTGCGACTCCCGACGCCCGGGGCGTCTCCTGCGGCGACTAAGGACGCGAGGAGTTATTGTGGCACTACCTACGTAACCAACCTACTCGTGAACACGACCCGTTAATGTCCAAAATTTGCATTCACACACAACATTTGAAATTGCTGTAAGTAATAAACATAATTAGGCATTCAAGTTTTCTTTCGAATAACAAATCAAGTCGAAAATAATTGCTTTGTTTTACGAAAGTCACGAATCACACCGTGTCTGAACTATAGCTACCGGCACAACGTGAACACTGAAAGTCAAGCGTTCACTAATCTTTAATAAATAAAAATCCTTAACTGCCATCTCTGCCAGTATGCCAATAACTTAACTGTCACACGTTACAACATGCATACTTTTTCAACCAAGGTAACATCAGTGTTTTCTCCATACAAGATAGAATGGTATTTTGAATCTTGGGGTTGGCTTCCAGTCTAACCAGATGCAGCTGAATACCAGCATTTTACATGGAGCGACTGCCTATCTGACCTCCACAACCCAGTAACTAGGTAATAGGTAATACGATACCCCTTGGTAAGGTTGATTGTCAGACTTTCGGGCTTCTGACGACCCGTAACGAATATCAAAGATCCACAAATGATAGCCGGGATCAACGGCTTAACGTGCTTTCTGAGGCACGGAGGAGTCTCGGTATGTCAAGATGGTCATCCATCCACGGACCAACTCCGGTAAGCGTCGCTTAACCTGATGGATCGACCCGGGCAGCTGGTATATTTTGAATCTATACGATAATTTATGTACTTGATTTAAAAAAAAAAACTAGTTTTTCTAGAGGATGATCAATGAGGTAACAATTAGAATTGAAATAAAAACACTGTTTTGAATTTGTATTCAGCGTTTTAATATTGTAGATCCACACCTAAAATATTAAAACGCTGAATACAAATTCTGGGATCCTACAAATTAAATTAGAACGTTCAACGATGTATTTTGTGTTGAACAATACATTTTTCTTCTTTTTTTTGTGTAAAATAAATCCTATACATTATAGCTGTTCTTTTGTATCAAACTATAACGAATTATCCCACAATTCAAGACAGCCTCATACTGTTACAATTAAACCAAAAATCTAGTCAGTACAACCGACCCAATTACGTCCCAACCCCACAGTCCCATCAAACACCGCTACATTCCTCACATACCTCCTAACTGTGCCTAGGTACTAGACTTTGTTGCAGTCAATACGGAAAGCATAATTTAATGTTGTACATTGTTGTGCTAAAACGCATAATTGTTAACGATATGACAAAGTCTGGGATCGTGAGGTGTCATTTAAATGACGCTAATAAATTGCTTTACTCGAGACTGGGCTGTGAAATGTGTTATACAGTTAGGCTTTTCATTGTAGTGAAGTAATAATTAAGATAACAGAAAAGGATTTTGAAATAATACGTGTTGTATTAGACAGCATGATTGTGTGAAACCACTATGACTGGATTAGGACACATCAACTAAGTGAAAGCAATCAAAAATAGGTAACTGTTTTAACACAACATTAATCACGCCTATAACCCCGAAGTGTTAAACAGAAGTGTACCTATAGTACACCTACATTTCACATTTTTCATGTAGGTACCTGCTTTCGTGTTCGTAAACTGGTTAAGAGCGTATACCACGTACGAAATGCCGTACATCGTATACGCTCTTAAGATCATACCGCAGAAATTTGGTGAAGCATAGATCTAAAAACTGGGACGAGTTACAAAGTTCCTATACGGAATAGGAAGCCAGTGGTCACCAGACAGTATTACTGACTTTATGATGACGTTCCCACACATATCCATAGTCCACATTCTCGGCTAACATTTTCCAAGCAAATTCTTATTATAGTCTAGGGAGGAAACTGCTACTTTACATAAACTCGAAGTTACCTTTTACGACATCTACAAAATAAAATCAATAATCTGTTCTCGACATCAATACCTTTTACGGATATTTTCAAGACTTTTAAACGTACTCCTGTGACGATTATTTAGTCCCACCAAGTGTTACCCAGTAACTAGGTTGTGGAGGTCAGATAGGCAGTCGCTCCATGTAAAATACTGGTTCAGTAAGGTTCAGCTGCATCAGTTAGACTGGAAGCCAACCCGAACATACTCGGGAAAAGGCTATGCAGATTGTGATGATTTAACGGTATCGAGTTATCTGGTAACTGGGTTGTGGAGGTCTGATAGGCAGTCGCTCCATGTAAAATACTGGTTTATTTAGATTCAGCTGAATTTTAGACTGGAAGCCAACCCGAACATATTTGGGAAAGGTCGGGGCAGATGATGGTGATTTGGTGGTATGAGGAATACGGTGTAAAATTCACTCATCCACCATAGAAAAGGGAGGATCCTCCGACCAGACGGGTGTTGTGTCTGGTGCGCAACTGCCCAACGGTTGATGTCGGGACGTTGTATTTAAATATGCTATTTGCGCGGTACACTCTGCTTGCGCGATGCAGGATTTGCGTGGCGTTACTGTGACGCGTAGTTTGCATGTGGCGATGTCGATGCCGCTACAGTGATGTTACGATTATTTACGAATAATAATTCTTCTCTAAACTTACCTCACTCTATAGATCAAGGCGTTGTATGCAAATAAGAGTTGCGAAGGAGAACTTACGACACATGGATGCCCCACAAATACTTCTGTCTGTCCGTTCATCCTTATTGATTGTAGGTTCGTTTAAAAAATATTAGTGTACACTCTCATAAGGTGTGGCGTTGTTTATGAGAGAATGTTCGATAGTATTAGATACGTGTTTGCAGTAGTTTGTATTATTTTACAACAAATTCCTAATCCATTGTTTTATATGTTTGGAAAATTCGTCTGATCGACAACGTTAATAGCGAAATGAAAGTAGTTAAATTGTCATAATGAAAGGTATTATGGCTGTATCGGTATTTATTTATTTATTTAGGGACAACAAACAGTAGTGTAATAATAAGTAAACATAGGTTAGAACTTAATAATAGAGGTAACAAATACACTACTCACAACGTTATCCACATATTATTTAACAAATCTACTAGTTGTTAAAAAGAACGGTATAAGAATAAACAGAATAAAATTAAACATTACATATTTATTAGGTTTTTGATCACTTAAGGTAGTAGCAATTTCATTTTTAAATAAAGTTTTGCTGAGAAACATAATATCAGTTGAGCTAAACTGCGTATCGTAGGTGTCAACTAATCGATGCAGTGGTTATTTTATAAATACAGGTGCGTTTCTATTAAACAAAGGAATCATTATATTAATACGTGAAGCGAAAACTTTGTACCCCTTTTTACGAAAATTACGCAAACAGAGAAGTATGAAATTTGTCACAGTTAAAGTTTATATGGAGGAGATGTGCAGAAAGCTAATATTTTTATAATGTATGCATTATAAATTAATTGAATTAATAAAAATAAGATTACACACACTATCATGCGTTTGACACACACACACACATAGTACCAGGGCCTCATGACTCGAAGATAGATAGGTGACAGAAGTGGCAGCTTGACCATGGAATTAGTAAGTACTATATAGATTATAAGTAGAGGGGGTCAAATTTCGACCAGTGGGCGCCCACTAGTAGACAATAAAAGGACAAACACGGACACCATTCATCAAAACCTTATTTACATAGAAAACGAAGTTTTTACAATTTTCTTGTACACTTTCCTGAGATTATCATAGAACAGTAAGTAATCATCACAAGACTTAAATAGGATAAAACATAATACCACATAACGTCACGCCTGTTTTCTCCGAAGGGTTAGGCAGAGGTATACTTATAGTACTGCTAAGTTTCGCCAGTTGTGTTTAAGCCCCATATAATCGAGGGTGATCAACCTGGCACAAATCTAGACTCCATGCTGCTACTGAGAAATTCCTAACGGAAAAGCCCAATAACACTTTTCCTGACCGGGGGAATCGAACCCAGCAAAAACTCGACCTAACACCATGCCTGACTTTAGATAAAAAAAAAAGTCATATAAACGTGTCTATCCAAGCCTAAGTACTCGCTTATATCGCCCATTTCCAGTCACATCTACCCAAAACAACCCTTTGAGTTTGTTTCGGTCTTTCTTCTCAGAATAGTCGGATAGGAAACGCAGACTTCATGTTTTTAAAATATGGTTGACGTGTGAAAGTGTTTGTACAAACATACTTACAGAAATAATAGTACATTGTACACCGAGGGGAGAAAGTGAGCGATTACTAACGAAGGTGTAGTTTGAGGGTAGAGGCTCAGCCGAGGGCTTTAATACACACGAGTTGGGAATCGCTTTTTCTTCCGAGTGATATAATTATAGTGCTTTATACTAGACCTACGAGAAAAATAAAAGACATTTTGTTCAAGGGAAGTTTATATTATATTGGTTACCGTTATTAAAACTCAATGTAATAATTTTGCCAGGCAGATTAATATTGGTTTGAGACGTTTGAGACAATGCAGAACATATTACTTGCTGTGCCTGTGCTATTGGCACTGCGCTAGGGGAAGGCCAAAAACACAACTGGTGTCCGAAGTGCCACTGGCGATGCCACGGTTGTTAATGGTTGAGGAGATGAGTCTTGATGCAAAGTAGTCGATTCTGCTATTTGGTTATTTATTTGTATTTTGTTTTGTCAATCGTCAGCAAAAGTATTTGGACAGAAAAAAAAAAAAAAAAAAAACTTAAAAAAACTTTTTGTCTCTTGGCAATAAACTAAATTTAATTAGGTTAGCTACTGAATTGCCCTAAATTAAAAAAAAAACACAGCTCGTTAACATATATTTTCGACCCGTACATTTGTACAACAGTAATGACGTACATTCTACCTCATTAAAAATATAAAAAATAATAAGGTACTTTCCGAGCAAGTATAGTATAAAATCATTTAAGTATTATTTATCAAATATCAACCTAAAATCCATACCAGCCTTTCTATTTCTACCCTTCAAACAATAACCTTCCTGTATTCAGCTAACAGTTAATTTCCATGTTACTGTCAATCATCCCAGAGAGCGAGGCGGCGGAAATTCCTTGATAGAAGTGTGATTGTGGCTGCGAAGAGGAAATCAACTCAAATCAGTTGGAAGCGCAGCCACCCTTGTTTCAATGTTGCTGTGTTGCTATTTTGAGATGTGAAAAGTAATTGTTGGGTCTATTTTTATATAGGTGAGTCATATTTTTTGGATCCGAAGCACATTGGTTGTGCAATTTAAAAACGATTGAAGATTCTGAAATGTGCTGTGTTTTATATTTTTGAAATCGAAACCAAACAAGATGTAGATAAAATATCTGTGTTCTATGGCTTATTATTTATGCAGTTCATAGCGTTGTTTGGTAAAGATAAGAAGATTTGGTTTGGATTACCTGTTATTAATTGGCTCTTCTTAATTAAGCGTGTTGAATTCTCCATTTTTTGCAAGAACACTCATTGGTTGCGTAAGTGCCTCAGGACTCATGAATAGTTTGAAGCAAAAAGATTTGACGTCTTATCCTTTGTTCTCGATACCCACTTTTCCCAAATTGCACATTGCACCTAAACAAGCCATAGTTATAGAGTGACTATTGACTACTAATAACCAGTGATCGGAAAAGGTGATCTAAAATACCTAAAGTTCGAAAAGAACAAAGACAAAGTGGAGACTTCCTTACGACAACATTTTTTTTTCGGAATATTTATAATTTATATATTAATGTTGGTTTTTGAAATCCAAATATCTTGAAAACGGTGCGTCCTGGGCAAAAAATTACAGAAATTTAACCCCCCCATATGTCACCATCGTGCAAGCACCATGCCAAAATTAATTTAAACAAAAAACGCTTTTTTTACTCTGTTCTTAGAACTTTAGGTATATTAGCTATAGCTCTACTATTCCGATCACTGGTAATGACTGATAATTTAAGCATGACCTCTGCGCTGCTACCGATAATGCCGAAGAAGAGGCGAAGTTATGGACCAAAAAAATATGAATAACTGTCGTGCCAGCGACAAAATCAATATCAAAAGTCATTTATTCAAACCAGGCTGAGAATCAGCAGTTTTCAAACGTCAAAATTACATAAAACGCTCACCCTTCACCACTTCCTAGTGCTTTAGCTGGAAATAAGAAGCGGCGCAACAAACTCCCCAACAGCACACCTGTCCGTTCAGTTATAAAAACTTGATTCTATACAATATTATGTAAAATAATTTACAATACGCAATACAAAACATTAAATTAAATTATTTGCCATAAGTTAGCTAGCACACGCCACTAAACCAACAAAAAAAAATCATCGATAACTATACAATCAAGCAGAAATAAAAAAATAAAACTAAAAACGTAAACAGAACTTAATACCTAAATAAAAGCCTCCAGGCATAAAGAGCGTGCCTGTTTACATAAAGCTATAGCTGTAACTCGAAATCACAATGATAAACTAGCACCATCAAAGTAAAATAAATAAACAGTTACATTCAATTAATAAACACTTATTAATAACAATAACAACACCATGGTCAGCAAGACGACCAGTTACCACAAGCAGCACCCGTTCACGAGCATAACGAAGGATCAGCCATCACCCCACTCGCCATATTTGAGGGAAGGAGGCAACCCGACCCCCGACATTACCGCAAGTAATGATGTCAAAGGGAGCATGACTGACGAATATTTAAAAGATTTAAGCAAGACATGACATGATCGGTAGGTTTGTTATTGTGGCAACACGAATTTACCAGTGGACGCAAATATAATGTCAGATCAAAGATATAAATATGTCTAGATAGACAGACGAAGTTGTGAACTCGACGAAAAAAATAGAGTCCAACTGTTGGCCGCAAAATGCACGCACACCAGCCTAGCAAAGTTGGTCTGTTAGTTTTAGTTATTTTGCAGCTCGACACTCAATCTAGAATTATATAAAATCCAAATAGCTCGGTAGAGATTAACTACGATAATATGGCCCGCCCTTCCAAAATTCAAAACGTTTGAATGTATTTGTGAAAGTATTTACAAAGCGTCACCAAGACTAGAAACGCATGTGTGCCTAATGAGACGGCCGTTAAACAAAAACAAATCCACGGATTTGTTGCTCGACTAGTGGCGTCATTAATCGCTCATTATTATTAGTATGGCGCTGCACTGACTTCTGTGAAAACGACACGTGCGTTGTTTTGCGCGATCAACTAGTTAGGATTAGTTGACCAACAAATCTGGTAATAAGTGAGATATTACGAGTACTGATTGCACAAAAACTATGAATAAATTCGACGAATACGAAGACGAATTTACAGCTACATACAAATGCTTTCGTAAGGATGTGACTACACACATTGAAACAGTATTTTGGAGGGGCGAGCCATGTTATCGAAGTTTATCATGAGTTTATCTCTAAGAAGCTACATAATATGTATGTGTTGTATGTGTGTGTAAAACAAAACAAGACCTACTTAGTTCGAAAAGCTAATATATTATCTGTTAAGCAGCAGGTAATTTACATACAATATTCAGATTAATATATACTGGTACTGCAACTGGTTTAGTACCCACAGGTAATAAATGGCGATTGTCTGGGATTTATTGTCTGTAAATGTCTTTTGTTGCAAAATTATGTCCTTATAACGTTAGGACTGCGTTCTTGGTCTAGTGGTCGCAAGGGCTACTGCTGAGCTCATCAGGTCCTGGTTTCCTAGAAAATTTGGACAAACAGGAAATGCATACAAACAATCAAATGATCGCTAGCAATTTTAGTTTTAGTGAGCAAAATTGCTTATCTTAAAAACTTTTCATAATGTCATGAAAAATCAAAAAGTCAACATTTTTTATCAATGTTGATGATGAAATAGTTAATTCTGTAAATAGTATATCGGAATCACTTTTACACGTCATATTAAAAAATAAAAAATAAGCTAGATGTAATCGATAAGACATAGGTACAAAATAATAACATGACTGACTACTTAATATTTCCAAACTTTTTGTGGAACAGAAACGGCTTATTGGTTGATTCGATTCGCACGGCCAATAAGCCACAGATACATAAAATAATAAAATATTCTCGATAGAAAAACATCACAAAGTTACCTCAAATCACACAGTTTCGATTTGTACTTACCTACATAATAGTCTAGTACAGGGTTCGATCTGTCATGGAATTATAGAAACTCACATACTTGTTTATCTAGATTCCTATACAGAAATATTATCGCCTAATCTGATCAATCAATTGTTGAGTTAAATTATACAGCTGTTGTTCTTTACTAAGCCAACACACAACTGCCAATACACTGTATTTCCTTCCGTCTAAATTGCAGGCATTTGCTAGCACATTGCATGCCAATGACAATAACTGTGGTTCAATACACAGACAGAAAATAATACCCATAATACAATAATTATCACATCATTCCTAACCCCAACCCGCAACTCGTAATATAAAGGTCTATTCAGACGTGCCACCACACCACAGCGGCAAAAATGTGGGTGGAAATTAAATTATTGTATGTTAACTTCAATTTGTCGTACGGATAATAATAATATAATTTAAGATAATAAGCAGTCCCTATCACCAACGGCTGTAAAAAAAAAGAAATATTTTGGACCAAACACTTGTATACATTTTATAAACCTGCCAAACTGCGAGACAGTTTGTTGGCAGGATTAGCGCTCGTCTTGAACGTGTGGTCAATACTGGTAACATTGCGGATACAAAAGCATGGTTGAGCCACTAGCGTACCACCTCGTATCATCAATACATTATAGACTGACTGACTCATCAATGTAAAGCCCTTGGATATAGAAAGCTGAAATTTTGCACAGTGAAATATAATAAATATGAATTATAACCACATTACCTCACGTTTTTGTGGTAGCCTTTTGGCAACTTCAACTGATCGCCGCCATTTTTACCGCTGTGCTGTGGTGTGGTCAAGTCACGTCTGTACAGACCCTTTTTTTTTTTTTTTGGGTGGGAAATTATCAAATAACTTCTCCCGCTCTGGGCGGAGCGGGAGGGCGTGTCAGACTTTTACTGACTAAAACCCACCCGTGTTCCTTCCGTTGCCTGTGTGCCAGGGCCACGATATCCCTTTCGGACAAACTCGCAACCCCGGCAGGCATAGGTCCTAACGGACCCCGTCAGTTTGTGCTGACATCTCTTTGAGGCGCGCGTGGAACACAACGCGCCGTCGACCCGGGCCTGGTCCTTATCGGACGGCGAGCTACCCATCGCTCACCGTCCGCAGGCCCGCGCCTACGGTGGCCGGAAATCGGCTTGCGACTCCCGACGCCCGGGGCGTCTCCTGCGGTGACTAAGGGCGCGAGGGCGCGAACCTTGTCTCGCCCTCACGCGTTCCGCCTCCTCCTTCGCTAGCATAACTGCTTCGCTTCTGCGAAGCAGTTATGTGAGGTGACGGCCTCCCATGCACTCTCGCTCCAAACCATGGCCTGAACCAGGGCCGGACGCGAGAGATCGCCGCCGCCGATCGCCTCTGTGAGGACACGGCAGTGCTCCGCCCAAGCTGGGCAGACCTCCACCGTATGCTCCACCGTGTCCTCCGGACGATCCACACAGTGGTGACACCCGGGCGTTTCCTCCCGCTTAATCCTAAACAGGAACCTCCCGAAACATCCATGTCCGGTGAGGACCTGCATCAGGCGGAAGGTGAGGACGCCGTGGCGCCTCTCCAGCCACTCCTCAAAGAGGGGACTTATCGCCACACGTCTGTACAGACCCTAAGGCCACAATTACACTGTATTACTAATCAAATGCACCGTTAATTCAGTCGTTTGAAACATGTGATCTGCTCCTTATCATTACGGTCATCTCGTGCACATTATAGCTAGAATTAATATCAGTGGCAGTAATAACGTCATCGTTACGTCATCGGTACCTAATGGTGGGTATTTAGTAGGGTTGCCATACTTGGTAGGTATGGCAATTATTTTGTAGTGTAACTTGAGCCATTGACATGTAAAATGTTGAGTTGTCATTTGTTTTTCGTCTAGTGATGTGTAAAAAGGAGCTTGTGGCTAAGTAATAACTGCCACACGGGTCGATCGATCAGGTTAAGCTACGCTTGCCGCGGTTGATCCGTGGATGGGTGACCATCTTTTCATACCAAGATTCCTCCGTGCCTCGGAAAGCATGTGAAGCCGTTGGTCCCGGGTGTCACTTGTAGATCTTTGACAGTTGTTACGGGTCGTCAGAAGCCCAAAAGTCTGACAACCAGTCTTACCAAGGGATATCGGGTTACCCAGTAACTGGGTTGTGGAGGTCAGATAGGCAGTCGCTCTATGTAAAATACTGGTATTCAGCTGCAACCGGTAAGACTGGAAGCCGACTCTAACATAGTTGGGAAAAGGCTAGGCAGATGATGATGTGTCAATTGTTTTCTGAGGTTTACAAAATAAAATAAAATTGCACTACTGTTTTATCAATTGTTCAATTTGTCAGCAGGGATGTAATTCTGGTAAAGCTGCTGCATAATCAGCCTATAATGTTCTGCGACACAGGCCTCTCCGCAAGAGGGAGTGAGGGAGTGAGCCGTAATCCACCACGCTGGTCCAGTGCGGGTTGGTAGATGTCACATGTCTTCGAAATTTTTGGTTCTAGGACATGGCTGTTTCCTCACGACGTTTTTCTTCACCTTTTTGAGAACAGTGGCGATGACACAAGTTACACAAAGTAAAGTGGCTACCTGGTTTCGAACCTACGACCTACAACAGGTAAGTCGCGGTCTTTTCACTGTCGCGGTCTGTGTGGTCTGGGCCACCAATGCTTGATATAATTTAATGCATCAAAGCTGCTGCATTAAAGGATTATGTATTATTTATTTGCAGAAAATACAGCTGTTACCTGAAAAGTTGGTAGTTTGGTTATGTAAATTAATTTTACATTAAATTCTTAATAGGTAAGGATCTACTTATTTTAGTAAAATGTGCAAATGTACAGATATAAATTTTAATTAAATTACACACACTATAAAAGTTTTATGCTGAAAAGGCTGCCATACTGATAATATTTTATTTGGTTGGAACAATACATCATACACACCTGAATGACTGCTTATGATAATTATTAGATCTTGAACTATCAGCTGTTTATATAAATTATTGATCTAATTTCTAAAAAAAATAAGTCTCAAGATTAATAAACGAACGCAAAACACACAAACGTACAAAAAAGTTTCCAGCTGCTTTTCTCATGCGATTCCAGATGTTAATAGTAAGATTAATCCAGTACCACATTCATAATCTACTACTTCAAGTCACGCTTAGAACCGGGATTGCTATTTACGAGGGGATAAAAAGTGTATCAATGATTTTACAAGCTGAGCATCACAGTTTTATATTTTCTACTCTGTTCCGATCTGTAAAGCCAAGTGCACATTACAGCCGCAACGGGCTGCATCGCAATGCATTTACATATAAAAAAACCGGCCAAGTGCGTGTCGGACTTCGCACATTTAGGGGTTACTCACTAGTTTAAGCCTAGCGTGTAACTATGGTTGTGTACATTGTGCATTAAAGAAAGAAATAAATAAGTAAGTATAAATAAATATAGAATATAAGCCGTCCGAATGGCAGAATTATTCATAAGCAGTAGGAGAGTGACCTTAGTAACACTTTTTGAAGCTCCAGATGTGACTTATCAATATATTTGTATTATTTGTAAAATATACGTAATAATAAACATTATCACCAAATTTCAAGTTCATAGGTCAATGGGAAGTTAAAAATTCTTCGGAACAAAATTGTGTAAAAAAACTGACTTTGGTGGCTTCTCATTCCTTTGGTTTCCAATATTTTTTTAAACAAAAAATACAGTATTTATCTTCTCAACAAGTTCTTAACAACGATACTTAACTCGATGGGGTAGGTCAACATTTTTTTTTCGCACCACCCTTGGCTTTATGGGAGCCCCGTTAAAAACATTTTTTTTTAATATAATTTGTTTGGCGGACGGAACTGTAGTCTGCATTGGTTCATAGTAAATGTACAAAAGCTATGGAGAGGATTTTTGTAATGCGGCCCGCCCCAATCTGCTTCAGCCTTAATTGTCTCATTTCAGGGGAAAAACATTAATTAACAAAATAATTCTTCAGAAAATACATCCATTAACGCCTTGGTATTAACCAGGTAAGAAGCTCGAACCCTCAAACATGTGGTCGAAAAGCAGATAAGAAAGTACCGTGAAGTTACGCCGGTCAAATACCTAATTGTAATTGAACAGTAATTAACTCTTCACCCTACGAACAGTAACAACGGTTTCTATTACCAGCGATAATACTCTCCAAGATCAAATACACGCCAAGTCTTGGCCCATGTACAAATGTATGAGAACAATAAGCATTTATAAGTTTTTACCATACACATTAGCGCTGCAGGCCCGGGATAAATCAGGAGTGACTACTTACTAATGAAATAACGGAGCTCGGCCGAGGTGCTGCGTTCACACGAGATAGTAGATTCGAATAATCAAGCTGATTACGTTCCACTAATCACTGGCTTGTTTGTAATGAGATATGTCAATTAGATGTAATCAGAATGTAAGTATGCAATTATAGGTTTAAGTTGAAGAGGATGAGGAAAGTTCTCGTAGTTAAATAAGTAATTTGTGAGTTATTATTGAAATAATGTTATTATTTTGATTTATATGCGAACGCGACTTTATGCTTGCTCAAAAGATTGAGGTTATGATTCAACATTTATAGTCTTAAATACAGCTGACACCTCTTTTAGTGCTATGGATAGAGTGTAAATGCATCATTAAGTGCTATAAACATATTTTATATATTATTAACCTGCAGATAATGTATTAACTAATTTATTGTAGCAACAACGAGCACAATGCTTTTCCATCGAAATAAGACAGCCATGGTTTAGATAACTATGTTTAGTTGGAGATAGTCTGTTTGGATTTAAATGTTTTTTTTTTTAATTATTAGTCATCACTTTTTCCAACTTAGTTTGGGTCGGCTTCCAGTCTAACTGGATGCAGCTGAATACCAGTATTTTACATGGAGCGACTTCCTATCTGTCCTCCACAAACTGACTGCGTGTCAGACTATCAGCTTCAGACGACCTGTAACAACTGTCAAAGATTTACAAATGACAGCCGGGACCAACAGCTTAACGTGCTATCCGAGGGCAACCAACCGTGGCAAGCGTAGCTTTACCTGATCAATCGGCCCGTGTGGCTGTTATTACTTAGTCAGCCTCAAATTATTAGTACCATTCAAAAATACTATCTGCTAAACGACTCTCCCATACCACTCTCCCATACACAATCAAGTTCGCAACCGTCCAAACGCAGCATGCGCTTAAGTAACACGGCACAGCCAATGATGAGGTAAGCTTAAGTTATTGTTAAAGATAATGCACCGCACATGTGTCCTGGCTTAAGTTAGCAAAGCGGCTTAAGCATTGTCGGCTTTATCGGTAACTTGGCCACTGTAAATGTATGTTTTGACAAGATTGTATAATATTTTGATGATGTCTGTGTGTTTATTTATTATATGAGTTTGCTGGATTATAAAAGGTTTATTGGTAATGTAAAGTGGGTAGCCATTTGTCTAGGACTTTTCTTCTTTGTAATGTGGTAACTATTGATTAGCATACTTGTATAATGGAGAAGGGATTCCGACGCTTACCAATGCAGAGAACGTCTAATTTAAAACTGCATGCCACTTCACTGCTTGTTGCATACACGTTTCAAATGTTTGTATAATGTATAAAAACTTTAGAGGAGGGCGTGCAGTTTTAATTTAGACGATCTCTACCTACTTACCTTTGATTTTTACAATCCACCATCTTTCCTCATCCTATTGATTTCGTAACTGTCTTTGCTAGTTGTAATTTCCTTAGTTAATAGTTATTAGATAAATATTCTTAATTCTCAAAAAAGATATAGCTTTGCGATTAATGTTTTGCGTAACGTTTTACTAAACTGTTCTACTCAGTCTGGGATTTACTGTTTTCTTTAGGACCGTACTAATAATATAAGGGTTAGGCAGAGGTGTATGTCTAGTTCATCCACATTTCGCCAATTATGTTTAAGTCCCATGTGAGAAGGGGCGAGCGTATTGCCATCAACCGGGCACAAATTGTCTGTGTCTGCATTTGTGCCCGAATGAAAATCCCAATAACACTTTGCCCGACCTGGGAATCGAACCCAAGACCTCATGCTCAGCAGTAGCACTGCGACCACTAGACCAATGAGGCAAGTGTACATTATCACTGATAAAAAATAACTTCTAAGAAAATCAATAACCCATAAAACATGGTGTTAAAAAGCCATGCAAAAGCATTCAATATGTATCAATACATTTTTGTCAACAATCGATTCCCCTAATATCCGCTGTAAAATTGCCCAAACAGGGACGGGAACGGGAAATTGACAATATTTTGTATTTCTGATTGACACCAATTTACTGACGTGATTGACAATATTTTGAGTTGCTCGTTGATTGACAAATAAATCAATTGAGTCGATTGTTGGGTTCCCTTTGAATTTGTTCGGTCGATTTTGTAATTTTATTTGTCTTTTACTGTGCCTATGAAGTTTATGACTGACCCAAGTCGGCCATAGCAAAGACAATCGGCACAGATTCATGAACGGCTCAGATCTCAAGTGCGTATGCGGCGCCTTTCCTCAGACAATTACCTGCCTCTCATCCTGCGTCCCATGCCCTGCACTTGTGCTCTTGATGGTCTGATGACTGCGTCGGTGAGCGGAGTTCGCACAGCTGAATTTTGGGCCGAACATGTTTGAACTTTTTGCCATCAAAACGTTAAGAAGAAGATAACGGTCCATTGAAGTGTTTAACAGATAAATAATAATAGGTACATAAAACACTTATTTTCTCTACACAAGTTATGTACTTAAGAGGCTGACAACAGGTAAACCGCTGTCACTGTCAAATTGCATACAAAAGAAAGAGATGCGCGATGACACAACGTATGGCGTAAAAATGCAAACAAAATCGTATAAAATTACTTATTAACTAATTAATAAAAATTAATCCATCACCGGATGCAGTTTGGCTTTTGTAATTTTATGGTATACTTTTAATTATAATTATAACTGTTAACGAAGGGATTTAAAATGCTTTTAAAAATAATTAAGAGTTGTCTTTGAAGATTTTTTGATGTATTTAATTATGTTTTGAGTTCGATCACCGTATGCTCAAAAGACTAGAAAATATCATACTGTTTTTGTTTTGGAAAAAATATTTACGGTTTAAGAGATAAACTGCTATAAAAAACCACCTTTTTGACCATTTTTGAGAAATCTCCGTCTTAAAGCTAATATTTGACAATAGTGCACGAACAAGGAGCTAACTTTGTGAGAGACTAGTGCCTGAAAAAGGTTATAAAAACCTGTATAATATTGTTATTTTAAACGTTGATGCAAGATCAAAAGTAATGTCACATTATAAAACATTAATTTTGTCCCCAAGAATGCAGTCATCAGCTGTCCACATCGCGGTAGGTACAACAATTAAAATAATTATATCATAAATTATCGACATTTTGCGCTAAAACAATAAACAAGCGTGACAGGGCAAAATTATCATAAGAACCGGGTGATATCCCAACAAACTAGTTGAGTTAATATTGTTATGCTCAAGATGTCGCACGGTTTGCTGTAAGTCTTGACTCCTGTCAATCTAATTACCGATGACAAGCAAAAAGTTCCGTTTAGTTATATAATTGGCATTATTTTCTGTAATTTTCTCGCGTCCGATCATTGTACCTATCTGAACACCTGTTTGGAACTACTGTGGTCGATTATTATTTATCAATGGCGCTAGTGCTGCCGGTTACATTCATAAATATTGCGCGCGCGGGAAACAAAACAAAATGGCCGCCCCGTTCAACGGCGACAACTGGTAACGCAGGGTTGCAAGCATAAAAAAATAATTAATTATAATTATTAATCGCGCCGTAATTTAATTAAATGTGGATTCTCCGATAAGGAAATAACTGTTGTAATTTATTAATAATTATATGCGCCGTCTCTACATAATTCATGAAGTGGAGATACTTAAAGAACAACACAAGAACAAGAATTACAAGAATTTGTTAATTATATGTGCTCGTTAATTAAACCTTTAGAGTTATCATTATGGATAATACCGACGAAATAAACCCAATTTTGGTTGGACCGCAAAAGATCTAAAATAAGTACATACACATCATGTTAATAAAACAATTCATCTGATAGATAATTCAGACTTAAGATTTATTTAAGTATCCAAGAGCTAATTAATTCTCATTCATTAGAGGTAAGTTACTTTTGAGAGCAGTGGTAACGGTCGCGTCCTGCGAGTTGTAGGTCGTAAGTTCAAGCCCAGACAGGCGCTTTACTTTGTGTAAATAATTTCATCACCACTATTCTCAAAACGGTGAAGGAATACATCGTGAGAAAACCGGCATGTCCTAGAACCAAAAATTCAAAGATAAGTGACCTGTGGGGACCCAGCAATGGAAACATTACTGGCTGATTATGTAAGTAATGTTCCGCCTCCTTCTTCGCGAGCATTACTGCTTCGCAGAAGGAGGTAGCGGCCTCCCATGCACTCTCACTCCAAACCATGGCCTGGATTAGGGCCAGACGCGAGAGATCGCCGCCGCCGATCGCCTCCGCGAGGACGCGGCGGTGTACCGCCCAACCCGGGCAGTCCTCCACCGTGTCCTCCAAGCGATCCACACAGTAGTAACACCCGGGCGTTCACTCCCGCCTTATCCTGTACAGAAACCTCCCGATTTTTGATTATTGCGTACCCAAGTAGGCCGCTGCAGATACAATTTGTTGAAGTGAGGGATTACTGACCCACCCAACACACATTGCGAGTGTGGTGGTTCCAATCAGACCATGCCCCACTTGCTGGATTCTCCTAAGTCCCCGTTCACTAGCACCCCGGATGACCTAGAAAATATCACTGATGCCTTGATTAAAGTGGCCCAAGTGAGCTCAATCAATATAAAAACATAGAAGAAGAGTACTATAGGCACGAAAAGAAGAAAAAGTATTTTTAATTATTAGGACAGCCAATTCCTTTGTTCAACCCTACCACTATCTAAGCGGCCAGCAATTAAAACAAGTTTAAAATCTCGTTTCACTGACAAATTGCAATAAATAAGAATACTTAAATCTAAACTGCCAGCGGTTTAGACATGGTGCTCTCTACTTACACAATTTACACACATTAACGGAGAAAACAACCTTTATTCTATTAGTTGCAAGGACCATAATACCCTGGCAAAATATGAAGTAATGATAAACAGGTTTAGCGAAATGTAAATCGCTCTAAGGGAATTAAAAAGTTGATTTCATATGAAACTTTGATACTATGGTGGCAGTTATAAATGATATGGGAATGTGTTGTCTGCAATCTATGACCGTTTACCACGTTCCCATGGTCTCTGTGGGTGAAAGAAAGTTGTCTAGATCAGGTGTAGTTGTATAAAAGATCTTGGCAGCATACACCATTTCAAAAAGGCTCTTCTTAATTTATTAGGCCAAAAAGCTTACTACACAGTCAATGAGTACCTAGAAGACAAATTGTAATTTAATGACATTTTATTTATTTCCATTTTATTTGTCAATAACTTAATTGTTTTATTTAATCTATTTAACTTTAATGTACTATTATCTGCTTAAATTTATTGTTATTTTAATTAATTAATTATTGTTATAGTTGAGTTCATTATTAATTTGACTGTTTTTATTATGTTTTTTATCAATTAATCATTAGAAATTATAATTAGAAATATTTGTACGCCGTTGACGGCAAGACATAGCGCTCATTTATTAATATTGACATCTGTATTTTTTGTTTACCTATGTTCTACAAATAAAATATTTGAATTTGAATTTGAATTTGTAGAAGATAGTAGACTGTATATGTAAGTCTATACTAATATATACATACATATATAAACTCACGCCTTCTTCCCATGGGGGTAGGTAGAACTATAGAACGCTATCTGCTGCGCTCCTTACATACTCCTTTTGCTTCGCCTACGTTCATATATCTGGTCATACGCGCACGCCGGTTACGAGTACTACGCGCCTGACCTTGCTAAAGAACATCACCAATTAGGTCACTATATGTCCTTCTAGGGCGTCCCCTCCCGGCGTTTCCACTCACTTCTGCCTGATAAATACCTTTTGTTAATCGCGTTTCATTCATCCTTTTGAACATGACCGAACCATCTAAACATACTCTAATAAATTTTTGTCACTTCATCTTCTTTTAAATCACACCGTGGCAATCACATAATTTTTCAGCCTATCATTTAAAGCAACACCACACATGCTTTGCATTTCCACAGCATTTATTCTACTTTCATGCTTCTTTTGCCATGCCCAACATTCACTTCCATACATAAGCGTAGGCAATAGCACACCATTATTATAAACTGGTCAAATTTGTTTCTTTATAAGTTTGTATCAATCAATCTGCCTAGCTTTTTCCCAACTATATAGGGGTCGGGTTCCAGTCTAACCGGGTGCAGCTGAATACCAGTATTTTACATGGAGCGACTGCCTATCTGACCTCCACAACTCAGTAACTGGGTAATACGATACTTCTTGGTTAGATTGGTTGTCAGACTTTCGGGCTTCTGATGACCCGTAACGACTGTCAAAGATTTACGAATGTCAACCGGGACCAACGGTTTCACGTGCTTTCGGAGGCACGGAGGAGTCTCGGTCACCCATCCCCACCAACCCCGGCAAGTGTAGCTTAACCTGATGGATCAACCCGTGCGGCTGTTATTACACCGAGAGTTCCTCCGTTTTTAAGATTTTATGTAGGGGGTTACCTCTGTAACTACCAGTCGGATTTGAAAATTTCTTTTTGCATTTGATAGCCCAATTCTTGAGGCAGTTTATAGGCTATTTAACATCACGCTACAACCCTTAGGAGACGAGAAAAAACGCTAAGCGAAAACGAAGTAACAGCGTGGGCGGGCGATGCAATGCGACACAGTGGGTCGGGGGAACAAGAAATTTCACACAGACGGAGTCGCGGGCAGAAGCTAGTTATTTATATTACCTGTGACTTACTCTGCTATGATCATATAGAAGGTATTGTACAAATCTATCAACGCATCATACAATTCCATTTGTATGCATTTCTGGATTTTATTTATGTGAGTTGGTAGTACATCTGTTATTTAATTTTAGTTATAATTTATGTAGTATTGTGGTGTGTATTTAAAGCTTGGTTACTAACATAATTCTTAAGTATACTAATAAAAATATGGATCAGTATTGTGTATGACATAAATAAACAAATAAAATAAATAAAAACAGCTTGCTGATCGAATTTGACCTCAGATGCCAATGATTCTCTTGCTTTTGTGTTCTTAGTCTCTTGGTTTGGTAAGCAACCAACACATAGGTACTAGGTACCATACTGAGTTCCGTAGGTCAGGCAGTCGCACCATGTAAAATACTGGTATCAGCTGCATCCAGTTCTAACTGGATGCAGCTGATACCAGTATTTACTGGAAACCAACCCCAACATAGTTGGGAAAATGATAGGCAGAAGAAGATGTTGGGTTTGAAGGTTTAGTTTTCTCCGAAGCGTAACGGTTCCAACTTTCATCTCAACGCTAAGAGCTATGTACAATTTTCCAGCAGCCAGTACAACGGCATTGTCCCAGATCTGAAAAATCAAGAAGTTTCGTTAGAGAAATGAATAGTGATAAGAGTCACCTTGTCAAAATTTTCCAACATAAAATTGTTTCTATATTCTCAATAGTATACATGGAATTCATATTAGGAAGGAAGTTTTAAAAATTAGACACTTCATATTAAAAGATTAATATATTTTGAGATAGATATACGATGATATATTTAACAAAAAATGTAATAAAAAATTTACGTGTAGTGTTTTCCGTTGGGACATGTGTCTGTTTGTCGTCACGATTCACGTCGTCACACAAAATGGATTAATAAAATTTTCTTTCTTCCTTCGGATGGGCCCTATTGATTTTCGTTATCAAACTCATAGCCGTTCTAAAGATATATAAACAATATAGACAGATTAGATAGATATATTAACAAAAAATTATATGAATTTTCTTAGATTTTTTTCCGTAAAATTTATCGTCAAAATGTTTCTGTCTATGAGGCGTCCAGCTTTGGTTTTTCCAAAAAAAAAAAAATATTGTCTTCCCGAAGTTTTGTTGTGAGAACATGCCAATCAGTATGGTGCCTCCAGCTACGGGTTTTACCACTAGGAATGAGCCTGCAGTTCTAAGCTCAGTAGGTTTATTATCTTAGTGGGGGTTCCCTATTATACTTAGTTGCGCGTGAGTCATACTTGATTGAAGGAAATGACTTGTTAAATACTGTTCGATAGATTGTCCAGTGCTTGGCGCTTGGGCAATGCATTTTACAAAATGAAAATTAACGTTTAAAGAAGCGGAAAACAAAAAAGCTATTACTGTAGATTATGGGTTGTGTAACTTCTGGAAACGCCTGTGACTAAAGGAGCGACGAATATAAATGTTGATGGATGGGGAGGGAGAGGAAGGCCGAAGAAAAGATGGATGGATTGTATGAGGGATGATATGTAAGAGAAGGTGATAAATGATAGCGTGATAGTTGACAGGGGAGAATGGAAAGAGAACATGACGTGTTTCGCCGACCCCAAATAAATCAAACTCAAAGCATTTATTTCAATTAAACCAATTACAGGCACTTTTGAATTGTCAAAGAGTCGGTCAGTTAGTCAGAAAGTTGAAGCTATTTGCCCATTCCAAAACGTAGATCTCTATGGAGAAGAACAGGCAAGAAACTCCAAGGACACTCTTTTAAATCAAGTTATTACAACATCCCGGGTACATTATTCGTCGTCGATTGTCGTATCTCTCTGTATTTTACTGTGTACATAAATAATAATAAAAAAATAAATATAATAGTAATATTAATGTGTGTATTAAATTAATTACTTAAATAAAAAATTCTCGCTTCTATATGTGAGAACAATGTAAAAAAAAAACTTATTAAAAAAAAAAAAAAAAAAAGATTACAAATAAGCCTATTTAGTTAAGACATGATCAGTCTCAACTGACAGCGCTCGTTCATGAACATAACGTGTGAATCAGCGTCATCCAGCTCAAACATTTTGTAGGGAACTGAATGATCAAACACACGCGCCACCATCAGCGAGACATTTAAGTGAGCATGACATGAGACAAGAGCAGGGAAATGAAAACGAAGGGTTGTATAACTTATGGCCTAATACTTACACTCACCGTTTAGTCTCTAGCTGTCTTTGTCACTTCAAAGAATATTTATGCGACAGAAAGAGTTTTAAGCAGGTCTTAAAGTTAGCTGGCGTTAAAGTATTTGGAGTTTAGGGGTGGCCATGTCCTGCAAGGGTGGCGAATTTGTCTGAAAGGAATATCGTGGCCCTAGCACACAGGCAACTGAAGGAACACGGGTGGGTTTCAGTCAGTAAAAGTCTGACAATAAAGAGTATAAGAGATGAATGAGAGTAAATATAAGTCTGTTAATTATTTGATAATTTCCCACCAAAGAAAAAAGAAAGGGCAACCAGACGGTTATATTATCCACATGTTTTATATAATAAAGAGTATTCTTTTCTATTCTAGGTAACTCCCAAAACATAAAAAATGGCCTACAGTATTTGCATGAAATTAAATGCCAGATAAGTTAACCAAAGTAACATATTACCTATATCCGGAGGTGAGAAGGTGACTTCAATAATCTAATATCACTACATAGTATAAAACAAAGTCGCTTCCCGCTGTCTGTCTGTCCCTATGTATGCTTTGATCTTTAAAACTGCGCAACGGATTTTGATGCGGTTTTTTTTAATAGATAGAGTGATTCAAGAGGAAGGGAATATATATAATACATGCATAATATAGTAGAGAAACACTGATAACTTTAGAAGTTTCTATTGTGATGTCGTAAATAAACACATTTTTTGCGCTTACATTGCAAAGGCTGGCTTAATACTACAAAGTCAAAAAGTCAAAGTCAAACCATTTATTTCAAATAGGCACATAAGAGGCACTTTTGAACGTCAAAATTTACAAAAAAAATAGAATTGATTCTAGTTGCCCCTTCCAAAAGGTAGTTTCGTATGGAGAAGAATGGGCAAGAAACTCCACCGGTACTCTTTTAAAAATGTTTTACAATATTTTGTTTGATTACATTAATTATATGATTATATGTGAAGACGATGCACCTAGAATAAAATTACTATACCATAATAGGTAAAACGAATTAAAAACTAAGCAATGAAAAATAACTTAATTATTAGATAGATACGTGGTGTTCACATATTTACAAACATCATACAAGTATGTTTTTCTAAAAAAATAAGTCAGTGTGTGAGTATAGGTTATCACAGAATGTAAAATGAATATCATAAAAATAACAGATTTTACCATAAAAATAGCAACCAGTTTGATTTTGTCTAGACTCTAGATTGTCCTATGGAGCTGGACCAGCATGTTTCCAAGCATTCCTGTCCTGGATATAATCCTCTAACTTGTAATATGCTTGTTTACAAAGTGTACTTTTAATATGTGTTTTAAATTTTCTCTCATTTAATTTCAATATATCACAAGGTATTTTGTTGTAACATTTAACACAGTACCCCATAAAAGATGTATGTACTTTAGATAATCTGAAAAATGGTTGATCTATTTTATCTTTATTTCTAGTATTAAAATTATGTCTATCGCTTATCTTGTTAAAAATATGTAGATTTTTCCTTACATACATAATATTTTCATAAATGAATTGGCAAGGTACCGTCATAATATTAATCCTTTTAAATAGTTCCCTAAGAGATTCGAGGCGACGGAGATTATAAATTGCTCTGACAGCTCTCTTTTGCAAAATAAAGATGGACTCAATGTCAGCAGCCCGACCCCACAGTAAAATGCCATACGACATAATGCTGTGGAAGTAACTAAAATAAACCAAACGCGCGGTTTCTATATCTGTTAGCTGTCTTATCTTTCTAACAGCATAAGCGGCCGAGCTTAGCCGCCCCGCCAGAGAGGTTATATGTGGTCCCCATTGCAGTTTCTCGTCTATAGTGATTCCTAGGAAAACCGTTTGATTAATAAATTCCAGTTTTTCTCCGTTCAATATGATATCACATTCGCTACTTCTAACATTAGGTAATTTAAATCTAATACATTTGGTTTTTTTTTCATTTAATACCAAATTATTTACCGTAAACCAATCTTGGACCTGAAGAATAGAGTTATTTACTTCGTCAAGATTTTGTGATCGTCGATCTATTTTAAAGATCAATGATGTGTCATCAGCAAATAACACCATCTTCGGTTGATTTTGAAGTAATTGGGGTAAATCATTAATGTAAACTAAAAAGAGGAATGGACCCAATATCGAACCTTGAGGAACGCCCATTGCCATTTCAGACCCTAATGAGTTAACGCCGTTTATTTGAACTTTAACCTTTCTATCTTTTAGGTATGATCTTAGTAAATCAAGAGCTGCATTCCTAATCCCATAGTGCTCTAGTTTCAGCAAAAGTGTCTCATGGTTCACGCAATCGAACGCTTTAGAGAGGTCGCAAAAGATTCCAATGGCATCTTGTGCTTCCTCCCAGGCGTTAAAAATGTTCTTTATTAGGGTAACACCGGCGTCAGTGGTACAACGCCCTTTAGTGAAACCGTACTGCTGTTCATGAAAGATGGATTTTTTATTAAAGTGACGTAACATTTGATTGAGCATCAACTTTTCAAACACCTTACTGAGAACTGGCAGAATTGACACAGGCCTATAATTATTGGGTTCTTTACTATCTCCGGATTTGAACAAAGGAACTACTTTACTGTGTTTCATGAGATCCGGAAAGACTCCTTGATCCACACTGGTGTTAAATATAAAAGCTAAATAGGGCGCAATGGTTTCGATTATAGATCTACAGACTTTTACAGACATGCCCCAGAGATCTTCTGTTAATTTAATTTTAAGATCTTTAAAAGTTTTTATAACAGCCTGGGGGTTTGTATGTTGGAACCTAAATTCCAAAGGGCATACTTTTACATTCTTTCTAAGTAAGGCAGCCGAGAGCGCGGGTGAGGAATTTAAAGTTTCAGTAGTTTTAAGGGAAATATTAGCAAAAAAGTTTTCAAATTCCTGAGCTATTTCTACCTCTGAAGTTATGGGCCCATGTGCAGTTTCTAAATTTAATTCAGCATTACGCTGTTTTTTCCTACCTGTTTCATTATTTATTATTTGCCAGGTAGTTTTTATTTTATCATCAGCTGATTTTATTTTATTGCTAATATAAAGAGCTTTAGCTATTTTGCACACACTTTTAAAAGTTTTAGAATATTTTGCAACATATTGATGAAAGCTTGTATTATTCTTATGTTGCTTTAGGCCATAAAGTTCAAAAAGATTTTCCCTGCTTTTACGAATACCTGGAGTCGCCCAATCACTAAATACGAACTTTGTGTAAATACTTTTAGTCTTTAGTGGAAAAGTGTCATTAAATTGTGAGTTTAATAGTGAAAAGAACTCGGCGTAGAACTCATTTGGGTCACAAATATTATTAAATCTCTGAACACATAATGCACTGGCCAAAGAATTATTTAATTTCTCTAAATTTTTACTTGTAATTGGCCTAAACCTTATTTGAGTTTTTTGTACAGGCATATAGGAGCAAAATGTTATTGTTTGACCACTATGATCAGATGGCAACTTATTTACAATTTGTTTGTGTAAGTAATCACAATTACAAAAAATATTATCTATACAAGTGGCAGAAGAAGCTGTCACTCGGGTTGGTTCAATAAAAACATTTGACAAATCAAATGACCTAAAAAGACTCAATAATCTGACAGTGTTCGAGTTATTTTCTAATACTTAAGTTAATATTAAAATCACCACATATGATTATTGACTTACTATTAGTACTAAGTTTTTTTAACACATCTTCCAGTACAGAATCAAACAAAGATAGATTCTGGTAACTTGGAGGTCTGTATACGCATACTATAACATGCTTATCAAGCTCAACACAGGACAATTCAATGGTGTGTTCAACCGACAGTCCGATGATGTCTTTCCGTTCTTTCGATTTGATAGAATTTTTAATTAATATTAATGATCCGCCATGTATCATACGTTTTCGGCTAAAATGGCTAACTACACAATAATTTTCATAATTAATTGACATCACTTGATGATCTTTTAACCAATGTTCTGTTAAACAAATGACATCAAACTTGGTATTTTCTAAAAACAATTCTATTTCCAGTAATTTGGAAGAGCAACCTTGGATATTTTGATGAAATAATTTTAAAGTATGTTGCACTCCCTTTGTTTTTTTTTTATGAGTTAAATGGCCAGAAGATACCTTTTTATTATTCGCTAATAATAATAATTGGTTATTTGAATGGGTAACTTCTGTTGTCTTACAGTCTAGTTTAAAGAATTATCTGGAGTGACCTCCACAACTACAACTGAAGAGTCTAGAATGCTACAGTATTTTACACCTTAAAAAGGTCTACAAAAAAGTCCGCGATGGTATATAATATGTCACTCTCTTACGGATAACCCACAATAACCATAATAGATCGCAGGGTCAAACTTTCAACGTTGCAGGCTTGCAGGCGGAGCGCGTGAGGTAGAGGCAGGGTTCGCGCCCTCACGCCCCTAGTCGCCGCAGGAGACGCCCTGGGCGTCGGGAGTCGCAAGCCGATTTCCGGCCACCGTAGGCGCGGGCTTGCGGATGGTGAGCGATGGGTAGCTCGCCGTCCGATAAGGAGCAGGCCCGGGTCGACGGCGCGTCGTGTCCCACGCGCGCCTCAAAGAGACGTCAGCACGAATTGACGGGGTCCATTAAGGCCAATGCCTGCCAGGGTTGCGAGTTTGTCCGAAAGGGATATCGTGGCCCTGGCACACAGGCAAATGAAGGAACACGGGTGGGTTTTAGTCAGTAAAAGTCTGACACGCCCTCCCGCTCCGCCCAGAGCGGGAGAAGTTACTTGATAATTTCCCACCTGAAAAAAAAAAAAAACAAAGGGTCAAACTTTCAACGTTGCAGGCTTAGATTTGAGCGTTGAGTGTTTTTCACATGGCCAATTACCTATATGTCGCTCTTTCAAGAGTAACCTCTAAAGAAAACATGTTTGTATTGTCTAATGACAAAAAAGCTGTGAACGTTTTATTTAAAGACATTCTGCAGTATATTTGGTATCAGCAGTCATTCATATCCACTGTGGGACGCACCTTCCAATTAATAAAATATTTTCCAATAGCTAACCTGTTGGTTAGCGTATCAGTGACCGTTTCTTTTAGCCGGATTCGTCTCTCTGCAGCCGGCTTTTCCTGTTTTTATTCATTCAAGTCGTATGTCAGTAACTGTGGGCCAATCCTTTTTCTAAGCATCAAGGTGCTCGTACTATCTTGGAGTGGGTAGCACCACCACCATCACTACCAATACCACTATATTGGCAGAAAAAGTTCTAAGATCCACTTGGTTGTGGTCTTTGCCCACAATGCTGATTTTAATATTTAAACAAAATCTAGCTAAATCTAATCAAAGTAGCCTTTATTGCCACTGTAGGGCAAAAGCCTCTATAAACACACAAAGACAAAAACACAAATAACAAAAAATATGCTTACGCAATGTAAGCTAATTGCAGCTGAAGAATTTGATGCCAATAAAACAAAAGATGAAAACAACATAACTTATTGTACTACATTACTGGTCCGTCACGCAAAAGTTTTACATTAAAATGTTGTCATCGAAATAAATAAAGCTTATTTGCATTTGGCATCACGCGATGGCAATCAAGTTATAACAGATTACAGAGAGAGAACAATAAGTTAGAAAAAACTGTCTCCTGTGGTAAGAGGAACATTTTAGTTAGAGTAAATTTAAATGCGACCATCGATACAATCTAGTATAGTAGTATAAATAAACAAAACGAAACCAAACACAATTTTTAAAATCATCATCATCATTGCAGCCGAAAGACGTCCACTGCTGGGCATAGGCATCCCGCAAGCATTGCCACATCGACCAATCCTGTGCTTCGCGCATCCAGCGGATTCCTGTGGCCTTCACAAGGTCAGGATTTCGAAGATGAAACGTAAGAAATAGCCCCACGATTTCCGACTACAACTAAAGAGCACACAGAAAATATAAGTACCGGTCCAAAGTTCCAATAGACGATTTTTTCGTGGAAAGTAAAATGTAACTCCGGGATCACCAAATCCATCATAGCACAGCAAAATCCTTCTACGTATTCTTAAAGCAGACGTTATAACAACAAATAATATAACTTGAACAATTTAATCAATCAAATCAAATCTATCAATAAAATACGTGCATTTGTGCACACAAGATACCTGTAGTGGAAAAAATCACATTTGCCTCAAAAAAAGAAAAAATATGCACTTATAACTTATTTATTAAAACTTTATGCACAAGTAAAAACTACACTGTACAAAGGCACTGCGGACTTAATGCCTGAGGCATTTTCTACCAGTCAACCTTAGGGTGATGCTGAGACAAAACATGGCAGATAACTTATCCTGAATGCAACTGTATAATAATCTAAAATTTATAACTTTTACACACCTGTAGACTAGTTAACAATATGTAAATATTCAACTCCACTGACCTCAGATTAACCTTCAATATTTACCCTTAAGCTAAACGCCACAACGCCACCCACAGGCATTGGCACTACAATACCAATCCTATTATCTCCACGGGACTCCTCATTGATGACAGTGGGAGGTGCTAACGTTCCGTACGGGTCCGATTCAAAGCGGATAAGTATGTCCTGAGGCTATAGCTGGCCACCTGTACCTATTTTGAGACATGGCGAGATATTGTTGTTAGTGGATTTAACAGTGCGAGTTTATGTTGAACGGAGTGCAGGTGCTTATATTTTTTTTTTGTGGAGGTCATCGACCGCTGGTAGTGTTTTTACTTGAATTATGAGTTGAGAAAATCTGTTTTCGTTTGTTTCATCGTTTTTAGATATCGATACCATGACGTCTGTGAAGTTTACACAAAATAAAACAGATTATTTTACTGATATTTCAAGTGACTACACTAACTGCGGTTGATGACCCCACATAAAAACACCAAATTAATTTATTTTTTGTTTTATCATGTTGAAATATCCATCACGTCTGTGGAGTTTTGCTAGCTAATTTATTTTCTGTAGTCCAAATATTGGAAGACAATGATATGGTGATTATGGTTATCTAATCTCCGTAGTCTGGATTTGTACCCGGTTGATGGCAATAGGGTCGCCACCTATTACATGGGACTTAAACATAACCTGTGAAATGTGGGTGTACTACAGGCACAAAACCTCAGCCCAACCCTTCGGGGAAACAAAGCTGTTATTTTATGATGATAAGTTAATTATTGTTTACTTACTATCGATTCAGTAGGTACATGAAAGTTAAGCGCATTTAAAACAAACCAATACTAAAAGTAAAAAATAACCTAATAAGGGTTTAAAGAATAAGAATAAAAATAAGAATAAGAATAATTTATTTGCGGAAAATATAGGTATCACCAGTTGTTAGAGGTTGGTGGTTTAGGTACAGTCCATATTTTGCCTGTTTAGGGCATGCAAATTAACTTTACATCAATACCTAATAGGTACTTATTTTAATAAGATATGAGACGGAATATACGAGAAAATATCTATTAGGATTTTTAAATAATGATAAATTTTAAGTTAAAATAAAATATACACACACAACAAAACTAAAATTCTTGAAATAATATTTTTCTTTAGGAAACAAAATACAATTTATGTTAAATTATTAGAAATAACAAAACTAAAATTCTTAAAATAATATTTTTCTTTAAGTAACAAAAGACAATAATTATGTTAAATTATTAAACCACAGCACATCATATAGGAAACTAAACTATAGGAAACTTAAAATATATTTTTTCTTTATGTTGCAGAAATTCTTGTAAACTATAAAAACAATTCTCTATTAACCATCTACGTAGTTTGATTTTAAAATATTTAAATGTGAGCTCCCTTATGATTTTCGGTAATTTGTTAAAAATTGTAATGCACATATGGTAAACATTATTTTTACTTAGACTTGTATTACAAAAAGGAACTAAAATTTTTGTTGCATCTCTTGGTCTCTGTTTGGTGTAGTTGTCACCTTTGAATCTAAATAATTCACTATTTTTCCTCACGAAAGCCGATACCTCAAATAAATATATGGCCGGTTAAGGTCAATAGTTTCAGTTTTTTTAATAAAGGCCTACAAGATTCAAGTGGACCGACACCGCATATAGCTCTTACACATTGTTTTTGTACAATAAATGTCTTATCACTGTCTGTTGAATTGCCCCATATTATTAGTCCGTATCTTAATATTGATTCAACATACCCACTATATGCTATACGGGCTGTTTTTTCGTGAGACACAATACGAAGTTTTCTTAATGCATACACAAATCTATTTAGTTTACTGCATATATTTTTTTTTTTTTTAATAAAAAACGTTGCCCCACACTAGGAATTTCTCCTGTATCGTGGGTGCGTTTACAAACATTTAAACTCACATACACAAACAGCCAGACCCGGAACAACTACTTGTAGGTCATACAATTATTTGTTCCGTGCGGGAATCGAACCCGCGACACGCAGCGCAGCAGTCAATTGCTTAACCACTGCGCCAACCGTGCCGTCATATGTTGTTAATGTGTTGTTTCCAATTACAAAATGAATATGTTAATGTTCTACTGCTGAGCATAGGTCGTCCCATAGCCTTCCATTCTTCCTGGAATGCTGCTCACTCTCTTTTGGCAAACCTACCAGGACCATCTCCAAAAACAAGTCTTCAGTACGGCTTGCAAAGCGTTTGCCTGCTACGACTCAAGGCTTTACACCGTACCTTACAAAAAAGAAATGAATTTTCTTTATTTATTGTCCCGACATTCCATTATAGTATGGGCACACAATAAGCACATAAAGTCATTAACAAAATCATTACCATTATTACATTAACACCAAGACACCAATAACCTCTCTGCCTCATCAATTCAAGTCACATTGTCCAAAAAAAGCATTCGACGCGGAACTGTATCAAACCGTATATAAATCAAATTGACCCCGAAATCCGTATGCTTTCGGCAAATTTCGGCCATTATCGGAGCTGCTCGGTGCAAAAAGAGCAATTCGGGTCACGACTTCGATGCTTTTTTTTCTCTGAAGTCCCGTAAGAGCAGTGGGTCTTGTTGATTGTAATTGTTGCACTCATTGTTCTTTTGAAAGATAAAGCCGAAACAAGCTTTTGTGTTTAATTAAAATTTTGTTTCGCTCATGGGAATTTCGCCGGTGCATAATGATATACTTTACGTCCTTTTTGAAAGTTCAACGGTACTTATGGCTGAGGTAATGGGCGTTTTAGACCTGTTCTCAACTCTTAGCCTCGTACAGAGAAATTTCAAGGGTTACACTGAGGCAAAATGCCGTTACAATTTAAATTGTCGACGATAGCTGAATTTTGAGAGATGCTTTTTGATTTAATACGACTAAAACACGTATTAAGATACACCACAAACATCAGTGACAGAACTACTTAAACAACACTTTGTAAAATTATATCAGAATACAATTATCATTTCCATAACAAACAGTGCAAAGTGTAATTTCAAAACCCTTGACGTCCTTGTAATTTTGCTCCTCATCAATTTCCTGCTCCTACCCCTTTCTCCGTCACGTATTTGGACCACACAAAGATATAATCAAGAACCATATCAATACAACCGAAATCAAGGCAGAATAATTGCACGACTAAGTATTACTGAAACTCGTTCACAATCGGCTCATTATAAAATTGATACAGTAAACGGGTTGGAAAGCGATCCATAAGACTTCATTAAAATTCCCGACAAATCATATATGTGGACAAGTAGTGACGTAATTGGGGGCAAGACAGGCGCCCGGGGCAACGTCAGTGCCCGGGTACCAACCGGGACACTGCGAAACTCTATGAATAAATTAGTGTGGAATGGGCATCTGTGTGGAAATTACCTATCTTTGCTAATAAATCTGTGGGTTGTTAGGATTTTTGATGGCGTAATAATTGACTTATTGAGAAGTACTAACCACCTTGTTTCGTTCCGTTGCTTTTAAGACGGTAATGGGTTGATTTTTGAAAAAGGCTAGGCTGTTTTGAGATCGCTGATCCTCTTGGTAAGGATTAACCGAATGTTAAATATTTTGTAGCAGCAATCTCTAATGCGAGAAGCTCTGACCAAGACATAACTGAAAGTATTCTAATAATGTTTTTGCTAACTGTCGAGATTTGATATTTTATGTAAAATTACCAAGATTCAGAGCCAGCTAGTTCCAATATGATTTGTAACGTTGCTTATGTTTGCAGATACAGAGTAGATGAAGTTCAGAATTTAAAAACGAGCTGGTTAATATCAGCCAGCAGTTGTCCACCAACAATGCAGTAACCACTTTTAGTTGAGCAGCACTGAAGGCTAGGTGAGTAAGGGTTGCTGCTCTCTTATCAGGCCAATTGATTACCTAGTCTTTTTGATTTGAATGGATATATTTTTTTTATTACTTATTTCAGAAATTAGCTAGATAATTAAGTGATTTGAAGCCTCTACTTGTCTTTGACAAGATGACGACATATCAATCAGGGTGAATCTAATCCATTAATAAATAGATATGCATACTTTATCATTATGTCAACTAAACGGAGACAGGAAATTACGCCAATTTATTAACACAGCAATAAGTCTATTAGTCCCAGGTATCAATCAATCAATCAAGCTGCATACCCCACCTACGCTAATTACTATCACTCAAAAACCAATTTACTAATAGGATAATGAGACAACATTACAAATCATTTTTCTATTTACTAAAACAAATTGTTTTCTCTACTACAGAGACGGTAGCCGTTGCAGTCGCTTGAGGCTGCGTACGCGCAAGGCAATTACCGAGCTCAGCCGACCGCGCCCGAAGCCGCCCGAGGCAGACCAACGTGATAGACATTAATTGTTCCCGAGATATTAAAGCTACAGTAATTATCTTAAAGTTATTGTAAATTTTATAATGTGAGAGGGAATTTTAATTCGTTGCTACTGTTTGTTTCCATTTAAAATAACTAGGTGCTAATTTCCGTTTTGTGTTTCTCAATAGAGGACTTGAGAGACGTCAGGGCTGTCCTAATGCAAATAGGAAATCTAGGCTCTGTTTGAATTGGAGAGATAACAGTGGTAAATGTCAAGGTTGTGTTTGTGGTTCGTCACATTGATGCAGTTTCAGTGGTTGGGTCACCAGGATCAACCTGTAATGAAAACGAATGATGTAATACTGACTTTTCCAACTAGTCAACGTAGCAGTTTTTATTATCAAACTATCGTACTTTTGGCATAATGTTCGATTTGAAATAGCAGTTTTTAAGTAAGTGGTAATTTTCTCATTTATACCCAGCAGCTGTTTCTAATTAATGTAAACATCGATCGTCAAATTCATAATCACATTCAAATAATAATATTCATAATCGCAACACGTACGCTACCATGCAAATAGTCAAAGAGATAGCCATCTAACATCTCATAAAAAGTACGAATAAAAATAAAAACGCGTCCATAATAGAAAATGCACTATAAAATTACAATTGAAATAAAATGAAAATTGTCCCAGCTTCGCCGACAGAGGGTGTTGTAAAAAACTCATTTTATTTGTCTGGGAGACAGTTATACCGTTTTCATAGTGGACGATTAAGCCTGAGATGCACTTTAAGGTACCGCCTTGTGGCACTATTTTTAGTTTTATAGTGCTTTTTGAACCGGGAGTTGAGGTCATTCTTGTGAAGATATGTTGCGAAATGTGAATATTTTTTTGGTTTCATTGAAGAGTCGTTTAACACTTGTAGGTATTTATTATAACTACTAAGTAAATGTGTTAATAGTGTCTTAATTTCAAGTTTATAGTGAAGCGGAAAAGCGTAATGTGTTTGAAGTATGCCGTTGTGATTACGTGAAGTAGCCATGAATTTTATCACAAAACAAACTTAAATAAAAAAAAATTGTTGAGCTGTTGAAATTGCGATAAATAATTGAATAAATCACAGAATACAAAAGAGCCGTTAAGTTATAGAGAATAGAATAGCATACTCTTTGTTATGTACATCATGCGAAATTACAGATATACCTACTTACCTAAATGTAGAAATTGTACATAGTACGAGTATCTACAAAATTACAACGATAAATTCATTAAGTATTAAATTCATTAATTATAAGTCGCGAGTATTGAATACCTACCTAGCTCCTAGTCTATCACGAACGTATTGTTAAAACTTATACTACCTACTAATTATCGATAAAATTTTCTTATTCATAGCGTACAAGTGACACGAGACCCTTTAATACCTTTGAATAAGAATAAATTTTACGATTCCACAAGAATTTGTTGAGGATTATAATAACATGTAGTGTTAGCTATTAAACCCATTTTATTAGCTTTTCATTTATTATTTTATTTTTATAATAAAGAACTTGTCTTTTAAAAATACGATAAAACTTAATGGGAAATTCTGTAAGGCACCTTGCTTTTATTGAGCAAGTTTTCAATCGTAGGCGATCGATTTGACAAAGGTTCCTAGTTACTTCTTTTCTATTCTCCTCGACTTATAGAATCCGTGGATAGATCATGTTGATGTTGTTAACCTTTGGAATATAAATTGTATCCTAAAATGTTGCCCACAGAGATCAGTAACTTTCAGAATATCCAAAGACCCTAGTCACTCAATAATGTACCTACTCCTTTTGTAAACAAATAATAAAACGTTAAATACAACAGAAACGCTAAATAAACTAACCAGAACTAAATGCACAAAACACTGAACAGAGAACACAATATAATCGAGAAATATTTCCCTTACAATCGAGGTGTATTCAATAGGTCTTACAATAACCTGCGCAACTACAATGGTTCTCAGCCGTAAACGTTAAAACCACTTACATCACATATTAAGTTGCCCAAAGATCAGTAGCTTCAAGAATGTCCAAAACTCAAGGAAACTGTTACACACTTAATATTGGACAGCTATGATATGATAAAGGAATACTAAAATGCACAATCAAATAAAAAAGCCTTATAATTCTTCCAGAAAATGCTAGTTTACAAATTACAAGTTATTTTACAAGTTTCGTTAGTATCATGTTTTTTTTTTTTTAATGGATAGTAGTTCAGTTTTATATAGACTTTTTATATAGAATTTTGGATATGTTATTTCGTAGTGATAGTGATAGTATTTACCTATTTTTAAATAAAATTAATAGAACTATTCTGTAAGAACCCCTCTGCAGGTAAAGGCCTCCTCCAAATTGAGCCAGATTTCTCTGGATTGTGCTGTTTGTGTCCAGAAAAAATGCACAATACTGACTCAAAAACAACAACGACCCTCACACTAATACACTAGAAAGACAAAAAGGCACAAAAATCTCAACACAACACAAAGTAACACAATATAATAAAGAAATATTTCCCTTACAATCGCGAGGCGTATTCAATAAGTCCTACAATAAAACTCTTGCGCACTACAATGGTACTGGTAGTCGTCTCCACAATTTATGACTCGTCACTTAGACAATAAATAGTGATTTTCGCATTTCTACAGAAGACACGCATGGACTTAGGATGTAAAGGGTTTTCGTTGAACTTTTTGTGACAATGGATTATTATTTTGATGATTATTGGTTTAAGTAAAACTGGAAGCTGGTTTCATAGTTTAGGAATTTGGATAGGCTTGCCTCTCTTTGTTAATCAAGAAAGACGGTGACAAAGTTAAGTTTGCTTTGTTAGCGAAACTTGCGCCTCGGTATTTCGGTAACGTTAAATTCTGTGAAACCAAATTTTAAATTGAGGCGTTCTTATTACATACCCTGGAAATGCCAAATTACTTTAAGATAGGATAAGATAAGGAAATCAAATGTTGTGTACTCAAATTCAACTCAAGTTCTAGAACTCAGTTGCGTGTTAAGGCAACAGTTATAAATATAAGAATTAAAAATACATACTCAATATTTCTTTTTATTTTCTATTTATTTTCAGTTTATATTATATTATTATATTAACAGCAGGTACTATTAAATTTTCACTACGAATTGACTTGCCCCAGCTAGCGTTTTCGCTTTGTTTTTATTTTTTGTATTAGATCTCTACCAGATAACATACAAATAGATACAACAATTAGACAATCAGCAATTTTGGCATTCGTGCTGCCACCCTTGTTCTTTGCATCTGATTAATTATTTTCAGCAGCTACCATAGGCCAAAACGGAGCTTCTCATAGACCTGTTTAAAAAAAATCCATACAAAAACAATTATCCCCTCACCGCATCACTTTACGTCCTAGCTCGTGTGTCCCGCAAAGCACGATTACTATTGTGCAGCATATAAGGCTTGGAGAAGCAACTCGATATTTTTATACGAGGCTAGATGCCTTTGTCGACCGTCTAACTGTTCTGTAGGCACAAGTTCCGTGTCAGCTTTACTGGGAACGAATGGTTGACTTTATTCATTAAATGAGTGGTTGGTGAGATCGGTATATGAAGATATTCTTGGTCTTATCATTGCGATTGGCTGTCTTTCTTTGTCAGTCGTTACGGATAGTCAGAAGTCCAAAAGTCTGACAACCAGTGTTACCAAGGGGTATCGTGTTACCCAGTAACTGTGTTCTGGAGGTCAGATTGGCAGTCGCTCCATGTAAAATACTGGTATTCCGCTGCACCCAGTTAGACTGGAAGCCTACGCCAACATAGTAGCATCACCTTTGTATGTATTTTTCTATGGCATGTATTTAACACGGCGACAAATTAATCTGAATTTGGGATTAAAAAATAATTAAAGCCGGTAGCAAAAATAATAGGTTGGCAGCAAAAATAATAGGTTGGCAGCTACAGCGAAGTATTATTTTAAGTAGAAGGCTAGGCAGATTGATTTGTTTGGTTTGCGACTACACTATGGGTGTCTATTTTCTTGAAAATTCTTGTCGATTTCACTCAATGTCAGTCAGAAATTGTTCCTTAAATTGTCATAGTGAATATAAAGGCTACTTATTACGGGTTAAGGCTCCTGCAGACAGGTGCGGCGTTACAGTGCTAATCGATTTTGGTAGACCAATTGCCATTAAGTTTTCTAATAAACGCTAATAATTGTTCTACTGAAGTTGCGTCGCACTGTCGCATTGCGCCTGTCTGCGGGAGCCTTAAGAGTATTTGTTCAGTAGATGTAACTGGATAATTGACTAAAGATAGAGCCTGATAAATGTTGCTCATAATATTGAAAAAATCAGAAAACTCAATTTAGCAATAAATAATATTATGAGATCTTTTTAATTAGTAAAAGCCTCGCTTTTATTCGTTATTTAGAAAAAAGTTTCTCGAGTTTAGACATAATTATCACTCTGTCTCGTATAGGAACTGCACCTCAGTTAAACCAATTCGCCGCCTAGAATATCGCCGATTTGCCAGCAGATGTTAAAATTAATACAATATCAGCATCAAGACACATTTTACAGAACCAAAACGAAATAAAACCGTACAAATCTATTTTTGCAACACGATTCAACCCTGGATCTCTTCAAATATGCAAAAGATTCCAACCTTTGTGAATGCAAACTGGACGTCGAATCAACCACTGATACATAATAAATGATAATGCAAATAATATGCAATCATTTTACTGGAGTAGATACTCCGACAGAGACCGAGGTTCATACAATCGCTTTTGTCGTTTCTTGTACACACCTGACACAAACAGAATCAAAAATAAGAGGTAGAACTGTTATCGTGTTGAAATTAACAAAAAAGAACATAACTATACCTAACTAACGCAACTGTGACTACATATTTAGTGTGTGGGAAATAAATGAGTACTCGTATTAATACTATTTAAACTTGCCAAATGTATGAGAATTGGTAGCACAATCCATTTTTTTACGAATAAGTTGTCAGTAGCTTTTTAACTGGCTATCAAAAACAAATCAAATCAAATCAAATAATTTATTTGCATAATACAAGTTATAAAGTTGTTATAGGTATAAAAGGTAGGTACATTGTATTATAACCTAATGAGGTATGCAAATTAATATATTAATTACTAATCGCAACATTGAATTTATTGAATACATTTTAAATTGAGTTACTTAAAAAAAAAATAGAATGTCAAAAAATTAAATACAAAATAAAAAATAAAATACACAAGTCAAATCAAAACAATAATCATTAAGTACATTTGTGGTTTGTGGTGTCATTTCATATAAAATCAGTCATCTTTCATTTTACCCTTTCGCGGACAGTGAACGCCTGATGACGTCGTAACAATAAAACTTCTATTTTGTTTCCTTCACCGCCCGTGAAAGCGTTAAAGAATCATTAATTGAATCCAAATGATCGAGTTTAAGCCCAGCATGCTTCACCATTCCTCATCGTTTCAGCCGAAAGACGCAGCAGGACGCCAGCAGGCTTAGCATGATTCTATTTCTACTCTACTGTAGAATAGTATCCTATTCTATTTTTGACGTATGGCAAGCAAAGCCGGTGTCGACTATTCTGCCAATGTCTAAAGAGAGTTGAGAAAACAAGTGTGCATAGTACAAAAAAAAAATATTAGATGTTAAAAAAAAAAATATTGATACGGTTGAATACAATGTAGATCTTGTTGGATTAGTACGGGACTGAAACAAACAAAAAAAAAAGTAAATGTATCGCTTGTTTACCCTTCTCTGTAGAAAACTGTCAACTGTCTACACGGAAATGTAATTTTTGTATACTCTTTCGTCGATAAAACGCTCGCTTCTCTACGGTTCTTGTGGACACTGCGGCGGCGGATACTTTACCAGCTAACCTATCACAGAGCGACTTTCTTTCGGTTTAGTCTCTGACAGATACATACTCATGTAACTTCATCTCAGTAATATGCACTATTGGCTCAATTCAAGGCATTTAATTCGCAGTCCGCGTTTATTAGAAGCCCTATGAGATACATTAGGATACAATGTTCGTATTAACAATGTAGGCCATTCAGATGCGTTAGTATTAATAGGTTCCAGTTATACGTTTTGGTTCGACACTCAATGGTTGTAGAGATGTGGTCTGATTGTGGGCGGCGGAGAAAAGCGATTAGTTTTCAGGGAAAGGAATGGATAGCGTGGGAATAGGGTTGTTAGATGTGGTTTGAATTTACTTGTTTTGTGATTCAGCTTTCAGCTGGAGGAGTTTTCTTCCTTTAAATGTTTGTGATGTTGACGATTCTCGAATGAAAAGCATAGCTCTTGGACTATTAATGTTACTGGGAACTCGTCCACTAGTATCAGGCAGATAAAGGAGTTAATAATTACAGATTTTATTTTTTAATGTAGTTTATTAAATAATGAACTCGGCTGATTAGATCCTTCAACCCTACCTTCTGTGTGCAAGATGTTTCAATAAAAAAATGACATTTGAAGATGTTCCATTGTTTTCAAATGCAAAACAAACTGATTGAAATCCGCCAATCGCTCGTTATACCACTACAGCCTTAATCCATTTTGCCGGTGAGCACTTACGTCTTTAAGTCAAATGCGATTGTTCTGTTATTTATGATCCTCATTTGCTTGGAATACCCAACTACGTAAAATAAGGAAGACACTGCCCTTTAATTGACTAATTAATGATCCAATTGAAGAATTGTATCTGTCCTTAATGATTGCCTTTATTTAAATTGAAAGCCGGACTTTCAATTAATTAAATAGTTAACTTATTAAGCTTAAAACCTGGTTATAAATATTAGTTTATTTAAAATTGATTGTTTGGTTTTTAGGGTTCCGTACCCAAAGGGTAAAACCGGAACCATATTACTAAGGCTCCGCCGTCTGTCTGTCTGTCTGTCTGTCCGTCTGTCACCAGGCTGTATCTCATGAACCGTGATAGTTAGACAGTTGAAATTTTCACAGATGATGTATTTCTGTTGCCGCTATAACAAAAAATACTAAAAAACAGAATAAAATAAATATTTAAGGGGGCTCCCATACAACAAACGTGATTTTTTTACTCGTTTTTGCTCGATATTGATAACGGCAACAGGTAGACGCTTGAAATATTCACAGAATATGTAGTTATGTATTCACTTTAAAAATAAATAATTAAATTAAATTAAAAAAAATATTTAAGGGGGGCTCCCATACAACAAACGTGATTTTTGTAATTTTTATAGATAATGGTACGGAACCCTTCGTGCGCGAGTCCGACTCGCACTTGGCCGGTTTTTAATTAAAGACTTGGTTCTCGTGATTACAAAATTTAAATAGAAAATTAAATTAAATTGAACTGTCTGTGTGTGGTTTAATTATTTTTAATTGCTTAAAGATCTGATGACCTTTGTTGTTGGAGTATTTTTTCTCATGGTTTGGAAAGAAAGGTGAAATAAAAGATATTCTAGACAAATACCCTAGAATAATCTAGAGTATTAATAAAGACTGGGTTGGCCTTTTGGTTGACGTCGATGTTTTAGTGTGCAGTTCTTAATTGCTGAATTAATTATTTAATACTAGTTGATTTTACTGTTACAAAGTTTAACTACAGGAAAGAGAAGATATATCGATGCTGTCGTGCTGACAAAGGATACGTTAGAAATATACCATACACACTGAAAGATGTAGATAGTGATAAAGATATTTCTTGATACTGTTTCATAGATTTTCATAGAAAATATTGGGGTTAAATCTCTTCATAGGTGGGATGATTTATTTAATGCAGTCTCTTCAAATAGCACTTAAAAGAATTAAGATTGCTCGAATCGGTATAGTTGGCAATAAAATAGGTTTCCCCTCAGATCATAGTGAAGGTTTATAGGTAGTTTATAAAATAAATGTGAAATTGAGCATTTTTGTTAGAGCATTATACTGAGCGATGGCGTTTTTCCATGGCTGTGACCCATTTTTTCTTGTTATTTTTTTTTATTTGCATCATGTTTCGGTTTAAAGACATTTTATTTCTCAAAGAACAAATTACAGTTCACTTGAAGAGAAACTTAACCAAATTAGCAATAGGTTGTTACATTACGACGTTCAAGCCATCCATGAAACTGAACACCATACCAATTACAAAATATATAGCAGGTAGGTATGTACTTAAGTCTAAATAAAATACAAAACAGTTCAAGGTAAGCTCATGTGTATAATATAAAAAAAACTTTTTTTTTTTCTTTTTGGCTTCGCACGGTTTGTGCATTTAGCCAGTGTCATGGTCAAAATTAGGTAACAAGTACAAAGTTATTTAAATAATTATGAAATGAACTCCACTCAATGCATGATAAAGATGATTAATGATATCCCGCCCCGCTCCCCTTGAGTTTAAGTAAAGACGCGGCACTTTACTGAAACCTCGCGCGGACTTCTTGAGAGAACTTGAAAGTGATGTTGCACTGTTTTGTTTCATTTGCCTACATTAATGCAGGTTCACGAACACTTAATGGTTAATAACCCACCACTATTACACATTAATATTCGGCTAAACACAAATTTTAGAAAATAAAACAAAACTGCTAACATGACGCTTCACTTTCCCGCCAAGAAGCCTTAGACCTTTTTTAAATGTTTTATGCTTGTACACTCTCTGTTATGTTTAGCGCAAACAAATGTGTATACTTTCTTTCTATTCGTTGAATATGTTTTCACGGTAAACTAGCGTACTGATTGTGATGTCATGTTAAATAAAATTAAAACGGAAAAATTATGTACAAGCAGGTGAAACCTCAGGGCACGACTAGTTATAGATAAATCTGCCTAATCCATCGTCCACCCAGCTCCCATAATAAACACGCAACCAACAATAGTTGCGAATCAGCATCCAACCATTACATAACTGCCTTCCACATTATGTAAAGCCGGAAATTAAAGCTAGAACTTAATATAAAAGCTAGGCGAGCGACCAACAAATCAGTGTGTGTAATTAACATTTAACATGTTGTACAACACATAACAACGCACAACATATCGATAACAACACTAGCTATGTTAAAGACACAGTGCAGGTGAAAAGAAGTAGGGTCATTTTTGTACGAGGTAGGTATGAATATTCGGAAAATTATATTATATATACAAGAGTTAAACAATAACTAGCTCATTTTGAAATAAAAAGATCAGCCGGTCGTTTTAGCTGAAAGACGTCCACCTTTGGACATATGCCTCCCCCAAGCACCGCCACTTTGACCGGTTCTGTGCTTCCCACACTCAGCGGATTTCTGCAGCTGGTGTATTCTGTAATAATCTCACCGTGAAAACTTCGGTGAAGTGAACTTGAAGTGATCTTACATTCTACCTCATGCTTAGAGATTGGTGAGTCAAATGGAGTAGCTGTCACTGCATTATATAATATAATGCATTATTTTATGGACCAATAGCTGTTTAGCATAATCAGCCTACAATGTTCCCACTGCTGGGACACAGGCCTTCTCTCTTCGAGAGGGAGTGGGCTGTAATCTACCACGCGGGCCCAGTGCGGGTTGGTAGATGTCACATGTCTTCGATTTTTTGGTTCTAGGACATGCCGGTTTCCTCACGATGTTTTTCTTCACCGTTTTGAGAGCAGTGGTGATGAAATGACTTACATAAAGTAAGTGCCTGCTTGGGTTCGAACCCACGACCTACAACTCGTAAGTCGGCGCCGTTACCACTGGGTCAATACTGCTCTGCTCTCTGCATTTCAGTGTTGCGTCAACTTTACCTCCTGGTCTATATTCACTGTGGAGCTGCAGGTATCAAGTGCTGCGGCACTGCATAAGGCACATTACACTAAGCAAACTAAATACGTTGTTAATTCACAAAAAAATATCTCAGAGTTGTGACAACTTAGCTTCCTGCTCTATATTCACTGTGGCAGCAGGTATCAAGAGGTGCGGCGTTGCAAAAGGCACAGTACATAATGCAACTTAACTCCGGTGTTAATTCGCTAAGCCCCGCCGTATGACAGCCCGCTGGATGCGAAACTACAAAAGATATAGTCGAATGACATGTTAGGAATATGTGGATAAGAAAGAAATATGTAATTATGATTTATTTTTGAATAGGAACAAGTTTTGCTGGTTCATTCTTTTGTTAAGATGATTATGGATTGAAATTTGCGGATCATGTGGGACAATGGATGAAGAAAATTCAAATTTAGATTACTTATGTTCTATAAAGTATCTGAAACGGAGTTTTGTTATAGTAAATTTCTGGAAGTTCCCATTCTAATTGACCAACTAATTCTTGTATTGTGGCACAAACTTATCTACAAATTGGAAGGAACTGAAAAGGTTCAGACCTGTAATGAATAAGTAAACAAATAAGACTTATAGTAAAAGTAGGTTTATTAACATGAGCATACAATAAGGATAACTTAACTAGAATTAAAAAAAAAAAAAACAAATGAGATCTATAATCACGAGCATAGCAGAACCGAAATAGTCTGCCAGTTCCGCGTCGTGACTGTGACAAGAAGGCTTCCTCTCAGCATGATGCTGTACTTTGAGGGACCCACAGCACACGCATTATAGGATCAGCAGAAAAAACCCTAAAAAACTGAGCGTAAAGAAACTTTGGTATCCCCTACCTATTTCATAAATGAGTTTTTCAGTGACCTATCCATACAAATCGTAAGTGAGAGCGACGTGCGTGCGACGGGCTATAATAGTCTTGATATTTTCTTTATCTCAGACTTCTCAGTGTTCCCAGTGTTCGTATAGTATTACTAGTTTGCGGATTATTCGCAAATATTACGATACTAGTCGTGTTCTTAGTTTTGATGTTCTTTAGGGTAGGACACACGGGTGGCGCAGTGTCCGGAATTTTCTACCGGGATTTTGACAATATAAAAACCCGTATGTGGGTTTGTTATTAGTACCAACCTAACTATATTTGTTAACTCGTAAATATTATTTTTGTAGAAGACAGCTTGACTTTTTTTTGATTTTGGGGCATAATTGAACTGTTTATAGCTTACTTGCTTTTGCCCGCGGCTTTGCTCGCTTTAATTTAGAATTTGACAATCAATTCGGGTCGTACACTGCTCGCTGTTTGGCGTTTGGCGGCAAAAAAACTCTTAAAACACTATGAAAGTTTCTTTAATAATATAATTCAATCATGATTCGAAAGACACGTGGCGTTATCTATTATCATAAGAACGTTATTGTTGTTTTCCTCGCGAACAGTAATTTTTTTCGGGATGAAAGGTAGGGTACCTTGTCCGTTTATGTACACCTGACAACATATATGCAAAATTTCAGAATGATCGGTTCAGTGGTTTCGGCGTGAAAATGTAACAAACAAACAAACTTACATTTATATTATTACTTAGGATTAGGAAGTTAGGATTTAGCGACCCACCCCTGCGCACAAGTGCAATGGCGACATTTCAAAACATTGATATTTCTGTGCTTTAACTAAGACTAACCTTCCGGAATAAATGCTCTCTAAATGATGGTGAAAACCGCATCAAATTTATTGTGTAGTTTAGAAAATCTAAGCGGTCACACAGACAGACAAGAAACGCGACTTTGTTTTAATTATTTATTGATTTCTGATTGCAGAGCCTGTTTTAACTTTAAACTTAACAAATAGAAAACAACAACAACATCACCAACAACAACATCAACATAATCATTCATCAACATTTATATCTGTATTTTTTATGGTGTAAGTATACATAATAAAGAGTATTCTATTCTATAGAAAAAAAATTTAAAAAAAACAACGTTCACTCAAAAAAACACATTCATTTTTATAACAAGGAACTGAGTTTCCTGTGATGCTGCGTTTTGTCTTTCCTTTTAATCTGAAAAGTAAGATTTTATTTGACTTTGGTCCTTTGCTGTTTCTCGGTCCCGGGAGCCGGGACTCAGTCCTGTCCCCGCCTTTAATCCGCCACTTTGTCCGAGCGCATCACAAAGATACGGTTAAGTGTGCGATTTCATTTGTCCGTTTTATTATCATTTCAAATGCGCCCGCGCATCCTTTGTGTTTGTTTTAGTAACGCATACCGATGTTACTTGCGGAGTTATTTTTACTTTAATAACGATTTTTATTTGTTTTTTTTTTTTGTAATACTTCAGTAATGAACTTCGACGTTGTTTGCTGATACGAGTATCAATGGAAGCAAGGTATTTTTCTATGTGGGTAAGGGAGTTGTAATCAGTTAAGTTTTCTTAGTCTTGCAGGTTTTGGTCTTGAAAATGACGGCTAAGGTTTAGAAAAACACAATTAAGTCGATATCTTTTCAACATAAATTTAGATCAAGTCTGGGGCAGAGCTTTGAAACATCAATTAACTTTTTTAAATTAAATGCTTCAGAGTTTAAACAATTCCAAAAGACATAAGGAAACCGACCTCTGCACAACCCTTTGGGTAATACAAACGTGATGCTGGGGAATTTGTTACGTCACTTCTTCTTCCCAGCTATACTCCCTTCGAAATAAGATTAGATATTTAAATAAACCTTTTTTATAGTCCGTTCAACCGATTTTGACTGGATAAGGCCTTCCTTATACCTACGGAATAGAAGTCAAAATCGGTTAAAAGCAAAAACGTGGTTACAATACCAGCTGTTTATTACAGTTGCCATTTGTCATTCCACCAACGCAATAGAAGTCAAAATCGGTTGAACGGACTGTAAAATTAAATTTCTAATCTTATTTCAAATAGAATATAGAGCACTATCAAGTTGTGAAGGGCGGGCGTTTTGGCGTTTGTGGCCTTGAATAAATTATTTCTGATTTTGATGTAATGTTATGGGGAAACCGGAGAAAATTATTCTGAATGAAAACAAAAGGTACGTTCATTGTTATTTACAAACAGGGTTAGCCTAGAGAAATGTGGAGCATTACAGAGTCAGTCTCTTTGCTTATCTGTCTCATCTTAATCGTCTTTATGCTGCACGCACATTTTATAGGACCTACAATTCTTCTTGGTGTGTTCTTCTTGTAATTTAAGTATTGATTTAATTCTATAAAAGTTCATGAAACATAAAGCCGATTATCTCAGACGAAATAAGGTTCGAAATTGAAAGATTACACGATGGTCTAAACCTGGGTCTAAAGATAAACCTTGTTTTGTAATAGGGCCGCATAATTACGTCATATAAAAGGCTCCGTACTGTATGTTGTTAGGATGATATAGGAAGATCCAAGTGCCATTCCACTGGATTCGGTACCGGGTAGCCTATTTCTGGCTGGAAATTACCCAAAAATGCATTTAGCTAGATAAGCTATACCGAGTTTGACTACAAGACAGGTTCAATTCCAACATTTATATCTGTAACTTTTATGGTGTACATAATAAAGAGTATTCTATTCTATTCTATTCTATTCAATGTTTATAAGTTGGTGTACAGTGTACAGTGATAGATTGACTAGAGTCGACAGGCTGTCTGGTAAAATATATCTACTAAATCCGATTTTATGAGTACGAGTGGGTACTGAGGTGAGATTTGAAATACCCTATTTACATTCAGATTTTGCTCATCATTCTAATCATTATTGTATATTTTTAATAATATTATCAATCATCATCATCATCAGCCCATAGCAGTCCACTGCTGGACATAGGCCTCTCCAATTGCACGCCATTCAGCTCGATTCTCGGCAACTCTCATCCAGCTGCCACCAGCCCCACCCTGCGAAGATCGTCGCTCCACCTAGCCCGAGGGCGTCCTACCTTACGTTTGCCGATTCGCGGTCTCCATATTATCAATCCCTTTCCTATTTAGTTTAGCAGAAATTATAGTATGCAAAGCCAGTCAAACAAAAAAAAAAATCAACATATTTTTTTTCTCATAAACCTACATGGGCACTTATGAAACGTCAGAAGCTAGGTGCACGGTTCCAATTGGTCGTTTCCTATGGTGAAGAGCCGGCAAGAAACTCCACGGTTAGGTACTCTTTTAAAAAAAAAGTGGGCTGTTACAATGTTGTCAATGTGTTTTAGCTTGTCAGTTGGTTTAATAAGCTATTAATTATCTCAGCTTTACTGTTAATTCCCTATGTATTACTTTATAATCATGGCTAGAGCTTTTAAAAGAAATAAAGTGCTCATTACCCACGCTTATTAATTCCAAAACATAGTTTTTATGTACCAGATTAGACATAGCAGGTCTATCTATATTCAGTGAAGTGTAATCAGCTGATAATTGCCGAAGAGCGCGTGATGGATCCATCGCAGACGCGATGCTGATGACGTCACTTACCTTCATGTAGCGTCAGCAGATTAAACTAGAAAATTAAATTATTTTAGACGTTAGTTAGTAAAGTAAAGTAAACGTTTATTGTCACAAATGAGAGAATTCACATGAATTTGGTACATAGATACGGTATTTATTTATTTTTGCTTTGGGTGCTGAAACTAATACCCAAACTAAGCCAAGGCTTGTATTTTGGAAGTTCCATCAATAGTCATCTGTTGTATGTTGTGTTTAATTAGTTGCATTGTTTGTCTAGTCATTATAAAAAACTACCACTAAGTTCACATGGTAGAATGCAAAATAAAATAAAAACAGAACTGAGTATTTATTAGGTACTGTAATAAAGCTGGAGATCTTGAATGTGGATTTCACAATTTATTGTTAAATCGGAAAATAACATTTGTAATTGTAAATGCGATCTGAATGGCATAATACGGGTGCTTCAAATAAATTATGTCACAGACAACTAATAAATTGAAAATTAGAGGAATGTGTGATCATGATGGCATAATTATGGCCAAAGATTTTGACGTGATCAAGTAGGAATTGCAACCTACGAAACAGATATTTTAATCAGATATGGTAAAAAATAAGATTCTGATGGTCACTAAGTTTTATAGGGGAATCGGGGAACATTGGTTCTAATTTCTGAATGAGCAAGTTAAGTTCGTTGGATTAAATTTTTTCTTTGAGTTTTTTTCTTATTTGCTGACCATAAACAAGCAAGCTCATCTTTAGTAATTAACCAATAAATATCTTCTTAAACCTAATACATAGAATGTAAATGAATAACAATCTAATAATATACAATAATGTGCATTAATCTTTCTACATAATAGATTAAACCTGTTTTAATTGATTTTGATTTACGACTAACTTAGCGAAGGAAACTAATGTAGTAAACTAGTGAAAATCAGTAAATTGATTTTGATTAGCAATTGTAATTAATAATTAACCTGCGGTCGAGAAAATCGTGAGGGAATGGTAAGGCTGTTTGTGTATGTGAGTTTAAATGTTTGTAAACGCACCCACGGTACAGGAGAAATTCCTAGTGTGGGACAACGTTAAAAAAAAAAGGTGTGAGTTTTTTTACTGCTAGGCTGTGGTTAGATATAATTTCCAGGAAGGTAAGCAATCTTAAAGCGCATCAGAAAAATTTGGCAGGTATAGGTACGTACTATATGTTTGTTTGATCTCTAAATTATTATTTATTGTTTTTTTTGTTCATCTAGTAGGATATATAGATCTCCGTAGGTGTGTCCGTGGCATCACAGCGGGCTCTATCAGAATATCGGCGCTGCGTTATTTGTTTTCTAAATATTGCAGCATTATGCTGATTTATTTTCTGAATATCGCAGCATTATGCTGACTTATTTTCTAAATATCGCAGAATTATGCTGATTTATTTTCTAAATATCGCAGCATTATGCTGAGATAGGAGCTTTTTTGGCCTCGCACAGATCTGTTTAATTTGTTTTTATTTAAATTTTGGTACTTTTAAATGCTCCTTTTTACTGTTTGTATTTCATGTGCATATTCCAAATGAAATAATTTTACCAAAACCTAAATAAATAAAATAAAAAAATCATATAAAAAAAGAAAAGTTATTTTGCAACAGCTATTAGAGCAATAGCTAACCTATGGATGTTCTCAAACAAAAATTGTGTAAAAAAGTAGTTGTAGCTGCGTCAGGTAAAGGCTCGTACAGACTCACGCGATCGCGATACTGCACTAGTCTGTCCGAGCCTAAAAAAGTAATTACTTACCTCATTTAGCATCGTTTCGATTCAGAATCATTATCTAGTGAATTACTAGTTTCAGTACTTTGTTTATATGTAGGTACATAGTTTGCAATAATTTTGCAACATTCTACATTACAACAGACCAGTTAGAGTAGTGACGACCGCGACTTACTGGCTGTCGATCGTAGGTTTGAACCCTGACAGGCGTTTTACTTAAATTATTTCATCACCACTGCTCTTAAAACGGTGAAGGAAAACATCGTAAAGAAACCGGCATGTCCTAGAACCAAAAATTCGAAGACATGTGACATCTACCAACTCGCACTGGGACCGCGTGGTGGATTACGGCCTACTCCCTCTCGCAGAAAGGAAGGCCTCCTTTGCCCAGCAGTGGGAACATTATAGGCTGACTTTGCTTAAGTTAATGCTACGTTATCTACATCTTCCACTTTAACTTTTACTAAACAAACTGTTAATTTACCACTTTAAAAACCATATTAAATAATATTTTAAATCACATGATAAATACCGGAACTACGATTTGAGAATCACATCAGTAACTCCACAAGGAATTGTTTTTATAGATTGAAACTCCTATATTCAATTAGAGACTACTTGAGTGTTGATCTACGTAAACAATTAGTGGATAGTTTAATTTTATCAAGACTTAACTATTGTGATACTGTGTATGGCCCATGCCTGTTAGTAAGAACAGAAAAGCTGATACAACGCATACAAAATGCATGTACACGGTTCTGTGTAAGGATACCACCTAGAAGTCATGTCACTCCTTTTATAAACGAAAATAATATTTTGAAAATGGCTGCTAGGAGAAAGTTACATATGGCTAGTTTACTTTTTGGAGTAGTCACTACACAAAAACCGCACTATTTGTTTGAGAAGTTAAGTTGGAGGCAGAGCAAATACGAACCACGTTTTTCTACCCAACCTCTTTGTACATCGACACATAGGACTACAGCATTCAGGGGGTCCTTCAGATACGCCGCCACGCACTGTTGGAATAACATTCCTCCACCAGTAAGAGTCCTGAGAACAAAAAAGCATTTTGTGAGTGTCCTAAAGAAATATTTCATGCAGATCCAGCAATCAACATGATTGTAAACTAGAACTAGTACCTAAACAGTAGCTGCTCTTTTTGTACTAACCTCGAGGGTCATGGCCTACGGGCAATGGATATGGCTTTCCAACAGTTGCATGGCGGCTGATTCCTCCCAGTTTAGGTCCGGTCTATTTCATTGTTACAGGAGTCGGGGTCTTTTTGAAGCTACGTTATCTGGGTGGGACAATATTGGTATAATTTCAATTTTACGGGTTTCTGCGTTGAGTTGTACTTTATGTAGGTACTACGTACGTACATTAGGTATAACTCCATGGGTTTCTGTTTCAATTTATTTAGTAAGGAGTGCAATGCAAATACCTATAATAACACTTACCATTAGGATCAGGAGGCTTGGCATTGTTGCAATGAGCAAATTTATAGCTCTGTGCGAAAAAGCATGGTTCACGTTTGCCAACGCCATGGATTGATGATGAATGCCGTTTGCAAATGGCCGCCATCGTAAGTCCCATGGTGCATCTGAAATTATGGTGTCTAAATGAAAACTTAATTGTATCTTTGTAGAGTATTGTTAGTGTATCGAATTTATATTATTATTAAGTAATTTTTTTAGTTCCATTTATTTGTATTACAGTGTTTGTTTATGTATTATTCATTTTTATTTTAACAATTACGCATTAATACACGTAAATATATATAAGTACTTTTTAATTTTATCGATAAGTACATACTACATATTGACTATAATCAGAATCACACATATTATTCTGTGGAATTTATTTTACTTACCCGATTTATTATGTCACACAGGGGGGCGTCATTACGTTATTCCATGGTTTCTGCTGAAAATCAGCGCTGTGACGATAGGTTTGTCCGAAGTCACAGCATTTTGCTGAGCAGAGACCTGTTCTTGCACAGATGTGACGCACGGTTATTGTAATTGTTCATAATTAGTATAGTTTGTTTGTTTCAAAAGTAGTTATTTTTCCACTCGGCAATCGGCATTTTGTTTTTGTTTTCATTGTTTGTTTGTCGACTTTGTTGTCATCACATAGACCATAGACTAATATATATATAATGAGATTTTATACTAGTAAACAGTTTGTAAATTGTCTTTGGTCCCTGACATCAACCAATGAACAAGATTGTCAAAATGTTTAGGGTATTGGATGCGAGGCTTTTGGCTACTTTGTATGTGTGTTTTTTGACTTTTAGTTGTACTGTGCGTTTTGTTTGTGCAGAATAAATAATTTTTCTTTTCTTTCTTTCTTTTAAATAAATAATTACTTAAATTAAAGCAAAACTCTAATAACATTTAGTCACGAAGATGAGCTTGAAATTCCAAATCACAAACTTTTTATGCTCCACTAAATAGTGAATAGTTTTTGTTACACAATTACTAATTACGAATTATTATTCATTATTATAATGCTGGTTATGGGAACATTAGTTTTTCTATACTAATATAGGATGGATCATTATACTTTTAATTAGAAACCCAGCTGTGTGGCTGATTGAAAATCTTCAATGTTGCATAAGCCTTAATACCCGTTGGTTTTGTCTGTGGTTTACTAAACTATTTATTATTGTCTAAATATTTATTGTTTATTGTATTTGTTTAGTGGTGATTTCGTTGAATAAGTTGTCAGTTATTTTTATGTGTTTTTTGTTATTAAGTTGGAGTGAAATTAATAATAAAATTCGTGTTTTATTCAGATATTTCTTTGGTGTCGGATTGTACCATTATTATAACATGTAATGAAACTCCTTTTCATTACGAATATTTCTGTATTTATCTTCTTGCACACATGCAAACTTGGTAGAAATATAGCAATATTTAACGAACTATTTAATTAGGTACGCAATATATTAACAGTATCTTGGCTTTAGACTTCTTGTAGACAACCTTTAGGTTCCGAGGCTCGAAGAGAATTCACTTATGAACTACGTGACGCCCCAAATATTATGTGTCATTCCATTCTGTTAAAAAAACAGTACTTTTACCGTAACTGTCAAATTATATACTTTGAAACTTCATTCATTCATTCAAAAATCATTCGAGGAAAATCTCATACTTTCCATTTTATATTTAGTATTTAAAATCACTACAAATCTTATTTGGAAATCATGAAATAGAAATACAACCTTGTTGAATTTAAATTAAAAAAAACCCGGCCAAGTGCGAGTCGGACTCGCGCACGCAGGGTTCCGTACCATTATCTATAAAAACGGGAAAAATCACGTTTATTGTATGTGAGTCCCCTTAAATATTTATTTTATTCGGTTTTTTAGTTTGTTGTTATAGCGGCAACAGAAATACATCATCTGTGAAAATTTCAACTGTCTAACTATCACGGTTCATGAGATACAGCCTGGTGACAGACGGACAGACAGACAGACGAACGGACAGCGGAGCCTTAGTAATAGGTTTCCCGTTTTACCCTTTGGGTACGGAACCCTAAAAAAGGTGGAAAAGGTGAAACTGAGGGATAACTATTTCGTCATCTAAACATTTGTGATTGATATTGTATCTCTCTAGTCTCTACTGTACGATAAGATAAGATATTATTTTTGCTAATATGGATGGGTACAAAACACTGTGACCTAAAACATATTATAATTAGCAACAGCCATATTTAACCAGAAGGCATGCAAAAGTACAAAATACAGTTGAGATGCTAAGTACATAATAATTAAGATAAACAATGTCAATATAAAGATTGATTAACTATAATCACAATTTAATTATGAAGTACTTCAATAGTTATTTAAATTGTACACAATTCTTCTACAGTCAACTTATTTTGTTTTGGAATTAAATTAAAAATTAAATAAAATTAAAAATTCCGTCACACGCTTTGTCTACAAAAAAAATCAAAGTTTTTTTTTTTTAAATAACGTGCAATAAATGTGCAATAAAGATTAATGCAAGGCAGAAATATGTATAATTGAAGCCAATTAACAGATATTCATACCTGTTAAAAATACAAACCTCTTTAATTAAATGCAAAAAATATTCCACAACAAGAAACCCGCAACCACATCTACACATAAATAATAATCCCGCCATCTATTTCTAATACATTCCAAAGTTTATTCAATAGGGCCGTCAAACAAGTAAAAATAAAAGTTGCCATGCGAGCCATTTACAACAATACATTGCGTCTCATCACGCGAACTTTGCAACACAGAATACATAAATAAATAAACGCAGCCCTGAACGGCAGGTGGAGTCACTGATTCCTCGCAGATAATTTGCCTAACTGGTTCTTGCCCTGACACTTTCCTACACTGTGGCACGTTTTGATCGGCGACGGAAAATTTTTGGGCAAGATCCTTTGCCTTTTACGTTTGAAAGGGCGATGTCCAAGTTGGTTCAAAGCCGGCAATGTATGTCGGGTTTTAATTAAGGGTGGTTTTACAAGAATGACGTTAAGTGGTCAGTAGCGTCATTTTGCGTCCGCCTGATAACATGGATCCTCATTGCGACATTTCATTATTATGATTATGTATATGATTCAAAGAACAGAGGAGGCAGGTTTTCTTAAACGCCTTTGTCCTGTAACATCGTTGGAAGCTATTATGTTTTTTTTTTTCTGTCGCGAATTCTTTCCTTGTTGTTTATTAGTGCGGTGGATAGTGTTTAATCTGGGGATCTGTAGATTAAGAGATTTTAGAGATTGCGTTGGTACTGGTTGCTGAAAAATCATTTTCTTATATTTGAAATTTAAATTATTTATGGTCTAACTCAGATTTTATAATCTGAGTATTCTAGCTTGATGATTGAGTCATTGTTTTGTTAAAGAAGGTTTTTTACAAAACTTTTCGGTCGTGGTTATAGAACATAATGGCATTATTGGTTTAGTAGTATTAATGTACCTTTACAAAATATTGTAAACCATTATTAAAAAAAAGTAACGGTGTAGTTTCTTTCCCATTCTTCTCCATACGAATTAATACGAATTTGTAAATTTTGACGTACAAAAGTGCGTGCCTATTTGAAATAAATAATTTGACTTTGGCTTTTAGTTCTACTGAAAATCTCAATATAATTATGTATAAAAACAACAGTATCTAAGTCAATTTCCAATTTATGTAGGTAAAGTTAATCGGTTAAAGGGCACTGAACGAGACACAAAATAATTTTCATTGTTATTACGCCCGCGTTTAGAGTCCCGCTGAGTGTTAATTAGATTTCATGCCACAGCACGACTTTAAAAGAAGAAAAAACCTAAGTTTCTGAATAATTATTACCCAATCACTAGGTCAACAAAAAGCACTTTTGAACAAGGGAAAAAGATTGATTTGACATAATTTATAATGACCGATATTCTTCCAAATCTAAATCAATCAATATGCCTAGCCTTTTCCCAACTATGTTGGGGTCGGCTTCCAGTTTAACCGGATGCAGCTGAATACCAGTATTTTACATGGAGCGAATCCCTATCTGATCTCTACAACCTAGTTACTGGGTAATATGATACCCCTTGGTAAGAGTGGTAACACAATCCCTTGGTAAAACAATGCTAAGAATAATGACTCCAATACCACCCAAAACATCTCAATCGTTATCTAAACGGTAAGCAAATATCACGACTGCACATTAGCGCACGGGGCACAACGGGGCACAAGGCACAACGGGGCACAAAAACAATCGGCTATAGTTAACTGAGGGCGAGGGCACAATATTAAAGGACAATGGCCAATTAACGCTGTACGCAATTAAATCAGACTGGACCTCAACAAAGAGTCGTTGATGGGATGTTTATGGAGACGATAATACCCATTTTTGTAATTTTTGTTCGGAATGTTTTTAATGCACTTTCTTATTGCAACTTTGAAACAAATAAATATTATATTTTAGTTTCATAATAATATCTGGTTGTCTTGTTTGAGAGCAAAGGCATTTTCTCGCAGTCAAATTTGTTGGCGATTTTACACCTATCATGTCAATCAGTACCGTGTGCCGCCGCACCCTATTTCTTCCCGTGGGTGTCGTAAAAGGCGACTAAGGGACTTACTAGAGAATGGGCAGCAGCGTTCTCTATGCATTTTAACACCATACTGCGATCGCCAACCCGCCTGCCAAGATTGGCGATTATGGGAACTCCCTTTGGGGGAGGCTTATGTCGAGCAGTGGACGTCTTTCGGCTGTAATGATGATGATGATGTCAATCAGTTGTAAATCAGATATTTCATACGTTGAGAATCGAATTATTACCTACATCTGAAACCCAAAGACCTTAGGAAAAGGATGTACAAGTATTTTTTTTGTTTTAGGACTATTTTTTATCCATACCAAGGTGCAGTCCATTAAGAGCAGGCAGTCTAAATCAAATTTCGAACGCAAGCTCCGTCTTTCGCACCCCGCCACTCCGTTATGTGCTAAATGCTAATATATCAATAATAAATTTAGTTAAAGTTGCCCGTGACTGAACGCTGGCCCCCAAAATACAGGTCCAGGCCTAGTTTGGGGGTTAGGATCAGATTCTTGGCAATATATTTGTGTGCTATATTATTTCGACCTACTTGTTTGTAATATGTATTTTAAGTGTCAAATAAAATATTTTTATTTTTATTATTTTTATAAAGTTGAATATCGCGTTCGCTCTTTGATCGTGGTAGAGCACGAAACTAATTAGAGTAAGTCTCAATTATTTTTTCGTTTATAACTAAAGTAATAATTTATCTAGAGAAAAAATCTCTTGTGTCGGGATAATAAACTATAGTTTCTTGCTGTGAATATTTATTTTAGACATAAAAGCTAAACAACCTTGTTTGTTTTTTAGAATTATCCTTAAAAAAGACATGATTATCGAATAAAATATTATTGAGAGAAAATATTACAATTACGTAACTGTCTTCAACATGGACTGAAAAAGATCCAACAAATCATATACTAAAGTTTCATTTTGCTTGTACGAGTATGTGTGACTATTTCAAAATATTAATGAAAATGAACATAAAAATAGGGAGCCTCCTCTTTTAATAATGGTCGGTGATCACCATCACCACACAAGGACAGTAAGTCCGGATTAAGTAGGTAATCATAAGTCAAGTAATCTTCGGTAGAACATCAAGCTTTGGCTTTCATTGGTTTTGATCTGGAAACTATGACATTGTAACCCAAAAATACATAATCCTGTATTTGCAGCTCCATATAATTCCCGTCAATAGGTCGATAGTATCCGCCGCCCACACGTCCGCTGAGCGTATTGTTCAGTTCAATCGAGCAAGTTATTATTGCAGATAATACTTTATTTATAACGAACAGGCTTGAGAACAATGCATCGGACGCGTTATGTTGTACATTTACAACAGTGCTCGACTATGTAGTGACGAGTGCTCGTATGTACAGGCATCGACAGTTTCTTGCAATTGTGACAGGTTATAAATACAGTTGCCAACAGTAACCTTTGGATGTCTGCAAGTATACTTGCAGAATGTCTTTGTAGCAAGGACAATCGTTGACAGTAATAACGGTGACAAGTGATGAATGCGGTTATTGTTTTGATGTTATGCACCGTTTGTAACTCGAAGCAAGAGTTTTGTATCTTGCAGAAAAAACAGACACGCTAAACACCTTGCAGGAAGTTTTTATCAGCTTTTAGCAAGAATTTTTGAAGGCTATTTATACACGTGATAATACCCATCCACGTAAATCAAGGCATGGTCAGCGACTAGTGCTAGAATGTGCACCAAAGACTGCGGTATTTAAAAAAAACTGTTCAGCTATGTGTGTAAAATTTTATAATAGGTTACAATCAGACATTAAAGATCTTCTAGAGCTACTTCTGGCAAAAATGATTTACTCAATAAACGACTGGTTAAAAGATTAATGTGATTTAAGGTACGACACTATTGAATCTCCGAGACATGTAGATATTGAATATGACTAAATACCCATTTTTTATTTCATTATATAAACTTCATAAGCTACATTATAATTATTATCTTGCATGATTAACCTTCGCATGCCATACTAAGGCTAAATAGAATATAAGACCATGTAAAACCACCAAATTATTATTATTATTATTTATTTACTAAAAAAAAAAAAATTACTTTATTTAAATGTGAATAAATGAATATGAATTTGAAGAAGGAGCTGGTTGTTGTGTGTGTGTGCAAGTGATTGAGGAATGAACTTACACAATTCAACCTAATAGTGAACATGAATCATTTCAGTAGTAGAAAAATACGATGTTTTCTGTTATGTTTAGCGCAATGATTTGGCAGATTTATTTTAAAGTTGCTTTGTAAAGCCGCGGTACGGCAAATCCTTTTTATTATTTAAGCAGAATTTCAAGATGATTTCAGTTGTAATAAGGATTAAGGACGAGTGAAGAATGTTTTCCGAAAAGTAGATTATGTGAGTAGTGCTCTTTATTTTTCACCGAAGCTCTTCTTACTGTTTTTCTAAAAAGTTTTGCAAAAACCTTCTTGAATTAAAATGGAGTATGCTCATGCTTTTTTTTTTACTGTATTTATGGGATTTTTCTCCTGGTATAGTATTTTTTATACTTTCAAGAACTTGACTGTAAAGGTTATAATTGTCTTATACCAATCCAACACATTCTGTTTATTGTTTTGCATGAAGAGTCGAGAAATCAGCCACTAGTTAGCTTGTCAAACTTCGCATTTCAGACGTTCAATCTTATAAAACAGGACTGAAGTAACACGATACCCCTTGGTAAGACTTGATGGTCAGACTTTTGGGCTTCTGACTACCCGTAACAACTGTCAAAGATCCTCGAATGACAGCTGGGAACAACGGCTTAACGTGCTGTCTGAGGCAAGGCTCTAATTACATGGTTGCGACAATCGTCGATAGAATCCGGCAATTGGGACTCGAGGTGGCATTGCACAAGTCCGAGGCCATGTGTTTTTATGGTCCTCGGAACGCGCCACTGTCGGGTTCCCAGATAACGGCGGGAGGGGTTCACATCGGCGTCGAGTCGACGATGAAGTACCTGGGACTCGTCCTCGACAGCCGGTGGAACTTCGTGGAGCATTTTCGACGTTTGGCTCCCAGACTGGAGCGGGCCGGGGCTGCCTTGAAGCGGCTCTTGCCCAACCTAGGGGGTCCAAACGCCTCCTGCCGGAGGCTTTATGCGGGGATCGTGCGGTCCATGGCCCTTTACGGGGCACCGGTGTGGGCGCGTTCCTTAAGGCTGCGACCAGCCCAGCGGTTGAACGCGTTCCAAAGGGTTATGGCCATCAGGCTAGTACGGGGTTACCGCACGGTCACCCGTGAGGCGGCGAGCCTCCTTGCCGGACTGCCGCCATGGGATCTGGAGGCAAAAGTCCTCGCGCACATCTGGGTGTGGCGCGAGGAGGCGAAACGCCGGGGTGAAACTCCGCTGCCGCGAAAAATCACGGCACAGCGGACAGAGCTCCGGCGGGATCTCATGGCGACATGGAGAGTGCGATTGTCGCAACCCAGCGCTGGGCACGCCACAATTGTGGCGATAAGTCCCCTCTTTGAGGAGTGGCTAGAGAGGCGCCACGGCGTCCTCACCTTCCGCCTGACGCAGGTTTCGGGAGGATCCTGTTCAAGATAAAGCGGGAGGAAACGCCCGGGTGTCACCACTGTGTGGATCGCCCGGAGGACACGGTGGAGCATACGGTGGAGGTCTGCCCAGCTTGGGCGGAGCACCGCCATGTCCTCACGGAGGCGATCGGCGGCGGCGATCTCTCGCGTCCGGCCCTGGTTCAGGCCATGGTTCGGAGCGAGAGTGCATGGGAGGCCGTCACCTCCTTCTGCGAAGCAGTAATGCTAGCGAAGGAATGCGTGAGGGTGAGACAAGGTTCGCGCCCTCGCGCCCTTAGTCGCCGCAGGAGACGCCCCGGGCGTCGGGAGTCGCAAGCTGATTTCCGGCCACCGTAGGTGCGGGCCTGCGGACGGTGAGCGATGGGTAGCTCGCCGTCCGATAAGGACCAGGCCCAGGTCGACGGCGCGTTGTGTTCCACGCGCGCCTCAAAGAGATGTCAGCACAAACTGACGGGGTCCGTTAGGACCAATGCCTGCCAGGGTTGCGAGTTTGTCCGAAAGGGATATCGTGGCCCTGGCACACAGGCAACGGAAGGGACACGGGTGGGTTTTAGTCAGTAGAAGTCTGACATGCCCTCCCGCTCCGCCCATAGCGGGAGAAGTTATTTGATAATTTCCCACCCCAAAAAAAAAAAGGCTCTAATTACATATACCTGTGTAAATACGTTGATTGCCATTAATTGTATTTGCTATAATTCTACACATCACGCTGGTCTACATTACAGTTAGAATTAAATTTTCCCCGATTGTAATTAATCTAAATCATAATTTTACTTAATACTTGAATAAATTTTATTTTTATTTTATTTTATTTTTATTTATTTAATAAGCTAAGTCTTAGAAAGCACTATAACATACCGTGGCATCTTGTTGTCCAATGTCTACGCTAAACGCACCATATAAATAGGAATATGGGAACTTTGTACCAAAAGCATAATCAGCCTATTATTGTTATTTTTTATTTGGTTTTTGTTATTGTTTGCACACAAATGTACAGAGGCGGAATTGGTGTTCCCACTGCTAGGAAACAGGCCTGCTCTCGGTGAGAGGGAGTGGGCACGCGGGCACAGTGCTGGTTGGTAGGTGTCGAACCTTTGGGTCTAAGACATGTGACGGTGCCGGTTCCCTCACAATGTTTTCCTTTACCGTTTTGAGTTCAGTGGTGATGATCATCATTCATACCGTCACCATTCTTGTGGTGGCAATATGTACGGTGCACGTACATGGTTTTAAAATATGTATTTTGATGCAATAAGTTAGTCATTTAGGCTAGCGTATTTGCACTTTGATCGCGACCTACATTTGGGAGCGCATTGACACACGGCGGAGCCTAGATGAGGATTTCTTGCACATAATTTAATTAGTGTTCAATTAGACGTGGTTTGGGTCGGACAACTTGCATTTTTATTTAGATTCATTCCCGTTGGGCATTCATTGACATACATTACATACATTGGCGTTCATTGGCATATTTACAGTTTGGTTAACACACCGAACATATTTTTTTGGTCCTTCGAAACCTTTGCAAGTACCGTACAGTCCGAGACATCGGTCAGTAATACGTCGCGTGTGAGCTGTATCGTGCCGTGTCATACCGTGCCGCGTGTGTTGCTGTACAAGGAGCATCCGGGGAGGTAGCAGCGATCCAGGTTCCAGAGCGACGCTTGGCAGTACGAAAAAAGGGAGAGTTCCTGAAGTTCAAGTAAGATCGTTCATTTTTTACTTACCACTATGACAATGGAAGCTTTAATCGCGCGTCAAGCTGAGGTTCTCGAGGAGTTGAAGAGAATGCATTCTAATTTTAAGAAAGATTCAGCGAGCAGGAAGAACCCCGAGTACATTCGACTAAGGCTTGAGCGATTGGATCAGTTATGGGCGGAATGTGAGGAGAAGAACCAGGAGCTGAGCACATTAGAAGATAAGAATCATCAATATTTCACGAATAACATTTATGAGGTAATCAGGAGTTGGTATCAAGGAGCTCGTCAGGAGGTTGCAGCATACGAGGTCAAGCTTCAGAGCGGACCTATCAACGCCAGTCATAGTAAGTCAAGCGTTGAGTTTGACAACACCCTTTTCGATACGTCTTCAAAAGCAGAGGGCAAGCTACTCGAGTTACAGCAGTTGCAACAAGCTAATTTCCGTGCATTTGATAGGGTAGTGGCGAGTAGGAGCATTGACGACGTTAAGGAGAAATGGGAGGTTGAGGATATGTTAAAGACATTAGAGTCTCGGTGGGCTGCAATTGACAAATTACACTTACAGATTGACAGTATATTAGGAGGCATACCTAACGAGTACTATGACGATTTTTGTCGTTATGAAATTACCTTTTTAAAAGTAAAACGGACGTTAAACATGAGCTTAAACGCCTCTGTGCATCAACAACAAACTTTGCCTAAAATCGACATACCTACTTTTAGCGGAAACTATACATCATGGCCTACTTTCATGGATCTGTACGTGGAAGCGATCCATAATAACCCCGCTATTGCAAAAACCCAAAAAATGCAACATCTAAAAGGAAGGTTGCGCGGTGAAGCGGAAAAACTCGTACAGCATTTACATATCGCACCAGAAAATTACGACACGTGTTGGGAAATATTGAATCATAGATATAATAACAAGTTTCTACTATTCACCAAGAATTTTCAAGTATTTATGCGTCAACCTAACTTACAAAAACAATCTGCATTCGACCTCAAGCGGTTATATGACACAAGCAATGAAACCATAAACGCAATACATAACTTGGGTGTAGATACAAGCGCTTGGGATCCTGTACTGGTTTACGTTTTATGCGAAAAACTTGACGCCGAAACCTATTCGGAATACATGCAGTCCAGGTCAGACCCGCGGGAGATACCTACATTCAATCAGTTTATGGACTTCGTTGAGAACAAATTTATGGCATTAGAACCTTTGCATAGGAAAAAGCCCGACGGCGACAAACTAGCACAAAAACCACAATACAATAATGCACCACATCCATCTAACAAGAACCATAAGCCAACCTATTCGCAACCGAATAAAAGTTCATCGAACCAGTTTCGTAACTTCCATGCATCCAATGTTGGGCAATTTAACAAGATTAATTGCTCATTGTGCAATACCAATCATGCATTATTCCAATGTGCCAAATTCAGTGACATGGCAGGTCCGGAAAAGTTAAAATTTATTGAGAACAATAACATCTGCAAAAATTGTCTGTTCATGCATACTAAGGGTTACTGTGCGTCACAAAAAAGATGCAGAGAGTGCAACGAATCACACAACACTTTACTGCACAACGATATTGTCAAGTCGGCGCAATTGCCCTTAGCAACACACACTGTGCCTAAACCGTCGTCATCAACGACAACCAGGTCAACAAAAACCGTGCAAAATAACTTCGCCTCGAATAATGATGACGAGATATTATTGGCAACTGCATTAATACAGGTAGCGACAGCTAGCGGCGAATATATTACGCTACGGGCATTAGTTGATCAAGGTTCTCAAATAACCTTAATCACCGAAAATGCAACCCAAAGATTGGGTATACAGCGACAGCAGTTAAGCGCAAGCATAAGTGGTATCGGCACTTTGTCCAATAGGAGTAAAGGAAAGGTCCAGTTATTCTGCAAGTCTCTACACAACGATTTCCAGCTTACAACGGAAGCACTAGTCATGACAAGGGTGGTAAACAATCTGCCCAACGTTACATTTGCAAAGAAGCCTTGGGCTCACGTGACAGACATTACACTAGCTGATCCAGACTACAACGTGTCTAGACCCATTGACATACTTCTGGATGCACACGTATTTTCAGAAATTTTAATGAATGGCTTGGTTAAGGGCGAGGTTAACGAACCTATAGCTCAACAGACACATTTAGGGTGGATCCTATCAGGCAACGTCAACAAGACATTCAACTGCAACGTCGTCATAAATCAAGTTGATGATTTGGCAAAATATTGGGAGGTGGAAGACATCAACGGGGATACATGCAATTCAATGACGACAGAAGAGAGATATTGCGAGGAGTTTTACATAGCAACAACAACGCGCTTACGGAATGGTAAATATGCAGTTCGTTTGCCGATGAAGCCTAATTTCAATCAGTTGTTGGGCAAATCAAAATCGCGTGCAACAGCACAATTCATGGAATTAGAAAGGAGATTGACCAGGAATGACAAATTATCTGAAAGCTACAGTAAGTTCATGAAAGAATACTTGGAGATGGGACACATGAAAGAGAGTAAGAATGACAACAATCCAACATGCTACTTACCTCATCATGCAGTCCTTAAACAGGATTCAGTGACAACGAAACTCAGAGTGGTTTTCAATGCCTCGCAGAAAACTGACACCGGTTACAGCCTGAACGACTTGATGGAGTGTGGTCCTAAGCTTCATCAAGACCTATTGACATTACTATTGGGATGGCGGCAATACAAGTACGTGTTTACGGCAGACTGTGAGAAGATGTATCGTATGATCCTAATACATGAAGAAGATCAACATTTGCAGAAGATAATGTGGAGAGAACCAAACCAAGGTCCATTAAAGGAGTACCAGTTATGCACAGTGACTTATGGCACTAAGGCGGCACCATTTCTAGCACTTCGAACACTCACGCAGCTAGCGAATGATGACGCGGGGAAATATCCGTTAGCAGCAGACGTCATTACAAACAAAATGTATGTTGATGACGTATTAAGTGGTAGCAATTCCATCGAGACAGCCCAAGAAATACAAAAACAACTCATCAACATGCTGGGAGGAGCTGGTCTAACGCTACGGAAGTGGTCAAGCAACGACCCGACCTTGATCGAAAGCTTATCATCATCAGACCTTAACCAGACTACCATGCACTTTACAAATGACGGAACTACAAAAGCCCTTGGTGTACAGTGGAATCCTACAACTGACACATTTGCATTCACAAACAAAATAAAATCAGACAATAATAAACAACTGACAAAGAGAAAGCTACTGTCTGAAATATCAAAAATCTTCGACCCACTTGGATGGCTTACACCATTGACAGTAAAAACAAAACTGCTGTTTCAAGGTGTTTGGCTATCAGGATGTGATTGGGACGAAACTTTACCTATCAGCGCACAAGAAGAATGGAAGCAACTTACAAATGACTTGCATTACATAACCAAAATTGAGATACCGAGATGGCTGGGGGATACTACAAAACCCTTCCAAGTCCATGGGTTCTGCGACGCGTCAGAAAAGGCCTACGCGTGCGCTATTTACCTACTGACGTTAGATGACAAAAACGAGCCCGTGAGTAGACTTATAGCGGCAAAGTCTAGGCTATCGCCAATCAATAAAAAATTGACATTACCACGACTTGAACTGTGTGGAGCTGTACTACTGTCACGTTTGATGGAAAAGGTCATAAAATCTTTCAGATGGGACAATGTTGACAAAAACACATACGCTTGGACGGATTCTATGATTGTACTAGGCTGGCTGCATGGTGACGTCACAAAATGGAAATCGTTCGTGAGTAACAGAGTACAACAAGTACTTGAAGTTATACCAGGACAACACTGGAGTTACGTTAAATCAGAGGACAACGCTGCAGACTGTGCATCACGTGGCATCAGTTGTTCCCAATTATTACAACATCCTTTGTGGTGGCAAGGGCCAGAATGGGTGAAAAATTACAATGAAAAAACAGCTGACAAAGTTGCAATCACACCGACAACATGCGAATCAAAACAAAAACAAGTGAAAGCGTGTGTTGTGAAATATGAACCTTCTTCAATTGTAATTGAGTTATTAGACAGACACAGCGATATGACTCGCATTACAAGGGTCATAGCGTGGATAAAACGTTTTATTAACAACTGCTCAAATATCAAAACAAATAAAACTGCTTATATGACACCAACAGAAATACAAAGCGCCGAAAGACTCATACTGAAAGAAATTCAACTGCATGCCTTCAAGGATGAGATTATGAGACTGAAGGAAAACAAAGAAGTGAGCACCAAAAGTAACCTCCTGAGTTTAAACCCATTTCTTGACAAGCATGACATTTTGCGAGTGGGGGGAAGGCTACATAACTCGCATTTAAATGATAATACCAAACACCCAATGTTGCTACCACATGACCACAAACTGACAGAATTATTTATCTGGCAAGCGCATAAAAGGACATTACATGGAGGTCCCAAGCTAACCCTGACATATTTAAGACAAAGATTGTGGATTGTGGGAGGACATCGAGCCGTTAAAAAGGTTCTACATAAATGCACAACATGTCGCCGATTTCATGCAAAAACTCCTACTCAGATTATGGCAGATCTACCAGAGCCTAGAGTGACAATATCTCGCCCGTTCACACATACAGGGGTCGATTTCACTGGTCACGTCGAGATCAAGGCTAATAAGGGCCGAGGAGTAAGAACATTGCTAGCTTACATTGCCGTATTCGTCTGTCTGGCAACAAAAGCTATCCATTTAGAACTGGTCACAGAGTTGACCAGCACAGCCTTTTTATCTGCTTTCAAACGCTTTTGTGCGCGTCGAGGAACGCCACGGGATATGTACAGTGACAACGGCTCAAATTTTGTGGGAGCAAATCGGATCCTATTGCAACAATATAAATGCATTGTACAAACTATTGACAACTTCTTCTTAGACAAGGTATCTGAGATGGGAGTTAAGTGGCACTTTAATGCCCCAGTTTGGCCGAGCGCAGGCGGACTGTGGGAAGCTGCCGTAAAAAGCATGAAGTACCACTTAAAACGTGTCATTGGAGAACAACGCCTAACTTACGAAGAATTCACCACTCTGTTATGCCAGATCGAAGCATGCTTGAACTCACGACCACTATGCACTGTAACAGAGAACGTGGACGAAATCAACTGTTTGACACCTGGACATTTTCTAACTGGCACATCGCTCATGACAATTCCAGAACCGGACATTGACAACACTTACCACTTAAGCAAAAGATGGCAAATTGTGCAGAAGCTTAGTAAGGATTTCTGGAAGAAATGGTCGCAAGAATACCTACAACAACTACAAGCTAGATTAAAATGGAAACGACAGAATACCGACCCACGATTAAATGACATTGTGTGCATCAAAGATGAGAAGTTACCGGCAGGAAAATGGGCACTGGGACGTGTAGAGAAGTTACACCCTGGAAAGGACGGCCACACTAGAGTTGTCACATTAAAAACTGCAAAAGGAGAAACTAAACGACCGATTACAAAATTAGTACCAATACTTGAGGCTGAAGAAAACTGCACTGACAATGACAAACCAACGAAAAACAGGCGCAACAGATCTAAAAACCTCACCTGGAAGAGTTTGGTTTGTTACACATTGATGCTAGTTTTGACATTAATAACACCCGCTGTCCAACAAGATATGAAACTTACCCCACTGACAAAAAACCAAACAATTTACTTTGACAAGATAGCGGACCTACAAGAAGTTAGAGATGAATGGAAATTAGTCTTTTACTATAATATGACGAACTACTGGCGAAACGTCGATACACTGCAACAATTCGTGTCACACATAAAACAATTTCGTTGCAATGAGTGGTTGATGCAATTTCATGTCTTAATCAACCAACTTGAACAAACCACAAGTGAACTAAACTACTACAATGAGATACTGAAATCCCAGCGATTAATTCAACACAGGTTTAAAAGGGGATTAATTGATGGAGTGGGATATGTTGCAAACTCGTTATTCGGCGTACTAGATCAGCGTTTTGCAGACAAATACGAGCTCGACATTAATACAATTAAGCACAACGAGAAACACTTGCTACAATTGCTAAAAAACCAGACTAGCATTTTGGAAACC